>CM067328.1:13062500-15462500 GCA_034376525.1 Nicotiana benthamiana
TCAGGACGTCGCAATAAGAGTGAGGACATGGCCATGGCACGAGTGAGGACGTCACAAGACGAGTCAGGACATGGCAGTGGCACGTGTCACGACACGTCAGCACATGGCAGGGGCGTGGCCATGGCATGACTCATGACATCGTAGGACATGGTAGGGTGTGGCCATGGCAAGAGTCAGGACGTCGCAGGATGCGTCAGGACATGGCCATGGCACGTGTTAGGACGCATCAGGACATGGCCATGACACGTGTCAGGACGCATCAGCACATGGCCATAGCACGTGTCCGGACGCATCAGGACATGGAAGGGCGTGGCCATGGCACGAGTCGGGACGTCGCAGGGCGTGGCCATGGCACGTGTTAGGACGCATCAGGACATGGCCATCGCACGTGTCAGGACGCGTCAGGACATGGCAGGGCGTGTCCATGGCACGAGTCGGGACGTCAGAGGACATGGCAGGACGTGGCCATTGCATGAGTCGGGACATCGCAGGACGTTTCAGGACATGGCCATGGCACGTGTCAGGACGCGTTAGGACAAGGCAGGGTGTGGCTATGGCACGAGTCAGGACGTCGCAGGACGTGTCAGAACATGGCCATGGCACGTGTCAGGACGCGTCAGGACATGGAAGGGCGTGACCATGGCACGAGTCAGGACGTCGCAGGACATGGCAGGATATGGCCATGGTACGTGTCAGGACGCGTCAGGACATGGCCATGGCACGCGTCAGTACGTGGCAGGGCGTGGCTATGGCACGAGTCAGGACGTCGCAGGACATGGCCATGGCACACGACAGGACGTGGCTGGGCGTGGTCATGGCACGAGTCAGTACGTCGCAGGACATGCCAGGATATGGCCATGGTACGTGTCAGGACGCGTCAGGACGTGGCCATGGTACGTGTCAAGATGCATCAGGACATGGCCATGGCAATGGCACGTGTCAGGACGCATCAGGACATGGCACATGTCAGGACGAATCAGGACATGGCAGAGCGTGGCCATGGCACGAGTCGGGACGTCGCAGGGCGTGGCCATGGCACGAGTCGGGACATCGCAGGATGCGTTAGGACATGGCCATGGAACGTGTCAGGACGCATCAGGACATGGCCATGGTACGTGTCCATGGCACGCGTCGGGACGTCGCAGGACGTGTTAGGACATGGCCATGGCACGTGTCAGGACGTGTCAAGACATGGCAGGGCGTGGCCATGGCACGAGTTGGGACGTCGCAGGACATGGTAGGGCGTGGCCATGGCACGAGTCGGGACCTCGGGGGACGTGTCAGGACATGGCCATGGCACGTGTCAGGACGCGTCAGGACATGGCAGGGCGTGGCCATGGCACGAGTCAAGACGTCGCAAGATATGGCAGGATATGGCCATGGTACGTGTCAGGACGCGTCAGGACATGGCCATGGCACGCATCAGGACGTGGCAGGGCGTGGCCATGGCACAAGTTAGGACGTCGCAGGACATGGCCATGGCACGCGTCAGGACGTGGCAGGGCGAGGTCAAGGCACGAGTTAGGACGTCGCAGGACATGGCAGGATATGGCAATGGTACGTGTCAGGACGCGTCAGGATTTGGCCGTGGTTCGTGTCAGGATGCGTCCGGACATGGCCATGGAACGTGTCAGGACGCATCAGGACATGGCCGTGGCATGTGTCACGATGCATCAGAACATGGAAGGGCGTGGCCATGGCACGAGTTAGGATGCATCAGGACATGGCCATGGCACTTGTCAGGACGCGTCAGGACATGGCAAGGCGTGGCCAAGGCACGAGTCGGGACGTCGGAGGACATGGCAGGGCGTGGCCATGGCACGAGTCGGGACGTCGCAGGACGTTTCAGGACATGGCCATGGTACGTGTCAGGACGCGTCAGGACAAGGCAGAGCGTGGCTATGGCACGAGTCGGGACGTTGCAGGACGTGTCAGGACATGGCCATGGCACGGATCAGGACGCGTCAGGACATGGCAGGGCGTGACCATGGCACGAGTCATGACGTCGCAGGACATGGCAGGATATGGCCATGGTACGTGTCAGGACGCGTCAGGACATGGCCATGGCACGCGCCAGTACGTGGCAGGACATAGCAGGATATGGCCGTGGTACGTGTCAGGACGCGTCAGGATGTGGCCATGGTACGTGTCAAGATGCCCCAGGATATGGCCATGGCACGTGTCAGGACGCATCAGGACATGGCCATGGCACGTGTCAGGACGCATCAGGACATGGCAGAGCGTGGCCATGGCACGAGTCGGGACGTCGCAAGGCGTTGCCTGGCACGAGTCTGGACGTCGCAGGACGTGTCAGGACATGGCCATGGCACGTGTCAGGACGTCAGGACATGGCAAGGCATGGCCTTGGCACGAGTCGGGACGTCGCAGGACATGGCAGGGCCTGGCCATGGCACGAGTCGCGACCTCGCAAAACATGTCAGGACATTGCCGTGGCACGTGTCAGAATGCGTCAGGACATGGCGGGGCGTGGCTATGGCACGAGTCAGGACGTCGCAGGACATGGCAGTATATGGCCATGGTACGTGTCAGGACATGGCCATGGCACGTGTCAGGACGTGGCAAGGTGTGGCCATGGCACGAGTCAGGACGTCGCAAGACATGGCCATGGCATGCGTCAGGACGTGGCAGGGCGTGGTCATGGCACAAGTTAGGACGTCGCAGGACATGGCAGGATATGGCCATGGTACGAGTCAGGACGCGTCAGGACGTGTAAATGGTACGTGTTTGGATGCGTCAGGACATGGCCATGGCACATGTCAGGACATATCAAGACATGGCCATGGCACGTGTCAGGACGCATCAGGACATGGCAGGATATGGCCATGGTACGTGTTAGGACGCGTCAGGACATGGCCTTGGCACGCGTCAGTACGTGGCTATGGCACGAGTCAGGACGTCGCAGTACATGGCCATGGTACGCGTCAGGATGTGGAAGGGGGTGGTCATGGCACGAGTTAGGACGTCGCAGGACATGGCAGGATATGGCCATGGTACGTGTTAGGACGCGTCAGGACGTGGCCATGGTACGTGTCAAGATGCGTTAGGACATGGCCATGGCACGTGTCATGACGCATCAAGACATGTCAGGGCGTGGCCATGGCACGAGTCGAGACGTCGCAGGACGTGTTAGGATATGGCCATGGCACGTGTCAGGACGTTAGGACATGGCAGGGCGTGGCCATGACACGAGTCGGGACGTCGCCGGACATGGCAGGGCGTGGCCATGGCACGAGTCGGGACCTCGCAGGACGTGTATGGAAGTTGCCATGGCACGTGTCAGGTCGTGTCAGGACATGGCTGGGCGTGGCCTTGGCACGATTCAGGACGTCGCAGGACATGGCAGGATATGGCCATGGTACGTGTCAGGACGCGTCAGGACATGGCCATAATACGTGTTAGGATGCGTCAGGACATGGCCATGGCACGTGTCAGGACGCATCAGGACATGGCAGGGCGTGGCCATGCCACGAGCCAGGACGTCGTAGGGCGTGGCCCTGGCACGAGTCGGGACATCGCAGGACGTGTCAGGACATGGCCATGGCACGTGTCAAGACGTGTCAGGACATGGCAAGGTGTGGCCATGGCATGAGTCAGTACATCGTAGGACATGGCAGGATATGGCCATGGTACAGGTCAGGACGCCTAAGGACAAGGCCATGGCACGCGTCAGGACGTGGCTGGGTGTGGCCATGGCACGAGTCAGGACGTCGCAGGACATGGCAGGATATGGCCATGGTACGTGTCAGGACGCGTCAGGACATGGCCATGGCACACGTCAGTACGTGGCAGGGAGTGGCTATGGCACGAAACAGAACATCTCAGGACATGGCCATGGCACGAGTCAGGACGTGGCAGGGTGTGGCCATTGCACGAGTCAGTTCGTCGTAGGACATGGCCATGGCACGCGTCAGGACGTGGCAGGGTGTGGTCATGGCACAAGTTAGGACGTCGCAGGACATGGCAGGATATGGCCATGGTATGTGCTTGGACGCGTCAGGACGTCACCATGGTACGTGTTAGGAAGAATCAGGACATGGCCGTGGCACGTGTCACGACGCATTAGAACATGGCGGGGCGTGGCCATGGCACGAGTCGGGGCGTCATGGGACATGGCAGGGCGTGGCCATGGCACGAGTTGGGACGTCGCAGGACGTGTCAGGACATAGCCATGGCACGTGTCAGGACGCGTCAGGACATGGCACGGCGTGGCCATGGCACGAGTCGGGACGTCGCAGGACATGGCAGGGCGTGGCCATGGCACAAGTCGGTACCTCGCAGGACGCATGTCAGGACATGGCCATGGCACGTGTCACGACGCGTCAGGACATGGCAGGGTGTGGTCATGGCATGAGTCAGTACGTCGCAGGACATGGCAGGATATGGCCATGGTACGTGTCAGGACGCGTCAGGGCATGGCCATGGCACGCGTCAGGACGTGGCAGGGCGTGGCCATGGCACGCGTCAGTACGTCGCAAGACATGGGGCACGCGTCAGGACGTGGCAAGGCGTGACCATGGCACGAGTCAGGATGTCGCAGGACATGGCAGGATATGGCCATGGTACGTGTCAGGACGCGTCAGGACATGGCCATGGCACGCGTCAGGACGTGGCAGGGTGTGGCCATGTCACGTGTCAGGATGCGTCAGGACATGGCAGGGCGTTGCTATGGCACGAGTCAGGACGTCGCAGAAAATGGCCATGGCATGCGTCAAGACGTGGCTGTGCGTGGTCATGGCACGAGTCAGTACGTCGTAGGACATAGCAGGATATGGCCATGGTACGTGTCAGGACGCGTCAGGATGTGGCCATGGTACGTGTCAAGATGCGTCAGGACATGGCGATGGCACGTGTCAGGACGCATCAGGACATGGCCATGGACGTGTCAAGACGCATCAGGACTTGGAAGAGCGTGGCCATGGCACGAGTAGGGACGTCGCAGGGTGTGATCTGGCACGAGTCGGGACGTCGCAGGACGTGTTAGAACATGGCCATAGCACGTGTCAGGACGTCAGGACATGGCAAGGCGTGGCCATGGCACGAGTCGGGACGTCGCAAGATATGGCAATATTTCCTGGCCGAGTTTGACTATGTGATGAAGCACAAACCGGGCAAGGCCAACTTTGTGGCGGATGCGCTAAGCCGAAAAGCGGAACTGGCGACAATGTCAAGAGTCCAGGTGGAGCTCTTGGATCTTATTAAGGAAGGCATGGCGCATGATCCTTTAGCCAAGTAACTCATGCATATGGCTAAAGAAGGCAAAACCAAACAATTCTGGGTAGAAGGTGGCTTGTTGCGCACCAAGGGGCAGCGAATTTATGTACCCAAATGGGAGAGGTTGCGCAAATGTATCATTAAGGAGTGCCATGACACTCGGTGAGCGGGTCATCCAGGTCAAAAACGCACTCAAGCATTGATAGAGGCTAACTACTATTGGCCTCGCATGCGGGATGACATAGAGTTATATGTCAAGACTTGTCTTGTATGCCAGCAAGACAAGGTGGAACAACGGGCACCCGCAGGACTTTTGGAGCCTTTACCCATTCCGTAGCATCCATGGGAAAACGTCAGCATGGACTTTATCTCTACTTTGCCCACATCCGATGGAAAAGGTAGCATCATGGTCGTGGTGGATTGGTTCTCGAGGTATGCATCCTTCATGGCTGCTACGAAGGATTGCACAGCATAGGAGGCAGCTTAACTATTTTTCCAAGACGTGGTGAAGTATTTGGGCTTGCCTCAAGTTATCATAAGTGATCGAGACCCCCGCTTCACGGGTAAGTTTTGGACGGAGTTATTTCGCTTGATGGGGTCCGATCTGCACTTTTTAACCAGCTTTCATCCACAAACAGACGGAAAGACGGAACGGGCAAATGCACTTCTAGAATTATATTTGAGGCACTATGTGAGTGCTAACCAGCGAGAATGGGCCAAGCTGCTTGATGTTGCCCAATTCTCATATAATTTGCAACGGAGTGAGGCTACTGGCAAGAGCCCATTCAAGCTTGCAACTGGACAACAACCCTTGACACCGCATGGGCTTGTCAACAAGTATACTGGGAAGAGTCCAGCGGCATTCAAGACGGCGGAAACTTGGCACGAGCAGATGGACTTAGCTCGTGCATATCTTGACAAGGCCTCCAAGAAAATGAAGAAATGGGCCGACAAGAAGAGGAGGCACTTGGAGTTCAACGTAGGGACTTGGTCATGCTAAAACTCAACGCCGAACAAAAAAAGAGGCTACACAAGTTGCATAAGGGACTAATTCGGCGCTACGAGGGACCACTCCCCGTCCTTGCCAAGGTGGGCAAGGCTTCTTATCGGGTGGAGCTGCCACCCAAACTTAAGCTACATCCGGTCTTCCATGTGAGTTGTCTGAAGCCGTACCATGCAGACCTGGAAGACCCTTCATGGAACGAGTCACATCGGGCACCTCCAGCCATTACCACATGGTTTGACAAGGAAATTAAAAGCATCATGGCTGACCGGGTGATTCGGCGACGGTTCAGGGAACCGTTACATGAGTACCTTATCAAGTGGAAGGGACTATCGGAAAGCGAGGCAAGCTGGGAGCCAAAGGAGGCGCTTTGGAAATTTGAAGATCAGATTCGGGCCTTCCACGAAGAATCGACGAGGACGTCGACGCAATAGGTGGGGGAGGTTGTCACGCCCCTCCATTTTCTAAGGGCGATGACAGGGCGACACGCAGGCGATGATTTGGCGCACGTATGGCAGCATTTCTCTAGCTAAGTCTAGATCCTTCCAATGGAAGACTCTAGACCCTTCTAGTCCCATCTTGTATATTCTACTAGGTGTAGAGATTTGTAGAACTCTCTAATGCTTTGATCTTAGCCATTGATTAGAATAGATCTTAGACGTTGATTTGGGACTCTAGCAACTATAAATAGGCTAGAGGCATTTGGCATTGGCATCTAAGAAACATTCAAGCAATCCAACACTTGTATAAAGCATTATCTTGATTAATACAAAGCATTCTTGCAAGCTTCTCTTCTTAGCTTCCATAGCTTTGTTGTGGCAATATTTTGGGAAAAGGCTGGTTAGCACATCGCAGGGGCGGATTTTGACTAAAGCCGCACAGAAGATAGCTAGGGAGTTATCCGATTCGTGACACATGGCATGTCTCAGGACACTTCAGGACATGGCAGGGCGTGGCCATGGCACGAGTCAGGACGTCACAGGACATGGAAGGGCATGGCCATGGCACGTGTCAGGACGCGTCAGGACATGGCAGAGCGTGGCGATGGCACGAGTCGGGACGTCGCCGGACGTGTCAGGAGATGGCCATGGCACGTGTCAAGACGCGTCAGGACATGGCAGGGCGTGACCATGGCACGAGTCAGGACGTCGGAGGACATGGAAGGATATGGCCATGGTACGTGTCAGGACGCATCAGGACATGGCCATGGCACGCGTCAGTACGTGGCAGAGCGTGGCTATGGCATGAGTCAGGACGTCGCAGGACATGGCCATGGCACGCGTCAGGACGTGGCTGGGCGTGGTCATGGCACGAGTCAGTACGTCGCAGGACATGGCAGGATATGGCCATGGTACGTGTCAGGACACGTCAGGACGTGGCCATGGTACGTGTCAAGATGCGTTAGGACATGGCCATGGCACGTGTCAGGACGCATCAGTACATGGCCATGGAACGTGTTAGGACGCATCAGGACATGGCAGAGCGTGGCCATGCCACGAGCCAGGACGTCGTAGGGCGTGGCCCTGGCACGAGTCGGGACATCGCAGGACGTGTCAGGACATGGCCATGGCACGTGTCAAGACGTGTCAGGACATGGCAAGGTGTGGCCATGGCATGAGTCAGTACATCGTAGGACATGGCAGGATATGGCCATGGTACAGGTCAGGACGCCTAAGGACAAGGCCATGGCACGCGTCAGGACGTGGCTGGGTGTGGCCATGGCACGAGTCAGGACGTCGCAGGACATGGCAGGATATGGCCATGGTACGTGTCAGGACGCGTCAGGACATCGCCATGGCACACGTCAGTACGTGGCAGGGAGTGGCTATGGCACGAAACAGAACATCTCAGGACATGGCCATGGCACGAGTCAGGACGTGGCAGGGTGTGGCCATTGCACGAGTCAGTTCGTCGTAGGACATGGCCATGGCACGCGTCAGGACGTGGCAGGGTGTGGTCATGGCACAAGTTAGGACGTCGCAGGACATGGCAGGATATGGCCATGGTATGTGCTTGGACGCGTCAGGACGTCACCATGGTACGTGTTAGGAAGAATCAGGACATGGCCGTGGCACGTGTCACGACGCATCAGAACATGGCGGGGCGTGGCCATGGCACGAGTCGGGGCGTCATGGGACATGGCAGGGCGTGGCCATGGCACGAGTTGGGACGTCGCAGGACGTGTCAGGACATAGCCATGGCACGTGTCAGGACGCGTCAGGACATGGCACGGCGTGGCCATGGCACGAGTCGGGACGTCGCAGGACATGGCAGGGCGTGGCCATGGCACAAGTCGGTACCTCGCAGGACGCATGTCAGGACATGGCCATGGCACGTGTCACGACGCGTCAGGACATGGCAGGGTGTGGTCATGGCATGAGTCAGTACGTCGCAGGACATGGCAGGATATGGCCATGGTACGTGTCAGGACGCGTCAGGGCATGGCCATGGCACGCGTCAGGACGTGGCAGGGCGTGGCCATGGCACGCGTCAGTACGTCGCAAGACATGGGGCACGCGTCAGGACGTGGAAAGGCGTGACCATGGCACGAGTCAGGACGTCGCAGGACATGGCAGGATATGGCCATGGTACGTGTCAGGACGCGTCAGGACATGGCCATGGCACGCGTCAGGACGTGGCAGGGTGTGGCCATGTCACGTGTCAGGATGCGTCAGGACATGGCAGGGCGTTGCTATGGCACGAGTCAGGACGTCGCAGAAAATGGCCATGGCATGCGTCAAGACGTGGCTGTGCGTGGTCATGGCACGAGTCAGTACGTCGTAGGACATAGCAGGATATGGCCATGGTACGTGTCAGGACGCGTCAGGATGTGGCCATGGTACGTGTCAAGATGCGTCAGGACATGGCGATGGCACGTGTCAGGACGCATCAGGACATGGCCATGGACGTGTCAAGACGCATTAGGACTTGGAAGAGCGTGGCCATGGCACGAGTAGGGACGTCGCAGGGTGTGATCTGGCACGAGTCGGGACGTCGCAGGACGTGTTAGAACATGGCCATAGCACGTGTCAGGACGTCAGGACATGGCAAGGCGTGGCCATGGCACGAGTCGGGACGTCGCAAGATATGGCAATATTTCCTGGCCGAGTTTGACTATGTGATGAAGCACAAACCGGGCAAGGCCAACTTTGTGGCGGATGCGCTAAGCCGAAAAGCGGAACTGGCGACAATGTCAAGAGTCCAGGTGGAGCTCTTGGATCTTATTAAGGAAGGCATGGCGCATGATCCTTTAGCCAAGTAACTCATGCATATGGCTAAAGAAGGCAAAACCAAACAATTCTGGGTAGAAGGCGGCTTGTTGCGCACCAAGGGGCAGCGAATTTATGTACCCAAATGGGAGAGGTTGCGCAAATGTATCATTAAGGAGTGCCATGACACTCGGTGAGCGGGTCATCCAGGTCAAAAACGCACTCAAGCATTGATAGAGGCTAACTACTATTGGCCTCGCATGCGGGATGACATAGAGTTATATGTCAAGACTTGTCTTGTATGCCAGCAAGACAAGGTGGAACAACGGGCACCCGCAGGACTTTTGGAGCCTTTACCCATTCCGTAGCATCCATGGGAAAACGTCAGCATGGACTTTATCTCTACTTTGCCCACATCCGATGGAAAAGGTAGCATCATGGTCGTGGTGGATTGGTTCTCGAGGTATGCATCCTTCATGGCTGCTACGAAGGATTGCACAGCATAGGAGGCAGCTTAACTATTTTTCCAAGACGTGGTGAAGTATTTGGGCTTGCCTCAAGTTATCATAAGTGATCGAGACCCCCGCTTCACGGGTAAGTTTTGGACGGAGTTATTTCGCTTGATGGGGTCCGATCTGCACTTTTTAACCAGCTTCCATCCACAAACAGACGGAAAGACGGAGCGGGCAAATGCACTTCTAGAATTATATTTGAGGCACTATGTGAGTGCTAACCAGCGAGAATGGGCCAAGCTGCTTGATGTTGCCCAATTCTCATATAATTTGCAACGGAGTGAGGCTACTGGCAAGAGCCCATTCAAGCTTGCAACTGGACAACAACCCTTGACACCGCATGGGCTTGTCAACAAGTATACTGGGAAGAGTCCAGCGGCATTCAAGACGGCGGAAACTTGGCACGAGCAGATGGACTTAGCTCGTGCATATCTTGACAAGGCCTCCAAGAAAATGAAGAAATGGGCCGACAAGAAGAGGAGGCACTTGGAGTTCAACGTAGGGACTTGGTCATGCTAAAACTCAACGCCGAACAAAAAAAGAGGCTACACAAGTTGCATAAGGGACTAATTCGGCGCTACGAGGGACCACTCCCCGTCCTTGCCAAGGTGGGCAAGGCTTCTTATCGGGTGGAGCTGCCACCCAAACTTAAGCTACATCCGGTCTTCCATGTGAGTTGTCTGAAGCCGTACCATGCAGACCTGGAAGACCCTTCATGGAACGAGTCACATCGGGCACCTCCAGCCATTACCACATGGTTTGACAAGGAAATTAAAAGCATCATGGCTGACCGGGTGATTCGGCGACGGTTCAGGGAACCGTTACATGAGTACCTTATCAAGTGGAAGGGACTATCGGAAAGCGAGGCAAGCTGGGAGCCAAAGGAGGCGCTTTGGAAATTTGAAGATCAGATTCGGGCCTTCCACGAAGAATCGACGAGGACGTCGACGCAATAGGTGGGGGAGGTTGTCACGCCCCTCCATTTTCTAAGGGCGATGACAGGGCGACACGCAGGCGATGATTTGGCGCACGTATGGCAGCATTTCTCTAGCTAAGTCTAGATCCTTCCAATGGAAGACTCTAGACCCTTCTAGTCCCATCTTGTATATTCTACTAGGTGTAGAGATTTGTAGAACTCTCTAATGCTTTGATCTTAGCCATTGATTAGAATAGATCTTAGACGTTGATTTGGGACTCTAGCAACTATAAATAGGCTAGAGGCATTTGGCATTGGCATCTAAGAAACATTCAAGCAATCCAACACTTGTATAAAGCATTATCTTGATTAATACAAAGCATTCTTGCAAGCTTCTCTTCTTAGCTTCTCATAGCTTTGTTGTGGCAATATTTTGGGAAAAGGCTGGTTAGCACATCGCAGGGGCGGATTTTGACTAAAGCCGCACAGAAGATAGCTAGGGAGTTATCCGATTCGTGACACATGGCATGTCTCAGGACACTTCAGGACATGGCAGGGCGTGGCCATGGCACGAGTCAGGACGTCACAGGACATGGCAGGGCATGGCCATGGCACGTGTCAGGACGCGTCAGGACATGGCAGAGCGTGGCGATGGCACGAGTCGGGACGTCGCCGGACGTGTCAGGAGATGGCCATGGCACGTGTCAAGACGCGTCAGGACATGGCAGGGCGTGACCATGGCACGAGTCAGGACGTCGGAGGACATGGAAGGATATGGCCATGGTACGTGTCAGGACGCATCAGGACATGGCCATGGCACGCGTCAGTACGTGGCAGAGCGTGGCTATGGCATGAGTCAGGACGTCGCAGGACATGGCCATGGCACGCGTCAGGACGTGGCTGGGCGTGGTCATGGCACGAGTCAGTACGTCGCAGGACATGGCAGGATATGGCCATGGTACGTGTCAGGACACGTCAGGACGTGGCCATGGTACGTGTCAAGATGCGTTAGGACATGGCCATGGCACGTGTCAGGACGCATCAGTACATGGCCATGGAACGTGTTAGGACGCATCAGGACATGGCAGAGCGTGGCCATGCCACGAGCCAGGACGTCGTAGGGCGTGGCCCTGGCACGAGTCGGGACATCGCAGGACGTGTCAGGACATCACCATGGCATGTGTCAGGACGTCAGGACATGGCAGGCGTGGCCATGGCACGAGTCGGGACGTCGCAGGACATGGCAGGGCGTGGCCATGGCACGAGTCGGGACATCGCAGGACGTGTCAGGACATTGCCATGGCACGTGTCAGGACGCGTCAGGACATGGCTGGGCGTGGCCATGGCACGAGTCACGACGTCGTTGGACATGGCAGGATTTGGCCATGGTACGTGTCAGGACGCGTCAAAACATGGCAGGGCGTGGCCATGGCACGAGTCGGGACGTTGCAGAACATGGCAGGGCGTGGCCATGGCATGAGTCGGGACGTCGCAGGTCATTTCAGGACATGGCCAAGGCACGTGTCAGGACGCGTCAGGACATGGCAGTGCCTAGCTATGGCACGAGTCGGGATGTCGCAGGACGTGTCAGGACATGGCCATGGCACGTGTCAGGACGCATCAGGACATGGCAGGGCGTGACCATGGCACGAGTCAGGACGTCGCAGGACATGGAAGTATATGGCATGGTACGTGTCAGGACGGGTCATGACATCGCCATGGCACGCGTCAGTACGTGGATGGGCGTGGCTATGGCACGAGTCAGGACGTCGCAGGACTTGGCCATGGCACGCCTCAGGACGTGGCTTGGCGTGGTCATGGCACGAGTCAGTACGTCGCAGGACATGGCAGGATATCGCCATGGTACATTTCAGGACGTGTCAGGATGTGGCCATGGCACGTGTCAAGATGCGTCAGGACATGGCCATGGCACGTGTCAGGACGCATCAGGACATGGCCATTGCACGTGTCAGGACGCATCAGGACATGGCAGAGCGTGGCCATGGCAAGAGTCGAGACGTTGCAGGGCGTGGCCATGGCACAAGTCGGGACGTTGCAGGACGTGTCAGGACATGGCCAAGGCACGTGTCAGGACGTCAGGACATAGCAAGGCGTGGCAATGGCACGAGTCGGGACGTCGCAGGACATGGCAGGGCGTGGCCATGGCAGGAGTCAGGACCTCGCAGGACGTGTCGGGACATTGCCATGGCATGTGTCAGGACGCGTCAGGACATGGCTGGGCGTGGCCGTGGCACGAGTCAGGACGTAGCAGGACATGGCAGGATTTGGCCATGGTACGTGGCAGGACGCAACAGGACATGGCCATGGCACGTGTCAGGACGTGACAGGGTGTGGCCATGGCACGAGTCAGGACATCGCAGGACATGGCCATCGCACGCGTTAGGACGTGGCAGGGCGTGGTCATGGCAATAGTTAGGACGTCGCAGGACATGGCAGGATATGGCCATGATACGTGTCAGGACGCGTCAGGACGTGGCCACGGTACGTGTTAGGATGTGTCAGGACATGGCCATGGCACATGTCAGGACGCATTAGGACATGGCCATGGCACGTGTTAGGACGCATCAGGACATGGCAGGGCGTGGCCATGGCATTAGTCGGGACGTCGCGGGACGTGTAAGGACATGGCCATGGCACGTGTCAAGACGCGTCAGGACATGGCAGGGCGTGACCATGGCACGAGTCAGGACGTCGCATGACATGGCAGGATATGGCCATGGTACGTGTCAGGACGTGTCAGGACATGGCCATGGCACACGTCAGTACGTGGCAGGGCGTGGCTATGGCACGAGTCAGGACGTCGCAGGACATGGCCATGGCACGCGTCAGGACGTGGCAGGGCGTGGTCATGGCACGAGTTAGGACTTCGCAAGACATGGCAGGATATGGCCATGGTGCGTGTCCGGACACGTCAGGACGTCGCCATGGTATGTGTCAAGATGCGTCAGGACATGGCCATGGCACGTGTCAGGACGCATCAAGACATGGCCATGGCACGTGTCATGATGCATCAAGTCATGTTAGGGCGTATCCATTGCACGAGTCGAGACGTCGTAGGGCGTGGCCATGGAACGAGTCGGGATGTCGTAGGGTGTGGCCAAGTTACGAGTCGGGACGTCGCAGGACGTGTCGGGACATGGCCATGGCACGTTTCAGGACGTCAGGACATGGCAGGGCGTGGCCATGGCACGAGTCGAGACATCGCAGGAAATGGCAGGGCGTGGCCACGGCACGAGTTGGGACCTCGTAGGACGTGTCAGGACATTGCCATGGCACATGTCAGGTCTCGTCAGGACATGGCTGGGCGTGGCCATGGCACGAGTCAGGACGTCGCAAGACATGGCAGGATATGGCCATGGTACGTTTCAGGACACGTCAAGACATGGCCATGGCACGCGTCAGGATGTGGCAGGGTATGGCCATGGCACGAGTCAGGTCGTCGCAGGACATGGCCATGGCACAAGTTAGGATGTCGCAGGACATGGCAGGATATGGCCATGGTACGTGTCAGGACGCATCAGGACATGGCCATGGCACGTGTCCATGGCACGAGTCGGGACGTCACGTGTCAGGACGCGTCAAGACATGGCAGGGCGTTGCCATGGCACGAGTCGAGACGTCGCAGGACATGGCAGGGCGTGGCCATGGCACGTGTCAGGACATCGCAGGACGTTTCAGGACATGGCCATGGCACGTGTCAGGACGCGTCAGGACATGGCAGGGCGTGGCCATGGCAGTAGTCAAGAAGTCGCAAGAAATGGCAGGATATGGCCATGGTACGTGTCAGGACATGGCCATGGCACGCGTCAGGACGTGGCAGGGCGTGGCCATGGCACGAGTTAGGACGTCGCAGGACATGGCCATGGCACGCGTCAGGACTTGGCAGGGCGAGGTCATGGCACGAGTTAGGATGTTGCAGGACTTGGCAAGGCGAGTTCATGGCACGCGTCAGGACGTGGCTGTGGTTCGTGTCAGGATGTGTCCGGACATGGTCATGGCACGTGTCAGGACGCATCAGGACATGGTCGTGGCACGTGTCACGACGCATCAGATCATGGCAGGGCGTGGCAATGGCACGAGTCGGGACGTCGTAGGACATGGCAGGGCGTGGCCATGGCACTAGTCGGGTTTTCGTAGGACGTGTCAGGACATGGCCATGGCACGTGTCCGGACGCGTCAGGACATGGCAGGGCGTGGCCATGGCACGAGTCGGGACGTCGTAGGTCATGGCAAGGGGTGGCCATGGCACAAGTCGGGACCTCGCAGGACGTGTCAGGACATGGCCATGGCACGTGTCAGGACGCGTCAGGACATGGCACGGCGTGGCCATGGCACGAGTCGGTACGTCGCAGGATATGGCCATGGTAGGTGTCAGGACGCGTCAGGCCATGGCCATGGCACGCGTCAGGACGTGGCAGGGTATGGCCATTGCACGAGTCAGGAAGTCGCAGGAAATGGCAGGATATTTCCATGGTACGTGTCAGGACATGGCCATGGCACGTGTCAGGACATGGTAGGGTGTGGCCATGACACGTGTCAGGACGCGTCAGGACATGGCAGGGCGTTGCCATGGCAGGAGTCAGGACGTCGCAGGACATTGCACGGCGTGGCCATGGCACAAGTCAGGACCTCGAAAGACGTGTCAGGACATTGCCATGGCACGTGTCAGGTCGCGTCAGGACATGGCTGGGCGTGGCCATGGCACAGAGTCAGGACGTCGCAGGACATGGCAGGACATGGCCATGATACGTGTCAGGACGCGTCAGGACATGGCCATGGCACGTGTCAGGACGTGGCAGGGTGTAGCCATGGCACGAGTCAGGACGTCGTAGGACATGGCCATGGCACGCGTCAGGACGTGGCAGGTGTGGTCATGGCACAAGTTAGGACATCGCAGGACATGGAAGGATATGGCCATGGCACGTGTTTGGACGTGGCCATGGTACGTGTCAGGATGCGTCAGAACATGGCCATGGCATGTGTTAGGACGCATCATGACATGGCCATGGCACAGTGTCAGGACGCATCAGGACATGGCAGGGCGTGGCCATGGCACGAGTCGAAATGTCGCAGGACATGGGAGGGCGTGGCCATGGCACGAGTCGGGAAGTCGCAGGACGTGTTAGGACATAGCCATGGCACGTGTCAGGACGCGTCATGACATGGCAGGGCGTGGCCGTGGCACGAGTCGGGACGTCACTGGACATGGCAGGGCGTGGCCATGGCACGAGTCGGGACCTCGCTGGACGTGTCAGGACATGGCCATGGCACATGTAAGGACGCGTCTTGACATGGCAGGACGTGGCCATGGCACGAGTCAAGACGTCGCAAGACATGGCCATGGCACGCGTCAGGACGTGGCAGGGCGTGGCCATGGCACGAGTTAGGACGTCGCAGGACATGGCCATGGCACGCGTCAGGACGTGGCAGGGCATGGTCATGGTACGTGTCAAGACGCGTCAGGACGTGGCCGTGGTTCGTGTCAGGATGCGTCAAGACATGGCCATAGCACGTGTCAGGACGCTGCAGGGCATGGCCGTGGCACGTGTCACGACGCATCAGAACATGGCAAGGCGTGGCCCTTGCACGAGACGGGACATCGCAGGACATGTATGGGCATGGCCATGGCACGAGTCGGGACGTCGCAGGACATGGCAGGGCGTGGCCATGGCACAAGTCGGGACATCGCAGGACGTGTCAGGACATGGCCATGGCCCGTGTCAGGACGCGTCAGGACATGGCAGGGTGTGGCCATGGAATGGGTCAGTACGTCGCAGAACATGGCAGGACATGGCCATGGTACGTGTGAGGTCGCGTAAGGACATGGCCATGGGACGCGTCAGGACGTGGCAGGGTGTGGCCATGGCACGATTCAGGACGTCGCAGGACATGGCAATGGCACGCGTCAGGACGTGGCAAGGCATGATCATGGCACGAGTAAGGACATGGCAGGACATGGCAGGATATGGCCATGGTACGTGTCTGGACGCGTCAGGACATGGCCATGGCACGCGTCAGTACGTGGCAGGGCGTGGCTATAACACGAGTGAGGACGTCGTAGGACATGGCCATGGCACGCGGCAGGACATGGCTGGGCGTGGTCATGGCACGAGCCAGTACGTCGCAGGACATGGCAGGATATGGCCATTGTACGTGTCAGGACGCGTCAGGACGTGGCCATGGTACGTGTTAGGACGCGTCAGGACATGGCCATGGCACGTGTTAGGACGCATTGGGACATGGCCATGGCACGGTCATGACGCATCAGGACATGGCCGTGGCAAGTGTCACGATGCATAAGAACATGGCAGGGCGTGGCCATGGCACGAGTTGGGACGTCGCAGGACATGGCAGGGCGTGGCCATGGCACAAGTCGGGACGTCGAAGGACGTGTCAGGACATGGCCATGGCACGCGTCAGGACGCGTCAGGACATGGCAGGGCGTGGCCATGGCACGAGTCGGGACATCGCAGGACATGGCAGGTGGTGGCCAAGGCACAAGTTGGGTCCTCGCAGGACGTGACAGGACATGGCCATGGCACGTGTCAAGACGCGTCAGGACATGGCAAGGTGTGGCCATGGCATCAGTCAATAGGTCGCAGGACATGGCAGGATATGGCCATGGTACGTGTCAGGACGCGTAATGAGATGGCCATGGCACGCGTCAGGACGTGGCAGGGTGTGGCCATGGCATGAGTCAGGACGTCGCAGGACATGGCCATGGCACGCGTCAGGACGTGGATAGGCGTGACCATGGCACCTGCAGGACGTCGCAGGACATGGCTGGATATGGCCAATGTACGTGTCAGGACGCGTCAGGACATGGCCATGGCACGCGTCAGTACGTGGCAGGGAGTGGCTATGGCACGAAACAGGACATCGCAGGACATGGCCATGGCACGAGTCAGGACGTGGCAGGGTGTGGCCATGGCACGAGTCAGGACGTCGCAGGACATGGCCATGGCCATGGCACGCGTCAGGACGTGGCAGGGTGTGGTCATGGCACAAGTTAGGACGTCGCAAGACATGGCTGGATATGGCCTTGGTATGTGTTTGGACGCGTCAGGACGTCGCCATTGTCCGTGTCAGGAAACATCAGGACATGGTCGTGGCACGTGTTACGACGCATCAGAACATGGCAGGGCGTGAAAATGACACGAGTCGGGACGTCGCAGGACATGGAAGGGCGTGGCCATGGCATGAGTCGGGACGTTGCAGGACGTGTCAGGACATGGCCTTGGCACGTGTCAGGACGCGTCAGGACATGGCAGGGCGTGGCCATGGCACGAGTCGGGGCGTCGCAGGACATGGCAGGGCGTGGCCATGGCACAAGTCGGGACCTCGCAGGACGTGTCAGGACATGGCCATGGCATGTGTCAGGACGCGTCAGGACATGGCAGGGTGTGGCCATGGCATGACTCAGTACGTCGCAGGACATGGCAGGATATGGCCATGCTACGTGTCAGGACGCGTCAGGACATGGCCATGGCACGCGTCAGGACGTGGCAGGGCGTGGCCATTGCACGCGTCAGTACGTCGCAAGACATGGCCATGGCACGCGTCAGGACGTGGCAAGACGTGACCATGGCACAAGTGAGGACGCGCAGGACATGGCAGGATATGGCCATGGTACGTGTTAGGACGCGTCAGGACATGGCCATGGCACGTGTCAGGACATGGCAGGGTGTGGCCATGACACGTGTCAGGACGCGTCAGGACATGGCAGGGCGTTGCTATGGCATGAGTCAGGACGTCGCAGGACATGGCCGTGGCATGCGTCAGGACGTGGCTGGGCGTGGTCAGGACACGAGTCAGTACGCCGCAGGACAGCAGGATATGGCCATGGTACGTGTCAGGACGCGTCAGGGTGTGGCCATGGTACGTGTCAAGATGCATCAGGACATGGCGATGGCACGTGTCAGGACGCATCAGAACATGGCCATGGCATGTGTCAAGACGGATCAGGACATGGCAGAGCGTGGCCATGGCACGAGTCGAGACGTCGCAGGGCGTGGCGTGGCACTAGTCGGGACGTCGCAGGACGTGTCAGGACATGGCCATGGCACGTGTCAGGACGTTAGGACATGGCAAGGCGTGGCCATGGGATGAGCCGGGACGTCGAAGCATATGGCCATGGTACGTGTCAGGACGCGTCAGGACATGGAAGGGCGTGGCAGGGCGCGACCATGGCACGAGTCGGGACCTCGTAGGACGTGTCAGGACATCGCCATGGCACGTGTCAGGTCGTGTCAGGACATGGCTGGGCGTGGCCATGGCACGAGTCAGGTTGTCGCAGGACATGGCAGGATATGGCCATGGTACGTGTCAGGACGCGTCAAGACATGGCCATTGCATGCGTCAGGACGAGGCAGGGTGTGGTCATGGCACGAGTCAGGTCGTCGCAGGACATGGCCATGGGACAAGTTAGGACGTCGCAGGACATGGCAGGATATGGCCATGGTACGTGTTTTGACGCATCAGGACATGGCCATGGCACGTGTCCATGGCACGAGTCGGGACGTCGCAGGACGTGTTAGGACATGGCCATGGCACGTGTCAGGACGCGTCAAGACATGGCAGGGCGTTGCCATGGCACGAGTCGGGACGTCGTAGGACATGGCAGGGCGTGGCCATGGCACGAGGCACGACCTCGTAGGACGTTTCAGGACATGGCCATGGCACGTGTCAGGACGCGTCAGGACATGGCAGGACGTGGCCATAGCAGTAGTCAAGAAGTCGCAAGAAATGGCAGGATATGGCCATGGTACGTGTCAGGACACGTCAGGACATGGCCATGGCACGCGTCAGGACGTGGTAGGGCGTGGCCACGGCACGAGTTAGGACGTTGAAGGACATGGCCATGGCACGCGTCAGGACTTGGCAGGGCGAGGTCATGGCACGAGTTAGGACGTTACGGGACTTGGCAAGGCGAGGTCATGGCACGCGTCAGGACAGGGCTGTGGTTCTTGTCAGGATGTGTCCGAACATGGCCATGGCACGTGTCAGGACGCATCAGGACATGGTCGTGGCACGTGTCACGACGCATCAGGTCATGGAAGGGCGTGGCAATGGCACGAGTCAGGACGTCGCAGGACATGGCAGGGCGCGGCCATGGCACTAGTCGGGACGTCGTAGGACGTGTCAGGACATGGCCATGGCACGTGTCATGACGCGTCAGGACATGGCAGGGCGTGGCCATGGCACGAGTCGGGACGTCGCATGTCATGGCAAGGGGTGGCCATGGCACAAGTCGGGACCTCGCAGGACGTGTCAGGACATGGCCATGGCACGTGTCAGGACGCGTCAGGACATGGCAGGATGTGACCATGGCATGAGTCAGTACGTCGCAGGACATGGCAGGATATGGCCATGGTAGGTGTCAGTGTTAGAAACTACGCTTTACGCTAGAGGGGGGGTGAATAGCGTATTAATAGAATTTAGCGTTTTCTTGCGGAATTTAAACTTTGCAGGAAGTAAAATAAATGCAGAAAAATAAACTTACACAAAGATGTATACTGGTTGGCCACCAACGTGGTTAGTCCAGTCCCCGAGAGACTCTCTCGAGATTTTTCACTATCTTGTTAAGCTTAAGGGTGCTCAACAAACCGTTACACACTTGAGGACTCAAGCCTCAAACAGTTGCTCGGAGATCGCAATCTCAAAGACTTCACCCAAGGAAACGCAAGTTCCTTGAAACAAGAGAATCGCAATTCTCTTACAAGTATATCAAATACTTGGACACTCACTTAACTAAAGTACTCCTTATTGAGTAGATATGAGTAAAAGAATATGTTCAAGATCACAACAACTTTAAGCAATAATATGGCTCTCAAAAGCTTTTTGAAATGAGTAGAAAATGAAGAACAATTGAATGAAAGCTTATAGCAATGTAATGATCAGTTTGTGTATATTGTTGTTATTAAAACACTGAAATGAAGCTGTATTTATAGTTGAAAAAGTTGGTTCAACCGTTGTCTAATTGCCAATTAAGAGTTGCTGAAATTACTCAGTGATAATCGATTATTAAGACCAAACAATCGATTATCTGCCAGTCAGTTTAAAAATCAATCGCAGATTTAACGCTTCACAATCGATTATACATAATCTATAATCGATTACTGGCAATATTCAAAATCAGATAATCGATTACACTAAGTTCATAATCGATTACTTTAGCAACGTTCTAAAAATCATTTCCGGATTTTAAGCAAAACATCGATTATATAAAATCAATAATCGATTACTTCAGCAACGTTCTAAAAATCATTTCCGGATTTTAAGCAAAACATCGATTATATAAAATCAATAATCGATTACTTCAGCAACGTTCTAAAAATCATTTCCAGATTTTAAGCAAAACATCGATTATATAAAATCAATAATCGATTACTTCAGCAACGTTCTAAAAATCATTTCCAGATTTTAAGCAAAACATCGATTATATAAAATCAATAATCGATTACCTTATGGTATTTGAAAATCATTTGACAACGGACAGCTTCAACAATCGATTGTCCTTTGCAACAATCGATTACTTGTTATTTTCTGAAAATCATAAAACTTACTGTCTCAGTGATAATCGATTATCTAAAGACATAATCGATTACTTAATTAAATTTAAAATCACTGGAAGACATCAACTCAACACAATCGATCACCATTAGTTCATAATCGATTATTTTGAGTATTGAAAAACTTTACCTCAACAACAATCGATTGTCATTTGTTCACAATCGATTATCATGCAGATTTGGAAAAACGTGATGTTCACTGTCTTACTCACAATCGATTACCATTAATTCATAATCGATTGTCATGCAGTCTTGGCTCAGAAACAATCGATTATCATAAGTACATAATCGATTATTTTAGCCCAGATTTTTGAGGCATGTTTAGAAAACATTTTGTCTAATGTAAATATGCATGATTTAAAATCTTTTTGACACAGAATTAAATATGCACGATTTTGGAAAATAGTTTTATGAGAGAGGCCATACTATGAGTCAAGTTATAGGATCGAGATTACAGTTTTAGAGCAACTCAATAACAATTAAAAGCTATATCTTGAACTTCAATCTTATTCGCAACCATTGTGCGCTTGTACTTGAATTCCGTCATATATCAATTTTTGCTTCGTTTGTCATTCATCAAAACCTACAAAAGAGTACACGTTTAGTATATTGCATTGAGAATGTGTTTCTAACAATTTCCCCCTTTTTGATAATGGCAAACATTAAGCGGGATATGCAATTTAGGCAAAAGATATTGACGATTCAAGACAAGTAACAATTATGCAATTTTGTTCTTGTTCCCCCTCAATTTTAAAAGTTCCCCCTCAATTTTAGCTTATAAGCAATCAATGAATTAAGAGGTGGTGCATACCCGATATCCCGTTTTCTTCCCCCTTTTGCCATTAGCAAAAAAAAATAGTAAGGAAAGATGCAAAAAGATGAAATAAACAAGGTTTATTTATTGAAAAAAAATTAGAGAGTAGTCGATTATTGATACGGGATAATCGATTTTTATAGGGACATTGCTGCAGATTCGCGGTTTGCTTAAGAATTGCTCTTAGCTCTAGGGTGATACCTGTAAAAAGAAGTTAAACGCCTCTGACGCTCAAGTTAGAAATCATGTAGGAAAGAAAATGCAATGCATGACTTAGATCAAAGTGGAGTCAAGGATCCCGAGTTCACTGCAAATTCGGAAGAAGGACTCTTTCTCTAAAGGCTTGGTAAAGATGTCTGCCAATTGGCTTTTGGTTTCAACAAATTCAATTTCGACATCGCCTTTGAGTACATGATCTCTAATAAAATGATGTCTAATTTCGATGTGTTTTGTTCGCGGATGAAGAACGGGGTTCTTCGTCAAGCATATGGCGCTAGTGTTATCACATCTAAGAGGAATGTGATCAAGACTTAGGCCATAGTCCAAGAGTTGTTGTTTCATCCATAGGATTTGAGCACAGCAACTCCCCCCGGCTACATATTCAGCCTCGGTGGTAGACAACGCAACACTTACTTGTTTCTTACTAAACCAAGAGACAAGAGAGCTACCGAGCAAATGGCAAGTGCCACTTGTGCTCTTGCGGTCCAATTTGCATCCAGCAAAATCGGAATCGGAATATCCAATAAGTTGGCATGAAGAGCCTTTGGGGTACCATAGACCCACATTTGTAGTACCAATGAGATACCTTAATATCCGTTTCACCGCAGTAAGGTGAGACTCCTTCGGACATGACTGATAGCGAGCACATAAACACACGCTAAACATGATGTCCGGACGACTAGCGGTAAGATAAAGAAGAGAGCCAATCATACCTCGATACTTTTTAGTGTCGACTTCCTTACCTTTTTCATCTTTGTCTAGATGATCGGATGTGCTCATGGGAGTAGCCATTTCTTTTGCATTGTTCATCTCAAAGCGTTTTAGTAGTTCTTTGCAATATTTGGCTTGGCATATGAATGTACCTTCTTTCATTTGTTTCACTTGTAACCCCAAAAAGAATGTTAACTCGCCCATCATAGACATTTCAAATTCGCTAGTCATTAGATCGGAAAATTCCTTGCATAAAACATTGTTAGTAGCACCAAATATAATATCGTCTACATATATTTGAACTAATAAAATATCATTGTTTTTATGCTTGACAAAGAGGGTTGTGTCAACTTTTCCCCTAATGAAATCATTTTCCAAAAGAAATTTACTCAACCTTTCGTACCAAGCTCGAGGAGCTTGTTTTAAACCATAAAGAGCCTTTTTGAGTTTGAAAACATGATCGGGATATTTAAAATCTTCAAAGCCGGGGGGTTGTTTGACATAAACTTCTTCTTCAATAAAACCATTCAGAAAAGCACTTTTCACATCCATTTGATATAGAATAAAATTCATTGAAGAGGCGAAAGCAAGTAATAGACGAATAGCTTCTAATCTAGCTACGGGAGCATAGGTTTCCTCATAATCAATACCTTCTTCTTGACTATAGCCTTTTGCCACAAGCCTTGCTTTGTTTCTAGTGATTATACCATTTTCATCTAGTTTATTGCGAAAAACCCATTTCGTACCAATTATAGAATGACCTTCGGGTCTTGGCACCAAATCCCAAACGTTATTGCGTTCGAATTGGTTAAGCTCCTCTTGCATTGCCAAGGTCCAAAATTCATCCCCAATTGCTTCGGAAATGGTTTTAGGTTCAATTTGAGAAACAAAAGCAGTAAGTTCTAAAGTGTTTTTGAGGGAGTTTCGGGTACTTACCTTTTCTCCAACATCGCCGATTACCTGTTCGAGAGGATGATCCTTGATCGTTCTCCACTCGTTAGGCGTATTTATTCCTTTTTCTAATTGTGGCGCTTCTTCCGTTGGTTGTTCCCCAATTTCATTTTTGTTTTCCTTTGAAGGTTCTTCTTGGATTTTATCTTTCAAGCTATCCAAGATACCTGCAAGATCAAAACCGGATTCCTTTCTCGCCAAGCGAGTATTATCTTCGGAAAACACAACATGAGGGGATTCCTCCACAATTTGGGTTCTTTTGTTAAAGATCCTATATGCTTTGCTACGTGAGGAATAACCAATGAAAATACCTTCATCCGATTTAGCATCAAACTTACCCAATTGGTCCTTGCCATTATTATGAACAAAACATTTACAACCAAAAACACCTAAATGAGAAATGTTGGGTTTTCTACCCTTATAAAGTTCATATGGGGTTTTCATGAGTATCGGCCGAATTGCTACTCTATTTAAAACATAGCAAGCGGTACTCACGGCGTCCGCCCAAAAGTATTTGGGAATCTTAGCTTCGTCGAGCATGGTTCTAGCCATCTCTTCGAGACACCTATTTTTCCTTTCCACCACCCCATTTTGTTGTGGTGTCCGTGGAGCGGAAAAGGTGTGTTCGATTCCGAGTTCGTCACAAAAATCCGCAAAGAGATTGTGATCAAACTCTCCCCCATGATCACTTCTAATCGAAGTGACGGTCGATTCCTTTTCGTTTTGAACACGCTTAAGGAAATACTTGAAATTTTGAAAAGCATCACTTTTATTTGCAAGAAATAGAGTCCAAGTAAATCTAGAAAAGTCATCAACAATTACAAAAACATATTTATTTTTACCAAGACTTTCAATACGAGAGGGACCAAATAAATCCATGTGAAGTAATTGCAAAGGTCTAGACGTTGAAACAATATTCTTGGATTTAAAAGATGCTTTGGTTTGCTTCCCTTTTTGACAAGAATCACAAATAGAATCATTTTCAAACTTTAAACTGGGAAGACCAACTACTAAGTTTTGAGAAAGAAGCTTGTTCAAAAGATGCATGTTCATGTGTGCTACTCTACGATGCCATAGCCAAGAGTTATCCTCTTTGCTTACTAAATAATCAACATATTCGGGTGAGGAGTTTGCAAGATCAACCATATAGATATTATCAATTCTAAAACCACGAAGTATGATCTTGAAATCACTAAGTCTAAATACAAGACATTCATCCGAATTAAATAGAGCAAGATTTCCCTTGTCACATAATTGGCTTATGCTCAAGAGATTATGCTTCAAACCTTTCACAAGTAGTATATGTTTAATAGAGGAGTTTTCGTCCTTACCGACCGAACCAATGCCGATGATTTTTCCTTTATTGTTATCACCAAATGTGACACTTCCTCCTTCTTTGTGCTCTAGTTGAAGGAATTTGGATTCATCTCCCGTCATGTGTTTGGAGCATCCACTATCAAGGTACCATAGTACACTTGATCCCTTCAAGCACACCTACAAAACAAATTAATGTTCTTTAGGTACCCATGCCATCTTGGGTCCTTGAGGGTTAGGCATGTTATAATGATGCAATTGATTTATATGTCTATGACGAGTAAAGCAAGCGGGAGCAATATGACCAATACGTCTACAATAATGACAAGTCACGTTGGGATTATGCATTTTTCTAGGTACATAGTAACTAGATGAATGAAGGTTGCTTACTCTACTTTGAACACCATTGTTTCTCCTATTATGAGCTCTAGGAGGTTCACAAGTTTGTCTAAAATATGCATCATTTCTAGAATATCTATTTCTAGGTGGAGGGTCATTTCTTGGTCTTCTAAATTGTTCAAGGTTTGGCCTAAAATATGCATCATTTCTAGGTCTTCTAGCATTTTCACTATTTGGTCTAACATGCAAGTTATTTCTAGGATTTCTACTTCTAGGATAAGCATTTTGGTTATTAGTCCTAGGTTGAGCTCTAGGTTGTTGTGGTTTAGCACCAACCTTTTCTTCATTCTTGAATCCTATTCCATGTTTAGTTGATTTTAGATTAACAAGCACATCATTCAAGTTTTATGCGAAGAATTAAACTTATCTAATGTGCCTTTAAGTCTAGCTACTTCATTCTTAAGAAGCACACAAGAAGAACAGTTTCTAGTAGAACCTTCAGGTTTATCAGCACTTCTTTTTCCATAAAACTTGTTTTCCTCTTTTAGCTTCTCATTTTCGAAAACCAGTTTTTCTAATTCTTTTTCTTTTAATGAAAGCTGTGTTTGAAAATCTTTTTCTTTTAGAGAAGCGCTTTCTTTAACACTTTTGACAGTTTTTGAAGCTTTGATAAATTCAGCATATAGTTCATCAAAAGCATTTCTCATTTCATCAAGAGTAAAGAAATTTTGAGAAGAGATTTGACTTACCTCATCTTTGCCGTCTTCTTGAGCCATGAGACATAAATTTGCTGCTTCATCGTCTTCTTCTTCGCTTGCTTCATCTCCGGAATCTCCTCCCCAAGAGATGTATGCACGTTGCTATTTGAAGGGTTTCTTCTCCTTTTTGATGTTAGGGCAGTTTGATTTTATGTGCCCGGTTTCTCCGCATTCATAGCATTTTAGTTGATCGCCTTGCTTTTTGTTCTTGCGTTCATACTCTTTGCGCATGAATTTTTGAAACCTTTTGATAACGAGTCCAAACTCGTTGTCACCTTCCTCATCAATTTGTGGTTGGCTAGCCTTTAGAGCAATCCTTTGCCTTCTTTGATCATCAACAAACGGGTTAAGTATAGTTGATTCATAGGTTTTGAGATTACCTCTTAATGCGTCAATTGTGACATTTGTGATGCCAATGGATTCTTGGATTGCATCGGCCTTTGATCGCCATGCCGGAGTGAGACTTCTGAGGATCTTCCGGACAAGTTCTCCATCCGTAAACGTCTTTTTGAGGGCGTGTAGATCATTCACGATCATTGAGAATCGCTCAAACATTTCGTCTACTTTCTCTCCTTCCTTCATGTGGAATAGTTCATAAGAGTGAGTTAAGAAATCAATTTTAGCTTCTCGTACCTGGTCGGTTCCTTCGTATGTCACTTCAAGCTTATCCCACATTTCTTTTGCTGTTTTGCAATATGATATCTTCCTGTAGTCGTTAGCATTAACAACACAATATAATAAATTTATAGCTTTGGCATTATTTTGAACCTTACGAATATCCTCCGCGGTATATTCCTCTTCGGTCTTTGGAACCCATTCGTCTTCCACCTTCTTGGTTGGAATTTGGTTTCCATTGGTGAATACTTTCCACAAATGAAAGCTATTTGATTGCACAAAGATTTGCATCCTCTCCTTCCAGTATGAGTAGTTTGTGCCGTTGAATAGAGGAGGTCGTGTAGAGCATTGTCCTTCTTCAATTCCTGCAAAAGAGTCAAGAGTAGAAGCCATGGATGGTTCTCTCAAACGGTTAAGTTTTCAGAGAGTTGGGCTCTGATACCAATCGTTAGAAACTACGCTTTACGCTAGAGGGGGGGGGTGAATAGCGTATTAATAGAATTTAGCATTTTCTTGCGGAATTTAAACTTTGCAGGAAGTAAAATAAATGCAGAAAAATAAACTTACACAAAGATGTATACTGGTTGGCCACCAACGTGGTTAGTCCAGTCCCCGAGAGACTCTCTCGAGATTTTTCACTATCTTGTTAAGCTTAAGGGTGCTCAACAAACCGTTACACACTTGAGGACTCAAGCCTCAAACAGTTGCTCGGAGATCGCAATCTCAAAGACTTCACCCAAGGAAACGCAAGTTCCTTGAAACAAGAGAATCGCAATTCTCTTACAAGTATATCAAATACTTGGACACTCACTTAACTAAAGTACTCCTTATTGAGTAGATATGAGTAAAAGAATATGTTCAAGATCACAACAACTTTAAGCAATAATATGGCTCTCAAAAGCTTTTTGAAATGAGTAGAAAATGAAGAACAATTGAATGAAAGCTTATAGCAATGTAATGATCAGTTTGTGTATATTGTTGTTATTAAAACACTGAAATGAAGCTGTATTTATAGTTGAAAAAGTTGGTTCAACCGTTGTCTAATTGCCAATTAAGAGTTGCTGAAATTACTCAGTGATAATCGATTATTAAGACCAAACAATCGATTATCTGCCAGTCAGTTTAAAAATCAATCGCAGATTTAACGCTTCACAATCGATTATACATAATCTATAATCGATTACTGGCAATATTCAAAATCAGATAATCGATTACACTAAGTTCATAATCGATTACTTTAGCAACGTTCTAAAAATCATTTCCGGATTTTAAGCAAAACATCGATTATATAAAATCAATAATCGATTACTTCAGCAACGTTCTAAAAATCATTTCCGGATTTTAAGCAAAACATCGATTATATAAAATCAATAATCGATTACTTCAGCAACGTTCTAAAAATCATTTCCAGATTTTAAGCAAAACATCGATTATATAAAATCAATAATCGATTACCTTATGGTATTTGAAAATCATTTGACAACGGACAGCTTCAACAATCGATTGTCCTTTGCAACAATCGATTACTTGTTATTTTCTGAAAATCATAAAACATACTGTCTCAGTGATAATCGATTATCTAAAGACATAATCGATTACTTAATTAAATTTAAAATCACTGGAAGACATCAACTCAACACAATCGATCACCATTAGTTCATAATCGATTATTTTGAGTATTGAAAAACTTTACCTCAACAACAATCGATTGTCATTTGTTCACAATCGATTATCATGCAGATTTGGAAAAACCTGATGTTCACTGTCTTACTCACAATTGATTACCATTAATTCATAATCGATTGTCATGCAGTCTTGGCTCAGAAACAATCGATTATCATAAGTACATAATCGATTATTTTAGCCCAGATTTTTGAGGCATGTTTAGAAAACATTTTGTCTAATGTAAATATGCATGATTTAAAATCTTTTTGACACAGAATTAAATATGCATGATTTTGGAAAATAGTTTTATGAGAGAGGCCATACTATGAGTCAAGTTATAGGATCGAGATTACAGTTTTAGAGCAACTCAATAACAATTAAAAGCTATATCTTGAACTTCAATCTTATTCGCAACCATTGTGCGCTTGTACTTGAATTCCGTCATATATCAATTTTTGCTTCGTTTGTCATTCATCAAAACCTACAAAAGAGTACACGTTTAGTATATTGCATTGAGAACGTGTTTCTAACAATTTCCCCCTTTTTTATAATGGCAAACATTAAGCGGGATATGCAATTTAGGCAAAAGATATTGACGATTCAAGACAAGTAACAATTATGCAATTTTGTTCTTGTTCCCCCTAAATTTTAAGAGTTCCCCCTCAATTTTAGCTTATAAGCAATCAATGAATTAAGAGGTGGTGCATACCCGATATCCCGTTTTCTTCCCCCTTTTGCCATTAGCAAAAAAAATAGTAAGGAAAGATGCAAAAAGATGAAATAAACAAGGTTTATTTATTGAAAAAAAAATTAGAGGGTAGTCGATTATTGATACGGGATAATCGATTTTTATAGGGACATTGCTGCAGATTCGCGGTTTGCTTAAGAATTGCTCTTAGCTCTAGGGTGATACCTGCAAAAAGAAGTTAGACGCCTCCGACGCTCAAGTTAGAAATCATGTAGGAAAGAAAATGCAATGCATGACTTAGATCAAAGTGGAGTCAAGGATCCCGAGTTCACTGCGAATTCGGAAGAAGGACTCTTTCTCTAAAGGCTTGGTAAAGATGTCTGCCAATTGGCTTTTGGTTTCAACAAATTCAATTTCGACATCGCCTTTGAGTACATGATCTCTAATAAAATGATGTCTAATTTCGATGTGTTTTGTTCGCGAATGAAGAACGGGGTTCTTCGTCAAGCATATGGCGCTAGTGTTATCACATCTAAGAGGAATGTGATCAAGACTTAGGCCATAGTCCAAGAGTTGTTGTTTCATCCATAGGATTTGAGCACAGCAACTCCCCGCGGCTACATATTCAGCCTCGGTGGTAGACAACGCAACACTTACTTGTTTCTTACTAAACCAAGAGACAAGAGAGCTACCGAGCAAATGGCAAGTGCCACTTGTGCTCTTGCGGTCCAATTTGCATCCAGCAAAATCGGAATCGGAATATCCAATAAGTTGGCATGAAGAGCCTTTGGGGTACCATAGACCCAAAGACATGGCCATAGCACGTGTAAGGACACATCAGGGCATGGTCGTGGCACGTGTCACGACGCATCAGAACATGGCAGGATATGGCCATGGTACGTGTCAGGACGCGTCAGGACATGGCCACGGAACGCGTCAGGACGTGGCAGGGTGTGGCCATGGCACGATTCAGGACGTCGCAGGACATGGCCATGGCACGCGTCAGGACGTGGCAAGGCCTGATCATGGCACGAGTCAGGACATCGCAGGACATGGCCATGGTACGTGTCAGGACGCGTCAGGACATGGCCATGGCACGCGTCAGTACGTGGCAGGGCGTGGCTATGGCACGAGTCAGGAAGTCGCAGGACATGGCCATGGCACGCGTCAGGACATGGCTGGGCGTGGTCATGGCACGAGCCAGTACGTCGCAGGACATGGCAGGATATGGCCATGGTACGTGTCAGGACGCGTCAGGACGTGGCCATGGTACGTGTCAGGACGCCTCAGGACATGGCCATGGCACGTGTTAGGACACATTGGGACATGGCCATGGCACGGTCATGATGCATCAGGACATGGCCGTGGCAAGTGTCACGACGCATAAGAACATGGCAGGGCGTGGCCATGGCACGAGTTGGGACGTCGCAGGACATGGCAGGGCGTGGCCATGGCATGAGTCGGGACGCGAAGGACGTGTCAGGACATGGCCATGGCACGTGTCAGGACGCGTCAGGATATGGCAAGGCGTGGCCATGGCACGAGTCGGGACGTCGCAGGACATGGCAGGTTGTGGCCATGGCACTAGTCGGGTCCTCGCAGGACGTGACAAGACATGGCCATGGTACGTGTCAAGACGCGTCAGGACATGGCATGAGTCAATACGTAGCAGGACATGGCAGGATATCGACATGGTACGTGTCAGGACGCTTAAGGACATGGCCATGGCACGAGTCAGGATGTGGCAGGGTGTGGCCATGGCATGAGTCAGGACGCCGCAGGACATGGCCATGGCACGCGTCAGGACGTGGATAGGCGTGACCATGGCACGAGCCAGGACGTCGCAGGACATGGCAGGATATGGCCAATGTACGTGTCAGGACGCGTCAGGACATGGCCATAGCACGCGTCAGTACGTGGCAGGGAGTGGCTATGGCACGAAACAGGACATCGCAGGACATGGCCATGGCACGAGTCAGGACGTGGCAGGGTGTGGCCATGGCACGAGTCAGGACGTCGCAGGACATGGCCATGGCACGCGTCAGGACGTGGCAGGGTGTGGTCATGGCACAAGTTAGGACGTCGCAGGACATGGCAGGATATGGCCATGGTATGTGTTTGGACGCGTCAGGACGTTGCCATTGTCCGTGTTAGGAAGCATCAGGACATGGTCGTGGCACGTGTCACGATGCATTTGAACATGGCAGGGCGTGGCCATGACACGAGTCGGGACGTCGCAGGACATGGAAGGGCGTGGCCATGGCACGAGTCGGGACGTCGCAGGACGTGTCAGGACATGGCCTTGGCACGTGTCAGGACGCGTCAGGACATGGGAGGGCGTGGCCACGGCACGAGTCGGGGCGTCGCAGGACATGGCAAGGCGTTGCCATAACACAAGTCGGGACCTCGCAGGACGTGTCAGGACATGGCCATGGCACGTGTCAGGACGCGTCAGGACATGGCAGGGTGTGGCCATGGCATGAGTCAGTACGTCGCAGGACATGGCAGGGCGTGGCCATTGCACGCGTCAGTACGTCGCAAGACATGGCCATGGCACACGTCAGGATGTGGCAAGACGTGACCATGGCACAAGTCAGGACGTCGCAGGACATGGCAGGATATGGCCATGGTACGTGTCAGGACGCGTCAGGACATGGCCATGGCACGTGTCTGGACGTGGCAGGGTGTGGCCATGACACGTGTCAGGACGCGTCAGGACATGGCAGGGCGTTGCTATGGCACGAGTCAGGACGTCGCAGGACATGGCCATGGCATGCGTCAGAACGTGGTTGGGCGTGGTCATGGCACGAGTCAGTACGTCGCAGGACATAGCAGGATGTGGCCATGGTACGTGTTAGGACACGTCAGGATGTGGCCATGGTACGTGTCAAGATGCATCAGGACATGGCGATGGCACGTGTCAGGACGCATCAGGACATGGCCATGGCACGTGTCAAGACGCATCAGGACATGGCAGAGCGTGGCCATGGCACGAGTCGAGACGTCGCAGGGCGTGGCCTGGCACGAGTCGGGACGTCGCAGGACGTGTCAGTACATGGCCATGGCACGTGTCAGGACGTCAGGACATGGCAAGGCGTGGCCATGGCACGAGTCGGGACGTCGAAGGATATGGCCATGGTACGTGTCAGGACGCGTCAGGACATGGCCATGGCACGCGTCAGTACGTGGCAGGGCGTGGCTATGGCACGAGTCAGGACGTCGCAGGACATGGCCACGGCACGCGTCAGGATGTGGCAGGGCGTGGTCATGGCACGAGTTAGGACATCGCAGGACATGGCAGGATATGGCCATGGTACGTGTCAGGACGAGGTCAGGACGTGGCCATGGTACGTGTCACGACGCGTCAGGACATGGCCATGGCACGTGTTAGGACGCATTGGGACATGGCCATGGCACGTGTCATAACGCATCAGGACATGGCCGTGTCACGTGTCACGATGCATTAGAACATGACAGGGCGTGGACATGGCACGAGTTGGGACGTCGCAGGACATGGCAGGGCGTGGCCATGGCGCGAGTCGGGACGTCGAAGGACGTGTCAGGACATGGCCTTGGCACGTGTCAGGACGCGTGAGGACATGGCAGGGCGTGGCCATGGCACGAGTCGGGACGTCGCAGGACATGGCAGATCGTGGCCAAGGCACAAGTCGGGTCCTCGTAGGCTGTGTCAGGACATGACCATGGCACGTGTCAAGACACGTCAGGACATGGCAAGGTGTGGCCATGGTACGTGTCAGGACATGGCCATGGCACGTGTTAGGACGCATTGGGACATGGCCATGGCACGTGTCATGACACATCAGGACATGGCCGTGGCACGTGTCATGACGCATTAGATCATGGCAGGGCGTGGCCATGGCACGAGTTGGGACGTCGCAGGACATGGCAGGGCGTGGCCATGGCGCGAGTCGAGACGTCGTAGGACGTGTCAGGACATGGCCATGGCACGTGTCAGGACGCGTCAGGACATGGCAGGGCGTGTCCATGGCACGAGTCGGGACGTCATAGGACATGGCAGGGCGTGGCCGTGGCACGAGTCGGGACGTCGCAGGACGTTTCAGGACATGGCCATGGCACGTGTCAGGACGCGTTAGGACAAGGCAGGGTGTGGCTATGGCACGAGTCGGGACGTGTCAAGACATGGACATGGCACGTGTCAGGACGCGTCAGGACATGGCAGGGCGTGACCATGGCACGAGTCAGGACGCCGCAGGACATGGCAGGATATGGCCATGGTACGTGTCAGGACGCGTCAGGACATGGCCATGGCACGCGTCTGTACGTGGCAGGGCGTTGCTATGGCACGAGTCAGGACGTCGCAGGAAATGGCCATGGCACACGTCAGGACGTGGCAGGGCGTGGTCTTGGCACGAGTGAGTACGTCGCAGGACATTGCAGGATATGGCCATGGTACGTGTCAGGACGCGTCAGGACGTGGCCATGGTACGTGTCAAGATGCGTCAGGACATGGCCATGGCACGTGTCAGGACTCATCAGGACATGGCACGTGTCAGGACGAATCAGGACATGGCAGAGCATGGCCATGGCACTAGTCCGGACGTCGCAGGGCGTGGCCATGGCACGTGTCAGGACGCATCAGGACATGGCCATGGCACGTGTCCATGGCATGCGTCGGGACGTCGCAGGACGTGTTAGGACATGGCCATGGCACGTGTCAGGACGTGTAAAGACATGGCAGGGCGTGGCCATGGCACGAGTTGGGACGTCGCAGGACATGGCAGGACGTGGCCATGGCACGAGTTAGGACCTCGCGGGACGTGTCAGGACATGGCCATTGCACGTGTCAAGACGCGTCAAGACATGGCAGGGCGTGGCCATGGCACGAGTCAAGACGCTGCAAGACATGGCAGGATATGGCCATGGTACGTGTCAGGACGCGTCAGGACGTGGTAGGGCGTGTCCATGGCACGAGTTAGGACGTCGCAGGACATGGCCATGGCACGCGTCAGGACGTGGCACGGCGAGGTCAAGGCACGAGTTAGGACGTCGTAGGACATGGCAGGATATGGCCATGGTACGTGTCAGGATGCGTCAGGATTTGGCCGTGGTTCGTGTCAGGATGCGTCCGGACATGGCCATGGCACGTGTCAGGACGCATCAGGACATGGCCGTGGCATGTGTCACGATGCATCAGAACATGGAAGGGCGTGACCATGGCACGAGTTAGGACGCAACAGGACATGGCCATGGCACTTGTCAGGACGCGTTAGGACATGGCAGGGCGTGGCCATGGCACGAGTCGGGTCGTCGGAGGACATGGCAGGGCGTGGCCATGGCACGAGTCGGGACGTCGCAGGACGTGTCAGGACAAGGCCATGGCACGTGTCAGGACGCGTCATGATAAGGCCATGGTACGTGTCAGGACGCGTCAGAACATGGCCATGGCACGCGTCAGTACGTGGCAGGGCGTGGCTATGGCACGAGTCAGGACATCGCAGTACATGGCCATGGCACGCTTCAGGATATGGCAGGGCGTCGTCATGGCACGAGTTAGGACGTCACAGGACATGGCAGGATATGGCCATGGTACGTGCTAGGACGCGTCAGGACGTGGCCATGGTACGTGTCAAGATGCGTCAGGACATGGCCATGGCACATGTCATGACACATCAAGACATGTCAGGGCGTGGCCATGGCACGAGTCGAGACGTCGCAGGACGTGCTAGGACATGGCCATGGCACGTGTCAGGACGTCAGCACATGGAAGGGCGTGGCCGTAGCACGAGTCGGGACGTCGCCAGACATGGCAGGACATGGCCATGGCACGCGTCAGGATGTGGCAGGGTGTGGTCATGGCACAAGTTAGGACGTCGCAGGACATGGCACGTGTCAGGAGATGGCAGGACATGCCAAGGCGTGACCATGACACGAGTCGGGCCGTCGAAGGACATGGCAGGGCGTGGCCATGGCACGAGTCAGGACGTCGCAGGACGTTGCAGGACATGGCCATGGCACGTGTCAGGAAGCGTTAAGACAAGGTAGGGCGTGGCTATGGCACGAGTCGGGACGTCGCAAGACGTGTCGGGGCATGGCCATGGCAAGTGTCAGGACATGGCAGGGCGTGACCATGACACGAGTCAGGACGTCGCTTGCCATGGCAGCATATTGCCATGGTACGTGTCAGGACGCGTCAGGACATGGCCATGGCACGCGTTTGTACGTGGTAGGGCGTGGCGATGGCACGAGCCAGGACGTCGCAGGACATGACCATGGCACACGTCAGGACGTGGCTAGGCGTGGTCATGGCACGAGACAGTACGTCGCAGGACATGGAAGGATATGGCCATGGTACGTGTCAGGACACATCAGGACGTGGCCATGGTACGTGTCAAGATGCGTCAGGACATGGTCATGGCAAGTGTCAGGATGCATCAGGACATGGCCATGGCACGTGTCAGGACGCATCAGGACATGGCAGAGCGTGGCCATGGCACGAGTCGGGACGTCGCAGGGCGTGGCCATGGCACGAGTCGGGACTTCGCAGGACGTGTCAGGACATGGCCATGGCACGTGTCAGGACGTCAGGACATGGCAAGGCGTGGCCATGGCACGAGTCGAGACGTCGCAGAACATGGCAAGGCGTGGCCATGGCACGAGTCGGGACTTCGTTGGACGTGTTAGGACATTGCCATGGCACGGTCAGGACGCGTCAGGACATGGCTGGGCGTGGCCATGGCACGAGTCAGGACGTCGCCGGACATGGCATGGTGTGGCCATAATACGTGTTGGGATGCGTCAGGACATGGCTATGGTACATGTCAGGACGCATCAGGATATGCCCACGGCACGTGCTAGGACGCATCAGGACATGGCAGGGCGTGACCATGGCACGAGTCGGGACGTCGCAGGACGTGTCAGGACATGGCCATGGCACGTGTCAGGACGCGTCAGGACATAGCAGGGCGTGACCATGGCACGAGTCAGGACGTCGCATGACATGGCTGGATATGGCCATGGTACGTGTCAGGACACGTCAGGACATGGCCATGGCACGCGTCAGTACGTGGTAGGGCGTGACTATGGCACGAGTCAGGACGTCGCAGGACATTGCCATGGCACGCATCAGGACGTGGCAGGGCGTGGTCATGGCACGAGTTAGGACGTCGCAGAACATGGCAGGATATGGCCATGGTACGTGTCAAGACGTGGCCATGGTACGTGTCAAGATGCGTCAGGATATGGCCATGGCACGTCACAGGACGCATCAGGACATGGCACGTGTCATGACGCATCAAGACATGTCAAGGCGTGGCCATGGCACGAGTCGGGACGTCGCAGGGCGTGGCCATGGCACGAGTCCGGATGTCGCAGGACGTGTCAGGACATGGCCATGGCACGTGTCAGGACGTCAAGACATGGCAGGGCGTGGCCATGGCACGAGTCCAGACGTCGCAAGACATGGCAGGGCGTAGTCATGGCACGAGTCGGGACCTCGCAGGACGTGGCAGGATATGGCCATGGTACGTGTCAGGACGCGTCCGGATATGCTCATGGCACGCGTCAGGACGTGGCAGGGTATGGCCATGGCACGATTCAGGACGTCGCCATGGCACGCATCAGGATGCGTCAAGACATGGCCATGGCACATGTTCGGACGCATCACGACATGGCCATGGCACGTGTCAGGACGCATCACGACATGGCCATGGCACGTGTCGGGACGTCGCAGAACGTGTTAGGACATGGCCATGGCACGTGTCAGGACGTGTCAAGACATGGCAGGGCGTGGCCATGGCACGAGTTGGGACGTCGCAGGACATGGCAGGGCGTGGCCATGGCACGAGTCGGGACCTCGCAGGACATGTCAGGACATGGCCATGGCACGTGTCAGGATGCGTCAGGACATGGCAGGGCATGGCCATGGCACGAGTCAAGACGTCGCAAGACATGTCAGGATATGGCCATGACACGAGTCAAGACGTCGCAGGACATGGCAATGGCACGCGTCAGGACGTGGCAGGGCGAGGTCAAGGCACGAGTTAGGGCGTCGCAGGAAATGGCAGGATATGGCCATGGTACGTGTCAGGACGCGTCAGGATTTGGCCGTGGTTCGTGTCAGGATGCGTCCGGACATGGCCATGGCACGTGTCAGGACGCATCAGGACATGGCCATGGCACGTGTCACGATGCATCAGAACATGGAAGGGCGTGGCCATGGCACGAGTCGGGACGTCGCAGGGCGTGGCCATGGCACGTGTTTGGACGCATCAAGACATGGCCATGGCACGTGTCAGGATGCGTCAGGACATGGCAGGGCGTGGCCATGGCACGAGTCAGGACGTCGGAGGACATGGCAGGGCGTGGCCATGGCACGAGTCGGGACGTCGCAGGACGTTTCAGGACATGGCCATGGCACGTGTCAGGACGTCGCAGGACATGGCAGGATATTGCCATGGTACGTGTCAGGACGCGTTAGGACATGGCCATGGCACGCGTAAGTACGTGGCAGGGTGTGGCTATGTCACGAGTCAGGAGGTCGCAGGACATGGCCATGGCATGCATCAGGACGTGGCTGGGCGTGGTCATGGCACGAGTCAGTACGTCGCAGGATATGACCATGGTACGTGTCAGGACGCGTCAGGATGTGGCCATGGTACGTGTCAGGACGTGTCACTGGTACGTGTTAGGACGCGTCAGGACGTGGCCATGGTACGTGTCAGGATGCGTCAAGACATGGCCATGGCACGTGTTCGGACGCATCAAGACATGGCCATGGCACGTGTCAGGACGCATCAAGACATGGCCATGGCACGTGTCCATGGCGCGCGTCGGGACGTCGCAGAACGCGTTAGGACATGGCCACGGCACGTGTCAGGACGTGTCAAGACATGGCAGGGCGTGGCCATGGCACGAGTTGGGACGTCGCAGGACATGGCAGGGCGTGGCCATGGCACAAGTTGGGACCTCGCGGGACGTGTCAGGACATGGCCATGGCACGTGTCAAGACGCGCGAGGACATGGCAGGGCGTGGCCATGGCACGAGTCAAGACGTCGCAAGACATGGCAGGATATGGCCATGGTACGAGTCAAGACGCGTGAGGACATGGCCTTGGCACGCGTCAGGACGTGGCAGGGCGTGGCCATGGCACACGTTAGGACGTCGCAGGACATGGCAATGGCACGCGTCAGGACGTGGCAGGGCGAGGTCAAGGCACGAGTTAGGATGTCGCAGGACATGGCAGGATATGGCCATGGTACGTGTCAGGACGCGTCAGGATTTGGCCATGGTTCGTGTCAGGATGCGTCCGGACATGGCCGTGGCAAGTGTCACGATGCATCAGAACATGGAAGGGCGTGGCAATGGCACGAGTCGGGACGTCGCAGGGCGTGGCCATGGCACGTGTTAGGACGCATCAAGACATGGCCATGGCACATGTAGGGATGCGTCAGGACATGGCAAGGCGTGGCCATGGCACGAGTCAGGACGTCGAAGGACATGGCAGGGCGTGGCCATGGCACGAGTCGGGACGTCGCAGGATGTTTCAGGACATGGCCATGGCACGTGTCAGGATGCGTCAGGACAAGGTAGAGCGTGACCATGGCACGAGTCACGACGTCGCAGGACATGGCAGGATATGGCCATGGTACGTGTCAGGACGCGTTAGGACATGGCCATAGCACGCGTCAGTACGTGGCAAGGTGTGGCTATGGCACGAGTCAGGAGGTTGCAGGACATGGCCATGGCATGTGTCAGGACGTGGCTGGGCGTGGTCATGGCACGAGTCAGTACGTCGGAGGATATGGCCATGGTACGTGTCAGGACGCGTCAGGATGTGGCCATGGTACGTGTCAAGATCCGTCAGGACATGGCCATGGCACGTGTCAGGACGCATCAGGACATGGCCATGGCACGTGTCAGGACGCGTCAGGACATGGCAGGGCGTGACCATGGCACGAGTCAGGACGTCGCAGGACATGGCAAAATATGGCCATGGTACGTGTCAGGACGCGTTAGGACATGGCCATGGCACGCGTTAGTACGTGGCAGGGCGTGGCTATGGCACGAGTTAGGAGGTCGCAGGTCATGGCCATGGCATGCGTCAGGACGTGGCTGGGTGTGGTCATGGCACGAGTCAGTACGTCGCATGATATGGCCATGGTACGTGTCAGGACGCGTCAGGATGTGGCCATGGTACGTGTCAAGATCCGTAGGACATGGCCATGGCACGTGTCAGGACGCATCAGGACATGTCCGTGGCACGTGTCAGGACGCATCAGGACATGGCAGAGCGTGGCCATGGCACGAGTCGGGACGTCGCAAGGCGTGGCCTGGCACGAGTCTGGACGTCGCAGGACGTGTCAGGACATGGCCATGGCACGTGGCAGGACGTCAGGACATGGCAAGGCGTGGCCTTGGCACGAGTCGGGATGTCGCAGGACATGACAGGGCCTGGCCATGGCACGAGTCGCAACCTCGCACGACATGTCAGGACATTGCCATGGCACGTGTCAGGACGCGTCAGAACATGGCTGGGCACGGCCATGGCATGAGTCAGGACGTCATAGGACATGGCAGGATATGGCCATGGTACGTGTCAGGACACGTCAGGACATGGCCATGGCACGCGTCAGGACGTGGCAAGCTGTGGCCATGGCACGAGTCAGGACGTCGCAGGACATGGCCATGGCATGCGTCAGGACGTGGCAGGGCGTGGTCATGGCACAAGTTAGGACGTCGCAGGACATGGCAGGATATGGCCAGGGTACGTGTCAGGACGTGTAAATGGTACGTGTTTGGATGCGTCAGGATATGGCCATGGCACATGTCAGGACGTATCAGGACATGGCCATGGCACGTGTCAGGACGCATCTGGACATGGCAGGGCGTGGCCATGGCACGAGTCGGGACGTCGCAGGACGTGTCAGGACATGGCCATGGCACGTGTCAGGACATGGCAGGATATGGCCATGGTACGTGTAAAGACGCGTCAGGACATGGCCATGGAACGCGTCAGTACGTGGCAGGGCGTGGCTATGGCATGAGTCAGGACGTCGCAGAACATGGCCATGGCACGCGTCAGGATGTGGCCATGGTACGTGTCAGGACGCGTCAGGACATGGCCATGGCACGTGTTAGGACGCATTGGGACATGGCCATGGCACGGTCATGACGCATCAGGACATTGCCGTGGCAAGTGTCACGACGCATAAGAACATGGCAGGGTGTGGCCATGGCACGAGTTGGGACGTCGCAGGACATGGCAGGGCGTGGCCATGGCACAAGTCGGGACGTCGAAGGACGTCTCAGGACATGGCCATGGCACGTGTCAGGATGCGTCAGGACATGGCAGGGCGTGGCCATGGCACGAGTCGGGACGTCGCAGGACATGGCAGGTTGTGGCCATTGCACAAGTCGGGTCCTCGCAAGACGTGACAGGACATGGCCATGGCACGTGTCAAGACGCGTCAGGACATGGCAAGGTGTGTGTTGGAAACACGTTCTCAAGGCATTATACTAAACGTGTGTTCATATTTGTAGGTTTTGATGAATGACAAACTATGCGCAAATTGACATATGACGAGGTCCAAGCACAAGCGCAAAATTGATATATAACGAGATTCAAGCACAAGACAAAGATCGAGATTAAGTTTTATATGAGTCGGTATTTAATTGTGATCTTGATCCGACAACTTAAACTCAAGACTTGGCTTCTCTCGTAAAAATATTTTTAACAAATCATGCATATTTAATTTAGAGCAAAATGATTTTAAATAATGCATATTTACTTTAGTCAAAATGATTTTTAAACATGCCTCTAAAATCTGGACTAAGATAATCGATTATGTACTTATGATAATCGATTATGTTTAAGTCAGCTGCTTGACAATCGATTGTGAACTTATGACAATCGATTGTGTTAAGGCAGTGAGCATCAGATTTTTCAAATCTGCATGACAATCGATTGCGAACCTTATGACAATCGATTGTGATGAGGCAGTGTCCATCAAAGTTTTTCAAAACTCAAAATAATCGATTGTGAAGCTAATGACAATCGATTGTGATGAGGCAGTGTCCATCAAAGTTTTTCAAAGCTCAAAATAATCGATTGTGAAGCAAATGACAATCGATTGTGAAGAGACAATGTCTATCAGATTTTTCAAAGTCACAAAATAATCGATTGTGAACTTATGACAATCGATTGTGTTGAGGCAGTGTCTTCCAGACTTTTTCAAAGTTATTAAATAATTGATTGTGAACCTATAACAATCGATTGTCAAGAGGCAGTGTCTAAATTGATTTTTCAAGACTGATATATAATCGATTGTTAACTTAGTATAATCGACTGTATAACTGACCGTTGCCAAAATATTTTCAAATACCGTCAGGTAATCGATTATTGATTTCTTATAATCGATTGTTTTAATTAAAATCTGGAAAGGATTTTTTGAACGATTAGGAGTAATCGATTATTGATTTCTTATAATCGATTGTTTTAATTAAAATCTGGAAAGGATTTTTTGAACGTTGCTGAGTAATCGATTGTAGATTTCTGACAATCGATTGTTTTACGTAAAATCTGGAAATGATTTTTTGAACGTTGCCAGTAATCGATTATTGATCTTAGATAATCGATTGTTATGCGTAAAATCTGGAATTGATTTTTGGAAGAACTGGCAAACAATCGATTGTGGTAATTTGACAATCGATTGTCACAGAGTAGAATCAGCAATTCTTAATTGGCAATTAGGCAACGGTAATACAAAGTTTTCCAGCTATAAATATAGCTTCAAATCAGTCTTTTAAGAACAACAACACACAACAACTGATCATACAATTGCTAAAGCTTGCATACTTTATTGCTTATCATTTTATATTCATTACATAAGCTTTTGAGAGCCAAATTCTTGTCGAAAGTTGTTGCTATCTTGAGCGTATTCTTTTTACTCATATCTACTCTTAAAGGAGTGTCTTGTTTGAGTGCTAAGTGTTTTTGTACACTTGAAGGGAAGTGTTAGTCCCTTGTGTTGTAAGAAGGAACTTGTGTTTCCTTGGTTGAAGTCTTGGAGTGTTGTATCTCCGAGCAAAGGTTGTTGAGGCTTGTGTCCTCAAGTTGTAACGGTTTGTTGAGCACCCGTAAGCTTAACAAGTTAGTGGAAATCTCGAGAGAGTCTCTCGGGGACTGGACTAGCCACGGGTTGTGGTGAACCAGGATACATCGGTGCGTTTGTTCTAATTTATTTACTTATCGCACTTATTTATTTCCTGCAATTTTTAAATTCCGCAAGTTTACGCTAATTTTTATTATAACGCTATTCACCCCCCCTCTAGCGTTAAGCGTATTATCTAACAATTGGTATCAGAGCCCAACTCTCTGAAGACTTAACCGTTTGAGAGAAACATCCATGGCTTCTACTCGTGATTCTTTTGCAGGAACAGGTGAAGGACAATGCTCCAACCGACCACCGCTATTCGATGGTACAAATTATACATACTGGAAGGAGAGGATGAGAATATTTGTACAATCAAATAGTTTTCATCTTTGGAAGGTCATAATGAATGGAGAACAAATTCCAACCAAGAAGGTTGAAAATGAATGGGTCCCAAAGTCCGAAGATGAATACGATGCGGATGATATCCGAAAGGTGCAAAATAATGCTAAAGCTATTAATTTATTATATTGTGCTGTAAATGCTGATTATTACAGGCAGATATCTTGTTGCACAACGGCGAAGCAAATGTGGGACAAGATGGAAATTACGTACGAAGATACGGACCAGGTAAGGGAAGCCAAAATTGATTTCCTAACCCATGCATATGAATTGTTTCACATGAAGGAAGGCAAAAAGGTCGATGAGATGTTTGAACGATTTTCAAAAATCGTAAATGATTTACATGCTCTTAAGAAGACCTTCACGGATAAGGAACTTTTCCGAAAAATTCTCTGAAGTCTCACTCCGGAATGGCGATCCGAGGCCGACGTGATTCAAGAATCCATTGGCATTTCAAATGTCACCATCGACGCATTAAGAGGTAATCTTAAAACCTATGAATCTACTATACTTAACCCTCTTGTTGATGATCAAAGGAAGCAAAGAATCGCTCTCAAGGTAAGCACAAGCCAACCTCAAAATGATGAGGACGGAGACAACGAGTTCGGACTCGTTATTAAGAGATTTCAAAAGTTCATGCGAAAAGAGTATGAACGAAAGGGCAAAAAGCAAGGAGATCAAATAAAGTGCTATGAGTGAGGAGAAACCGGGCACATTAAATCAAATTGCCCAAATGCTAAAAAGGAGAAGAAACCCTTCAAGAAGCAACGAGCATACATATCTTGGGGAGGCGACTCCGGTGACGAGTCAAGTGAGGAAGAAGAAGACGAAGCCGCAAATCTTTGTCTTATGGCACAAGAAGACAACAAAGAAGTGGTATGTCAAATTTCTTCCAAAAATTTCTTTTCCCTTGAAGAAATGCAAAATGCTTTTGATGAGTTGTATAGCGAATTTATTAAAGCTTCAAAAACTGTTAAGAGTATAAAAGAAAATGCTTCTTTAAAAGAAAAAGATTTTCAAAAACAACTCTCTTTTAAAGAAAAGGAATTGGAAAAACTGATTTTAGAAAATGAGAAGTTGAAAGAGGAAAACAAATTTTTTGGCAAGAGAAGCGCCGACAAGCCCGAAAGTTCTAGAAATTGTATTTCTTGCATGCATCTCAAAAATGAAGTAGAAAGGCTTAAGGGCACCTTAGATAAGTTTAACTCTTCTCATAAAAATTTGAATGAAGTGCTTGTTAATTTGAAGTCGACCAAGCATGGCATAGGTTTTAGAAACGAGCCTAAAGAGAAAGTTGATGCCAACCCCCAACCACCTAAGGCTCAACCTAGGATAAATAAAACAAATGTTCATCCTAGATACAACAAACCTAGAAATGGTTTTCATCAATCGCAACCTAGAAATAATCATGCTAGAAATAATGCACATTCTAGGCCAAACACTAGAAGGAATTTTGAACCTTTTAGAACACCTAGAAATGACTTCCAACCTAGAAACAACTATTCTAGAAATGATGCATATCCTAGAACAAATGGTAGGAGAAATGATTTTCATGATTTGCGCAATAGTTATATTGTCAAGAATAGAGTAAATGAATTTCGTCCGTCCAATTACTATCAACCTAGAAGGATGCACAATCCTAACGTGACTTGTCATTATTGTAGACGAATTGGACATATTGCTCCTGCTTGTTTTACACGACATAGACATAACACTCAATCACATCACTATGATTTGCCTAACCCCCAAGGACCCAAAATGGCATGGGTACCTAAAAATCATTAATCTGTTTTGTAGGCATGTTTGAAGGGATCAAGTGTACTATGGTACCTTGATAGTGGATGCTCCAAGCACATGACGGGAGACGAATCCAAATTCCTTCAACTAGAACACAAGGAAGGGGGAAGTGTTATTTTTGGTGATAACAACAAAGGAAAGATTATCGGCATCGGATCGGTCGGTAAGGATAAAATTTCTTCCATTAAGCATATATTACTTGTGAAAGGTTTAAAACATAATCTCTTGAGCATAAGTCAATTATGTGACAAGGGAAATCTTGTTTTATTTGATTCGGATGAATGCTTAGTTTTTAGACGTAGCGATTTTAAAATTATCCTTCGTGGTTTTAGAATGGATAATTTATATGGTTGATCTTGCAAATTCTCCGAATATGTGAATTGTTTAATGAGCAAAGAGGATGATTCTTGGTTATGGCATCGTAGAGTAGCTCACATCAACATGCATCTTTTGAACAAATTGGTCTCACAAAATTTAGTTGTTGGTCTTCCAGATTTGAAATTTGAAAATGACTCTATTTGTGATTCTTGTAAAAAAGGGAAGCAAACAAAAGCATCTTTTAAATCGAAAAATATTGTTTCAACTACTAGACCATTGCAATTGCTTCACATGGATTTGTTTGGACCATCTCGCATTGAAAGTCTTGGTAGAACTCGTTATGCTTTTGATATTGTTGATGATTATTCCAGATTTACTTGGACTTTATTTCTTGCCCATAAAAGTGATACTTTTCAGAATTTTAAATATTTTCTTAAACGTGTTCAAAACGAAAAGGAAACAACCGTCACTTCAATTAGAAGTGATCATGGGGGAGAGTTTGATCACAATCTCTTTGCGGACTTTTGTGACGAACTCGGTATCGAGCATACCTTTTCCGCTTCACGAACACCACAACAAAATGGGGTGGTGGAAAGGAAAAATAGGTGTCTCGAAGAGATGGCTAGAACCATGCTCGAAGAGGCTAAGATTCCCAAACATTTTTGGGCGGATGCCGTGAGTACCGCATGCTACGTTTTAAATAGAGTAGTCATAAGGCCAATACTCATGAAAACCCCTTATGAACTCTACAAGGGAAGGAAACCAAATATCTCCCATTTTAGAGTATTCGGTTGTAAATGTTTTATTCATAACAATGGAAAAGATCAATTGGGAAAATTTGATGCCAAATCCGATGAGGGAATTTTTATTGGGTATTCTTCACGTGGCAAAGCATATAGGGTATTTAATAATAGAACCCAAACTGTGGAGGAATCCCCTCATATTGTGTTTTCCGAAAATAATGCTCGCTTGGCGAGAAAGGATTCTTGTTCTGATCTTACAAGAGGAAACTCCTAAGGAAATTCAAGATGAAATCTTGGAACAATCAACAGAGGAAACGCCACAATTGGAGAAAGAAACGAAAATGCCTAACGAGTGGAGGACAATCAAAGATCAGCCTCTCGAACAGGTAATTGGCGGCGTCGGAGAAAAGGTAAGTACCCGAAACTCCCTTAAGAACACCTTAGGACATACTGCTTTTATTTCTCAAATTGAACCAACAACCATCTCCGAAGCAATTGGGGATGAATTTTTGACCTTGGCAATGCAAGAGGAGCTTAACCAATTCAAACGGAATGACGTTTGGGATTTGGTGCCAAGACCCGAAAATCATACCATAATTGGTACGAAATGGGTTTTTCGAAACAAACTAGATGAAATTGGTGTAATCACTAGAAGCAAAGCTAGGCTTGTAGCAAAAGGCTATAATCAAGAAGAGGGTTTTGACTATGAAGAAACATATGCTCCCGTAGCTAGATTAGAAGCTATTCATTTATTGCTTGCTTTTGCCTCTTCTATGAATTTCAATTTATATCAAATGGATGTGAAACGTGCTTTTCTAAATGGTGTTATTCAAGAAGAAGTTTATGTTGAACAACCCCCCTTGTTTTGAAGATTTTAAATCTCCCGATCATGTTTCAAACTCAAAAAGGCTCTTTATGGTTTAAAACAAGCTCCCCGAGCTTGGTATGAAAGATTGAGTAAATTTCTATTGGAAAATGATTTCATTGGGGGGAAAGTTGACACCACTCTTTTTGAGCATAAAAACAATGATATTTTATTAGTTCAAATCTATGTGGATGATATTATATTTGGTGCTACGAACAATGTTTTGTGCAACGAATTTTCCGATTTAATGACAAGCGAATTTGAGATGTTTATGATGGGTGAGCTAACATTCTTTTTGGGATTACAAGTAAAGCAAATGAAAGAAGGTACGTTCATTTGCCAAGCGAAATATTGCAAAGAATTGCTGAAACGATTTGAAATGACCAATGCAAAAGTAATGGCAACCCCCATGAGCACATCCGATCATCTAGACAAAGATGAGAAAGGTAAGGAAGTCGACATCAAAAAGTATCGAGGTATGATTGGCTCTCTCCTTTATCTTTCTGCTAGTCGTCCGGACATCATGTTTAGCGTGTGCTTATGCGCTCGTTATCAATCGTGTCCGAAGGAGTCTCACCTAACTGCGGTGAAACGGATATTGAAGTATCTTGTTGGTACTGTAAATGTGGGTCTATGGTACCCCAAAGGTTCTTCATGCCAACTTGTTGGCTATTCCGATTCTGATTTTGCTGGATGCAAATTGGACCGCAAGAGCACTAGTGGCACTTGCCATTTGCTCGGTAGCTCTCTCGTTTCTTGGTTTAGCAAGAAACAAGTAAGTGTTGCGTTGTCCACAACCGAGGCTGAATATGTAGCCGCGGGGAGTTGTTGCGCTCAAATCCTTTGGATGAAACAACAACTCTTGGACTATGGCCTAAGTCTTGATCATATCCCTCTTAGATGTGATAATACTAGTGCCATATGCTTGACGAAGAACCCCGTTCTTCACTCGCGAACAAAACACATTGAAATTAGACATCATTTTATAAGAGATCACGTTCTCAAGGGCGATGTCGAAATTGAATTTGTTGAAACCAAAGATCAATTGGCCGACATCTTTACAAAGCCCTTAGAGAAAGAGTCCTTCTTCCGAATTCGTAGTGAACTCGGGATCCTTGACTCCACGTTGATCTAAGTCATGCATTGCATTTTCCCTTTCACATGTTTTCTAACTTGAGCGTCGGAGACGTCTAACGTATTTTTGCAGGTATCGCCCTAAAGGCAGGGGGAATTATAATGCTTGACGCACAGAACAATCGATTTCTCTTTTATATAATCGATTATCCAGTATCAATAATCGATTGTCTTGACATTATTTGCGTTATTATGTCTGAAATTGCAGATTTAATAAATAAACAAGTTTTTTATTATTCTATATTTTTTTGCTAATAGCAAAAGGGGGAAGATAACGGGTATGCACTCTCAATACTTATCGGCATAAATTGAGGGGGAATTCATATATTAAGGGGGAACTAATTGCATATCTGTATACTTGTTGCATATCTTTACTTGTCTTGAATCGTATGCATATCCCGCTTAAAGTTTGCCATTATCAAAAATGGGGAAATTGTTGGAAACACGTTCTCAAGGCATTATACTAAACGTGTGTTCATATTTGTAGGTTTTGATGAATGACAAACTATGCGCAAATTGACATATGACGAGGTCCAAGCACAAGCACAAAATTGATATATAACGAGATTCAAGCACAAGACAAAGATCGAGATTAAGTTTTATATGAGTCGGTATTTAATTGTGATCTTGATCCGACAACTTAAACTCAAGACTTGGCTTCTCTCGTAAAAATATTTTTAACAAATCATGCATATTTAATTTAGAGCAAAATGATTTTAAATAATGCATATTTACTTTAGTCAAAATGATTTTTAAACATGCCTCTAAAATCTGGACTAAGATAATCGATTATGTACTTATGATAATCGATTATGTTTAAGTCAGCTGCTTGACAATCGATTGTGAACTTATGACAATCGATTGTGTTAAGGCAGTGAGCATAAGATTTTTCAAATCTGCATGACAATCGATTGTGAACCTTATGACAATCGATTGTGATGAGGCAGTGTCCATCAAAGTTTTTCAAAACTCAAAATAATTGATTGTGAAGCTAATGACAATCGATTGTGATGAGGCAGTGTCCATCAAAGTTTTTCAACGCTCAAAATAATCGATTGTGAAGCTAATGACAATTGATTGTGAAGAGACAGTGTCCATCAGATTTTTCAAAGTCACAAAATAATCGATTGTGAACTTATGACAATCGATTGTGTTGAGGCAGTGTCTTCCAGACTTTTTCAAAGTTATTAAATAATCGATTGTGAACCAATAACAATCGATTGTCAAGAGGCAGTGTCTAAATTGATTTTTCAAGACTGATATATAATCGATTGTTAACTTAGTATAATCGATTGTAAAACTGACCGTTACCAAAATGTTTTCAATTACCGTCAGGTAATCGATTATTGATTTCTTATAATCGATTGTTTTAATTAAAATCTGGAAAGGATTTTTTGAACGTTGCTGAGTAATCGATTATTGATTTCTTATAATCGATTGTTTTAATTAAAATCTGGAAAGGATTTATTGAACGTTGCTGAGTAATCGATTGTAGATTTCTGACAATCGATTGTTTTACGTAAAATCTGGAAATGATTTTTTGAACGTTGCCAGTAATCGATTATTGATCTTAGATAATTGATTGCTATGCGTAAAATCTGGGATTGATTTTTGGAAGAACTGGCAAACAATCGATTGTGGTAATTTGACATATCGATTGTCACAGAGTAAAATCAGCAATTCTTAATTGGCAATTAGGCAACGGTAATACAAAGTTTTTCAGCTATAAATACAGCTTCAAATCAGTCTTTTAAGAACAACAACACACAACAACTGATCATACAATTGCTAAAGCTTGCATACTTTATTGCTTATCATTTTATATTCATTACATAAGCTTTTGAGAGCCAAATTCTTGTCGAAAGTTGTTGCGATCTTGAGCGTATTCTTTTTACTCATATCTACTCTTAAAGGAGTGTCTTGTTTGTGTGCTAAGTGTTTTTGTACACTTGAAGGGAAGCGTTAGCCCCTTGTGTTGTAAGAAGGAACTTGTGTTTCCTTGGCTGAAGTCTTGGAGTGTTGTATCTCCGAGCAAAGGTTGTTGAGGCTTGTGTCCTCAAGTTGTAACGGTTTGTTGAGCACCCGTAAGCTTAACAAGTTAGTGGAAATCTCGAGAGAGTCTCTCGGGGACTGGACTAGCCACGGGTTGTGGTGAACCAGGATACATCGGTGCGTTTGTTCAAATTTATTTACTTATAGCACTTATTTATTTCCTGCAATTTTTAAATTCCGCAAGTTTACGCTAATATTTATTATAACGCTATTCACCCCCCCTCTAGTGTTAAGCGTATTATCTAACAGTGTGGACATGGCATAAGTCAATACGTCGCAGGACATGGCAGGATATGGCCATGGTACGTGTCAGGACGCGTAAGGACATGGCCATGGCACGCAACAGGACGTGGCAGGGTGTGGCCAAGGCATGAGTCAGGACGTCGCAGGACATGGCCATGGCACGCGTCAGGACGTGGATAGGCGTGACCATGGCACGAGTTAGGACGTCGAAGGACATGGCAGGATATGGCCAATGTACGTGTCAGGACGCGTCAGGACATGGCCATGGCACGCGTCAGTACGTGGCAGGGAGTGGCTATGGCACGAAACAGGACATCGCAGGACATGGCCATGGCACGAGTCAGGACGTGGCAGGGTGTGGCCATGGCACGAGTCAGGACGTCGCAGGACATGGCCATGGCACGCGTCAGGACGTGGCAGGGTGTTGTCATGGCATAAGTTAGGACGTCGCAGGACATGACAGGATATGGCCATGGTATGTGTTTGGACGCGTCAGGACGTCGCCATTGTCCGTGTCAAGAAGCATCAGGACATGGTCGTGGCACGTGTCACGACGCATCAGAACATGGCAGGGCGTGGCCATGACACGAGTCGGGACGTCACAGGACATGGCAGGGCGTGGCCATGGCACGAGTCGGTACGTCGCAGGACGTGTCAGGACATGGCCATGGCACGTGTCAGGACGCGTCAGGACATGGCAGGGCGTGGCCATGGCACGAGTCGGGACGTCGCAGGACATGGATGGCGTGGCCATGGCACAAGTCGGGACCTCGCAGGACGTGTCAGGACATGGCCATGGCACGTGTCAGGACACGTCAGGACATGGCAGGGTGTAGCCATGGCATGAGTCAGTACGTCGCAAGACATGGCAGGATATGGCCATGGTACGTGTCAGGACGCGTCAGGACATGGCCATGGCACGCGTCAGGACGTGGCAGGGCGTGGCCATGGCACGCGTCAGTACGTCGCAAGACATGGCCATGGCACGCGTCAGGACGTGGCAAGACGTGACCATGGCACGAGTTAGTACGTCGCAGGACATGGCAGGATATGGCCATGGTACGTGTCAGGACGCGTCAGGACATGGCCATGGCACGTGTCAGGACGTGGCAGGGTGTTGCCATAACACGTGTCAGGACGCGTCAGGACAAGGCGAGTCAGGATGTCGCAGGACATGGCCATGGCATGCGTCAGGACGTGGCTGGGCGTGGTCATGGCACGAGTCAGTACGTCGCAGGACATAGCGGGATATGGCCATGGTACGTGTCAGGACGCGTCATGATATAGCCATGGTACGTGTCAAGATGCGTCAGGACATGGCGATGGCACGTGTCAGGACGCATCAGGACATTGCCATGGCACGTGTCAAGACGCATCAGGACATGGCAGAGCGTGGCCATGGGACGAGTCCTCGCAGGGCGTGGCCTAGCACGAGTCCGGACGTCGCAGGACGTGTCAGGACTTAGCCATGGCACGTGTCAGGACGTCAGGACATGGCAAGGCTTGGCCATGGCACGAGTCGGGACGTCGAAGGATATGGCCATGGTACGTGTCAGGACGCGTCAGGACATGGCCATGGCACGCGTCAGTACGTGGCAGGGCGTGGCTATGGCACGAGTCTGGACGTCGTAGGACATGGCCATGGCACGCGTCAGTGTCATGGACGGCACTATTTTCGCCCCAAAACAAGCTCAAAACAGCTCCAAAATGCTTCCGGAACAGTCCGGAATACCCCGGAAGGTCCTGGAAGACTCTAGAATGCTCTAGAAGACTCTAGAAGACTCTAGAAAACTCTAGAACACTCTAGAACACTCTAGAAGACTCTAGAAAAATCTAGAAGACTCTAGAAGACTCTAGAAGACCCTAGAACACTCTAGAACACTCTAGAAGACTCTAGAAGACTCTAGAATTGTGCAGATTGTTGAAGACAAGCCTAGAATCATGTGGAGGCTTCTAGAGGGCAGCAACCTTGTGTAAATATCATAGATATTCATTTAGGAAGATTCTAGATACTTAGGAAAAGTCTAGACATTTAGGTAGCCAACTATAAATAGGCACCTAAGGTATTCATTTGGAATCAAGCAAGAAGGCAAGCAATCAAGCAAAGTTGTAAGCATTCAAAACATTGTGAAGTTCTCAAAGTTCTCTTAATAAAAGAGTTCTTTCTTCCAACTACTAGTTTCCTTCGCCAAGTTTCTACAAGCTTAGTCTTTCTTAAGTTCTACTAAGCATCCGGGTAGGCTGACTAGCTAACTTTGGCATTGAAAGTTCGCTAGGCCGGACAGATCGTCTTGTTTGAGTTACGGTCTCGTCACAATTGGTATCAGAGCGTCAGGTTCGTTGGAGCATCCAAGGGAGTATGGAAGGCGGCAGTGAAATCACCCAAACCGAAAGGGACAAATCTAAGGGCCAAAGATCTCGCTCCAGGGACGCCATGGGGGAGTTGGAGACAAGGCTGGCCAAAGTGGAGTTGGCCATTGCCGATGGGCAGGACAAGTTCATGGAGGTCGACCAAAGGTTCGAGGGGGTCGAACAAAGGGTCGAGGAGGGCCTAGACGGATTGCGGGAGGAGATGCAGTCCGCCGTGAATCAAGTCCTGGCACAATGTCTTCAGGCGGTGGAGGAGAAACACCAGGCCGAGATTTCGCTCATGAGGGAAGAGCTAGGGAGGCTTTCACATGAGCTGGAGAACACCAAGGAGGAGCTCAGCTTGTGCAAAAGGGCTCTTGCACAAGGCACTGCCACAACGTCCGAGGTAAGGACTACCCCTTCCACTAGAGATGTTCCCCGACCCAAATACTTCAAAGGGTCTAGAAGCGCGAGGGAACTAGACAACTTTGTTTGGAGCATGGAGCAATACTTTAGGGCTCTCGACATGCAAGACGAGGCTCTAAAGGTAAACATGGGTAATCTTTTCCTCGAGGACACTGCAATGGTTTGGTGGAGGAGAAGACAAAGCGACATAGAGAAAGGCACCTGCTCTATCGACACTTGGGCAGATTTTAAGGCAGAACTCAAGAAGCAATTCTACCCAAGCAACGTCGAGGAGGAAGCTCGTGGCAAGCTAAGACGTTTGCAGCACAAAGGAACCATCCGGGAGTACGTCAAAGAGTTCACAGAGGTACTTCTCGAAATCCCTGACTACCCTGATAAAGAAGCTTTCTTTGCCTTCATGGACGGGTTACAGCAGTGGGCAAGGCTTGAAATCCAACGCCGTGGTGCCCAAGACTTGACCACTGCCATATCCATTGCCGAGTCCCTTATTGAGTTTAGGAAAGTGGAAAAACCTAAACCCAAGGACAAGGGCGGCAAGGGAAAGAGTGGGGGAGACCCGCCTAAGGGCAAGGAGGCGTCAGAAAGGGCCAAGGGACGTAGAGATTTCCCTCCTAAACCTATCCGATGTTTCTTTTGTGATGGACCGCACTATGCAAGGGAGTGCCCCAAAAAGAGTAAGCTTTCTGCTTTAATCGAGGATCGCGAACAGGAGGAAGCAAAGATTGGGGCCATGCGGCTTCTAAGCTCAATTCAGGCAAAAGTTGAGGTGCCCAAGAATGAGAAAAAAGGGAGGTTGTTTGCCGAGGCCAAGATTGGGGAGCATACCGTGAAGGCATTAGTTGACACGGGAGCCGACAGCAACTTCCTCACTTTCCAGCAGGCTAAGAAGATGGGCATCCGGTATGAGACAAGCCGAGGTTGGCTCAAGGGCGTTAATGCTGCACCAATAGAAACCTTTGGAGTTGCCCGCAATGTGCCGGTTCACTTAGGCAATTGGCACGGCCACATAAACTTCTCGATCGTGACCATGGACGATTATCCACTCGTCTTGGGTATTGAGTTCATGGACAGGGTCAAGGCCGTCCCAATTCCCTTTGCGAACTCCTTATGCATCTTGGAGGAGGGCAACACCCATCTAGTTCCACTAGAGCGGGAAACCCGACTCCAAGGAAGACAAATTTCAGCCATGCAACTCTCAAAGGGCATCAAGAAGGAAGAGCCAACCTACCTTGTTGCCTTAAAGGAAGAAGCTGTCATTCCTACAACCGAGTCCATGCCACCCAAGGTCCAGCACGTTTTGGAGGAGTTCCAAGACGTCATGCCACCGGAGCTACCAAAGAGGTTACCACCTAAAAGGGAGGTGGATCATAAGATAGAGCTGGAACCAGGTGCCACCCCGCCAGCTGCCGTGCCTTATAGGATGGCGCCTCCGGAGCTTGAGGAATTACGGAGGCAACTGAAGGAGTTGATGGACATGGGCTATATTCGTCCATCAAAAGCACCTTATGGAGCGCCGGTATTGTTCCAGAAGAAGCACGACGGGTCACTTCGACTTTGCATTGACTACCGGGCGCTTAACAAGATCACGGTCAAGAATAAGTACCCGATACCACTCATTGCCGACTTGTTCGATCAGCTTGGGCAAGCTCTTTGGTTCACCAAGCTGGATTTGCGATCGGGGTACTACCAGGTCCGCATTGCGGAGGGAGACGAGCCTAAGACAGCATGCGTCACAAGGTACGGCTCATATGAATTCCTTGTGATGCCTTTCGGACTCACCAATGCGCCTGCAACGTTTTGCACCCTCATGAACCGAGTCCTACAACCTTTCTTAGACAAGTTCGTCGTGGTGTACTTGGACGACATTGTCATCTATAGCAACACACTGGAGGATCATGTAAATCATCTAAGACAAGTCTTCAAAGTACTCCGCACGAACGAGCTTTATGTCAAGAAGGAGAAATGCGCATTTGCTCGACGAGAAGTCTCCTTCTTAGGACACATTGTTGGTGAGGGAAAGCTACGGATGGATGAGTCCAAGATTCGGGCTATACAGGATTGGGAGCCGCCGAAGAAAGTTCCAGAACTTCGGTCTTTCCTTGGCTTGGCTAACTACTATCGGAAGTTCATCAAAGGCTACTCTTCCATCGCCGCGCCACTCACAGATCTACTGAAGAAGAACCGGACCTGGGAGTGGACTGATAAGGCCCAAACAGCGTTTGAGGAGTTAAAGGCCGCCATGATCAAGGAGCCGGTATTGGTTTTGCCCGACCATACCAAGTCTTTCGAGGTGCAGACGGACGCCTCTGACTTTACCCTGGGAGGCGTCCTAATGCAAGAAGGGCACCCTGTGGCTTACGAAAGTCGTAAGCTGAATGATGCAGAAAAGCGCTACACGGTCCAAGAAAAAGAGATGACCGCCGTAGTGCACTGTTTACGGACGTGGAGACATTATCTCCTGGGCAGCAAGTTCATCGTGAGGACGGATAATGTTGCCACCAGTTACTTCCTTAAGCAGAAGAAGCTTACACCAAAACAAATTCGGTGGCAAGCTTTCTTAGCAGAGTTTGATTTTGTGATGAAGTACAAGCCGGGCAAGGGTAATGTCGTGGCCGATGCACTAAGTAGAAAGGCCGAACTTGCCTCCATCACAAGCCCAAATTTCCCTATAGTAGATCACATCAAGGAGGGGCTGGAACATGACCCGCAAGCCAAAAATTTGTTGGGATTGGCACGTCAAGGGAAGACACGCCAGTTTTGGCTAGAGGACGGGCTGCTCCTCACCAAGGGAAATAGGGTTTACGTACCGAAATGGGGAAGCTTAAGGAAGGAAATCCTCCGAGAAAGTCATGAATCCAGATGGGCGGGCCATCCCGGAGTCCGAAGGACGATGGCGCTGATCGAGCGAGCATACTTTTGGCCCCAAATGCGGGATGACATAGAGCTATACGTAAAAACTTGTCTTGTGTGCCAGCAAGACAAGGTTGAACAACGCTCACCCGCGGGTCTTTTGGAGCCTTTGCCTATTGCGGAGAGGCCATGGGAAAGCATTTCCATGGACTTCATCACATCTTTACCCAAGTCCGAAGGCTGCAGCAACATAATGGTTGTAGTGGACCGCTTCAGCAAATATGGCGTATTCATTCCCGGTCCAACAAAGCTTACTGCCGAGGACGCTGCTCGATTATTTTTCAAGTATGTGGTGAAGTATTGGGGCATTCCAAAGACCATTATCAGCGACCGGGACCCCCGCTTCACGGGAAGGTTCTGGATGGAGCTCTTTAAAATAATGGGGTCCGAGCTCAACTTCTCTACAGCCTTTCACCCTCAAACTGATGGGCAAACGGAACGGGTGAATGCTTTGCTGGAGCTATATCTTCGCCACTTTGTCAGCGCCAACCAGAAAGATTGGGCCAAGTTATTGGACATTGCCCAATTTTCTTATAATCTGCAGAAGAGCGAGTCAACAGGGGCAAGTCCGTTCGAGATAGCAACAGGACAACAACCGATGACGCCACAAACTTTGGCCATTGGTTACAAAGGGCCCAATCCGTCAGCATACAAGTTTGCCAAAGGCTGGCACGAAAAGGCAGACTTGGCAAAAGCCTACTTAGCAAAGGCGGCACAGAAAATGAAGAAATGGGCAGATGTTAAGAGGCGTCACTTGGAGTTTGAGGAAGGAGACTTGGTCATGGTAAAACTCCTTCCTCACCAGCGTCGAAGATCCGGCCAGGTGCATAAAGGGCTAGTAAGGCGCTACGAGGGACCGTTTCCAGTAGAGAAACGCATTGGCAAACTAGCTTATCGCTTGACTCTTCCATCACATTTAGAAATGCATCCGGTCTTCCATGTGAGTCTTTTGAAACCATATCATCAAGACAAGGAAGATCTAAGCCGAGGAGAGTCTAAACGAGCACCAACAGCCATCACAACGGTGCCAGAGAAAGAAGCAGAAGAGATCCTTGCGCACCGTATCATTCCAAGACGGGGGACTCACCCAAGCTACATTGAATACTTTGTCAAGTGGAAAGGGTCTCCTGACAGCGAGGCGAGCTGGGAGCATGAGCTAACTTTGTGGAATCTCCAAGACCTCATCCAGGCTTACAAGGAGCACGCGCCGAGGTCGTCGCGAGATTGAGCGGGGGAGAATGTCATGGACGGCACTATTTTCGCCCCAAAACAAGCTCAAAACAGCTCCAAAATGCTTCCGGAACAGTCCGGAATACCCCGGAAGGTCCTGGAAGACTCTAGAATGCTCTAGAAGACTCTAGAAGACTCTAGAAAACTCTAGAACACTCTAGAACACTCTAGAAGACTCTAGAAAAATCTAGAAGACTCTAGAAGACTCTAGAAGACTCTAGAACACTCTAGAACACTCTAGAAGACTCTAGAAGACTCTAGAATTGTGCAGATTGTTGAAGACAAGCCTAGAATCATGTGGAGGCTTCTAGAGGGCAGCAACCTTGTGTAAATATCTTAGATATTCATTTAGGAAGATTCCAGATACTTAGGAAAAGTCTAGACATTTAGGTAGCCAACTATAAATAGGCACCTAAGGTATTCATTTGGAATCAAGCAAGAAGGCAAGCAATCAAGCAAAGTTGTAAGCATTCAAAACATTGTGAAGTTCTCAAAGTTCTCTTAATAAAAGAGTTCTTTCTTCCAACTACTAGTTTCCTTCGCCAAGTTTCTACAAGCTTAGTCTTTCTTAAGTTCTACTAACCATCCGGGTAAGCTGACTAGCTAACTTTGGCATTGAAAGTTCGCTAGACCGGACAGATCGTCTTGTTTGAGTTACGGTCTCGTCACAGTCAGGATGTGGCAGGGCGTGGTCATGGCATGAGTTAGGACATCGCAGGACATGGCAGGATATGGCCATGGTACGTGTCAAGACGCGTCAGGACGTGGCCATGGTACGTGTCAGGACGCGTCAGGACATGGCCGTGGCACGTGTTAGAACGCATTGGGACATGGCCATGGCACGTGTCATGACGCATAACGACATGGCCGTGGCACGTGGCACGTGTCACGACGCATTAGAACATGGCAGGGCGTGGCCATGGCACGAGTTGGGACGTCGCAGGACATGGCAGGGCGTGGCCATGGCGCGAGTCGGGACGTCGAAGGACGTGTCAGGACATGGCCATGGCACGTGTCAGGACGCGTCAGGACATGGCAGAACGTGGCCATGGCACGAGTCGGGACGTCGCAGGACATGGCAGATCGTGGCCATGAGACAAGTCGGGTGCTCGTAGGACGTGTCAGGACATGGCCATGGCACGTGTCAAGACGCGTCAGGACATGGCAAGGTGTGGCCATGGCATGAGTCAGTACGTCGCAGGAGATGGCAGGATATGGCCATGATACAGGTCAGGACGCGTAAGGACATGGCCGTGGCACGCGTCAGGACGTGGCTGGGTGTGGCCATGGCACGAGTCAGGACGTCGCAGGACATGGCCATGGCAAGCGTCAGGACGTGGCAAGGCGTGACCATGGCACGAGTCAGTACGTCGCAGGACATGGCAGGATATGGCCATGGTACGTGTCCGGACGCGTCAGAACATGGCCATGGCACGCGTCAGTACGTGGCAGGGAGTGGCTATGGCACGAAACAGGACATCGCAGGACATGGCCATGGCACGAGTTAGGACGTGGCAGGGTGTGGCCATGGCACGAGTTAGGACGTCGCAGGACATAGCCATGGCACGCGTCGGGACGTGGCAGGGTGTGGTCGTGGCACAAGCTAGGACGTCGCAGGATATGGCAGGATATGGCCATGGTATGTGTTTGGACGCGTCAGGACGTCGCCATGGTATGTGTCAGGAAGCATCAGGACATGGTCGTGGCACGTGTCACGATGCATCAGAACATGGCAGGGCGTGGCCATGACACGAGTCGGGACGTCGCAGGACATTGCAGGGCATGTCCATGGCATGAGTCGGGACGTCGCAGGACGTGTCAGGACATGGCCATGGCACGTGTCAGGACACATCAGGACATGGCAGGGCGTGGCCATGGCACGAGTCGAGACGTCGCAGGACATGGCAGGCGTGGCCATGGCACAAGTCGGGACCTCGCAGGACGTGTCAGGACGTGGCCATGGCACGTGTCAGGACGCGTCAGGACATGGCAGGGTGTGGCCATGGCATGAGTTAGTAAGTCGCAGGATATGGCAGGATATGGCCATGGTACGTGTCAGGACGCGTCAGGACATGGTCATGGCACGCGTCAGGACGTGGCAGGGCGTGGCCATGGCACGCGTCAGTACGTCGGAAGACATGGCCATGGCACGCGCAGGACGTGGCAAGACGTTACCATGGCACGAGTCAGGACGTCGCAGGACATGGCAGGATATGGCCATGGTACGTGTCAGGACATGGCCATGGCACGTGTCAGGACGTGGCAGGGTGTGGCCATGACACGTGTCAGGACGCGTCGGGACATGGCAGGGCGTTGCTATGGCACGAGTCAGGACGTCGCAGGACATGGCCATGGCATGCGTCAGGACGTGGCTGGGCGTGGTCATGGCACGAGTCAGTACGTCGCAGGACATAGAAGGATATGGCCATGGTACGTGTCAGGACGCGTCAGGATGTGGCCATGGTACGTGTCAAGATGCGTCAGGACATGGCGATGGCACGTGTCAGGACGCATCAGGACATGGCCATGGCACGTGTCAAGACGCATCAGGACATGGCAGAGCGTGGCCATGGAACGAGTCGGGACGTCGCAGGGCGTGGCCTGGCACGAGTCGGGACGTCGCAGGACGTGTTAGGACATGGCCATGGCACGTGTCAGGACGTCAGAACATGGCAAGGCGTGGCCATGGCACTAGTCGGGACGTCGAAGGATATGGCCATGGTACGTGTCAGGACGCGTCAGAACATGCCCATGGCAAGCGTCAGTACGTGGCAGGGCGTGGCTATGGCACGAGTCAGGACGTCCCAGGACATGGCCATGGCACGCGTCAGGATGTGGCAGGGCAGGGTCATGGGACGAGTTAGGACATCGCAGGACATGGAAGGATATGGCCATGGTACGTGTCAGGACGCGTCAGGACGTGGCCATGGTACGTGTTAGGACGCGTCAGGACATGACCGTGGCACGTGTTAGGACGCATTGGGACATGGCCATGGCACGTGTCATGACGCATCAGGACATGGCCATGGCACATGTCACGACGCATTAGAACATGGCAGGGCGTGGCCATGGCACGAGTTGGGACGTCGCAGGACATGGCAGGGCGTGGCCATGGCGCGAGTTGGGGCGTAGAAGGACGTGTCAGGACATGGCAGGACGTGGCCATGGCACGAGTCGGGACGTCGCAGGACATGGCAGATCGTGGCCATGGGACAAGTCGGGTCCTCGTACGATGTGTCAGGACATGGCCATGGCACGTGTCAAGACGCGTCAGGACATGGCAAGGTGTGGCCATGGCATGAGTGAGTACGTCGCAGGACATGGCAGGATATGGCCATGGTACAGGTTAGGATGCATAAGGACATGGCCGTGGCACGCGTCAAGACGTGGCTGGGTGTGGCCATGGCACGAGTCAGGACGTCGCTGGAGATGGCCATGGCACGCGTCAGGACGTGGCAAGCCGTGACCATGGCACGAGTCAGTACGTCGCAGGACATGGCAGGATATGGCCATGGTACGTGTCCGGACGCGTCAGGACATGGCCATGGCACGCGTCAGTACGTGGAAGAGAGTGGCTATGGCACGAAACAGGACATCGCAGGACATGGCCATGGCACGAGTCTGGACGTGGCAGGGTGTGGCCATGGCACGAGTCAGGATGTCGGAGGACATGGCCATGGCACGCGTCAGGACGTGGCAGGGTGTAGTCATGGCACAAGTTAGGACGTCGCAAGACATGGTAGGATATGGCCATGGTATGTGTTTGGACGCGTCAGGACGTCGCCATGGTATGTGTCAGGAAGAATCAGGACATGGCCGTGGCACGTGTCACGACGCATCAGAACATTGCAGGGCGTGGCCATGGCACGAGTCGGGACGTTGCAGGACATGGCAGGGCGTGGCCATGGCACGAGTCGGGACCTCGTAGGACGTGTCAGGACATGGCCATGGAACGTGTCAGGACGCGTCAGGACATGGCAGGGCGTGGCCATGGCACGAGTCGGGACGTCGCAGGACATGGCAGGACGTGGCCATGGCACAAGAGGGGACCTCGCAGGACGTGTCAGGACATGGCCATGGCACGTGTCAGGACGCGTCAGGACATGGCAGGCTGTGGCCATGGCATGAGTCAGTAAGTCGCAGGACATGGCAGGATCTGGCCATGGTACGTGTCAGGACGCGTCAGGACATGGTCATGGCACGCGTCAGGACGTGGCAGGGCGTGGCCATGGCACGCGTCAGTACATCGCAAGACATGGCCATGGCACGCGTCAGGACGTGGCAAGGCGTGACCATGGCACGAGTCAAGACGTCGCAGGACATGGCAGGATATGGCCATGGTACGTGTCAGGATGCGTCAGGACATGGCCATGGCAGGGTGTGGCCATGTAACGTGTCAGGACGCGTCAGGACATGGCAGGGCGTTGCTATGGCACGAGTAAGGACGTTGCAGGACATGGCCATGGCATGCGTCAGGACGTGGCTGTGCGTGGTCATGGCACGAGTCAGTACGTCGCAGGACATAGAAGGATATGGCCATGGTACGTGTCAGGACGCGTCAGGATGTGGCCATGGTACGTGTCAAGATGCGTCAGGACATGGCGATGGCACGTGTCAGGACGCATCAGGACATGGCCATGGCACGTGTCAAGACGCATCAGGACATGGCAGAGCATGGCCATGGCACGAGTCGGGACGTCGCAGGGCGTGACCTGGCACGAGTCGGGACGTCGCAGGACGTGTCAGGACATGGCCATGGCACGTGTCAGGACGTCAGGACATGGCAAGGGGTGGCCATGGCACGAGTCGGGACGTCGCAGGATATGGGCGTGGTACGTGTCAGGACGCGTCAGGACATGGCCATGGCACGCGTCAGGACGCATTTGGACATGGCAGGGTGTGGCCATGGCATGAGTCAGTAAGTCGCAGGACATGGCAGGATATGGCCATGGTACGTGTCAGGACGCGTCAGGACATGGTCATGGCACGCGTCAGGACGTGGCAGGGCGTGGCCATGGCACGCGTCATTACATCGCAAGACATGGCCATGGCACGCGTCAGGACGTGGCAAGACGTGACCATGGCACGAGTCAGGACGTCGTAGGACATGGCAGGATATGGCCATGGTACGTGTCAGGACGCGTCAGGACATGGCCATGGCACGTGTCAGGACGTGGCAGGGTGTGGCCATGACACGTGTCAGGACGCGTCGGGACATGGCAAGGCGTTGCTATGGCACGAGTCAGGACGTCGCAGGACATGGCCATGGCATGCGTCAGGACGTGGCTGGGCGTGGTCATGGCACGAGTCAGTACGTCGCAGGACATAGAAGGATATGGCCATGGTACGTGTCAGGACGCGTCAGGATGTGGCCATGGTACGTGTCAAGATGCGTCAGGACATGGCGATGGCACGTGTCAGGACGCATCAGGACATGGCCATGGCACGTGTCAAGACGCATCAGGACATGGCAGAGCGTGGCTATGGGACGAGTCGGGACGTCGCAGGGCGTGGCCTGGCACGAGTCGGGACGTCGCAGGACGTGTCAGGACATGGCCATTGCACGTGTCAGGACGTCAGAACATGGCAAGGCGTGGCCATGGCACTAGTCGGGACGTCGAAGGATATGGCCATGGTACGTGTCAGGACGCGTCAGAACATGGCCATGGCAAGCATCAGTACGTGGCAGGGCGTGGCTATGGCACGAGTTAGGACGTCCCAGGACATGGCCATGGCACGCGTCAGGATGTGGCAGGGCGTGGTCATGGCACGAGTTAGGACATCGCAGGACATGGAAGGATATGGCCATGGTACGTGTCAGGACGCGTCAGGACGTGGCCATGGCACGTGTCAGGATGCGTCAGGACATGACCGTGGCACGTGTTAGGACGCATTGGGACATGGCCATGGCACGTGTCATGACACATCAGGACATGGCCGTGGCACGTGTCATGACGCATTAGAACATGGCAGGGCGTGGCCATGGCACGAGTTGGGACGTCGCAGGACATGGCAGGGCGTGGCCATGGTGCGAGTCGGGACGTAGTAGGACGTGTCAGGACATGGCAGGGTGTGGCCATGGCACGAGTCGGGACGTCGCAAGACATGGCAGATCGTGGCCATGGCACAAGTCGGGTCCTCGCAGGACGTGTCAGGACATGGCCATGGCACGTGTCAAGACGTGTCAGGACATGGCAAGGTGTGGCCATGGCCTGAGTCAGTACGTCGCAGGACATGGCAGGATATGGCCATGGTACAGGTCAGGACGCGTATGGACATGGCCATGGCACGCTTCAGGACGTGGCAGGGCGTGGCCATGGCACAAGTCGGACCTCGCAGGACGTTTCAGGACATGGCCATGGCACGTGTCAAGACGCGTCAGGACATGGCAGGGTGTGGCCATGGCACGACTCAGAACGTCGCAGGACATGGCAGGATATGGCCATGGTACATTTCGAGACGCGTCAGGACATGGCCATGGCACGCGTCAGTACGTGGCAGGGAGTGGCTATGGCACGAAACAGGACATCGCAGGACATGGCCATGGCACGAGTCAGGACGTGGCAGGGTGTGGCCATGGCATGAGTCAGGACGTCGCAGGACATGGCCATGGAACGCGTCAAGACGTGGCAGGGTGTGGTCATGGCACAAGTTAGGACGTCGCAGGACATGGTAGGATATGGCCATGGTATGTGTTTGGACGCATCAGGACGTCGCCATGGTATGTGTCAGGAAGAATCAGGACATGGCCGTGGCACGTGTCACGACGCATCAGAACATGGCAGGGCGTGGCCATGGCACGAGTCGGGACGTTACAGGACATGGCAGGGCGTGGCCATGGCACGAGTCGGGACGTTGCAGGACATGGCAGGGCGTGGCCATGGCACGAGTCGGGACCTCGTAGGACGTGTCAGGATATGGTCATGGCACGTGTCAGGACATGGCAGGGCGTGGCCATGGCACGAGTCGGGACGTCGCAGGACATGGCAGGACGTGGCGATGGCACAAGTGGAGACCTCGCAGGACGTGTCAGGACATGGCCATGGCACGTGTCACGACGCATCAGAACATGGCAGGGCGTGGCCATGGCACGAGTCGGGACCTCGTAGGACGTGTCAGGATATGGTCATGGCACGTGTCAGGACATGGCAGGGCGTGGCCATGGCACGAGTCGGGACGTCGCAGGACATGGCAGGACGTGGCGATGGCACAAGTGGAGACCTCGCAGGACGTGTCAGGACATGGCCATGGCACGTGTCAGGACGCGTCAGGACATGGCAGGCTGTGGCCATGGCATGAGTCAGTAAGTCGCAGGACATGGCAGGATTTGGCCATGGTACGTGTCAGGACGCGTCAGGACATGGTCATGGCACGCGTCAGGACGTGGCAGGGCGTGGCCATGGCACGAGTCGGGACGTCGCAGGACATGGCAGGACGTGGCCATGGCACAAGTCGGGACCTCGCAGGACGTGTCAGGACATGGCCATGGCACGTGTCAGGACATGTCAGGACATGGCAGGGTGTGGCCATGGCATGAGTCAGTAAGTCGCAGGACATGGCAGGATATGGCGATGGTACGTGTCAGGACGCGTCAGGACATGGTCATGGCACGCGTCAGGACGTGGCAAGGCGTGGCCATGGCACGCATCAGTACATCGCAAGACATGGCCATGGCACGCGTCAGGACGTGGCAAGGCGTGACCATGGCACGAGTCAAGACGTCGCAGGACATGGCAGGATATGGCCATGGTACGTGTCAGGACGCGTCAGGACATGGCCATGATACGCGTCAGGACGTGGCAGGGTGTGGCCATGTCACGTGTCAGGACGCGTCAGGACATGGCAGGGCGTTACTATGGCACGAGTCAGGACGTTGCAGGACATGGCCATGGCATGCGTCAGGACGTGGCTGTGCGTGGTCATGGCACGAGTCAGTACGTCGCAGGACATAGAAGGATATGGCCATGGTACGTGTCAGGTCGCGTCAGGATGTGGCCATGGTACGTGTCAAGATGCGTCAGGACATGGCGATGGCACATGTCAGGACGCATCAGGACATGGCCATGGAACGTGTCAAGACGCATCAGGACATGGCAGAGCGTGGCAATGGCACGAGTCGGGACGTCGCAGGGCGTGACCTGGCACGAGTCGGGATGTCGGAGGACGTGTCAGGACATGGCCATGCCACGTGTCAGGACGTCAGGACATGGCAAGGCGTGGCCATGGCACGAGTCGGGACATCGCAGGATATGGCCATGGTACGTGTCAGGACGCGTCAGGACGTGGCCATGGCACGCGTCAGTACGTGGCAGGGCGTAGCTATGGCACGAGTCAAGATGTCGCAGGACATGGCCATGGCACGCGTCAGGATGTGGCAAGGCGTGGTCATTGCACGAGTTAGGACATCGCAGGACATGGCAGGATATGGCCATGGTACGTGTCAGGACGCGTCAGGACGTGGCCATGGTACGTGTCAGGACGCCTCAGGACATGGCCATGGCACGTGTTAGGACGCATTGGGACATGGCCATGTCACGTGTCATGACGCATCAGGACAGGGCCGTGGCACGTGCCACGACGTATTAGAACATGGCAGGGCGTGGCCATGGCACGAGTTGGGACGTCGCAGGACATGGCAGGGCGTGGCCATGGCACGAGTCGGGACCTCACATGACGTGTCAAGACATGGCCATGGCACGTGTCAGGACGCGTTAGGACAAGGCAGGGCATGGCCATGGCACGAGTCGGGACGTCGCAGGACATGGCAGGACGTGGCCATGGCACAAGTCGGGACCTCGCAGGACGTGTCAGGACATGGCCATGGCACGTGTCAGGACGCGTCAGGACATGGCAGGGTGTGGCCATGGCATGAGTCAGTATGTCGTAGGACATGGCAGGATATGGCCATGGTACGTGTCAGGACGCGTAAGGACATGGCCATGGCACGCGTCAGGACGTGGCTGGGTGTGGCCATGGAACGAGTCATGACGTCGCAGGACATGGCCATGGCACGAATCAGGACGTCGCAGGACATGTCCATGGCACGCGTCAGGACGTGGCAAGGCGTGACCATGGCACGAGTCAGGACGTCGCTGGACATGGCAGGATATGGCCATGGTACGTGTCAGGACGCGTCAGGACATGGCCATGGCACGCGTTAGTACGTGGCAGGGAGTGGCTATGGCACGAAAAAGAACATCGCAGGACATGGCCATGGCACGAGTCAGGACGTGGCAGGGTGTGGCCATGGCACGAGTCAGTTCGTCGCTGGACATGGCCATGGCACGCATCAGGACGTGGCAGGGTGTGGTCTGGCACAAGTTAGGACGTCGCAGGACATGGCAGGATATGGCCATTGTATGTGTTTGGACGCGTCATGACGTCGCCATGGTACGCGTCAGGCAGAATCAGGACATGGCCGTGGCACGTGTCACGACGCATCAGAACATGGCAGGGCGTGGCCATGGCACGAGTCGGGACGTCGCAGGACATGGCAGAGCATGGCCATGGCACGTGTCGGGACGTCGCAGGACGTGTCAGGACATAGCCATGGCACGTGTCAGGACGCGTCAGGACATGGCAGGGCGTTGCCATGGCACGAGTCGGGACGTCGCAGGACATGGCAGGGCGTGGCCATGGCACAAGTCGGTACCTCGCAGGACGCGTGTCAGAACATGGCCATGGCACGTGTCAGGACACGTCAGGACATGGCAGGGTGTGGCCATGGCATGAGTCAGTAAGTCGCAGGACATGGCAGGATATGGCGATGGTACGTGTCAGGACGCGTCAGGACATGGTCAAGGCACGCGTCAGGACGTGGCAAGGCGTGGCCATGGCACGCATCAGTACATCGCAAGACATGGCCATGGCACGCGTCAGGACGTGGCAAGGCGTGACCATGGCACGAGTCAAGACGTCGCAGGACATGGCAGGATATGGCCATGGTACGTGTCAGGACGCGTCAGGACATGGCCATGATACGCGTCAGGACGTGGCAGGGTGTGGCCATGTCACGTGTCAGGACGCGTCAGGACATGGCAGGGCGTTACTATGGCACGAGTCAGGACGTTGCAGGACATGGCCATGGCATGCGTCAGGACGTGGCTGTGCGTGGCACGAGTCAGTACGTCGCAGGACATAGAAGGATATGGCCATGGTACGTGTCAGGTCGCGTCAGGATGTGGCCATGGTACGTGTCAAGATGCGTCAGGACATGGCGATGGCACATGTCAGGACGCATCAGGACATGGCCATGGAACGTGTCAAGACGCATCAGGACATGGCAGAGCGTGGCAATGGCACGAGTCGGGACGTCGCAGGGCGTGACCTGGCACGAGTCGGGATGTCGGAGGACGTGTCAGGACATGGCCATGCCACGTGTCAGGACGTCAGGACATGGCAAGGCGTGGCCATGGCACGAGTCGGGACATCGCAGGATATGGCCATGGTACGTGTCAGGACGCGTCAGGACGTGGCCATGGCACGCGTCAGTACGTGGCAGGGCGTAGCTATGGCACGAGTCAGGATGTCGCAGGACATGGCCATGGCACGCGTCAGGATGTGGCAAGGCGTGGTCATTGCACGAGTTAGGACATCGCAGGACATGGCAGGATATGGCCATGGTACGTGTCAGGACGCGTCAGGACGTGGCCATGGTACGTGTCAGGACGCCTCAGGACATGGCCATGGCACGTGTTAGGACGCATTGGGACATGGCCATGTCACGTGTCATGACGCATCAGGACAGGGCCGTGGCACGTGCCACAACGTATTAGAACATGGCAGGGCGTGGCCATGGCACGAGTTGGGACGTCGCAGGACATGGCAGGGCGTGGCCATGGCACGAGTCGGGACCTCACATGACATGTCAAGACATGGCCATGGCACGTGTCAGGACGCGTTAGGACAAGGCAGGGCATGGCCATGGCACGAGTCGGGACGTCGCAGGACATGGCAGGACGTGGCCATGGCACAAGTCGGGACCTCGCAGGACGTGTCAGGACATGGCCATGGCACGTGTCAGGACGCGTCAGGACATGGCAGGGTGTGGCCATGGCATGAGTCAGTATGTCGTAGGACATGGCAGGATATGGCCATGGTACGTGTCAGGACGCGTAAGGACATGGCCATGGCACGCGTCAGGACGTGGCTGGGTGTGGCCATGGAACGAGTCAGGACGTCGCAGGACATGGCCATGGCACGAATCAGGACGTCGCAGGACATGTCCATGGCACGCGTCAGGACGTGGCAAGGCGTGACCATGGCACGAGTCAGGACGTCGCTGGACATGGCAGGATATGGCCATGGTACGTGTCAGGACGCGTCAAGACATGGCCATGGCACGCGTTAGTACGTGGCAGGGAGTGGCTATGGCACGAAACAGAATATCGCAGGACATGGCCATGGCACGAGTCAGGACGTGGCAGGGTGTTGCCATGGCACGAGTCAGTTCGTCGCTGGACATGGCCATGGCACGCATCAGGACGTGGCAGGGTGTGGTCTGGCACAAGTTAGGACGTCGCAGGACATGGCAGGATATGGCCATGGTATGTGTTTGGACGCGTCATGACGTCGCCATGGTACGCGTCAGGCAGAATCAGGACATGGCCGTGGCACGTGTCACGACGCATCAGAACATGGCAGGGCGTGGCCATGGCACGAGTCGGGACGTCGCAGGACATGGCAGAGCATGGCCATGGCACGTGTCGGGACGTCGCAGGACGTGTCAGGACATAGCCATGGCACGTGTCAGGACGCGTCAGGACATGGCAGGGCGTTGCCATGGCACGAGTCGGGACGTCGCAGGACATGGCAGGGCGTGGCCATGGCACAAGTCGGTACCTCGCAGGACGCGTGTCAGGACATGGCCATGGCACGTGTCAGGACGCGTCAGGACATGGCAGGGTGTGGCCATGGCATGAGTCAGTACGTCGCAGGACATGGCAGGATATGGCCATGGTACGTGTAAGGACGCGTCAGGACATGGCCATGGCACGCGTCAGGACGTGGCAGGACGTGGCCAATGCACGCGTCAGTACGTCGCAAGACATGGCCATGGCACGCGTTAGGACGTGGCAAGGCGTGTTCATGGCACGAGTCAGGACGTCGCAGGACATGGCAGGATATGGCCATGGTACGTGTCAGGACGCGTCAGGACATGGCCATGGCACGCGTCAGGACGTGGCTGGGTGTGGCCATGTCACGTGTCAGGACGCGTCAGGACATGGCAGGGCATTGCTATGGCACGAGTCAGGACGTCGCAGAAAATGGCCATGGCATGCGTCAGGACGTGGCTGTGCGTGGTCATGGCACGAGTCAGTACGTCGCAGGACATAGCAGGATATGGCCATGGTACGTGTCAGGACGCGTCAGGATGTGGCCATGGTACGTGTCAAGATGCGTCAGGACATGGCGATGGCACGTGTCAGGACGCATCAGGACATGGCCGTGGGACGTGTCAAGACGCATTAGGACATGGAAGAGCGTGGCCTTGGCACGAGTAGGGACGTCGCAGGGTGTGGTCTGGCACGAGTCGGGACGTCGCAGGACGTGTCAGAACATGGCCATAGCATGTGTCAGGACGTCAGGACATGGCAAGGCGTGGCCATGGCACGAGTCGGGACGTCGCAAGATATGGCAATATTTCCTGGCCGAGTTTGACTATGTGATGAAGCACAAACCGGGCAAGGCCAACTTTGTTGTGGATGCGCTAAGCCGAAAAGCGGAACTGGCGACAATGTCAAGAGTCCAGGTGGAGCTTTTGGATCTTATTAAGGAAGGCATGGCGCATGATCCTTTAGCCAAGTAACTCATGCAGATGGCTATAGAAGGCAAAACCAAAAAATTCTGGGAAGAAGGCGGCTTGTTGCGCACCAAGGGGCAGCGAATTTATGTACCCAAATGGTAGAGGTTGCGCAAAAGTATCATTAAGGAGTGCCATGACACTCGCTGAGCGGGTCATCCAGGTCAAAAACGCACTCAAGCATTGATAGAGGCTAACTACTATTGGCCTCGCATGCGGGATGACATAGAGTTATACGTCAAGACTTGTCTTGTATGCCACCAAGACAAGGTGGAACAACGGGCACCCGCAGGACTTCTGGAGCCTTTACCCATTCAACGTCCATGGGAAAGCGTCAGCATGGACTTTATCTCTGCTTTGCCCACATCCGATGGAAAAGGTAGCATCATGGTTGTGGTGGATTGGTTCTCGAAGTATGCATCCTTCATGGCTGCTACGAAGGATTGCACAGCACAGGAGGCAGCTCAACTATTTTTCCAAGGCGTGGTGAAGTATTTGGGCTTGCCTCAAGTTATCATAAGTGATCGAGACCCCCGCTTCACGGGTAAGTTTTGGACGGAGTTATTTCGCTTGATGGGGTCCGATCTGCACTTTTTAACCATCTTCCATCCACAAACAGACGGAAAGACGGAGCGGGCAAATGCACTTCTAGAATTATATTTGAGGCACTATGTGAGTGCTAACCAGCGAGATTGGGCCAAGCTGCTTGATGTTGCCCAATTCTCTTATAATTTGCAACGGAGTGAGGCTACTGGCAAGAGCCCATTCGAGCTTGCAACTGGACAACAACCCTTGACACCGCAAGGGCTTGTCAACAAGTATACTGGGAAGAGTCCAGCGGCGTTCAAGACGGCAAAAACTTGGCACGAGCAGATGGACTTAGCTCGTGCATATCTTGACAAGGCCTCCAAGAAAATGAACAAATGGGCCGACAAGAAGAGGAGGCACTTGGAGCTCAACGTAGGGACTTGGTCATGCTAAAACTCAACGCCGAACAAAAAAAGAGGCTACGCAAGTTGCATAAGGGACTAATTCGGCGCTACGAGGGACCACTCCCCGTCCTTGCCAAGGTGGGCAAGGCTTCTAATCGGGTGGAGCTGCCACCCAAACTTAAGCTACATCCGGTCTTCCATGTGAGTTGTTTGAAGCCGTACCATGCAGACCTGGAAGACCCTTCACGGAACGAGTCATATCGGGCACCTCCAGCCATTACCACATCGTTTGACAAGGAAATTGAAAGCATCATGGCTGACCGGGTGATTCGGTGACGGTTCAGGGAACCGTTACATGAGTACCTTATCAAGTGGAAGGGACTACCGGAAAGCGAGGCAAGCTGGGAGCCAAAGGAGGCACTTTGGCAATTTGAAGATCAGATCCGGGCCTTCCACGAAGAGTCGACGAGGGCGTCGATGCAATAGGTGGGGGAGGTTGTCACGCCCCTCCATTTTCTAAGAGGTTATGCCATGCGGGCGATGACTGGGTGACATGCATGCGATGATTTGGCGCACGTATGGCAGCATTTCTCTAGCTAAGTCTAGATCCTTCCAGTGGAAGACTCTAGACCCTTCTAGTCCCATCTTGTATATTCTACTAGGTGTAGAGATTTGTAGAACTCTCTAAAGCTTTGATCTTAGCCATTGATTAGAATAGATCTTAGCCGTTGATTTGGGACTCTAGCAACTATAAATAGGCTAGAGGCATTTGGCATTGGCATCTAAGAAACATTCAAGCAATCTAACACTTGTATAAAGCATTATCTTGTTTAATACAAAGCATTCTTGCAAGCTTCTCTTCTTAGCTTCTCATAGCTTTGTTGTGGCAATATTTCGAGGAAAGGCTGATTAGCACATCGCAGGGGCGGATTGTGACTAAAGCCGCACAGAAGATAGCTAAGGAGTTATCCGATTCGTGACACATGGCATGTGTCAGGACGCGTCAGGACATGGCAGGGCGTGGCCATGGCACGAGTTAGGACGTCGCAGGACATGGCAAGGCATGGCCATGGCACGTGTCAGGACGCGTCAGGACATGGCAGAGCGTGGCTATGGCACGAGTCGGGACATCGCTGGACGTGTCAGGAGATGGCTATGGCACGTGTCAGAACGCGTCAGGACATAGCAGGGCGTGATCATGGCACGAGTCAGGACGTCGCAGGACATGGAAGGATATGGCCATGGTACGTGTCAGGACGCGTCAGGATATGGCCATGGTACGTGTCAGGACGTCATCAGTACATGGCCATGGCACGTGTTAGGACGCATCAGGACATGGCAGAGCGTGGCCATGGCACGAGTCAGGACGTCGCAGGGCGTGGCCATGGCACGAGTCGGGACGTCGCAGGACGTGTAAGGACATGGCCATGACATGTGTCAGGACGTCAAGACATGGCAAGCGTGGCCATGGCACGAGTCGGGACGTTGCAGGACATGGCAGGGCGTGGCCATGGCACGAGTCGGGACATCGCAGGACGTGTCAGGTTATTGCCATGGCACGTGTCAGGACGCGTCAGGGCATGGCTGGGCGTGACCATGGCACGAGTCACGACGTCGTAGGACATGGCAGGATTTGGCCATGGTACGTGTCAGGACGCGTCAGGACATGGCAGGGCGTGGCCATGGCACGAGTCGGGACGTCGCAGGACATGGCAGGGCGTGGCCATGGCACAAGTCGGGACGTCGCAGGTCGTTTCAGGACATGGCCAAGGCACGTGTCAGGACGCGTCAGGACATGGCAGGGCGTGGCTATGGCACGAGTCGGGTTGTCGCAGGACGTGTCTGGACATGGCCATGGCACGTATCAGGACGCATCAGGACATGGCAGGGCGTGACCATGGCACGAGTCAGGACGTCGCAGGACATGGAAGGATATGGCGATGGTACGTGTCAGGACGCGTCAGGACATGGCCATGGCACGCGTCAGTACGTGGATGGGCGTGGCTATGGCATGAGTCAGAAAGTCGCAGGACATGGCCATCGCACGCGTTAGGACGAGGTTGGGAGTGGTCATGGCACGAGCTAGTACGTCGCAGGACATGGCAGGATATCGCCATGGTACATGAAAGGACGCTTCAGGACGTGGCCATTGCACGTGTCAAAATGCGTCAGGACATGGCCATGGCACGTGTCAGGACGCATCATGACATGGCCATGGCAAGTGTCAGGACGCATCAGGACATGGCAGAGCGTGGCCATGGCAAGAGTCGGGACGTCGCAGAATGTGTCAGGACATGGCCATGTCACGTGTCAGGACGTCAGGACATAGCAAGGCGTGGCCATGGCACGAGTCGGGACGTTGCAGGACATGGCAGGGCGTGGCCATGGCAGGAGTCGGGACCTCGCAGGACGTGTCAGGACATTGCCATGGCACGTGTCAGGACGCGTTAGGACATGGCTGGGCGTGGCCATGGCACGAGTCAGGACGTCACAGGACATGGCAGGATTTGGCCATGGTACGTGCCAGGACGCGTCAGGACATGGCCATGGCACGCGTCAGGACTTGACAGGGTGTGGCCATGGCACGAGTCAGGACATCGCAGGACATGGCCGTGGCACGCGTCAGGACGTGGCAGGGCGTGGTCATGGCCAATGTTAGGACGTCGCAGGACATGCCAAGATATGGGCATCATACGTGTCAGGACGCGTCAGGACGTGGCCATGGTACGTGTTAGGATGTGTTAGGACATGGCCATGGCACATGTCAGGACGCATCAGGACATGGCCATGGCACGTGTGAGGACGCATCAGGACATGGCAGGGCGTGGCCATGGCACTAGTCGGGACGTCGCAGGACGTGTCAGGACATGGCCATGGCACGTGTCAAGACGCGTTAGGACATGGCAGGGCGTGACCATGGCACGAGTCAGGACGTCGCATGACATGGCAGGATATGGCCATGGTACGTGTCAGGACGCGTCAGGACATGGCCATGGCACACGTCAGTATGTGGCAGGGCGTGGCTATGGCACGAGTCAGGACGTCGCAGAACATGGCCATGGCACGCGTCAGGACGTGGCAGGGCGTGGTCATGGCACAAGTTAGGACGTCGCAGGACATGGCAGGATATGGCTATGGTGCGTGTCCGGATGCGTCAGGACGTCGCCATGGTAGGTGTCAAGATGCGTCAAGACATGGCCATGGCACGTGTGAGGACGCATCAAGACATGGCCATGGCACGTGTCATGATGCATCAAGTCATGTTAGGGCGTAGCCATGGCACGAGTCGGGACGTCACAGGGCGTGGCCATGGCACGACTCGAGACGCCGCAGGGCGTGGCCATGGACGAGTCGGGACGTCGCAGGACGTGTCGGGACATGGCCATGGCACGTTTCAGGACGTCAGGACATGGCATGGCGTGGCCATGGCACGAGTCGGGACATCGAAGGACATGGCAGGGCGTGGCCATGGCATGTGTCGGGACCTCGTAGGACGTGTCAGGACATAGCCATGGCACGTGTCAGGTCGAATCAGGACATGGCTGGGCGTGGCCATGGCACGACTCAGGACATCGCAGGACATGGCAGGATATGGCCATGGTACATGTCAGGACGCGTCAAGACATGGCCATGGCACGCGTCAGGATGTGGCAGGGTGTGGCTATGGAACGAGTCAGGTCGTCGCAGGACATGGCCATGGCAGAAGTTAGGACGTCGCAGGACATGGCAGGATATGGCCATGGTACGTGTCAGGACGCATCAGGACATGGCCATGGCACAAGTTGGGACGTCGCAGGACGTGTCAGGACATGGCCATGGCACGTGTCAGGACGTCAGGACATAGCAAGGCATGGGCATGGCACGAGTCGGGACGTCGCAGGACATGGCAGGGCGTGGCCATGGCAGGAGTCGGGACTTCGCGGGACGTGTCAGGACATTGCCATGGCACGTGTCAGGACGCGTCAGGACATGGCTGGGCGTGGCCATGGCACGAGTCAGGACGTCGCAGAACATGGCCATGGCACGCGTCAGGACGTGGCAGGGCGTGGTCATGGCACAAGTTAGGACGTCGCAGGACATGGCAGGATATGGCCATGGTGCGTGTCCGGACGCGTCAGGACGTCGCCATGGTAGGTGTCAAGATGCGTCAAGACATGGCCATGGCACGTGTCAGGACGCATCAAGACATGGCCATGGCACATGTCATGATGCATCAACTCATGTTAGGGCGTAGCCATGGCACGAGTCGGGACGTCACAGGCGTGGCCATGGCACGACTCGAGACGCCGCAGGGCGTGGCCATGGACGAGTCGGGACGTCGCAGGACGTGTCGGGACATGGCCATGGCACGTTTCAGGATGTCAGGACATGGCAGGGCGTGGCCATGGCACGAGTCGGGACATCGAAGGACATGGCAGGGCGTGGCCATGGCATGTGTCGGGACCTCGTAGGACGTGTCAGGACATAGCCATGGCACGTGTCAGGTCGCATCAGGACATGGCTGGGCGTGGCCATGGCACGACTCAGGACATCGCAGGACATGGCAGGATATGGCCATGGTACATGTCAGGACGCGTCAAGACATGGCCATGGCACGCGTCAGGACATGGCAGGGCGTGGTCATGGCACAAGTTAATACGTCGCAGGACATGGCACGTGTCAGGACGCGTCAGGACATGGCTGGGCGTGGCCATGGCACGAGTCAGGACGTCGCAGAACATGGCCATGGCACGCGTCAGGACGTGGCAGGGCGTGGTCATGGCACAAGTTAGGACGTCGCAGGACATGGCAGGATATGGCCATGGTGCGTGTCCGGACGCGTCAGGACGTCGCCATGGTAGGTGTCAAGATGCGTCAAGACATGGCCATGGCACGTGTCAGGACGCATCAAGACATGGCCATGGCACGTGTCATGATGCATCAAGTCATGTTAGGGCGTAGCCATGGCACGAGTCGGGACGTCACAGGGCGTGGCCATGGCACGACTCGAGACGCCGCAGGTCGTGGCCATGGACGAGTCGGGACGTCGCAGGACGTGTCGGGACATGGCCATGGCACGTTTCAGGACGTCAGGACATGGCAGGGCGTGGCAATGGCACGAGTCGGGACATCGAAGGACATGGCAGGGCGTGGCCATGGCATGTGTCGGGACCTCGTAGGACGTGTCAGGACATAGCCATGGCACGTGTCAGGTCGCATCAGGACATGGCTGGGCGTGGCCATGGCACGACTCAGGCCATCGCAGGACATGGCAGGATATGGCCATGGTACATGTCAGGACGCGTCAAGACATGGCCATGGCACGCGTCAGGACGTGGCAGGGTGTGGCTATGGAACGAGTCAGGTCGTCGCAGGACATGGCCATGGCAGAAGTTAGGACGTCGCAGGACATGGCAGGATATGGCCATGGTACGTGTCAGGACGCATCAGGACATGGCCATGGCACAAGTTGGGACGTCGCAGGACGTGTCAGGACATGGCCATGGCACGTGTCAGGACGTCAGGACATAGCAAGGCATGGGCATGGCACGAGTCGGGACGTCGCAGGACATGGCAGGGCGTGGCCATGGCAGGAGTCGGGACTTCGCGGGACGTGTCAGGACATTGCCATGGCACGTGTCAGGACGCGTCAGGACATGGCTGGGCGTGGCCATGGCACGAGTCAGGACGTCACAGGACGTGGCAGGATATGGCCATGGTACGTGTCAGGACGTGTCAGGACATGGCCATGGCACGTGTCAGGACGTGGCAAGGTGTGGCCATGGGACGAGTCAGGACGTCGCAGGACATGGTCATGGCACGTGTCAGGACGTGGCAGGGCGTGGTCATGGCACAAGTTAGGACATCGCAGGACATGGCAGGATATGGCCATGGTACGTGTCAGGACGCGTTAGGACGTGGCCATGGTACGTGTTAGGATGCGTCAGGACATGGCCGTGGCACGTGTCAGGGCGCATCAGGACATAGCAGGGCGTGGCCATGGCACGAGTCGGGACGTCGCAGGACATGGCAGGGCGTGGCCATGGCAGGAGTCGGGACATCGCGGGACGTGTCAGGACATTGCCATGGCACGTGTCAGGACGCGTCAGGACATGGCTTGGCGTGGCCATGGCACGAGTCAGGACGTCACAGGACGTGGCAGGATATGGCCATGGTACGTGTCAGGACGTGTCAGGACATGGCCATGGCACGTGTCAGGACGTGGCAAGGTGTGGCCATGGGACGAGTCAGGACGTCGCAGGACATGGTCATGGCACGTGTCAGGACGTGGCAGGGCGTGGTCATGGCACAAGTTAGGACATCGCAGGACATGGCAGGATATGGCCATGGTACGTGTCAGGACACGTTAGGACGTGGCCATGGTACGTGTTAGGATGCGTCAGGACATGGCCGTGGCACGTGTCAGGGCGCATCAGGACATGGCAGGGCGTGGCCATGACACGAGTCGGGACGTCGCAGGACATGGCAGGGCGTGGTCATGGCACGAGTTAGGACGTCGCAGGACATGGCAGGATATGGCCATGGCACGTGTCAGGACGCGTCAGGACGTGGAAGTGGTTCGTGTCAGGATGCGTCAGGACAGGGCCATGGTACGTGTCAGGATGCATCAGGACATGGCCGTGGCACGTGTCATGACACATAAGAACATGGCAGGGCATGGCCATGGTACGAGTCGGGATGTCCCAGGACATGGCAGGGCGTGGCCATGGCACGAGTCAGGATGTCGCAGGACGTGTAAGGACATGGCCATGGCACGTCTCAGGACGCGTCAGGACTTAGCCATTGCATGCGTCAGTACGTGGTAGGGCGTGGCTATGGCACGAGTCAGGACGCGCAGGACATGGCCATGGCACACGTCAGGACGTGGCTGGGCGTGGTCATGGCACGAGTCAGTACGTCGCCGGACATGGAAGGATATGGCCATGGTACGTGTCAGGACGCGTCAGGACGTGGCCATGGTACGTGTCAAGATGCGTCAGGACATGGCCATGGCACATGTCAGGACGCATCAGGACATGGCCATGGCACGTGTCAGGACGCATCAGGACATGGCAGAGCGCGGCCATGGCACGAGTCGGGACGTCGCAAGGCGTGGCCATGGCACGAGTCGGGACGTCGCAGGGCGTGGCCATGGCAGGAGTCAGGAGGTCGCAGGACGCGTCAGGACATGGCCATGGCACGTGTCAGGACGTCAGGACATGGCAAGGCGTGGCAATAGCACGAGTTGGGACGTCGCAGGACATGGCAAGGCGTGGCCATAGCACGAGTCGGGACCTTGCAGGACGTGTCAGGACATTGCCATGGCACGTGTCAGGACGCGTCAGGACATGGCTGGGCGTGGCCATGGCACGAGTCAGGACGTTGTAGGACATGGCAGGGTGTGGCCATGGAACGAGTCAGGACGTCGCTGGACATGGCCATGGCACGCGTCAGGACGTGGCAGGGCATGTCATGGCACAAGTTAGGACGTCGCAGGACATGGCAGGATATGGACATGGTACATGTCAGGACGCGTCAGGACGTGGCCATAATACGTGTTAGGATGCGTCAGGACATGGCCATGGCACATGTCAGGACGCATCAGGACATGCCCACGGCACGTGTCAGGACGCATCAGGACATGGCAGGGCGTGGCCATGGCACGAGTCGGGACGTCGTAGGACGTGGCAGGACATAGCCATGGCACGTGTCAGGACGCGTCAGGACATGGCAGGGCGTGACCATGGCACGAGTCAGGACGTCACAGGACATGGCAGGATATGGCCATGGTACGTGTCAGGACGTGTCAGGACATGGCCATGGCACTCGTCAGTACGTGGCTGGGCGTGGCTATGGCACGAGTTAGGACGTCGCAGGACATGGCCAAGGAACGCGTCAGGATGTGGCAGGGTGTGGTCATGGCACGTGTCATGACGCATCAAGACATGTCAGGGCGTGACCATGGCACGAGTCGGGACGTCGCAGGGCGTGGCCATGGCACGAGTCCGGATGTCGCAGGACGTGTCAGGACATGGCCATGGCACGAATCAGGATGTCAGGACATGGCAGGGCGTGGTCATTGCACGAGTCGGAACGTCGCAAGACATGGCAGGGCGTGGCCATGGCACGAGTCGGGACCTCGCAGGACGTGTCAGGACATTGCCATGGCATGTGACAGGTCGCGTCAGGACATGGCCGGGCGTGGCTATGGCACGAGTTAGGACGTCGCAGGACATGGCAGGATATGGCCATGGTACGTGTCAGGACGCGTCAGGACGTGGCCACGGTACATGTCAGGACGTCGCAGGACATGGCCATGGCACGAGTCGGGACGTCGCAGGGCGTGGCCATGGCACGAGTCAGGACGTCGCAGGACGTGTCAGGACATGGCCATGGCACGTGTCAGGACGTCAGGACATGGCAAGGCGTGGCCATAGCACGAGTTGGGATGTCGCAGGACATGGCAAGGCCTGGCCATGGCACGAGTAGGGACCTTGCAGGACGTGTCAGAACATTGCCATGGCACGTGTCAGGACGGTCAGGACATGGCTGGGCGTGGCCATGGCACGAGTCAGGACGTCGCAGGACATGGCAGGGTGTCGCCATGGAATGAGTCAGGACGTCGCTGGACATGGCCATGGCACGCGTCAGGACGTGGCATGGCGTGGTCATGGCACAAGTTAGGACGTCGCAGGACATGGCAGGATATGGCCATGGTACATGTCAGGACGCGTCAGGACGTGGCCATAATACGTGTTAGGATGCGTCAAGACATGGCCATGGCACATGTCAGGACGCATCAGGACATGCCCACGGCACGTGTCAGGACGCATCAGGACATGGCAGGGCGTGATCATGGCACGAGTCGGGACGTCGCAGGACGTGTCAGGACATAGCCATGGCACGTGTCAGGACGTGTCAGGACATGGCCATGGCACTCGTCAGTACGTGGCTGGGCGTGGCTATGGCACGAGTTAGGACGTCGCAGGACATGGCCAAGGAACGCGTCAGGATGTGGCAGGGTGTGGTCATGGCACGTGTCATGACGCATCAAGACATGTCAGGGCGTGACCATGGCACGAGTCGGGACGTCACAGGGCGTGGCCATGGCACGAGTTCGGATGTCGCATGACGTGTCAGGACATGGCCATGGCACGTGTCAGGACGTCAGGACATGGCAGGGCGTGGCCATGGCACGTGTCGGGACGTCGCAAGACATGGCAGGGCGTGGCCATGGCACGAGTCGGGACCTCGCAGGACGTGTCAGGACATTGCCATGGCATGTGACAGGTCGCGTCAGGACATGGCCGGGCGTGGCTATGGCACGAGTTAGGACGTCGCAGGACATGGCAGGAAATGGCCATGGTACGTGTCAGGAAGTCGCAGGACATGGCCATGGCACGCGTCAGGACGTGCAGGGTGTAGTCATGGCACAAGTTAGGACGTCGCAGGACATGACATGATATGGCCAAGGTACGTGTTAGGACGCGTCAGGACGTGGCCATGGTCCGTTTCAGGATGCGTCAGGACATGGCCATGGCACGTGTTAGGACGCATCAGGACACGGCCACGGCACGTGTCAGGACGCATTAGGACATGGCCATGGCACGTGTCCATGGCACGCGTCGGGACGTCGCAAGACGTGTTAGGACATGGCCATCGCACGTGTCAGGACGTGTCAAGACATGGCAGGGCGTGGCCATGGCACGAGTTGGGACGTCGCAGGACATGGCAGGGCGTGGCCATGGCACGAGTCGGGACCTCGCAGGACGTGTTAGGACATGGCCAGGGCACGTGTCAGGATGCGTCTAGACATGGCAGGGCGTGGCCATGGCACGAGTCAAGACGCCGCAAGACATGGCAAAATATGGCCATGGTACGGGTCAGGACGCGTCAGGACATGGCCATGGCATGCGTAAGTACGTGGCAGGGCGTGGCCATTGCACGAGTTAGGACGTTGCAGGACATGCCCATGGCACTCGTCAGGACGTGGCAGGGGGAGGTCAAGGCATGAGTTAGGACGCTGTAGGACATGACAGGATATGGCCATGGTACGTGACAGGACGCCTCAGGATTTGGCCGCGGTTCGTGTTAGGATGCGTCCGGACATGGCCATGGTACGTGTCAGGACGCATCAGTACATGGCCGTGGTACGTGTCACGATGCATCAGAACATGGAAGGGCGTGGCCATGGCACGACTCGGGACGTCGCAGTGCGTGGCCATGGCACGTGTTAGGACGCATCAGGACATGGCCATGGCACGTGTCAGGACGCGTCAGGACATGGCAGGGCGTGGCCATGGCACGAGTCGGGACGTCGGAGGACATGGCAGGGCGTGGCCATGGCACGAGTCGGGAAGTCGTAAGACGTTTCAGGACATGGCCATGGCACGTGTCAGGACGCGTCAGGACAAGCCAGGGCGTGGCTATGGCACAAGTCGTGACGTCGCAAGGACAAGGCAGGGCGTGGCCATGGCACGAGTCGGGATGTCGCAAGACGTGTAAGGACATGGCCATGGCACGTGTCAGGACGCATCAGGACATGGCACGGCGTGACCATGGCACGAGTCAGGACGTCGCAGGACATGGCAAGATATGGCCATGGTACGTGTCAGGACGCGTCAGGACATGGCCATGGCACGCTTCAGTACGTGGCAGGGCGTGGTCATGGCACGAGTCTTGACGTCGCAGGACATGGCCATGGCACGCGTCAGGATGTGGCAGGGTGTGGTCATGGCACGTGTCATGACGCATCAAGACATGTCAGGGCGTGACCATGGCACGAGTCGGGACGTCGCAGGGCGTGGCCATGGCACGAGTCCGGATGTCGCAGGACGTGTCAGGACATGGCCATGGCACGTGTCAGGACGTCAGGACATGGCAGGGCGTGGCCATGGCACGTGTCGGGACGTCGCAAGACATGGCAGGGCGTGGCCATGGCACGAGTCGGGACCTCGCAGGACGTGTCAGGACATTGCCATGGCATGTGACAGGTCGCGTCAGGACATGGCCGGGCGTGGCTATGGCACGAGTTAGGACGTCGCAGGACATGGCAGGATATGGCCATGGTACGTGTCAGGACGCGTCAGGACGTGGCCATGGTACGTGTCAGGACGTCGCAGGACATGGCCATGGCACGCGTCATGACGTGGCAGGGTGTTGTCATGGCACAAGTTAGGACGTCGCAGGACATGGCAGGATATGGCCATGGTACGTGTTAGGACGCGTCAGGACGTGGCCATGGTCCGTGTCACGATGCGTCAGGACATGGCCATGGCACGTGTTAGGACGCATCAACACATGGCCATGGCACGTGTAAGGACGCATCAGGACATGGCCATGGCACGCGTCGGGACGTCGCAGGACGTGTTAGGACATGGCCATGGCACGTGTCAGGACGTGTCAAGACATGGCAGGGCGTGGCCATGGCACGAGTTGGGACATCGTAGGACATGGCAGGGCGTGGTCATGGCACGAGTCGGGACCTCGCAGGACGTGTCAGGACATGGCCAGGGCACGTGTCAAGACGCATCTAGACATGGCTGGGCGTGGCCATAGCACGAGTCAAGACGTCGCAAGACATGGCAAGATATGGCCATGGTACGTGTTAGGACGCGTCAGGACATGGCCATGGCACGCCTCAGGACGTGGCAGGGCGTGGCCATGGCACGAGTTAGGACGTCGCAGGACATGGCAGGATATGGCCATGGTACGTGTCAGGACGCATCGGGATTTGGCCGCGGTTCGTGTCAGGATGCGTCCGGACATGGCCATGGTACGTGTCAGGAGGCATTAGGACATGGCCGTGGCACGTGTCACGATGCATCAGAACATGGAAGGGCGTGGCCATGGCACAAGTCGGGACGTCGCATGGCGTGGCCATGGCACGTGTTAGGACGCATCAGGACATGGCCATGGCACTTGTAAGGACGCGTCAGGACATGGCAGGGCGTGGCCATGGCACGAGTCGGGACGTCGGAGGACATGGCAGGGCTTGGCCATGGCACGAGTCGGGACGTCGCAGGACGTTTTAGGACATGGCCATGGCACGTGTCAGGACGCGTCAGGACAAGCCAGGGCGTGGCTATGGCACGAGTCGGGACGTCGCAACGCGCGTTAGGACATGGCCATGGCACGTGTCAGGACGCGTCAGGACATGGCAGGGCGTGACCATGGCACGAGTCAGGACGTCGCAGGATATGGCCATGGTACGTGTCAGTACGCGTCAGGACATGGCCATGGCACGCGTCAGTACTTGGCAGGGCGTGGTCATGGCACGAGTCAGTACGTCGTAGGACATAGCAGGATATGGCCATGGTACGTGTCAGGACGTGTCAGGATGTGGCCATGGTACGTGTCAAGATGCGTCAGGACATGGCCATGGCACGTGTCAGGACGCATCAGGACATGGCCATGGCACGTGTTAGGACGCATCAGGACATGGCAGAGCGTGGCCATGGCATGAGCCGGGACGTTGCAGGGCGTGGCCTGGCACGAGTCGAGATGTCGCATGGACGTGTCAGGACATGGCAGGGCGTGGCCATGGCACGCGTCAGGATGTCAGGACATGGCAGGGCGTGGCCATGGCACGAGTCGGGACGTCGCAGGACATGGCCAGGCCTGGCCATGGCACGAGTCGCGACCTCGCAGGACATATTAGGACATTGCCATGGCACGTGTCAGGACGCATCAGGACATGGCTGGGCGTGGCCATGGCACGAGTCAGGACGTCGCAGGACATGGCAGGATATGGCCATGGTACGTGTCAGGACGCGTCAGGACATGGCCATGGCACGTGTCAGGACGTGGCAAGGTTTGGCCATGGCACGAGTCAGGACGCCGCAGGACATGGCCATGGCACATGTCAGGACGTGGCAGGGCGTGGTCATGGCACAAGTTAGGACGTCGCAGGACATGGCAGGATATGGCCATGGTACGTGTCAGGACGCGTCAGGACGTGGCCATGGTACGTGTTAGGATGCGTCAGGACATGGCCGCGGCACGTGTCAGGACGCATCAGGACATGGCAGGGCGTGGCCATGGCACGAGTCGGGACGTCGCAGGACGTGTCAGGACATGGCCATGGCACGTGTCAGGACATGGCAGGTGTCACGGGGTCAATTTCAGTCCGTCGAAAGTGACATCCGCGCGGTAGCCAAGCGCCGACTTGACTCAGCCTTCACAATGCTCGGCCAAAGTTTCAGACACTTTGGACTTCACTAAGTTTGCACAGCGTTTCAACGTAGTAAGTTTAATATGAACTTAGGCAACAAAAACACAACGAAAGGGACAGAAATGAACACAAGACACGAGTTTACAGGAACTCTTTCCCAACTTGTATTTATGAAGTGAATACAAGAACACTCAACTCAGTAGCACACTTCACGCACTAGAAATGAAGATCACTCTTGACCCTCACAAGACTTAGGACTCTTCCAAGGCTAGTAAACCCGCACTCTCACAAGTTTACACTCTTTTACAGTCTAAGTATGCTCTCTCACACTTTTCTGTCTAAAGAGTTTCGTGTAGCTCTCTCTAGCTTCACTCTAGAATTCCCTCCCGGATTTCCTTCTTCACAAAGGGAAGGGTGCTGTCCATTTATAGATTATGGATCAGCCCCATGTACAATAGTTGCCTATTTTCTAGGCTAAGAACTTGCCCACTACCTATCATGCACGTAGTTGCCTCCTGCCACTACTTAGGAACGTGGGCACATCATGTGATCATGGGATCATGGCCCCCAAATTGTGCTAACTCCTGCTAGCATGATAAACAAAACTCAACCGCTGCCCATGTGCACAGCATGTGCCGGTAACCGCCGCTTCACTTGGTCCATTCTCATGTTGCTGCCCAATTCCGTGTGTTGGCTTGGACCAGGCGCCAATGCCATTGCTTCCAGCTGCATTGCACCCCAAGCTGCCTCAACACTGCCCTCGGACTTGGCCCTTTGCCGCAACTCGAACCTATGCCAACCTGCCCGCGCATTGCCTTTCCGTAAGCACATTTGCTTGTCTTTGCCCATCCGTTTGTGCCATGCCTTGGCATCAATGCCTCTTGCCTTGATGCTATAATCATGATCAAGTGCCGCTCGTCATCTGCAACTCATTGTCAAGCTCTCGCTAAGCTGCCTCGGATCCGTTCGAATTCTTAGCCAACACTTGCCTGTTTCCCTTTCCGACCATTGGCACCACTCTTGCGCCAATGTTGCAACACTCTTGCTGCCTCTTGACAACGCTCCCATTGCCCTTGCCGAGTTCCTTTGTCAGGGGTCTAACAAACCACCCGCACCCTTTGAAACTCGATGTCCTCGTCGAGGTAGTCAATTGACATATCTTATGGGTTTGGCAATCAGCGCCCCACAAGTACCTACGGTCTCCATTGGATCATTGCTTGATGCCTCCAATGCAGCCCTCCGATCCGCAGCCGTCATTGCATTCAACGACGCCTTGTTTGGACAGTCTCTCGCCCGATGTGGTCCATCACAAATGAAACAACCACCGAACCTGCCGCCCTTCTCCTTGCTCTTGGAAGTTCCGACCTCTTGCTTTCCCTTCCCTCGGTCTTCATGTGCATTGTCATTTTCACATTTCTTCCACTCCTTTGCCTAGTCCTTCTTTCCGTTGACGGACTTAGGAGCAGAATTCTCCTCATCAATATGAAAATCGCCCAATGCATCTGCAGCAACCACAACACTTGCGAGGTTTTGCATATTCTGCCTTCGCAATTCCAGTCGTGCCCACTGTTGCAGCCCGCTCATGAAGTTGTGCAACTTGTCTTCTTCCGACATGTTGCTGATGCTAAGCATCAACGATGTGAACTCCTTCACATACCCTCGAACTGATCCGGTCTGCCTCAACCTTTTCAGTTTGTCCCTAGCAATCCAAGATGTATTACTAGGAAGAAATTGATCCCTCAATTCCTTTTTAAGCCGCTCCCACGACTCTATCTTTGGTCTGCCCATACTTTCATCTTCAGCAACCCGAGTGCGCCACCATAACTTAGCATCATCACTCAAATGCATACTAGTCAAGGTTACCTTCTCTTTCTCGTCTTGCACATGAATAGCCTGAAAGTATTGCTCCATATCCCAAAGAAATTTCTCCAACTCACGTGCACTCCTTGCACCTCAGAATGCCTTTGGTTCCGGTACTCTGACTTTGGCACGTTTAGCACAACGTTGAGCGTCCTCGCCCACAGCACGTCGCAGCACAACTTTCTCGAGCTTCAGCTTCGCATTCTCTTGACTAAGCCTTGCCATTTCTGCCTCTAGAAACGCAAGTCTAGTCACAAGAGACTGAAGTTCCTCACCTTCCGCAACATTCCCCACCAATGCTTCCAATTTTGTTAGCCTTTCTCGCAGTTCATTGTTACCACCGGCCATGTTCTCGAACAGGACCACGAAATCTGCAACAGCACGTCGTGTCTCCGCCACAACACGATCCGCCCCTCGATCAGCTCTGATACCAAATTGTCACGGGGTCAATTTCAGTCCGTCGAAAGTGACATCCGCGCGGCAGCCAAGCGCCGACTTGACTTAGCCTTCACAATGCTCGGCCAAAGTTTCAGACACTTTGGACTTCACTAAGTTTGCACAGCGTTTCAACGTAGTAAGTTTAATATGAACTTAGGCAACAAAAACACAACGAAAGGGACAGAAATGAACACAAGACACGAGTTTACAGGAACTCTTTCCCAACTTGTATTTATGAAGTGAATACAAGAACACTCAACTCAGTAGCGCACTCCACGCACTACAAATGAAGATCACTCTTGACCCTCACAAGACTTAGGACTCTTCCTAAGCTAGTAAACCCGCACTCTCACAAGTTTACACTCTTTTACAGTCTAAGTATGCTCTCTCACACTTTTCTGCCTAAAGAGTTTCGTGTAGCTCTCTCTAGCTTCACTCTAGAATTCCCTCCCGGATTTCCTTCTTCACAAAGGGAAGGGTGCTGTCCATTTATAGATCATGGATCAGCCCTATGTACAATAGTTGCCTATTCTCTAGGCTAAGCACTTGCCCACTACCTATCATGCACGTAGTTGCCTCCTGCCACTACTTAGGAACGTGGGCACATCATGTGATCATGGGATCATGGCCCCCAAATTGTGCTAACTCCTGCTAGCTTGATTAAAAAAACTCAACCGCTGCCCATGTGCACAGCATGTGCCGGTAACCGCCGCTTGACTTGGTCTATTCTCATGTTGCTGCCCAATTCCGTGAGTTGGCTTGGACCAGGCGCCAATGCCATTGCTTCCAGCTGCATTGCGCCCCAAGCTGCCTCAACACTGCTCTCGGACTTGGCCCTTTGCCGCAACTCAAACCTATGCCAACCTGCCCGCGCATTGCCTTTCCGTAAGCACATTTGCTTGTCTTTGCCCATCCGTTTGTGCCATTCCTTGGCATCAATGCCTCTTGCCTTGATCCTATTATCATGATCAAGTGCCGCCCGTCACCCGCAACTCATTGTCAAGCCCTCGCTAAGCTGCCTCGGATCCGTTCGAAGTCTTAGCCCACACTTGCCTGTTTCCCTTTCCGACCATTGGCACCACTCTTGCTCCAATGTTGCAACACTCTTGCTGCCTCTTGACAATGCTCCCGTTGCCCTTGCCGTATTCCATGGTACGTGTCAGGACGTCGTAGGACATGGCCATGGCACGCGTCAGGACGTGCCAAGGTGTGTCCATGGCACGAGTCAGGACGTCGCAAGACATGGCCATGGCACGCGTTAGGACGTGGCAGGGTGTGGTCATGGAACAAGTTAGGACGTCGCAGGACATGGCAGGATATGGCCATGGTACGTGTTTGGACGCGTCAGGACGTGGCCATGGTACGTGTCAGGACGCATCAGGACATGGCCAAGTGTCACGATGCATCAGAACATGGAAGGGCGTGGCCATGGCACGAGTCGGGACGTCGCAGGACATGGACATGGCACACGTCAGGACGTCGCAGGATGTGGCCATGGCACGAGTCGGGATGTGGCAAGGTGTGGCCATGGCACGAGTCAGGACGTCGCAGGACATGGCCATGGCACGCGTCAGGACGTGGCAGGGTGTGGTCATGGCACAAGTTAGGACGCATCAGGACATGGCCATGGCACGTGTCCATGGCACGAGTCGGGACGTCGCAGGATGTGTTAGGACATGGCCATGGCACGTGCAGGACGCGTTAGGACATGGCAGGTCGTGGCCATGGCACGAGTCAGGACGTCGCAAGACATGGCAAGATATGGCCATGGTACGTGTCAGGACGCGTCAGGACATGGCCATGGCACGCGTTAGTACGTGGCAGGGCGTGGTCATGGCACGAGTCAGTACATCACAGGGCGTGGCCTGGCACGAGTCGGGACGTCGCAGGACGTGTCAGGACATGGCCATGGCACGTGTCATGACTTCAGGACATGGCACGAGTCGGGACGTCGCAGGACATGGCAGGGCCTTGCCATGGCACGAGTCGCGACCTCGCAGGACATGTCAGGACATTGCCATGGCACGTGTCAGGACGCGTCAGGACATGGCTGGGCATGGCCATGGCACGAGTCAGGACGTCGCAGGACATGGCAGGATATGGCCATGGTACGTGTCAGGACGTGCAGTACATGGCCTTGGCACGCGTCAGGACGTGGCAGGGCATGGAAGGATATGGCCATGGTACGTGTAAGGACGCGTCAGGACGTGGCCATGGTACATGTTAGGATGCGTCTGGACATGGCCGTAGCACGTGTCAGGACGCATTAGGACATGGCAGGGCGTGGCCATGGCACGAGTCGGGACGTCGCAGGAAGTGTCAGGACATGGCCATGGCACGTATCAGGACATGGCAGGATATGGCTATGGTAAGTTTCAGGACGCGTCAGGTCATGGCCATGGCACGCGTCAGTACGTGGAAGGGCGTGGCTATGGCACGAGTCAGGACGTCGCAGGACATGGCCATGGCACGCGTCAGGATGTGGCTGGGCGTGGTCATGGCACGAGTTAGGACGTCGCAGGACATGGCAGGATATGGCCATGGTACGCGTCAGGACGCGTCAGGACGTGGCCAGGGCACGTGTCAGGACGCATCAGGACATGGCCATGGCACGTGTTAGTTAGCATCGGGACATGGCCATGGTAGGTGTCATGACGCATCAAGACATGTCAGGGCGTGGCGATGGCACGAGTCGGGACGTCGCAGGACATGGCAGGATATGGCCATTGTACGTGTCAGGACGCGTTAGGACGTGGCCATGGTACGTGTCAGGATGCGTCAAGCTTGGCCATGGCACGTGTCAGGACGCATCAGGACATGGCCATGGCACGTGTCATGATGCATCAAGACATGTCAGGGCGTGGCCATGGCACGAGTCGGGATGTCGCAGGGCGTGGCCATGGCACGTGTCGGGACGTAGCAAGACATGGCAGGGCGTGGCCATGGCACGAGTCGGGACCTCGCAGGACGTGTCAGGACATTGCCATGGCATGTGACAGGTCGCGTCAGGACATGGCTGGGCGTGGCTATGGCACGAGTTAGGACGTCGCAGGACATGGCAGGATATGGCCATGGTACGTGTCAGGACGTGGCCATGGTACGTGTCAGGACGTCGCAGGACATGGCCATGGCACGCGTCAGGACGTGGCAGGGTGTGTCCATGGCACGAGTCAGGACGTCGCAAGACATGGCCATGGCACGCGTTAGGACGTGGCAGGGTGTGGTCATGGCACAAGTTAGGACGTCGCAGGACATGGCAGGATATGGCCATGGTACGTGTTTGGACGCGTCAGGACGTGGCCATGGTACGTGTCAGGACGCATCAGGACATGGCCAAGTGTCACGATGCATCAGAACATGGAAGGGCGTGGCCATGGCACGAGTCGGGACGTCGCAGGACATGGACATGGCACGCGTCAGGACGACGCAGGATGTGGCCATGGCACGAGTCGGGATGTGGCAGGGTGTGGCTATGGCACGAGTCAGGACGTCGCAGGACATGGCCATGGCACGCATTAGAACGTGGCAGGGTGTGGTCATGGCACAAGTTAGGACGCATCAGGACATGGCCATGGCACGTGTCCATGGCACGAGTCGGGACGTCGCAGGATGTGTTAGGACATTGCCATGGCACGTGTCAGGACGCGTCAGGACATGGCTGGGCATGGCCATGGCACGAGTCAGGACATCGCAGGACATGGCAGGATATGGCCATGGTATGTGTCAGGACGTGCAGTACATGGCCTTGGCACGCGTCAGGACGTGGCAGGGCATGGCAGGATATGGCCATGGTACGTGTCAGGACGCGTCAGGACGTGGCCATGGTACATGTTAGGATGCGTCTGGACATGGCCGTGGCACGTGTCAGGACGCATCAGGACATGGCAGGGCGTGGCCATGGCACGAGTCGGGACGTCGCAGGACGTGTCAGGACATGGCCATGGCACGTATCAGGACATGGCAGGATATGGCTATGGTACGTTTCAGGACGCGTCAGGTCATGGCCATGGCACGCGTCAGGATGTGGCTGGGCGTGGTCATGGCACGAGTTTGGACGTCGCAGGACATGGCAGGATATGGCCACGGTACGCGTCAGGACGCGTCAGGACGTGGCCAGGGCACGTGTCAGGACGCATCAGGACATGGCCATGGCACGTGTTAGTTAGCATCGGGACATGGCCATGGCACGTGTCATGACGCATCAAGACATGTCAGGGCGTGGCCATGGCACGAGTCGGGACGTCGCAGGACATGGCAGGATATGGCCATGGTACGTGTCAGGACGCGTCAGGACATGGCCATGGCACGCGTCAGTACGTGGCAGGGAGTGGCTATGGCACGAAACAGAACATCGTAGGACATGGCCATGGCACGAGTCAGGACGTGGCAGGGTGTGGCCATGGCACGAGTCAGGACGTCGCAGGACATGGCCATGGCACGCGTCAGGACGTGGCAGGGTGTGGTCATGGCACAAGTTAGGACGCATCAGGACATGGCCATGGCACGTGTTCATGGCACGAGTCGGGACGTCGCAGGATGTGTTAGGACATGGCCATGGCTCGTGCAGGACGCGTTCGGACATGGCAGGTCGTGTCCATGGCACGAGTCAGGACGTCGCAGGACATGGCAAGATATGGCCATGGTACGTGTCAGGACGCGTCAGGACGTGGCCATGGCACGCGTCAATACGTGGCAGGGAGTGGCAATGGCACGAAACAGAACATCGCAGGACATGGCCATGGCACGAGTCAGGACGTGGCAGGGTGTGGCCATGGCACGACTGAGGACGTCGCAGGACATGGCCATGGCACGCGTCAGGACGTGGCAGGGTGTGGTCATGGCACAAGTTAGGACGCATCAGGACATGGCCATGGCACGAGTCGGGACGTCGCAGGATGTGTTAGGACATGGCCATTGCACGTGCAGGACGCGTTAGGACATGGCAGGTCGTGGCCATGGCACGAGTCAGGACGTCGCAGGACATGGCAAGATATGGCCATGGTACGTGTCAGGACGCGTCAGGACATGGCCATGGCACGCGTCAGTACGTGGCAGGGCGTGGTCATGGCACGAGTCAGTACATCGCAGGACATAGCAGGATATGGCCATGGTATGTGTCAGGACGCGTCAGGATGTGGCCATGGTACGTGTCAAGATGCGTCAGGACATGGCCATGGCACGTGTCAGGATGCATCAGGACATGGCCATGGCACGTGTCAGGACGCATCAGGACATGGTAGAGCGTGGCCATGGCACGAGTCAGGACATCGCAGGGCGTGGCCTAGCACGAGTCGGGACGTCGCAGGACGTGTCAGGACATGGCCATGGAACGTGTCATGACTTCAGGACATGGCACGAGTCGGGACGTCGCAGGACATGGCAGGGCCTTGCTGTTAGACCCCTAGCTTTTGTCATCGGGCGTGGGCACGGCATTGGCAAGGATTGTGGCGTGATGGCCTTGCCATTGGCCTATGTGCGGGCGAAAACTATCATGCGGGTCGACAGGCTGGGATGGGCAAGCTAGGCCAAGACCTTGCGGCGGACAAGGTTTGCTTGGAAAGGGCTTGACAAGGCAGCATCGGCAAAATGGGGTGGCATGGTACGGCATGCACGCCAAAGACAGTCGCCATGACATTGGTTGTGGCAGCTATGTGCGGGCTAAGCTAAGGCGAAGCGGAAGTGCGGGTTGACGGCAAAGGCTTCCAATAGCTAAGACTATGCTATTGAGAAGGAAATACAAACAATGGCACGAGGGAAATGAGGCAGACATGAGGGAATGGAAGATGGCAACGGACAAGGCAGGAAACTAGGGCCAAGGCAGTGTGCGCGGTGTATGGGCGCCGGGCAGTGTGCGGGAAATATAATTGCAGCGGATTGCGCCGGCATTGGTATGGGACAATGTCAAATTGACTAAGGCATGGATCGAGCAGCCTTAGGGCGAAACGCAGCTGGTCAAGAATTGCACATGACAAGCACATGGAAGCGGTTGGCGGAAGTTCCTTGTTTGTAGGCCATGATCTCCCATGTTCCCCCCATTATCCCCATGATCTGATTGTGTTGTATAGTGGCCTTAAATTCGTGTAGCATGATCCTAAGTAGTTGGGGATGTCAACTACAAGTTAGGACCATGTTGTTAGCTGATGGACAACATGGGTGTCATGGGCGGTTGGGCTAAAGGCCTATAAATAGGACCTTTAGGCAGCAAGGAAAATCAGGAAGTAAGTCTTGTGTATTTGCTTGCTGGGAAACACGAGGGAAACGTGAGGAGTTCTAAGTGTTTCAGGAAAAAGGGGACTTGGGTTGTGGGACAATTCGAGTGTTCGGCCAAGATTGACAAGGTCATCTTAGTCGGAGGGTGGGCTGTGAGCGGCATTGTTCATAGCGAGAGTGAGGGTCCTTTGTATTATTTTCCATATTAATATAAAGGTTGGGAAATTGTTCCCGTATATGCTTGTCTCATTTAAATTCTGTTTTGCTGCCCAAATTCGTCTAAGGCTAAACTTGTGTGCGATTGGCAAGTTTTGGGGGAAGGCTGAGACAGGCAAGGCTTGACTGCCGCACGGAGGCGAAACCTCGGCCAGGATTTAAGTGGCCAAAATTGACCCCGTGACACTTGCCATGGCACGAGCCGCGACCTCGCAGGACATGTCAGGACATTGCACGTGTCAGGCGCGTCAGGACATGGCTGGGCATTGCCATGGCACGAGTCAGGACATCGCAGGACATGGCAGGATATGGCCATGGTACGTGTCAGGACGTGCAGTACATGGCCATGGCACGCGTCAGGACGTGGCAGGGCATGGCAGGATATGGCCATGGTACGTGTCAGGACGCGTCAGGACGTGGCCATGGTACATGTTAGGATGCGTCTGGACATGGCCGTGGCACGTGTCAGGACGCATCAGGACATGGCAGGGCGTGGCCATGGCACGAGTCGGGACGTCGCAGGACGTGTCAGGACATGGCCATGGCACGTGTTAGGACATGGCAGGATATGGCTATGGTACGTGTCAGGACGCGTCAGGTCATGGCCATGGCACGCGTCAGTACGTGGCAGGGCGTGGCTATGGCACGAGTCAGGACGTCGCAGGACATGGCCGTGGCACGCGTCAGGATGTGGCTGGGCGTGGTCATGGCACGAGTAAGGACGTCGCAGGACATGGCAGGATATGGCCATGGTACGCGTTAGGACGCGTCAGGACGTGGCCATGGTACGTGTCAGGACGCATCAGGACATGGCCATGGCACGTGTTAGTTAGCATCGGGACATGGCCATGGCACGTGTCATCACGCATCAAGACATGTCAGGGCGTGGCCATGGCACGAGTCGGGACGTCGCAGGACGTGTTAGGACATGGCCATGGCACGTGTCAGGACGTCAGGACATGGCAGGGCGTGTCCATGGCACGAGCCGGAAAGTCGCAGGACATGGCAAGGAGTGGGCATGGCACGAGTCGGGACCTCGCAGGACTTGTCGGGACATTGCCATGGCACGTGTCAGGTCGTGTCAGGACATGGCTGGGCGTGGCCATGGCACGAGTCAGGACGTTGCAGGACATGGCAGGATATGGCCATGGTACGTGTCAGGACGCGTCAGGACATGGCCATGGCACGTGTTAGGACGCATCAAGACATGGCCTTGGCACGTGTCAGGACGCATCAGGACATGGCAGAGCGTGGCCATGGCACGAGTCGGGACGTCGCAGGGCGTGGCCTGGCACGAGTCGGGACGTCGCAGGACGTGTCAGGACATGGCCATGGCACGTGTCAGGATTTCAGGACATGGCACGAGTCGGGACGTCGCAGGACATGGTAGGGCCTGGCCATGGCACGAGTCGCGACCTCGCAGGACACGTCAGGACATTGCCATGGCACGTGTCAGGACGCGTCAGGACATGGTTGGGCGTGGCCATGGCACGAGTCAGGACATCGCAGGACATGGCAGGATATTGCCATGGAACGAGTCAGGACGCGTCAGGACATGGCCATGGCACGCGTCAGGACGTGGCAAGGTGTTGCCATGGCACGAGTCAGGACGTCGCAGGACATGGCCATGGCACGCGTCAGGACGTGGCAGGGCGTGGTCATGGCACAAGTTAGGACGTCGCAGGACATGGCAGGATATGGCCATGGTACGTGTCAGGACGCGTTAGGACGTGGCCATGGTACGTGTTAGGATGCGTCAGGACATGGCTGTGGCACGTGTCAGGACGCATCAGGACATGGCAGGGCGTGGCCATGGCACGAGTCGGGACGTCGCAGGACGTGTCAGGACATGGCCGTGGCACGTGTCAGGACATGGCAGGATATGGCTATGGTACGTGTCAGGACGCGTCAGGTAATGGCCATGGCACGCGTCAGTACGTGGCAGCACGAGTTAGGACGTCCCAGGACATGGCCATGGCACGCGTCAGGATGTGGCAGGGCGTGGTCATGGCACGAGTTAGGACGTCGCAGGACATGGCAGGATATGGCCACGGTACGTGTCAGGACGCGTTAGGACGTGGCCATGGTACGTGTCAGGACGCATCAGGACATGGCCATGGCACGTGTTAGGACGCATCGGGACATGGCCAAGGCACGTGTCATGACGCATCAAGACATGTCAGGGCGTGGCCATGGCACGAGTCGGGACGTTGCAGGACATGGCAGGGCATGGTCATGGCACAAGTTAGGACGTCGCAGGACGTGGCAGGATATGGCCATGGTACGTGTCAGGACGCGTCAGGACGTGGCCATGGTACGTGTTAGGATGCGTCAGGACATGGCCGTGGCACGTGTCAGGACACATCAGGACATGGCAGGACGTGGCCATGGCATGAGTCGGGACGTCGCAGGACGTGTCAGGACATGGCCATGGCACGTGTCAGGACATGGCAGGATATGGCTATGGTACGTGTCAGGACGCGTCAGGTCATGGCCATGGCACGCGTCAGTACGTGGTAGGGCGTGGCTATGGCACGAGTCAGGTCGCAGGACATGGCCATGGCACGCGTCAGGATGTGGCAGGGCGTGGTCATGGCACGAGTTAGGACGTCGCAGGACATGGCAGGTGTTAGACCCCTGACAAAGGAACTCAGCAAGGGCAACGAGAGCGGTGTCAAGAGGGAGCAAGAGTGTTGCAACATTGGCGCAAGAGTGGTGCCAATGGTCGGAAAGGGAAACAGGCAAGTGTGGGCTAAGACTTCGAACGGATCCGAGGCAGCTTAGCGAGGGCTTGACAATGAGTTGCGGGTGACGGGCGGCACTTGATCATGATTATAGCATCAAGGCAAGAGGCATTGATGCCAAGGCATGGCACAAACGGATGGGCAAAGACAAGCAAATGTGCTTACGGAAAGGCAATGCGCGGGCAGGCTGGCATAGGTTCGAGTTGCGGCAAAGGGCCAAATCCGAGGGCAGTGTTGAGGCAGCTTGGGGCGCAATGCAGCTGGAAGCAATGGCATTGGCGCCTGGTCCGAGCCAACACACGGAATTGGGCAGCAACATGAGAATGGACCAAGTCAAGCGGCGATTACCGGCACATGCTGTGCACATGGGCAGCAGTTGAGTTTGTTCATCAGGCTGGCAGGAGTTAGCACGATTTGGGGGCCATGATCACATGATGTGTCCACGTTTCTAAGTAGTGGCAGGAGGAAACTACATGCATGATAGGTAGTGGGCAAGTGCTTGGCCTAGAAAATAGGCAACTGTTGTACATGGGGGCTGATCCATGATCTATAAATGGACAGCACCCTTCCTTTTCTGAAAACGTGTGAAGCTAGTGTGGGCTACACGAAACTCTTTAGGCAGAAAAGTGTGAGAGTGCATACTTAGACTGTAAAAGAGTGTAAACTCGTGAATGAGTGCGGGTTTGCTAGCTTAGGAAGAGTCCTAAGTCTTGTGAGGGTCAAGAGTGATCTTCATTTGTAGTGCGTGGAGTGTGCTACTGATTTTGAGTGTTCTTGTATTCACTTCATTAATACAAGTTGGGAAAGAGTTCCTGTAAATTCGTGTCTTGTGTTCATTTCTGTCCCTTTCGTTGTGTTTTTGTTGCCTAAGTTCATATTAAACTTACTACGTTGAAACGCTGTGCAAACTTTGTGAAGTCCAAAGTGTCTGAAACTTTGGCCGAGTATTGGGAAGGCTGAGTCAAGTCGGCGCTTGGCTGCCGCGCGGATGTCACTTTCGGCGGACTGAAATTGACCCCGTGACAATTTGTTATCAGAGCCAGGTTCAAGGACAAGATCGTGTTGTGGCGGAGACACGACGTACTGTTGCAGATTGCGTGGTCCTGTTCGAGAACATAGCTGGTGGTAGTAACAATGAACTGCGAGAACGGTTAACAAAATTGGAAGCATTGGTGGGCAATGTTGCGGAAGGTGAGGAACTTCAGTCTCTTGCGACTAGACTTGCATTTCTAGAGGCAGAAATGGCAAGGCTTAGTCAAGAGAATGCGGAGCTGAAGCTCGAGACAGTGGTGCTGCGACGTGCTGTGGGCGAGGACGCTCAACGTGGTGCGGAACGTGCCAAAGTCAGAGTACCTGAACCAAAGGCATTCGGAGGTGCAAGGAGTGCACCCGAGTTGGAGAATTTTCTTTGGGATATGGAGCAATACATTCAGGCTATTCGTGTGCAAGACGAGAAAGAGAAGGTAACCTTGACTAGTATGCATTTGAGTGATGATGCTAAGTTATGGTGGCGCACTCGGGTTGCTGAGGACGAAAGTATGGGCAGACCAAAGATAGAGTCATGGGAGCGGCTTAAAAAGGAATTGAGGGATCAATTTCTTCCCAGTAATACATCTTGGATTGCTAGGGACAAACTGAAAAGGTTGAGGCAGACCGGATCAGTTCGAGGGTATGTGAAGGAGTTCACATCGTTGATGCTTAGCATCAGCAACATGTCGGAAGAAGACAAGTTGCACAACTTCATGAGCGGGCTGCAACAGTGGGCACGACTAGAATTGCGAAGGCAGAATATTCAAAACCTCGCAAGTGCTGTGGCTGCTGCGGATGCATTAGGCGATTTTCATATAGAGGAGGAGAATTCTGCTCCTAAGTCCATCAACGGAAAGAAGGACAAGGCAAAGGAGTGGAAGAAATGTGATAATGACAATGCACATGAAGACCGAGGGAAGGGAAAGCAGGAGACCGGAACTTCCAAGAGCAAGGAGAAGGGCGGCAGGTTCAGTGGTTGTTTCATTTGTGATGGACCACATCGGGCGAGAGACTGTCCAAACAAGGCGTCGCTGAATGCAATGACAGCTGCGGATCGGAGGGCTGCATTGGAGGCATCAAACAGTGACCCAAGGGAGACTGCGGAGGTAAATACTTGTGGGGCGCTGATTGCCAACCCCATAAGATATGTCAATTGACTACCTCGACGAGGACGTCGAGTTTCAAAGGGTGCGGGTGGTTTGTTAGACCCCTGACAAAGGAACTCGGCAAGGGCAACGAGAGCGTTGTCAAGAGGCAGCAAGAGTGTTGCAACATTGGCGCAAGAGTGGTGCCAATGGTCGGAAAGGGAAACAGGCAAGTGTGGGCTAAGACTTCGAACGGATCCGAGGCAGCTTAGCGAGGGCTTGACAATGAGTTGCGGGTGACGGGCGGCACTCTATCATGATTATAGCATCAAGGCAAGAGGCATTGATGCCAAGGCATGGCACAAACGGATGGGCAAAGACAAGCAAATGTGCTTACGGAAAGGCAATGCGCGGGCAGGCTGGCATAGGAGAGTTGCGGCAAAGGGCCAAGTCCGAGGGCAGTGTTGAGGCAGCTTGGGGCGCAATGCAGCTGGAAGCAATGGCATTGGCGCCTGGTCCGAGCCAACACACGGAATTGGGCAGCAACATGAGAATGGACCAAGTCAAGCGGCGGTTACCGGCACATGCTGTGCACATGGGCAGCAGTTGAGTTTGTTCATCAGGCTGGCAGGAGTTAGCACGATTTGGGGGCCATGATCCCATGATCACATGATGTGTCCACGTTTCTAAGTAGTGGCAGGAGGCAACTACATGCATGATAGGTAGTGGGCAAGTGCTTGGCCTAGAAAATAGGCAACTGTTGTACATGGGGGCTGATCCATGATCTATAAATGGACAGCACCCTTCCTTTTCTGAAAACGTGTGAAGCTAGTGTGGGCTACACGAAACTCTTTAGGCAGAAAAGTGTGAGAGTGCATACTTAGACTGTAAAAGAGTGTAAACTCGTGAATGAGTGCGGGTTTGCTAGCTTAGGAAGAGTCCTAAGTCTTGTGAGGGTCAAGAGTGATCTTCATTTGTAGTGCGTGGAGTGTGCTACTGATTTTGAGTGTTCTTGTATTCACTTCATTAATACAAGTTGGGAAAGAGTTCCTGTAAATTCGTGTCTTGTGTTCATTTCTGTCCCTTTCGTTGTGTTTTTGTTGCCTAAGTTCATATTAAACTTACTACGTTGAAACGCTGTGCAAACTTTGTGAAGTCCAAAGTGTCTGAAACTTTGGCCGAGTATTGGGAAGGCTGAGTCAAGTCGGCGCTTGGCTGCCGCGCGGATGTCACTTTCGGCGGACTGAAATTGACCCCGTGACAATTTGTTATCAGAGCCAGGGTCAAGGACAAGATCGTGTTGTGGCGGAGACACGACGTACTGTTGCAGATTGCGTGGTCCTGTTCGAGAACATGGCTGGTGGTAGTAACAATGAACTGCGAGAACGGTTAACAAAATTGGAAGCATTGGTGGGCAATGTTGCGGAAGGTAAGGAACTTCAGTCTCTTGCGACTAGACTTGCATTTCTAGAGGCAGAAATGGCAAGGCTTAGTCAAGAGAATGCGGAGCTGAAGCTCGAGACAGTGGTGCTGCGACGTGCTGTGGGCGAGGACGCTCAACGTGGTGCGGAACGTGCCAAAGTCAGAGTACCTGAACCAAAGGCATTCGGAGGTGCAAGGAGTGCACCCGAGTTGGAGAATTTTCTTTGGGATAGGGAGCAATACATTCAGGCTATTCGTGTGCAAGACGAGAAAGAGAAGGTAACCTTGACTAGTATGCATTTGAGTGATGATGCTAAGTTATGGTGGCGCACTCGGGTTGCTGAGGACGAAAGTATTGGCAGACCAAAGATAGAGTCATGGGAGCGGCTTAAAAAGGAATTGAGGGATCAATTTCTTCCTAGTAATACATCTTGGATTGCTAGGGACAAACTGAAAAGGTTGAGGCAGACCGGATCAGTTCGAGGGTATGTGAAGGAGTTCACATCGTTGATGCTTAGCATCAGCAACATGTCGGAAGAAGACAAGTTGCACAACTTCATGAGCGGGCTGCAACAGTGGGCACGACTAGAATTGCGAAGGCAGAATATTCAAAACCTCGCAAGTGCTGTGGCTGCTGCGGATGCATTGGGCGATTTTCATATAGAGGAGGAGAATTCTGCTCCTAAGCCCATCAACGGAAAGAAGGACAAGGCAAAGGAGTGGAAGAAATGTGATAATGACAATGCACATGAAGACCGAGGGAAGGGAAAGCAGGAGGCCGGAACTTCCAAGAGCAAGGAGAAGGGCGGCAGGTTCAGTGGTTGTTTCATTTGTGATGGACCACATCGGGCGAGAGACTGTCCAAACAAGGCGTCGCTGAATGCAATGACAGCTGCGGATCGGAGGGCTGCATTGGAGGCATCAAACAGTGACCCAAGGGAGACTGCGGAGGTAAATACTTGTGGGGCGCTGATTGCCAACCCCATAAGATATGTCAATTGACTACCTCGATGAGGACGTCGAGTTTCAAAGGGTGCGGGTGGTTTGTTAGACCCCTGACAAAGGAACTCGGCAAGGGCAACGAGAGCGTTGTTAAGAGGCAGCAAGAGTGTTGCAACATTGGCGCAAGAGTGGTGCCAATGGTCGGAATGGGAAACAGGCAAGTGTGGGCTAAGACTTCGAACGGATCCGAGGCAGCTTAGCGAGGGCTTGACAATGAGTTGCGGGTGACGAGCGGCACTCTATCATGATTATAGCATCAAGGCAAGAGGCATTGATGCCAAGGCATGGCACAAACGGATGGGCAAAGACAAGCAAATGTGCTTACGGAAAGGCAATGCGCGGGCAGGCTGGCATAGGTTCGAGTTGCGGCAAAGGGCCAAGTCCGAGGGCAGTGTTGAGGCAGCTTGGGGCGCAATGCAGCTGGAAGCAATGGCATTGGCGCCTGGTCCGAGCCTACACACGGAATTGGGCAGCAACATGAGAATGGACCAAGTCAAGCGGCGGTTACCGGCACATGCTGTGCACATGGGCAGCAGTTGAGTTTGTTCATCATGCTGGCAGGAGTTAGCACGATTTGGGGGCCATGATCCCATGATCACATGATGTGTCGACGTTTCTAAGTAGTGGCAGGAGGCAACTACATGCATGATAGGTAGTGGGCAAGTGCTTGGCCTAGAAAATAGGCAACTGTTGTACATGGGGGCTGATCCATGATCTATAAATGGACAGCACCCTTCCTTTTCTGAAAACGTGTGAAGCTAGTGTGGGCTACACGAAACTCTTTAGGCAGAAAAGTGTGAGAGTGCATACTTAGACTGTAAAAGAGTGTAAACTTGTGAATGAGTGCGGGTTTGCTAGCTTAGGAAGAGTCCTAAGTCTTGTGAGGGTCAAGAGTGATCTTCATTTGTAGTGCGTGGAGTGTGCTACTGATTTTGGGTGTTCTTGTATTCACTTCATTAATACAAGTTGGGAAAGAGTTCCTGTAAATTCGTGTCTTGTGTTCATTTCTGTCCCTTTCGTTGTGTTTTTGTTGCCTAAGTTCATATTAAACTTACTACGTTGAAACGCTGTGCAAACTTTGTGAAGTCCAAAGTGTCTGAAACTTTGGCCGAGTACTGGGAATGCAGAGTCAAGTTGGCGCTTGGCTGCCGCGCGGATGTCACTTTCGGCGGACTGAAATTTACCCCGTGACAGCAGGATATGGCCATGGTACGTGTCGGGACGCGTCAGGACGTGGCCATGGTACGTGTCAGGACGCATCAGGACATTGCCATGGCACGTGTTAGGACGCATCGGGACATGGCCATGGCACGTGTCATGACGCATCAAGACATGTCTGGGCGTGGCCATGGCACGAGTCGGGACATCGCAGGACGTGTTAGGACATGGCCATGGCACGTGTTAGGACAACAGGACATGGCACGGCGTGGCCATGGCACGAGTCGGGACGTCGCAGGACATGGCAGGGCGTGGCCATGGTACGAGTCAGAACCTCGCAGGACTTGTCGGGACATTGCCATGGCACGTGTCAGGTCGTGTCAGGACATGGCTGGGCGTGGCCATGGCACGAGTCAGGACATCGCAGGACATGGCAGGATATGGCCATGGCACGTGTCAGGACGCGTCAGGACATGGCCATGGCACGCGTCAAAACGTGGCAAGAGTGGCCATGGCACGAGTCAGGACGTCCCAGGACATGGCCATGGCACGCGTCAGGACGTGGCAGGGTGTGGTCATGGAACAAGTTAGGACATCGCAGGACATGGCAGGATATGGCCATGGTACATGTTTGGACGCGTCAGGACGTGGCCATGCTACGTGTTAGGACGCATCAGGACATGGCCATGGCACGTGTCACGATGCATCATCACATGGAAGGGCGTGGCCATGGCACGAGTCGGGACGTTGCAGGACATGGCAGGGCGTTGCCATGGCACGAGTCGGGACGTCGCAGGACGCGACAGGACATGGCCATGGCACGTGTCAGGATGCGTCAGGACATGGCAGGGCGTGGCCATGGCACGAGTCGGGACGTCGCAGGACATGGCAGGCGCGTGGCCATGGCACAAGTCGAGACCTCGCAGGACGTGTCAGGACATGGCCATGGCACGTGTCAGGACGCATCAATACATGGCAGGGTGTGGCCATGGCATGAGTCAGTACGTCGCCGGACATGGCAGGATATGGCCATGGTACGTGTCTGGACGCGTCAGGACATGGCCATGGCACGCGTCAGGACGTGGCAGGGCGTGGCCATGGCACGCGTAAGTACGTCGCAGGACATGGCCGTGGCACGCGTCAGGACGTGGCAAGGCGTGACCATGGCACGAGTCAGGACGTCGCAGGACATGGCACGGCCTGTCCATGGCACGAGTCGGGACGTCGCTGGACATGGCACGGCCTGTCCATGGCACAAGTCGTGACCTCGGAGGACGTGTCTGGACATTACCATGGCACGTGTCATGTCGGGTCAGAACATGGCGGGGCGTGGCCATGGCACGAGTCAGGACGTCGCAGGACATGGCAGGATATGGCCATCGTACGTGTCAGGACGTGCAGTACATGGCCATGGCACGCGTCAGGACGTGGCAGGGTGTGGCCATGGCACGAATCAGGACGTCGTACGACATGGCCATGGCACGCGTCAGGACGTGGCAGGGTGTGGTCATGGAACAAGTTAGGACGTCACAGGACATGGAAGGATATGGCCATGGTACGTGTTAGGACGAGTCAGGACGTGGCCATGGTACGTGTCAGGATGCGTCAGGAAATGGCCATGGCACGTGTTAGGACGCATCAGGACATGGCCATGGCACGTGTCAGGACGCGTCAGGGCATGGCAGGGCGTGGCCATGGCACGAGTCGAAACGTCGCAGGACATGGTAGGGCGTGGCCATGGCACGAGTCGGGACGTCGCCGTGTTAGGACATGGCCATGGCACGTGTCAGGACGCGTCAAGACATGGCAGGGCGTGGCCATGGCACGAGTCGGGACGTTGCGGGACATGGCAGGGCGTGGCCATGACACGAGTCGGGACCTCGCAGGATGTGTCAGGACATGGCCATGGCACTAGTCAGGACGCGTCAGGACATGGCAGGGCGTGGCCATGGCACTAAGTTAGGACGTCGCAGGACATGGCAGGATATGGCCATGGTACGTGTCAGGACGCGTCTGGACGTGGCGATAATACGTGTTAGGATGCGTCAGGACATGGCCATGGCACGAGTCAGGACGTCGCAGGACAAGGCAAGATATGGCCATGGTACGTGTCAGGACGCGTCAGGACATGGCCATGGCACGCGTCAGTACGTGGCAGGGCGTGGCTATGGCACGAGTCAGGACGTCGCAGGACATGGCCATGGCACGCGTCAGGACGTGGCAGGGCGTGGTCATGGCACGAGTTAGGACGTCGCAGGACATGGCAGGATATGGCCATGGTACGTGTCAGGACGCGTCAGGACTTGGCCATGGTACGTGTCAGGATGCGTCAGGACATGGCCATGGCACGTGTCAGGACGCATCAGGACATGCCCACGGCACGTGTCAGGATGCATGAGGACATGGCAGGGCGTGGCCATGGCACGAGTCGGGACGTCGCAGGACGTGTCAGGACATGGCCATGGCACGTGTCAGGACGCGTTAGGACATGGCAGGGCGTGACCATGGCACGAGTCAGGACGTCGCAGTACATGGCAGGATATGGCCATGGCACGAGTCAGGACGTGTCAGGACATTGCCATGGCACGTGTCATGTAGCGTCAGGACATGGCAAGGCGTGGCCATGGCACGAGTCAGGACATCGCAGGACATGGCAGGATATGGCTATGGTACGTGTCAGGACGTGCAGTACATGGCCATGGCACGCGTCAGGACGTGGCAGGTGTGGCCATGGCACGAATCAGGACGTCGTAAGACATGGCCATGGCACGCATCAGGACATGGATGGGTGTGGTCATGGCACAAGTTAGGACGTTGCAGGACATGGCAGGATATGGCCATGGTACATGTTAGGACGCGTCAGGACGTGGCCATGGTACGTGTCAGGATGCGTCAGGAAATGGCCATGGCACGTGTGAGGACGCATCAGGTCATGGCCATGGCACGTGTCATGACGCATCAAGACATGTCAGGGCGTGGCCATGGCACGAGTCGGGACGTCGCAGGGCGTGGCCATGGCACGAGTCCGGATGTCGCAGGACGTGTCAGAACATGGCCATAGCACGTGTCAGGACGTCAGGACATGGCAGGGCGTGGCCATGGCACGTGTCGGGACGTTGCAAGACATGGCTATGGCACGAGTCGGGACCTCGCAGAACGTGTCAGGACATTGTCATGGCATGTGACAGGTCGCGTCAGGACATGGCTGGGCGTGGCTATGGCACGAGTTAGGACGTCGCAGGACATGGCAGGATATGGCCATGGTACGTGTCAGGACGCGTCAGGACGTGGCCATTGTACGTGTCAGGACGCATCAGGACATGGCCATGGCACGTGTTAGGACGCATCGGGACATGGCCATGGCACGTGTCATGAAGCATTAAGACATGTCAAGGCGTGGCCATGGCACGAGTCGGGACGTCGCAGAACGTGTTAGGACATGGCCATGGCACGTGTCAGGACGTCAGGACATGGCAGGGCGTGGCCATGGCACGAGTCGGGACGTCGCAGGACATGGCAGGGCGTGGCCATGGCACGAGTCGGGACCTCGCAGGACTTGTCGGGTCATTGCCATGGCACGTGTCAGGTCGTGTCAAGACATGGCTGGGCGTGGCCATGGCACGGGTCAGGACGTCGCAGGACATGTCAGGATATGGCCATGGTACGTGTCAGGACATGGCCATGGCACGTGTCAGGACGCGTCAAGACATGGCAGGGCTTGGCTAGGCGTGGCCATGGCACGGGTCAGGACGTCGCAGGACATGTCAGGATATGGCCATGGTACGTGTCAGGACGCGTCAGGATATGGCCATGGCACGTGTCAGGACGTGGCAGGGTGTGGAAATGGCATGAGTCAGAACGTCGCAGGACATGGCCATGGCAAGCATCAGGACGTGGCAGGGTGTGGTCATGGCACAAGTTAGGACGTCGCAGGACATGGCAGGATATGGCCATGGTACGTGTTTGGACGCGTCAGGACGTGGCCATGGTACGTGTCAGGACGCATCAGGACATGGCCATGGAACGTGTCACGACGCATATGAACATGGAAGGGCGTGGCCATGGCACGAGTCGAGATGTCACAGGACATGGCAGGGCGTCGCCATGGCACTAGTCGGGACGTCGCAGGACGCGTAAGGACATGGTAGGGCATGGCCATGGCACGAGTCGGGACCTCGCAAGACTTGTCGGTTCAATGCCATGGCACGTGTCAGGTCGTGTCAGGACGTGGCTGGGCGTGGCCATGGCACGGGTCAGGACGTCGCAGGAAATGTCAGGATATGGCCATGGTACGTGTCAGGACGCGACAGGACATGGCCATGGCACGTGTCAGGACGTGGCAGGGTGTGGAAATGGCACGAGTCAGGACGTCGCAGGACATGGCCATGGCACGCATCAGGACGTGGCAGGGTGTGGTCATGGCACAAGTTAGGACGTCGCAGGACATGGCAGGATATGGCCATGGTACGTGTTTGGACGCGTCAGGACGTGGCCATGGTACGTGTCAGGACGCATCAGGACATGGCCATGGAACGTGTCACGACGCAGGACATGGCAGGGCGTCGCCATGGCACGAGTCGAGACGTCGCAGGACATGGCAGGGCGTGGCCATGGCACGAGTCGGGATGTCGCAGGACATGGCAGACGCGTGGCCATGGCACAAGTCGGGAACTCGCAGGACGTGTACGGACATGGCCATGGCACGTGTCAGGACGCGTCAGGACATGGCAGGGTGTGGCCATGGCAAGAGTCAGTACGTCGCAGGACATGGCAGGATATGGCCATGGTACGTGTCAGGACGCGTCAGGACATGGCCATGGCACGCGTCAGGACGTGGCAGGGTGTGGCCATGGCACGTACGTCGCAGGACATAGCCATGGCACGCGTCAAGACGTAACAAGGTGTGACCATGGCACGAGTCAGGACGTCGCAGGACATGGCAGGATATTGCCATGGTACGTGTCACGACGCGTCAGGACATGGCCATGGCACGCGTCAGGACGTGGTAGGGTGTGGCCATGACACGTGTCAGGACGCGACAGGACATGGCAGGGCATTGCCATGGCACGAGTCGGGACGTCGCAGGACATGGCAGGGCGTGTCCATGGCACAAGTCGTGACCTCGGAGGACGTGTCAGGACATTGCCATGGCACGTGTTATGTCGCGGCAGGACATGGCTGGGCGTGGACATGGCACGAGTAAGGACGTCGCAGGACATGGCATGATATGGCCATGGTACGTGTCAGGACGTGCAGTACATGGCCATGGCACGCGTCAGGACGTGGCAGGGTGTGGCCATGGCACGAATCAGTACGCAGTAGGACATGGCCATGGCACGCGTCAGGACGTGGCAGGGTGTGGACATAGCACAAGTTAGGACGTCACAGGACATGGCAGGATATGGCCATGGTACGTGTTAGGACGCGTCAGGACGTGGCCATGGTACGTGTCAGGATGCGTCAGGAAATGGCCATGGCACGTGTTAGGACGCATCAGGACATGGCCATGGCACGTGTCAGGACACGTCAGGGCATGACAGGGCGTGGCCATGGCACGAGTCGGGACGTCGCCGTGTTAGGACATGGCCATGGAACGTGTCAGGACGCGTCAAGACATGGCAGGGCGTGGCCATGGCACGAGTTGGGACGTCGCAGGACATGGCAGGGCGTGGCCATGACATGAGTCGGGACCTCGCAGGACGTGTCAGGACATGGCCATGGCACTAGTCAGGACGCGTCAGGACATGGCAGGGCGTGGCCATGGCACGAGTCAAGACGTCGCAAGACATGGCAGGACATGTCCATGGTACGTGTCAGGACACGTCAGGACATGGCCATGGCACGCGTCAGGACGTGGCAAGGCGTGGCCATGGCACGAGTTAGGACGTCGCAGGACATGGCAGGATATGGCCATGGTATGTGTCACGATGCGTCAGGACGTGGCCATGGTACGTGTCAAGATGCGTCAGGACATGCCCATGGCACGTGTTAGGACGCGTGAGGACATGGCCATGGCACGTGTCAGGATGCATCAGGACATGGCAGAGCGTGGCCATGGCACGAGTCGGGAAGTCGCAGGACATGGGAGGTATAGGCCATGGTACGTGTCAGGACGCGTCAGGACATGGCCATGGCACGAGTCGGGACGTCGCAGGACGTGTCAGGACATGGCCATGGCACGTGTCAGGACGTCAGGACATGGCAAGGCGTGGCCATAGCACGAGTTGGGACGTCGCAGGACATGGCAAGGCGTGGTCATGGCACGAGTCGGGACTTTGCAGGACGTGTCAGGACATTGCCATGGCACATGTCAGGACGCGTCAGGACATGGCTGGGCGTGGCCATGGCACGAGTCAGGACGTCGCATGACATGGCAGGCCATGGCCATGGTACGTGTCAGGACGCGTTAGGACATGGCCATGGCACGCGTCAGTACGTGGCTGGGCGTGGCTATGGCACGAGTGAGGACGTCGCAGGACATGGCCATGGCACGCGTCAGGACGTGGCAGGGCGTGGTCATGGCACGAGCTAGGACGTCGCAAGACATGGCAGGATATGGCCATGGTACGTGTCAGGACGCGTCAGGACTTGGCCATGGTACGTGTCAGGACGCGTCAGGACATGGCCATGGCACGTGTCAGGACGCATCAGGACATGCCCACGGCGCGAGTCAGGACGCATGAGGACATGGCAGGGCGTGGCCATGGTACGAGTCGGGACGTCGCAGGACGTGTCAGGACATGGCCATGGCATGTGTCAGGACGCGTTAGGACATGGCAGGGCGTGACCATGGCAAGAGTCAGGACGTCGCAGGACATGGCAGGATATGGCCATGGTACGTGTCAGGACGCGTCAGGACATGGCCATGGCACGCGTCAGTACATGGCTGGGCGTGGCAATGGCACGAGTCAGGACGTCGCAGGACATGGCCATGGCACGCGTCAGGACGTGGCAGGGCGTGGTCATGGCACGAGTTAGGACGTCGCAGGACATGGCAGGATATGGCCATGGTACGTGTCAGGACGCGTCAGGACGTGGCCATGGTACGGGTCAGGATGCGTCAAGCTTGGCCATGGCACGTGTCAGGACGCATCAGGACATGGCCATGGCACGTGTCATGACGCATCAAGACATGTCAGGGCGTGGCCATGGCACGAGTCAGGACGTCGCAGGGCGTGGCCATGGCACGTGTCGGGACGTCGCAAGACATGGCAGGGCGTGGCCATGGCACGAGTCGGGACCTCGCAGGACGTGTCAGGACATTGCCATGGTACGTGTCAGGACGCATCAGGACATGGCCATGGCACGTGTCACGACGCGTCAGAACATGGAAGGGCGTGGCCATGGCACGAGTCGGGACGTCGCAGGACATGGACATGGCACGCGTCAGGATGTGGCAGGTGTGGCCATGGCACGAGTCAGGATGTGGCAGGGTGTGGCCATGGCACGAGTCAGGACGTCGCAGGACATGGCCATGGCACGCGTCAGGACGTGGCAGGGTGTGGTCATGGCACAAGTTAGGACGCATCAGGACATGGCCATGGCACGTGTCAGGACGCATCAGGACATGGCCATGGCACGTGTCCATGGCACGAGTCGGGACGTCGCAGGACATGGCAGGGCGTGGCCGTGGCACGAGTCGGGACGTCGCAGGACGTGTTAGGACATGGCCATGGCACGTGTCAGGACGCGTCAGGACATGGCAGGGCGTGGCCATGGCACGAGTCAGGACGTCGCAGGACATGGCAGGATATGGCCATGGTACGTGTCAGGACGCGTCAGGACATGGCCATGGCACGCGTCAGGACGTGGCAGGGCATGGCCATGGCACGAGTCAGGACGTCGCAGGACATGGCCATGGCAGGCGTCAGGACGTGACAGGGCGTGGCCATGGCACGAGTCAAGGCGTCGCAGGACATGGCCATGGCACGCGTCAGGACATGGTAGGGCGTGGTCATGGCACGAGTCGGGACGTCGCAGGACATGGTAGGGCGTGGCCATGGCACGTGTCAGGACATGGCAGGGCGTGGCCGTGGCACAAGTTGGGACGTCGCAGGACATGGGAGGGCTTGGCCATGGCACGTGTCATGACTTCAGGTAATGGCACGAGTCGGGACGTCGCAGGACATGGCAGGGCGTGGCCATGGCACGAGTCGGGACGTCGCAGGACGTGTCAGGACATGGCCATGGCACGTGTCAGGACGCGTCAGGACATGGCTGGGCGTGGCCATGGCACGAGTCAGGACGTCGCAGGACATGGCAGGATATGGCCATGGTACGTGTCAGGACGTGCAGTACATGGCCATGGCACGCGTCAGGACGTGGCAGGGTGTGGCCATGGCACGAATCAGGACGTCGGAGGACATGGCCATGGCACGCGTCAGGACGTGGATGGGTGTGGTCATGGCACAGGTTAGGACGTCGCAGGACATGGTAGGATATGGCCATGGTACATGTCAGGACGCGTCAGGACGTGGCCATGGTACATGTTAGGATGCGTCTGGACATGGCCGTGGCACGTGTCAGGACGCATCAGGACATGGCTATGGCACGAGTCGGGACGTTGCAGGGCGTGGCCATGGCACGAGTCAGGACGTCGCAGGGCGTGGCCATGGCACGCGTCGGGACGTCGCAGGACGTGTTAGGACATGGCCATGGCACGTGTCAGGACGTCAGGACATGGCAGGGCGTGCCCAAGGCACGAGTCGGGATGTCGCAGGACATGGCCATGGTATGCGTCAGGACGTGGCAAGGCGTGGCCATGGCACGAGTCAGGACGTCGCAGGACATGGCCATGGCACGTGTCAGGACGCGTCAGGACGTGGCCATGGTACGTGTCAGGACGCATCAGGACATGGCCATGGCACGTGTTAGGACGCATCGGGACATGGCCATGGCACGTGTCATGACGCATCAAGACATGTCAGGGCGTGGCCATGGCACGAGTCGGGACGTCGCAGGACGTGTTAGGACATGGCCATGGCACGTGTCAGGACGTCAGGACATGGCAGGGCGTGGCCATGGCACGAGTCGGGACGTCGCAGGACATGGCAGGGCGTGGCCATGGCACGAGTCGGGACCTCGCAGGACTTGTCGGGACATTGCCATGGCACGTGTCAGGTCGTGTCAGGACATGGCTGGGCGTGGCCATGGCACTAGTCGGGACGTCGCAGGACATGGCAGGGCGTGGCCATGGCACGAGTCGGGACGTCGCAGGACGCGTCAGGACATGGCCATGGTACGTGTCAGGACGCGTCAAAACATGGCAGGGCGTGGCCATGGCACGAGTCAGGACGTCGCAGGACATGGAATGGCCGTGGCCATGGCACGAGTCGGGACCTCGCAGGACGTGTCAGGACATGGCCATGGCACGTGTCAGGACGCGTGAGGACATGGCAGGGCGTGGCCATGGCACGAGTCAACACGTCGCAAGACATGGCAGGATATGGCGATGGTACGTGTCTGGACGCATCAGGACATGGCCATGGCACGCGTCAGGACGTGGCAGGGTGTGGCCATGGCACGTGTCAGGACGCGTCAGGACATGGCAGGGCGTGGCCATGGCACGAGTCGGGACGTTGCAAGACATGGCAGGGCGTGGCCATGGCACGAGTCGGTACGTCGCAGGACGTTTCAGGACATGGCCATGGCACGTGTCATGTCGCGTCAGGACATGGCAGGGCGTGGCCATGGCACGAGTCAGGACGTCGCAGGACATGGCAGGATATGGCCATGGTACGTGTCAGGACGCGTCAGGACATGGCCATGGCACGCGTCAGGACGTGGCAGGGTGTGGCCATGGCACGAGTCAGGACGTCGCAGGACATGGCCATGGCACGCGTCAGGACGTGGCAGGGCGTGGTCATGGCACAAGTTAGGACGTCGCAGGACATGGCAGGATATGGCCATGGTACGTGTCAGGACGCGTCAGGACGTGGCCATGGTACGTGTCAGGACGCATCAGGACATGGCCATGGCACGTGTTAGGACGCATCAGGACATGGCCATGGCACGTGTCAGGACGCATCAAGACATGGCAGGGCGTGGCCATGGCACGAGTCGGGACGTCGCAGGACATGGCAGGGCGTGGCTATGGCACGAGTCGGGACCTCGCAGGACGTGTCAGGACATGGCCATGGCACTAGTCAGGACGCGTCAGGACATGGCAGGGCGTGGCCATGGTACGTGTCAGGACACGTCAGGACATGGCCATGGCACTCGTCAGGACGTGGCAGGGCGTGGCCATGGCACGAGTTAGGACGTCGCAGGACATGGCAGGATATGGCCATGGTACGTGTCAGGACGCGTCAGGACATGGCCATGGCACGCGTCAGGACGTGGCAGGGCGTGGCTATGGCACGAGTCAGGACGTCGCAGGACATGGCCATGGCACGCGTCAGGACATGGCTGGGCGTGGCCATGGCACGAGTCAGGACGTCGCAGGACATGGCAGGATATGGCCATGGTACGTGTTTGGACGCGTTAGGATGTGGCCATGGTACATGTCATGACGCATCAGGACATGGCCATGGCACGTGTCACGACGCGTCAGAACATGGAAGGGCGTGGCCATGGCACGAGTCGGGACGTCGCAGGACATGGCAGGGCGTGGCCATGGCACGAGTCGGGACGTCGCAGGACGTGTCAGGACATGGCCATGGCACGTGTCAGGACACGTCAGGACATGGCAGGGCGTGGCCATGGCACGAGTCGGGACGTCGCAGGACATGGCAGGGCGTGGCCATGGCACAAGTCGGGACCTCGCAGGACGTGTCAGGACATGGCCATGGCACGTGTCAGGACGCGTCAGGACATGGCAGGGTGTGGCCATGGCATGAGTCAGTACGTCGCAGGACATGGCAGGATATGGCCATGGTACGTGTCAGGACGCGTCAGGACATGGCCATGGCACGCGTCAGGACGTGGCAGGGCGTGGCCATGGCACGCGTCAGTACGTCGCAGGACATGGCCATGGCACGCGTCAGGACGTGGCAAGGCGTGACCATGGCACGAGTCAGGACGTCGCAGGACATGGCAGGATATGGCCATGGTACATGTCAGGACGCGTCAGGACATGGCCATGGCACGCGTCAGGACGTGGCAGGGTGTGGCCATGACACGTGTCAGGACGCGTCAGGACATGGCAGGGCGTTGCCATGGCACGAGTCGGGACGTCGCAGGACATGGCAGGGCGTGTCCATGGCACAAGTCGTGACCTCGGAGGACGTGTCAGGACATTGCCATGGCACGTGTCATGTCGCGTCAGGACATGGCTGGGCGTGGCCATGGCACGAGTCAGGACGTCGCAGGACATGGCAGGATATGGCCATGGTACGTGTCAGGACGCGTCAGTACATGGCCATGGCACGCGTCAGGACGTGGCAGGGTGTGGCCATGGCACGAATCAGGACGTCGTAGGACATGGCCATGGCACGCGTCAGGACGTGGATGGGTGTGGTCATGGCACAAGTTAGGACGTCGCAGGACATGGCAGGATATGGCCATGGTACGTGTTAGGACGCGTCAGGACGTGGCCATGGTACGTGTCAGGATGCGTCAGGAAATGGCCATGGCACGTGTTAGGACGCATCAGGACATGGCCATGGCACGTGTCAGGACGCGTCAGGGCATGGCAGGGCGTGGCCATGGCACGAGTCGAAACGTCGCAGAACATGGGAGGGCGTGGCCATGGCACGAGTCGGGACGTCGCAGGACGTGTTAGGTCATGGCCATGGCACGTGTCAGGATGCGTCAAGACATGGCAGGGCGTGGCCATGGCACGAGTTGGGACGTCGCAGGACATGGCAGGGCGTGGCCATGGCACGAGTCGGACCTCGCAGGACGTGTCAGAACATGGCCATGGCACTAGTCAGGATGCGTCAGGACATGGCAGGGCGTGGCCATGGCACGAGTCGGGACGTCGCAGGACATGGCAGGATATGGCCATGGTACGTGTCAGGACGCGTCAGGACATGGCCATGGCACGCGTCAGTACGTGGCTGGGCGTGGCTATGGCACGAGTCAGGACGTCACAGGACATGGCCATGGCACGCGTCAGGATGTGGCAAGGCGTGGTCATGGCACGAGTTAGGACGTCGCAGGACATGGCAGGATATGGCCATGGTACGTGTCAGGACGCGTCAGGAGGTGGCCATGGTACGTGTCTGGATGCGTTAGGACATGGCCATGGCACGTGTCAGGACGCATCAGGACATGGCCATGGCACGTGTCATGACGCATCGGGATGTCGCAGTGCGTGGCCATGGCACGAGCCCGGATGTCGCAGTGCGTGGCCATGGCACGAGCCCGGATGTCGCAGGACGTTTCAGGACATGGCCATGGCACGTGTCAGGACGTGTCAGGACATGGCAGGGCGTGGCCATGGCACGAGTCGGGACGTCGCAGGACATGGCAGGCGCGTGGCCATGGCACGAGTTAGGACGTCGCAGGACATGGCAGGATATGGCCATGGTACGTGTCAGGACGCGTCAGGACGTGGCCATGGTACGTGTTAGGATGCGTCAGGACATGGCCATGGCACGTGTTAGGACGCATCAGGACATGGCCATGGCACGTGTCATGACGCATCAAGACATGTCAGGGCGTGGCCATGGCACGAGTCAGGACGTCGCAGGGCGTGGCCATGGCACGCGTCGGGACGTCGCAGGACGTGTTAGGACATGGCCATGGCACGTGTCAGGACATCAGGACATGGTACGTGTCAGGACATCATGGCCATGGCACGTGTCAGGACATCAGGACATGGCAGGGCGTGGCCATGGCACGAGTCGGGACGTCGCAGGACATGGCAGGGCGTGGCCGTGGCACGAGTCGGGACCTCGCAGGACGTGTTAGGACATGGTCATGGCACGTGTCAGGACGTCAGGACATTGCAGGGCGTGGCCATGGCACTAGTCGGGACGTCGCAGGACATGGCAGGGCGTGGCCATGGCACGAGTAATGTCGTGTCAGGACATGGCTGGGCGTGGCCATGGCACGAGTCAGGACGTCGCAGGACATGGCAGGATATGGCCTTGGTACGTGTCAGGACGCGTCAGGACATGGCCATGGCACGCGTCAGGACGTGGCAGGGCGTGGCCATGGCACGAGTCGGGATGTCGCAGGACGCGTCAGGACATGGCCATGGCACGTGTCGGGACGTGTCAGGACATGGCAGGGCGTGGCCATGGCACGAGTCGGGACGTCGCAGGACATGGCAGGCGCGTGGCCATGGCACAAGTCCGGACCTCGCAGGACGTGTCAGGACATGGCCATGGCACGTGTCAGGACGCGTCAGGACATGGCAGGGTGTGGCCATGGCATGAGTCAGTACCTCGCAGGACATGGCAGGATATGGCCATGGTACGTGTCAGGACGCGTCAGGACATGGCCATGGCACGCGTCAGTACGTGGCTGGGCGTGGCTATGGCACGAGTCAGGACGTCGCAGTACATAGCCATGGCACGCGTCAGGATGTGGCAGGGCGTGGTCATGGCACGAGTTAGGACGTCGCAGGGCATGGCAGGATATGGCCAAGGTACGTGTAAGGACGCGTCAGGAGGTGGCCATGGTACGTGTCAGGATGCGTCAGGACATGGCCATGGCACGTGTCAGGACGCATCAGGACATGGCCATGGCACGTGTCATGACGCATCAAGACATGTCAGGGCGTGGCCATGGCACGAGTCGGGGCGTCGCAGGGCGTGGCCATGGCACGAGTCCGGATGACGCAGGACGTGTCAGGACATGGCCATGGCACGTGTCAGGACGTCAGGACATGGCAGGGCGTGGCCATGGCACGTGTCGGGACGTCGCAAGACATGGCAGGGCGTGGCCATGGCACGAGTCGGGACCTCGCATGACATGTCAGGACATTGCCATAGCACGCGTCAGGTCGCGTCAGGACATGGCTGGGCGTGGCCATGGCACGAGTCAGGACGTCGCAGGACATGGCACGATATGCCCATGGTACGTGTTTGGACGCATCAGGACATGGCCATGGCACGTGTCAGGACGTCGCAGGACATGGCCATGGCACGTTTCAGGACGTGGCAGGGTGTGGCCATGGCACGAGTCAGGACGTCGCAGGACATGGCCATGGCACGCGTCAGGACGTGGCAGGGTGTGGTCATGGCACAAGTTAGGACGTCGCGGGACATGGCAGGATATGGCCATGGTACGTGTTTGGACGCGTCAGGACGTGGCCATGGTACGTGTCAGGACGCATCAGGACATGGCCATGGCACGTGTCACGACGCATCAGAACATGGAAGGGCGTGGCCATGGCACGAGTCGGGACGTCGCAGGACGTGTCAGGACATGGCCATGGCACGTGTCAAGACATGGCAGGATATGGCTATGGTACGTGTCAGGACGCATCGGGTCATGGCCATGGCACGCGTCAGTACGTGGCAGGGCGTGGCTATGGCACGAGTCAGGATGTCGCAGGACATGGCCATGGCACGCGTCAGGATGTGGTAGGGCGTGGTCATGGCACGAGTTAGGACGTCGCAGGATATGGCAGGATATGGCCGTGGTATGGTCAGGACGCGTCAGGACGTGGCCATGGTACGTGTCTGGATGCGTTAGGACATGGCCATGGCACGTGTCAGGACGCATCAGGACATGGCCATGGCACGTGTCATGACGCATCGGGATGTCGCAGGGCGTGGCCATGGCACGAGTCCAGATGTCGCAGGACGTTTCAGGACATGGCCATGGCACGTGTCAGGACGTGTCAGGTAATGGCCATGGCACGCGTCAGTACGTGGCAGGGCGTGGCTATGGCACGAGTCAGGACGTCGCAGGACATGGCCATGGCACGCGTCTGGATGTGGCAGGGCGTGGTCATGGCATGAGTTAGGACGTCGCAGGACATGGCAGGATATGGCCATGGTACGTGTCAGGACGCGTCAGGACGTGGCCATGGTACGTGTCAGGACGCATCGGGACATGGCCATGGCACGTGTTAGGACGCATCGGGACATGACCAGGGCACGTGTCATGACGCATCAAGACATATCAGGGCGTGGCCATGGCACGAGTCGGGACGTTGCAGGACATGGCAGGGCATGGTCATGGCACAAGTTAGGACGTCGCAGGACATGGCAGGATATGGCCATGGTACGTGTCAGGACGCGTCAGGACGTGGCCATGGTACGTGTTAGGATGCGTCGGGACATGGCCGTGGCACGTGTCATGACGCATCAGGACATGGCAGGACGTGGCCATGGCATGAGTCGGGACGTCGCAGGACGTGTCAGGACATGGCCATGGCACGTGTCAGGACATGGCAGGATATGGCTATGGTACGTGTCAGGACGCGTCAGGTCATGGCCATGGCACACGTCAGTACGTGGTAGGGCGTGGCTATGGCACGAGTCAGGAGGTCGCAGGACATGGCCATGGCACGCGTCAGGATGTGGCAGGGCGTGGTCATGGCACGAGTTAGGACGTCGCAGGACATGGCAGGATATGGCCATGGTACGTGTCAGGACGCGTCAGGACGTGGCCATGGTACGTGTCAGGACGCATCAGGACATGGCCATGGCACGTGTTAGGACGCATCGGGACATGGCCATGGCACGTGTCATGACGCATCAAGACATGTCAGGGCGTGGCCATGGCACGAGTCGGGACGTCGCAGGACGTGTTAGGACATGGCCATGGCACGTGTCAAGACAATAGGACATGGCACGGCGTGGCCATGGCACGAGTCGAGACGTCGCAGGACATGGCAGGGCGTGGCCATGGCACGAGTCGGGACCTCGCAGGACTTGTCGGGACATTGCCATGGCACGTGTCAGGTCGTGTCAGGACATGGCTGGGCGTGGCCATGGCACGAGTCAGGACATCACAGGACATGGCAGGATATGGCCATGGCACGAGTCAGGACGTCCCAGGACATGGCCATGGCACGCGTCAGGACGTGGCAGGGTGTGGTCATGGCACAAGTTAGGACATCGCAGAACATGGCAGGATATGGCCATGGTACGTGTTTGAACGCGTCAGGACGTGGCCATGGTACGTGTTAGGACGCATCAGGACATGGCCATGGCACGTGTCACGATGCATCATAACATGGAAGGGCGTGTCCATGGCACGAGTCGGGACGTTGCAGGACATGGCAGGGCGTCGCCATGGCACGAGTCGGGACGTCGCAGGACGCGATAGGACATGGCCATGGCACATGTCAGGATGCGTCAGGACATGGCAGGGCGTGGCCATGGCACGAGTCGGGACGTCGCAGGACATGGCAGGCGCGTGGCCATGGCACAAGTCGGGACCTCGCAGGACGTGTCAGGACATGGCCATGGCACGTGTCAGGACGCGTCAGGACATGGCAGGGTGTGGCCATGGCATGAGTCAGTACGTCGCAGGACATGGCAGGATATGGCCATGGTACGTGTCAGGACGCGTCAGGACATGGCCATGGCACGCGTCAGGACGTGGCAGGGCGTGGCCATGGCACGCGTCAGTACGTCGCAGGACATGGCCATGGCACGTGTCAGGACGTGGCAAGGCGTGACCATGGCACGAGTCAGGACGTCGCAGGACATGGCAGGATATTGCCATGGTACGTGTCAGGACGCGTCAGGACATGGCCATGACACGCGTCAGGACGTGGCAGGGTATGGCCATGACACGTGTCAGGACGCGACAGGACATGGCAGGGCGTTGCCATGGCACGAATCGGGATGTCGCAGGACATGGCAGGGTGTGTCCATGGCACAAGTCGTGACGTCGGAGGACGTGTCTGGACATTGCCATGGCACGTGTCATGTCGCGATAGGACATGGCTGGGCGTGGCCATGGCACGAGTCAGGATGTCACAGGACATGGCAGGATATGGCCATGGTACGTGTCAGGACGTGCAGTACATGGCCATGGCACGCGTCAGGACGTGGCAGGGTGTGGCCATGGCACGAATCAGGACGTCGTAGGACATGGCCATGGCACGCGTCAGGACGTGGCAGGGTGTGGTCATGGCACAAGTTAGGACGTCACAGGACATGGCAGGATATGGCCATGGTACGTGTTAGGACGCGTCAGGACGTGGCCATGGTACGTGTCAGGATGCGTCAGGAAATGGCCATGGCACGTGTTTGGACGCATCAGGACATGGCCATGGCACGTGTCAGGACGCGTCAGGGCATGGCAGGGCGTGCCATGGCACGAGTCGAAACGTCGCAGGACATGGTAGGGCGTGGCCATGGCACGAGTCCGGACGTCGCCGTGTTAGGACATGGCCATGGCACGTGTCAAGACGCGTCAAGACATGGCAGGGCGTGGCCATGGCACGAGTCGGGACGTTGCGGGACATGGCAGGGCGTGGCCATGACACGAGTCGGGACCTCGCAGGATGTGTCAGGACATGGCCACGGCACTAGTCAGGACGCGTCAGTACGTGGCAGGGCGTGGTCATGGCACGAGTCAATACATCGCAGGACATAGCACGATATGGCCATGGCACGACTCAGGACGTCGCAGGACATGGCCATGGCACGCGTCAGGACGTGGCAGGGCGTGGTCATGGCACGAGTTAGGATGTCGTAGGCCATAGCAGGATATGGCCATGGTACGTGTCAGGACGCGTGAGGACTTGGCCATGGTACGTGTCAGGATGCGTCAGGACATGGCCATGGCACGTGTCAGGACGCATCAGGACATGCCCACGGCACGTGTCAGGACGCATGAGGACATGGCAGGGCGTGGCCATGGCACGAGTCGGGACGTCGCAGGACGAGTCAGGACATGGCCATGGCACGTGCCAGGACGCGTTAGGACATGGCAGGGCGTGACCATGGCACGAGTCAGGACGTCGCAGTACATGGCAGGATATGGCCATGGCACGAGTCTGGACGTCGCAGGACATGGACATGGCACGAGTCGGGACGTCGCAAGACATGGCAGGGCGTGTCCATGGCACAAGCCGTGACCTCGGAGGACGTGTCAGGACATTGCCATGGCACGTGTCATGTCGCGTCAGGACATGGCAAGGCGTGGCCATGGCACGAGTCAGGACATCGCAGGACATGGCAGGATATGGCTATGGTACGTGTCAGGACGTGCAGTACATGGCCATGACACGCGTCAGGACGTGGCAGGTGTGGCCATGGCACGAATCAGGACGTCGTAGAACATGGCCATGGCACGTGTCAGGACGCATCAGGACATGGCAGGGCGTGGCCATGGCACGAGTCGGGACGTCGCGGGACGTGTCAGGACTTGGCCATGGCACGTGTCAGGATGCGTTAGGACATGGCAGGGCGTGGTCATGGCACGAGTTAGGACGTCGCAGGAAATGGCCATGGTACGTGTCAGGACGCGTCAGGACGTGGCCATGGTTCGTGTCAGGATGCGTCAGGACATGGCCATGGCACGTGTCAGGACGCATCAGGACATGGCCATGGCACGTGTAATGACGCATCAAGACATGTCATGGCGTGGCCATGGCACGAGTCGGGACGTTGCAGGGCGTGGCCATGGCACGAGTCGGGACGTCGCAGGACGTGTTAAGACATGGCCATGGCACGTGTCAGGACGTTAGGACATGGCAGGGCGTGGCCATGGCACGAGTCGGGACGTCGCAAGACATGGCAGGGCGTGGCCATGGCACGAGTCGGGACCTCGCAGGACTTGTGGGGACATTGCCATGGCACGTGTCAGGTCGTGTCAAGACATGGCTGGGCGTGGCCATGGCACGAGTCAGGACGTAGCAGGACATGGCAGGGTGTGGCCATGGCACGAGTCAGGATGTCGGAGGACATGGCAATGGCACGCGTCAGGACGTGGCAGGGTGTGGTCATGGCACAAGTAAGGACGTCGCAGGACATGGCAGGGTATGGCCATGGTACGTGTTTGGACGCGTCAGGACGTGGCCATGGTACGTGTCAGGTCGCATCAAGACATGGCCATGGCACGTGTCACGACGCATCCGAACATGGAAGGGCGTGGCCATGGCACGACTCGGGACGTCGCAGGACATGGACATGGCACGCGTCAGGATGTGGCAGGGTGTAGCCATGGCACGAGTCAGGATGTGGCAGGGTGTGGCCATGGCACGAGTCAGGATATCGCAAGACATGGCCATGGCACGCGTCAGGACGTGGCAGGGTGTGGTCATGGCACAAGTTAGGACGTCGCAGGACATGGCAGGATATGGCCATGGTATGTGTTAGGACGCGTCAGGACGCGGCCATGGTACGTGTCAGGATGCGTCAGGACATGGCCATGGCACGTGTGAGGACGCATCAGAACACGGCCATGGCACGTATCAGGACGCATCAGGACATGGCCATGGCACGTGTCCATGGCACGAGTCGGGACGTCGCAGGACGTTTTAGGACATGGCCATGGCACGTGTCAGGACGCGTCAAGACATGGCAGGGCGTGGCCATGGCACGAGTCGGGACGTCGCAGGACATGGCAGGGCGTGGCCATGGCACGAGTCAGGACGTCGTAGGATGTGTCAGGACATGGCCATGGCACGTGCAGGACGCGTCAGGACATGGCAGGTCGTGGCCATGGCACGAGTCAGGACGTCGCAGGACATGGCAAGATATGGCCATGGTACGTGACAGGACGCGTCAGGACATGGCCATGGCACGTGTCAGGACGCATCAGGACATGGCCATGGCACGTGTCAGGACACATCAGGACATGGCAGAGCGTGGCCATGGCACGAGTAGGGACGTGCAGGGCGTGGCCTGGCACGAGTCGGGACTTCGCAGGACGTGTCAGGACATGGCCATGGCACGCTTAGGACGTGGCAGGGTGTGGCCATGGCACGAATCAGGACGTCGGAGGACATGGCCATGGCACACGTCAGGACGTGGATGGGTGTGGTAATGGCAGTGGTTAGGACGTCGCAGGACATGGCAGGATATGGCCATGGTACGTGTCAGGACGCGTCAGGACGTGGCCATGGTACGTGTTAGGATGCGTCAGGACATGGCTGTGGCATGTGTCAGGACGCATCAGGACATGGCAGGGCGTGGCCATGGCACAAGTCGGGACGTCGCAGGACGTGCCAGGACATGGCCATGGCACGTGTCAGGACATGGCAGGATATGGCTATGGTACGTGTCAGGACGCATCAGGTCATGGCCATGGCACGCGTCAGTACGTGGCAGGGCGTGGCTATGGCACGAGTCAGGACGTCGCAGGACATGGCCATGGCACGCGTCAGGATGTGGCAGGGCATGGTCATGGCACGAGTTAGGACGTCGCAGGACATGGCAGGATATGGCCGTGGTATGGTCAGGACGCGTCAGGACGTGGCCATGGTACGTGTCAGGACGCATCAGGACATGGCCATGGCACGTGTTAGGACGCATCGGGACATGGCCATGGCACGTGTCATGACGCATCAAGATGTGTTAGGACATGGCCATGGCACGAGTCGGGACGTCGCAAGACGTGTTAGGACATGGCCATGGCACGTGTCAGGACGTCAGGACATGGCAGGGCGTGGCCATGGCACGAGTCGGGACGTCGCAGGACATGGCAGGGCGTGGCCATGGCACGAGTCGGGACCTCGCATGACTTGTCGGGACATTGCCATGGCACGTGTCAGGTCGTGTCAGGACATGGCTGGGCGTGGCCATGGCACGAGTCAGGACGTCGCAGGACATGGCAGGATATGGCCATGGTACGTGTCAGGACGCGTCAAGACATGGACGTGTCAGGACATGGCCATGGCACGTGTCAGGACGTCAGGACATGGCACGAGTCGGGACGTCGCAGGACATGGCAGGGCCTGGCCATGGCACGAGTCGCGACCTCGCAGGACATGTCAGGACATTGCCATGGCACGTGTCATGACGCGTCAGGACATGGCTGGGCGTGGCCATGGCACGAGTCAGGACGTCGCAGGACATGGACGGATTTGGCCATGGTACGTGTGAGGACGTGCAGTACATGGCCATGGCACGCGTCAGGACTTGGCAGGGTGTGGCCATGGCACGCGTCAGGACTTGGCAGGGTGTGGCCATGGCACGAATCAGGACGTCGGAGGACATGGCCATGGCACGCGTCAGGACGTGGATGGGTGTGGTAATGGCACAAGTTAGGACGTCGCAGGACATGGCAGGATATGGCCATGGTACGTGTCAGGACGCGTCAGGACGTGGCCATGGTACGTGTTAGGATGCGTCAGGACATGGCCGTGGCACGTGTCAGGACGCATCAGGACATGGCAGGGCGTGGCCATGGCACGAGTCGGGACGTCGCAGGACGTGTCAGGACATGGCCATGGCACGTGTCAGGACATGGCAGGATATGGCTATGGTACGTGTCAGGACGCGTCAGGTCATGGCCATGGCACGCGTCAGTACGTGGCAGGGCGTGGCTATGGCACGAGTCAGGACGTCGCAGGACATGGCCATGGCACGCGTCAGGATGTGGCAGAGCGTGGTCATGGCACGAGTTAGGACGTCGCAGGACATGGCAAAATATGGCCGTGGTACGTGTCAGGACGCGTCACGACGTGGCCATGGTACGTGTCAGGTCGCATCAGGACATGGCCATGGCACGTGTTTGGACGCATCGGGACATGGCCATGGCACGTGTCATGACGCATCAAGATGTGTTAGGACATGGCCATGGCACGAGTCGGGACGTCGCAGGACGTGTTAGGACATGGCCATGGCACGTGTCAGGACGTCAGGACATGGCAGGGCGTGGCCATGGCACGAGTCGGGACGTCGCAGGACATGGCAGGGCGTGGCCATGGCACGAGTCGGGACCTCGCAGGACTTGTCGGGACATTGCCATGGCACGTGTCAGGTCGTGTCAGGACATGGCTGGGCGTGGCCATGGCACGAGTCAGGACGTCGCAGGACATGGCAGGATATGGCCATGGGACGTGTCAGGACGCGTCAGGACATGGCCATGGCATGAGTCGGGATGTCGCAGGCGTGGCCTGGCACGAGTCGGGATGTCGCAGGACGTGTCAGGACATGGCCATGGCACGTGTCAGGATGTTAGGACATGGCATGAGTCGGGACGTCGCAGGACATGGCAGGGCCTGGCCATGGCACGAGTCGCGACCTCGCAGGACATGTCAGGACATTGCCATGGCACGTGTCAGGACGCGTCAGGACATGGATGGGCGTGGCCATGGCACGAGTCAGGACGTCGCAGGACATGGTAGGATATGGCCATGGTACGTGTCAGAACGCGTCAGGACATGGCCATGGCACGCGTCAGGACGTGGCAAGGTGTGGCCATGGCACGAGTCAGGACGTCGCAGGACATGGCCATGGCACGCGTCAGGACGTGGCTGGGCGTGGTCATGGCACAAGTTTGGACGTCACAGGACATGGCAGGATATGGCCATGGTACGTGTCAGGACGCGTCAGGACGTGGCCATGGTACGTGTTAGGATGCGTCAGGTCATGGCCGTGGCACGTGTCAGGACGCATCAGGACATGGTAGGGCGTGGCCATGGCACCAGTCGGGACGTCGCAGGACGTGTCAGGACATGGCCATGGCACGTGTCAGGACATGGCAGGATATGGCTATGGTACGTGTCAGGACGTGTCAAGTCATGGCCATGGCACGCGTCAGTACGTGGCAGGGCGTGGCTATGGCACGAGTCAGGACGTCGCAGGACATGGCCATGGCACGCGTCAGGATGTGGCAGGGCGTGGTCATGGCACGAGTTAGGACGTCGCAGGACATGGCAGGATATAGCCATGGTACGTGTCAGGACGCGTCAGGACGTGGCCATGGTACGTGTCAGGACGCATCAGGACATGGCCATGGCACGTGTTAGGACGCATTGGGACATGGCCATGGCACGTGTCATGACGCATTAAGACATGTCAGGGCGTGGCCATGGCACGAGTCGGGACGTCGCAGGACGTGTTAGGACATGGTCGTGGCACGTGTCAGGACGTCAGGACATCGCAGGGCGTGGCCATGGCACTAGTCAGGACGTCGCAGAACATGGCAGGGCGTGGCCATGGCACGAGTCGGGACCTCGCAGGACTTGTCGGGACATTGCCATGGCACGTGTCAGGTCGTGTCAGGACATGGCTGGGCGTGGCCATGGCACGAGTCAGGACGTCGCAGGACATGGCAGGATATGGCCTTGGTACGTGTCAGGACGCGTCAGGACATGGCCATGGCATGCGTCAGGACGTGGCAGGGTGTGGCCATGGCACGAGTCAGGATGTCGCAGGACATGGCCATGGCACGCGCCAGGACGTGGCAGGGTGTGGTCATGGCACAAGTTAGGACGTCATAGGACATGGCAGGATATGGCCATGGTACGTGTTTGGACGCGTCAGGACGTGGCCATGGTACGTGTCAAGACGCATCAGGACATGGCCATGGCACGTGTCACGACGCATCAGAACATGGAAGGGCGTGGCCATGGCACGAGTCGGGACGTCGCAGGACATGGCAGGGCGTTGCCATGGCACGAGTCGGGACGTCGCAGGACGCGTCAGGACATGGCCATGGCACGTGTCAGGACGTGTCAGGACATGGCAGGGCGTGGCCATGGCACGAGTCGGGACGTCGCAGGACATGGCAGGCGCGTGGCCATGGCACAAGTCGGGACCTCGCAGGACGTGTCAGGACATGGCCATGGCACGTGTCAGGACGCGTCAGGACATGGCAGGGTGTGGCCATGGCATGAGTCAGTACGTCGCAGGACATGGCAGGATATGGCCATGGTACGTGTCAGGACGCGTCAGGACATGGCCATGGCACGCGTCAGGACGTGGCAGGGCGTGGCCATGGCACGCGTCAGTACGTCGCAGGACATGGCCATGGCACGTGTCAGGACGTGGCAAGGCGTGACCATGGCACGAGTCAGGACGTCGCAGGACATGGCAGGATATTGCCATGGTACGTGTCAGGACGCGTCAGGACATGGCCATGGCACGCGTCAGGACGTGGCAGGGTATGGCCATGACACGTGTCAGGACGCGACAGGACATGGCAGGGCGTTGCCATGGCACGAATCGGTACGTCGCAGGACATGGCCATGGCACGCGTCAGGACGTGGCAAGGCGTGACCATGGCACGAGTCCGGATGTCGCAGGACGTGTCATGACATGGCCATGGCACGTGTCAGGATGTCAGGACATGGCAGGGCGTGGCCATGGCACGTGTCGGGACGTCGCAAGACATGGCAGGGCATGGCCATGGCACGAGTCGGGACCTCGCAGGACGTGTCAGGACATTGCAATGGCATGTGACAGGTCGGTTCAGGACATGGCTGAGCGTGGCTATGGCACGAGTTAGGACGTCGCAGGACATGGCAGGATATGGCCATGGTACGTGTCAGGACGCGTCAGGACGTGGCCATGGTACGTGTCAGGACGTCGCAGGACATGGCCATGGCACGTTTCAGGACGTGGCAGGGTGTGGCCATGGCACGAGTCAGGACGTCGCAGGACATGGCCATGGCACGCGTCAGGACGTGGCAGGGTGTGGTCATGGCACAAGTTAGGACGTCGCGGGACATGGCAGGATATGGCCATGGTACGTGTTTGGACGCGTCAGGACGTGGCCATGGTACGTGTCAGGACGCATCAGGACATGGCCATGGCACGTGTCACGACGCATCAGAACATGGAAGGGCGTGGCCATGGCACGAGTCGGGACGTCGCAGGACATGGACATGGCACGCGTCCGGATGTGGCAGGGTGTGGCCATGGCACGAGTCAGGATGTGGCAGGGTGGGGCCATGGCACGAGTCAGGACGTCGCAGGACATGGCCATGGCACGCGTCAGGACGTGGCAGGGTGTGGTCCTGGCACAAGTTAGGACGTCGCAGGACATGGCAGGATATGGCCATGGTACGTGTTAGGACATGGCCATGGCACGTGTCAGGACGCGTCAAGACATGGCAGGGCGTGGCCATGGCACGAGTCGGAACGTCGCTGGACATGGCAGGGCGTGGCCATGGAAGGGCGTGGCCATGGCACGAGTCGGGACCTTGCAGGACGTGTGAGGACATGGCCATGGCACGTGTTAGGACGCGTCTGGACATGGCAGGGCGTGGCCATGGCACGAGTCAAGACGTCGCAAGACATGGCAGGTTATGGCCAAGGTACGTGTCAGGACGCGTCAGGACATGGCCATGGCACGCGTCAGGACGTGGTAGGGCGTGGCCATGGCACGAGTTAGGATGTCGCAGGACATCGCCATGGCACGCGTCAGGACGTGGCAGGGTGTGGTCATGGCACGAGTTAGGACGTCGCAGGACATGGCAGGATATGGCCATGGCACGTGTCAGGACGCGTCAGGACGTGGCCGTGGTTCGTGTCAGGATGCGTCAGGATAGGCCATGGCACGTGTCAGGATGCATCAGGACATGGCCATGGCACGTGTCATGACGCATTAGAACATGGCAGGGCGTGGCCATTGTACGAGTCGGGACGTCGCAGGACATGGCAGGGCGTGGCCATGGCACGAGTCGGGATGTCGCAGGACGTGTAAGGACATGGCCATGGCACACGTCAGGACGTGGCTGGGCGTGGTCATGGCACGAGTCAGTACGTCGCAGGACATGGCAGGATATGGCCATGGTACGTGTCAGGACGCGTCAGGACGTGGCCATGGTAGGTGTCAAGATGCGTCAGGACATGGCCATGGCACGTGTCAGGACGCATCAGGTCATGGCCATGGCACGTTTCATGACGCATCAAGACATGTCAGGGCGTGGCCATGGCGCGAGTCGGGACGTCGCAGGGCGTGGCCATGGCACTAGTCAGGACGTCGCAGGACGTGTTAGGACATGGCCATGGCACGCGTCAGGACGTTAGGACATGGCAGGGCGTGGCCATGGCACGAGTCAAAACGTCGCAGGACATGGCAGGGCGTGGCCATGGCACGAGTCGGGACCTCGCAGGACTTTTCGGGACATTGCCATGGCACGTGTCAGGTCGTGTCAGGACGTGTCAGGTCATGGCCATGGCACGCGCCAGTACGTGGCAGGACATGGCAGGATATGGCCATGGTACGTGTCAGGACGCGTCAAGACATGGCCATGGCACGCGTCGGGACGTGGCAGGGTGTTGCCATGGCACGAGTCAGGACGTCGCAGGACATGGCCATGGCACGCGTCAGGACGTGGCAGGGTGTGGTCATGGCACAAGTTAGGACGTCGCAGGACATGGCAGGAGATGGCCATGGTACGTGTTTGGACGCGTCAGGACGTGGCCATGGTACGCGTCAGGACGCATCAGGACATGGCCATGGCACGTGTCACGACGCATCAGAACATGGAAGGGCGTGGCCATGGCACGAGTCGGGACGTCGTAGGACATGGCAGGGCGTGGCCATGGCACGAGTCGGGACGTCGCAGGACGTGTCAGGACATGGCCATGGCACGTGTCAGGACACGTCAGGACATGGCAGGGCGTGGCCATGGCACGAGTCGGGACGTCGCAGGACATGGCAGGGCGTGGCCATGGCACTAGTCGGGACCTTGCAGGACGTGTCAGGACATGGCCATGGCACGTGTCAGGACGCGTCAAGACATTGTAGGGTGTGGCCATGGCATGAGTCAGTACGTCGCAGGACATGGCAGGATATGGCCATGGTACGTGTTAGGACGCGTCAGGACATGGCCATGGCAAGCATCTGGACGTGGCAGGGCGTGGCCATGGCACGCGTCAGGACGTGGCAAGGCGTGACCATGGCACGAGTCAAGGACGTCGCAGCACATGGCCATGGCACGCGTCAGGACGTTGCAGGGTGTGGCCATGACACGTGTCAGGACGCGTCAGGACATGGAAGGGCGTTGCCATGGCACGAGTCGGGACATCGCAGGACATTGCAGGGCGTGTCCATGGCACAAGTCGTGGCCATGGCACGAGTCCGGATGTCGCATGACATTTCAGGACATGGCCATGGCACGTGTCAGGACGTCAGGACATGGCATGGCGTGGCCATGGCACATGTCGGGACGTCGCAAGACATGGCAGGGCGTGGCCGGGGCACGAGTCGGGACTTCGCAGGACGTGTCAGGACATTGCAATGGCATGTGACAATTCAGGTCAGGACATGGCTGAGCGTGGCTATGGCACGTGTTAGGACGTCGCAGGGCATGGCAGGATATGGCCATGGTACGTGTCAGTACGCGTCAGGACGTGGCCATGGTACGTGTTAGGACGTCGCAGGACATGGCCATGGCACGTTTCAGGACGTGGCAGGGTGTGGTCACGGCACGAGTCAGGACGTCGCAGGACATGGCCATGGCACGCGTCAGGACGTGGCAGGGTGTGGTCATGGCACAAGTTAGGACGTCGCGGGACATGGCAGGATATGGCCATGGTACGTGTTTGGACGCGTCAGGACGTGGCCATGGTACGTGTCAGGACGCATCAGGTCATGGCCATGGCACGTGTCACGACACATCAGAACATGGAAGGGCGTGGCCATGGCACGAGTCGGGACGTCGCAGGACATGGACATGGCACGCGTCCGGATGTGGCAGGGTGTGGCCATGGCACGAGTCAGGATGTGGCAAGGTGTGGCCATGGCACGAGTCAGGACGTCGCAGGACATGGCCATGGCACGCGTCAGGACGTGGCAGGGTGTGGTCATGGCACAAGTCGGAAAGTCGCTGGACATGGTAGGGCGTGGCCATGGAAGGGCGTGGCCATGGCACGAGTCGGGACCTTGCAAGACGTGTGAGGACATGGCCATGGCACGTGTTAGGACGCGTCTGGACATGGCAGGGCGTGGCCATGGCACGAGTCAAGACGTCGCAAGACATGGCAGGTTATGGCCATGGTACGTGTCAGGACGCGTCAGGACATGGCCATGGCACGCGTCAAGACGTGGCAGGGCGTGGCCATGGCACGAGTTAGGACGTCGCAGGACATGGCCATGGCACGCGTCAGGACGTGGCAGGGCATGGTCATGGCATGAGTTAGGACGTCGCAGGACATGGCAGGATATGGCCATGGTACGTGTCAAGACGCGTCAGGACGTGGCCGTGGTTCGTGTCAGGATGCGTTAGGACATGGCCATGGCACGTGTCAGGACGCATCAGGACATGGCCATGGCATGTGTCACGACGCATATGAACATGGCAGGGCGTGGCTATGGCACGAGTTGGGACGTCGCAGGACATGGCAGGGCGTGGCCATGGCACGAGTCGGGACGTCGAAGGACGTGTCAGGACATGGCCATAGCACATGTCAGGACGTGTAAGGACTTGGCCATGGCATGCGTCAGTACGTGGCAGGGCGTGGATATGGCACGAGTCAGGACGTCGCAAGACATGGCCATGGCACACGTCAGTACGTGGCAGGGCGTGGTCATGGCACGAGTTAGTACGTCGCAGGACATGGCAGGATATGGCCATGGTACGTGTTAGGAAGCGTGAAGACGTGGCCATGGTACGTGTCAAGATGCGTCAGGCCATGGCCATGGCACGTGTCAGGACGCATCAGGACATGGCCATGGCACGTGTCAGGACGCATCAGGACATGGCAGAGCGTGGCCAAGGCACGAGTCGGGACGTCGCAGGGCGTGGCCATGGCACGAGTCGGGACGTCGCAGGGCGTGGCCATGGCACGAGTCGGGACGTCGCAGGACGTGTCAGGACATGGCCATGGCACGTGTCAGGACGTCAGGACATGGCAAGGCGTGGCCATAGCACGAGTTGGGACGTCGCAGGACATGGCAAGGCGTGGCCATGGCACGAGTCGGGACCTTGCAAGACGTGTCAGGACATTTCCATGGCACGTGTCAGGACGCGTCAGGACATTGCCATGGCACGTGTCAGGACGTGTCAGGACATTGCCATGGCGCGTGTCAGGACGCGTCAGGACGTGCCCATGGTACATGTCAGGACCCATCAGGACTTGGCCATGGCACATGTTAGGACGCATCGGGACATGGCCATGGCACGTGTCATGACGCATCAAGACATGTCAGGGCGTGGCCATCGCACGAGTCGGGATGTTGCAGGATGTGTTAGGACATGGCCATGGCACGTGTCAGGACGTCAGGACATGGCAGGGCGTGGCCAGAGCACGAGTCGGGATGTCGAAAGACATGGCAGGGCGTGGCCATGGCACGAATCGGGACCTCGCAGGACTTGTCGGGACATTGCCATGGCACGTGTCAGGTCGTGTCAGGACATGGCTGGGCGTGGCCATGGCACGAGTCAGGACGTCGCAGGACATGGCAGGATATGGCCATGGTACGTGTCAGGACGCGTCAGGACATGGCCATGGCACGCGTCAGGACGTGGCAGGGCGTGGCCATGGCACGAGTCAGGACGTCGCAGGACATGGCCATGGCACGCGTCAGGACGTGGCAGGGTGTGGTCATGGCACAACTTAGGACGTCGAAGGACATGGCAGGATATGGCCATGGTACGTGTTTGGACGCGTCCGGACGTGACCATGGTACGTGTTAGGACGCATCAGGACATGGCCGTGGCACGTGTCACGATGCATCAGAACATGGCAAGGCGTGGCCATGGCACGAGTCGGGACGTCGCAGGACATGGCAGGGCGTTGCCATGGCAAGAGTCGGGACGTCGCAGGACGTGTCAAGACGCGTAAGGACATGGCAGGGCGTGGCCATGGCACGAGTCGGGACATCGCAGGACATGGCAGGGCGTGGCCATGGCACAAGTCGGGACCTCGCAGGACGTGTCAGGACATGGCCATGGCACGTGTCAGGACGCGTCAGGACATGGCAGGGTGTGGCCATGGCATGAGTCAGTACGTCGCAGGACATGGCAGGATATGGCCATTGTACGTGTCAGGACGCGTCAGGACATGGCCATGGCACGCGTCAGGACGTGGCAGGGCGTGGCCATGGCACGCGTCAGTACGTCGCAGGACATGGCCATGGCACGCGTCAGGACGTGGCAAGGCTTGACCATGGCACGAGTCAGGACGTCGCAGGACATGGCAGGATATGGCCATGGTACGTGTCAGGACGCGTCAGGACATGGCCATGGCACGCGTCAGGACGTCGCAGGACATGGCAGGGTGTGTCCATGGCAAAAGTCGTGACCTCGGACTGGACATGGCAGCGCGTGGCCATGGACATTGCAGGCGTGTCCATGGCACAAGTCGTGACCTCGGAGTACGTGTCAGGACATTGCCATGGCACGTGTCATGTCGCGTCAGGACATGGCTGGGCGTGGCCGTGGCACGAGTCAGGAAGTCGCAGGACATGGCAGGATATGGCCATGGTACGTGTCAGGACGTGCAGTACATGGCCATGGCACGCGTCAGGACGTGGCAGGGTGTGGCCATGGCACGAATCAGGACGTCGTAGGACATGGCCATGGCACGCGTCAGGACGTGGATGGGTGTGGTCATGGCACAAGTTAGGACGTCGCAGGACATGGCAGGATATGGCCATGGTACGTGTTAGGACGCGTCAGGACGTGGCCATGGTACGTGTCAGGATGCGTCAGGAAATGGCCATGGCACGTGTTAGGACGCATCAGGACATGGCCATGGCACGTGTCAGGACGCGTCAGGGCATGGCAGGGCGTGGCCATGGCACGAGTCGAAACGTCGCAGGACATGGCAGGGCGTGGCCATGGCACGAGTCGGGACGTCGCAGGACGTGTTAGGACATGGCCATGGCACGTGTCAGGACGCGTCAAGACATGGCAGGGCGTGGCCATGGCACGAGTCGGGACGTCGCAGGACATGGCAGGGCGTGGCCATGGCACGAGTCGGGACCTCGCAGGACGTGTCAGGACATGGCCATGGCACTAGTCAGGATGCGTCAGGACATGGCAGGGCGTGGCCATGGCACGAGTTAGGACGTCGCAGGACATGGCAGGATATGGCCATGGTACGTTTGACGAAGCGTCAGGACTTGGCCGTGGTTCGTGTCAGAATGCGTCAGGACATGGCCATGGCACGCGTCAAGACGTGGCTGGGCATGGTAAGGGCACGAGTCAGTACGTCGCAGGACATGGCAGGATATGGCCATGGTACGTGTCAGGACGCGTCAGGACGTGGCCATGGTACGTGTCAAGATGCGTCAGGACATGGCCATGGCACGTGTCAGGACGCATCAGGACATGGCCATGGCACGTGTCAGGACGCATCAGGACATGGCAGAGCGTGGCCATGGCACGAGTCGGGACGTCGCAGGGCGTGTCCATGGCATGAGTCAGGACGTCGCAGGGCGTGGCCATGGCACGAGCGGGGACGTCGCAGGATGTGTCAGGACATGGCCATGGCACGTGTCAGGATGTCAGGACATGGCAAGGCGTGGCCATGGCACGAGTCGGGACGTCGCAGGACATGGCAGGGCGTGGCCATGGCACGAGTCGGGACCTTGCAGGACGTGTCAGGACATTGCCATGGCACGTGTCAGGACGCGTCAGGACATGGCTGGGCGTGGCCATGGCACGAGTCAGGACGTCGCAGGACATGGCAGGGGTTGGCCATGGCACGAGTCAGGACGTCGCAGGACATGGCCATGGCACGCGTCAGGACGTGGCAGGGCGTGGTCATGGCACAAGTTAGGACGTCACAGGACATGGTATGATATGGCCATGGTACGTATCAGGACGCGTCAGGACGTGGCGATAATACGTGTTAGGATGCGTCAGGACATGGCCATGGCACATGTCAGGACGCATCAGGACATGCCCACAGCACGTGTCAGGACGCATCAGGACATGGCAGGGCGTGGCCATGGCACGAGTCGGACGTCGCAGGACGTGTCAGGACATAGCCATGGCACGTGTCAGGACGCGTCAGGACATGGCAGGGCGTGACCATGGCACGAGTAAGGACGTCGCAGGACATGGTAGGATATGGCCATGGTACGTGTCAGGACGCGTCAGGACATGGCCATGGCACGCGTCAGTACGTGGCTGGGCGTGGCTATGGCACGAGTCAGGACGTCGCAGGACATGGCCATGGAACGCGTCAGGACGTGGCAGGGCGTGGTCATGGCACGAGTTAGGACGTCGCAGGACATGGCAGGATATGGCCATGGTACGTGTCAGGACGCGTCAGGACGTGGCCATGGTACGTGTCAGGACGCATCAGGACATGGCCATGGCACGTGTCAGGACGCATCAGGACATGGCCATGGCACGTGTCATGACGCATCAAGACATGTCAGGGCGTGGCCATGGCACGAGTCGGGACGTCGCAGGACGTGTTAGGACATGGCCATGGCACGTGTCAGGACGTCAGGACATGGCAGGGCGTGGCCATGGCACGAGTCGGGACGTCGCAGGACATGGCAGGGCGTGGCCATGGCACGAGTCGGGACCTCGCAGGACTTGTCGGGACATTGCCATGGCACGTGTCAGGTCGTGTCAGGACATGGCTGGGCGTGGCCATGGCACGAGTCAGGACGTCGCAGGACATGGCAGGATATGGCCATGGTACGTGTCAGGACGCGTCAGGACATGGCCATGGCACGCGTCAGGACGTGGCAGGGTGTGGCCATGGCACGAGTCAGGACGTCGCAGGACATGGCCATGGCACGCGTCAGGACGTGGCAGGGTGTGGTCATGGCACAAGTTAGGACGTCGCAGGACATGGCAGGATATGGCCATGGTACGTGTTTGGACGCGTCAGGACGTGGCCATGGTACGTGTCAGGACGCATCAGGACATGGCCATGGCACGTGTCACGACGCATCAGAACATGGAAGGGCGTGGCCATGGCACGAGTCGGGACGTCGCAGGACATGGCAGGGCGTGGCCATGGCACGAGTCGGGACGTCGCAGGACGTGTCAGGACATGGCCATGGCACGTGTCAGGACGTGTCAGGACATGGCAGGGCGTGGCCATGGCACGAGTCGGGACATCGCAGGACATGGCAGGCGCATGGCCATGGCACGTGTCAGTACATGGCAGGGTGTGGTCATGGCATGAGTCAGTACGTCGCAGAACATGGCAGGATATGGCCATGGTACGTGTCAGGACATGGCCATGGCACGCGTCAGGACGTGGCAGGGCGTGGCCATGGCACGCGTCAGTACGTCGCAGGACATGGCCATGGCACGCGTCAGGACGTGGCAAGGCGTGACCATGGCACGAGTCAGGACGTCGTAGGACATGGCAGGATATTGCCATGGTACGTGTCAGGACACGTCAGGACATGGCCAAGGCACGCGTCAGGACGTGGCAGGGTGTGGCCATGACACGTGTCAGGACGCGTCAGGACGTGGCAGGGCGTGGCCATGGCACGAATCGGTACGTCGCAGGACATGGCCATGGCACGCGTCAGGACGTGGCAAGGCGTGACCATGGCACGAGTCCGGATGTCGCAGGACGTGTCATGACATGGCCATGGCACGTGTCAGGACACGTCAAGACATGGCAGGGTGTGGCCATGGCACGAGTCGGGACGTCGCAGGACATGGCAGGGCGTGTCCATGGCACAAGTCGTGACCTCGGAGGACGTGTCAGGACATTGCCATGGCACGTGTCATGTCGCGGCAGGACATGGCTGGGCGTGGCCATGGCACGAGTTAGGACGTCGCAGGACATGGCAGGATATTGCCATGGTACGTGTCAGGACGCGTCAGGACGGGGCCATGGTACGTGTCAGGACGTTGCAGGACAGGGCCATGGCACGCGTCAGGAGGTGGCAGGGTGTGGCCATGGCACGAGTCAGGATGTCGCAGGACATGGCAATGGCACGCGTCAGGACGTGGCAGGGTGTGGTCATGGCACAAGTTAGGACGTCGCAGGACATGGCAGGATATGGCCATGGTACGTGTTTGGACGCGTCAGGACGTGGCCATGGTACGTGTCAGGACGCATCAGGAAATGGCCATGGCACGTGTCACGACGCATCAGAACATGGAAGGGCGTGGCCATGGCACGAGTCGGGACGTCGCAGGACATGGACATGGCACGCGTCCGGATGTGGCAGGGTGTGGCCATGGCACGAGTCAGGATGTGGCAGGGTGGGGCCATGGCACGAGTCAGGACGTCGCAGGACATGTCCATGGCACGCGTCAGGACGTGGCAGGGTGTGGTCCTGGCACAAGTTAGGACGTCGCAGCACATGGCAGGATATGGCCATGGTACGTGTTAGGACATGGCCATGGCTCGTGTCAGGACACGTCAAGACATGGCAGGGCGTGGCCATGGCACGAGTCGGAACGTCGCTGGACATGGCAGGGCGTGGCCATGGAAGGGCGTGGCCATGGCACGAGTAGGGACCTTGCAGGACGTGTGAGGACATGGCCATGGCACGTGTCAGGACGCGTCTGGACATGGCAGGGCGTGGCCATGGCACGAGTCAAGACGTCGCAAGACAAGGCAGGTTATGGCCAAGGTACGTGTCAGGACGCGTCAGGACATGGCCATGGCACGCGTCAGGACGTGGCAGGGCGTGGCCATGGCATGAGTTAGGATGTCGCAGGACATCGCCATGGCACGCGTCAGGACGTGGCAGGGCGTGGTCATGGCACGAGTTAAAACGTCGCAGGACATGGCAGGATATGGCCATTGCACGTGTCAGGACGTGGCCGTGGTTCGTGTCAGGATGCGTCAGGATAGGCCATGGCACGTGTCAGGATGCATCAGGACATGGCCATGGCACGTGTCATGACGCATTAGAACATGGCAGGGCATGGCCATGGTACGAGTCGAGACGTCGCAGGACATGGCAGGGCGTGGCCATGGCACGAGTCGGGATGTCGCAGGACGTGTATGGACATGGCCATGGCACACGTCAGGACGTGGCTGGGCGTGGTCATGGCACGAGTCAGTACGTCGCAGGACATGGCAGGATATGGCCATGGTACGTGTCAGGACGCGTCAGGACGTGGCCATGGTAGGTGTCAAGATGCGTCAGGACATGGCCATGGCACGTGTCAGGACGCATCAGGACATGGCCATGGCACGTTTCATGACGCATCAAGACATGTCAGGGCGTGGCCATGGCACGAGTCGGGACGTCGCAGGGCGTGGCCATGGCACTAGTCAGGACGTCGCAGGACGTGTTAGGACATGGCCATGGCACGCGTCAGGACGTTAGGACATGGCAGGGCGTGGCCATGGCACGAGTCAAAACGTCGCAGGACATGGCAGGGCGTGGCCATGGCACGAGTCGGGACCTCGCAGGACTTTTCGGGACATTGCCATGGCACGTGTCAGGTCGTGTCAGGACATGGCTGGGCGTGGCCATGGCAGGAGTCAGGACGTCGCATGACATGGCAGGATATGGCCATGGTACGTGTCAGGACGCGTCAGGACATGGCCATGGCACGCGTCAGGACGTGGCAGGGTGTTGCCATGGCACGAGTCAGGACGTCGCAGGACATGGCCATGGCACGCGTCAGGACGTGGCAGGGTGTGGTCATGGCACAAGTTAGGACGTCGCAGGACATGGCAGGAGATGGCCATGGTACGTGTTTGGACGCGTCAGGACGTGGCCATGGTACGTGTCAGGACGCATCAGGACATGGCCATGGCACGTGTCACGACGCATCAGAACATGGAAGGGCGTGGCCATGGCACGAGTCGGGACGTGGCAGGACATGGCAGGGCGTGGCCATGGCACGAGTCGGGATGTCGCAGGACGTGTCAGGACATGGCCATGGCACGTGTCAGGACACGTCACGACATGGCAGGGCGTGGCCATGGCACAAGTCGGGACGTCGCAGGACATGGCAGGGCGTGGCCATGGGACTAGTCGGGACCTCGCAGGACGTGTCAGGACATGGCCATGGCACGTGTCAGGACGCGTCAAGACATTGCAGGGTGTGGCCATGGCATGAGTCATTACGTCGCAGGACATGGCAGGATATGGCCATGGTACGTGTTAGGACGCGTCAGGACATGGCCATGGCACGCGTCAGGACGTAGCAGGGCGTGGCCATGGCACGCGTCAGGACGTGGCAAGGCGTGACCATGGCACGAGTCAAGGACGTCGCAGGACATGGCCATGGCACGCGTCAGGACGTTGCAGGGTGTGGCCATGACACGTGTCAGGACGCGTCAGGACATGGCAGGGCGTTGCCATGGCACGAGTCGGGACGTCGCAGGACATTGCAGGGCGTGTCCATGGCACAAGTCGTGGCCATGGCACGAGTCCGGATGTCGCAGGACGTGTCAGGACATGGCCATGGCACGTGTCAGGACGTCAGGACATAGCAGGGCGTGGCCATAGCACGTGTCGGGACGTCGCAAGACATGGCAGGGCGTGGCCATGGCACGAGTCGGGACCTCGCAGGATGTGTCAGGACATTGCCATGGCATGTGTCAAGACGCGTCAGGACATAGCAGGGCGTGACCATGGCACGAGTCAGGACGTCGCAGGACATGGCAGGATATGGCCATGGTACGTGTCAGGATGCGTCAGGACATGGTCATGGCACGCGTTAGCATGTCACAGGACATGGCCATGGCACGCGTCAGGACGTGGCAGGGCGTGGCCATGGCACGAGTCAGGACGTCGCAGGACATGGCCATGGCACGCGTCAGGACGTGGCAGGGTGTGGTCATGGCACAAGTTAGGACGTCGCAGGACATGGCAGGATATGGCCATGGTACGTGTTAGGACGCGTCAGGACGTGGCCATGGTACGTGTCAGGACGCGTCAGGACATGGCCATGGCACGTGTCAGGACGCGTCAGGACATGGCAGGGCGTGGCCATGGCACGAGTCGGGACGTCGCAGGACATGGCCATGGCACGCGTCAGGACATGGAAGGACGTGGCCATGGCACGAGTCAGGACGTCGCAGGACATGGCAGGGTGTGGCCATGGCACGAGTCAGGACGTCGCATGACATGGCCATGGCACGCGTCATGACGTCGCAGGACATGGCCATGGCACGAGTCGGAACGTCGCTAGACATGGAAGGGCGTGGCCATGGAAGGGCGTGGCCATGGCACGAGTCGGGACCTCGCAGGACGTGTCAGGACATGGCCATGGCACGTGTCAGGACGCGTCAGGACATGGCAGGGCGTGGCCATGGCACGAGTCAGGACGTCGCAGGACATGGCAGGATATGGCCATGGTACGTGTCAGGACGCGTCAGGACATGGCCATGGCACGCGTCAGGACGTGGCAGGGCGTGGCCATGGCACGAGTCAGGACGTCGCAGGACATGGCCATGGCACGCGTCAGGACGTGGCAGGGTGTGGTCATGGCACGAGTTAGGACGTCGCAGGACATGGCAGGATATGGCCATGGTACGTGTCAGGACGCGTCAGGACGTGGCCATGGTACGTGTCAGGATGCGTCAGGACATGGCCATGGCACGTGTCAGGACGCATCAGGACATGGCCATGGCACGTGTCAGGACGCGTCAGGACATGGCAGGGCGTGGCCATGGCACGAGTCGGGACGTCGCAGGACATGGCAGGGCGTGGCCATGGCACGAGTCGGGATGTCGCAGGACGTGTCAGGACATGGCCATGGCACGTGTCAGGACGCGTCAGGACATGGCAGGGCGTGGCCATGGCACGAGTCGGGACGTCGCAGGACATGGCAGGGCGTGGCCATGGCACGAGTCAGGACGTGTCAGGACATGGCCATGGCACGTGTCAGGACGCGTCAGGACATGGCAGGGCGTGGCCATGGCACGAGTCAGGACGTCGCAGGACATGGCAGGATATGGCCATGGTACGTGTCAGGACGCGTCAGGACGTGGCCATGGTACGTGTCAGGATGCGTCAGGACATGGCCATGGCACGTGTCAGGACGCATCAGGACATGGCCATGGCACGTGTCAGGACGCATCAGGACATGGCAGAGCGTGGCCATGGCACGAGTCGGGACGTCGCAGGGCGTGGCCATGGCACGAGTCGGGACGTCGCAGGGCGTGGCCATGGCACGAGTCGGGATGTCGCAAGACGTGTCAGGACATGGCCATGTCATGTGTCAGAACGTCAGGACATGGCAGGGCATGGCTATGGCACGAGCCGGGACGTCGCAGGACATGGCAGGGCGTGGCCATGGCACGAGTCGGGTCGTCACAGGACGTGTCAGGACGTGGCCATGGCACGTGTCAGGACGCGTCAGGACATGGCCATGGCACGCGTCAGGACGTGGCAGGGCGTGGCCATGGCACGAGTTAGGACGTCGCAGGACATGGCAGGATATGGCCATGGTACGTGTCAGGACGCGTCAGGACGTGGCCATGGTACGTGTCAGGACGCATCAGGACATGGCCATGGCACGTGTTAGGACGCATCGGGACATGGCCATGGCACGTGTCATGACGCATCAAGACATGTCAGGGCGTGGCCATGGCACGAGTCGGGACGTCGCAGGACGTGTTAGGACATGGCCATGGCACGTGTCAGGACGTCAGGACATGGCAGGGCGTGGCCATGGCACGAGTCGGGACGTCGCAGGACATGGCAGGGCGTGGCCATGGCACGAGTCGGGACCTCGCAGGACTTGTCGGGACATTGCCATGGCACGTGTCAGGTCGTGTCAGGACATGGCTGGGCGTGGCCATGGCACGAGTCAGGACGTCGCAGGACATGGCAGGATATGGCCATGGTACGTGTCAGGACGCGTCAGGACATGGCCATGGCACGCGTCAGGACGTGGCAGGGTGTGGCCATGGCACGAGTCAGGACGTCGCAGGACATGGCCATGGCACGCGTCAGGACGTGGCAGGGTGTGGTCATGGCACAAGTTAGGACGTCGCAGGACATGGCAGGATATGGCCATGGTACGTGTTTGGACGCGTCAGGACGTGGCCATGGTACGTGTCAGGACGCATCAGGACATGGCCATGGCACGTGTCACGATGCATCAGAACATGGAAAGGCGTGGCCATGGCACGAGTCGGGACGTCGCAGGACATGGCAGGGCGTGGCCATGGCACGAGTCGGGACGTCGCAGGACGCGTCAGGACATGGCCATGGCACGTGTCAGGACGCGTCAGGACATGGCAGGGCGTGGCCATGGCACGAGTCGGGACGTCGCAGGACATGGCAGGCGCGTGGCCATGGCACAAGTCGGGACCTCGCAGGACGTGTCAGGACATGGCCATGGCACGTGTCAGGACGCGTCAGGACATGGCAGGGTGTGGCCATGGCATGAGTCAGTACGTCGCAGGACATGGCAGGATATGGCCATGGTACGTGTCAGGATGTGGCAGGGTGTGGCCATGGCACGAGTCAGGATGTGGCAGGGTGTGGCCATGGCACGAGTCAGGACGTCGCAGGACATGGCCATGGCACGCGTCAGGACGTGGCAGGGTGTGGTCATGGCACAAGTTAGGACGTCGCAGGACATGGCAGGATATGGCCATGGTACGTGTTAGGACGCGTCAGGACGTGGCCATGGCACGTGTCAGGACGTTAGGACATGGCAAGGCGTGGCCATAGCACGACTCAGGACATCGCAGGACATTGCAGGATATGGCCATGGAACGTGTCAAGACGTGCAGTACATGGCCATGGCACGCGTCAGGACGTGGCAGCGTGTGGCCATGGCACGAATCAGGACGTCGTAGGACATTGCCATGGACCGCGTCAGGACATGGCAGGGTGTGGTCATGGAACAAGTTAGGACGTCGCAGGACATGGCAGGATATGGCCATGGTACGTGTTAGGACGTGTCAGGACGTGGCCATGGTACGTGTCAGGATGCGTCAGGAAATGGCCATGGCACGTGTTAGGACGCATCAGGACATGGCCATGGCACGTGTCAGGACGCGTCAAGACATGGCAGGGCGTGGCCATGGCACGAGTCGGGACGTCGCAGGACATGGCAGGGCGTGGCCATGGCACGAGTCGGGACCTCGCAGGACGTGTCAGGACATGGCCATGGCACGTGTCAGGACGCGTCAGGACATGGCAGGGCGTGGCCATGGCACGAGTCAAGACGTCGCAGGACATGGCAGGGCGTGGCCATGGCACGAGTCGGGACCTCGCAGGACGTGTCAGGACATGGCCATGGCACTAGTCAGGACGCGTCAGGACGTGGCAGGGCGTGGCCATGGCACGAGTTAGGACGTCGCAGGACATGGCAGGATATGGCCATGGTACGTGTCACGATGCGTCACGACGTGGCCGTGGTTCGTGTCAGGATGCGTCAGGACATGGCCATGGCACGCGTCAGGACGTGGCTGGGCGTGGTCATGGCACGAGTCAGTACGTCGCAGGACATGGCAGGATATGGCCATGGTACGTGTCAGGACGCGTCAGGACGTGGCCATGGTACGTGTCAAGATGCGTCAGGACATGGCCATGGCACGTGTCAGGACGCATCAGGACATGGCCATGGCACGTGTCAGGACGCATCAGGACATGGTAGAGCGTGGCCATGGCACGAGTCGGGACGTCGCAGGGCGTGGCCATGGCACGAGTAGGGAAGTCGAAGGGCGCGGCCATGGCACGAGTCGGGACGTCAGGACATAGCCATGGCACGTGTCAGGACGTCAGGACATGGCAAAGCGTGGCCATCGCACGAGTTGGGACGTTGCAGGACATGGCAAGGCGTGGCCATGGCACGAGTCGGAACCTTGCAGGACGTGTCAGGACATTGCCATGGCACGTGTCAGGACGCGTCAGGACATGGCTGGGCGTGGCCATGGCACGAGTCAGGACCTCGCAGGACATGGCAGGGTTTGGCCATGGAACGAGTCAGGACGTTGCTGGACATGGCCATGGCACGCGTCAGGACGTGGCAGGGCGTGGTCATGGCACAAGTTAGGACGTCACAGGACATGGTAGGATATGGCCATGGTACGTATCAGGACGCGTCAGGACGTGGCGATAATACGTGTTAGGATGCGTCAGGACATGGCCATGGCACATGTCAGGACGCATCAGGACATGCCCACGGCACGTGTCAGGACGCATCAGGACATGGCAGGGTGTGGCCATGGCACGAGTCGGGACGTCGCAGGACGTGTCAGGACATGGCCATGACACGTGTCAGGACGCGTCAGGACATGGCAGGGCGTGACCATGGCACGAGTCAGGACGTCGCAGGACATGGCAGGATATGGCCATGGTACGTGTCGGGATGCATCAGGACATGGCCATGGCACGCGTCAGTACGTGGCTGGGCGTGGCTATGGCACGAGTCGGGACGTCGCCGGACATGGCCATGGAACGCGTTAGGACGTGGCAGGGCGTTGTCATGGCACGAGTTACGACGTCCCAGGACATGGCAGGATATGGCCATGGTACGTGTCAGGACGCGTCCTGACGTGGCCATGGTACGTGTCAGGATGCGTCAGGACATGGCCATGGCACGTGTCAGGATGCATCAGGACATGCCCCGGCACGTGTCAGGACGCATCAGGACATGGCAGGGCGTGGCCATGGCACGAGTCGGGACGTCGCAGGACGTGTCAGGACATGGCCATGGCACGTGTCAGGACGCGTTAGGACATGGCAGGGCGTGACCATGGCACGAGTCAGGACGTCGCAGGACATGGCAGGATATGGCCATGGTACGTGTCAGGACGCGTCAGGAAATGGCCATGGCACGCGTCAGTACGTGGCTGGGCGTGGCTATGGCACGAGTCAGGACGTCGCAGGACATGGCCATGGCACGCGTCAGGACGTGGCAGGGCGTGGTCATGGCACGAGTTAGGACGTCGCAAGGACATGGCAGGATATGGCCATGGTACGTGTCAAGACGCGTCAGGACGTGGCCTTGGTACATGTTAGGATGCGTCAGGACATGGCCATGGCACGTGTTAGGACGCATCAGGACATGGCCATGGCACGTGTCATGACGCATCAAGACATGTCAGGGCGTGGCCATGGCACGAGTCGGGACGTCGCAGGACATGGCAGGGCGTGGCCATGGCACGAGTCGGGACCTTGCAAGACATGTCGGGACATTGCCATGGCACGTGTCAGGACGTGTCAGGACACGTCAATACATGGCCATGGCACGCGTCAGGACGTGGCAGGTTGTGGCCATGGCACGAGTCAGGACGTCGCAAGACATGGCCATGGCACGCGTCAGGACGTGGCAGGGTGTGGTCATGACACAAGTTAGGACATCGCAGGACATGGCAGGATATGGCCATGGTACGTGTTTGGACGCTTCAGGACGTGGCCATGGCACGTGTCACGACGTTAGGACATGGCAAGGTGTGGCCATAGCACGAGTTGGGACGTCGCAGGACATGGCAAGGCGTGGCTATGGCACGAGTCGGGACCTTGCAGGACATGGCTGAGCGTGGCTATGGCACGAGTTAGGACGTCGCAGGGCATGGCAGGATATGGCCATGGTACGTGTCAGTACGCGTCAGGACGTGGCCATGGTACGTGTCAGGACGTCGCAGGACATGGCCATGGCACGTTTCAGGACGTGGCAGGGTGTGGTCATGGCACGAGTCAGGACGTCGCAGGACATGGCCATGGCACGCGTCAGGACGTGGCAGGGTGTGGTCATGGCACAAGTTAGGACGTCGCGGGACATGGCAGGATATGGCCATGGTACGTGTTTGGACGCGTCAGGACGTGGCCATGGTACGTGTCAGGACGCATCAGGTCATGGCCATGGCACGTGTCACGACACATCAGAACATGGAAGGGCGTGGCCATGGCACGAGTCGGGACGTCGCAGGACATGGACATGGCACGCGTCAGGATGTGGCAGGTGTGGCCATGGCACGAGTCAGGATGTGGCAGGGTGTGGCCATGGCACGAGTCAGGACGTCGCAGGACATGGCCTGGCACGCGTCAGGACGTAGCAGGATGTGGTCATGGCACAAGTTAGGACGTCGCAGGACATGGCAGGATATGGCCATGGTATGTGTAGGGACGCGTCAGGACGTGACCTTGGTACGTGTCAGGATGCGTCAAGACATGGCAGGGCGTGGCCATGGCACGAGTCGGAACGCCGCTGGACATGGCAGGGCGTGGCCATGGAAGGGCGTGGCCATGGCACAAGTCGGGACCTTGCAAAACGTGTGAGGACATGGCCATGGCACGTGTCAGGGCGCGTTTGGACATGGCAGGGCGTGGCCATGGCACGAGTCAAGACGTCGCAAGACATGGCAGGATATGGCCAAGGTACGTGTCAGGACGCGTCAGGACATGGCCATGGCACGCGTCAGGACGTGGCAGGGCGTGGCCATGGCACGAGTTAGGATGTCGCAGGACACGGCCATGGCACGCGTCAGGACGTGGCAGGGTGTGGTCATGGCACGAGTTAGGACGTCGCAGGACATGGCAGGATATGGCCAAGGTACGTGTCAGGACGCGTCAGGAGGTGGCCGTGGTTCGTGTCAGGATGCGTCAGGACATGGCCATGGCACGTGTCAGGATGCATCAGGACATGGCCGAGGCACGTGTCATGACGCATTTGAACATGGCAGGGCGTGGCCATGGTACGAGTCGGGACGTCGCAGGACATGGCAGGGCGTGGCCATGGCACGAGTCGGGATGTCGCAGGACGTGTAAGGACATGGCCATGGCACGTGTCAGGACGCGTCAGGACATGGCCATGGCACGCGTCAGTACGTGGCAGGGCGTGGCTATGGCACGAGTCAGGACGTCGCAGGACATGGCCATGGCACACGTCAGGACGTGGCTGGGCGTGGTCATGGCACGAGTCAGTATGTCGCAGGAAATGGCAGGATATGGCCATGGTACGTGTTAGGACGCGTCAGGGCGTGGCCATGGTACGTGTCAAGATGCGTCAGGACATGGCCATGGCACGTGTCAGGACGCATCAGGACATGGCCATGGTACGTGTCAGGACGCATCAGGACATGGCAGAGCGTGGCCATGGGACGAGTCGGGACGTCGCAGCGCGTGGCCATGGCACGAGTCGGGACGTCGCAGGGCGTGGCCATGGCACGAGTCGGGACGTCGCAGGACGTGTCAGGACATGGCCATGGCACGTGTCAGGACGTCAGGACATGGCAAGGCGTGGCCATAGCACTAGTTGGGACGTCGCAGGACATGGCAAGGCGTGGCCATGGCACGAGTCGGGACCTTGCAGGACGTGTCAGGACATTTCCATGGCACGTGTCAGGACGCGTCAGGACATTGCCATGGCACGTGTCAGGACGTGTCAGGACATTGCCATGGCACGTGTCAGGACGCGTCAGGACGTGGCCATGGTACGTGTCAGGACGCATCAGGACATGGCCATGGCACATGTTAGGACGCATCGGGACATGGCAATGGCACGTGTCATGACGCATCAAGACATGTCAGGGCGTGGCCATCGCACGAGTCGGGACGTTGCAGGACGTGTTAGGACATGGCCATGGCACTTGTTAGGACGTCAGGACATGGCAGGGCGTGGCCATGGCACGAGTCGGGACGTCGAAAGACATGGCAGGGCGTGGCCATGGCACGAGTTGGGACCTCGCAGGACTTGTCGGGACATTGCCATGGCACGTGTCAGGTCGTGTAAGGACATGGCTAGGCGTGGCCATGGCACGAGTCAGGACGTCGCAGGACATGGCAGGATATGGCCATGGTACGTATCAGGACGCGTCAGGACATGGCCATGGCACGCGTCAGGACGTGGCAGGGTGTGGCCATTGCACGAGTCAGGACGTCGCAGGACATGGCCATGGCACGCGTCAGGACGTGGCAGGTTGTGGTCATGGCACAAGTTAGGACGTCGCATGACATGGCAGGATATGGCCATGGTACGTGTTTGGACGCGTCAGGACGTGGCCATGGTACATGTCAGGACGCATCAGGACATGGCCATGGCACGTGTCACGATGCATCAAAACATTGAAAGGCGAGGCCATGGCACGAGTCGGGACGTCGCAGGACATGGCAGGGCGTTGCCATGGCACGAGTCGGGACGTCGCAGGACGCGTCAGGACATGGCCATGGCACGTGTCAGGACGCGTCAGGACATGGCAGGGCGTGGCCATGGCACGAGTCGGGACGTCGCAGGACATGGCAGGCGCGTGGCCATGGCACAAGTCGGGACCTCGCAGGACGTGTCGGGACATGGCCATGGCACGTTTCAGGATGCGTCAGGACATGGCAGGGTGTGGCCATGGCATGAGTCAGTACGTTGGAGGACGTGGCAGGATATGGCCATGGTACGTGTCAGGATGTGGCAGGGTGTGGCCATGGCACGAGTCAGGATGTGGCAGGGTGTGGCCATGGCACGAGTCAGGACGTCGCAGGACATGGCCATGGCACGCGTCAGGACGTGGCAGGGTGTGGTCATGGCACAAGTTAGGACGTCGCAGGACATGGCAGGATATGGCCATGGTACGTGTTAGGACATGGCCATGGCACGTGTCAGGACGCGTCAAGACATGGCAGGGCTTGGCCATGGCACGAGTCGGAACGTCGCTGGACATGGCAGGGCGTGGCCATGGAAGGGCGTGGCCATGGCACGAGTCGGGACCTTGCAGGACGTGTGAGGACATGGCCATGGCACGTGTCAGGACGCGTCTGGACATGGAAGGGCGTGGCCATAGCACGAGTCAAGACGTTGCAAGACATGGCAGGTTATGGCCATGGTACGTGTTAGGACACGTCGGGACATGGCCATGGCACGCGTCAGGACGTGGCAGGGCGTGGCCATGGCACGAGTTAGGATGTCGCAGGACATGGCCATGGCACGCGTCAGGACGTGGCAGGGCGTGGTCATGGTACGTGTCAAGATGCGTCAGGACATGGCCATGGCACGTGTCAGGACGCATCAGGACATGGCCATGGTACGTGTCAGGACGCATCAGGACATGGCAGAGCGTGTCCATGGCACGAGTCGGGACGTCGCAGCGCGTGGCCATGGCACGAGTTGGGACGTCGCAGGGCGTGGCCATTTCACGAGTCGGGACGTCGCAGGACGTGTCAGGACATGGCCATGGCACGTGTCAGGACGTCAGGACATGGCAAGGCGTGGCCATAGCACGAGATGGGACGTCGCTGGACATGGCAAGGCGTGACCATGGCACGTGTCAGGACACGTCAGGACATTGCCATGGCACGTGTCAGGACGTGTCAGGACATTGCCATGGCGCGTGTCAGGACGCGTCAGGACGTGCCCATGGTACATGTCAGGACCCATCAGGACTTGGCCATGGCACATGTTAGGACGCATCGGGACATGGCCATGGCACGTGTCATGACGCATCAAGACATGTCAGGGCGTGGCCATGGCACGAGTCAGGACGTCGCAGGACATGGTAGGATATGGCCATGGTACGTGTCAGGACGCGTCAGGACATGGCCATGGCACGCGTCAGGACGTGGCAGGGCGTGGCCATGGCACGAGTCAGGACGTCGCAGGACATGGCCATGGCACGCGTCAGGACGTGGCAGGGTGTGGTCATGGCACAAGTTAGGACGTCGCAGGACATGGCAGGATATGGCCATGGTACGTGTTTGGACGCGTCAGGACGTGGCCATGGTACGTGTCAAGACGCATCAGGACATTGCCATGGCACATGTCACGACGCATCAGAACATGGAAGGGCGAGGCCATGGCACTAGTCGGGACTTCGCAGGACATGGCAGGGCGTGGCCATGGCACGAGTCGGGACGTCGCAGGACGCGTCAGGACATGGCCATGGCACGTGTCAGGACGCGTCAGGACATGGCAGGGCGTGGCCATGGCACGAGTCGGGACGTCGCAGGACATGGCAGGCCCGTGGCCATGGCACAAGTCGGGACATCGCAGGACGTGTCGGGACATGGCCATGGCACGTGTCAGGATGCGTCAGGATATGGCAGGGTGTGGCCATGGCATGAGTCAGTACGTCGCAGGACATGGCAGAATATGGCCATGGTACGTGTCAGGGCGCGTCAGGACATGGCCATGGCACGCGTCAGGACGTGCAGGGTGTGGCCATGACAAGTGTCAGGACGCGACAGGACATGGCAGGGCGTTGCCATGGCACGAGTCGGGACATCGCAGGACATGGCAGGGCGTGTCCATGGCACAAGTCGTGACCTCGGAGGACGTGTCAGGACATTGCCATGGCACGTGTCATGTCGCGTCAGGACATGGCTGGGCGTTGCCATGGATCGAGTCAGGACGTCGTAGGACATGGCAGGATATGGCCATGGAACGTGTCAGGACGTGCAGTACATGGCCATGGCACGCATCAGGACGTGGCAGGGTGTGGCCATGGCACGAATCAGGACGTCGTAGGACATGGCCATGGCCCGCGTCAGGACATGGGAGGGGTTGGTCATGGCACAAGTTAGGACGTCGCAGGACATGGCAGGATATGGCCATGGTACGTGTTAGGACGTGTCAGGACGTGGCCATGGTACGTGTCAGGATGCGTCAGGAAATGGCCATGGCACGTGTTAGGACGCATCAGGACATGGCCATGGCACATGTCAGGACGTGTCAAGACATGGCAGGGCGTGGCCATGGCACGAGTCGGGACGTCGCAGGACATGGCAGGGCGTGGCTATGGCACGAGTCGGGACCTCGCAGGACGTGTCAGGACATGGCCATGGCACTAGTCAGGACGCGTCAGGACATGGCAGGGCGTGGCCATGGCACGAGTCAAGACGTCGCAAGACATGGCAGGACATGGAAGGGCGTGGCCATGGCACGCGTCAGGACGTGGCAAGGTGTTGCCATGGCTCGAGTCAGGACATCGCAGGACATGGCCATGGCACGCGTCAGGACGTGGCAGGGCGTGGCCATGGCACGAGTTAGGACGTCGCAGGACATGGCAGGATATGGCCATGGTACGTGTCACGATGCGTCAGGACGTGGCCGTGGTTCGTGTTAGGATGCGTCAGGACATGGCCATGGCACGCGTCAGGACGTGGCTGGGCATGGTCAGGGCACGAGTCAGTACGTCGCAGGACATGGCAGGAGATGGCCATGGTACGTGTTTGGACGCGTCAGGACGTGGCCATGGTACGTGTCAGGACCCACCAGGACATGGCCATGGCACGTGTTAGGACGCATCTAGACATGGCCATGGCACGTGTCAGGACGCATCAGGACATGGCAGAGCGTGGCCAAGGCACGAGTCGGGACGTCGCAGGGCGTGGCCATGGCACGAGTCGGGACGTCGCAGGGCGTGGCCATGGCACGAGTCGGGATGTCGCAGGACGTGTCAGAACATGGCCATGTCACGAGTCAGAACGTCAGGACATGGCAAGGCGTGGCCTTAGCACAAGTTGGGACGTCTCAGGACATGGCAAGGAGTGGCCATGGCACGAGTCGGGACCTTGCAGGACGTGTCAGGACATTGCCATTGAACGTGTCAGTACGCGTCAGGACATGGCTGGGCGTGGCCATGGCACGAGTCAGGACATCGCAGGACATGACAGGGTGTGGCCACGGAACGAGTCAGGACGTCGCTAGACATGGCCATGGCACGTGTCAGGACGTGGCAGGGCGTGGTCATGGCACAAGTTAGGACGTCGCAGGACATGGCAGGATATGGCCATGGTACATGTCAGGACGCGTCAGGACGTGGCCATAATACGTGTTAGGATGCGTCAGGACATGGCCATGGCACATGTCAGGACGCATCAGGACATGCCCACGGCACGTGTCAGGACGCATCAGGACATGGCAGGGCGTGGCCATGGCACGAGTCGGGACGTCGTAGGACGTGGCAGGACATAGCCATGGCACGTGTCAGGACGCGTCAGGACATGGCAGGGCGTGACCATGGCACGAGTCAGGACGTCACAGGACATGGCAGGATATGGCCATGGTACGTGTCAGGACGTGTCAGGACATGGCCATGGCACTCGTCAGTACGTGGCTGGGCGTGGCTATGGCACGAGTTAGGACGTCGCAGGACATGGCCATGGCACGCGTCAGGACGTGGCAGGGCGTGGTCATGGCACGAGTTAGGACGTCGCAGGACATGGCAGGATATGGCCATGGTACGTGTCAGGACGCGTCAGGACGTGGCCATGGTACGTGTCAGGATGCGTCAGGACATGGCCATGGCACGTGTCAGGACGCATCAGGACATGGCCATGGCACGTGTCAGGACGCATCAGGACATGGCAGGGCGTGGCCATGGCACGAGTCGGGACGTCGCAGGACGTGTCAGGACGCGTTAGGACATGGCAGGGCGTGGCCATGGCACGAGTCAGGACGTCGCAGGACATGGCAGGATATGGCCATGGTACGTGTCAGGACGCGTCAGGACATGGCCATGGCACGCGTCAGTACGTGGCTGGGCGTGGCTATGGCACGAGTCAGGACGTCGCAGGACATGGCCATGGCACGCGTCAGGACGTGGCAGGGCGTGGTCATGGCACGAGTTAGGACGTCGCAAGGACATGGCAGGATATGGCCATGGTACGTGTCAAGACGCGTCAGGACGTGGCCTTGGTACATGTTAGGATGCGTCAGGACATGGCCATGGCACGTGTTAGGACGCATCAGGACATGGCCATGGCACGTGTCATGACGCATCAAGACATGTCAGGGCGTGGCCATGGCACGAGTCGGGACGTCGCAGGACATGGCAGGGCGTGGCCATGGCACGAGTCGGGATCTCGCAGGACTTGTCGGGACATTGCCATGGCACGTGTCAGGTCGTGTCAGGACATGGCTGGGCGTGGCCATGGCACGAGTCAGGACGCTGCAGGACATGGCAGAATATGGCCATGGTACGTGTCAGGACGCGTTTGGACATGGCCATGGCACGCGTCAGGACGTGGCAGGGCGTGGCCATGGCACGAGTCAGGACGTCGCAGGACATGGCCATGGCACGCGTCAGGACGTGGCAGGGTGTGGTCATGGCACAAGTTAGGACGTCGCAGGACATGGCAGGATATGGCCATGGTACGTGTTTGGACGCATCAGGACGTGGCCATGGTACGTGTCAGGACGCATCAGGACATGGCCATGGCACGTGTCACGACGCATCAGAACATAGAAGGGCGTGGCCATGGCACGAGTCGGGACGTCGCAGGACATGGCAGGGCGTGGCCATGGCACGAGTCGGGACGTCGCACGACGTCTCAGGACATGGCCATGGCACTTGTCAGGACACGTCAAGACATGGCAGGGTGTGGCCATGGCACGAGTCGGGACGTCGCAGGACATGGCAGGGCGTGTCCATGGCACAAGTCGTGACCTCGGAGGACGTGTCAGGACATTGCCATGGCACGTGTCAGGACGCGTCAAGACATGGCAGGGCGTTACCATGGCACAAGTCAGGACGTCGCAGGACATGGCAGGATATGGCCATGGTACGTGTCAGGACGCGTCAGGACGTGGCCATGGTACGTGTCAGGATGCGTCAGGACATGGCCATGGCACGTGTCAGGACGCATCAGGACATGGCCATGGCACGAGTCAGGACGTCGCAGGACATGGCCATGGCACGCGTCAGGACGTGGCAGGGCGTGGCCATGGCACGAGTCGGGACGTCGCAGGACGTGTCAGGACATGGCCATGGCACGTGTCAGGACGCGTCAGGACATGGCAGGGCGTGGCCATGGCACGAGTTAGGACGTCGCAGGACATGGCAGGATATGGCCATGGTACGTGTCAGGACGCGTCAGGACTTGGCCATGGCCATGGCACGTCGTCAAGACATGGTTGGGCGTGGCCATGGCACGAGTCAGGACGTCGCAGGACATGGCCATGGCACGTGTCAGGACGTGGCAGGGCGTGGTCATGGCACGAGTTAGGACGTCGCAGGACATGGCAGGATATGGCCATGGTACGTGTCAGGACGCGTCAGGACGTGGCCATGGTACGTGTCAGGATGCGTCAGGACATGGCCATGGCACGTGTCAGGACGCATCAGGACATGGCCATGGCACGTGTCAGGACGCATCAGGACATGGCAGGGCGTGGCCATGGCACGAGTCGGGACGTCGCAGGACGTGTCAGGACATGGCCATGGCACGTGTCAGGACGCGTCAGGACATGGCAGGGTGTGGCCATGCCACGAGTCAGGACATTGCAGGACATGGCAGGATATGGCCATGGTACGTGTTAGGACGCGTCCAGACATGGACATGGCACACGTCAAGACGTGGCTGGGCGTGGCCATGGCACGAGTCAGGACGTTGTAGGACATGGCCATGGCACACCTCAGGACTTTGCAGGGCGTGGTCATGGCACGAGTTAGGACGTCACAGGACATGGCAGTATATGGTCATAATACGTGTCAGGACGTGTCAGGACGTGGCCATGGTACGTGTCAGGATGCGTCAGGAAATGGCCATGGCACGTGTTAGGACGCATCAGGACATGGCCATGGCACATGTCAGGACGTGTCAAGACATGGCAGGGCGTGGCCATGGCACGAGTCGGGACGTCGCAGGACATGGCAGGGCGTGGCTATGGCACGAGTCGGGACCTCGCAGGACGTGTCAGGACATGGCCATGGCACTAGTCAGGACGCGTCAGGACATGGCAGGGCGTGGCCATGGCACGAGTCAAGACGTCGCAAGACATGGCAGGACATGGCCATGGTACGTGTCAGGACACGTCAGGACATGGCCATGGCACGCGTCAGGACGTGGCAGGGCGTGGCCATGGCACGAGTTAGGACGTCGCAGGACATGGCAGGATATGGCCATGGTACGTGTCACGATGCGTCAGGACGTGGCCATGGTACGTGTCTGGACGCGTCAGGATATGGCCATGGCACGCGTCAGTACGTGGCAGGGCGTGGTCATGGCACGAGTCAGTACGTCGCTGGACATGGCAGGATATGGCCATGGTACGTGTTAGGACGCATCAGGACGTGGCCATGGTACGTGTCAAGATGCGTCAGGACATGGCCCTGGCACGTGTCAGGACGCATCAAGACATGGCCATGGCACGTGTCAGGACGCATCAGGACATTGCAGAGCGTGGCCATGGAACGAGTCAGGACGTCGCAGGGCGTGGCCAAGGCACGAGTCGGGACGTCGCAGGGCGTGGTCATGGCACGAGTCGGGACGTCGCAGGAAGTGTCAGGACATGGCCATGTCACGTGTCAGAACGTCAGGACATGGCAAGGCGTGGCCATAGCACGAGTTGGGACATCGCAGGACATGGCAAGGCGTGGCCATGGCACGAGTCGGGACCTTGCAGGACGTGTCAGGACATTGCCATGGCACGTGTCAGGACGCGTCAGGACATGGCTGGGCGTGGCCATGGCACGAGTCAGGACGTCACAGGACATGGCAGGGTGTGGCCACGGAACGAGTTAGGACGTTGCTAGACATGGCCATGGCACGCGTCAGGACGTGGCAGGGCGTGGTCATGTCACAAGTTAGGACGTCGCAGGACATGGCAGGATATGGCCATGGTACATGTCAGGACGCGTCAGGACGTGGCCATAATACGTGTTAGGATGCGTCAGGACATGGCCATGGCACATGTATGGACGCATCAGGACATGCCCACGGCACGTGTCAGGACGCATCAGGACATGGCAGGGCGTGGCCATGGCACGAGTCGGGACGTGGCAGGACATAGCCATGGCACGTGTCTGGACGCGTCAGGACATGGCAGGGCATGACCATGGCACGAGTCAGGACGTCGCAGGACATGGCAGGATATGGCCATGGTACGTGTCAGGACGCGTCAGGACATGGCCATGGCACGCGTCAGTACGTGGCTGGGCGTGGCTATGGCACGAGTCAGGACGTCGCAGGACATGGCCATGGAACGCGTCAGGACGTGGCAGGGCGTGGTCATGGCACGAGTTAGGACGTCGCAGGACATGGCGGGATATGGCCATGGTACGTGTCAGGACGCGTCAGGACGTGGCCATCGTACGTGTCAGGATGCGTCAGGACACGGCCATGGCACGTGTCAGGACGCATCAGGACATGCCCACGGCACGTGTCAGGACGCATCAGGACATGGCAGGGCGTGGCCATGGCACGAGTCGAGACGTCGCGGGACGTGTCAGGACTTGGCCATGGCACGTGTCAGGATGCGATAGGACATGGCAGGGCGTGGTCATGGCACGAGTTCGGACGTCGCAGGAAATGGCCATGGTACGTGTCAGGACGCGTCAGGACATGGCCATGGCACGAGTCAGTACGTGGCTGGGCGTGGCTATGGCACGAGTCACGACGTCGCAGGACATGGCCATGGCACGCGTCAGGACGTGGCAGGGCGTGGTCATGGCACGAGTTAGGACGTCGCAGGACATGGCAGGATATGGCCATGGTACGTGTCAGGACGCGTCAGGACGTGGCCATGGTTCGTGTCAGGATGCGTCAGGACATGGCCATGGCACGTGTCAGGACGCATCAGGACATGGCCATGGCACGTGTAATGACGCATCAAGACATGTCAGGGCGTGGCCATGGCACGAGTCGGGACGTCGCAAGACATGGCAGGGCGTGGCCATGGCACGAGTCGGGACCTCGCAGGACTTATGGGGACATTGCCATGGCACGTGTCAGGTCGTGTCAAGACATGGCTGGGCGTGGCCATGGCTCGAGTCAAGACGTAGCAGGACATGGCAGGATATGGCCACGGTACGTGTCAGGACGCGTCAGGACATGGCCATGGCACGCGTCAGGACGTGGCAGGGTGTTGCCATGGCACGAGTCAGGACGTCGCAGGACATGGCCATGGCACGCGTCAGGACGTGGCAGGGTGTGGTCATGGCACAAGTTAGGACGTCGCAGGACATGGCAGGAGATGGCCATGGTACGTGTTTGGACGCGTCAGGGCGTGGCCATGGCACGAGTCGGGAACGTCAGGACACGGCAAGGCGTGGCCTTAGCACAAGTTGGGACGTCTCAGGACATGGCAAGGAGTGGCCATGGCACGAGTCGGGACCTTGCAGGACGTGTCAGGACATTGCCATTGAACGTGTCAGTACGCGTCAGGACATGGCTGGGCGTGGCCATGGCACGAGTCAGGACGTAGCAGGACATGACAGGGTGTGGCCACGGAACGAGTCAGGACGTCGCTAGACATGGCCATGGCACGTGTCAGGACGTGGCAGGGCGTGGTCATGGCACAAGTTAGGACGTCGCAGGACATGGCAGGATATGGCCATGGTACATGTCAGGACGCGTCAGGACGTGGCCATAATACGTGTTAGGATGCGTCAGGACATGGCCATGGCACATGTCAGGACGCATCAGGACATGCCCACGGCACGTGTCAGGACGCATCAGGACATGGCAGGGCGTGGCCATGGCACGAGTCGGGACGTCGCAGGACGTGTCAGGACATGGCCATGGCACGTGTCAGGACGCGTCAGGACATGGCAGGGCGTGGCCATGGCACGAGTCAGGACGTCGCAGGACATGGCAGGATATGGCCATGGTACGTGTCAGGACGCGTCAGGACATGGCCATGGCACGCGTCAGGACGTGGCTGGGCGTGGCCATGGCACGAGTTAGGACGTCGCAGGATATGGCCATGGTACATGTCAGGACGTGGCAAGGCGTGGTCATGGCACGCGTTAGGACGTCGCAGGACATGGCAGTATATGGCCATGGTACGTGTCAGGACGCGTCAAGACGTGGTCATGGTACGTGTCAGGATGCGCCAGGACATGGCCATGGCACGTGTCAGGATGCATCAGGACATGGCCATGGCACGTGTCAGGACGCATCAGGACATGGCAGGGCGTGGCCATGGCACGAGTCGGGACGTCGCAGGACGTGTCAGGACATGGCCATGGCACGTGTCAGGACGCGTTAGGACATGGCAGGGCGTGACCATGGCACGAGTCAGGACGTCGCAGGACATGGCAGGATATGGCCATGGTACGTGTCGGGACGCGTCAGGTCATGGCCATGGCACGCGTCAGTACGTAGCAGGGCGTGGCTATGGCAAGAGTCAGGACGTTGCATGACATGCCCATGGCACGCGTGAGGATGTGGCAGGGCGTGGTCATGGCACGAGTTAGGACGTCACAGGACATGGCAGGATATGGCCATGGTACGTGTCAGGACGCGTCAGGACGTGGCCATGGTACGTGTCAGGATGCGTCAGGACATGGCCATGGCACGTGTTAGGACGCATCAGGACATGGCCCTGGCACGTGTCAGCACGCGTCAAGACATGGCAGGGCGTGGCCATGGCATGAGCCGGGACGTCGCAGGACATGGCAAGGCGTGGCCATGGCACGAGTCGGGACCTCGCAGGACATGTTTGGACATGGCCATGGCAGTAGTCAGGACGCGTCAGGACATGGCAGGGCGTGGCCATGGCACGAGTCAAGACGTCGCACGACATGGCAGGTCATGGCCATGGTACGTGTCAGGACACGTCAGGATATGGCCATGGCACGCGTCAGGACGTGGCAGGGCGTTGCCATGGCACGAGTTAGGACGTCGCAGGACATGGCAGGATATGGCCATAGTACGTGTCGCGATGCGTCAGGACGTGGCCGTTGGTTCGTGTTAGGATGCGTCAGAACATGGCCATTGCACGCGTCAGGACGTGGCTGGGCATGGTGAGGGCACGAGTCAGTACGTCGCAGGACATGGCAGGATATGGCCATGGTACGTGTCAGGACGCGTCAGGACGTGGCCATGGTACGTGTCAAGATGCGTCAGGACATGGCCATGGCACGTGTCAGGACGCATCAGGACATGGCCATGGTACGTGTCAGGACGCATCAGGACATGGCCATGGCACGAGTCGGGACGTCGCAGGGCGAGGCCATGGCACGAGTAGGGACGTCGCAGGGCGCGGCCATGGCACGAGTCGGGACGTCACAGGACGTGTCAGGACATAGCCATGGCACGTGTCAGGACGTCAGGACATGGCAAGGCGTGGCCATAGCACGAGTTGGGACGTCGCAGGACATGGCAAGGCGTGGCCATGGCACGAGTCGGGACCTTGCAGGACGTGTCAGGACATTGCCATGGCACGTGTCAGGACGCGTCAGGACATGGCTGGGCGTGGCCATGGCACAGTCAGGACCTCGCAGGACATGGCAGGGTTTGGCCATGGAACGAGTCAGGACGTTGCTGGACATGGCCATGGCACGCGTCAGGATGTGGCAGGGCGTGGTCATGGCACAAGTTAGGACGTCGCAGGACATGGCAGGATATGGCCATGGTACGTGTCAGGACGCGTCAGGACGTGGCCATAATACGTGTTAGGATGCGTCAGGATATGGCCATGGCACATGTCAGGACGCATCAGGACATGCCCACGGCACGTGTCAGGACGCATCAGGACATGGCAGGGCGTGGCCATGGCACGAGTCGGGACGTCGCAGGACGTGTCTGGACATGGCCATGGCACGTGTCAGGACGCGTCAGGACATGGCAGGGCGTGACCATGGCACGAGTCAGGACGTCGCAGGACATGGCAGGATATGGCCATGGTACGTGTCAGGACGCGTCAGGACATGGCCATGGCACGCGTCAGTACGTGGCTGGGCGTGGCTATGGCACGAGTCAGGACGTCGCAGGACATGGCCATGGCACGTGTCCGGACGTGGCAGGGCGTGGTCATGGCACGAGTTACGAAATCGCAGGACATGGCAGGATATGGCCATGGTACGTGTCAGGACGTGGCCATGGTGCGTGTGAGGATGCGTCAGGACATGGCCATGGCACGTGTCAGGACGCATCAGGACATGCCCATGGCACGTGTCAAGACGCATCAGGACATGGCAGGGCGTGGCCATGGCACGAGTTGGGACGTCGCAGGACGTGTCAGGACATGGCCATGGCACGTGTCAGGACGCGTTAGGACATGGCAGGGCGTGACCATGGCACGTTTCAGGACGTCGCAGGACATGGCAGGATATGGCCATGGTACGTGTCGGGACGCGTCAGGACATGGCCATGGCACAAGTCAGTACGTGGCTGGGCGTGGCTATGGCACGAGTCAGGACGTCGCAGGACATGGCCATGGCACGCGTCAGGACGTGGCAGGGCGTGGTCATGGCACGAGTTAGGACGTCGCAAGGACATGGCAGGATATGGCCATGGTACGTGTCAAGACGCGTCAGGACGTGGCCTTGGTACATGTTAGGATGCGTCAGGACATGGCCATGGCACGTGTTAGGACGCATCAGGACATGGCCATGGCACGTGTCATGACGCATCAAGACATGTCAGGGCGTGGCCATGGCACGAGTCAGGACGTCGCAGGACATGGCAGGGCGTGGCCATGGCACGAGTCGGGACCTCGCAAGACATGTCGGGACATTGGCATGGCACGTGGCAGGACGTGTCAGGACACGGCTGGCCGTGGCCGTGGCACGAGTCAAGACGCCGCAGGACATGGCAGGATATGGCCATGGTACGTGTCAGGACGCGTCAGGACATGGCCATGGCACGCGTCAGGACGTGGCAGGGTGTGGCCATGGCACGAGTCAGGACGTCGCAGGACATGGCCATGGCACGCGTCAGGACGTGGCAGGGTGTGGTCATGGCACAAGTTAGGACGTCGCAGGACATGGCAGGATATGGCCATGGTACGTGTTTGGACGCATTACAACGAGGCCATGGTACGTGTTTGGACGCATCAGGATATGGCCATGGCACGTGTCACGACGCGTCAGAACATGGCAAGGCGTGGCCATAGCACGAGTTGGGACGTCACAGGACATGGCAAGGCGTGGCTATGGCATGAGTCTAGACCTTGCAGGACGTGTCAGGACATTGCCATGGCACGTGTCAGGACACATCAGGACATGGCTGGGCGTGGCCATGGCATGAGTCAGGACGTCGCAGGACATGGCAGGGTTTGGCCATGGCACAAGTCGTGACCTCGGAGGACGTGTCAGGACATTGCCATGGCACGTGTCATGTCGCGTCAGGACGTGGCAGGGCGTGGTCATGGCACAAGTTACGATGTTGCAGGACATGGCAGGATATGGCCATGGTACGTGTCAGGACACGTCATGACGTGGCCATAATACGTGTTATGATGCGTCAGGACATGGCCATGGCATATATCAGGACGCATCAGGACATGCCCACGGCACGTGTCAGGACGCATCAGGACATGGCAGGGCGTGGCCATGGCATGAGTCGGGACGTCGCAGGACGTGTCAAGACATGGCGATGACACGTGTCAGGACGCATCAGGACATGGCAGGGCGTGGCCATGGCACGAGTCGGGACGTCACTGGACATGGCAAGAAATGGTCATGGTATGTGTCAGGACGCGTCAGGACGTGGCCATGGCACGAGTCAGAACGTGGCATGGCGTGGCCATGGCACGAGTCAGGACGTCGCAGGACATGGCCATGGCATGTGTCAGGACGTGGCAGGGCGTGCTCATGGCACGAGTTAGGACGTCGCAGGACATGGCAGGTCGTGGCCATGGTACGTGTAAGGACGCGTCAGGACGTGGCCATGGTACGTGTCAGGACGCGTCAGGACGTGGCCATGGCACGATTCAGGACGCAACAGGACATGCCATGGCACGTGTCAGGACGCGTCAGGACATGGCAGGGCATGACCATGGCACGAGTCGAGACATCGCAGGACGTGTCAGGACATGGCCATGGCACGTGTCAGGACGCTTTAGGACATGGCAGGGCGTGGCTATGGCACGAGTCAGGACGTCGCAGGACATGGCAGGATATGGTTATGGTACGTGTCAGGACGTGTTCGGACATGGCCATGGCAAGCGTCAGAACATGGTAGGGCGTGGCCATGGCACGAGTCAGGACGTTGAAGGACATGGCCTTGGCACGCGTCAGGACGTGGCAGCTCATGGAACGAGTTAGGACGTCGCAGGACATGGCAGGTTATGGCCATGGTACGTGATAGGACGAGTCAGGACATGGCATGGCACGTGTTAGGATGCGTCAGGACATGGCCATGGCACGTGTCAGGACGCATCAGGACATGGCCATGGCATGAGTCAGGACGCGTCAAGACATGGCAGGGCGTGGCCATGGCACGAGTCGGGATGTCGCAGGACATGGCAGAGCGTAGCCATGGCACGAGTCGGGACCACGAATGATGGGTCAGGACGTGGCCATGGCACGTGTCAGGACACGGCTGGCCGTGGCCGTGGCACGAGTCAGGACGCCGCAGGACATGGCAGGATATGGCCATGGTACGTGTCAGGACGCGTCAATACATGGCCATGGCACGCGTCAGGACGTGGCAGGGTGTGGCCATGGCACGAGTCAGGACGTCGCAGGACATGGCCATGGCACGCGTCAGGACGTGGCAGTGTGTGGTCGTGGCACAAGTTAGGACATCGCAGGACATGGCCGGATATGGCCATGGTACGTGTTTGGACGCGTCAGGACGTGGCCAAGGTACGTGTCAGGACGCATCACGACATGGCCATGGCACGTGTCACGATGCATCAGAACATGGAAGGGCGTGGCCATGGCACGAGTCGGGACGTCGCAGGACATGGCAGGGCGTGGCCATTGCACGAGTCGGGACGTCGCATGACGTGTCAGGACATGGCCATGGCACGTGTCAGGACGTTAGGACATGGCAAGGCGTGGCCATAGCACGAGTTGGGACGTCGCAGGACATGGCAAGGCGTGGCAATGGCACGTGTCAGGACGCGTCAGGACATGGCTGGGCGTGGCCATGGCACGAGTCAGGACGTCGCAGGACATGGCGGGATTTGGCCATGGAACGAGTTAGGACGTCGCTGGACATGGCCATGGCACGCGTCAGGACGTGCAGGGCGTGGTCATGGCACAAGTTAGGACGTCGCAGGACATGGCAGGATATGGCCATGGTACGTGTCAGGACGCGTCAGGACGTGGCCATAATACGTGTTAGGATGCGTCAGGATATGGCCATGGCACATGTCAGGACGCATCAGGACATGCCCACGGCACGTGTCAGGACGCATCAGGACATGGCAGGGTGTGGCCATGGCACGAGTCGGGACGTCGCAGGACGTGTCAGGACATGGCCATGACACGTGTCAGGACGCGTCAGGACATGGCAGGGCGTGGCCATGGCACGAGTCAGGACGTCGCAGGACATGGCAGGATATGGCCATGGTACGTGTCGGGATGCATCAGGACATGGCCATGGCACGCGTCAGTACGTGGCTGGGCGTGGCTATGGCACGAGTCAGGACGTCGCCGGACATGGCCATGGCACGCGTCAGGACGTGGCAGGGCGTTGTCATGGCACGAGTTAGGACGTCCCAGGACATGGCAGGATATGGCCATGGTACGTGTCAGGACGTGGCCATGGTACGTGTGAGGATGCGTCAGAACATGGCCATGGCACGTGTCAGGACGCATCAGGACATGCCCACGGCACATGTCAGGACGCATCAGGACATGGCAGGGCGTGGCCATGGCACGATTCGGGACGTCGCAGGACGTGTCAGGACATGGCCATGGCTCGTGTCAGGACGCGTTAGGACATGGCAGGGCGTGACCATGGCACGTTTCAGGACGTCGCAGGACATGACAGGATATGGCCATGGTACGTGTCGGGACGCGTCAGGACATGGCCATGGCACAAGTCAGTACGTGGCTGGGTGTGACTATGGCACGAGTCAGGACGTCGCAGGACATGGCCATGGCACGCGTCAGGACGTGGCAGGGCGTGGTCATGGAACGAGTTAGGACGTCGCGGGACATGGCAGGTTATGGCTATGGTACGTGTCAGGACGCGTCAGGACGTGGCCATTGTACGTGTCAGGATACGTCAGGACATGGCCATTGTCAGGACGCATCAGGACATGTCCATGGTAAGTGTCATGACGCATCAAGACATGTCCGGGCGTGGCCATGGCACGAGCCGGGACGTCGCAGGACATGGCAGGGCGTGGCCATGGCACGAGTCGGGACCTCGCAAGACTTGTCGGAACATTGCCATGGCACGTGTCAGGACACGGCTGGCCGTGGCCGTGGCACGAGTCAGGACGTTGCAGGACATGGCAGGATATGCCCATGGTACGTGTCAGGACGCGTCTATACATGGCCATGGCACGCGTCAGGACGTTGCAGGGTGTGGCCATGGCACGAGTCAGGACGTCGCAGGACATGGCCATGGCACGCGTCAGGACGTGGCAGGGTGTGGTCATGGCACAAGTTAGGATATCGCAGGACATGGCAGGATATGGCCATGGTACGTGTTTGGACGCGTCAGGACGTGGCCATGGTACGTGTCAGGACGCATCAGGACATGGCCATGGCACGTGTCACGACGCATCAGAACATGGAAGGGCATGGCCATGGCACGAGTCGGGACGTCGTAGGACATGGCAGGGCGTGGCCATGGCACGAGTCGGGACGTCGCATGACGTGTCAGGACATGGCCATGGCACGTGTCAGGACGCGTCAGGACATGGCAGGGCGTGGCCATGGCACGAGTAGGGACGTCGCAGGACATGGCAGGGCGTGGCCATGGCACAAGTCGGGACCTCGCAGGACGTGTCAGGACAAGGCTATTGCACGTGTCAGGACGCGTCAAGACATGGCAGGGTGTGGCCATGGCATGAGTCAGTACGTCGCAGGACATGGCAGGATATGGCCATGGTACGTGTCAGGACGCGTCAGGACATGGCCATGGAACGCGTCAGTACGTGGCTGGGCGTGGCTATGGCATGAGTCAGGACGTCGCAAGACATGGCCATGGCACGCGTCAGGATGTGGCAGGGCGTGGTCATGGCACGAGTTAGGACGTCGCAGGACATGGCATGATATGGCCATGGTACGTGTCACGACGTGGCCATGGTACGTGTCAAGATGTGCCACGACATGGCCATGGCACGTGTCAGGACGCATCAGGACATGGCCATGGCACGTGTCTTGACGCATCAATACATGTCAGGGCGTGGCCATGGCACGAGTCGGGACGTCGCAGGGCGTGGCTATCGCATGAGTCCGGATGTCGCAGGACGTTTCAGGACATGGCCATGGCACGTGTCAGGACGTCAGGACATGGCAAGGCGTGGCCATGGCACGTGTGGGGACGTCGCAAGACATGGCAGGGCGTGGCGATGGCACGAGTCGGGACCTCGCAGGACGTGTCAGGACATTGCCATGGCATGTGACAGGTCGCATCAGGACATTGCAGGGCGTGGCTATGGCACGAGATAGGATGTCGCAGGACATGGCAGGATAAGGCCATGGTACGTGTCAGGACGCGTCAGGACGTGGCCATGGTACATGTCAGGACGTCGCAGGACATGGCCATGGCACGCGTCCGGATGTGGCAGGGTGTGGTCATGGCACAAGTTACGACGTCGCAGGACATGGCAGGATATGGCCATGGTACGTGTTAGGATGCGTCAGGACATGGCCATGGAACGTGTCAGGACGCATCAGGACATGCCCACGGCACGTGTCAGGACGCATCAGGACATGGCAGGGCGTGGCCATGGCACGAGTCGGGACGTCGCAGGACGTGTCAGGACATGGCCATGGCTCGTGTCAGGACGCGTTAGGACAAGCAGGGCGTGACCATGGCACGTTTCAGGACGTCGCAGGACATGGCAGGATATGGCCATGGTACGTGTCGGGACGCGTCAGGACATGGCCATGGCACAAGTCAGTACGTGGCTGGGCGTGACTATGGCACGAGTCAGGACGTCGCAAGACATGGCCATGGCACGCGTCAGGACGTGGCAGGGCGTGGTCATGGAACGAGTTAGGACGTCGCAGGACATGGCAGGTTATGGCTATGGTACGTGTCAAGACGCGTCAGGACGTGGCCATTGTACATGTCAGGATGCGTTAGGACATGGCCATTGTCAGGACGCATCAGGACATGGCCATGGCAACTGTCATGACGCATCAAGACATGTCAGGGCGTGGCCATGGCACGAGTCGGGACGTCGCAGGACATGGCAGGGCGTGGCCATGGCACGAGTCGGGACCTCGCAAGACTTGTCGGGACATTGCCATGGCACGTGGCAGGACGTGTCAGGACACGGCTGGCCGTGGCCGTGGCACGAGTCAGGACGTCGCAGGACATGGCAGGATATGGCCATGGTGCGTGTTAGGACGCGTCTATACATGGCCATGGCACGCGTCAGGACGTGGCAGGGTGTGGCCATGGCACGAGTCAGGACGTCGCAGGACATGGCCATGGCATGCGTCAGGACGTGGCAGGGTGTGGTCATGGCACAAGTTAGGACATCGCAGGACATGGCAGGATATGGCCATGGTACGTGTCAGGACGCATCAGGACATGGCCATGGCACGTGTCACGACGCATCAGAACATGGAAGGGCATGGCCATGGCACGAGTCGGGACGTCGTAGGACATGGCAGGGCGTGGCCATGGCACGAGTCGTGACGTCGCATGATGTGTCAGGACATGGCCATGGCACGTGTCAGGACGCGTCAGGACATGGCAGGGCGTGGCCATGGCACGAGTAGGGACGTCGCAGGACATGGCAGGGCGTGGCCATGGCACAAGTCGGGAACTCGCAGGACGTGTCAGGACATGGCTATTGCACGTGTCAGGACGCGTCAAGACATGGCAGGGTGTGGCCATGGCATGAGTCAGTACGTCACAGGACATGGCAGGATATGGCCATGGTACGTGTCAGGACGCGTCAGGACATGGCCATGGCACGCGTCAAGACGTGGCAGGGCGTGGCCATGGCACGCGTCAGTACGTCGCAGGACATGGCCATGGCACGCGTCAGTACGTCGCAGGACATGGCCATGGCACGCGTCAGGACGTGGCAAGGCGTGACCATGGCACGAGTCAGGACGTCGCAGGACATGGCCATGGCACGCGTCAGGACGCGTCAAGACATGGCAGGGCGTGGCCATAGAACGAGTCAAGACATCGCAGGACATGGTAGGGCGTGGCCATGGCACGATCGGAACCTCGCAGGACGTGTCAGGACATGTCCATGGCACTAGTCAGGACGCGTCAGGACATGGCAGGGCGTGGCCATGGCACGCGTCAGTACGTGGCTGGGCAAGGCTATGGCATGAGTCAGGACGTCGCAGGACATGGCCATGGCACGCGTCAGGATGTGGCAGGGCGTGGTCATGGCACGAGTTAGGACGTCGCAGGACATGGCATGATATGGCCATGGTACGTGTCACGACGTGGCCATGGTACGTGTCAAGATGTGTCACGACATGGCCATGGCACGTGTCAGGACGCATCAGGACATGGCCATGGCACGTGTCATGACGCATCAAGACATGTCAGGGCGTGGCCATGGCACGAGTCGGGACGTAGCAGGGCGTGGCTATCGCATGAGTCGGGATGTCGCAGAACGTTTCAGGACATGGCCATGGCACGTGTCAGGACGTCAGGACATGGCAAGGCGTGGCCATGGCACGTGTCGAGACGTCGCAAGACATGGTAGGGCGTGGCGATGGCACGAGTCGGGACCTCGCAGGACGTGTCAGGACATTTCCATGGCATGTGACAGGTCGCATCAGGACATGGCAGGGTGTGGTCATGGCACAAGTTACGACGTCGCAGGACATGGCAGGATATGGCCATGGTACGTGTTAGGATGCGTCAGGACGTGGCCATGGTCCGTGTTAGGACGCATTAGGACATGGCCATGGCACGTGTCCATGGCACGCGTCGGGACGTCGCAGGACGTGTTAGGACATGGCCATGGCACGTGTCAGGACGTGTCAAGACATGGTAGGGGCGTGGCCATGGCACGAGTTGGGACGTCGCAGGACATGGCAGGGCGTGGCCATGGCACTAGTCGGGACCTCGCAGGACCTGTCAGGACATAGCCATGGCACGTGTCAGGACGCGTCTAGACATGGCAGGGCGTGACCATGGCACGAGTCAAGACGTCGCAACACATGGCAGGTTATGGCCATGGTACGTGTCAGGACATGGCCATGGCACGCGTCAGGACGTGGCAGGGCGTGGCCATGGCACGAGTTAGGACATCGCAGGACATGGCCATGGCACGCGTCACGACGTGGCAGGGGGAGGTCAAGGCATGAGTTAGGACGTCGTAGGACATGGCAGGATATGGCCTTGGTACGTGTCAGGACACGTCAGGATTTGGCTGCGGTTCGTGTCAGGACGCATCAGGACATGGCCTTGGCACGTGTCACGATGCATCAGAACATAAAAGTGCGTGGCCATGGCACGAGTCGGGACGTCGCAGGGCGTTGCCATGGCACGTGTTAGAACGCATCAGGACATGGCCATGGCACGTGTCAGGACATGGCAGGGCGTGGCCATGGCACGAGTCGGGACGTCGGAGGACATGGCAGTGCGTGGCAATGGCACGAGTCGGGACGTCGCAGGACGTTTCAGGACATGGCCATGGCACGTGTCAGTACGCGTCAGGACAAGCCAGGGTGTGGCTATGGCACAAGTCAGGACGTCGCAAGGCGTGTTAGGACATAGCCATGGCACGAATCAGGACGTCGTAGGACATGGCCATGGCACGCGTCAGGACGGGGATGGGTGTGGCCATGGCACAAGTTAGGACGCGTCAGGACGCGGCCATGGTACGTGTCAGGATGCGTCAGGAAATGGCCATGGCACGTGTTAGGACGTATCAGGACATGGACATGGCACGTGTCAGGACGCGTCAGGGCATGGCAGGGCGTGGCCATGGCACGAGTCGAAACGTCAATGGACATGGCAGGGCGTGGCCATGGCACGAGTCGGGACGTCGCAGGACGTGTTAGGACATGGCCATGGCACGTGTCAGGACGCGTCAAGACATGGCAGGGCGTGGCCATGGCATGAGACGGGACGTCGCAGGACATGGGAGGATATGGCCATGGTACGTGTCAGGACGCGTCAGGACATGGCCATGGCACGCATCAGTACGTGGCGGGACGTGGCTATGGCACGAGTCTGGACGTCGCAGGACATGGCCATGGCACGCGTCAGGATGTGGCAGGGCATGGTCAAGGCACGAGTTAGGACGTCGCAGGACATGGCAGGATATGGCCATGGTACGTGTCAGGACGCGTCACCACATGGCCATGTACGTGTCAGGATGCGTCAGGACATGGCCATGGCACGTGTCAGGACGCATCAGGACATGGCCATGGCACGTGTCATGACGCATCAAGACATGTCAGGGCGTGGCCATGGCACGAGGTGGGACGTCGTAGGGCGTGGCCATGGCACGAGTCCAGATGTCGCAGGACGTGTTAGGACATGGCCATGGCACGTGACAGGACGTCAGGACATGGCAGGGCGTGGCCATGGCACGTGTCAGGACGTCGCAAGACATGGCAATGCGTGGCCATGGCACGAGTCGGGACCTCGCAGGACGTGTCAGGACATTGCCATGGCATGTGACAGGTCGCGTGAGGACATGGCTGGGCGTGGCTATGGCACGAGTTAGGACGTCACAGGACATGGAAGGATATGGCCATGGTACGTGTCAGGACGTCGCAGGACATGGCCATGGCACGCGTCAGGACGTGGCAGGGTATGGTCATGGCACAAGTTAGGACGTCGCAGGACATGGCAGGATATTGCCATGGTACGTGTTAGGACGCGTCAGGACGTGGCCATGATCCGTGTCAGGATGCGTCAGGACATGGCCATGGCACGTGTTTGGACGCATCAGGGCATGGCCATGGCACGTGTCAGGACGCATCAAGACATGGCCATGGCACGTGTCCATGGCACGCGTCGGGACGTCGCAGGACGTGTTAGGACATGGCCATGGCACGTGTCAGGACGTGTCAAGACATGGCAGGGTGTGGCCGTTGCACGAGTTGGGACGTCGCGGGACATGTCAGGGCGTGGCCATGGCACTAGTCGGGACCTCGCAGGACGTGTCTGGACATGGCCATGGCACGTGTCAGGACGCGTCTAGACATGGCAGGGCGAGGCCATGGCACGAGTCAAGACGTCGCAAGACATGCCAGGTATGGCCATGGTACGTGTCAGGATGCATCAGGACATGGCCATGGCACGCGTCAGGACGCATCAGGACATGGCCATGGCACATGTCATGACACATCAACACATGTCAGGTCGTGGCCATGGCACGAGTCGGGACGCGTCAGGACATGGCAGGGCGTGGCCATGGCACGAGTCAAGACGTCGCAAGACATGGCAGGACATGGCCATGGTACGTGTCAGGACACGTCAGGACATTGCCATGGCACGCGTCAGGACCTGGCAGGGCGTGGCCATGGCACGAGTTAGGACGTCACAGGACATGGCAGGATTTGGCCATGGTACGTGTCACGATGCGTCAGGACGTGGCCGTGGTTCGTGTTAGGATGCGTCAGGACATGGCCATTGCACGCGTCAGGACGTGGCTGGGCATGGTCAGGGCACGAGTCAGTACGTCGCAGGACATGGCAGGATATGGCCATGGTACGTGTCAAGACGCGTTAGGACGTGGCCATGGTACGTGTCAAGATGCGTCAGGACATGGCCATGGCACGTGTCAGGACGCATCAGGACATGGCCATGGCAAGTGTCAAGACGCACAGGACATGGCAGAGCATGGCCATGGCACGAGTCGTGACGTCGCAGGGCGTGGCCATGGCACGAGTCATGATGTTGTAGGGCGCGGCCATGGCACGAGTCGGGATGTCGTAGGACGTGTCAGGACATGGCCATGGCACGTGTCAGGACGTTAGGACATGGCAAGGCGTGGCCATAGCACGAGTTGGGACGTCGCAGGACATGGCAAGGCGTGGCTATGGCACGAGTCGGGACCTTGCAGGACGTGTCAGGACATTGCCATGGCACGTGTCAGGACGCGTCAGGACATGGCTGGGCGTGGCCATGGCACGAGTTAGGACGTCGCAGGACATGGCAGGGTTTGGCTAAGGATCGAGTCAGTACGTCGCTGGATATGGCCATGGCACGCGTCAGGACGTGGCAGGGCGTGGTCATGGCACAAGTTACGACGTTGCAGGACATGGCAGGATATGGCCATGGTACGTGTCAGGACGCGCCATGATGTGGCCAAAATACGTGTTATGATGCGTCAGAACATGGCCATGGCATATATAAGGACATGCTCACGGCACGTGTCAGGACGCATCAGGACATGGCAGGGCGTGGCCATGGCACGAGTCGGGACGTCGCAGGACGTGTCTGGACATGGCCATGGCACGTGTCAGGACGCGTCAGGACATGGCAGGGCGTGACCATGGCACGAGTCAGGACGTCGCAGGAAATGGCAAGATATGGCCATGGTACGTGTCAGGACGCGTCAGCACATGGCCATGGCACGCGTCAGTACGTGGCTGGGCGTGGCTATGGCACGAGTCAGGACGTCGCAGGACATGGCCATGGCACGTGTCCGGACGTGGCAGGGCGTGGTCATGGCACGAGTTACGAAATCGCAGGACATGGCAGGATATGGCCATGGTACGTGTCAGGACGTGGCCATGGTACGTGTGAGGATGCGTCAGGACATGGCCATGGCACGTGTCAGGACGCATCAGGACATGCCCATGGCACGTGCCAAGACGCATCAGGACATGGCAGGGCGTGGCCATGGCACGAGGTGGGACGTCGTAGGACGTGTCAGGACATGGCCATGGCACGTGTCAGGACGCGTTAGGACATGGCAGGGCGTGACCATGGCACGTTTCAGGACGTCGCAGGCCATGGCAGGATATGGCCATGGTACGTGTCGGGACGCGTCAGGACATGGCCATGGCACAAGTCAGTACGTGGCTGGGCGTGGCTATGGCACGCGTCAATACATGGCCATGGCACGCGTCAGGAGTGGCAGTGTGTGGCCATGGCACGAGTCAGGACGTCGCAGGACATGGCCATGGCACGCGTCAGGACGTGGCAGGGTGTGGTCATGGCACAAGTTAGGACACCGCAGGACATGGCAGGATATGGCCATGGTACGTGTTTGGACGCGTTAGGACGTGGCCATGGCACGTGTCAGGACGTTAGGACGTGGCCATGGTACGTGTCAGGATGCGTCAGGACATGGCCATTGTAAGGACGCATCAGGACATGGCCATGGCAAGTGTCATGACGCATCAAGACATGTCAGGGCGTTGCCATGGCACGAGTCCGGACGTCGCAGGACATGGCAGGGCGTGGCCATGGCACGAGTCGGGACCTCGCAAGACATGTCGGGACATTGCCATGGCACGTGTCAGGACGTGTCAGGACACGGCTGGCCGTGGCCGTGGCACGTGTCAAGACGCCGCAAGACATGGCAGGATATGGCCATGGTACGTGTCAGAAGGCGTCAATACATGGCCATGGCACGCGTCAGGAGTGGCAGGGTGTGGCCATGGCACGAGTCAGGACGTCGCAGGACATGGCCATGGCACGCGTCAGGACGTGGCAGGGTGTGGTCATGGCACAAGTTAGGACATCGCAGGACATGGCAGGATATGGCCATGGTACGTGTTTGGACGCGTTAGGACGTGGCCATGGCACGTGTCAGGACGTTAGGACATGGCAAGGCGTGGCCATAGCACGAGTTGGGACGTCGCAGGACATGGCAAGGCGTGGCTATGGCACGAGTCTGGACCTTGCAGGACGTGTCAGGACATTGCCATGGCACGTGTCAGGACACGTCAGGACATGGCTGGGCGTGGCCATGGCACGAGATAGGACGTCGCAGGACATGGCAGGGTTTGGCCATGGAACGAGTCAGTACGTCGCTGGACATGGCCATGGCACGCGTCAGGACGTGGCAGGGCGTGGTCATGGCACAAGTTATGACGTCGCAGGACATAGCAGGATAAGGCCATGGTACGTGTAAGGACGCGTCATGACGTGGCCATAATACGTGTTTTGATGCGTCAGGACATGGCCATGGCATATATCAGGACGCATCAGGACATGCCCACGGCACGTGTCAGGACGCATCAGGACTTGGCAGGGCGTGGCCATGGCACAAGTCGGGACGTCGCAGGACGTGTCTGGACATGGCCATGGCACGTGTAAGGACGCGTCAGGACATGGCAGGGCGTGACCATGGCACGAGTCAGGACGTCGACGGAAATGGCAAGATATGGCCATGGTACGTGTCAGGACGCGTCAGGACATGGCCATGGCACGCGTCAGGACGTGGCTGGGCGTGGCTATGGCACGTGTCAGGACGTCGCAGCAAATGGCCATGGCACGTGTCCGGACGTGGCAGGGCGTGGTCATGGCACGAGTTACGAAATCGCAGGACATGGCAGGATATGGCCATGGTACGTGTCAGGACGCGTCAAGACGTGGCCATGGTACGTGTGAGGATGCGTCAGGACATGGCCATGGCACGTGTCAGGACGCATCAGGACATGCCCATGGCACGTGTCAAGACGCATCAGGACATGGCAGGGCGTGGCCATGGCACGAGTTGGGACGTCGCAGGACGTGTCAGGACATGGCCATGGCACGTGTCAGGACGCGTTAGGACATGGCAAGGCATGACCATGGCATGTTTCAGGACGTCGCAGGACATGGTAGGATATGGCCATGGTACGTGTCGGGACGCGTCAGGACATGGCCATGGCACAAGTCAGTACGTGGCTGGGCGTGGCTATGGCACGTGTCAGGACGTTGCAGGACATGGCCATGGGACGCATCAGGACGTAGCAGGGCGTGGTCATGGAACGAGTTAGGACGTCGCAGGACATGGCAGGTTATGGCTATGGTACGTGTCAGGACGCGTCAGGACGTGGCCATGGTACGTGTCAGGATGCGTCAGGAAATGGCCATGGCACGTGTTAGGACGCATCAGGACATGGCCATGGCACATGTAAGGACGTGTCAAGACATGGCAGGGCGTGGCCATGGCACGAGTCGGGACGTCGCAGGACATGGCAAGGCATGGCTATGGCACGAGTCGGGACCTCGCAGGACGTGTCAGGACATGGCCATGGCACTAGTCAGGACGCGTCAGGACTTGGCAGGGCGTGGCCATGGCACGAGTCAAGACGTCGCAAGACATGGCAGGACATGGCCATGGTACGTGTCAGGACACGTCAGGACATGGCCATGGCACGCGTCAGGACGTGGCAGGGCGTGGCCATGGCACGAGTTAGGACGTCGCAGGACATGGCAGGATATGGCCATGGTACGTGTCACGATGCGTCAGGACGTGGCCGTGGTTCGTGTTAGGATGCGTCAGGACATGGCCATGGCACGCGTCAGGACGTGGCTGGGCATGGTCAGGGCACGAGTCAGTACGTCGCAGGACATGGCAGGATATGGCCATGGTACGTGTCAAGACGCGTCAGGACGTGGCCATGGTACGTGTCAAGATGCGTCAGGACATGGCCATGGCACGTGTCAGGACGCATCAGGACATGGCCATGGCAAGTGTCAAGACGCATCAGGACATGGCAGAGCGTGGCCATGGCACGAGTCGTGACGTCGCAGGGCGTGGCCATGGCACGAGTCGGGACGTCGTAGGGCGCGGCCATGGCACGAGTCGGGATGTCGTAGGACGTGTCAGGACATGGCCATGGCACGTGTCAGGACGTTAGGACATGGCAAGGCGTGGCCATAGCACGAGTTGGGACGTCGCAGGACATGGCAAGGCGTGGCTATGGCACGAGTCGGGACCTTGCAGGACGTGTCAGGACATTGCCATGGCACGTGTCAGGACGCGTCAGGACATGGCTGGGCGTGGCCATGGCACGAGTTAGGACGTCGCAGGACATGGCAGGGTTTGGCCATGGAACGAGTCAGTACGTCGCTGGACATGGCCATGGCACGCGTCAGGACGTGGCAGGGCGTGGTCATGGCACAAGTTACGACGTTGCAGGACATGGCAGGATATGGCCATGGTACGTGTCAGGACGCGTCATGACGTGGCCAAAATACGTGTTATGATGCGTCAGGACATGGCCATGGCATATATCAGGACATGCCCATGGCACGTGTCAGGACGCATCAGGACATGGCAGGGCGTGGCCATGGCACGAGTCGGGACGTCGCAGGACGTGTCTGGACATGGCCATGGCACGTGTCAGGACGCGTCAGGACATGGCAGGGCGTGACCATGGCACGAGTCAGGACGTCGCAGGAAATGGCAAGATATGGCCATGGTACGTGTCAGGACGCGTCAGCACATGGCCATGGCACGCGTCAGTACGTGGCTGGGCGTGGCTATGGCACGAGTCAGGACGTCGCAGGACATGGCCATGGCACGTGTCAGGACGTGGCCATGGTACGTGTCAGGACATGGCAGGATATGGCCATGGTACGTGTCAGGACGTGGCCATGGTACGTGTGAGGATGCGTTAGGACATGGCCATGGCACGTGTCAGGACGCATCAGGACATGCCCATGGCACGTGCCAAGACGCATCAGGACATGGCAGGGCGTGGCCATGGCACGAGTTGGGATGTCGTAGGACGTGTCAGGACATGGCCATGGCACGTGTCAGGACGCGTTAGGACATGGCAGGGCGTGACCATGGCACGTTTCAGGACGTCGCAGGACATGGTAGGATATGGCCATGGTACGTGTCGGGACGCGTCAGGACATGGCCATGGCACAAGTCAGTACGTGGCTGGGCGTGGCTATGGCACGAGTCAGGACGTCGCAGGACATGGCCATGGCACGCGTCAGGACGTGGCAGGGCGTGGTCATGGAACGAGTTAGGACGTCGCAGGACATGGCAGGTTATGGCTATGGTACGTGTCAGGACGCGTCAGGACGTGGCCATGGTACGTGTCAGGATGCGTCAGGACATGGCCATTGTAAGGACGCATCAGGACATGGCCATGGCAAGTGTCATGACGCATCAAGACATGTCAGGGCATGGCCATGGCACGAGTCGGGACGTCGCAGGACATGGCAGGGCGTGGCCATGGCACGAGTCGGGACCTCGCAAGACATGTCGGGACATTGCCATGGCACGTGTCAGGACGTGTCAGGACACGGCTGGCCGTGGCCGTGGCACGAGTCAAGACGCCGCAGGACATGGCAGGATATGGCCATGGTACGTGTCAGGACGCGTCAATACATGGCCATGGCACGCGTCAGGACGTGGCAGGGTGTGGCCATGGCACGAGTCAGGACGTCGCAGGACATGGCCATGGCACGCGTCAGGACGTGGCAGGGTGTGGTCATGGCACAAGTTAGGACATCGCAGGACATGGCAGGATATGGCCATGGTACGTGTTTGGACGCGTTAGGACGTGGCCATGGCACGTGTCAGGACGTTAGGACATGGCAAGGCGTGGCCATAGCACGAGTTGGGACGTCGCAGGACATGGCAAGGCGTGGCTATGGCATGAGTCTGGACCTTGCAGGACGTGTCAGGACATTGCCATGGCACGTGTCAGGACACGTCAGGACATGGCTGGGCGTGGCCATGGCACGAGTTAGGACGTCCCAGGACATGGCAGGGTTTGGCCATGGAACGAGTCAGTACGTCGCTGGACATGGCCATGGCACGCGTCAGGACGTGGCAGGGCGTGGTCATGGCACAAGTTACGACGTCGCAGGACATGGCAGGATAAGGCCATGGTACGTGTCAGGACGCGTCATGGCGTGGCCATAATACGTGTTATGATGCGTCAGGACATGGCCATGGCATATATCAGGACGCATCAGGACATGCCCACGGCACGTGTCAGGACGCATCAGGACTTGGCAGGGCGTGGCCATGGCACGAGTCGGGACGTCGCAGGACGTGTCTTGACATGGCCATGGCACGTGTCAGGACGCGTCAGGACATGGTAGGGCGTGACTATGGCACGAGTCAGGACGTCGCAGGAAATGGCAAGATATGGCCATGGTACGTGTCAGGACGCGTCAGGACATGGCCATGGCACGCGTCAGGACGTGGCTGGGCGTGGCTATGGCACGAGTCAGGACGTCGCAGCAAATGGCCATGGCACGTGTCCGGACGTGGCAGGGCGTGGTCATGGCACGAGTTACGAAATCACAGGACATGGCAGGATATGGCCATGGTACGTGTCAGGACGCGTCAGGACGTGGCCATGGTACGTGTGAGGATGCGTCAGGACATGGCCATGGCACGTGTCAGGACGCATCAGGACATGCCCATGGCACGTGTCAAGACGTATCAGGACATGGCAGGGCGTGGCCATGGCACGAGTTGGGACGTCGCAGGACGTGTCAGGACATGGCCATGGCACGTGTCAGGACGCGTTAGGACATGGCAGGGCGTGACCATGGTACGTTTCAGGACGTCGCAGGACATGGCAGGATATGGCCATGGTACGTGTCGGGACGCGTCAGGACATGGCCATGGCACAAGTCAGTACGTGGCTGGGCGTGGCTATGGCACGTGTCAGGACGTTGAAGGACATGGCCATGGCACGCGTCAGGACGTGGCAGCTCATGGAACGAGTTAGGACGTCGCAGGACATGGCAGGTTATGGCTATGGTACGTGTCAGGACGCGTCAGGACGTGGCCATGGTACGTGTCAGGATGCGTCAGGACATGGCCATTGTCAGGACGCATCGGGACATGGCCATGGCAAGTGTCATGACGCATCAAGACATGTCAGGGCGTGGCCATGGCACGAGTCGGGACGTCGCAGGACATGGCATGGCGTGGCCATGGCATGAGTCGGGACCTCGCAAGACTTGTCGGGACATTGCCATGGCACGTGTCAGGACACTGCTAGCCGTGGCCGTGGCACGAGTCAGGACGCCGCAGGACATGGCAGGATATGGCCATGGTACGTGTCAGGACGCGTCAATACATGGCCATGGCACGCGTCAGGACGTGGCAGGGTGTGGCCATGGCACGAGTCAGGACGTCGCAGGACATGGCCATGGCATGCGTCAGGACGTGGCAGTGTGTGGTCATGGCACAAGTTAGGATATCGCAGGACATGGCAGGATATGGCCATGGTACGTGTTTGGACGCGTCAGGACGTGGCCATGGTACGTGTCAGGACGCATCAGGACATGGCCAGGGCACGTGTCACGACGCATCAGAACATGGAAGGGCGTGGCCATGGCACGAGTCGGGACGTCGCAGGACATGGCAGGGCGTGGCCATTGCACGAGTCGGGACGTCGCATGACGTGTCAGGACATGGCCATGGCACGTGTCAGGACGCATCAGGACATGGCCAGGGCACGTGTCACGATGCATCAAAACATGGAAGGGCGTGGCCATGGCACGAGTCGGGACGTCGCAGGACATGGCAGGGCGTGGCCATTGCACGAGTCGGGACGTCGCATGACGTGTCAGGACATGGCCATGGCACGTGTCAGGACGTTACGACATGGCAAGGCGTGGCCATAGCACGAGTTGGGACGTCACAGGACATGGCAAGGTGTGGCAATGGCACGAGTCAGGACTCGTCAGGACATGGGGGGGCGTGGCCATGGCACGAGTTAGGACATCGCAGGACATGGCAGGGTTTGGCCATGGAACGAGTCAGTACGTCGCTGGACATGGCCATGGCACGCGTTAGGACGTGGCAGGGCGTGGTCATGGCACAAGTTACGACGTCGCAGGACATGGCAGGATATGGCCATGGTACGTGTCAGGACGCGTCATGACGTGGCCATAATACGTGTTATGATGCGTCAGGACATGGCCATGGCATATATCAGGACGCATCAGAACATGCCCACGGCACGTGTCAGGACGCATCAGGACATGGCAGGGCGTGGCAATGGCACGAGTCGGGACGTCGCAGGACGTGTCTGGACATGGCCATGGCACGTGTCAGGACGCGTCAGGACATGGCAGGGCGTGACCATGGCACGAGTCAGGACGTCGCAGGAAATAGCAAGATATGGCCATGGTACGTGTCAGGACGCGTCAGGACATGGCCATTGCACGCGTCAGTACGTGGTAGGGCGTGGCTATGGCACGAGTCAGGACGTGGCAGGGCGTGGCCATGGCACGAGTCATGACGTCGCAAGACGTGTCAGGACATGGCCATGGCACGTGTCAGGACGCGTTAGGACATGGCAGGGCATGACCATGGCACGTTTCAGGACGTCGCAGGACATGGTAGGATATGGCCATGGTACGTGTCGGGACGCGTCAGGACATGGCCATGGCACAAGTCAGTACGTGGCTGGGCGTGGCTATGGCACGAGTCAGGACGTCGCAGGACATGGCCATTGCACGCGTCAGGACGTGGCAGGGCGTAGTCATGGAACGAGTTAGGACGTCGCAGGACATGGCAGGTTATGGCTATGGTACGTGTCAGGACGCGTCAGGACGTGGCCATGGTACGTGTTAGGATGCGTCAGGACATGGCCATTGTAAGGACGCATCAGGACATGGCCAGGGCACGTGTCACGACGCATCAAAACATGGAAGGGCGTGGCCATGGCACGAGTCGGGACGTCGCAGGACATGGCAGGGCGTGGCCATGGCACGAGTCGGGACCTCGTAAGACATGTCGGGACATTGCCATGGCACGTGTCAGGACGTGTGAGGACACGGCTGGCCGTGGCCGTGGCACGAGTCAAGACGCCGCAGGACATGGCAGGATATGGCCATGGTACGTGTCAGGACGCGTCAATACATGGCCATGGCATGCGTCAGGACGTGGCAGGGTGTGGCCATGGCACGAGTCAGGACGTTGCAGGACATGGCCATGGCACGCGACAGGACGTGGCAGGGTGTGGTCATGGCACAAGTTAGGACATGGCAGGACATGGCAGGATATGGCCATGGTACGTGTTTGGACGCGTTAGGACGTGGCCATGGCACGTGTCAGGACGTTAGGACATGGCAAGGCGTGGCCATAGCACGAGTTGGGACGTCGCAGGACATGGCAAGGCGTGGCTATGGCATGAGTCTGGACCTTGCAGGACGTGTCAGGACATTGCCATGGCACGTGTCAGGACACGTCAGGACATGGCTGGGCGTGGACATGGCTGGGCGTGGCCATGGCACGAGTTAGGACGTCCCAGGACATGGCAGGGTTTGGCCATGGAACGAGTCAGTACGTCGCTGGACATGGCCATGGCACGCGTCAGGACGTGGCAGGGCGTGGTCATGGCACAAGTTACGACGTCGTAGGACATGGCAGGATAAGGCCATGGTACGTGTCAGGACGCGTCATGACGTGGCCATAATACGTGTTATGATGCGTCAGGACATGGCCATGGCATATATCAGGACGCATCAGGACATGCCCACGGCACGTGTCAGGACGCATCAGGACTTGGCAGGGCGTGGCCATGGCACGAGTCGGGACGTCGCAGGACGTGTCTGGACATGGCCATGGCACGTGTCAGGACGCGTCAGGACATGGTAGGGCGTGACCATGGCACGAGTCAGGACGTCGCAGGAAATGGCAAGATATGGCCATGGTACGTGTCAGGACGCGTCAGGACATGGCCATGGCACGCGTCAGGACGTGGCTGGGCGTGGCTATGGCACGAGTCAGGACGTCGCAGCAAATGGCCATGGCACGTGTCCGGACGTGGCAGGGCGTGGTCATGGCACGAGTTACGAAATCACAGGACATGGCAGGATATGGCCATGGTACGTGTCAGGACGCGTCAGGACGTGGCCATGGTACGTGTGAGGATGCGTCAGGACATGGCCATGGCACGTGTCAGGACGCATCAGGACATGCCCATGGCACGTGTCAAGACGCATCAGGACATGGCAGGGCGTGGCCATGGCACGAGTTGGGACGTCGCAGGACGTGTCAGGACATGGCCATGGCACGTGTCAGGACGCGTTAGGACATGGCAGGGCGTGACCATGGCACGTTTCAGGACGTCGCAGGACATGGCAGGATATGGCCATGGTACGTGTCGGGACGCGTCAGGACATGGCCATGGCACAAGTCAGTACGTGGCTGGGCGTGGCTATGGCACGTGTCAGGACGTTGCAGGACATGGCCATGGCACGCGTCAGGACGTGGCAGGGCGTGGTCATGGAACGAGTTAGGACGTCGCAGGACATGGCAGGTTATGGCTATGGTACGTGTCAGGACGCGTCAGGACGTGGCCATGGTACGTGTCAGGATGCGTCAGGACATGGCCATTGTCAGGACGCATCGGGACATGGCCATGGCAAGTGTCATGACGCATCAAGACATGTCAGGGCGTGGCCATGGCATGAGTCGGGACCTCGCAAGACTTGTCGGGACATTGCCATGGCACGTATCAGGACACGGCTGGCCGTGGCCGTGGCACGAGTCAGGACGCCGCAGGACATGGCAGGATATGGCCATGGTACGTGTCAGGACGCGTCAATACATGGCCATGGCACGCGTCAGGACGTGGCAGGGTGTGGCCATGGCACGAGTCAGGACGTCGCAGGACATGGCCATGGCACGCGTCAGGACGTGGCAGTGTGTGGTCATGGCACAAGTTAGGATATCGCAGGACATGGCAGGATATGGCCATGGTACGTGTTTGGACGCGTCAGGACGTGGCCATGGTACGTGTCAGGACGCATCAGGACATGGCCAGGGCACGTGTCACGACGCATCAGAACATGGAAGGGCGTGGCCATGGCACGAGTCGGGACGTCGCAGGACATGGCAGGGCGTGGCCATTGCACGAGTCGGGACGTCGCATGACGTGTCAGGACATGGCCATGGCACGTGTCAGGACGCATCAGGACATGGCCAGGGCACGTGTCACGACGCATCAAAACATGGAAGGGCGTGGCCATGGCACGAGTCGGGACGTCGCAGGACATGGCAGGGCGTGGCCATTGCACGAGTCGGGAGGTCGCATGACGTGTCAGGACATGGCCATGGCACGTGTCAGGACGTTACGACATGGCAAGGCGTGGCCATAGCACGAGTTGGGACGTCACAGGACATGGCAAGGTGTGGCAATGGCACGAGTCAGGACTCGTCAGGACATGGCTGGGCGTGGCCATGGCACGAGTTAGGACGTCGCAGGACATGGCAGGGTTTGGCCATGGAACGAGTCAGTACGTCGCTGGACATGGCCATGGCACGCGTCAGGACGTGGCAGAGCGTGGTCATGGCATAAGTTACGACGTCGCAGGACATGGCAGGATATGGCCATGGTACGTGTCAGGACGCGTCATGACGTGGCCATAATACGTGTTATGATGCGTCAGGACATGGCCATGGCATATATCAGGACGCATCAGGACATGCCCACGGCACGTGTCAGGACACATCAGGACATGGCAGGGCGTGGCAATGGCACGAGTCGGGACGTCCCAGGACGTGTCTGGACATGGCCATGGCACGTGTCAGGACGCGTTAGGACATGGCAGGGCGTGACCATGGCACGAGTCAGGACGTCGCAGGAAATAGCAAGATATGGCCATGGTACGTGTCAGGACGCGTCAGGACATGGCCATTGCACGCGTCAGTACGTGGTAGGGCGTGGCTATGGCACGAGTCAGGACGTCGCAGGACATGGCCATGGCACGTGTCCGGACGTGGCAGGGCATGGTCATGGCACGAGTTACGAAATCGCAGGACATGGCTGGATATGGCCATGGTACGTGTCAGGACGCGTCAGGACGTGGCCATGGTACGTGTAAGGATGCGTCAGAACATGGCCATGGCACGTGTCAGGACGCATCAGGACATGCCCACGGCACGTGTCAGGACGCATCAGGACATGGCAGGGCGTGGCCATGGCACGAGTCAGGACGTCGCAGGACGTGTCAGGACATGGCCATGGCTTGTGTCAGGACGCGTTAGGACATGGCACGGCGTGACCATGGCACGTTTCAGGACGTCGTAGGACATGGCAGGATATGGCCATGGTACGTGTCGGGACGCGTCAGGACATGGCCATGGCACAAGTCAGTACGTGGCTGGGTGTGACTATGGCACGAGTCAGGACGTCGCAGGACATGGCCATGGCACGCGTCAGGACATGGCAGGGCGTGGTCATGGAACGAGTTAGGACGTCGCAGGACATGGCAGGTTATGGCTATGGTACGTGTCAGGACACGTCAGGACGTGGCCATTGTACGTGTCAAGATACGTCAGGACATGGCCATTGTCAGGACGCATCAGGACATGGCCATGGCAAGTGTCATGACGCATCAAGACATGTCCGGGCGTGGCCATGGCACGAGTCGGGACGTTGTAGGACATGGCAGGGCGTGGCCATGGCACGAGTCGGGACCTCGCAAGACTTGTCGGGACATTGCCATGGCACGTGTCACGACGTGTCAGGACACGGCTGGCCGTGGCCGTGGCACGAGTCAGGACGTCGCAGGACATGGCAGGATATGCCCATGGTACGTGTCAGGACGCATCTATACATGGCCATGGCACGCGTCAGGACGTTGCAGGGTGTGGCCATGGCACGAGTCAGGACGTCGCAGGACATGGCCATGGCACGCGTCAGGACGTGGCAGGGTGTGGTCATGGCACAAGTTAGGATATCGCAGGACATGGCAGGATATGGCCATGGTACGTGTTTGGACGCGTCAGGACGTGGCCATGGTACGTGTCAGGACGCATCAGGACATGGCCATGGCACGTGTCACGACGCATCAGAACATGGAAGGGCATGGCCATGGCACGAGTCAGGACGTCGTAGGACATGGCAGGGCGTGGCCATGGCACGAGTCGGGACGTCGCATGACGTGTCAGGACATGGCCATGGCACGTGTCAGGACGCGTCAGGACATGGCAGGGCGTGGCCATGGCACGAGTAGGGACGTCGCAGGACATGGCAGGGCGTGGCCATGGCACAAGTCGGGACCTCGCAGGACGTGTCAGGACAAGGCTATTGCACGTGTCAGGACGCGTCAAGACATGGCAGGGTGTGGCCATGGCATGAGTCAGTACGTCGCAGGACATGGCAGGATATGGCCATGGTACGTGTCAGGACGCGTTAGGACATGGCCATGGCACGCGTCAGTACGTGGCTGGGCGTGGCTATGGCATGAGTCAGGACGTCGCAAGACATGGCCATGGCACGCGTCAGGATGTGGCAGGGCGTGGTCATGGCACGAGTTAGGACGTCGCAGGACATGGCATGATATGGCCATGGTACGTGTCACGACGTGGCCATGGTACGTGTCAAGATGTGTCACGACATGGCCATGGCACGTGTCAGGACGCATCAGGACATGGCCATGGCACGTGTCATGACGCATCAAGACATGTCAGGGCGTGGCCATGGCACGTGTCAGGACGCGTCAGGACGTGGCCATGGTACATGTCAGGACGTCGCAGGACATGGCAGGATATGGCAGGATATGGCCATGGTACGTGTTAGGATGCGTCAGGACATGGCCATGGCACGTGTCAGGACATGGCAGGGCGTGGCCATGGCACGAGTCGGGACGTCGCAGGACGTGTCAGGACATGGCCATGGCTCGTGTCAGGACGCGTTAGGACATGGCAGGGCGTGACCATGGCACGTTTCAGGACGTCGCAGGACATGGCAGGATATGGCCATGGTACGTGTCGGGACGCGTCAGGACATGGCCATGGCACAAGTCAGTACGTGGCTGGGCGTGACTATGGCACGAGTCAGGACGTCGCAAGACATGGCCATGGCACGCGTCAGGACGTGGCAGGGCGTGGTCATGGAACGAGTTAGGACGTCGCAGGACATGGCAGGTTATGGCTATGGTACGTGTCAAGACGCGTCAGGACGTGGCCATTGTACATGTCAGGATGCGTTAGGACATGGCCATTGTCAGGACGCATCAGGACATGGCCATGGCAACTGTCATGACGCATCAAGACATGTCAGGGCGTGGCCATGGCACGAGTCGGGACGTCGCAGGACATGGCAGGGCGTGGCCATGGCACGAGTCGGGACCTCGCAAGACTTGTCGGGACATTGCCATGGCACGTGGCAGGACGTGTCAGGACACGGCTGGCCGTGGCCGTGGCACGAGTCAGGACGTCGCAGGACATGGCAGGATATGGCCATGGTACGTGTTAGGACGCGTCTATACATGGCCATGGCACGCGTCTGGACGTGGCAGGGTGTGGCCATGGCACGAGTCAGGACGTCGCAGGACATGGCCATGGCACGCGTCAGGACGTGGCAGGGTGTGGTCATGGCACAAGTTAGGACATCGCAGGACATGGCAGGATATGGCCATGGTACGTGTTTTGACGCGTCAGGACGTGGCCATGGTACGTGTCAGGACGCATCAGGACATGGCCATGGCACGTGTCACGACGCATCAGAACATGGAAGGGCATGGCCATGGCACGAGTCGGGACGTCGTAGGACATGGCAGGGCGTGGCCATGGCACGAGTCGGGACGTCGCATGACGTGTCAGGACATGGCCATGGCACGTGTCAGGACGCGTCAGGACATGGCAGGGCGTGGCAATGGCACGAGTAGGGACGTCGCAGGACATGGCAGGGCGTGGCCATGGCACAAGTCGGGAACTCGCAGGACGTGTCAGGACATGGCTATTGCACGTGTCAGGACGCGTCAAGACATGGCAGGGTGTGGCCATGGCATGAGTCAGTACGTCGCAGGACATGGCAGGATATGGCCATGGTACGTGTCAGGACGCGTCAGGACATGGCCATGGCACGCGTCAAGACGTGGCAGGGCGTGGCCATGGCACGCGTCAGTACGTCGCAGGACATGGCCATGGCACGCATCAGGACGTGGCAAGGCGTGACCATGGCACGAGTCAGGACGTCGCAGGACTTGGCCATGGCACGCGTCAGGACGCGTCAAGACATTGCAGGGCGTGGCCATAGAACGAGTCAGGACGTCGCAGGACATGGTAGGGCGTGGCCATGGCATGAGTCGGAACCTCGCAGGACGTGTCAGGACATGTCCATGGCACTAGTCAGGACGCGTCAGGACTTGGCAGGGCGTGGCCATGGCACGCGTCAGTACGTGGCTGGGCAAGGCTATGGCATGAGTCAGGACGTCGCAGGACATGGCCATGGCACGCGTCAGGATGTGGCAGGGCGTGGTCATGGCACGAGTTAGGACGTCGCAGGACATGGCATGATATGGCCATGGTACGTGTCACGACGTGGCCATGGTACGTGTCAAGATGTGTCACGACATGGCCATGGCACGTGTCAGGACGCATCAGGACATGGCCATGGCACGTGTCATGACGCATCAAGACATGTCAGGGCATGGCCATGGCACGAGTCGGGACGTCGCAGGGCGTGGCTATCGCATGAGTCCGGATGTCGCAGGACGTTTCAGGACATGGCCATGGCACGTGTCAGGACGTCAGGACATGGCAAGGCGTGGCCATGGCACGTGTCGGGACGTCGCAAGACATGGCAGGGCGTGGCGATGGCACGAGTCGGGACCTCGCAGGACGTGTCAGGACATTGCCATGGCATGTGACAGGTCGCATCAGGACATGGCAGGGTGTGGTCATGGCACAAGTTACGACGTCGCAGGACATGGCAGGATATGGCCATGGTACGTGTTAGGATGCGTCAGGACGTGGCCATGGTCCGTGTTAGGACGCATCAGGACATGGCCATGGCACGTGTCCATGGCACGCGTCGGGACGTCGCAGGACGTGTTAGGACATGGCCATGGCACGTGTCAGGACGTGTCAAGACATGGTAGGGGCGTGGCCATGGCACGAGTTGGGACGTCGCAGGACATGGCAGGGCGTGGCCATGGCACTAGTCGGGACCTCGCAGGACCTGTAAGGACACAGCCATGGCACGTGTCAGGACGCGTCTAGACATGGCAGGGCGTGCCCTTGGCACGAGTCAAGACGTCGCAACACATGGCAGGTTATGGCCATGGTACGTGTCAGGACATGGCCATGGCACGCGTCAGGACGTGGCAGGGCGTGGCCATGGCACGAGTTAGGACATCGCAGGACATGGCCATGGCACGCGTCACGACGTGGCAGGGGGAGGTCAAGGCATGAGTTAGGACGTCGTAGGACATGGCAGGATATGGCCTTGGTACGTGTCAGGACGCGTCAGGATTTGGCTGCGGTTCGTGTCAGGACGCTTCAGGACATGGCCTTGGCACGTGTCACGATGCATCAGAACATAGAAGTGCGTGGCCATGGCACGAGTCGGGACGTCGCAGGGAGTTGCCATGGCACGTGTTAGAACGCATCAGGACATGGCCATGGCACGTGTCAGGACATGGCAGGGCGTGGCCATGGCACGAGTCGGGACGTCGGAGGACATGGCAGGGCGTGGCCATGGCATGAGTCGGGACGTCGCAGGATGTTTCAGGACATGGCCATGGCACGTGTCAGGACAAGCCAGGGCGTGGCTATGGCAAGAGTCGGGACGTCGCAGGGCGTGTTAGGACATGGCCATGGCACGAATCAGGACGTTGTAGGACATGGCCATGGCACGCGTCAGGACGGGGATGGGTGTGGCCATGGCACAAGTTAGGACGCGTCAGGACGCGGCCATGGTACGTGTCAGGATGCGTCAGGAAATGGCCATGGCACGTGTTAGGACGTATCAGGATATGGACATGGCACGTGTCAGGACACGTCAGGGCATGGCAGGGCGTGGCCATGGCACGAGTCGAAACGTCAATGGACATGGCAGGGCGTGGCCATGGCACGAGTCGGGACGTCGCAGGACGTGTTAGGACATGGCCATGGCACGTGTCAGGACGCGTCAAGACATGGCAGGGCGTGGCCATGGCATGAGACGGGACGTCGCAGAACATGGCAGGGCGTGGCCATGGCACGAGTCCGGACGTCGCAGGACATGGGAGGATATGGCCATGGTACGTGTCAGGACGCGTCAGGACATGGCATTGGCACGCGTCAGTACGTGGCTGGACGTGGCTATGGCACGAGTCAGGACGTCGCAGGACATGGCCATGGCACGCGTCAGGATGTGGCAGGGCATGGTCAAGGCACAAGTTAGGACGTCGCAGGACATGGCAGGATATGGCCATGGTACGTGTCAGGACGCGTCAGCACATGGCCATGTACGTGTCAGGATGCGTCAGGACAAGGCCATGGCACGTGTCAGGACGCATCAGGACATGGCCATGGCACGTGTCATGACGCATCAAGACATGTCAGGGCGTGGCCATGGCACGAGTTGGGACGTCGTAGGGCGTGGCCATGGCACGAGTCCGGATGTCGCAGGACGTGTTAGGACATGGCCATGGCACGTGACAGGACGTCAGGACATGGCAGGGCGTGGCCATGGCCCGTGTCGGGACGTCGCAAGACATGGCAATGCGTGGCCATGGCACGAGTCGGGACCTCAAGGGACGTGTCAAGACATTGCCATGGCATGTGGCAGGTCGCGTGAGGACATGGCTGGGCGTGGCTATGGCACGAGTTAGGACGTCACAGGACATGGAAGGATATGGCCATGGTACGTGTCAGGACGTCGCAGGACATGGCCATGGCACGCGTCAGGACGTGGCAGGGTATGGTCATGGCACAAGTTAGGACGTCGCAGGACATGGCAGGATATGGCCATGGTACGTGTTAGGACGCGTCAGGACGTGGCCATGGTCCGTGTCAGGATGCGTCAGGACATGGCCATGGCACGTGTTTGGACGCATCAGGGCATGGCCATGGCACGTGTCAGGACGCATCAAGACATGGCCATGGCACGTGTCCATGGCACGCGTCTGGACGTCGCAGGACGTTTTAGGACATGGCCATGGCACGTGTCAGGACGTGTCAAGACATGGCAGGGCGTGGCCATTGCACGAGTTGGGACGTCGCGGGACATGGCAGGGCGTGGCCATGGCACTAGTCGGGACCTCGCAGGAAGTGTCTGGACATGGCCATGGCACGTGTCAGGACGCGTCTAGACATGGCAGGGCGAGGCCATGGCACGAGTCAAGACGTCGCAAGACATGGCAGGTATGGCCATGGTACGTGTCAGGATGCATCAGGACATGGCCATGGCACGCGTCAGGACGCATCAGGACATGGCCATGGCACATGTCATGACGCATCAACACATGTCAGGTCGTGGCCATGGCACGAGTCGGGACGCGTCAGGACATGGCAGGGCGTGGCCATGGCACGAGTCAAGACGTCGCAAGACATGGCAGGACATGGCCATGGTACGTGTCAGGACACGTCAGGACATGGCCATGGCACGCGTCAGGACCTGGCAGGGCGTGGCCATGGCACGAGTTAGGACGTCGCAGGACATGGCAGGATATGGCCATGGTACGTGTCACGATGCGTCAGGACGTGGCCGTGGTTCGTGTTAGGATGCGTCAGGACATGGCCATTGCACGCGTCAGGACGTGGCTGGGCATGGTCATGGCACGAGTCAGTACGTCGCAGGACATGGCAGGATATGGCCATGGTACGTGTCAAGACGCGTTAGGACGTGGCCATGGTACGTGTCAAGATGCGTCAGGACATGGCCATGGCACGTGTCAGGACGCATCAGGACATGGCCATGGCAAGTGTCAAGATGCATCAGGACATGGCAGAGCATGGCCATGGCACGAGTCGTGACGTCGCAGGGCGTGGCCATGGCACGAGTCATGACGTCGTAGGGCGCGGCCATGGCACGAGTCGGGATGTCGTAGGACGTGTCAGGACATGGCCATGGCACGTGTCAGGACGTTAGGACATGGCAAGGCGTGGCCATAGCACGAGTTGGGACGTCGCAGGACATGGCAAGGCCATGGCACGTGTCAGGTCGCGTCAGGACATGGTTGGGCGTGGCCATGGAACGAGTTAGGACGTCGCAGGACATGGCAGGGTTTGGCCATGGAACGAGTCAGTACGTCGCTGGACATGGCCATGGCACGCGTCAGGACGTGGCAGGGCGTGGTCATGGCACAAGTTACGACGTTGCAGGACATGGCAAGATATGGCCATGGTACGTGTAAGGACGCGTCATGATGTGGCCAAAATACGAGTTATGATGCGTCAGGACATGGCCATGGCATATATCAGGACATGCCCACGGCACGTGTCAGGACGCATCAGGACATGGCAGGGCGTGGCCATGGCACGAGTCGGGACGTCGCATGACGTGTCTGGACATGGCCATGGCACGTGTCAGGACGCGTCAGGACATGGCAGGGCGTGACCATGGCACGAGTCAGGACGTCGCAGGAAATGGCAAGATATGGCCATGGTACGTGTCAGGACGCGTCAGCACATGGCCATGGCACGCGTCAATACGTGGCTGGGCGTGGCTATGGCACGAGTCAGGACGTCGCAGGACATGGCCATGGCACGTGTCCGGACGTGGCAGGGCGTGGTCATGGCACGAGTTACGAAATCGCAGGACATGGCAGGATATGGCCATGGTACGTGTCAGGACGTGGCCATGGTACGTGTTAGGATGCGTCAGGACATGACCATGGCACGTGTCAGGACGCATCAGGACATGCCCATGGCACGTGCCAAGACGCATCAGGACATGGCAGGGCGTGGTCATGGCACGAGTTGGGACGTCGTAGGACGTGTCAGGACATGGCCATGGCACGTGTCAGGACGCGTTAGGACATGGCAGGGCGTGACCATGGCACGTTTCAGGACGTCGCAGGACATGGCAGGATATGGCCATGGTACGTGTCGGGACGCGTCAGGACATGGCCATGGCACAAGTCAGTACGTGGCTGGGCGTGGCTATGGCACGAGTCAGGACGTGGCAGGACATGGCCATGGCACGCGTCAGGACGTGGCAGGGCGTAATCATGGAACGAGTTAGGACGTCGCAGGACATGGCAGGTTATGGCTATGGTACGTGTCAGGACGCGTCAGGACGTGGCCATGGTACGTGTCAGGATGCGTCAGGACATGGCCATTGTAAGGACGCATCAGGACATGGCCATGGCAAGTGTCATGACGCATCAAGACATGTCAGGGCATGGCCATGGCACGAGTCGGGACGTCGCAGGACATGGCAGAGCGTGGCCATGGCACGAGTCGGGACCTCGCAAGACATGTCGGGACATTACCATGGCACGTGTCAGGACGTGTTAGGACACGGCTGGCCGTGGCCGTGGCACGAGTCAAGACGCCGCAGGACATGGCAGGATATGGCCATGGTACGTGTCAGGACGCGTCAATGCATGGCCATGGCACGCGTCAGGACGTGGCAGGGTGTGGTCATGGCACGAGTCAGGACGTCGCAGGACATGGCCATGGCACGCGTCAGGACGTGGCAGGGTGTGGTCATGGCACAAGTTAGGACATCGCAGGACATGGCAGGATATGGCCATGGTACGTGTTTGGACGCGTTAGGACGTGGCCATGGCACGTGTCAGGACGTTAGGACATGGCAAGGCGTGGCCATATCACGAGTTGGGACGTCGCAGGACATGGCAAGGCGTGGCTATGGCATGAGTCTGGACCTTGCAGGACGTGTCAGGACATTGCCATGGCACGTGTCAGGACACGTCAGGACATGGCTGGGCGTGGCCATGGCACGAGTTAGGACGTCGCAGGACATGGCAGGGTTTGGCCATGGAACGAGTCAGTACGTCGCTGGACATGGCCATGGCACGCGTCAGGACGTGGCAAGGCGTGGTCATGGCACAAGTTACGACGTCGCAGGACATGGCAGGATAAGGCCATGGTACGTGTCAGGACGCGTCATGACGTGGCCATAATACGTGTTATGATGCGTCAGGACATGGCCATGGCATATATCAGGACGCATCAGGACATGCCCACGGCACGTGTCAGGACATGGCCATGGCACGTGTCAGGACGCGTCAGGACGTGGCCATGGTACGTGTGAGGATGCGTCAGGACATGGCCATGGCACGTGTCAGGACGCATCAGGACATGCCCATGGCACGTGTCAAGACGTATCAGGACATGGCAGGGCGTGGCCATGGCACGAGTTGGGACGTCGCAGGACGTGTCAGGACATGGCCATGGCACGTGTCAGGACGCGTTAGGACATGGCAGGGCGTGACCATTGTACGTTTCAGGACGTCGCAGGACATGGCAGGATATGGCCATGGTACGTGTCGGGACGCGCCAGGACATGGCCATGGCACAAGTCAGTACGTGGCTGGGCGTGGCTATGGCACGTGTCAGGACGTTGCAGGACATGGCCATGGCACGCGTCAGGACGTGGCAGCTCATGGAACGAGTTAGAACGTCGCAGGACATGGCAGGTTATGGCTATGGTACGTGTCAGGACGCGTCAGGACGTGGCCATGGTACGTGTCAGGATGCGTCAGGACATGGCCATTGTCAGGACGCATCGGGACATGGCCATGGCAAGTGTCATGACGCATCAAGACATGTCAGGGCGTGGCCATGGCACGAGTCGGGACGTCGCAGGACATGGCAGGGCGTGGCCATGGCACGAGTCGGGACCTCGCAAGACTTGTCAGGACATTGCCATGGCACGTGTCATGACACAGCTGGCCGTGGCCGTGGCACGAGTCAGGACGCCGCAGGAAATGGCAAGATATGGCCATGGTACGTGTCAGGACGCGTCAATACATGGCCATGGCACGCGTCAGGACGTGGCAGGGTGTGGCCATGGCACGAGTCAGGACATCGCAGGATATGGCCATGGCACGCGTCAGGACGTGGCAGTGTGTGGTCATGGCACAAGTTAGGACATCGCAGGACATGGCAGGATATGGCCATGGTACGTGTTTGGACGCGTCAGGACGTGGCCATGGTACGTGTCAGGACGCATCAGGACATGGCCATGGCACGTGTCACGACGCATCAGAACATGGAAGGGCGTGGCCATGGCACGAGTCGGGACGTCGCAGGACATGGCAAGGCGTGGCCATTGCACGAGTCGGGACATCGCATGACGTGTCAGCACATGGCCATGGCACGTGTCAGGACGTTAGGACATGGCAAGGCGTGGCCATAGCACGAGTTGGGACGTCGCAGGACATGGCAAGGCGTGGCAATGGCACGAGTCAGGACGCGTCAGAACATGGCTGGGCGTGGCCATGGCACGAGTTAGGACGTCGCAGGACATGGCAGGGTTTGGCCATGGAACGAGTCAGTACGTCGCTGGACATGGCCATGGCACGCGTCAGGACGTGGCAGGGCGTAATCATGGCACAAGTTACGACGTCGCAGGACATGGCAGGATATGGCCATGGTACGTGTCAGGACGCGTCATGACGTGGCCATAACACGTGTTATGATGCGTCAGGACATGGCCATGGCATATATCAGGACGCATCAGGACATGCCCACGGCACGTGTCAGGACGCATCAGGACATGGCAGGGCGTGGCCATGGCACGAGTCGGGACGTCGCAGGACGTGTCTGGACATGGCCATGGCACGTGTCAGGACGCGTCAGGACATGGCAGGGCGTGACCATGGCACGAGTCAGGACGTCGCAGGAAATAGCAAGATATGGCCATGGTACGTGTCAGGACGCGTCAGGACATGGCCATTGCACGCGTCAGTACGTGGTAGGGCGTGGCTATGGCACGAGTCAGGACGTCGCAGGACATGGCCATGGCACGTGTCCGGACGTGGCAGGGCGTGGTCATGGCACGAGTTACGAAATCGCAGGACATGGCTGGATATGGCCATGGTACGTGTCAGGACGCGTCAGGACGTGGCCATGGTACGTGTGAGGATGCGTCAGAACATGGCCATGGCACGTGTCAGGACGCATCAGGACATGCCCACGGCACGTGTCAGGACGCATCAGGACATGGCAGAGCGTGGCCATGGCACGAGTCGGGACGTCGCAGGACGTGTCAGGACATGGCCATGGCTCGTGTCAGGACGCGTTAGGACATGGCAGGGCGTGACCATGGCACGTTTCAGGACGTCGCAGGACATGGCAAGATATGGCCATGGTACGTGTCGGGACGCGTCAGGACATGGCCATGGCACAAGTCAGTACGTGGCTGGGTGTGACTATGGCACGAGTCAGGACGTCGCAGGACATGGCCATGGCACGCGTCAGGACGTGGCAGGGCGTGGTCATGGAACGAGTTAGGACGTCGCAGGACATGGCAGGTTATGGCTATGGTACGTGTCAGGACGCGTCAGAACGCGTCAGGACGTGGCCATTGTACGTGTCAGGATACGTCAGGACATGGCCATTGTCAGGACGCATCAGGACATGGCCATGGCAAGTGTTATGACGCATCAAGACATGTCCGGGCGTGGCCATGGCACGAGTCGGGACGTCGCAGGACATGGCAGGGCGTGGCCATGGCACGAGTCGGGACCTCGCAAGACTTGTCGGGACATTGCCACGGCACGTGTCAGGACGTGTCAGGACACGGCTGGCCGTGGCCGTGGCACGAGTCAGGACGTCGCAGGACATGGCAGGATATGCCCATGGTACGTGTCAGGACGCGTCTATACATGGCCATGGCACGCGTCAGGACGTTGCAGGGTGTGGCCATGGCACGAGTCAGGACGTCGCAGGACATGGCCATGGCACGCGTCAGGACGTGGCAGGGTGTGGTCATGGCACAAGTTAGGATATCGCATGACATGGCAGGATATGGCCATGGTACGTCTTTGGACGCGTCAGGACGTGGCCATGGTACGTGTCAGGACGCATCAGGACATGGCCATGGCACGTGTCACGATGCATCAGAACATGGAAGGGCATGGCCATGGCACGAGTCAGGACGTCGCAGCAAATGGCCATGGCACGTGTCCGGACGTGTCAGGGCGTGGTCATGGCACGAGTTACGAAATCACAGGACATGGCAGGATATGGCCATAGTACGTGTCAGGACGCGTCAGGACGTGGCCATGGTACGTGTGAGGATGCGTCAGGACATGGCCATGGCACGTGTCAGGACGCATCAGGACATGCCCATGGCACGTGTCAAGACGTATCAGGACATGGCAGGGCGCGGCCATGGCACGAGTTGGGACGTCGCAGGACGTGTCAGGACATGGCCATGGCACGTGTCAGGACGCGTTAGGACATGGCAGGGCGTGACCATGGTACGTTTCAGGACGTCGCAGGACATGGCAGGATATGGCCATGGTACGTGTCGGGATGCGTCAGGACATGGCCATGGCACAAGTCAGTACGTGGCTGGGCGTGGCTATGGCACGTGTCAGGACGTTGCAGGACATGGCCATGGCACGCGTCAGGACGTGGCAGCTCATGGAACGAGTTAGGACGTCGCAGGACATGGCAGGTTATGGCTATGGTACGTGTCAGGACGCGTCAGGACGTGGCCATGGTACGTGTCAGGATGCGTCAGGACCTGGCCATTGTCAGGACGCATCGGGACATGGCCATGGCAAGTGTCATGACGCATCAAGACATGTCAGGGCGTGGCCATGGCACGAGTCGGGACGTCGCAGGACATGGCAGGGCGTGGCCATGGCACGAGTCGGGACCTCGCAAGACTTGTTGGGACATTGCCATGGCACGTGTCAGGACACGGCTGGCCGTGGCCGTGGCACGAGTCAGGACGCCGCAGGACATGGCAGGATATGGCCATGGTACGTGTCAAGACGCGTCAATACATGGCCATGGCACGCGCCAGGACGTGGAAGGGTGTGGCCATGGCACGAGTCAAGACGTCGCAGGACATGGCCATGGCACGCGTCAGGACGTGGCAGTGTGTGGTCATGGCACAAGTTAGGACATCGCAGGACATGGCAGGATATGGCCATGGTACGTGTTTGAACGCGTCAGGACGTGGCCATGGTACGTGTCAGGACGCATCAGGACATGGCCATGGCACGTGTCACGACGCATCAGAACATGGAAGGGCGTGGCCATGGCACGAGTCGGGACGTCGCAGGACATGGCAGGGCGTGGCCATTGCACGAGTCGGGACGTTGCATGACGTGTCAGGACATGGCCATGGCACGTGTCAGGACGTTAGGACATGGCAAGGCGTGGCCATAGCACGAGTTGGGACGTCGCAGGACATGGCAAGGCGTGGCAATGGCACGAGTCAGGACGCGTCAGGACATGGCTGGGCGTGGCCATGGCACGAGTTAGGACGTCGCAGGACATGGCAGGGTTTGGCCATGGAACGAGTCAGTACGTCGCTGGACATGGCCATGGCACGCGTCAGGACGTGGCAGGGCGTGGTCATGGCACAAGTTACGACGTCGCAGGACATGGCAGGATATGGCCATGGTACGTGTCAGGACGCGTCATGACGTGGCCATAATACGTGTTATGATGCGTCTGGACATGGCCATGGCATATATCAGGACGCATCAGGACATGCCCACGGCACGTGTCAGGACGCATCAGGACATGGCAGGGCGTGGCCATGGCACGAGTCGGGACGTCGCAGGACTTTTCTGGACATGGCCATGGCACGTGTCAGGACGCGTCAGGACATGGCAGGGCGTGACCATGGCACGAGTTAGGACGTCGCAGGAAATAGCAAGATATGGCCATGGTACGTGTCAGGACGCGTCAGGACATGGCCATTGCACGCGTCAGTACGTGGTAGGGCGTGGCTATGGCACGAGTCAGGACGTCGCAGGACATGGCCATGGCACGTGTCCAGACGTGGCAGGGCGTGGTCATGGCACGAGTTACGAAATCGCAGGACATGGCTGGATATGGCCATGGTACGTGTCAGGACGCGTCAGGACGTGGCCATGGTACGTGTGAGGATGCGTCAGAACATGGCCATGGCACGTGTCAGGACGCATCAGGACATGCCCACGGCACGTGTCAGGACGCATCAGGACATGGCAGGGCGTGGCCATGGCACGAGTCGGGACGTCGCAGGACGTGTCAGGACATGGCCATGGCTCGTGTCAGGACGCGTTAGGACATGGCAAGGCGTGACCATGGCACGTTTCAGGACGTCGCAGGACATGGCAGGATATGGCCATGGTACGTGTCGGGACGCGTCAGGACATGGCCATGGCACAAGTCAGTACGTGGCTGGGTGTGACTATGGCACGAGTCAGGACGTCGCAGGACATGGCCATGGCACGCGTCAGGACGTGGCAGGGCGTGGTCATGGAACGAGTTAGGACGTCGCAGGACATATCAGGTTATGGCTATGGTACGTGTCAGGACGCGTCAGGACGTGGCCATTGTACGTGTCAGGATACGTCAGGACATGGCCATTGTCAGGACACATCAGGACATGGCCATGGCAAGTGTCATGACGCATCAAGACATGTCCGGGCGTGGCCATGGCACGAGTAAGGACGTCGCAGGACATGGCAGGGCGTGGCCATGGCACGAGTCGGGACCTCGCAAGACTTGTCGGGATATTGCCATGGCACGTGTCAGGACGTGTCAGGACACGGCTGGCCGTGGCCGTGACACGAGTCAGGACGTCGCAGGACATGGCAGGATATGCCCATGGTACGATTCAGGACGCGTCTATACATGGCCATGGCACGCGTCAGGACGTTGCAGGGTGTGGCCATGGCACGAGTCAGGACGTCGCAGGACATGGCCATTGCACGCGTCAGGATGTGGCAGGGTGTGGTCATGGCACAAGTTAGGATATCGCAGGACATGGCAGGATATGGCCATGGTACGTCTTTGGACGCGTCAGGACGTGGCCATGGTACGTGTCAGGACGCATCAGGACATGGCCATGGCACGTGTCACGACGCATCAGAACATGGAAGGGCATGGCCATGGCACGAGTCGGGACGTCGTAGGACATGGCAGGGCGTGGCCATGGCATGAGTCGGGACGTCGCATGACGTGTCAGGACATGGCCATGGCACGTGTCAGGACGCGTCAGGACATGGCAGGGCGTGGCCATGGCACGAGTAGGGACGTCGCAGGACATGGCAGGGCGTGGCCATGGCACAAGTCGGGACCTCGCAGGACGTGTCAGGACAAGGCTATTGCACGTGTAAGGACGCGTCAAGACATGGCAGGGTGTGGCCATGGCATGAGTCAGTACGTCGCAGGACATGGTAGGATATGGCCATGGTACGTGTCAGGACGCATCAGGACATGGCCATGGCACGCGTCAGTACGTGGCTGGGCGTGGCTATGGCATGAGTCAGGACGTTGCAAGACATGGCCATGGCACGCGTCAGGATGTGGCAGGGCGTGGTCATGGCACGAGTTGGGACGTCGCAGGACATGGCATGATATGGCCATTACGTGTCACGACGTGGCCATGGTACGTGTCAAGATGTGTCACGACATGGCCATGGCACGTGTCAGGACGCATCAGGACATGGCCATGGCACGTGTCATGACGCATCAAGACATGTCAGGGCGTGGCCATGGCACGAGTCGGGACGTCGCAGGGCGTGGCTATCGCATGAGTCCGGATGTCGCAGGACGTTTCAGGACATGGCCATGGCATGTGTCAGGACGTCAGGACATGGCAAGACGTGGCCATGGCACGTGTGAGGACGTCGCAAGACATGGCAGGGCGTGGCGATGGCACGAGTCGGGACCTCGCAGGACGTGTCAGGACATTGCCATGGCATGTGACAGGTCGCATCAGGACATTGCAGGGCGTGGCTATGGCACGAGATAGGATGTCGCAGGACATGGCAGGATAAGGCCATGGTACGTGTTAGGACGCGTCAGGACGTGGCCATGGTACATGTCAGGACGTCGCAGGACATGGCCATGGCACGCGTCCGGACGTGGCAGGGTGTGGTCATGGCACAAGTTACGACGTCGCAGGACATGGCAGGATATGGCCATGGTACGTGTTAGGATGCGTCAGGACATGGCCATGGCACGTGTCAGGACGCATCAGGACATGCCCACGGCACGTGTCAGGACGCATCAGGACATGGCAGGGCGTGGCCATGGCACGAGTCGGGACGTCGCAGGACGTGTCAGGACATGGCCATGGCTCGTGTCAGGATGCGTTAGGACATGGCAGGGCGTGACCATGGCACATTTCAGGACGTCGCAGGACATGGCAGGATATGGCAATGGTACGTGTCGGGACGCGTCAGGACATGGCCATGGCACAAGTCAGTACGTGGCTGGGCGTGACAATGGCACGAGTCAGGACGTCGCAAGACATGGCCATGGCACGCGTCAGGACGTGGCAGGGCGTGGTCATGGAACGAGTTAGGACGTCGCAGCACATGGCAGGTTATGGCTATGGTACGTGTCAAGACGCGTCAGGACGTGACCATTGTACATGTCAGGATGCGTCAGGACATGGCCATTGTCAGGACGCATCAGGACATGGCCATGGCAACTGTCATGACGCATCAAGACATGCCAGGGCGTGGCCATGGCACGAGTCGGGACGTCTCAGGACATGGCAGGGCGTGGCCATGGCACGAGTCGGGACCTCGCAAGACTTGTCGGGACATTGCCATGGCACGTGTCAGGACGTGTCAGGACACGGCTGGCCGTGGCCGTGGCACGAGTCAGGACGTCGCAGGACATGGCAGGATATGGCCATGGTACGTGTTAGGACGCGTCTATACATGGCCATGGCACGCGTCAGGACGTGGCAGGGTGTGGCCATGGCACGAGTCAGGACGTCGCAGGACATGACCATGGCACGCGTCAGGACGTGGCAGGGTGTGGTCATGGCACAAGTTAGGACATCGCAGGACATGGCAGGATATGGCCATGGTACGTGTTTTGACGCGTCAGGACGTGGCCATGGTACGTGTCAGGACGCATCAGGACATGGCCATGGCACGTGTCACGACGCATCAGAACATTGAAGGGCATGGCCATGGCACGAGTCGGGACGTCGTAGGACATGGCAGGGCGTGGCCATGGCACGAGTCGGGACGTCGCATGACGTGTCAGGACATGGCCATGGCACGTGTCAGGACGTGTCAGGACATGGCAGGGCGTGGCAATAGCACGAGTAGGGACGTCGCAGGACATGGCAGGGCGTGGCCATGGCACAAGTCGGGACCTCATAGGACGTGTTAGGACATGGCTATTGCACGTGTCAGGACGCGTCAAGACATGGCAGGGTGTGGCCATGGCATGAGTCAGTACGTCGCAGGACATGGCAGGATATGGCCATGGTACGTGTCAGGACGCGTCAGGACATGGCCATGGCACGCGTCAAGACGTGGCAGGGCGTGGCCATGGCACGCGTCAGTACGTCGCAGGACATGGCCATGGCACGCGTCAGGACGTGGCAAGGCGTGACCATGGCACGAGTCGGGACGTCGCAGGACATGGCCATGGCACGCGTCAGGACGCGTCAAGACATGGCAGGGCGTGGCCATAGAACGAGTCAGGACGTCGCAGGACATGGTAGGGCGTGGCCATGGCACGAGTCGGAACCTCGCAGGACGTGTCAGGACATGTCCATGGCACTAGTCAGGACGCGTCAGGACATGGCAGGGTGTGGCCATGGCACGCGTCAGTACGTGGCTGGGCAAGGCTATGGCATGAGTCAGGACGTCGCAGGACATGGCCATGGCACGCGTCAGGATGTGGCAGGGCGTGGTCATGGCACGAGTTAGGACGTCGCAGGACATGGCATGATATGGCCATGGTACGTGTCACGACGTGGCCATGGTACGTGTCAAGATGTGTCACGACATGGCCATGGCACGTGTCAGGACGCATCAGGACATGGCCATGGCACGTGTCATGACGCATCAGGACATGGCAGAGCGTGGCCATGGCACGAGTCGGGACGTCGCAGGGCGCGGCCATGGCGCGAGTCAGGATGTCGTAGGACGTGTCAGGACATGGCCATGGCACGTGTTAGGACGTTAGGACATGGCAACGCGTGGCCACAGCACGAGTCGGGACGTCGCAGGACATGGCAGGGCGTGGCCATGGCACGAGTCGGGACCTCGCAGGACTTGTCGGGACATTGGCATGGCACGTGTCAGGTCGTGTCAAGACATGGCTGGGCGTGGCCGTGGCACGAGTCAGGACATCGAAGGACATGGCAGGATATGGCCATGGTACGTGTCAGGACGCGTCAAGACATGGCCATGGCACGCGTCAGGATGCGTCAGGACAGGGCCACAGCACGTGTCAGGACGCATCACGACATGGCCATGGCACATGTCATGACGTGTCAAGACATGGCAGGGCGTGGCCATTGCACGAGTTGGGACGTGGTAGGACATGGCAGGGCGTGGCCATGGCACTAGTCGGGACCTCGCAGGACGTGTCTGGACATGGCCATGGCACGTGTCAGGACGCGTCTAGACATGGCAGGGCGTGGCCATGGTACGTGTCAGGACGCATCAGGACATGGCCATGGCACGCGTCAGGACGCATCAGGACATGGCCATGGCACATGTCATGACGCATCAACACATGTCAGGGCGTGGCCATGGCACGAGTCGGGACGTCGCAGGACATGGCAGGGCGTGGCCATGGCACGAGTCGGGACCTCGCAGGACTTGTCGGAACATTGCCATGGCACGTGTCAGGTCGTGTCAAGACATGGCTGGGCGTGGCCGTGGCACGAGTCAGGACATCGAAGGACATGGCAGGATATGGCCATGGTCTGTGTCAGGACGCGTCAGGACATGGCCATGGCACGCGTCAGGATGCGTCAGGACAGGGCCACAGCACGTGTCAGGACGCATCAGGACATGGCAATGGCACATGTCATGACGCATCAACACATGTCAGGGCGTGGCCATGGCACGAGTCGGGACGTCGCAGGACATGGCAGGGCGTGGCCATGGCACGAGTCAGGACCTCGCAGGACTTGTCGGGACATTGCCATGGCACGTGTCAAGTCGTGTCAAGCCATGGTTGGGCGTGGCCGTGGCACGAGTCAGGACGTCGCAGGACATGGCAGGATATGGCCATGGTACGTGTCAGGACGCGTCAGGACATGGCCATGGCACGCGTCAGGACGTCGCAGGGTGTGGCCATGGCACGAGTCAGGACGTCGCAGGACATGGCTATGGCACGCGTCAGGACGTGGTAGGGTGTGGTCATGGCACAAGTTAGGACGTCGCAGGACATGGCAGGATATGGCCATGGTACGTGTTTGGACGCGTCAGGACGTGGCCATGGTACGTGTCAGGACGCATCAGGACATGGCCATGGCACGTGTCACGACGCATCAGAACATGGAAGGGCGTGGCTATGGCACGAGTCGGGACGTTGCAGGACATGGCAGGGCGTGGCCATGGCACGAGTCGGGACGTCGCAAGACGTGTCAGGACATTGCCATGGCACGTGTCAGGACGCGTCAGGACATGGCAGGGCGTGGCCATGGCAGGAGTAGCGACGTCGCAGGACATGGCAGGGCGTGGCCATGGCACAAGTCGGGACCTCGCAGGACGTGTCAGGACATGGCCATCGCACGCGTCAGGACGTGGCTGGGCGTGGTCATGGCACGAGTCAGTACGTCGCAGGACATGGCAGTATATGGCCATGGTACGTGTTAGGACGCGTCAGGACGTGGCCATGGTACGTGTCAAGATGCGTCAGGACATGGCCATGGCACGTGTCAGGACGCATCAGGACATGGCCATGGCACGTGTTAGGACGCATCAGGACATGGCAGAGCGTGGCCATGGCACGAGTCGGGACATCGCAGGACATGGCCATGGCACGCGTCAGGACGTGGCAGGGTGTGGTCATGGCACAAGTTAGGACGTCGCAGGACATGGCAGGATATGGCCATGGTACGTGTTTGGACGCGTCAGGACGTGGCCATGGTACGTGTCAGGACGCATCAGGACATGGCCATGGCACGCGTCAGGACGCATCAGGACATGGCCATGGCACGTGTAGGGACGTCGCAGGACGTGTTAGGACATGGCCATGGCACGTGTCAGGACGTGTCAAGACATGGCAGGGCGTGGCCATAGCACGAGTTGGGACGTTGCAGGACATGGCAGGGCGTGGCCATGGCACTAGTCGGGACCTCGCAGGACGTGTCTGTACATGGCCATGGCACGTGTCAGGACGCGTCTAGACCTTGCAGGGCGTGGCCATGGCACGAGTCAAGACGTCGCAAGACATGCCAGGTATGGCCATGGTACGTGTCAGGACGCATCAGGACATGGCCATGGCACGCGTCAGGACACATCAGGACATGGCCATGGCACATGTCATGACGCATCAACACATGTCAGGGCGTGGCCATGGCACGAGTCGGGACGTCGCAGGACATGGCAGGGCGTGGCCATGGCACGAGTCGGGACCTCGCAGGACTTGTAGGGACATTGCCATGGCACGTGTCAGGTCGTGTCAAGACATGGCTGGGCGTGGCCGTGGCACGAGTCAGGACGTCGCAGGACATGGCAGGATATGGCCATGGTACGTGTCAGGACGCGTCAGGACATGGCCGTGGCACGCGTCAGGATGCGTTAGGACAGGGCCACAGCACGTGTCAGGACGCATCAGGACATGGCCATGGCACATGTCATTACGCATCAACACATGTCAGGGCGTGGCCATGGCACGAGTCGGGATGTCGCAGGACATGGCAGGGCGTGGCCATGGCACGAGTCGGGACCTCGCAGGACTTGTCGGGACATTGCCATGGCACGTGTCAGGTCGTGTCAAGACATGGCTGGGCGTGGCCATGGCACGAGTCAGGACGTAGCAGGACATGGCAGGATATGGCCATGGTACGTGTCAGGACGCGTCAGGACATGGCCATGGCACGCGTCAGGACGTGGCAGGGTGTGGCCATGGCACGAGTCAGGACGTCGCAGGACATGGCTATGGCACGCGTCAGGACGTGGTAGGGTGTGGTCATGGCTCAAGTTAGGACGTCGCAGGATATGGCCATGGTACGTGTTTGGACGCGTCAGGACGTGGCCATGGTACGTGTCAGGACGCATCAGGACATGGCCATGGCACGTGTCACGACGCATCAGAACATGCAAGGGCATGGCCATGGCACGAGTCGGGACGTTGCAGGACATGGCAGGGCGTGGCCATGGCACGAGTCGGGACGTCGCAAGACGTGTCGGGACATTACCATGGCACGTGTCAGGACGCGTCACGACATGGCAGGGCGTGGCCATGGCAGGAGTAGCGACGTCGCAGGACATGGCAGGGCGTGGCCATGGCACAAGTCAGGACCTCGCAGGACGTGTCAGGACATGGCCATCGCACGCGTCAGGACGTGGCTGGGCGTGGTCATGGCACGAGTCAGTACGTCGCAGGACATGGCAGTATATGGCCATGGTACGTGTTAGGACGCGTCAGGACGTGGCCATGGTACGTGTCAAGATGCGTCAGGACATGGCCATGGCACGTGTCAGGACGCATCAGGACATGGCCATGGCACGTGATAGGACGCATCAGGATATGGCAGAGCGTGGCCATGGCACGAGTCGGGACGTTGCAGGGCGTGGCCATGGCACGAGTTGGGACGTCGCAGGGCGCGGCCATGGCACGAGTCGGGATGTCGTAGGACGTGTCAGGACATGGCCATGGCACGTGTCAGGACGTTAGGACATGGCAAGCCGTGGCCATAGCACGAGTTGGGACGTCGCAGGACATGGCAAGGCGTGGCCATGGCACGAGTCGGGACCTTGCAGGACGTGTCAAGACATTGCCATGGCACGTGTCAGGACGCGTCAGGACATGGCTGGACGTGGCCATGGCACGAGTTAGGACGTCACAAGACATGGCTGGGGTTGGCCATGGAACGAGTCAGTACGTCGCTGGACATGGCCATGGCACGCGTCAGGACGTGGCAGGGCGTGGTCATGGCACAAGTTAGTACGTCGCATGACATGGTAGGATATGGCCATGCTACGTATCAGGACGCGCCAGGACGTGGCCATAATACGTGTTAGGATGTGTGAGGACATGGCCATGGCACATGTCAGGACGCATCAGGACATGCCCACGGCACGTGTCAGGAAGCATCAGGACATGGCAGGGCGTGGCCATGGCACGAGTCGGGACGTCGCAGGACATGTCAGGACATGGCCATGGCACGTGTCAGGACGCGTCTAGACATGGCAGGGCGTGACCATGGCACGAGTCAGGACGTTGCAGGAAATAGCAGGATATGGCCATGGTACCTGTAAGGACGCGTCAGGATATGGCCATGGCACGCATAAGTACGTGGCTGGGCGTGGCTATGGCACGAGTCAGGACGTCGCAGGACATGGCCATGGCACGTGTCAGGACGTGGCAGGGTGTGGTCATGGCACGAGTTACGAAATCGCAGGACATGGCAGATATGGCCATGGTACGTGTCAGGACGCGTCAGGACGTGGCCATGGTACGTGCCAGGATGCGTCAGGACATGGCCATGGCACGTGTCAGGACGCATCAGGACATGCCCACGGCACGTGTCAGGGCGCATCAGGACATGGCAGGGCGTGGCCATGGCACGAGTCGGGACGTCGCAGGACGTGTTAGGACATGGCCATGGCTCGTGTCAGGACGCGTTAGGACATGGCAGGGCGTGAACATGGCACGTGTCAGGACGTCGCAGGACATGGCAGGATATGGCCATGGTACGTGTCAGGACGCGTCAGACCATGGCCATGGCACGCGTCAGTACGTGGCTGGGCGTGGCTATGGCACGAGTCAGGACGTCGCCGGACATGGCCATCGCACGCGTCAGGACGTGTCAGGGCGTGGTCATGGCACGAGTTAGGACGTCGCAGGACATGGCAGGATATGGCTATGGTACGTGTCAGGACGCGTCAGCACGTGGCCATGGTACGTGTCAGGATGCGTCAGGACAGGGCCATGGCAAGTGTCAGGACGCATCAGGACATGGCTATGGCACATGTCATGACGCATCAACACATGTCAGGGCGTGGCCATGGCACGAGTCGGGACGTCGCAGGACATGGTAGGGCGTGGCCATGGCACGAGTCGGGACCTCGCAGGACTTGTCGGGACATTGCCATGGCACGTGTCAGGTCGTGTCAAGACATGGCTGGGCGTGGTCGGGCACGAGTTAGGACGTCGCAGTACAGGGCAGGATATGGCCATGGTACGTGTCAGGACGCGTCAGGACATGGCCATGGCACGCGTCAGGACGTGGCAGGGTGTGGCCATGGCACGAGTCAGGACGTCGCAGGACATGGCCATGGCACGCGTCAAGACGTGGTAGGGCGTGGTCATGGCACAAGTTAGGACGTCGCAGGACATGGCAGGATATGGCCATGGTACGTGTCAGGACACGTCAGGACGTGGCCATGGTACGTGTAAGGATGCGTTAGGACATCGCCATGGCACGTGTCAGGACGCATCAGGCCATGGCAGGGCGTGGCCATGGCACGAGTCGGGACGTCGCAGGATGTGTCAGGACATGGCCATGGCACGTGTCAGGACATGGAGGATATGGCTATGGTACGTGTCAGGACGCGTCAGGTCATGGCCATGGCACGCGTCAGTACGTGGCAGGGCGTGGCTATGGCAAGAGTCAGGACGTCGCAGGACATGGCCATGGCACGCGTCAGGATGTGGCAGGGCGTGGTCATGGCACGAGTTAGGACGTCGCAGGACGTGGCCATGGTTCGTGTCAGGACGCGTCAGGACGTGGCCATGGTACTTGTCAGGACGCATCAGGACATGGCCATGGCACGTGTTAGGACGCATCGGGACATGGCCATGGCACGTGTCATGACGCATCAAGACATGTCAGGGCGTGGCCATGGCATGAGTCGGGATGTCGCAGGACGTGTTAGGACATGGCCATGGCATGTGTCAGGACATCAGAACATGGCAGGGCGTGGCCATGGCACGAGTCGGGACGTCGCAGGACATGGCAGGGCGTGGCCATGGCAAGAGTCGGGACCTCGCAGGACTTGTCGGGACATTGCCATGGCACGTGTCGGGTCGTGTCAGGACATGGCTGGGCGTTGCCATGGCACGAGTTAAGACATTGCAGGACATGGCTGGATATGTCCATGGTACGTGTCAGGACGCGTCAGGACATGGCCATGGCACGTGTCAGGACGTGGCAGGGTGTGGTCGTGGCCGTGGTTCGTGTCAGGATGCGTCAGGACATGGCCATGGCACGCGTCAGGAAGTGGCTGGGCATGGTCATGGCACGAGTCAGTACGTCGCAGGACATGGCAGGATATGGCCATGGTACGTGTCAGGACGCGTCAGGACATGGCCATGGTACGTGTCAAGATGCGTCAGGACATGGCCATGGCACGTGTCAGGACGCATCAGGACATGGCCATGGCACGTGTCAGGACGCATCAGGACATGGCATAGCGTGGCCATGGCACGAGTCCGGACGTCGCAGGGCGTGGCCATGGCACGAGTCGAACGTCGCAGGGCGCGGCCATGGCTCGAGTCGGGATATCGTAGGACTTGTCAGGACATGGCCATGGCACGTGTCAGGACGTTAGGACATGGCAAGGCGTGGCCATAGCACGAGTTGGGACGTCGCAGGACATGGCAAGGCGTGGCCATGGCACGAGTCGGGACCTTGCAAGACGTGTCAGGACATTGCCATGGCACGTGTCAGGACGCGTCAGGACATGGCTGGGCGTGGCCATGGCACGAGTTAGGACGTCGCAGGATATGGCTGGGGTTGGCCATGGAACGAGGCAGTACGTCGCTGGACATGGCCATGGCACGCGTCAGGACGTGGCAGGGCGTGGTTATGGCACAAGTTAGGACGTCGCAGGACATGGTAGGATATGGCCGTGCTACGTGTCAGGACGCATTAGGACGTGGCCATAATACGTGTTAGGATGCGTGAGGACATGGCCATGGCACATGTCAGGACGCATCAGGACATGCCCACGGCGTGGCCATGGCACGTGTCAGGACGCGTCAGGACATGGCAGGGCGTGACCATGGCACGAGTCAGGACGTCGCAGGAAATGGCAGGATATGGCCATGGTACGTGTCAGGACGCATCAGGACATGGCCATGGCACGCGTCAGTACGTGGCTGGGCGTGGCTATGGCACGAGTCAGGACGTCGCAGGACATGGCCATGGCACGTGTCAGGACGTGGCAGGGCATGGTCATGGCATGAGTTGCGAAATCGCAGGACATGGCAGGATATGGCCATGGTACGTGTCAGGATGCGTCAGGACGTGGCCATGGTACGTGTCAGGATGCGTCAGGACATGCCCACGGCACGTGTCAGGACGCATTAGGACATGCCCACGGCACGTGTCAGGACGCATTAGGACATGGCTGGGCGTGGCCATGGCACGAGTCGGGACGTCGCAGGACGTGTCAGCACATGGCCATGGCACGTGTCAGGACGCGTTAGGACATGGCAGGGCGTGACCATGGCACGTGTTAGGACGTCGCAGGACATGGCAGGATATGGCCATGGTACGTGTCAGGACGCGTCAGGACATGGCCATGGCACGCGTCAGTACGTGGCTGTGCGTGGCAATGGCACGAGTCAGGACGTCGCCGGACATGGCCATGGCACGCGTCAGGACGTGGCAGGGCATGGTCATGGCACGAGTTAGGATGTCGTAGGACATGGCAGGATATGGCTATGGTACGTGTCAGGACGCGTCAGGACGTGGCCATGGTACGTGTCAGGATGCGTCAGGACATGGCCATGGCACGGGTCAGGTCGTGTCAAGACATGGCGGGGTGTGGCCATGGCACGAGTCAGGACGTCGCAGGACATGGCAGGATATGGCCATGGTACGTGTCAGGACGCGTCAGGACATGGCCATGGCACGCGTCATTACGTGGCAGGGTGTGGCCATGGCACGAATCAGGACGTCGTAGGACATGGCCATGGCACGGGTCAGGACGTGGCAGGGTGTGGTCATGGCACAAGTTAGGACGTCGCAGGACATAGCAGGATATGGCCATGGTACGTGTTTGGACGCATCAGAACGAGGCCATGGTACGTGTCAGGACGCATCAGGACATGGTCATGGCACGTGTCACGATGCATCAGAACATGGTCATGGCACGTGTCACGATGCATCAGAACATGGAAGGGCGTGGCCATGGCACGAGCCGGGACGTCGCAGGACATGGCAGGGCGTGGCCATGGCACGAGTCGGGACGTCGCTAGACGTGTCAGGACATTGCCATGGCACGTGTCAGGACGCGTCAGGACATGGCAGGGCGTGGCCATGGCACGAGTAGGGACGTCGCAGGACATTGCAGGGCATGGCCATGGCACAAGTCGGGACCTCGCAAGACGTGTCGGGACATGGCCATGGCACGTTTCAAGACGTGTCAGGACATGGCAGGGTGTGGCCATGGCATGAGTCAGTACGTCGCAGGACATGGCAGGATATGGCCATGGCACATGTGATGATGCGTCAGGATGTGGCTGTGGTTCGTGTCAGGATGCGTCAGGACATGGCCATGGCACGCGGCAGGACGTGGCTTGGCGTGGTCATGGCACGAGTCAGTACGTCGCAGGACATGGCAGGATATGGCCATGGTACGTGTCAGGACGCGTCAGGACGTGGCCATGGTACGTGTAAGGATGCGTCAGGACATGGCAAGATATTGCCATGGTACGTGTCAGGACGCGTCAGGACTTGGCCATGGCACGCGTCAGGACGTGGCAGGGTGTGGCCATGACATGTGTCAGGGCACGACAGGACATGGCAGGGCGTTGCCATGGCACGAGTCGGGACGTCGCAGGACATGGCAGGGCGTGTCCATGGCACAAGTCGTGACCTCGGAGGACGTGTCAGGACATTGCCATGGCACGTGTCACGTCGCGTCAGGACATGGATGGGCGTTGCCATGGCACGAGTCAGGACGTCGCAGGACATGGAAGGATATGGCCATGGTACGTGTCAGGACGTGCAGTACATGGCCATGGCACGCGTCAGGACGTTGCAGGGTGTGGCCATGGCACGAATCAGGACGTCGTAGGACATGGCCATGGCTCGCGTCAGGACATGGCAGGGTGTGGTCATGGCACAAGTTAGGACGTCGCAGGACATGGCAGGATATGGCCATGGTACGTGTTAGGACGCGTCAAGACGTGGCCATTGTACGTGTCAGGATGCGTCAGGAAATGGCCACGGCACGTGTTAGGACGCATCAGGACATGGCCATGGAACGTGTCAGGACGCGTCAGGGCATGGCAGGGCGTGGCCATGGCATGAGTTGGAACGTCGCAAAACATGGTAGGGCGTGGCCATGGCACGAGTTGGGACGTCGCAGGACGTGTTAAGACATGGCCATGGCACGTGTCAGGACGCGTCAAGACATGGCAGGACGTGGCCATGGCACGAGTCGGGACGTCGTAGGACATGGCAGGGCGTGGCCATGGCACGAGTCGGGACCTCGCAGGACGTGTCAGGACATGGCCATGGCACTAGTCAGGACGCGTCAGGACATGGCAGGGCGTGGCCATGGCACGAGTCAAGACGTCGCAAGACATGGCAGGACATGGCCATGGTACGTGTCGGGACACATCAGGACATGGCCATGGCACGCGTCAGGACGTGGCAAGCCGTTGCCATGGCACGAGTTAGGACGTCGCAGGACATGGCAGGATATGGCCATGGCACATGTGATGATGCGTCAGGATGTGGCTGTGGTTCGTGTCAGGATGCGTCAGGACATGGCCATGGCACGCGGCAGGACGTGGCTTGGCGTGGTCATGGCACGAGTCAGTACGTCGCAGGACATGGGAGGATATGGCCATGGTACGTGTCAGGACGCGTCAGGACGTGGCCATGGTACGTGTAAGGATGCGTCAGGACATGGCCATGGCGCGTGTCAGGACGCATCAGGACATGGCCATTGCACGTGTCAGGACGCATTAGGACATGGTAGAGCGTGGCCATGGCACGAGTAGGGACGTCGCAGGACATTGCAGGGCGTGGCCATGGCACAAGTCGGGACCTCGCAGGACGTGTCGGGACATGGCCATGGCACGTTTCAGGACGTGTCAGGACATGGCAGGGTGTGGCCATGGCATGAGTCAGTACGTCGCAGGACATGGCAGGATATGGCCATGGCACATGTGATGATGCGTCAGGATGTGGCTGTGGTTCGTGTCAGGATGCGTCAGGACATGGCCATGGCACGCGGCAGGACGTGGCTTGGCGTGGTCATGGCACGAGTCAGTACGTCGCAGGACATGGCATGATATGGCCATGGTACGTGTCAGGACGCGTCAGGACGTGGCCATGGTACGTGTAAGGATGCGTCAGGACATGGCAAGATATTGCCATGGTACGTGTCAGGACGCGTCAGGACATGGCCATGGCACGCGTCAGGACGTGGCAGGGTGTGGCCATGACATGTGTCAGGGCACGACAGGACATGGCAGGGCGTTGCCATGGCACGAGTCGGGACGTCGCAGGACATGGCAGGGCGTGTCCATGGCACAAGTCGTGACCTCGGAGGACGTGTCAGGACATTGCCATGGCACGTGTCATGTCGCGTCAGGACATGGCTGGGCGTTGCCATGGCACGAGTCAGGACGTCGCAGGACATGGAAGGATATGGCCATGGTACGTGTCAGGACGTGCAGTACATGGCCATGGCATGCGTCAGGACGTAGCAGGGTGTGGCCATGGCACGAATCAGGACGTCGTAGGACATGGCCATGGCTCGCGTCAGGACATGGCAGGGTGTGGTCATGGCACAAGTTAGGACGTCGCAGGACATGGCAGGATATGGCCATGGTACGTGTTAGGACGCGTCAAGACGTGGCCATGGTACGTGTCAGGATGCGTCAGGAAATGGCCACGGCACGTGTTAGGACGCATCAGGACATGGCCATGGAACGTGTCAAGACGCGTCAGGGCATGGCAGGGCGTGGCCATGGCATGAGTCGGAACGTCGCAGAACATGGTAGGGCGTGGCCATGGCACGAGTTGGGACTTCGCAGGACGTGTTAAGACATGGCCATGGCACGTGTCAGGACGCGTCAAGACATGGCAGGGCGTGGCCATGGCACGAGTCGGGACGTCGTAGGACATGGCAGGGCGTGGCCATGGCACGAGTCGGGACCTCGCAGGACGTGTCAGGACATGGCCATGGCACTAGTCAGGACGCGTCAGGACATGGCAGGGCGTGGCCATGGCACGAGTCAAGACGTCGCAAGACATGGCAGGACATGGCCATGGTACGTGTCGGGACACATCAGGACATGGCCATGGCACGCGTCAGGACGTGGCAAGCCGTTGGCATGGCACGAGTTAGGACGTCGCAGGACATGGCAGGATATGGCCATGGCACATGTGATGATGCGTCAGGATGTGGCTGTGGTTCGTGTCAGGATGCGTCAGGACATGGCCATGGCACGCGGCAGGACGTGGCTTGGCGTGGTCATGGCACGAGTCAGTACGTCGCAGGACATGGCAGGATATGGCCATGGTACGTGTCAGGACGCGTCAGGACGTGGCCATGGTACGTGTAAGGATGCGTCAGGACATGGCCATGGCGCGTGTCAGGACGCATCAGGACATGGCCATTGCACGTGTCAGGACGCATTAGGACATGGTAGAGCGTGGCCATGGCACGAGTCGCGACATCGCAGGGCGTGGCCATGGCACGAGTCGGGACGTCGCAGGGCGCTGCCATGGCACGAGTCGGGATGTCGTAGGACGTGTCAGGACATGGCCATGGAACGTGTCAGGACGTTAGGACATGGCAAGGCGTGGCCATAGCACGAGTTGGGACGTCGCAGGACATGGCAAGGCGTGGCCATGGCACGAGTCGGGACCTTGCAGGACGTGTCAGGACATCGCCATGGCACGTGTCAGGACGCGTCAGGACATGGCTGGGCGTGGCCATGGCACGAATTAGGACGTCGCAGGACATGGCTGGGGTTGGCCATGGAACGAGTCAGTACGTCGCTGGACATGGCCATGGCACGCATCAGGACGTGGCAGGGCGTGGGCATGGCACAAGTTAGGACGTCGCAGACATGGTAGGATATGGCCATGCTACATGTCAGGACGCGTTAGGACGTGGCCATAATACGTGTTAGGATGCGTGAGGACATGGCCATGGCACATGTCAGGACGCATCAGGACATGCCCATGGCACGTGTCAGACGCATCAGGACATGGCAGGGCGTGGCCATGGCACGAGTTGGGACGTCGCAGGACGTGTCAGGACATGGCCATGGCACGTGTCAGGACGCGTCAGGAGATGGCAGGGCGTGACCATGGCACGAGTCTGGACGTCGCAGGAAATGGCAGGATATGGCCATGGTACGTGTCAGGACGCATCAGGACATGGCCCTGGCACGCGTCAGTACGTGGCTGGGCGTGGCTATGGCACGAGTCAGGACGTCGCAGGACATGGCCATGGCACGTGTTAGCACGTGGCAGGGCGTGGTCATGGCACGAGTTACGAAATCGCAGGACATGGCAGGATATGGCCATGGTACATGTCAGGACGCGTCAGGACGTGGCCATGGTACGTGTCAGGATGCGTCAGGACATGGCCATGGCACGTGTCAGGACGCATCAGGACATGCCCACGGCACGTGTCAGGACGCATCAGGACATGGCAGGGCATGGCCATGGCACGAGTCGGGACGTCGCAGGACGTGTCAGGACATGGCCATGGCACGTGTCAGGATGCGTAAGGACATGGCAGGGCGTGACCATGGCCCGTGTCAGGACGTCGCAGGACATGGTAGGATATGGCCATGGTACGTGTCAGGACATCGCCATGGCACGCGTCAGTACGTGGCTGGGCGTGGCTATGGCACGAGTCAGGACGTCGCCGGACATGGCCATGGCACCCGTCAGGACGTGGCAGGGCGTGGTCATGGCACGAGTTAGGACGTCGCAGGACATGGCAGGATATGGCTATGGTACGTGTCAGGACGCGTCAGGACGTGGCCATGGTACGTGTCAGGATGCATCAGGACATGGCCATGGCACGTGTCAGGACGCATCAGGACATTGCCATGGCACATGTCATGACGCATCAAGACATGTCTGGGCGGGGCCATGGCACGATTCGGGACGTCGCAGGACATGGCAGGGCGTAGCCATGGCACGAGTCGGGACCTCGCAGGACTTTTCGGGACATTGCCATGGCACGTGTCAGGTCGTGTCAAGACATGGCTGGGCGTGGCCGTTGCACGAGTCAAGACGTCGCAGGACATGGCAGGATATGGCCATGGTACGTGTCAGGACGCGTCAGGACATGGCCATGGCACGCGTCAGGACGTGGCAGGGTGTGGCCATGGCACGAGTCAGGACGTCGCAGGACATGGCCATGGCACGCGTCAGGACGTGGCAGGGTGTGGTCATGGCACAAGTTAGGACGTCGCAGGACATGGCAGGATATGGCCATGGTACGTGTTTGGACGCGTCAGGACGTGGCCATGGTACGTGTCAGGACGCATCAGGACATGGCCATGGCACGTGTCACGACGCATCAGAACATGGAAGGGTGTGGCCATGGCACGAGTCGGGACGTCGCAGGACATGGCAGGGCGTGGCCATGGCACGATCGGGACGTCGCAAGACGTGTCAGGACATTGCCATGGCACGTGTCACGACGCGTCAGGACATGGCAGGGCGTAGCCATGGCACGAGTAGGGACGTCATAGGACATGGCATGGCGTGGCCATGGCACAAGTCAGGACCTCGCAGGACGTGTCAGGACATAGCCATAGCACGTGTCAGGACGCGTCACGACATGGCAGGGTGTGGCCATGGCATAAGTCAGTACGTCGTCGGACATGGCAGGATATGGCCATGGTACGTGTCAGGACGCGTCAGGACATGGCCATGGCACGCGTCAGGACGTGGCAGGGCGTGGCCATGGCACGCGTCAGTACGTCGCAGGACATGGCCATGGCACGCGTCAGGACGTGGCAAGGCGTGACGATGGCACGAGTCAGAACGTCGCAGGACATGGCCATGGCACGCGTCAGGACATGGCAGGGTGTGGCCATGGCACGAGTCGGGACATCGCAGGACATGGCAGGGCGTGTCCATGGCAAAAGCCGTGACCTCGGAGGACGTGTCAGGATATTGCCATGGCACGTGTCATGTCGCGTCAGGACATGGCGGGGCGTGGCCATGGCACGAGTCAGGACGTCGCAGGACATGGCAGGATATGGCCATGGTTCGTGTCAGGACGTGTAGTACATGGCCATGGCACGCGTCAGGACATGGCAGGGCGTTGCCATGGCACGAGTCGGGACGTCGCAGTACATGGCAGGGCGTGTCCATGGCACAAGCCGTGACCTCGGAGGACGTGTCAGGATATTGCCATGGAACGTGTCATGTCGCGTCAGGACATGGCTGGGCGTGGCCATGGCGCGAGTCAGGACGTCGCAGGACATGGCAGGACATGTCCTTGGTACGTGTCAGGACGTGCAGTACATGGCCATGGCACGCGTCAGGATGTGGCAGGGTGTGGCCATGGCAAGAATCAGGACGTCGTAGGACATGGCCATGGCACGCGTCAGGACGTGGATGGGTGTGGTCATGGCACAAGTTAGGACGTCGCAGGACATGGCAGGATATAGTCATGGAACGTGTTAGGACGCGTCAGGACGCGGCCATGGTACGTGTCAGGATGAGTGAGGAAATGGCCATGGCACGTGTTAGGACGCATCAGGACATGGCCATGGCACGTGTCAGGACGCGTCAGGGCATGGCAGGGCGTGGCCATGGCACGAGTCGAAGTGTCAAAGGACATGGCACGGCGTGGCCATGGCACGAGTCGGGACGTCGCAGGACGTGTTAGGGCATGGCCATGGCACGTGTCAGGACGCGTCAAGATATAGCAGGGCGTGGCCATGGCACAAGTCGAGACGTCGCAGGACATGGCAGGGCGTGGCCATGGCACGAGTCGGGACCTCGCAGGACGTGTCAGGACATGTCCATGGCACTAGTCAGGACGCGTTAGGACATGGCAGGGCGTGGCCATGGCACGAGTTAGGACGTCGCAGGACATGGCAGGTTATGGCCATGGTACGTGTCAGGATGCGCCAGGACATGGCCATGGCACGCGTCAGGACGTGGCTGGGCGTGGTCATGGCACGAGTCAGTACGTCGCAGGACATGGCAGGATATGGCCATGGTACGTGTCACGACGCGTCAGGACGTGGCCATGGTACGTTTCAAGATGCGTCAGGACATGGCCATGGCACGTGTCAGGACGCATCAGGACATGGCCATGGCACGTGTCAGGACGCATCAGGACATGGCCATGGCACGTGTCAGGACGCATCAGGACATGGCATAGCGTGGCCATGGCACGAGTCGGGACGTCGCAGGGCGTGGCAATGGCATGAGTCGGGACGTCGCAGGGCGCGGCCATGGCACGAGTCGGGATGTTGTAGGACGTGTCAGGACATGGCCATGGCACGTGTCAGGACGTTAGGACATTTCAAGGCGTGGCCATAGCACGAGTTGGGACGTCGCAGGACATGGCAAGGCGTAGCCATGGCACGAGTCGGGACCTTGCAGGACGTGTCAGGACATTGCCATGGCACGTGTCAGGACGCGTCAGGACATGGCGGGGCGTGGCCATGGCACGAGTTAGGACGTCGCAGGACATGGGTGGGGTTGGCCATGGAACGAGTCAGTACGTCGCTGGACATGGCCATGGCACGCGTCAGGACGTGGCAGGGCGTGGTTATGGCACAAGTTAGGACGTCGAAGGACATGGTAGGATATGGCCATGCTACGTGTCAGGACGCGTTAGGACGTGGCCATAATACGTGTTAGGATGCGTGAGGACATGGCCATGGCACATGTAAGGACACATCAGGACATGCCCACGGCACGTGTCAGGACGCATCAGGACATGGCAGTGCGTGGCCATGGCACGAGTCGGGACGTAGCAGGACGTGTCATGACATGGCCATGGCACGTGTCAGGACGCGTCAGGACATGGCAGGGCGTGACCAAGGCACGAGTCAGGACGTCGCAGGAAATGGCAGGATATGGCCATGGTACGTGTCAGGACGCGTCAGGACATGGCCATGGCACGCGTCAGTACGTGGCTGGGCGTGGCTATGGCACGAGTCAGGACGTCGCAGGACATGGCCATGGCACGTGTCAGGACGTGGCAGGGCGTGGTCATGGCATGAGTTGCAAAATCGCAGGACATGGCAGGATATGGCCATGGTACGTGTCAGGACGCGGCCGTGGTACGTGTCAGGATGCGTCAGGACATGCCCACGGCACGTGTCAAGACGCATCAGGACATGCCCACGGCATGTGTCAGGACGCATCAGGACATGGCAGGGCGTGGCAATGGCACGAGTCGGGACGTCGCAGGACGTGTCAGCACATGGCCATGGCACGTGTCAGGACGCGTTAGGACATGGCAGGGCGTGACCATGGCACGGGTCAGTACGTCAAAGGACATGGCAGGATATGGCCATGGTACGTGTCAGGACGCGTCAGGACATGGCCATGGCACGCATCAGTACGTGGCTGGACGTGGCAATGGCACGAGTCAGGACGTCGCCGGACATGGCCATGGCACGCGTCAGGACGTGGCAGGGGATGGTCATGGCACGAGTTAGGACGTCGCAGGACATGGCAGGATATGGCTATGGTACGTGTCAGGACGCGTCAGGACGTGGCCATGGTACGTGTCAGGATGCGTCAGGACATGGCCATGGCACATGTCAGGATGCATCAGGACATGGCCATGGCACATGTCATGATGCATCAAGACATGTCAGGGCGTGGCCATGGCATGTGTCGGGACGTCGCAGGACATGGCAGGGCGTGGCCATGGCACGAGTTGGGACCTCGCAGGACTTGTCGGGACATTGCCATGGCACGTGTCAGGTCGTGTCAAGACATAGCTGGGCGTGGCCGTGGCACGAGTCAGGACGTCGCAGGACATGGCAGGATATGGCCATGGTACGTGTCAGGACGCGTCAGGACATGGCCAGGGCACGCGTCAGGACGTGGCAGGGTGTGGCCATGGCACGAGTCAGGACGTCGCAGGACATGGCACGGGTCGGGACGTCGAAGGACGCGTCGGGACATTGCACTAGCACGCGTCAGGACGTGGCAGGGTGTGGTCATGGCACAAGTTAGGACGTCGCAGGACATGGCAGGATATGGCCATGGTACGTGTTTGGACGCGTCAGGACGTGGCCATGGTACGTGTCAGGACGCATCAGGACATGGCCATGGCACGTGTCACGACGCATCAGAACATGGAAGGGTGTGGCCATGGCACGAGTCGGGACGTCGCAGGACATGACAGGGCGTGGCCATGGCACGATCGGGACGTCGCAAGACGTGTCAGGACATTGCCATGGCACGTGTCACGACGCGTCAGGACATGGCAGGGCGTAGCCATGGCACGAGTTGGGACGTCATAGGACATGGCAAGGCGTGGCCATGGCACAAGTCGGGACCTCGCAGGACGTGTCAGGACATGGCCATAGCACGTGTCAGGACGCGTCACGATATGGCAGGGTGTGGCCATGGCATAAGTCAGTACGTCGCCGGACATGGCAGGATATGGCCATGGTACGTGTCAGGACGCGTCAGGACATGGCCATGGCACGCGTCAGGACGTGGCAGGGCGTGGCCATGGCACGCGTCAGTACGTCGCAGGACATGGCCATGGCACGCGTCAGGACGTGGCAAGGCGTGACGATGGCACGAGTCAGAACGTCGCAGGACATGGCCATGGCACGCGTCAGGACATGGCAGGGTGTGGCCATGGCACGAGTCGGGACGTCGCAGGACATGGCAGGGCGTGTCCATGGCACAAGCCGTGACCTCAGAGGACGTGTCAGGATATTGCCATGGCACGTGTCATGTCGCGTCAGGACATGGCGGGGCGTGGCCATGGCACGAGTCAGGACGTCGCAGGACATGGCAGGATATGGCCATGGTTCGTGTCAGGACGTGTAGTACATGGCCATGTGTCACGCCCCTCCATTTTCTAAGAGGTTATGCCATGCGGACGATGACTGGGCGACATGCAGGCAACGATTTGGCGCACGTATGGCAGCATTTCTCTAGCTAAGTCTAGATCCTTCCAATGGAAGATTCTAGACCCACCTAGACTTCTCTTGTATATTCTACTAAGTGTAGAGATTTGTAGAGAATTGTAGAACTCTCTAGAGCTTTGATCTTAGCCATTGATTAGAATAGATCTTAGCCGTTGATTTGGGACTCTAGCAACTATAAATAGGCTAGAGGCATTTGGCATTTGCATAGAAGAAACACTCAAGCAATCCAACACTTGTACAAAGCATTCTCTTGTTTAATACAAAGCATTCTTGCAAACTTCTCTTCTTAGCTTCTCTTAGCTTTGTTGTGGCAATATTTCGGGGAAAGGCTGACTTAGCACATCGCAGGGGCGGATTGTGACTAAGGCCGCACGGAAGATAGCTAGGGAGTTATCCGGTCCGTGACAGTTGGTATCAGAGCGACGCTACGAAAGGGTTCGTGGGTTAGCTGGGCACATTCACGACATGGCTAGCGGCGGTGAGGAGCAAGTTCGCAAGGGTCGCGAGGAAGAGCGCACCGTACCACCACCACATAAGGGAGGTAAGTCTCGTGACTATCTTGCTAGTTTTGAAGCTCGGTTAGCTAAACTTGAGATAGCTATGGCGGATACAAAAGAGAGGTTGGATCGCACGGAGCAAACAGTAGAAGAGTACGTCGAGAAGGTCGATACCTCGTTGGACGCTTTCCAAGAGAGGATCTATGCTGCCGGGGCAGAAATAGCCAACGAGAACAGCATGTTTCAGGCCAAGGTGTATCAAGCCTTGTCAGATTTGAGGCAGGACGTTGATGAAGCCAAGTCAAGCCTAGAGGCGTCCAAGGCTGCCGTAGAAGAAACCAAGGCCGACTGGGCAATGTGCAGGAGTGCTTTCATGGCGAAAGAAGCTGCCTCAACATCAACCGTGCAAGTCCGAGACACTGCCCGTGCCATGGACTTGCCAAAGCCAAAGGAATACAACGGAGCTCGAGATGCTGTAACCATAGACAACTACCTTTGGCACATGGAGTGCTACTTCGAGGCGCTCAACTTAACAGGGTTGGCCCAGGTACATACTGCCACTTTACATTTCACCGACATGGCTGCACTTTGGTGGCGAAGAAAACGAGCCGACATGGACAAAGGGCTGGTCGTCATTGACAGTTGGGAGGCCCTAAAGAAAGAACTCAAGGCGGAGTTCTACCCGGTGCACGTAAGCCGCGAAGCAAGGGCGAAAATGAGGGACCTCAAACAGGGCCATTCGATCAAGGAGTACGTCAAGGCATTCTCCAACTTGATGCTACAAATTGACAACATGAGCGACGAGGATCTCTTGTTCAACTTCTTATCCGGGCTTAAACCATGGGCGGTTCAGGAATTAAGACGGTCCAAGGCCGATGACATCTCGACGGCACTCAAGGTTGCTGCCACATTGGAGGAATACTCTAGTGCTGACAAAGGGCATGTCAAGCACCAAGGCGAGTCATCCAAGTCCAAGACCCAAAGGACTTGGCCGGTTACAGGTGGGGGAGCCAAGTACGGAACCCACAAGCCAACAACCCATGGTGACAAAGGAAAACAGGTCAGGGACAACAAAAAGGAGGCCAAACCAAGGGAGGGTTGCTTCCTATGTCAGGGACCTCACTGGGCGAGGGACTGCCCACAGCGGAAAGCCATGAGCGCCATGTTGGAGCAACAGGAGCATGGCAACGAAGCTTCCATGGGATGTCTGAAGCTGCTTAGCGCACTAAACGTTAAGCCCACTCCTCACCAGGCGGGTGATAGGAGTCTTATGTACGTGCAGGGGCACATCAACAACAAGGTCGTCCACATAATGATTGATACGGGCGCCACTCACAATTTCATGACTCCAACCGAGGCAGAACGATTGGGTCTCAAGGTGACATACTCCAAGGGTTGGCTCAAGACCGTAAATACCCAGGCCAAACCCGTGGATGGCGTAGCAACAGGGACCGAGTTGAGGCTTAGCGACTGGTCAGGCAAGGTGGACTTCTCGGTGGCAACAATAGACAATTTCACCATTGTTCTAGGTATGGAATTCCTTCGGCAGTACAATGCGGTTCCGTTCCCTAGATTCAACATGTTGATGATCTTGGAAGGAAAACCATGCATGGTTCCAGCGGTTGCCCCTCCCAAGACATCCAAATCTCCTCAACTTAGTGCCATGCAACTGGCCAAGGGAATCAAACGTGGGGAGGAGACATGGTTAGCCGTCCTTCAGCAAGAAGAAGAAGGGGGAGTTGATGGCGATATCCCCGCTTGCATCCAGAACGTGCTGGAAGAATTCAAAGACGTAATGCCACCCGAGTTGCCCCGCAAGCTGCCACCCAGGCGTGGGGTGGATCACAAGATCGAGTTGGAGCCAGGGGCAAAGCCACCAGCCAAAGCACCCTACCGGATGGCGCCACCAGAATTAGAGGAGCTGCGGAGACAGTTGGCGGAATTGTTGGAGATGGGCTTCATCCAACCTTCCAAGGCCCCGTATGGTTCACCGGTGTTATTCCAACGCAAGGCGGACGGATCGCAGCGTCTTTGCATAGACTATCGGGCTCTCAACAAGGTAACCATCAAAAACAAGTATCCAATTCCTCTCATTGCCGACCTTTTTGATCAATTGGGGAAGGCCAAGTTTTACACAAAGCTTGACCTAAGATCGGGATACTATCAAGTGCGCATAGCCGAAGGGGACGAGGGCAAGACAACTTGTGTCACTCGTTATGGGGCTTTTGAATTCTTGGTGATGCCCTTTGGCCTGACAAATGCGCCAGCCACATTTTGCACTCTCATGAATGAAATTCTTCATCCCTACTTGGACCGGTTCGTGGTGGTCTACTTGGACGACATAGTCATATATAGCAACACCATGGAGGAGCATGTAGAACACGTACGGGCCGTTCTCAAGACCTTGCGGGACAATGAGCTTTATGTCAAGAAGGAGAAGTGCTCATTTGCCAAGGAAGAGGTACACTTCCTAGGCCATGTGATCAGAGGCGGCAAACTCATGATGGATACCAAGAAGATTCGGGCGATCGAGGAATGGGAGCCACCGACCAAGGTACCGGAGCTTAGATCTTTCCTTGGTCTTGTAAATTACTATCGGCGCTTTATTACTGGCTATTCAACCAAGGCGGCACCACTCACTGACCTACTCAAGAAGAAGAAGGCTTGGGAGTGGGATGACAGGTGCCAACATGCTTTCGACTTACTGAAGAAGGCCGTAACGGAGGAACCAGTGTTGGCACTACCGGATTGCACCAAGGCGTATGAGGTGCATACTGATGCCTCTGACTTTGCCATAGGAGGCGTGCTTATGCAAGAGGGGCATCCAATTGCGTATGAAAGTCGCAAGCTTAATGACACTGAGAGGCGTTATACAGTGCAAGAGAAGGAGATGACGGCAGTGGTGCATTGCTTGCGAGTTTGGCGACATTACTTGCTCGGGGCCAAGTTCGTGGTGCGGACAGACAATGTGGCAATGAGTTACTTCCAGACACAGAAGAAACTCAGCCCCAAGCAAGCAAGATGGCAAGATTTCCTGGCCGAGTTCGACTACGTGATGGAGCACAAACCGGGCAAGGCCAACTTTGTGGCGGATGCGCTTAGCCGAAAAGCAGAACTGGCGGCAATGTCAAGAGTCCAGGTGGAGCTCTTGGACCTTATCAAGGAAGGCATGGCGCATGATCCTTTAGCCAAGCAGCTGGTGCAGATGGCGAAAGAGGGTAAAACCAAGCAATTCTGGGCAGAAGGCGACCTATTGCGCACCAAGGGGCAGCGGATTTATGTACCCAAATGGGAGAGGTTGCGCAAAAGCATCATTAAGGAGTGCCATGACACCCGCTGGGCAGGTCATCCAGGTCAAAAACGCACTCAAGCTTTGATAGAGACTAACTACTATTGGCCTCGCATGCGGGACGACATAGAGTTATACGTCAAGACTTGTCTTGTATGCCAGCAAGACAAGGTGGAACAACGGGTACCCGCAGGACTTCTGGAACCTTTACCTATTCCGCAACGTCCATGGGAAAGCGTCAGCATGGACTTTATCTCTGCTTTGCCCACATCCGATGGCAAAGGCAGCATCATGGTTGTGGTGGATCGGTTTTCGAAATATGCATCCTTCATGGCGGCTACGAAGGATTGCACAGCACAGGAGGCAGCTCAACTATTTTTCCAAGGCGTGGTAAAGTATTGGGGCTTGCCCCAAGTTATCATAAGTGATCGAGACCCCCGCTTCACGGGCAAGTTTTGGACGGAGTTATTCCGCTTGATGGGGTCTGATTTGCACTTTTCAACCAACTTCCATCCACAAACCGACGGACAGACGGAGCGGGCAAATGCACTCTTGGAGCTATACTTAAGGCACTATGTAAGTGCCAACCAGCGAGATTGGGCCAAGCTGCTTGACGTTGCCCAATTCTCTTATAATTTGCAACGGAGTGAGGCTACTGGCAAGAGCCCATTCGAGCTTGCAACTGGACAACAACCCTTAACACCGCATGGACTTGTTAACAAATATACGGGGAAGAGTCCAGCGGCGTTCAAGACGGCGAAGACTTGGCATGAGCAAACGGACCTAGCTCGTGCATACCTTGACAAGGCCTCCAAGAAGATGAAGAAATGGGCCGACAAGAAGAGGAGGCACTTGGAGTTCAACGTAGGGGACTTAGTCATGCTAAAACTCAACGCCGAACAACAAAAGAGGCTACGGAAGTTGCATAAGGGACTAATTCGGCGCTACGAAGGACCACTCCCCGTCCTTGCCAAGGTGGGCAAGGCTTCTTATCGGGTGGAGCTGCCACCCAAACTTAAGCTACATCCGGTCTTCCATGTGAGTTGTCTGAAGCCGTACCATGCAGACATGGAAGACCCTTCACGGAACGAATCACATCGGGCACCTCCAGCCATTACCACATCATTCGACAAGGAAATTGAAAGCATCATGGCTGACCGGGTGATTCGGCGACGGTTCAGGGAACCATTGCATGAATATCTTATCAAATGGAAGGGACTACCGGAAAGCGAGGCAAGCTGGGAGCCAAAAGAGGCACTTTGGCAATTTGAAGATCAGATACGGGCCTTCCACGAAGAGTCGACGAGGGCGTCGACGCAATAGGTGGGGGAGGTTGTCACGCCCCTCCATTTTCTAAGAGGTTATGCCATGCGGACGATGACTGGGCGACATGCAAGCAACGATTTGGCGCACGTATGGCAGCATTTCTCTAGCTAAGTCTAGATCCTTCCAATGGAAGATTCTAGACCCACCTAGACTTCTCTTGTATATTCTACTAAGTGTAGAGATTTGTAGAGAATTGTAGAACTCTCTAGAGCTTTGATCTTAGCCATTGATTAGAATAGATCTTAGCCGTTAATTTGGGACTCTAGCAACTATAAATAGGCTAGAGGCATTTGGCATTTGCATCGAAGAAACACTCAAGCAATCCAACACTTGTACAAAGCATTCTCTTGTTTAATACAAAGCATTCTTGCAAACTTCTCTTCTTAGCTTCTCTTAGCTTTGTTGTGGCAATATTTCGGGGAAAGGCTGACTTAGCACATCGCAGGGGCGGATTGTGACTAAGGCCGCACGGAAGATAGCTAGGGAGTTATCCGGTCCGTGACACATGGCACACGTCAGGACATGGCAGGGCGTTGCCATGGCACGAGTCGGGACGTCGCAGGACATGGCAGGGCGTGTCCATGGCACAAGCCGTGACCTCGGAGGACGTGTCAGGATATTGCCATGGCACGTGTCATGTCGCGTCAGGACATGGCTGGGCGTGGCCATGGCGCGAGTCAGGACGTCGCAGGACATGGCAGGACATGTCCTTGGTACGTGTCAGGACGTGCAGTACATGGCCATGGCACGCGTCAGGATGTGGCAGGGTGTGGCCATGGCAAGAATCAGGACGTCGTAGGACATGGCCATGGCACGCGTCAGGACGTGGATGGGTGTGGTCATGGCACAAGTTAGGACGTCGCAGGACATGGCAGGATATAGTCATGGAACGTGTTAGGACGCGTCAGGACGCGGCCATGGTACGTGTCAGGATGAGTCAGGAAATGGCCATGGCACGTGTTAGGACGCATCAGGACATGGCCACGGCACGTGTTAGGACGCGTCAGGGCATGGCAGGGCGTGGCCATGGCACGAGTCGAAGTGTCAAAGGACATGGCACGGCGTGGCCATGGCACGAGTCGGGACGTCGCAGGACGTGTTAGGACATGGCCATGGCACGTGTCAGGACGCGTCAAGACATGGCAGGGCGTGGCCATGGCACGAGTCGAGACGTCGCAGGACATGGCAGGGCGTGGCCATGGCATGAGTCGGGACCTCGCAGGACGTGTCAGGACATGTCCATGGCACTAGTCAGGACGCGTCAGGACATGGCAGGGCGTGGCCATGGCACGAGTTAGGACGTCGCAGGACATGGCAGGTTATGGCCATGGTACGTGTCAGGATGCGTCAGGACATGGCCATGGCACGCGTCAGGACGTGGCTGGGCGTGGTCATGGCACGAGTCAGTACGTCGCAGGACATGGCAGGATATGGCCATGGTACGTGTCACGACGCGTCAGGACGTGGCCATGGTACGTTTCAAGATGCGTCAGGACATGGCCATGGCACGTGTCAGGACGCATCAGGACATGGCCATGGCACGTGTCAGGACACATCAGGACATGGCCATGGCATGTGTCAGGACGCATCAGGACATGGCATAGCGTGGCCATGGCACGAGTCGGGACGTCGCAGGGCTTGTCCATGGCATGAGTCGGGACGTCGCAGGGCGCGGCCATGGCACGAGTCGGGATGTCGTAGGACGTGTCAGGACATGGCCATGGCACGTGTCAGGACGTTAGGACATGGCAAGGCGTGGCCATAGCACGAGTTGGGACGTCGCAGGACATGGCAAGGCGTGGCCATGGCACGAGTCGGGACCTTGCAGGACGTGTCAGGACATTGCCATGGCACGTGTCAGGACGCGTCAGGACATGGCTGGGCGTGGCCATGGCACGAGTTAGGACGTCGCAGGACATGGCTGGGGTTGGCCATGGAACGAGTCAGTACGTCGCTGGACATGGCCATGGCACGCGTTAGGAAGTGGCAGGGCGTGGTTATGGCACAAGTTAGGACGTCGCAGGACATGGTAGGATATGGCCATGCTACGTGTCAGGACGCGTTAGGACGTGGCCATAATACGTGTTAGGATGCGTGAGGATATGGCCATGGCACATGTCAGGACGCATCAGGACATGCCCACGGCACGTGTCAGGACGCATCAGGACATGGCAGTGCGTGGCCATGGCACGAGTCGGGACGTAGCAGGACGTGTCATGATATGGCCATGGTACGTGTCAGGACGCGTCAGGACATGGCCATGGCACGCGTCAGTACGTGGCTAGGCATGGCTATGGCACGAGTCAGGACGTCGCAGGACATGGCCATGGCACGTGTCAGGACGTGGCAGGGCGTGGTCATGGCATGAGTTGCGAAATCGCAGGACATGGCAGGATATGGCCATGGTACGTGTCAGGACGCGTCAGGACGCGGCCGTGGTACGTGTCAGGATGCGTCAGGACATGCCCACGGCACGTGTCAAGACGCATCAGGACATGCCCACGGCATGTGTCAGGACGCATCAGGACATGGCAGGGCGTGGCAATGGCACGAGTCGGGACGTCGCAGGACGTGTCAGCACATGGCCATGGCACGTGTCAGGACGCGTTAGGACATGGCAGGGCGTGACCATGGCACGGGTCAGTACGTCACAGGACATGGCAGGATATGGCCATGGTACGTGTCAGGACGCGTCAGGACATGGCCATGGCACGCGTCAGTACGTGGCTGGGCGTGGCAATGGCACGAGTCAGGACGTCGCCGGACATGGCCATGGCACGCGTCAGGACGTGGCAGGGGATGGTCATGGAACAAGTTAGGACGTCGCAGGACATGGCAGGATATGGCTATGGTACATGTCAGGACGCGTCAGGACGTGGCCATGGTACGTGTCAGGATGCGTCAGGACATGGCCATGGCACATGTCAGGATGCATCAGGACATGGCCATGGCACATGTCATGATGCATCAAGACATGTCAGGGCGTGGCCATGGCACGTGTCGGGACGTCGCACGACATGGCAGGGCGTGGCCATGGCACGAGTTGGGACCTTGCAGGACTTGTCGGGACATTGCCATGGCACGTGTCAGGTCGTGTCAAGACATAGCTGGGCGTGGCCGTGGCAGGAGTCAGGACGTCGCAGGACATGGCAGGATATGGCCATGGTACGTGTCAGGACGCGTCAGGACATGGCCAGAGCACGCGTCAGGACGTGGCAGGGTGTGGCCATGGCACGAGTCAGGACATCGCAGGACATGGCCATGGCACGCGTCAGGACGTGGCAGGGTGTGGTCATGGCACAAGTTAGGACGTCGCAGGACATGGCAGGATATGGCCATGGTACGTGTTTGGACGCGTTAGGACGTGGCAGGGTGTGGTCATGGCACAAGTTAGGACGTCGCAGGACATGGCAGGATATGGCCATGGTACGTGTTTGGACGCGTCAGGACGTGGCCATGGTACGTGTCAGGACGCATCAGCACATGGCCATGGCACGTGTCACGATACATCAGAACATGGAAGGGCGTGGCCATGGCACGAGTCGGGACGTCGCAGGACATGGCAGGGCATGGCCATGGCACGAGTCGGGACGTCGCAAGACGTGTCAGGACATTGCCATGGCACGTGTCATGACGCGTCAGGACATGGCAGGGCGTGGCCATGGCACGAGTAGGGACGTCGCAGGACATGGCAGGGCGTGGCCATGGCACAAGTCGTGACCTCGCAGGACGTGTCGGGACATGGCCATGGCACGCTTCAGGACGTGTCAGGACATGGCAGGGTGTGGCCATGGCATGAGTCAGTACGTCGCAGGACATGGCAGGATATGGCCATGGTACGTGTCAGGACGCGTCAGGACATGGCCATGGCACGCGCCAGGACGTGGCAGGGCGTGACCATGGCACGCGTCAGTACGTCGCAGGACATGGCAATGGCACGCGTCAGGACGTGGCAATGTGTGACCATGGCACGAGACATGACGTCGCAGGACATGGCATGATATTGCCATGGTACGTGTCAGGACGCGTCAGGACATGGCCATGGCACGCGTTAGGACGTGGCAGGGTGTGGCCATGACATGTGTCAGGACGCGACAAGACATGGCAGGGCGTTGCCATGGCACGAGTCGGGACGTCGCAGGACATGGCAGAGCGTGTCCATGGCACAAGTCGTGACCTCGGAGGACGTGTCAGGACATTGCCATGGCACGTGTCATGTCGCGTCAGGACATGGCTGGGCGTTGCCATGGCACGAGTCAGGACGTCGCAGGACATGGAAGGATATGGCCATGGTACGTGTCAAGACGTGCAGTACATGGCCATGGCACGCGTCAGGACGTTGCAGGGTGTGGCCATGGCATGAATCAGGACGTAGTAGGACATGGCCATGGCCCGCGTCAGGACATGGCAGGGTGTGGTCATGGCACAAGTTCGGACGTCGCAGGACATGGCAGGATATGGCCATGGTACATGTTAGGACGCGTCAGGACGTGGCCATGGTACGTGTCAGGATGCGTCAAGAAATGGCCACGGCACGTGTTAGGATGCATCAGGACATGGCCATGGAACGTGTCAGGACGCGTCAGGGCATGACAGGGCGTGGCCATGGCACGAGTCGAAACGTCGCAGAACATGGTAGGGCGTGGCCATGGCACGAGTCGGGACGCCGGAGGACGTGTTAAGACATGGCCATGGCACGTGTCAGGACGCGTCAAGACATGGCAGGGCGTGGCCATGGCACAAGTCGGGACGTCGTAGGACATGGCAGGGCGTGGCCATGGCACGAGTCGGGACCTCGCAGACGTGTCAGGACATGGCCATGGCACTAGTCAGGACGCGTCAGGACATGGCAGGGCGTGGCCATGGCACGAGTCAAGACTTCGCAAGACATGGCAGGACATGGCCATGGTACGTGTCGGGACACATCAGGACATGGCCATGGCACGCGTCAGGACGTGGCAGGCCGTGGCCATGGCACGAGTTAGGACGTCGCAGGACATGGCAGGATATGGCCATGGCACATGTCACGATGCGTCAGGACGTGGCCGTGGTTCGTGTCACGATGCGTCAGGACATGGCCATGGCACGCGTCAGGACGTGGCTTGGCGTGGTCATGGCACGAGTCAGTACGTCGCAGGACATGGCAGGATATGGCCATGGTACGTGTCAGGACGCGTCAGGACGTGGCCATGGTACGTGTCAAGATGCGTCAGGACATGGCCATGGCGCGTGTCAGGAAGCATCAGGACATGGCCATGGCACGTGTCAGGACGCATCAAGACATGGCAGAGCGTGGCCATGGCACGAGTCGCGACGTCGCAGGACATGGCAGGATATGGTCATGGAACGTGTTAGGACGCGTCAGGACGCGGCCATGGTACGTGTCAGGATGCGTCAGGAAATGGCCATGGCACGTGTTAGGACGCATCAGGACATGGCCATGGCACGTGTCAGGACGCGTCAGGGCATGGCAGGGCGTGGCCATGGCACGAGTCGAAATGTCAAAGGACATGGCAGGGCGTGGCCATGGCACGAGTCGGGACGTCGCAGGACGTGTTAGGACATGGCCATGGAACGTGTCAGGATAAGTCAAGACATGGCAGGGCGTGGCCATGGCACGAGTCGGGACGTCGCAGGACGTGTTAGGACATGGCCATGGAACGTGTCAGGATAAGTCAAGACATGGCAGGGCGTGGCCATGGCACGAGTCGGGACGTCGCAGGACATGGCAGGGCGTGGCCATGGCACGAGTCGGGACCTCGCAGGACGTGTCAGGACATGTCCATGGCACTAGTCAGGACGCGTTAGGACATGGCAGGGCGTGGCCTTGGCACGAGTTAGGACGTCGCAGGACATGGCAGGATATGGCCATGGTACGTGTCAGGACGCGTCAGGACATGGCCATGGCACGCGTCAGTACGTGGCTGGGCGTGGCTATGGCACGAGTAAGGACGTCGCAGGACATGGCCATGGCACGCGTCAGGATGTGGCAGGGCGTGGTCATGGCACGAGTTAGGACGTCGCAAGACATGGCAGGATATGGCCATCGTACGTGTCAGGACGCGTCAGGACGTGGCCATGGTACGTGTCAGGATGTATCACGACATGGCCATGGCACGTGTCAGGACACATCAGGACATCGCCATGGCACGTGTCATGACGCATCAAGACATGTCAGGGCGTGGCCATGGTACGAGTCGCGACGTCGCACGGCGTGGCTATGGCACGAGTCCGGATGTCGCAGGACGTGTCACGACATGGCCATGGCACGTGTCAGGACGTCAGGACATGGCAAGGTTTGGCCATGGCACGTGTCGGGACGTCGCATGACATGGCAGGGCGTGGCCATGGCACGAGTCGGGACCTCGCACGACGTGTCAGGACATTGCAATGGCATGTGACAGGTCGCGTCAGGACATGGCAGGGCGTGGCTATGGCATGAGTTAGGACGTCGCTGGACATGGCACGTGTCAGGACGCGTCAGGCCATTGGCAGGGCGTGGCCGTGGCACGAGTCGAAACGTCAAAGGACATGGCAGGGCGTGGCCATCGCACGAGTCGGGACGTCGCACGACGTGTAAGGACATGGCCATGGCACGTGTCAGGACGCGTCAAGACATGGCAGGGCGTGGCCATGGCACGAGTCGGGACGTCGCAGGACATGGCAGGGCGTGGCCATGGCACGAGTCGAGACGTTGCAGGACATGGCAGGATATGGCCTTTGTACGTGTCAGGACGCGTCAGGACGTTGCCATGGCACGCGTAAGTACGTGGCTGGACATGGCTATGGCACGAGTCAGGACGTCGCAGGACATGGCCATGGCACGCGTCAGGATGTGGCAGGGCATGGTCATGGCACGAGTTAGGACGTCGCAGGACATGGCAGGATAGTGCCATGGTATGTGTCAGGACGCGTCAGGACGTGGCCATGGTACGTGTCAGGATGCGTCAGGACATGGCCATGGCACGTGTCAGGACGCATCAGGACATGGCCATGGCACGTGTCATGATGCATCAAGACATGTCAGGGCGTGGCCATGGCCCGAGTCGGGATGTCGCAGGGCGTGGCCATGGCACGAGTCCGGATGTCGCAGGACGTGTTAGGACATGGCCATGGCACGTGTCAAGACGTCAGGACATGGCAGGGCGTGGCCATGGCACGAGTCGGGACGTCGCAGGATGTTTCAGGACATGGCCATGGCATGTGTCAGGACGCGTCAGGACAAGCCTGGGCGTGGCTATGGCAAGAGTCGGGACATCGCAGGGCGTGTTAGGACATGGCCATGGCACGAATCAGGACGTCGTAGGACATGGCCATTGCACGCGTCAGGACGGGGATGGGTGTGGTCATGGCACAAGTTAGGACGTCGCAGAACATGGCAGGATATGGCCATGGTACGTGTTAGGACGCGTCAGGACGCGGCCATGGTACGTGTCAGGATGCGTCAGGAAATGGCCATGGCACGTGTTAAGACGCATCAGGACATGGCCATGGCACGTGTCAGGACGCGTCAGGGCATTGGCAGGGCGTGGCCGTGGCACGAGTTGAAACGTCAAAGGACATGGCAGGACGTGGCCATGGCACGAGTCGGGACGTCGCAGGACATGGCAGGGCGTGGCCATGGCACGAGTCGGGACCTCGCAGGACGTGTCAGGACATGTCCATGGCACTAGTCAGGACGCGTTAGGACATGGCAGGGCGTGGCCATGGCACGAGTTAGGACGTCGCAGGACATGGCAAGATATGGCCATGGTACGTGTCAGGACGCGTCAGGACATGGCCATGGCACGCGTCAGTACGTGGCTGGGCGTGGCTATGGCACGAGTCAGGACGTCGCAGGACATGGCCATGGCACGCGTCAGGATGTGGCAGGGCGTGGTCATGGCACGAGTTAGGACGTCGCAAGACATGGCAGGATATGGCCATGGTACGTGTCAGGACGCGTCAGGACGTGGCCATGGTACGTGTCAGGATGTGTCACGACATGGCCATGGCACGTGTCAGGACACATCAGGACATGGCCATGGCACGTGTCATGACGCATCAAGACATGTCAGGGCGTGGCCATGGTACGAGTCGCGACGTCGCACGGCGTGGCTATGGCACGAGTCCGGATGTCGCAGGACGTGTCACGACATGGCCATGGCACGTGTCAGGACGTCAGGACATGGCAAGGTGTGGCCATGGCACGTGTCGGGACGTCGCATGACATGGCAGGGCGTGGCCATGGCACGAGTCGGGACCTCGCACGACGTGTCAGGACATTGCAATGGCATGTGACAGGTCGCGTCAGGACATGGCAGGGCGTGGCTATGGCATGAGTTAGGACGTCGCTGGACATGGCTGGATATGGCCATGGTACGTGTCAGGACGTCGCAGGCCATGGCCATGGCACGCGTCAGGACGTCGCAGGGTATGGCCATGGGACAAGTTAGGACGTTGCAGGACATGGCAGGATATGGCCATGGTACGTGTTAGGACGCGTCAGGACGTGGCCATGGTCCGTGTCAGGATGCGTCAGGACATGGCCATGGCACGTGTTAGGACGCATCAGGACATGGCCATGGCATGTGTTAGGACGCATCAGGACATGGCCATGGCACGTGTCCATGGCACGCGTCGGGACGTCGCAGGACGTGTTAGGACATGGCCATGGCACGTGTCAGGACGTGTCAAGACATGGCAAGGGCGTGGCCATGGCACGAGTTGGGACGTTGCAGGACGTGGCAGGGCGTGGCCATGGCACTAGTCGGGACCTCGCAGGACGTGTCAGGACATGGCCATGGCACGTGTCAGGACGCGTCTAGACATGGCAGGGCGTGGCCATGGCACGAGTCAAGACGTCGCAACACATGGCAGGATATGGCCATGGTACGTGTTAGGACGCGTCAGGACATGGCCATGGCACGCATCACGACGTGGCAGGGGGAGGTCAAGGCATGAGTTAGGACGTCGTAGGACATGGCAGGAAATTTCCATGGTACGTGTCAAGACGCGTCAGGATTTGGCTGCGGTTCGTGTCAGGATGCGTCAGGACATGGCCATGGCACGTGTCAAGACGCATCAGGACATGGTCGTGGCACGTGTCACGATGCATCAGAATATGGAAGGGCGTTTCCATGGCACGAGTCGGGACGTCGCAGGGCGTGGCCATGGCAAGTGTTAGGACGCATCAGGACATGGCCATGGCACGTGTCAGGACGCGTCAGGACATGGCAGGGCGTGGCCATGGCACGAGTCGGGACGTCGGAGGACATGGCAAGGCGTGGCCATGGCACGAGTCGGGACGTCGCAGGATGTTTCAGGACATGGCCATGGCACGTGTCAGGACGCGTTAGGACAAGACAGGGCGTGGCTATGGCAAGAGTCGGGACGTCGCAGGCCTGTTAGGACATGGCCTTGGCACGAATCAGGACGTCGTAGGACATGGCCATAGCACGCGTCAGGACGGGGATGGGTGTGGTCATGGCACAAGTTAGGACGTCGCAGAACATGGCAGGATATGGCCATGGTACGTGTCAGGATGCGTCAGGAAATGGCCATGGCACGTGTTAGGACGCCTTAGGACATGGCCATGGCACGTGTCAGGATGCGTCAGGGCATTGGCAGGGCGTGGCCGTGGCACGAGTCGAAACGTCAAAGGACATGGCAGGGCGTGGCCATGGCACGAGTCGGGACGTCGCACGACGTGTAAGGACATGGCCATGGCACGTGTCAGGACGCGTCAAGACATGGCAGGGCGTGGCCATGGCACGAGTCGGGACGTCGCAGGACATGGCAGGGCGTGGCCATGGCACGAGTCGAGACGTCGCAGGACATGGCAGGATATGGCCTTGGTACGTGTCAGGACGCGTCAGGACGTTGCCATGGCACGAGTAAGTACGTGGCTGGACGTGGCTATGGCACGAGTCAGGACGTCGCAGGACATGGCCATGGAACGCGTCAGGATGTGGCAGGGCATTGTCATGGCACGAGTTAGGACGTCGCAGGACATGGCAGGATATTGCCATGGTACGTGTCAGGACGCGTCAGGACGTGGCCATGGTACGTGTCAGGATGCGTCAGGACATGGCCATGGCACGTGTCAGGACGCATCAGGACATGGCCATGGCACGTGTCATGATGCATCAAGACATGTCAGGGCGTGGCCATGGCCCGAGTCGGGATGTCGCAGGGCGTGGCCATGGCACGAGTCCGGATGTCGCAGGACGTGTTAGGACATGGCCATGGCACGAGTCGGGACGTCGGAGGACATGGCAGGGCGTGGCCATGGCACGAGTCGGGACGTCGCAGGATGTTTCAGGACATGGCCATGGCATGTGTCAGGACGCGTCAGGACAAGCCTGGGCGTGGCTATGGCAAGAGTCGGGACGTCGCAGGGCGTGTTAGGACATGGCCATGGCACGAATCAGGACGTCGTAGGACATGGCCATTGCACGCGTCAGGACGGGGATGGGTGTGGTCATGGCACAAGTTAGGACGTCGCAGAACATGGCAGGATATGGCTATGGTACGTGTTAGGACGCGTCAGGACGCGGCCATGGTACGTGTCAGGATGCGTCAGGAAATGGCCATGGCACGTGTTAAGACGCATCAGGACATGGCCATGGCACGTGTCAGGACGCGTCAGGGCATTGGCAGGGCGTGGCCGTGGCACGAGTCGAAACGTCAAAGGACATGGAAGGGCGTGGCCATGGCACGAGTCGGGACGTCGCCCGACGTGTAAGGACATGGCCATGGCACGTGTCAGGACGCGTCAAGATATGGCAGGGCGTGGCCATGGCACGAGTCGGGACGTCGTAGGACATGGCAGGGCGTGGCCATGGCACGAGTCGGGACGTCGCAGGACATGGCAGGATATGGCCATGGTAAGTGTCAGGACGCGTCAGGACATTGCCATGGCACGCGTCAGTACGTGGCTGGACGTGGCTATGGCACGAGTCAGGACGTCGTAGGACATGGCCATGGCACGCGTCAGGATGTGGCAGGGCATGGCACGAGTTAGGACGTCGCAGGACATGGCAGGATATTGCCATGGTACGTGTCAGGACGCGTCAGGACGTGGCCATGGTACGTGTCAGGATGCGTCAGGACATGGCCATGGCACGTGTCAGGACGCATCAGGACATGGCCATGGCACGTGTCATGACGCAACAAGACATGTCAGGGCGTGGCGATGGCCCGAGTCGGGATGTCGCAGGGCGTGGCCATGGCATGAGTCCGGATGTCGCAGGACGTGTCAGGACATGGCCATGGCACGTGTCAAGACGTGAGGACATGGCAGGGCGTGGCCATGGCACGTGTCGGGACGTCGCAAGACATGGCAGGGCGTGGCCATGGCACGAGTCGGGACCTCGCAGGACGTGTCAGGACATTGCCATGGCATGTGACAGGTCGCGTCAAGACATGGCTGGGCATGGCTATGGCACGAGTAAGGACGTCGCAGGACATGGAAGGATATGGCCATGGTACGTGTCAGGACGTCGCAGGACATGGCAATGGCATGCGTCAGGACGTGGCAGGGTGTGGTCATGGCACAAGTTAGGACGTCGCAGGACATGGCAGGATATGGCCATGGTACGTGTTAGGACGCGTCAGGACGTGGCCATGGCACGTGTTTGGACGCATCAGGACATGGCCATGGCACGTGTCAGGACGCATCAGGACATGGCCATGGCACGTGTCTATGGCACGCGTCGGGACGTCGCAGGACGTGTTAGGACATGGCCATGGCACGTTTCAGGATGCGTCAAGACATGACAGGGCGTGGTCATGGCACGAGTTGGGACGTCGCAGGACATGGCAGGGCGTGGCCATGGCACGAGTCGGGACCTCGCAATACGTGTCTGGACATGGCGATGGCACGTGTCAGGACGCGTCTAGACATGGCAGGGCGTGGCCATGGCACTGGTCAAGACGTCGCAAGACATGGCAGGATATGGCCATGGTACGTGTCAGGACGCGTCAGGACATGGCCATGGCACGCGTCAGGACGTGGCGGGGCGTGGCCATGGCAGGAGTTAGGAAGTCGCAGGACATGGCCATGGCACGCGTCAGGACGTGGCAGGGGGAGGTCAAGGCATGAGTTAGGACATCGTAGGACATGGCAGGTTATGGCCATGGTACGTGTCAGGACGCATCAGGATTTGGCCGCGGCTAGTGTCAGGATGCATCCGGACATGGCACGTGTCAGGACGCATCAGGACATGGCCGTGGCACATGTCACGATGCATCAGAACATGGAAGGGCGTAGCCCTGGCAAGAGTCGAGACGTCGCAGGACGTGTCAGGACATGGCCATGGCACCAGTCGGGACGTCGCAGGACATGGCAGGGCCTGGCCATGGCACGAGTCGCGACCTCTCAGGACATGTCAGGACATTGCAATGGCAGGTGTCAGGACGCGTCAGGACATGGCTGTGCGTGGCCATGGCACGAGTTAGGACGTCGCAGGACATGGCAGGATATGGCCATGGTGCGTCAGGACGCGTTAGGACATGGCCATGGCACGCGTCAGGACGTGGCAAGGTGTGGCCATGGCACGAGTCAGGACGTCGCAGGACATAGCCATGGCACGCGTCAGGACGTGGCAGGGCGTGGTCATGGCACAAGTCAGGACGTCGCAGGACATGGCAGGATATGGCCATGGTAGGTGTCAGGACACGTCAGGACGTGGCCATGGTACGTGTTAGGATGCGTCAGGACATGGCCGTGGCACGTGTCAGGACGCATCAGGACATGGCAGGGCGTGGCCGTGGCACGAGTCGGGACGCTGCAGGACGTGTCAGGACATGGCCATGGCACGTGTCAGGACATGGCAGGATATGGCTATGGTACGTGTCAGGACGCATCAGTTCATGGCCATGGCACGCGTCAGTACGTGGCAGGGCGTGGCTATGGCACGAGTCAGGACGTCGCAAGACATGGCCATGGCACGCGTCAGGATGTGGCAGGGCGTGGTCATGGCACGAGTTAGGACGTCGCAGGACATGGCCATGGTACGTGTCAGGATGCGTCAGGACGTGGCCATGGTACGTGTCAGGACGCATCTGGACATGGCCATGGCACGTGTTCGGACGCATCGGGACATGGCTGTGGCACGTGTCATGACGCATCAAGACATGTCAGGTCGTGGCCATAGCACGAGTCGGGACGTCGCAGGACGTGTTAGGACATGGCCATGGCACGTGTCAGGACGTCAGAACATGGCAGGGCGTAGCCATGGCACGAGTCGGGACGTTGGAGACATGGCAGGGCGTGGCCATGGCACGAGTCGGGACGTTGCATGACTTGTCGGGACATTGCCATGGCACATGTCGGGTCGTGTCAGGACATGGCTGGGCGATGCCATGGCACGAGTCAGGACGTCGTAGGACATGGCAGGATATGGCCAGGGTACGTGTCAGGACATGGCCATGGCACGCGTCAGGACGTGGCAAGGTGTGGCCATGGCACGAGTCAGGACGTTGCAAGACATGGCCATGGCACGCGTCAGGACGTGGCAGGGTGTGGTCATGGCACAAGTTAGGACGTCGCAGGACATGGCTGGCTATGGCCATGGTACGTGTTTGGACGCGTCAGGACGTGGCCATGGTACGTGTCAGGACGCATCAGCACATGGCCATGGCACGTGTCACGATGCATCAGAACATGGAAAGGCGTGGCCATGGCACGAGTCGGGATGTCGCAGGACATGGCAGGTCGTGGCCATGGCACGAGTCGGGACGTCGCAGGACGCGTCAGGACATGGCCATGGCTCGTGTCAGGACGCGTCAGGACATGGCAGGGCGTGGCCATGGCACGAGTCGGGACGTCGCAGGACATGGCAGGGCGTCGCCATGGCATAAGTCTGGACCTCGCAGGACGTGTCAGAACATGGCCATGGCACGTGTCAGGATGCGTCAGGACATGGCAGGGTGTGGCCATGGCATGAGTTAGTACGTCGCAGGACATGGCAGGATATGGCCATGGTACGTGTCAGGACGCGTCAGGACATGGCCATGGCACGCGTCAGGACGTGGCACGGCGTGGCCATGGCACGCGTCAGTACGTCGCAAGACATGGCCATGGCAGGCGTCAGGACGTGGCAAGGCGTGACCATGGCACGAGTCAGGACGTCGCAGGACATGGCAGGATATTGCAATGGTACGTGGCAGGACGTGTCAGGACGTGGCAATGGTACGTGTCAAGATGTGTCACGACATGGCCATGGCACGTGTCAGGACACGTCAGGACATGGCCATGGCACGTGTCATGACGCATCAAGACATGTCAGGGCGTGGCCATGGCACGAGTCGGGACGTCGCACTGCGTGGCTATGGCACGAGTCCGGATGTCGCAAGACGTGTCAGGACATGGCCATGGCACGTATCAGGACGTCAGGACATGGCATGGCGTGGCCATGGCACGTGTCGGGACGTCGCATGACATGGCAGGGCGTGGCCATGGCACGAGTCGGGACCTCGCACGACGTGTCAGGACATTGCAATGGCATGTGAAAGGTCGCGTCAGGACATGGCAGGGCGTGGCTATGGCACGAGTTAGGACGTCGCAGGACATGGCAGGATATGGCCATGGTACGTGTCAGGACGCGTCAGGACGTGGCCATGGTACGTGTCAGGACGTCGCAGGACATGGCCATGGCACGCGTCAGGACGTCGCACGGTATGGCCATGGGACAAGTTAGGACGTCGCAGGACATGGCAGGATATGGCCATGGTACGTGTTAGGACGCGTCAGGACGTGGCCATGGTTCGTGTCAGGATGCGTCAGGACATGGCCATGGCACGTGTTAGGACGCATCAGGACATGGCCATGGCATGTGTCAGGACGCATCAGGACATGGCCATGGCACGTGTCCATGGCACGCGTCGGGACGTCGCAGGACGTGTTAGGACATGGCCATGGCACGTGTCAGGACGTGTCAAGACATGGCAAGGGCGTGGCCATAGCACGAGTTGGGACGTTGCAAGACATGGCAGGGCGTGGCCATGGCACTAGTCAGGACGTGGCAAGGTGTGGCCATGGCACGAGTCAGGACGTCGCATGACATGGCCATGGCACGCGTCAGGACGTGGCAGGGTGTGGTCATGGCACAAGTTAGGACGTCGCAGGACATGGCTGGCTATGGCCATGGTACGTGTTTGGACGCGTCAGGACGTGGCCATGGTACGTGTCAGGACGCATTAGGACATGGCCATGGCACGTGTCACGATGCATCAGAACATGGAAGGGCGTGGCCATGGCACGAGTCGGGACGTCGCAGGACATGGCAGGTCGTGGCCATGGCACGAGTCGGGACGTCGCAGGACGCGTCATGACATGGCCATGGCACGTGTCAGGATGCGTCAGGACATGGCATGGTGTGGCCATGGTACGAGTCGGGACGTCGCAGGACATGGCAGGGCGGGGCCATGGCACAAGTCTGGACCTCGCAGGACGTGTCAGGACATGGCCATGGCACGTGTCAGGATGCGTCAGGACATGGCAGGGTGTGGCCATGGCATGAGTTAGTACGTCGCAGGACATGGCAGGATATGGCCATGGTACGTGTCAGGACGCGTCAGGACATGGCCATGGCACGCGTCAGTACGTCGTAGGACATGGGCATGGCACGCGTCAGGACGTGGCAAGGCGTGACCCTGGCACGAGTCAGGACGTCGCAGGACATGGCAGGATATTGCAATGGTACGTGTCAGGACGCGTCAGGACATGGCCATGGCACGCGTCAGGACGTGGCAGGGTGTGGCCATGACTCGTGTCAGGACGCGACAGGACATGGCAGGGCGTTGCCATGGCACGAGTCGGGACCTTGCAGGACATGGCAAGGCTTGTCCATGGCACAAGTCGTGACCTCGGAGGATGTGTCAGGACATTGCCATGGCACGTGTCATGTCGCGTCAGGACATGGCTGGGCGTGGCCATGGCACGAGTCAGGACGTCGCAGGACATGGCAGGATATGGCCATGGTACGTGTCAGGACGTGTAGTACATGGCCATGGCACGCGTCTGGACGTGGCAGGGTGTGGCCATGGCACGAATCAGGACGTCGTAGGACATGGCCTTGGCATGCGTCAGGACGTGGATGGGTGTAGTCATGGCACAAGTTAGGACGTCGCAGGACATGGCAGGATAGGACCATGGTACGTGTTAGGACGCGTCAGGACGTGGCCATGGTACGTGTCAGGATGCGTCAGGAAATGGCCATGGCACGTGATAGGACGCATCAGGACATGGCCATGGCACGTGTCAGGACGCGTCAGGGCCTGGCAGCGCGTGGCCATGGCACGAGTCGATACGTCACAGGACATGGTAAGGCGTGGCCATGGCACGAGTCGGGACGTCGCTGGACGTGTTAGGACATGGCCATGGCACGTGTCCGAACGCGTCAAGACATGGCAGGGCGTGGCCATAGCACGAGTCGGGACGTCGCAGGACATGGCAGGGCGTGGCCATGGCACGAGTCGGGACCTCGCAGGACGTGTCAAGACATGGCCATGGCACTAGTCCGGACGCGTCAGGACATGGTAGGGCGTGGCCATGGCACTAGTCAAGACGTCGCAAGACATGGCAGGACATGGCCATGGTACGTTTCGGGACACGTCAGGACATGTCCATGGCACGCGTCAGGACGTGGCAGGGCGTGGCCATGGCACGAGTTAGGACGTCACAGGACATGGCAGGATATGGCCATGGTACATGTCACGATGCGTCAGGACGTGGTCGTGGTTCGTGTCAGGATGCGTCAGGACATGGCCATGGCACGCGTCAGGACGTAGCTGGGCGTGGTCATGGCACGAGTCAGTACGTCACAGGACATGGCAGGATATGGCCATGGTACGTGTCAGGACGCGTCAGGACGTGGCCATGGTACGTGTCAAGATGCGTCAGGACATGGCCATGGCACGTGTCAGGACGCATCACGACTTGGCCATGGCACGTATCAGGACAAATCCGGACATGGTAGAGCGTGGCCATGGCACGAGTCGGGACGTCGCATGGCGTGGCCATGGCACGAGTAGGGACGTCGCAGGGCGCGGCCATGGCATGATTCGGGACGTCACAGGACGTGTCAGGACATGGCCATGGCACATGTCAGGACGTCAGGACATGGCAAGGCGTGGCCATGATACGTGTCAGGACGCGTCAGGACGTGGCCATGGTGCGTGTCAGGACGTCGCAGGACATGGCCATGGCACGCGTCAGAACGTGACAGGGTGTGGTCATGGCACAAGTTAGGACGTCGCAGGACATGACAGGATATGGCCATGGTACGTGGTAGGAAGCGTCAGGACGTGGCCATGGCACGTGTCAGGACGCATTAGCACATGGCCATGGCACGTGTCAGGACGCATCAGGAAATAGCCATGGCACGTGTCCATGGCACGCGTCGGGACGTCGCAGGACGTGTTAGGACATGGCCATGGCACGTGTCAGGACGTGTCAAGACATGGCAGGGCGTGGCCATGGCACGAGTTGGGACGTCGCAGGACATGGCAGGGCGTGGCCATGGCACGAGTCGGGACCTCGCAGGACGTGTCAGGACATGGCCATGGCACGTGTCAGGACTCGTCTAGACATGACAGGGCGTGGTAATGGCACGAGTCAAGACGTCGGAAGACATGGCATGATATGGCCATGGTATGTGTCAGGACGCGTCAGGACATGGCCATGACACGCGTCAGGACGTGGCAGGGCGTGGCCATGGCACGAGTTAGGATGTCGCAGGACATGGCCATGGCACGCGTCAGGACGTGGCAGGGGGAGGTCAAGGCATGAGTTAGGAAGTCGTAGGACATGGTATGATATGGCCAAGGTACGTGTCAGGACGCGTCACGATTTGGCCGCGGTTCGTGTCAGGATGCGTCCGGACATGGCCATGGCACGTGTCAGGACGCATCAGGACATGGATGTGGCACGTGTCACGATGCATCAGAACATGGAATGGCGTGGCCATGGCACGAGTCGGGACGTCGCAGGGCGTGGCCATGGCACATGTTAGGACGCATCAAGATATGGCCATGGCACGTGTCAAGACGTGTCAGGACATGGCAGGGCGTGGCCATGGCAAGAGTCGGGACGTCGGAGGACATGGCAGGGCATGGCCATGGCACGAGTCGGGACGTCGCAGGATGTTTCAGGACATGGCCATGGCACGTGTCAGGACGCGTCAGGACAATCCAGGGCGTGGCTGTGGCACGAGTCGAAACGTCGCAGGGCGTGTTAGGACATGGCCATGGCACGTGTCAGGACGCGTCTGGACATGGCAGGGCGTGACCATGGCACGAGTCAGGACGTCGCAGGACATGGCAAGATATGGCCATGGTACGTGTCAGGACGCGTCAGGAAATGGCCATGGCACGCGTCAGTACGTGGCAAGGCGAGGTCATGGCACGAGTGAGTACGCCGCAGGACATAGCAGGATATGGCCATGGTATGTGTCAGGACGCGTCAGGATGTGGCCATGGTACATGTCAAGATGCGTCAGGACATGGCCATGGCACGTGTCAGGACGCATCAGGACATGGCCATGGCACGTGTCAGGACGCATCAGGACATGGCAGAGCATGGCCATGGCACGAGTCGGGACATCGCAGGGCGTGGCCTGGCACGAGTCGGGACGTCGCAGGACTTGTCAGGACATGGACATGGCACGTGTCAGGACGTCAGGACATGGTAAGGCGTGGCCATGGCACGAGTCGGGACGTCGCAGGACATGGCAGGGCCTAGCCATGGCACGAGTCGTGACCTCGCAGGACATGTCAGGACAATACTGGGCTTGGCCATGGCACGAGTCAGGACGTCGCAGGACATGGCAGGATATGGCCATGGTACGTGTCAGGGCGCGTCAGGACATGGCCATGGCACGGTCAGGACGTGGCAAGGTGTGGCCATGGCACGAGTCAGGACGTCGCAGGACATCGCCATGGCACGCGTCAGGACGTGACAGGGCGTGGTCATGGCACAAGTTAGGACGTCGCAGGGCATGGCAGGGCATGGCCATGGCACGAGTCGGGACCTCGCAGGACGTGTCAAGACATGGCCATGGCACTAGTCCGGACGCGTCAGGACATGGCAGGGCGTGGCCATGGCACTAGTCAAGATGTCGCAAGACATGGCAGGACATGGCCATGGTACGTGTCGGGACACGTCAGGACATGGCCATGGCACACATCAGGATGGGGCAGGGCGTGGCCATGGCACGAGTTAGGACGTCGCAGGACATGGCAGGATATGGCCATGGTACGTGTCACGATGCGTCAGGACGTGGCCGTGGTTCGTGTCAGGATGCGTCAGGACATGGCCATGGCACGCGTCAGGACGTGGCTGGGCGTGGTCATGGCACGAGTCAGTACGTCACAGGACATGGCAGGATATGGCCATGGTACTTGTCAGGACGCGTCAGGACGTGGCCATGGTACGTGTCAAGATATGTCAGGACATAGCCATGGCACGTGTCAGGACGCATCACGACATGGCCATGGCACGTATCAGGACGCATCCGGACATGGCATAGCGTGGCCATGGCACGAGTCGGGCGTCGCATGGTGTGGCCATGGCACGAGTAGGGACGTCGCAGGGCGCGGCCATGGCACGAGTCGAGACGTCACAGGACGTGTCAGGACATGGCCATGGCACGTGTCAGGACGTCAGGACATGGCAAGGCGTGGCCATAGCACGAGTTGGGACGTCGCAGGACATGGAAAGATATGGCCATGGTACGTGTCAGGACGCGTCAGGACGTGGCCATGGTACGTGTCAGGACGTCGCAAGACATGGCCATGGCACGCGTCAGAACGTGGCAGGGTGTGGTCATGGCACAAGTTAGGACGTCGCAGGACATGACAGGATATGGCCATGGTACATGCTAGGAAGCGTCAGGACGTGGCCATGGCACGTGTCAAGACACGTCAGGACATGGCCATGCCACGTGTCAGGACGCATCAGGACATAGCCATGGCACGTGTCCATGGCACGCATCGGGACGTCGCAGTACGTGTTAGGGCATGGCCATGGCACGTGTCAGGACGTGTCAAGACATGGCAGGGCGTGGCCATGGCACGAGTTGGGACGTCGCAGGACATGGTAGGGCGTGGCCATGGCACGAGTCGGGACCTCGCAGGACGTGTCAGGACATGGCCATGGCACGTGTCAGGACATGTCTTGACATTGCAGCGTGTGGTAATGGCACGAGTCAAGACGTCGCAAGACATGGCATGATATGGCCATGGTACGTGTCAGGACGCGTCAGGACATGGCCATGGCACGCGTCAGGACGTGGCAGGGCGTGGCCATGGCACGAGTTAGGACGTCGCAGGACATGGCCATGGCACGCGTCAGGACGTGGCAGGGGGAGGTCAAGGCATGAGTTAGGACGTCGTAGGACATGGGATGATATGGCCATGGTACGTGTCAGGACGCGTCACGAATTGGCCGCGGTTCGTGTCAGGATGCGTCCGGACATGGCCATGGCACGTGTCAGGACGCATCAGGACATGGGCATGGCATGTGTCACAATGCATCAGAACATGGAATGGCGTGGCCATGGCACGAGTCGAGACGTCGCAGGGCGTGGCCATGGCACATGTTAGGACGCATCAAGATATGGCCATGGCACGTGTCAAGACGCGTCAGGACATGGCAGGGCGTGGCCATGGCACGAGTCGGGACGTCGGAGGACATGGCAGGGCGTGGCCATGGCACGAGTCGGGACGTCGCAGGATGTTTCAGGACATGGCCATGGCACGTGTTAGGACGCGTCATGACAAGCCAGGGCGTGGCTATGGCACGAGTCGGGACGTCGCAGGGCGTGTTAGGACATGGCCATGGCACGTGTCAAGACGCATCTGGACATGGCAGGGCGTGACCATGGCACGAGTTAGGATGTCGCAAGACATGGCAAGATATGGCCATGGTACGTGACAGGACGCGTTAGGACATGGCCATGGCACGCGTCAGTACCTGGCAGGGCGTGGTCATGGCATGAGTCAGTACGTCGCAGGACATAGGAGGATATGGCCATGGTACGTGTTAGGACATGTCAGGATGTGGCCATGGTACGTGTCAAGATGCGTCAGGACATGGCCATGGCACGTGTCAGGACGCATCAGGACATGGCCATGGCACGTGTCAGGACGCATCAGGACATGGCAGAGCGTGGCCATGGCACGAGTCGAGACATCGCAGGGCATGGCCTGGCACGAGTCGGGACGTCGCAGGACGTGTCAGGACATGGCCATGGCATGTGTCAGGACGTCAGGACATGGCAAGGCGTGGCCATGGCACGAGTCGGGACGTCGCAGGACATGGCAGGGCCTAGCCATGGCATGAGTCGCGACCTCGCAGGACATATCAGGACATTGCTGGTCTTGGCCATGGCACGAGTCAGGACGTCGCAGGACATGGCAGGATATGGCCATGGTACGTGTAAGGACGCGTCAGGACATGGCCATGGCACGCGTCAGGACGTGGCAAGGTGTGGCCATGGCACGAGTCAGGACGTCGCAGGACATGGCCATGGCACGCGTCAGGACGTGACAGGGCGTGGTCATGGCACAAGTTAGGACGTCGCAGGACATGGCAGGATATGGCCATGGTACGTGTTAGGACGCGTCAGGACGTAGCCATAGTACGTGTTAGGATGCGTCATGACATGGCCATGGCACGTGTCAGGACGCATCAGGACATGGAAGGGCATGGCCATGGCACGAGTCGGGATGTCACAGGACGTGTCAGGACATGGCCATGGCACGTGTCAGGACATGGCAGGATATGGCTATGGTACGTGTCAGGACGCGTCAGGTCATGGCCATGGCACGCGTCAGTAAGTGGCTGGGCGTGGCTATGGCAGGAGTTAGGACATCGCAGGACATGGCCATGGCACGCGTCAGGATGTGGCAGGGCGTGGTCATGGCACGAGTTAGGACGTCGCAGGACATGGCAGGATATGGCCATGGTACGTGTCAGGACGCGTCAGGACGTGGCCTTGGTACGTGCTAGGACGCATCTGGACATGGCCATGGCACGTGTTTGGACGCATCGGGACATGGCCATGGCACGTGTCATGACGCATCAAGATATGTCAAGGCGTGGCCATGGCTCGAGTCGGGACGTCGCAGGATGTGTTAGGACATGGCCATGGCACGTGTCAGGACGTCAGGACATGACAGGGCGTGGCCATGGCACGAGGCGGGTCGCCGCAGGACATGGCAGGGCGTGGCCATGGCACGAGTCCGGACCTCGCAGGACTTGTCGGGACATTGCCATGGCACGTGTCAGGTTGTGTCAGGATATGGCTGGGCGTGGCCATGGCACGAGTCAGGACGTCCCAGGACGTGGCAGGATATGGCCATGGTACGTGTCAGGACGCGTCAGGACATGGCCATGGCACACATCAGGACGTGGCAGGGTGTGGCCATGGCACGAGTCAGGACGTCGCAGGACATAGCCATGGCACGCGTCAGGACGTGGCAGGGTGTGGTCATGGCACAAGTTAGGACGTCACTGGACATGGCAGGATATGGCCATGGTACGTGTTTGGACGCGTCAGGACGTGGCCATGGTACGTGTTAGGACGCATCAGAACATGGCCATGGTACGTGACACGACGCATCAGCAAATGGAAGGGCGTGGCCATGGCACGAGTCGGGACGTCGCAGGACATGGCAGGGCGTGGCCATGGCACGAGTCGGGACGTCGCAGGACGCGTCAGGACATGGCCATGGCACGTGTCAGGACGCGTCAGGACATGGCAGGGCGTGGCCATGGCACGAGTCAGGACGTCGCAGGAAATGGCAGGGCGTGGTCATGGAACATGTCGGGACCTTGCAGGACGTGTCATGACATGGCCATGGCACGTGTCAGGACGCGTCAGGACATGGCATGGTGTGGCCATGGCATGAGTCAGTACGTCGCAGGACATGGCAGGATATGGCCATGGTACGTGTCAGGACGCGTCAGGACATTGCCATGGCACGCGTCAGGACGTGGCAGGGCGTGGCCATGGCACGTGTCAGTACATCGCAGGACATGGCCATGGCACGCGTCAGGACGTGGCAAGGCGTGACCATGGCACGAGTTAGGACGTCGCATGACATGGCAGGATATTGCCATGGTACGTGTCAGGACGCATCAGGACTTGGCCATGGCACGCGTCAGGACTTGGCCATGGCACGCGTCAGGACGTGGCAGGGTGTGGCCATGACACGTGTCAGGACGCGATGGGACATGGCAGGGCGCTGCCATGGCACGAGTCGGGACGTCGCAGTACATGGCAGGGCGTGTCCATGGCACAAGTTGTGACCTCGGAGGTGTTGTGTCAGGACATCGCCATGGCACGAGTCATGTCGTGTTAGGACATGGCTGGGCGTGGCCATGGCAGGGGTCAGGACGTCGCAGGACATGGAACGATATGGCCATGGTACGTGTCAGGACGTGCAGTACATGGCCATGGCACGCGTCAGGACGTGGAAGGGTGTGGCCATGGCACGAATCAGGACGTCGTAGGACATGGCCATGGCATGCGTCAGGACGTGGCAGGGTGTGGTCATGGCTCGCAGGACATGGTAGGATATGGCCATGGTACGTGTTAGGACGCGTCAGGACGTGGTCATGGTACGTGTCAGGATGCGTCAGGAAATGGCCATGGCACGTGTTAGGACGCATCAGGACATGGCCATGGGACGTGTCAGGACGCATCAGGGCATGGCAGGGCGTGGCCATGGCACGTGTCAGGACGCAGCAGGCCATGGCAGGGCGTGGCCATGGCACGAGTCGAAACGTCACAGGACATGGTAGGGCGTGGCCATGGCACGAGTCGGGACGTCGCAGGACATGGCAGGGCGTGTCCATGGCACAAGTCGTGACCTCGGAGGACGTGTCAGGACATTGCCATGGCACGTGTCATGTCGCGTCAGGACATGGCTGGGCGTGGCCATGGCAGGGGTCAGGACGTCGCAGGACATGGCACGATATGGCCATTGTACGTGTCAGGACGTGCAGTACATGGCCATGGCACGCGTCAGGACGTGGCAGGGTGTGGCCATGGCACAAATCAGGACGTCGTAGGACATGGCCATGGCGCGCGTAGGGACGTGGCAGGGTGTGGTCATGGCACAAGTTAGGACGTCGCAGGACATGGCAGGATATGGCCATGGTACGTGTTAGGACGCGTCAGGACGTGGCCATGGTACGTGTCAGGATGCGTGAGGAAATGACCATGGCACGTGTTAGGATGCATCAGGACATGGCCATGGCACGTGTCAAGACGCATCAGGGCATGGCAGGGCGTGGCCATGGCATGTGTCGGGACGCAGCAGGGCATGGCACGGCGTGGCCATGGCACGAGTCGAAACGTCACAGGACATGGTAGGGCGTGGCCATGGCACGAGTCGGGACGTCGCAGGACGTGTGAGGACATGGCCATGGCACGTGTCAGGACGCGTCAAGACATGGCAGCGCGTGGCCATGGCACGAGTTGGGACCTCGCATGACGTGCCAGGACATGGCCATGGCACTAGTCAGGACGCGTCAGGACATGGCTGGGCGTGGGCATGGCACAAGTCAAGACGTCGCAAGACATGGCAGGACATGGCCATGGTACGTGTCAGGACACGTCAGGACATGGCCATGGCACGTGTCAGGATGTGGCAGGGCGTGGCCATGGCACGAGTTAGGACGTCGCAGGACATGGCAGGATATGGCCATGGTACGTGTCAAGATGCGTCAGGACGTGGTCGTGGTTCGTGTCAGGATGCGTCAGGACATGGCCATGGCACGCATCAGGACGTGGCTGGGCGTGGTCATGGCACGAGTCAGTACGTCGCAGGACATGGCAGGATATGGCCATGGTACGTGTCCGGACTCGTCAGGACGTGGCCACGGTACGTGTCAAGATGCGTCAGGACATGGCCATGGCACGTGTCAGGACGCATCAGGACATGGCCATGGCACGTGTCAGGACGCATCAAGAAATGGCAAAGCGTGGCCATGGCACGAGTCGGGACGTCGCAGGGCGTGGCCATGGCACGAGTAGGGACGTCGCAGGTCGTGTCAGGACATGGCCATGGCACGTGTGAGGACGACAGGACATGGCAAGGCGTGGCCATAGCACGAGTCGGGATGTCACAATACGTGTCAGGACATGGCCATGGCACGTGTGAGGACGACAGGACATGGCAAGGCGTGGCCATAGCACGAGTTGGGACGTCGCAGGACATGGCAAGGCTTGGCCATGGCACGAGTCGGGACCTTGCAGAACGTGTCATGACATTGCCATGGCACGTGTCAGGACGCGTCAGGACATCGCTGGTCTTGGCCATGGCACGAGTCAGGACGTCGCAGGACATGGCAGGATATGGCCATGGTACGTGTAAGGACGCGTCAGGACATGGCCATGGCACGCGTCAGGACGTGGCAAGGTGTGGCCATGGCACGAGTCAGGACGTCGCAGGACATGGCCATGGCACGCGTCAGGACGTGACAGGGCGTGGTCATGGCACAAGTTAGGACGTCGCAAGACATGGCAGGATATGGCCATGGTACGTGTCAGGACGCGTCAGGACGTGGCCATAGTACGTGTTAGGATGCGTCAGGACATGGCCATGGCACATGTCAGGACGCATCAGGACATGGAAGGGCATGGCCATGGCACGAGTCGGGATGTCGCAGGACGTATCAGGACATGGCCATGGCACGTGTCAGGACATGGCAGGATATGGCTATGGTACGTGTCAGGACGCGTCAGGTCATGGCCATGGCACGCGTCAGTAAGTGGCTGGGCGTGGCTATGGCAGGAGTTAGGACGTCGCAGGACATGGCCATGGCACGCGTCAGGATGTGGCAGAGCGTGGTCATGGCACGAGTTAGGACGTCGCAGGACATGGCAGGATATGGCCATGGTACGTGTCAGGACGCGTCAGGACGTGGCCATGGTACGTGCTAGGACGCATCTGGACATGGCCATGGCACGTGTTTGCACGCATCGGGACATGGCCATGGCACGTGTCATGACGCATCAAAACATGTCAGGGCGTGGCCATGGCTCGAGTCGGGACGTCGCAGGATGTGTTAGGACATGGCCATGGCACGTGTCAGGACGTCAGGACATGACAGGGCGTGGCCATGGCACGAGGCGGGACGCCGCAGGACATGGCAGGGCGTGGCCATGGCATGAGTCGGGACCTCGCAGGACTTGTCGGGACATTTCCATGGCACGTGTCAGGTCGTGTCAGGATATGGCTGGGCGTGGCCATGGCACGAGTCAGGACGTCGCAGGACATGGCAGGTTATGGCCATGGTACGTGTCAGGACGCGTCAGGACATTGCCATGGCACACGTCAGGACGTGGAAGGGTGTGGCCATGGCACGAGTCAGGACGTCGCAGGACATGGCCATGGCACGCGTCAGGACGTGGCAGGGTGTGGTCATGGCACAAGTTAGGACGTCGCAGGACATGGCAGGATATGGCCATGGTACGTGTTTGGACGCGTCAGGACGTGGCCATGGTTCGTGTTAGGACGCATCAGAACATGGCCATGGCACGTGACACGACGCATCAGGAAATGGAAGGGCGTGGCCATGGCACGAGTCGGGACGTCGCAGGACATGGCAGGGCGTGGCCATGGCACGAGTCGGGACGTCGCAGGACGCGTCAGGACATGGCCATGGCACGTGTCAGGACATGGCAGGGCGTGGCCATGGCACGAGTCAGGACGCCGCAGGACATGGCAGGGCGTGGTCATGGAACAAGTCGGGACCTTGCAGGACGTGTCATGACATGGCCATGGCACGTGTGAGGACGCGTCAGGACATGGCAGGGTGTGGCCATGGCATGAGTCAGTACGTCGTAGGACATGGCAGGTGTTAGACCCCCAAAATGAGACATGACGGAAGTCGGGCAGAATGCATGTCAAGGGCTTGTACATTGCCCCTTGACATGTCTTCTTGAAGCAGTGACAAGCAATGTATGGTGCTGGGCGAGTGTCTAAATGGTGTTGGACTTAGGCAAAGGTAGCTAAGATAAGGCAGCCGGAGTGTTGGCAAGGCGGCCGTGATTTGTGGGTAGCGGCTATGGCAAAGCATGGCACTTGACAAAGGCATGCGCGCGGATCAGTGAGACGACTTAGCTCATAGCAGGGCGTGGCTATGAAGTTAAGGGCGAGTCAAGGTCCAAGGCTAAAGCGGGGCAATGGCATGCACGGATCAGTGGGATGACTTAATTCATAGCAAGGCATGGCTATGGAATTATGGGCAAGGCAAGGTCCGAGACAAAGGTTGGCTAAGGGGCAAGGTGCGGACAAGCTGGATGTAAGCATGCGCGGCATGTGACGAAGCTGTGTGCGCGGCACATGACAAAGCTGGGGCGCGGCACATGATGAAGCTGTGGGCAAAGCAGCCACATCCGAGATCATGGGCGAGTGGTTGAATGCATGTCCGAGATCATGGGCGAGTGGCTGAAGACATGATCAAAGATCATGGGCAAGTGGCTGACATGATCCCCTTTGTAACTGTCCCCTTTTGTAACTGCCATTGGCAGCCCCTTTATTTATGTGCATTTCGTATATGGCTAAGGCATTCAGAAAACACTTGTGAGCCAAGCCTAAAAACGGGATTCCTTGTATTATTCTGAGAGAGATAATAAAGGTTGGGTTTTTACCCGTAAACTGTGTGTGTGTTCTTAAGTTTGGTTCAAGCCTGAAATTGTCTAAGTAAGGCTGTGTTGTGTGAAAAAAGTGACGGGCTGAAGTGGCTGCGAGCTACTGCCGTGCAGTGTTGATTTTGCGAAAATTAACCCTGTAACAGCAGGATATGGCCATGGTACGTGTCAGGACGCGTCAGGACATTGCCATGGCACGCGTCAAGACGTGGCAGGGCGTGGCCATGGCACGTGTCAGTACATCGCAGGACATGGCCATGGCACGCGTCAGGACGTGGCAAGGCGTGACCATGGCACGAGTCAGGACGTCGCATGACATGGCAGGATATTGCCATGGTACGTGTCAGGACGCGTCAGGACTTAGCCATGGCACGCGTCAGGACGTGGCAGGGTGTGGCCATGACACGTGTCAGGACGCGATGGGACATGGCAGGGCGCTGCCATGGCACGAGTCGGGACGTCACAAGACATGGCAGGGCGTGTCCATGGCACAAGTCGTGACCTCGGAGGTGTTGCGTCAGGACATCGCCATGGCACGAGTCATGTCGTGTCAGGACATGGCTGGGCGTGGCCATGGTAGGGGTCAGGACGTCGCAGGACATGGGAAGATATGGCCATGGTACGTGTCAGGACGTGCAGTACATGGCCATGGCACGCGTCAGGACGTGGAAGGGTGTGGCCATGGCACGAATCAGGACGTCGTAGGACATGGCCATGGCATGCGTCAGGACGTGGCATGGTGTGGTCATGGCTCGCAGGACATGGTAGGATATGGCCATGGTACGTGTTAGGACGCGTCAGGACGTGGTCATGGTACGTGTCAGGATGCGTCAGGAAATGGCCATGGCACGTGTTAGGACGCATCAGGACATGGCCATGGCACGTGTCAGGACGCATCAGGGCATGGCAGGGCGTGGCCATGGCACGTGTCAGGACGCAGCAGGGCATGGCAGGGCGTGGCCATGGCACGAGTCGAAACGTCACAGGACATGGTAGGGCGTGGCCATGGCACGAGTCGGGACGTCGCAGGACATGGCAGGGCGTGTCCATGGCACAAGTCGTGACCTCGGAGGACGTGTCAGGACATTGCCATGGCACGTGTCATGTCGCGTCAGGACATGGCTGGGCGTGGCCATGGCAGGGGTCAAGACGTCGCAGGACATGGCACGATATGGCCATTGTACGTGTCAGGACGTGCAGTACATGGCCATGGCACGCGTTAGGACGTGGCAGGGTGTGGCCATGGCACGAATCAGGACGTCGTAGGACATGGCCATGGCACGCGTAAGGACGTGGCAGGGTGTGGTCATGGCACAAGTTAGGACGTCGCAGGACATGGCAGGATATGGCCATGGTACGTGTTAGGACGCGTCAGGACGTGGCCATGGTACGTGTCAGGATGCGTGAGGAAATGGCCATGGCACGTGTTAGGATGCATCAAGACATGGCCATGGCACGTGTCAGGACGCATCAGGGCATGGCAGGGCGTGGCCATGGCACGTGTCAGGACGCAGCAGGGCATGGTACAGCGTGGCCATGGCACGAGTCGAAATGTCACATGACATGGTAGGGCGTGGCCATGGCACGAGTCGGGACGTCGCAGGACGTGTGAGGACATGGCCATGGCACGTGTCAGGACGCGTCAAGACATGGCAGGGCGTGGCCATGGCACGAGTCGGGACCTCGCATGATGTGTCAGGACATGGCCATGGCACTAGTCAGGACGCGTCAGGACATGGCTGGGCGTGGGCATGACACAAGTCAAGACGTCGCAAGACATGGCAGGACATGGCCATGGTACGTGTCAGGACACGTCAGGACATGGCCATGGCACGTGTCAGGATGTGGCAGGGCGTGGCCATGGCACGAGTTAGGACGTCGCAGGACATGGCAGGATATGGCCATGGTACGTGTCACGATGCGTCAGGACGTGGTCGTGGTTCGTGTCAGGATGCGTCAGGACATGGCCATGGCACGCATCAGGACGTGGCTGGGCGTGGTCATGGCACGAGTCAGTACGTCGCAGGACATGGCAGGATATGGCCATGGTACGTGTCAGGACGCGTCAGGACGTGGCCATGGTACGTGTCAAGATGCGTCAGGACATGGCCATGGCACGTGTCAGGACGCATCATGACAGGGCCATGGCGCGTGTCAGGACGCATCAAGAAATGGCAAAGCGTGGCCATGGCACGAGTCGGGACGTCTCAGGGCGTGGCCATGGCACGAGTAGGGACGTCGCAGGTCGTGTCAGGACATGGCCATGGCACGTGTGAGGACGACAGGACATGGCAAGGCGTGGCCATAGCACGAGTCGGGACGTCACAATACGTGTCAGGACATGGCCATGGCACGTGTGAGGACGACAGGACATGGCGAGGCGTGGCCATAGCACGAGTTGTGACGTCGCAGGACATGGCAAGGCGTGGCCATGGCACGAGTCGGGACCTTGCAGAACGTGTCAGGACATTGCCATGGCACGTGTCAGGACGCGTCAGGACGTGGCTGGGCGTGGCCCTGGCACGAGTCAGGACGTCGCAGGACATGGCAGGGTTTGGCCATGGAACGAGTCAGGACTTCGCTAGACATGGCCATGGCACGCGTCAAGACGTGGCAGGGCGTGGTCATGGCACAAGTTAGGACGTCGCAGGACAGGGCAGGATATGGCCGTGGTACGTGTCAGGACGCGTCAAGACGTGGCCATAATACGTGTCAGGATGCGTCAGGACATGGCCATGGCACATGTCAGGACGCATCAGGACTTGCCCAAAGCACGTGTCAGGACGCATCAGGACATGGCAGGGCGTGGCCATTGCACGAGTCGAGCCATCGCAGGACGTGTCAGGACATGGAAATGACACGTGTCAGGACATGGCAGGGCGTGACCATGGCACGAGTCAGGACGTCGCAGAACATGGCAGGATATGGCCATGGTACGTGTCAGGACGCGTCTGGACATGGCCATGGCACGCGTCAGTACGTGGCTGGGCGTGGCTATGGCACGAGTCAGGACGTCGCAAGACATGGCTATGGCACGCGTCAGGACGTGGCAGGGCGTGGTCATGGCACGAGTTAGGACGTCGCAAGACATGGCAGGATATGGCCATGGTACGTGTCAGGACGCGTCAGGACGTGGCCATGGTACGTGTCAGGATGCGTCAGGACATGGCCATGGCACGTGTCAGGATGCATCAGGACATGCCCACGGCACGTGTCAGGACGCAACAGGACATGGCAGGGCGTGGCCATGGCACGAGTCGGGACGTCGCAGGACATGGCGGGATATGGCCATGGTACGTCTCAGGACGCGTCAGGACATGGCCATGGTACGCGTTAGTACGTGGATGGTTTGGCCATGGAACAAGTCAGTACGTCGCAGGAAATGGCCATGGCACGCGTCAGGACGTGGCAGGGCGTGGTCATTGCACGAGTTAGGACGTCGCAGGACATGGCAGGATATGGCCATGGTACGTGTCATGACGTGTCAGGACGTGGCCATGGTACTTGTCAGGATGCGTCAGGACATGGCCATGGCATGTGTCAGGACGCATCAGGACATGGCCATGGCACGCGTCAATACGCATCAGGACATGTCAGGGCGTGGCCATGGCACGAGTCAGGACGTCGCAGGGCGTGGCCATGGCACGAGTCGGGACATCGCAAGACGTGTTAGGACATGGCCATGGAACGTGTCAGGAAGTCAGGACATGGCAAGGCGTGGCAATGGCACGAGTCGGGACGTCGCAGGACATGGTAGGGAGTGGCCATGGCACGTGTCGGGACCTCGCAGGACTAGTCGGGACATTGCCATGGCACGTGTCACGACGCATCAGAACACGGAAGGGCGTGGCCATGGCACGAGTCGGGACGTCGCAGGACATGGCAGGAAATGGCCATGGTACGTGTCAGGACGCGTCAGGACATGGCCATGTCACAAGTCAGGACGTCGCAAGACATAGCCATGGCACGCGTCAGGCCGTGGCAGGGTGTGGTCAGGGCACAAGTTAGGACGTCGCAGGACATGGCAGGATATGGCCATGGTACGTGTTTGGACGCGTTAGGACGTGGCAATGGTATGTGTCAGGACGCATCAGGACATGGCCATGGCACGTGTTACGACGCATCAGAACATGGAAGGGCGTGGCCATGGCACGAGGCGGGACGTCGCAGGACATGGCAGGGCGTGGCCATGGCACGAGTCGGGACTCGCAGGACGTGTCAGGACATGGTCATGGCACGTGTCAGGACGCGTCAGGACATGGCAGGGCATGGCCATGGCACGAGTCGGGACGTCGCAGGACATGGCAGGACGTGGCCATGGCACGCGTCAGGACGTGGCAGGGCGTGGCCATGGCACCCGTCAGTACGTCGCAGGACATGGCCATGGCACGCGTCATGACGTGGCAAGGCGTGACCATGGCACGAGTCAGGACGTCGCAGGACATGGCCATGGCACGCGTCAGGACGTGGCAGGTCATGGCTATGGCACGCGTCAGTACGTCGCAGGACATGGCCATGGCATGCGTCATGACGTGGCAAGGCGTGACCATGGCACGAGTTAAGACGTCGCAGGACATGGCCATGGCACGCGTCACGACGGGGCAGGGTGTGGCCATGACACGTGTTAAGACGTGTCAGGACATGGCAAGGCGTTGCCATGGCACGAGTCGGGACGTCGCAGGACATGGCAGGGCGTGTCCATGGCACAAGTCGTGACCTCGGAGGACGTGTCAGGACATTGCCATGGCACGTGTCATGTCTCATCAGCACATGGCTGGGCGTGGCCATGGCACGAGTCAGGACGTCGCAGGACATGGCAGGATATGGCCATGGTACGTGTCAGGACGTGCAGTACATGGCCATGGCACGCGTCAGGACGTGGCAGGGTGTGGCCATGGCACGAATCAGGACGTCGTAGGACATGGCCATGGCACGCGTCAGGACGTGGCAGGGTGTGGTCATGGCACAAGTTAGGACGTCGCAGGACATGGCAGGATGTGGCCATGGTACGTGTTAGGACGCGTCAGGACGTGGCCATGGTAAGTGTCAGGATGCGTCAAGAAATGGCCATGGCACGAGTCGACACGTCGCAGGACATGGTAGGGCGTGGCCATGGCACGAGTGGGGACGTCGCAGGACGTGTTAGGACATGGCCATGGCACGTGTCAGGACGCGTCAAGACATGGCAGGGCGTGGCCATGGCACGAGTCGGGACGTCGCAGGACATGGCAGGGCGTGGCCATGGCACGAGTCGGGACCTCGCAGGACGTGTCAGGACATGGCCATGGCACTAGTCAGGACGCGTCAAGACATGGCAGGGTGTGGCCATGGCACGAGTCAGGACATCGCAGGATATGGCAGGATATGGCCATGGTACGTGTCAGGACGCGTCACGACATGGCCATGGCACGCGTCGGTACGTGGCTGGGCGTGGCTATGGCACGAGTCAGGACGTCGCAGGACATGGCCATGGCACGCGTCAGGATGTGGCAGGGCGTGGTCATGGCACGAGTTAGGATGTCGCGGGACATGGTAGGATATGGCCATGGTACGTGTCACTACGCGTCAGGACGTGGCCATGGTACGTGTCAGGATGCGTCAGGACATGGCCATGGCACGTGTCAAGACGCATCAGGACATGGCCATTGCACGTGTCATGACGCATCAAGACATGTCAGGGCGTGGCCATGGCACGAGTCGGGACGTCGCAGGGCGTGGCCATGGCACGAGTCCGGATGTCGCAGGACGTGTTAGGACATGGCCATGGCACGTGTCTGGACATTAGGACATGGCAGGGCGTGGTCATGGCACATGTCGGGACGTGGCAAGACATGGCAGGGCGTGGCCATGGCACGAGTCGGGACCTCGCAGGACGTGTCAGGACATTGCGATGGCATGTGACAGGTCGCGTCAGGACATGGCTGGGGGTGGCTATGGCACGAGTTAGGACGTCGCAAGACATGGCAGGATATGGCCATGGTACGTGTCAGGACGCGTCAGGACGTGGCCATGGTACGTGTTAGGACGTCGCAAGACATGGCCATGGCACGCGTCAGGACGTGGCAGGGTGTGGCCATGGCACGAGTCAGAACGTCGCAGGACATGGCCATGGCACGCGTCAGGACGTGGCAGGGTGTGGTCATGGCACAAGTTAGGACGTCGCAGGAAATGGCAGGATATGGCCATGGTACGTGTTTGGACGCGTTAGGACGAGGCCATGGTACGTGTCAGGACGCATCAGGACATGGCCATGGCACGTGTCACGACGCATCAGAACATGGAAGGGCGTGGCCATGGCACAAGACGGGACGTCGCAGGACATGGACATGGCACGCGTCAGGATGTGGCAGGGTGTGGCCATGGCACGAGTCAGGATGTAGCAGGGTGTGGCCATAGCACGTGTCAGGACATTGCCATGGCACGTGTCAGGACATTGCCATGGCACGTATCAGGACGTGTCAGGACATTGCCATGGCACGTGTCAGGACGCGTCAGGACGTGGCAATGGTACGTGTCAGGACGCATCAGGACATGGCCATGGCACGTGTTAGGACACATCGGGACATGGCCATGGCACATGTCATGACGCATTAAGGCATGTCAGGGCGTGGCCATGGCACGAGTCGGGACGTCGCAGGACGTGTTAGGACATGGCCATGGCACGTGTCAGGACGTCAGGACATGGCAGGGCGTGGCCATGGCACGAGTCAGGACGTCGCAGGACATGGCAGAGCGTGGCCATGGCACGAGTCGGGACCTCGCAGGACTTGTCGGGACATTGCCATGGCATGTGTCAGGTCGTGTCAGGACATGGCTGGGCGTGGCCATGGCACGAGTCAGGACGTCGCAGGACATGGCAGGATATGGCCATGGTACGTGTCAGGACGCGTCAAGACATGGCCATGGCACGCGTCAGGACGTGGCAGGGTGTGGCCATGGCACGAGTCAGGACGTCGCAGAACATGGCCATGGCACGCGTTAGGACGTGGTAGGGTGTGGTCATGGCACAAGTTAGGACGTCACAGGACATGGCAGGATATGGCCATGGTACGTGTTTGGACGCGTCAGGACGTGGCCATGGTACCTGTTAGGACGCATCAGGACATGGCCACGTGTTACAACGCATCAGAACATGGAAGGGCGTGGCCATGGCACGAGTCGGGACGTCGCAGGACGCATCAAGACATGGCCATGGCACGTGTCACGACGCGTCAGGACATGGCAGGGCGTGGCCATGGCACGAGTCGGGACGTCGCAGGACATTGCAGGCGCGTGGCCATGGCACAAGTAAGGACCTCGCAGGACGTGTCGTGACATGGCCATGGCACGTGTCAGGACGCGTCAGGACATGGCAGGGTGTGGCCATGGCATGAGTCAGTACGTCGCAGGACATGGCAGGATATGGCCATGGTACGTGTCAGGATGCGTCAGGACATGGCCATGGCACGCGTCAGGACGTGGCAGGGCGTGGCCATGGCACGCGTCAGTACGTCGCAGGACATGGCCATGGCATGCGTCAGGACGTGGCAAGGCGTGACCATGGCACGAGTCAGGACGTCGCAGGACATGGGCGGATATTGCCATGGTACGTGTCAGGAAGCGTCAGGACATGGCCATGGCACGCGTCAGGACGTGGCAGGGTGTGGCCATGACACGTGTCAAGACGCGACTGGACATGGCAGGGCGTTGCCAAGGCACGAGTCGGGACGTCGCAGGACATGGCAGGGCGTGTCCATGGCACAAGTCGTGACCTCGGAGGACATGTCAGGACATTGCCATGGCACGTGTCATGTCGCGTCAGGACATGGCTGGGCGTTGCCATGGCACGAGTCAGGACGTCGCAGGACATGGCAGGATATGGCCATGGTGCGTGTCATGACGTGCAGTACATGGCCATGGCACGCGTCAAGACGTGGCAGGTTGTGGCCATGGCACGAATCAGGACGTCGTAGGACATCGCCATGGCACATGTCAGGACATGGCAGGGTGTTGTAATGGCACAAGTTAGGACGTCGCAGGACATGGCAGGATATGGCCATGGTACGTGTTAGGACGCGTCAGGACGTGGCCATGGTATGTGTCAGGATGCGTCAGGAAATGGCCATGGCACGTGTTAGGACGCATCAGGACACGGCCATGGCACGTGTCAGGAAGCGTCACGGCATGGCAGGGCGTGGCCATGGCAAAAGTCGAAACGTGGCAGGACATGGTGGAGCGTGATCATGGCACGAGTCGGGACGTCGCAGGACGTGTCAGGACATGGCCATGGCACGTGTCAGGATGCGTCAGGAAATGGCCATGGCACGTGTCAGGAGGCGTCAAGACATGGCAGGGCGTGGCCAAGGCACGAGTCGGGACGCCGCAGGACATGGCAGGGGGTGGCCATGGCACGAATCGGGACCTCGCAGGACGTGTCAGGACATGGCCATGGCACTAGTCAGGACGTGTCAGGACATGGCAGGGGCGTGGCCATGGCACGAGTCAAGACGTCGCAAGACATGGCAGGACATGGCCGTGGTACGTGTCAAGACACGTTTGGACATGGCCAAAGCACGCGTCAGGACGTGGCAAGGCGTGACCATGGCACGAGTTAGGACGTCGCAGGACATGGTAGGATATGGCCATGGTAAGTGTCAGTACGCGTCAGGACGTGGCCATGGTACGTGTCAGGATGCGTGAGGACATGGCCATGGCACGTGTCAGGACGCATCAGGACATGGCCATAGCTCGTGTCATCACGCATCAAGACATGTTAGGGCGTGGTCATGGCACGAGTCGGGACGTCGCTAGGCGTGGCCATGGCACGAGTCCGGATGTCGCAGGACGTGTTAGGACATGGCCATGGCACGTGCCAGGACATCAGGACATGGCAGGGCGTGGCCATGGCACATGTCAGGACGTCGCTAGACATGGCAGGGCGTGGCCATGGCACGAGTCGGGACCTCGCAGGACGTGTCAGGACATTGCCATGGCATGTGACAGGTCGCGTCAGGACATGGCTGGGCGTTGCTATGGCACGAGTTAGGACGTCGCAGGACATGGCAGGATGTGGCCATGGTACGTGTCAGGACGCATCAGGACGTGGCCATGGTACGTGTTAGGACGTCGCAAGTCATGGCCATGGCACGCGTCAGGACGTGGCAGGGTGTGGTCATGACACAAGTTAGGACGTCGTAGGACATGGCAGGATATTGCCATGGTACGTGTGTGGACGCGTCAGGACGAGGCCATGGTACGTGTCAGGACGCATCAGGACATGGCCATGGCACGTGTCACGACGCATCAGAACATGGAAGGGTGTGGCCATGGCATGAGTCGGGACGTCGCAGGACATGGACATGGCACGCGTCAGGATGTGGCAGGGTGTGGCCAAGCCACGAGTCAGGATGTGGCAGGGTGTGGCCATGGCACGTGTCAGGACGTGTCAGGACATTGCCATGGCAGGTGTCGGGATGCGTCAGGACGTGGCAATGGTACGTGTCAGAACGCATCAGGACATGGCCATGGCACGTGTTAGGACGTATCGGGACATGGCCATGGCACGTGTCATGACGCATCAAGGCATGTCAGGGCGTGGCCATGGCACGTGTCATGACGCATCAAGGCATGTCAGGGCATGGCCATGGCACGAGTCGGGATGTCGCAGGACGTGTTAGGACATGGCCATGGCACGTGTTAGGACGTCAGGACATGGCAGGGCGATGCCATGGCACGAGCCAGGACGTCGCAGGACATGGCAGAGCGTGGCCATGGCACGAGTCGGGACCTCGCAGGACATGTCGGGACATTGCCATGGCACGTGTCAGGTCGTGTCAGGACAAGTCTGGGCGTGGCCATGGCACGAGTCAGGACGTCGCAAGACATGGCAGGATATGGCCATGGTACGTGTCAGGACGCGTCAAGACATGGCCATGGCACGCGTCAGGACGTGGCAGGGTGTGGCCATGGCACGAGTCAGGACGTCGCAGAACATGGCCATGGCACGCGTCAGGACGTGGTAGGGTGTGGTCATGGCACAAGTTAGGACGTCACAGGACATGGCAGGATATGGCCATGGTACGTGTTTGGACGCGTCAGGACGTGGCCATGGTACGTGTCAGGACGCATCAGGACATGGCCACGTGTCACGACGCATCAGAACATGGAAGGGCGTGGCCATGGCACGAGTCGGGACGTCGCAGGACATGGCAGGGCGTGGCCATGGCACGAGTCAGGACGTCGCCGGACGCGTCAAGACATGGCCATGGCACGTGTCAGGACATGGCATGGCGTGGCCATGGCACGAGTCGGAACGTCGCAGGACATTGCAGGCGCGTGGCAACGGCACAAGTCGGGACCTCGCAGGACGTGTCGGGACATGGCCATGGCACGTGTCAGGACGCGTCAGGACATGGCAGGGTGTGGCCATGGCATGAGTCAGTACGTCGCAGGACATGGCAGGATATGGCCATGGTACGTGTCAGGACGCGTCAGGACATGGCCATGGCACGCGTCAGGACGTGGCAGGGCGTGGCCATGGCACGCGTCAGTACGTCGCAGGACATGGCCATGGCACGCGTCAGGACGTGGCAAGGCGTGACCATGACACGAGTCAGGACGTCGCAGGACATGGGCGGATATTGCCATGGTACGCGTCAGGACGCGGCCTTGGTACGTGTCAGGATGCGTCAGGAAATGGCCATGGCACGTGTTAGGACGCATCAGGACATGGCCATGGCACGTGTCAGGACGCGTCAGGGCATGGTAGGGCGTGGCCATGGCAAGAGTCGAAACGTGGCAGGACATGGTGGGGCGTGATCATGGCACGAGTCGGGACGTTGCAGGACGTGTTAGGACATGTCCATGGCACGTGTCAGGACGCGTCAAGACATGGCAGGGCGTGGCCAAGGCACGAGTCCGGACGTCGCAGGACATGGCAGGGGGTGGCCATGGCACGAATCGGGACCTCGCAGGACGTGTCAGGACATGGCCATGGCACTAGTCAGGACGCGTCAGGACATGGCAGGGGCGTGGCCATGGCACGAGTCAAGACGTCGCAAGACATGGCAGGACATGGCCGTGGTACGTGTCAAGACACGTTTGGACATGGCCAAAGCACGCGTCAGGACGTGGCAGGGCGTGACCATGGCACGAGTTAGGACGTCGCAGGACTTGGTTGGATATGGCCATGGTACATGTCAGTACGCGTCAGGACGTGGCCATGGTACGTGTCAGGATGCGTGAGGACATGGCCATGGCACGTGTCAGGACGCATCAGGACATGGCCATAGCTCGTGTCATGACGCATCAAGACATGTCAGGCTGTGGCCATGGCACGAGTCGGGACGTCGCAGGGCGTGGCCATGGCACGAGTCCGGATGTCGTAGGACGTGTTAGGACATGGCCATGGCACGTGTCAGGACATCAGGACATGGCAGGGCGTGGCCATGGCACATGTCGGACATCGCTAAACATGGCAGGGCGTGGCCATGGCACGAGTCGGGACCTCGCAGGACGTGTCAGGACATTGCCATGGCATGTGACAGGTCGCGTCAGGACATGGCTGGGCGTGGCTATGGCACGAGTTAGGACGTCGCAGGACATGGCAGGATATGGCCATGGTACACGTCAGGACGCATCAGGACGTGGCTATGGTACGTGTTAGGACGTCGCAAGACATGGCCATGGCACGTGTCAGGACGTGGCAAGGCGTGACCATGACACGAGTCAGGACGTCGCAGGACATGGGCGGATATTGCCATGGTACGTGTCAGGACGCGTCAGGACATGGCCGTGGCACGCGTCAGGACGTGGCAGGGTGTGGCCATGACATGTGTCAGGACGCGATAGGACATGGCAGGGCATTGCCAAGGCACGAGTCGGGACGTCGCAGGACATGGCAGGGCGTGTCCATGGCACAAGTCGTGACCTCGGAGGACATGTCAGGACATTGCCATGGCACGTGTCATGTCGCGTCAGGACATGGCTGGGTGTTGCCATGGCACGAGTCAGGACGTCGCAGGACATGGCAGGATATGGCCATGGTACATGTCAGGACGTGCAGTACATGGCCATGGCACGCGTCAGGACGTGGCAGGTTGTGGCAATGGCACGAATCAGGACGTCGCAGTACATCGCCATGGCATTCGTCAGGACATGGCAGGGTGTGGTAATGGCACAAGTTAAGACGTCGCAGGACATGGCAGGATATGGCCATGGTACGTGTTAGGACGCGTCAAGACGTGGCCATGGTATGTGTCAGGATGCGTCAGGAAATGGCCATGGCACGTGTTAGGACGCATCAAGACATGGCCATGGCACGTGTCACGACGCATCAGAACATGGAAGGGCGTGGCCATGGCACGAATCGGGACGTCGCAGGACATGGCAGGGTGTGGCCATGGCACGAGTCAGGACGTCGCAGGACGCGTCACGACATGGCCATGGCACGTGTCAGGACGCGTCATGACATGGCAGGGCGTGGCCATGGCACGAGTCGGGACGTCGCAGGACATTGCAGGCGCGTGGCCATGGCACAAGTCGGGACCTCGCAGGGCGTGCCGGGACATGGCCATGGCACGTGTCAGGACGCGTCAGGACATGGCAGGGTATGGCCATGGCATGAGTCAGTACGTCGCAGGACATGGCAGGATATGGCCATGGTACGTGTCAGGACGCGTCAGGACATGGCCATGGCACGCGTCAGGATGTGGCAGGGCATGGCCATGGCACGCGTCAGTACGTCGCAGGACATGGCCATGGCACGCGTCAGGACATGGCAAGGCGTGACCATGACACGAGTCAGGACGTCGCAGGACATGGGCGGATATTGCCATGGTACGTGTCAGGACGCGTCAGGACATGGCCATGGCACGCGTCAGGACGTGGCAGGGTGTGGCCATTACACGTGTCAGGACGCGATAGGACATGGCAGGGCGTTGCCAAGGCACGAGTCGGGACGTCGCAGGACATGGCAGGGCGTGTCCATGGCACAAGTCGTGAACTCGGAGGACATGTCAGGACATTGCCAAGGCACGTGTCATGTTGCGTCAGGACATCGCTGGGCGTTGCCATGACACGAGTTAGGACGTCGCAGGACATGGCAGGATATGGCCATGGTACGTGTCAGGACGTGCAGTACATGGCCATGGCACGCGTCAGGACGTGGCAGGTTGTTGCCATGGCACGAATCAGGACGTCGTAGGACATCGCCATGGCACACGTCAGGACATGGCAGGGTGTGGTAATGGCACAAGTTAGGACGTCGCAGGACATGGCAGGATATGGCCATGGTACGTGTTAGGACGCGTCAGGACGTGGCCATGGTATGTGTCAGGATGCGTCAGGAAATGGCCATGGCACGTGTTAGGACGCATCAGGACACGGCCATGGCACGTGTCAGGACGCGTCAGGGCATGGCAGGGCGTGGCCATGGCACGAGTCGAAACGTGGCAGGACATGGTAGGGCGTGGCCATGGCACGAGTCGGGACGTCGCAGGACGTGTTAGGAAATGGCCATGGCACGTGTCAGGACGCGTCAAGACATGGCAGGGCGTGGCCATGGCACGAGTCGGGACGTCGCAGGACATGGCAGGGGGTGGCCATGGCACGAATCGGGACCTCGCAGGACGTATCAGGACATGGCCATGGCACTAGTCAGGACGCGTCAGGACATGGCAGGGCGTGGCCATGGCACGAGTCAAGACGTCACAAGACATGGCAGGACATGGCCGTGGTACGGGTCAAGACACGTCTAGAAATGGCAAAACCACGCGTCAGGACGTGGCAGGGCATGACCATGGCACGAGTTAGGACGTCGCAGGACATGGCAGGATATGGCCATGGTATGTGTCAGGACGTGCAGTACATGGCCATGGCACGCGTCTGGACGTGGCAGGTTGTGGCCATGGCACGAATCAGGACGTCGTAGGACATCGCCATGGCACACGTCAGGACATGGCAGGGTGTTGTAATGGCACAAGTTAGGACATCGCAGGACATGGCAGGATATGGCCATGGTACGTGTTAGGACGCGTCAGGACGTGGCCATGGTACGTGTCAGGATGCGCCAGGAAATGGCCATGGCACGTGTTAGGACGCATCAGGACATGGCCATGGCACGTGTCAAGATGCGTCAGGGCATGGCAGGGCGTGGCCATGGCACGAGTCGAAACGTGGCAGGACATGGTGCGGCGTGGCCATGGCACGAGTCGGGACGTCGCAGGACGTGTTAGGACATGGCCATGGCACGTGTCAGGACGCGTCAAGACATGGCAGGGCGTGGCCAAGGCACGAGTCGGGACGTCGCAGGACATGGCAGGGGGTGGCCATGGCACGAATCGGGACCTCGCAGGACGTGTCAGGACATGGCCATGGCACTAGTCAGGACGCGTCAGGACATGGCAGGGCGTGGCCACGGCACGAGTCTAGACGTCGCAAGACATGGCAGGACATGGCCGTGGTACGTGTGAAGACACGTTTGGACATGGCCAAAGCACGCGTCAGGACGTGGCAGGGCGTGACCATGGCACGAGTTAGGACGTCGCAGGACATGGTAGGATATGGCTATGGTACGTGTCAGTACGCGTCAGGACGTGGCCATGGTACGTGTCAGGATGCGTGAGGACATGGCCATGGCATGTGTCAGGACGCATCAGGACATGGCCATAGCTCGTGTCATGACGCATCAAGACATGTCAGGGCATGGCCATGGCACGAGTCCGGATGTCGCAGGACGTGTTAGGACATGGCCATGGCACGTGTCAGGACATCAGGACATGGCAGGGCGTGGCCATGGCACATGTCAGGACGTCGCAAGACATGGTAGGGCGTGGCCATGGCACGAGTCGGGACCTCGCAGGACGTGTCAGGACATTGCCATGGCATGTGACAGGTCGCGTCAGGTCATGGCTGGGCGTGGCTATGGCACGAGTTAGGACGTCGCAGGACATGGCAGGATATGGCCATGGTACGTGTCAGGACGCATCAGGACGTGGCCATGGTACGTGTTAGGACGTCGCAAGACATGGCCATGGCACGCGTCAGGACGTGGCAGGGTGTGGCCATGGCACGAGTCAGAACGTCGCAGGACATGGCCATGGCACGCGTCAGGACGTGGCAGGGTGTGGTCATGGCACAAGTTAGGACGTCGCAGGACATGGCAGGATATTGCCATGGTACGTGTGTGGACGCGTCAGGACGAGGCCATGGTACGTGTCAGGACGCATCAGGACATGGCCATGGCACGTGTCACGACGCATCAGAACATGTAAGGGCGTGGCCATGGCACGAGTCGGGACGTCGCAGGACATGGAACTGGCACGCGTCAGGATGTGGCAGGGTGTGGCCAAGCCACGGGTCAGGATGTGGCAGGGTGTGGCCATGGCACGTGTCAGAACATTGCCATGGCACGTGTCAGGACGTGTCAGGACATTGCCATGGCACGTGTCAGGACGCGTCAGGACGTGGCAATGGTACGTGTCAGGACGCATCAGGACATGGCCATGGCACGTGTTAGGACGCATCGGGACATGGCCATGGCACGTGTCATGACGCATCAAGGCATGTCAGGGCGTGGCCATGGCACGTGTCATGACGCATCAAGGCATGGCAGAGCGTGGCCATGGAACGAGTCGGGACCTCGCAGGACCTGTCGGGACATTGCCATGGCACGGGTCAGGTCGTGTCAGGACAAGGCTGGGCGTGGCCATGGCACGAGTCAGGACATCGCAGGACATGGCAGGATATGGCCATGGTACGTGTCAGGACGCGTCAGGACATGGCCATGGCACGCGTCAGGACGTGGCAGGGTGTGGCCATGGCACGAGTCAGGACGTCGCAGAACATGGCCATGGCACGCGTCAGGACGTGGTAGGTTGTGGTCATGGCACAAGTTAGGACGTCACAGGACATGGCAGGATATGGCCATGGTACGTGTTTGGACGCGTCAGGACGTGGCCATGGTACGTGTCAGGACGCATCAGGACATGGCCACGTGTCGCGACGCATCAGAACATGGAAGGGCGTGGCCATGGCACGAGTTGGGACGTCGCAGGACATGGCAGGGCGTGGCCATGGCACGAGTCAGGACGCGTCAAGACATGGCAGGGCGTGGCCATGGCATGAGTCAGTACGTCGCAGGACATGGCAGGATATGGCCATGGTACGTGTCAGGACGCGTCAGGACATGGCCATGGCACGAGTCAGGACGTGGCAGGGTGTGGCCATGGTACGTGTCAGGACGCGTCAGGACATGGCAGGGTTTGGCCATGGCACGAGTCGGGACGTCGCAGGACATGGCAGGGGGTGGCCATGGCACGAATCGGGACCTCGCAGGATGTGTCAGGACATGGCCATGGCACTAGTCAGGACGCGTCAGGACATGGCAGGGCGTGCCCATGGCACGAGTCAAGACGTCGCAAGACATGGCCGTGCTACGGGTCAAGACACGTCTAGAAATGGCCAAAGCACGCGTCAGGACGTGGCAGGGCGTGACCATGGCACGAGTAAGGACGTCGCAGGACATGGCAAGATATGGCCATGGTACGTGTCACGATGCGTCAGGACGTGGCTGTGGTTCGTGTCAGGATGCGTCAGGACATGGCCATGGCACGCGTCAGGACGTGGCTGGGCGTGGTCATGGCACGAGTCAGTACATCGCAGGACATGGCAGGATATGGCCATGGTACGTGTCAGGACGCGTCAGGACGTGGCCATGGTACGTGTCAAGATGCGTCAGGACCTGGCCATAGCACGTGTCAGGATGCATCAGGACATGGCCATGGCACGTGTCAGGACGCATCAGGACATGGCAGAGCGTGGCCATGGCACGAGTCGGGACGTCGCAGGGCGTGGCCATGGCACGAGTCGGGACGTCGCAAGGAGCGGCCATGGCACGAGTCAGGACGTCGCAGGACGTGTCAGGACGTTAGGACATGGCAAGGCGTAGCCATAGCACGAGTTGGGACGTCGCATGACATGGCAAGGCGTGGCCATGGCACGAGTCGGGACCTTGCAGGACGTGTCAGGACATTTCCATGGCACGTGTCAGGACGCGTCAGGACATAGCAGGGCGTGGCCATGGCACGAGTTAGGACGTCGCAGGACATGGCAGGGTTTGGCCATGGAACAAGTCAGTACGTCGCTGGACATGGCCATGGAACGCGTCAGGACGTAGCAGGGCGTGGTCATGGCACAAGTTAGGACGTCGCAGGACATGGCAGGATGTGGCCATGGTACGTGTCAGGACGCGTCAGGACGTGGCCATAATACGTGTTAGGATGCGTCAGGACATGGCCATGGCACATGTCAGGACGCATCAGGACATGCCCACGGCACGTGTCAGGACGCATCAGGACATGGCAGGGCGTGGCCATGGCACGAGTCGGGACGTCGCAGGACTTGTCAGGACATGGCCATGGCACGTGTCAGGACGTGTCAGGACATGGCAGGGCGTGGCCATGGCACGAGTCAGGACGTCGCAGGACATGGCAGGATATGGCCATGGTACGTGTCAGGACGCGTCAGGACATGGCCATGGCACGCGTCAGGACGTGGCAGGGTGTGGCCATGGCACGAGTCAGGACGTCGCAGAACATGGCCATGGCACGCGTCAGGATGTGGTAGGGTGTGGTCATGGCACAAGATAGGACGTCACAGGACATGGCAGGATATGGCCATGGTACGTGTTTGGACGCGTCAGGACGTGGCCATGGTACGTGTCAGGACGCATCAGGACATGGCCACGTGTCACGACGCATCAGAACATGGAAGGGCGTGGCCATGGCACGAGTCGGGACGTCGCAGGACATGGCAGGGTGTGGCAATGGCACGAGTCAGGACGTCGCAGGACGCGTCAAGACATGGCCATGGCACGTGCCAGGACGCGTCAGGACATGGCAGGGCGTGGCCATGGCACGAGTCGGGACGTCGTAGGACATTGCAGGCGCGTGGCCATAGCACAAGTCGGGACCTCGCAGGACGTGTCGGGACATGGCCATGGCACGTGTCAGGACATGGCAGGGTGTGGCCATGGCATGAGTCAGTACGTCGCAGGACATGGCAGGATATGGCCATGGTACGAGTCAGGACGCGTCAAGACATGGCCATGGCACGCGTCAGGACGTGGCAGGGCGTGGCCATGGCATGCGTCAGTACGTCGCAGGACATGGCCATGGCACGCGTCAGGACGTGGCAAGGCGTGACCATGACACGAGTCAGGACGTCGCAGGACATGGGCGGATATTGCCATGGTACGTGTCAGGACGCGTCAGGACATGGCCATGGCACACGTCAGGACGTGTCAGGGTGTGGCCATGACACGTGTCAGGACGCGATAGGACATGGCAGGGCGCTGCCAAGGCACGAGTCGGGACATCGTAGGACATGGCAGGGCGTGTCCATGGCACAAGTCGTGACCTCGGAGGACATGTCAGGACATTGCCATGGCACGTGTCATGTCGCGTCAGGACATGACTGGGCGTTGCCATGGCACGAGTCAGGACGTCGCAGGACATGGCAGGATATGGCCATGGTACGTGTCAGGACGTGCAGTACATGGCCATGGCACGCGTCAGGACGTGGCAGGTTGTGGCCATGGCACGAATCAGGACGTCGTAGAACATCGCCATGGCACACGTCAGGACATGGCAGGGTGTGGTAATGGCACAAGTTAGGACGTCGCAGGACATGGCAGGATATGGCCATGGTACGTGTTAGGACGCGTCAGGACGTGGCCATGGTATGTGTCAGGATGCCTCAGGAAATGGCCATGGCACGTGTTAGGACGCATCAGGACATGGCCATGGCACGTGTCAGGACGCGTCAGGGCATGGCAGGGCGTGGCCATGGCACGAGTCGAAACGTGGCAGGACATGGTTGGGCGTGGCCATGGCACGAGTCGGGACGTCGCAGGACGTGTTAGGAAATGGCCATGGCACGTGTCAGGACGCGTCAAGACATGGCAGGACGTGGCCATGGTACGAGTCGGGACGTCGCAGGACATGGCAGGGGGTGGCCATGGCACGAATCGGGACCTCGCAGGACGTGTCAGGACATGGCCATGGCACTAGTCAGGACGTGTCAGGACATGGCAGGGCGTGCCCATGGCACGAGTCAAGACGTCGCAAGACATGGCAGGACATGGCCGTGGTACGGGTCAAGACACGTCTAGAAATGGCCAAAGCACGCGTCAGGACGTGGCAGGGCGTGACCATGGCACGAGTTAGGACGTCGCAGGACATGGCAAGATATGGCCATGGTACGTGTCACGATGCGTCAGGACGTGGCTGTGGTTCGTGTCAAGATGCGTCAGGACATGGCCATGGCACGCGTCAGGACGTGGCTGGGCGTGGTCATGGCACGAGTCAGTACATCGCAGGACATGGCAGGATATGGCCATGGTATGTGTCAGGACGCGTCAGGACGTGGCCATGGTACGTGTCAAGATGCGTCAGGACCTGGCCATAGCACGTGTCAGGACGCATCTGGACATGGCCATGGCACGTGTCAGGACGCATCAGGACATGGCAGAGCGTGGTCATGGCACGAGTCGGGACGTCGCAGGGCGTGGCCATGGCACGAGTCGGGACGTCGCAAGGAGCGGCCATGGTACGAGTCAGGACGTCGCAGGACGTGTCAGGACGTCAGAACATGGCAAGGCGTGGCCATAGCACGAGTTGGGACGTCGCATGACATGGCAAGGCGTGGCCATGGCACGAGTCGGGACCTTGCAGGACGTGTCAGGACATTGCCATGGCACGTGTCAGGACGCGTCAAGACATAGCAGGGCGTGGCCATGGCACGAGTTAGGACGTCGCAGGACATGGCAGGGTTTGGCCATGGAACAAGTCAGTACGTCGCTGGACATGGCCATGGAACGCGTCAGGACGTAGCAGGGCGTGGTCATGGCACAAGTTAGGACGTCGCAGGACATGGCAGGATATGGCCATGGTACGTGTCAGGACGCGTCAGGACCTGGCCATAATACGTGTTAGGATGCGTCAGGACATGGCCATGGCACATGTCAGGATGCATCAGGACATGCCCACGGCACGTGTCAGGACGCATCAGGACATGGCAGGGCGTGGCCATGGCACGAGTCGGGACGTCGCAGGACTTGTCAGGACATGGCCTTGGCACGTGTCAGGACGCGTCAGGACATGGCAGGGTGTGGCCATGGCACGAGTCAGGACATGGCCATGGCACGCGTCAGGACGTGGCAGGGTGTGGCCATGGCACGAGTCAGGAGGTCGCAGAACATGGCCATGGCACGCGTCAGTATGTGGTAGGGTGTGGTCAAGGCACAAGTTAGGACGTCACAGGACATGGCAGGATATGGCCATGGTACGTGTTTGGACGCGTCAGGACGTGGCCATGGTACGTGTATGGACGCATCAGGACATGGCCACGTGTCATGACGCATCAGAACATAGAAGGGCGTGGCCATGGCACGAGTCGGGACGTCGCAGGACATGGCAGGGTGTGGCCATGGCACGAGTCAGGACGTCGCAGGACGCGTCAAGACATGGCCATGGCACGTGTCAGGACGTGTCAGGACATGGCAGGGCGTGGCCATGGCACGAGTCGGGACGTCGTAGGACATTGCAGGCGCGTGGCCATGGCACAAGTCAGAACCTCGCAGGACGTGTGGGGACATGGCCATGGCACGTGTCAGGACGCGTCAGGACATGGCAGGGTGTGGCCATGGCATGAGTCAGTACGTCGCAGGACATGGCAGGATATGGCCATGGTACGTGTCAGGACGCGTCAGGACATGGCCATGGCACGCGTCAGGACGTGGCAGGGCGTGGCCATGGCACGCGTCAGTACGTCGCAGGACATGGCCATGGCACGCGTCAGGACGTGGCAAGGCGTGACCATGACACGAGTCAGGACGTCGCAGGACATGGGCGGATATTGCCATGGTACGTGTCAGGACGCGTCAGGACATGGCCATGGCACGCGTCAGGACGTGGCAGGGTGCGGCCGTGACACGTGTCAGGATGCGATAGGACATGGCAGGGCGTTGCCAAGGCACGAGTCGGGACGTCGCAGGACATGGCAGGGCGTGTCCATGGCACAAGTCGTGACCTCGGAGGACATGTCAGGACATTGCCATGGCACGTGTCATGTCGCGTCAGGACATGGCTGGGCGTTGCCATGGCATGAGTCAGGACGTCGCAGGACATGGCAGGATATGGCCATGGTACGTGTCAGGACGTGTAGTACATGGCTATGGCACGCGTCAGGACGTGGCAGGTTGTGGCCATGGCACGAATTAGGACGTCGTAGGACATCGCCATGGCATACGTCAGGACATGGCAGGGTGTGGTAATTGCACAAGTTAGGACGTCGCAGGACATGGCAGGATATGGCCATGGTACGTGTTAGGACGCGTCAGGACGTGGCCATGGTATGTGTCAGGATGCGTCAGGAAATGGCCATGGCACGTGTTAGGACGCATCAGGACATGGCCATGGCACGTGTCAGGACGCGTCAGGGCATGGCAGGGCGTGGCCATGGCACGAGTCGAAACGTGACAGGACATGGTAGGGCGTGGCCATGGCACGAGTCGGGACGTCGCAGGACGTGTTAGGAAATGGCCATGGCACGTGTCAGGACGCGTCAAGACATGGCAGGGCGTGGCCATGGCACGAGTCGGGACGTCGCAGGACATGGTAGGGGGTGGCCATGGCACGAATCGGGACCTCGCAGGACGTGTCAGGACATGGCCATGGCACTAGTCAGGACGCGTCAGGACATGGCAGGGCGTGGCCATGGCACGAGTCTAGACGTCGCAAGACATGGCCGTGGTACGGGTCAAGACACGTCTAGAAATGGCCAAAGCACGCGTCAGGACGTGGCAGGGCATGACCATGGCACGAGTTAGGACGTCGCAGGACATGGCAAGATATGGCCATGGTACGTGTCACGATGCGTCATGACGTGGCTGTGGTTCGTGTCAGGATGCGTTAGGACATGGCCATGGCACGCATCAGGACGTGACTGGGCGTGGTCATGGCATGAGTCAGTACGCCGCAGGACATGGCAGGATATGGCCATGGTACGTGTCAGGACGCGTCAGGACGTGGCCATGGTACGTGTCAAGATGCGTCATGACATGGCCATAGCACGTGTCAGGACGCATAAGGACATGGCCATGGCACGTGTCAGGACGCATCAGGACATGGCACGAGTCAGGACGTCGCAGGACGTGTCAGGACGTCAGGACATGGCAAGGCGTTGCCATAGCACGAGTTGGGACGTCGCATGACATGGCAAGGCGTGGCCATGGCACGATTCGGGACCTTGCAGGACGTGTCAGGACATTGCCATGGCACGTGTCAGGACGCGTCAGGACATGGCTGGGTGTGGCCATGGCACGAGTTAGGACGTCGCAGGACATGCCAGGGTTTGGCCATGGAACAAGTCAGTACGTCGCTGGACATGGCCATGGAACGCGTCAGGACGTGGCAGGGCGTGGTCATGGCACAAGTTAGGACGTCGCAGGACATGGCAGGATATGGCCATGGTACGTGTCAGGACGCGACAGGACGTGGCCATAATACGTGTTAGGATGCGTCATGACATGGCCATGGCACATGTCAGGACGCATCAGGACATGCCCACGGCACGTGTCAGGACGCATCAGGACATGGCAGGGCGTGGCCATGGCACGAGTCGGGACGTTGCAGGACTTGTCAGGACATAGCCATGGCACGTGTCAGGACGCGTCAGGACATGGCAGGGCGTGGCCATGGCACGAGTCAGAACGTCGTAGGACATGGCAGGATATGGCCATGGTACGTGTCAGGACGCGTCAAGACATGGCCATGGCACGCGTCAGGACGTGGCAGGGCGTGGTCATGGCACAAGTTTAGACGTCGCAGGACATGGTAGGATAAGGCCATGGTACGTGTTAGGACGCGTCAGGACGTGGCCATGGTACGTGTCAGGATGCGTCAGGACATGGCCATGGCACGTGTCAGGACGCATCAGGACATGCCCACGGCACGTGTCAGGACGCATCAGGACATGGCAAGGCATAGCCATGGCACGAGTTGGGACGTCGCAGGACGTGTCAGGACATAGCCATTGCACGTGTCAGGACGCGTTTGGACATGGCAGGGCATGACCATGGCACGAGTCAGGACGTCGCAGGACATGGCAGGATATGGCCATGGTACGTGACAGGAAGCGTCAGGACATGGCCATGGCACGCGTCAGTACGTTGCTGGGCGTGGCTATGGCACGAGTCAGAACGTCACAGGACATGGTAGGATATGGCCGTGGTACGTGTCAGGACGCGTCAGGACATGGCCATGGCACGCGTCAGTACGTTGCTGGGCGTGGCTATGGCACGAGTCAGAACGTCGCAGGACATGGCAGGATATGGCCATGGTACGTGTCAGGACGCGTCAGGACGTGGCCATGGTACGTGTTAGGAAGCGTCAAGACATGGCCATGGAACGTGTCCGGACGCATCAGGACATGGCCATGGCACGTGTCATGACGCATCAAGACATGTCAGGGCGTGGCCATGGCACGAGTCGGAACGTCGCAGGACATGGCAGGGCGTGGCCATGGCATGAGTCGGGACCTCGTAGGACTTGTCGGGAGATTGCCATGGCACGTGTCAGGTCGTGTCAGGACATGGCTGGGCGTGGCCGTGGCACGAGTCAGGACGTCGCAGGACATGGCAGGATATGGCCATGGTACGTGTCAGGACGCGTCAGGACATGGCCATGGCACGCGTCAGGACGTGGCAGGGTGTGGCCATGGCACGAGTCAGGACGTCGCAGGACATGGCCATGGCACGCGTCAGGACGTGGCAGAGTGTGGTCATGGCACAAGTTAGGACGTCGCAGGACATGGAAGGATATGGCCATGGTACGTGTTTGGACGCGTCAGGACGTGGCCATGGTACGTGTCAGGATGCATCTGGACATGGCCATGGCACGTGTCACGACGCATCAGAACATGGAAGGGCGTGGCCATGGCACGAGTCGGGACGTCGCAGGACATGGCAGGGCGTGGCCATGGCACGAGTCGGGATGTCGCAAGACGTGTCAGGACATGGCCATGCCACGTGTCAGGACGCGTCAGGAAATGGCACGGCGTGACCATGGCACGAGTTAGGACGTCGCAGGACATGGCAAGATATGGCCATGGTACGTGTCAGGACGCGTCAGGACATGGCCATAGCAGGCGTTAGTACGTGGCGGGGCGTGGCTATGGCACGAGTCAGGACGTTGCAGGACATGGCTATGGCACGCGTCAGGACGTGGCAAGGCGTGGTCATGGCACGAGTTAGGACGTCGCAGGACATGGCAGGATATGGCCATGGTACGTGTCAAGACGCGTCAGGACGTGGCCATGGTACGTGTCAGGATGCGTCAGGACATGGCCATGGCACGTGTCAGGACGCATAAGGACATGCCCACGGCACGTGTCAGGACGCATCAGGACATGGCAGGGCATGGCCATGGCACGAGTTGGGATGTCGCAGGACGTGTCAGGACATGGCCATGGCACGTGTCAGGACGCGTTTGGTCATGGCAGGGCGTGACCATGGCACGAGTCAGGACGTCGCTAGACATGGCAGGATATGGCCATGGTACGTGTCAGGAAGCGTCAGGACATGGCCATGGCACGCATCAGTACGTGGCTGGGCGTGGCTATGGCACGAGTCAGGACGTCGGAGGACATGGCCATGGCACGCGTCAGGACGTGGCAGGGCGTGGTCATGGCACGAGTTAGGACGTCGCAGGACATGGCAGGATATAGCCATGGTACGTGTGACAAGACCGTAACTCAAACACGACGATCTGTCCGGCCTAGCAAACTTTCAATGCCAAAGTTAGCTAGTCAGCCTACCCGGAAGCTTAGTAGAACATAAGAAAGAGTAAGCTTGTAGAAACTTGGCGAAGGAAACTAGTAGTTGGAAGAAAGAACTCTTTTATTAAGAGAACTTCGAGAACTTTACAATGCTTTGAATGCTTACAACTTTGCTTATTTGCTTAATGCCAAATGAAATGCCTAAGGTGCCTATTTATACTAGTTGGCTACCTAAATGGACGGTTGGGATCAATTTGATCCGACGGCTACAATTAAGTTTCTGCCTATTTATACTAGTTGGCTACCTAAATGGACGGTTGGGATCAATTTGATCCGACGGCTACAATTAAGTTTCTAGACTCTTCCTAAGTAAATATCTAAGATATTTACACAAGTTGGTTGCCCTGGCTGCCCATGGCCGAATCTAGAAGCCTCCACATGATTCTAAGCTTGTCTTCAACAATCTGCACAATTCTAGAGTCTTCCAGGGACTTCCAGGGCATGCTGGACTGTTCCGGAAGCATTTTGGAGCTGTTTTGGAGCCTGTTTTGGGGCGAAAATAGTGCCTTCAATAACATTCTCCCCCGCTCAATCTCGCGACGACCTCGGCGCGTGCTCCTTATAAGCCAGGATGAGGTCTTGGCGATTCCACAAAGTTAGCTCATGCTCCCGCTCGCCTCGCTGTCAGGAGACCCTTTCCACTTGACAAAGTATTCAGTGTAGCTTGGGTGAGTCCCCCGTCTTGGAATGATGCGGTGCGCAAGGATCTCTTCTGCTTCTTTCTCTGGCACCGTTGTGATGGCCGTTGGTGCTCGCTTAGACTCTCCTCGGCTTGGATCTTCCTTGTCTTAATGATATGGCTTCAGAAGACTCACATGGAAGACCGGATGCATTTCTAAATGTGATGGAAGTGTCAAGCGATAGGCTAGTTTGCCAATGCGTTTCTCTACTGGAAACGGTCCCTCGTAGCGCCTTACTAGCCCTTTATGCACCTGGCCGGATCTTCGACGCTGTTGAGGAAGGAGTTTTACCATGACCAAGTCTCCTTCCTCGAACTCCAAGTGACGCCTCTTAACATCGGCCCATTTCTTCATTTTCTGCGCTGCCTTTGCTAAGTAGGCTTTTGCCAAGTCTGCCTTTTCGTGCCAGCCTTTGGCAAACTTGTATGCTGACGGATTGGGCCCTTTGTAACCAATGGCCAAAGTTTGTGGCGTCATCGGTTGTTGTCCCGTTGCTAACTCGAATGGACTTGCCCCTGTTGACTCGTTCTTCTGCAGATTATAAGAAAATTGGGCAATCTCCAATAACTTGGCCCAATCTTTTTGGTTGGCGCTGACAAAGTGATGAAGATATAACTCCAGCAAAGCATTCACCCGTTCCGTTTGCCCATCAGTTTGAGGGTGAAAGGCTGTAGAGAAGTTGAGCTCGAACCCCATGATTTTAAAAAGCTCCATCCAGAACCTTCCCGTGAAGCGGGGGTCCCGATCGCTGATAATGGTCTTCGGAATGCCCCAATACTTCACCACATTTTTGAAATATAGTCGAGCAGCGTCCTCGGCAGTAAGCTTTGTTGGACCAGGAATGAATACGCCATATTTGCTGAAGCGGTCCACTACAACCATTATGTTGCTGCAGCCTTCGAACTTGGGTAGTGATGTGATAAAGTCCATGGAAATGCTTTCCCATGGCCTCTCCGCAATAGGCAATGGCTCCAAAAGACCCGCCGGTGGGCGTTGTTCAACCTTGTCTTGCTGGCACACAAGACAAGTTTTTACGTATAGCTCCACGTCGTCCCGCATGTGGGGCCTAAAGTATGCTCGTTCAATCAGCGCCATCGTCCTTTGGACTCCATGATGGCCTGCCCATCTGGAGTCATGACTTTACCAGATGATCTCCTTCCTTAAGCCTCCCCATTTTGGCACATAAACCCTATTTCCCTTGGTGAGGAGCAGCCCGTCCTCTAGCCAAAACTGTCTTCCCTTGACGTGCCAATTCCAACAAATTTTTGGCTTGCGGGTCATGTTCCAGCCCCTCCTTGATGCGATCCACTATAGGGAAATTTGGGCTTGTGATGGAGGCAAGTTCCGCCTTTCTGCTCAGTGCGTCGGCCACAACATTTCCCTTGCCCGGCTTGTACTCCATCACGAAATCAAACTCTGCTAAGAAAGCTTGCCACCGAATTTGTTTTGGTGTAAGCTTCTTCTGCTTAAGGAAGTAACTGGTGGCAACATTATCCGTCCTCACGATGAACTTGCTGCCCAGGAGATAATGTCTCCACGTCCGTAAACAGTGCACTACGGCGGTCATCTCTTATTCTTGGACCGTGTAGCGCTTTTCTGTATCATTTAGCTTACGACTTTCGTAAGCCACAGGGTGCCCTTCTTGCATTAGGACGCCTCCCAGGACAAAGTCAGAGGCGTCCGTCTGCACCTCGAAAGACTTGGTATGGTCGGGCAAAACCAATACCGGCTCCTTGATCAAGGCGGCCTTTAACTCCTCAAATGCTGTTTGGGCCTTATCAGTCCACTCCCAGGTCCGGTTCTTCTTCAGTAGATCTGTGAGTGGCGCGGCGATGGAAGAGTAGCCTTTGATTAACTTCCGATAGTAGTTAGCCAAGCCAAGGAAAGACCAAAGTTCTGGAACTTTCTTCGGCGGCTCCCAATCCTGTATCGCCCGGATTTTGGACTCATCCATCCGTAGCTTTCCCTCACCAACAATGTGTCCTAAGAAGGAGACTTCTCATCGAGCAAATACACATTTCTTTTTCTTGACGTAAAGCTCGTTCGTGCGGATTACTTGGAAGACTTGTCTTAGATTATTTACATGATCCTCCAGTGTGTTGCTATAGATGACAATGTCGTCCAAGTACACCACTACGAACTTGTCTAAGAAAGTCTGTAGGACATGGTTCATGAGGGTGCAAAACGTTGCAGGCGCATTGGTGAGTCCGAAAGGCATCACAAGGAACTCATATGAGTCGTACCTTGTGACGCATGCTGTCTTAGGCTCGTCTCCCTCCGCAATGCGGACCTGGTAGTACCCCGATCGCAAATCCAGCTTGGTGAACCAACGAGCTTGCCCAAGCTGGTCGAACAAGTCGGCAATGAGTGGTATCCGGTACTTATTCTTGACCATGATCTTGTTAAGCGCCCGGTAGTCGATGCAAAGTCGAAGTGACCCGTCATGCTTCTTCTGGAACAATACCGGCGCTCCATAAGGTGCTTTTGATTAACGAATATAGCCCATGTCCATCAACTCCTTCAATTGCCTCCGTAATTCCTCAAGCTCCGGAGGCGCCATCCGATAAGGCACGGCAGCTGGCGGGGTGGCACCTGGTTCTAGCTCTATCTTATGATCCACCTCCCTTTTAGGTGGTAACCTCTTTGGTAGCTCCGGTGGCATGACGTCTTGGAACTCCTCCAAAACGTGCTGGACCTCGGGTGGCATGGACTCGGTTGTAGGAATGGCAGCTTCTTCCTTTAAGGCAACAAGGTAGGTTGGCTCGTCCTTCTTGATGCCCTTTGAGAGTTGCATGGCCGAAATTTGTTTTTCTTGGAGTCGGGTTTCCCGCTCTAGTGGAACTAGATGGGTGTTGCCTTCCTCCAAGATATATAAGGAGTTAGCAAAGGATATTGGGACGGCCTTGACCCTGTCCATGAACTCAATACCCAAGACGAGTGGATAATAGTCCATGGTCACGATCGAGAAGTTTATGTGGCCGTGCCAATTGTCTAAGCGAACCGGCACATTGCGGGCAACTCCAAAGGTTTCTGTTGGTGCAGCATTGACGCCCTTGAGCCAACCTCGGCTTGTCTCGTACCGGATGCCCATCTCCTTAGCCTGCTGGAAAGTGAGGAAGTTGCTGTCGGCTCCCGTGTCAACTAATGCCTTCACGGTATGCTCCCCAATCTTGGCCTCGGCAAACAATCTCCCTTTCTTCTCGTTCTTGGGCACCTCAACTTTTGCCTGAATTGAGCTTTGAAGCTGCATGGCCCCAATCTTTGCTTCCTCCTCCTCGTGATCCTCGATTAAGGCCGAAAGCTTACTCTTTTTGGGGCAATCCCTCGCATAATGTGGTCCATCACAAAAGAAGCATTGGACCGGGGTCTTCGATTTGGGAGGGAAATCTGTACGTCCCTTGGCCCTTTCGGACGCCTCCTTGCCCTTAGGCGGGTCTCCCCCGCTCTTTCCCTTGCCGCCCTTGTCCTTGGGTTTAGGTTTCTCCACTTTCCTAAACTCAATAAGGGACTCGGTAATGGATATGGCAGTGGTCAGGTTTTGGGCACCACGGCGTAGGATTTCAAGCCTTGCCCACTGCTGCAACCCGTCCATGAAGGCAAAGAAAGCTTCTTTATCAGGGTAGTCAAGGATTTCGAGAAGTACCTCTGTGAACTCTTTGACGTACTCCCGGATGGTTCCTTTGTGCTGCAAACGCCTTAGCTTGCCACGAACTTCCTCCTCGACGTTGCTTGGGTAGAACTGCTTCTTGAGTTCTCCCTTGAAATCTGCCCAAGTCTTGATAGAGCAGGTGCCTTTCTCTATGTCGCTTTGTCTTCTCCTCCACCAATCCATTGCGGTGTCCTCGAGGAAAAGACTACCCATGCTTACCTTTAGAGCCTCGTCTTGCATGTCGAGAGCCCTAAAGTATTGCTCCATGCTCCAAACAAAGTTGTCTAGTTCCCTCGCATTTCTAGACCCTTTGAAGTATTTGGGTCGGGGAACACCTATTTTGGAAGGGGTAGTCCTTACCTCGGACGTAGTGGCAGTGCCTTGTGCAAGAGCCCTTTTGCACAAGCTGAGCTCCTCCTTGGTGCTCTCCAGCTCATGTGAAAGCCTCCCTAGCTCTTCCCGCATGGACGAAATCTCTGTCTGGTGTTTCTCCTCTACCGCCTGAAGACATTGTGCCAGGACTTGATTCACGGCGGACTGCATCTCTCCCGCAATCCGTCTAGGCCCTCCTCGACCCTTTGTTCGACCCCTTCGAACCTTCGGTCGGCCTCCATGAACTTGTCCTTCCCATCGGTAATGGCCAACTCCACCTTGGCCAGCCTTGTCTCCAACTCCCCCATGGCGTCCCTGGAGCGAGACCTTTGGCCCTTAGATTTGTCCCTTTCGGTTTGGGTGATTTCACTGCCGCCTTCTATACTCCCTTAGATGTTCCAACGAACCTGATGCTCTGATACCAATTGTGACAAGACCGTAACTCAAACACGACAATCTGTCCGGCCTAGCGAACTTTCAATGCCAAAGTTAGCTAGTCAGCCTACCCGGAAGCTTAGTAGAACTTAAGAAAGACTAAGCTTGTAGAAACTTGGCGAAGGAAACTAGTAGTTGGAAGAAAGAACTCTTTTATTAAGAGAACTTCGAGAACTTTACAATGCTTTGAATGCTTACAACTTTGCTTAATTGCTTGATGCCAAATGAAATGCCTAAGGTGCCTATTTATACTAGTTGGCTACCTAAATGGACGGTTGGGATCAATTTGATCCGACGGCTACAATTAAGTCTCTAGACTCTTCCTAAGTAAATATCTAAGATATTTACACAAGTTGGTTGCCCTTGCTGCCCATGGCCAAATCTAGAAGCCTCCACATGATTCTAGGCTTGTCTTCAACAATCTGCACAATTCTAGAGTCTTCCAGGGCCTTCCGGGGCACGCTGGATTGCTCCAGAAGCATTTTGGAGCTGTTTTGGAGCCTGTTCTGGGGCGAAAATAGTGCCGTCCATAACATACGTGTCAGGACGCGTCAGGACGTGGCCATGGTACGTGTCAGGATGCGTCAGGACATGGCCATGGCACGTGTCAGGATGCATCAGGACATGGCCATGGCACGTGTCATGACGCATCAAGACATGTCAGGGCGTGGCCATGCCACGAGTTGGGACGTCGCAGAACATGGCAGGGCGTGGCCATGGCACGAGTCGGGACCTCGCAGGACTTTTCGGGACATTGCCATGGCACGTGTCAGGTCGTGTCAGGACATGGCTGGGCGTGGCCGTGGCACGAGTCAGGACGTGTCAGGACATTGCCATGGCACGTGTCGGGATGCGTCAGGACGTGGCAATGGTACGTGTCAGAACGCATCAGGACATGGCCATGGCACGTGTTAGGACGTATGGGGACATGGCCATGGCACGTGTCATGACGCATCAAGGCATGTCAGGGCGTGGCCATGGCACGTGTCATGACGCATCAAGGCATGTCAGGGCGTGGCCATGGCACGAGTCGGGATGTCGCAGGACGTGTTAGGACATGGCCATGGCACGTGTTAGAACGTCAGGACATGGCAGGGCGTGGCCATGGCACGAGCCAGGACGTCGCAGGACATGGCAGAGCGTGGCCATGGCACGAGTCGGGACCTCGCAGGACTTGTCGGTACATTGCCATGGCACGTGTCAGGTCGTGTAAGGACAAGTCTGGGCGTGGCCATGGCACGAGTCAGGACGTCGCATGACATGGCAGGATATGGCCATGGTACGTGTCAGGACGTCGCAGGACATGGCCATGGCACGCGTGAGGACGTGGCAGGGTGTGGCCATGGCACGAGTCAGGACGTCGCAGGACATGGCCATGGCACGCGTCAGGACGTGGCAGGGTGTGGTCATGGCACAAGTTAGGACGTCGAAGGACATGGTAGGATATGGCCATGGTACGTCTTTGGACGCGTCAGGACGTGGCCATGGTACGTGTCAGGACGCGTCAGGACATGGCCATGGCACGTGTCACGACGCATCAGAACATGGAAGGGCGTGGCCATGGCAAAAGTCGGGACGTCGCAGGACATGGCAGGGCGTGGCCATGGCACGAGTCATGACGTCGCAAGACGTGTCAGGACATGGCCATGGCACGTGTCAGGACGCGTCAGGACATGGCAGGGCGTGGCCATGGCACGAGTCGGGACGTCGCAGGACATGGCAGGGCGTGGCCATGGCACAAGTCGGGACCTAGCAGGACGTGTCAGGACATGGCCATGGCACATGTCAGGACGCGTCAAGACATGGCAGGGTGTGGCCATGGCATGAGTCAGTACGTCGCAGGACATGGCAGGATATGGCCATGGTATGTGTCAGGACGCGTCAGGACATGGCCATGGCACGCGTCAGAACGTGGCAGGGCGTGGCCATGGCACGCGTCAGTACGTCGCAGGACATGGCCATGGCGTGCGTCAGGACGTGGCAAGGCGTGACCATGTCACGAGTCAGGACGTCGCAGGACATGGCCATGGCACGCGTCAGGACGTGGCAGGGTGTGGCCATGACACGTGTCAGAACGCGTCAGGACATGGCAGGGCGTTGCCATGGCACGAGTCGGGACGTCGAAGGACATGGTAGGGCGTGTCCATGGCACAAGCCGTGACCTCGGAGGACGTGTCATGACATTGCCATGTCACGTGTCATGTCGCGTCAGGACATGGCTGGGCTTGGCCATGGCACGAGTCAGGACGTCGCAGGACATGGCAGGATATGGCCATGGTACGTGACAGGACGTGCAGTACATAGCCATGGCACGCGTCAGGACGTGGCAGGGTGTGGCCATGGCACGAATCAGGATGTCGTAGGACATGGCCATGGCACGCGTCAGGACGTGGATGGGTGTGGTCATGGCACAAGTTAGGACGTCGCAGGACATGGCAGGATATGGCCATGGTACGTGTTTGGAAGCGTCAGGACAAGGCCATGGCACGCGTCAGTACGTGGCTGGGCGTGGCTATGGCACGAGTCAGGACGTTGCAGGACAGGGCCATGGCACGCGTCAGGACGCGTCTGGGCATGGCAGGGCGTAGCAATGGCACGAGTCGAAACGTCGCAGGACATGGCAGGGCGTGGCCATGGCACGAGTCGGGACATCGCAAGACGTGTTAGGACATTGCCATGGCACGTGTCAGGACGCGTCAAGACATGGCAGGGCGTGGCCATGGCACGAGTCGGGACGTCGCAGGACATGGCAGGGCGTGGCCATGGCACGAGTCAGGACCTCGCAGGACGTGCCAGGACATGGCCATGGCACTAGTCAGGACGCGTCAGGACATGGCAAGGCGTGGCTATGGCACGAGTCAGGACGTAGCAGGACATGGCAGGATAAGGCTATGGTACGTGTCAGGACGCGTCTGGACATAGCCATGGCACGCGTCAGTACGTGGCTGGGCGTGGCTATGGCACAAGTCAGGACGTCGCAGGACATGGCCATGGCACGCGTCAGGATGTGGCAAGGCGTGGTCATGGCACGAGTTAGGACGTCGCAGGACATGGCAGGATAAAGCCATGGTACGTGTCAGGACGCGTTAGGACGTGGTCATGGTACGTGTCAGGATGCGTCAGGACATGGCCATGGAACGTGTCAGGACGCATCAGGACATGGCCATGGCACGTGTAATGACGCATCAAGACATGTCAGGGCGTGGCCATGGCACGAGTCGGGACGTCGCAGGGCGTGGCCACGGCACGAGTCCGGATGTCGCAGGACGTGTCAGGACATGGCCATGGCACGTGTCAGGACGTCAGGACATGGCAGGGCGTGGCCATGGCACGTGTCGGGACGTCGCAAGACATGGAAGGGCGTGGCCATGGCACGAGTCGGGAACTCGCACGACGTGTCAGGACATTGCCATGGCATGTGACAGGTCGCGTCAGGATAAAGCTGGGCGTGGCTATGGCACGAGTTAGGACGTCGCAGGACATGGCAGGATATGGCCATGGTAGGTGTCAGGACGCGTCAGGACGTGGCCATGGTACGTGTCAGAACATCGCAGGACATGGCCATGGCACGCGTCAGGACGTGGCAGGGTGTGGTCATGGCACAAGTTAGGACATCGCAGGACATGGCAGGATAGGGAAATGGTACGTGTTAGGACGCGCCATGACGTGGCCATGGTCCGTGTCAGGATGCGTCAGGACATGGCCATGGCACGTGTTAGGACGCATCAGGACATGGCCATGGCACGTGTTAGGACGCATCAGGACATTGCCATGGCACGTGTCCGTGGCACGCGTCGGGACGTCGCAGGACGTGTTAGGACACGGCCATGGCACGTGTCAGGACGTGTCAAGATATGGCAGGGCATGGCCAAGGCACGAGTTGGGACGTTGTACGACATGGCACGGCATGGCCATGGCACGAGTCGGGACCTCGCAGGACGTGTCAGGACATGGCCATGACACGTGTCAGGACGCGTCTAGACATGGCAGGGCGTGGCCATGGCACGAGTCAAGACGTCGCCAGACATGGCAGGATATGGCCATGGTACGTGTCAGGACGCGTCAGGACATGGCCATGGCACGCGTCAGGACGTGGCAGGGTGTGGCCATGACACGTGTCAGGACGCGTCAGGACATGGCAGGGCATTGGCATGGTACGTGTCAGGACGTCGCAGGACATGGCCATGGCACGCGTCAGGACGTGGCAGGGTGTGGTCATGGCACAAGTTAGGACGTTGCAGGACATGGCAGGATATGGAAATGGTACGTGTTAGGACGCGTCATGACGTGGCCATGGTCCGTGTCCGGATGCGTCAGGACATGGCCATGGCACGTGTTAGGACGCATCGGGACATGGCCATGGCACGTGTCAGGACGCATCAAGACATGGCCATGGCACGCGTCGGGACGTCGCAGGACGTGTTAGGACATGGTCATGGCACGTGTCAGGACGTGTCAAGACATGGCAGGGTGTGGCCACGACACGAGTTGGGACGTCGCAGGACCTGGCAGGGCGTGTCCATTGCACAAGCCGTGACCTCGGAGGACGTGTCAGGACATTGCCATGGCACGTGTCATGTCGCGTCAGGACATGGCTGGGCGTGGCCATCGCACGAGTCAGGACGTCGCAGGACATGGAAGGATATGGCCATGGTACGTGTCAGGACGTGCAGTACATGGCCATGGCACGCGTCAGGACGTGGCAGGGTGTGGCCATGGCACGAATCAGGACGTCGTAGGACATGGCGATGGCACGCGTCAGGACGTGGATGGGTGTGCTCATGGCAAAAGTTAGGACATCGCAGGACATGGCAGGATATGGCCATGGTACGTGTTAGGACGCGTCAAGACGTGGCCATGGTACGTGTCAGGATGCGTCAGGAAATGGCCATGGCACGTGTTAGGACGCATCAGGACATGGCCAAGGCACGTGTCAGGACGCGTCAGGGCATGGCAGGGCGTGGCCATGGCACGAGTCGAAACGTCGCAGGACATGGCAGGGCGTGGCCATGGCACGAGTCGGGACGTCGCAACACGTGTTAGGAGATGGCCATGGCACGTGTCAGGAGGCGTCAATACATGGCAGGGCGTGGCCATGGCACGAGTCGAGACGTCGCAGGACATGGCAGGGCGTGGCCATGGCACGAGTCGGGACCTCGCAGGACGTGTCAGGACATGGCCATGGCACTAGTCAGGACTCGTCAGGACATGGCAGGGCGTGGCCATTGCACGCGTCAGTACGTGGCTGGGCGTGGCTTTGGCATGAGTCAGGACGTCGCAGGACATGGCCATGGCACGCGTCAGGATGTGGCAGGGCGTGGTCATGGCGCGAGTAAGGACGTCGCAAGACATGGCAGGATATGGCCATGGTACGTGTCAGGACGCGTCAGGACGTGGCCATGGTAGGTGTCAGGATGCGTCAGGACATGGCCATGGCACGTGTCAGGACGCATCAGGACATGGCCATGGCACGTGTCATTACGCATCAAGACATGTCAGGGCGTGGCCATGGCACGAGTCGGGACGTCGCAGGGCGTGGCCATGGCACGAGTCTGGATGTCGCAGGACGTGTCAGGACATGGCCATGGCACGTGTCAGGACGTCAGGACATGGCGGGGCGTGGCCATGGAACGAGTCAGGACGTCGTAGGACATGGCAGGATATGCCATGGTACGTGTCAGGACGTGCAGTACATGGCCATGGCACGCGTCAGGACGTGGCAGTGTGTGGCCATGGCACGAATCCGGACGTCGTAGGACATGGCCATGGCACGCGTCAGGACGTGGATGGGTGTGGTCATGGCACAAGTTAGGACGTCGCAGGACATGGCCGGATATGGCCATGGTACATGTTAGGACGCGTAAGGATGTGGCCATGGTACGTCTAAGGATGCGTCAGGAAATGGCCATGGCACATGTTAGGACGCATCAAGACATGGCCATGGCATGTGTCAGGACGCGTCAAGGCATGGCAGGGTGTGGCCATGGCACGAGTCGAAACGTCGCAGGACATGGCAGGGTGTGGCCATGGCACGAGTCGGGACGTCGCAGGACGTGTTAGGACATGGCCATGGAACGTGTCAGGACGCGTCAAGACATGGCAGGGCGTAGCCATGGCACGAGTCGGGACGTCGCAGGACATGGCAGGGCGTGGCCATGGCACGAGTCGGGACCTCGCAGGACGTGTCAGGACATGGCCATGGCACTAGTCAGGACGCGTCAGGACATGGCAGGGCGTGGCCATGGCACGAGTCAGGACGTCGCAGGACATGGCAGGATATGGCCATGGTACGTGTCAGGACGCGTCAGGACATGGCCATGGCACGCGTCAGTACGTGGCTGGGCGTGGCTATGGCACGAGTCAGGACGTCGCAGGACATACCCATGGCACGTGTCAGGATGTTGCAGGACATGGCCATGGCACGCGTCAGGATGTGGCAGGGCGTGGTCATGGCACGAGTTAGGACAGTGCAGGACATGGCATGATATGGCCATGGTACGTGTCAGGACGCGTCAGGACGTGGCCATGGTATGTGTCAGGATGCGTCAGGACATGGCCATGGCACGTGTCAGGACGCATCAGGACATGGCCATGGCATGTGTCATGACGCATCAAGACATGTCAGGGCGTGGCCATGGCACGAGTCGGGACGTCGCAGGGCATGGCCATGGCACGAGTCAGGATGTCGCAGGACGTGTCAGGACATGGCCATGGCACGTGTCAGGACGTCAGGACATGGAAGGGCGTGGCCATGGCACGTGTCGGGACGTCGCAAGACATGGCAGGGCGTGGCCATGGTACGAGTCGGGACCTCGCAGGACGTGTCAGGACATTTCCATGGCATGTGGCAGGTCGCGTCAGCACATGGCTGGGCGTGGCTATGGCACGAGTTAGGACGTCGCAGGACATGGCAGGATATGGCCATGGTACGTGTCAGGACGCGTCAGGACGTGGCCATGCTACGAGTCAGGATGTCGCAGGACATGGCCATGGCACGCGTCAGGACGTGGCAAGGTGTGGTCATGGCACAAGTTAGGACGTCGCAGGACATGGCAGGATATGGCCACGGTACGTGTTAGGACGCGTCAGGACGTAGCCATGGTCCATGTCAGGATGCGTCAGGACATGGCCATGGCACGTGTTAGGACGCATCAGGACATGGCCATGGCACGTGTCAGGACGCATCAGGACATGGCCATGGCACGTGTCCGTGGCACGCGTCGTTACGTCGCAAGACGTGTTAGGACATGGCCATGGCACGTGTCAGGACGTGTCAAGACATGGCAGGGCGCGGCCATGGCACGAGTCGGGACCTCGCAGGACGTGTTAGGACATGACCATGGCACGTGTCAGGACGCGTCTAGACATGGCAGGGCGTGGCCATGGCACGAGTTAGGACGTCGCAGGACATGGCCATGTCACGCGTCAGGACGTGGCAGGGGGAGGTCAAGGCATGAGTTAGGACGTCGTAGGACATGGCAGGATTTGGCCATGGTACGTGTCAGGACGCGTCAGGATTTAGCCGCGGTTCGTGTCAGGATGCGTCCGGACATGGCCATGGCACGTGTCAGGACGCATCAGGACATGGCCGTGGCACGTGTCATGATGCATCAGAACATGGAAGGGCGTGGCCATGGCACGAGTTGGGACGTCGCAGGACAAGGCAGGGCGTGGCCATGGCAGGAGTCGGGACCTCGCAGGACGTGTCAGGACATGGCCATGGCACGTGTCAGGACGCGTCTACACATTGCAGGGCGTGGCCATGGCACGAGTCAAGACGTTGCAAGACATGGCAGGATATGGCCATGGTACGCATCAGGACGCGTTAGGACATGGCCATGGCACGCGTCAGGACGTGGCAGGGCATGGCCATGGCACGAGTTAGGACGTCGCAGGACATGGCCATGGCACGCGTCAGGATGTGGCAGGGAGAGGTCAAGGCATGAGTTAGGACGTCGTAGGACATGGCAGGATTTGGCCATGGCACGTGTCAGGACGCGTCAGGATTTCGCCGCGGTTCGCGTCAGGGTGCGTCCGAACATGGCCATGGCACGTGTCAGGACGCAACAGGACATGGCCTTGGCACGTGTCACGATGCATCAGAACATGGAAGGGCGTAGCCATGGCACGAGTCGGGACGTCGCAAGGCGTGGCCATGGCACGTGGTAGGACGCATCAGGACATGGCCATGGCACGTGTCAGGACACGTCAAGACATGGCAGGGCGTGGCTATGGCACGAGTCGGGACGTCGGAGGACATGGCAGAGCGTGGCCATGGCATGAGTCGGGACGTCGCAGGATGTTTCAGGACATGGCCATGGCACGTGTCAGGACGCGTCAGGACAAGCCAGGGCGTGGCTATGGCAAGGGTCGGGACGTCGCAGGGCGTGTTAGGACATGGCCATGGCACGAATCGGGACGTCGTAGGACATGGCCATGGCACGCGTCAGGACGTGGATGGGTGTGGTCATGGCACAAGTTAGGATGTCGCAGGACATGGCAGGATATGGCCATGGTACGTGTTAGGACGCGTCAGGACGTGGCCATGGTACGTGTTAGGATGCGTCAGGAAATGGCCATGGCACGTGTTAGGACGCATCAGGACATGGCCATGGCACGTGTCAGGACGCGTCAGGGCATGGCAGGGCGTGGCCATGGCACGAGTCGAAACGTCGCAGGACATGGCAGAGCGTGGCCATGGCACGAGTCGGGACGTCGCAGGACGTGTTAGGACATGGCCATGGCACGTGTCAGGACGCGTCAAGACATGGCAGGGCGTGGCCATGGCACGAGTCGGGACGTCGCAGGACATGGCAGGGCGTGGCCATGGCACGAGTCGGGACCTCGCAGGACGTGTCAGGACATGGCCATGGCACTAGTCAGGACGCGTCAGGACGTGGCAGGGCGTGGCCATGGCACGAGTCAGGACGTTGCAGGACATGGCAGGATATGGCCATGGCACGCGTCAGTACGTGGCTGGGCGTGGCTATGGCACGAGTCAGGACGTCGCAGGACATGGACATGGCACGCGTCAGGATGTGGCAGGGGGCGGTCATGGCACAAGTTAGGACGTCGCAGGACATGGCAGGAAATGGCCATGGTACGTGTCAGGACGCGTCAGGACGTGGCCATGGTACGTGTCAGGATGCGTCATGACATGGCCATGGCACGTGTCAGGACGCATCAGGACATGGCCATGGCACGTGTCATGACGCATCAAGACAAGTCAGGGCGTGGCCATGGCACGAGTCGGGACGTCGCAGGGCGTGGCCATGGCACGAGTCCGGATGTCGCAGGACGTGTATGGACATGGCCATGGCAAGTGTCAGGACGTCAGGACATGGCAGGGCGTGGCCATGGCACGTGTCGGGACGTCGCAAGAGATGGCAGGGCGTGGCCATGGCACGAGTCGGGACCTCGTGGGACGTGTCAGGACATCGCCATGGCATGTGACAGGTCGCGTCAGGACATGGCTGGGCGTGACTATGGCACGAGTTAGGACGTCGCAGGACATTGAAGGATATGGCCATGGTACGTGTCAGGACGCGTCAGGACGTGGCCATGGTACGTGTCAGGTCGTCGCAGGACATGGCCATGGCACGCGTCAGGACGTGGCAGGGTGTGGTCATGGCACAAGTTAGGACGTCGCAGGACATGGCAGGATATGGCCATGGCACGTGTTAGGACGCGTCAAGACGTGGCCATGGTACGTGTCAGGATGCGTCAGGAAATGGTCATGGCACGTGTTAGGACGCATCAGGACATGGCCATGGCACGCGTCAGGACGCGTCAGGGCATGGCAGGGCGTGGCCATGGCACGAGTCAAAACATCGCAGGACATGGCAGGGCGTGGCCATGGCACGAGTCGGGACGTCGCAGGACGTGTTAGGACATGGCCATGGCACGTGTCAGGACGCGTCAAGACATGGCAGGGCGTGGCCATGGCACGAGTTGGGACGTCTCAGGACATGGCAGGGCGTTGTCATGGCACGAGTCGGGACCTCGCAGGACGTGTCAGGACATGGCCATGGCACTAGTCAGGACGCGGCAGGACATGGCAGGGCGTGGCCATGGCACGAGTCAGGACGTCGCAAGACATGGCAGGATATGGCAATGGTACGTGTCAGGACGCGTCAGGACATGGCCATGGCACGCGTCAGTATGTGGCTGGGCGTGGCTATGGCACGAGTCAGGACGTCGCAGGACATGGACATGGCACGCGTCAGGATGTGGCAGGGCGCGGTCATGGCACGAGTTAGGACGTGTCAGGACATCGCCATGGCATGTGAAGGGTCTCGTCAGGACATGGCTGGGCGTGACTATGGCACGAGTTAGGACGTCGCAGGACATTGAAGGATATGGCCATGGTACGTGTCAGGACGTGGCCATGGTACGTGTCAGGTCGTCGCAGGACATGGCCATGGCACACGTCAGGACGTGGCAGGGTGTGGTCATGGCACAAGTTAGGACGTCGCAGGACATGGCAGGATATTGCCATGGCACGTGTTAGGACGCGTCAAGACGTGGCCATGGTACGTGTCAGGATGCGTCAGGAAATGGCCATGGCATGTGTTAGGACGCATCAGGACATGGCCATGGCACGCGTCAGGACGCGTCAGGGCATGGCAGGGCGTGGCCATGGCACGAGTCAAAACATCGCAGGACATAGCAGGGCGTGGCCATGGCACGAGTCGGGACGTGTTAGGACATGGCCATGGCACGTGTCAGGACGCGTCAAGACATGGCAGGGCGTGGCCATGGCACGAGTTGGGACGTCTCAGGACATGGAAGGGCGTGGCCATGGCACGAGCCTGGACGTCACAGGACATGGCAGGATATGGCCATGGTACGTGTCAGGACGTGTCAGGACATGGCCATGGCACTCGTCAGTATGTGGCTGGGCGTGGCTATGGCACGAGTTAGGACGTCGCAGGACATGGACATGGACATGGCACACGTCAGGATGTGGCAGGGCGCGGTCATGGCACGAGTTAGGACGTCGCAGGACATGGCAGGATATGGCCATGGTACGTGTCAGGACGCGTCAGGACGTGGCCATGGTACGTCTCAGGATGCATCATGACAGGGCCATGGCACGTGTCAGGACGCATCAGGACATGGCCATGGCACGTGTCATGACTTATCAAGACAAGTCAGGGCGTGGCCATGGCACGAGTCGGGACGTCGCAGGGCGTGGCCATGGCACGAGTCCGGATGTCGCAGGACGTGTCAGGACATGGCCATGGCACGTGTCAGGACGTCAGGACATGGCAGGGCGTGGCCATGGCACGTGTCGGGACGTCGCAAGACATGGCAGGGCGTGGCCATGGCACGAGTCGGGACCTCGCAGGACGTGTCAGGACATTGCCATGGCATGTGACAGGTCGCGTCAGGACATGGCCGGGCGTGGCTATGGCACGAGTTAGGACGTCGCAGGACATGGCAGGATATGGCCATGGTACGTGTCAGGACGCGTCAGGACGTGGCCATGGTACGTGTCAGGACGTCGCAGGACATGGCCATGGCACGCGTCATGATGTGGCAGGGTGTTGTCATGGCAAAAGTTAGGACGTCGCAGGATACGGCCATGGTACGTGTTAGGACGCGTCAGGACGTGGCCATGGTCCGTGTCACGATGCGTCAGGACATGGCCATGGCACGTGTTAGGACGCATCAGGACATGGCCATGGCACGTGTCAGGACGCATCAGGACATGGCCAAGGCACGTGTCCATGGCACGCGTCGGGACGTCGCAGGACGTGTTAGGACATGGCCATGGCACGTGTCAGGACGTGTCAAGACATGGCAGGGCGTGGCCATGGCACGAGTTGGGACGTCGCAGGACATGGCAGGGCGTGGCCATGGCACGAGTCGGGACCTCGCAGGACGTGTCAGGACATGGCCATGGCACGTGTCAGGACGCGTCTAGACATGGCAGGGCGTGGCCATGGCACGAGTCAAGACGTCGCAAGACATGGCAGGATATGGCCATGGTACGTGTCAGCATGCGTCAGGACATGGCCATGGCACGCGTCAGGACGTGGCAGGGCGTGGCCATGGTTAGAGTTAGGACGTCGCAGGACATGGCCATGGCACGCGTCAGGACGTGGCAGGGGGAGGTCAAGGCATGAGTTAGGACGTCGTAGGGCATGGCAGGATATGTCCATGGTACGTGTCAGGACGCGTCAGGATTTGGCCGCGGTTCGTGTCAGGATGCGTCCGGACATGGCCATGGCACGTGTCAGGACGCATCAGGACATGGCCGTGGCACGTGTCACGATGCATCAGAACATGGAAGGGCATGGCCATGGCACGAGTCGGGACATCGCAGGGCGTGGCCATGGCACGTGTTAGGACGCATCATGACATGGCCATGGCACGTGTCAGGACGCGTCAGGACATGGCAGGGCGTGGCCATGGCACGAGTCGGGACGTCGCAGGATGTTTCTGGACATGGCCATGGCACGTGTCAGGACGCATCAGGACAAGCCAGGGCGTGGCTATGGCAAGAATCGGGACGTCGCAGGGCGTGTTAGGACATGGCCATGGCACATGTCAGGACGCGTCAGGACATGGCAGGGCGTGACCATGGCACGAGTCAGGACGTCGCAGGACATGGCAAAATATGGCCATGGTACGTGTCAAGATGCGTCAGGACATGGCCATGGCACGTGTCAGGATGCATCAGGACATGGCCATGGCACGTGTCAGGACGCATCAGGACATGGCAGAGCGTGGCCATGGCACGAGTCGGGACGTCGCAGGGCGTGGTCTGGCACGAGTCGGGACGTCGCAGGACGTGTCAGGACATGGCCATGGCACGTGTCAACATGTCAGGACATGGCAAGGCGTGGCCATGGCACGAGTCGGGACGTCGCAAGACATGGCAGGGCCTGGCCATGGCACGAGTCGCGACCTCGCAAGACATCTCAGGACATTACCATGGCAGGTGTCAGGACGCGTCAGGACATGGCAGGACGCGTCAGGTGTCAAGACGCGTTTGGACATGGCAGGATGCGTCAGGTGTCAGGACGCGTCAGGACACGTCAGGACGTCGCAGGACATGGCAGGATATGGCTATGGTACATGTCAGGACGCGTCAGATCATGGCCATGGCACGCGTCAGTACATGGCAGGGCGTGGCTATGGCATGCGTCAGGACGTGGCAGGGTGTGGCGATGGCACGAATCAGGATGTCGTAGGACATGGCCATGGCACGCATCAGGACGTGGATGGGTGTGGTCATGGCACAAGTTAGGACGTCGCAGGTCATGGCCGGATATGGCCATGGTACGTGTTAGGACGCGTCAGAAAGTGGCCATGGTACGTGTCAGCATGCGTCAGGAAATGGCCATGGCACGTGTTAGGACGCATCAGGACATGGCCATGGCATGTGTCAGGACGCGTCAGGGCATGGCAGGGTGTGGCCATGGCACGAGTCAAAACGTCGCAGGACATGGCAGGGCGTGGCCATGGCACGAGTCGGGACGTCGCAGGACGTGCTAGGACATGGCCATGGAACGTGTCAGGACGCGTCAAGACATGGCAGGGCGTGGCCATGGAACGAGTCGGGACGTCGCAGGACATGGCAGGGCGTGGCCATGGCACGAGTCGGGACCTCGCAGGACGTGTCAGGACATGGCCATGGCACTAGTCAGGACGCGTCAGGACATGGCAGGGCGTGGCCATGGCACGAGTCAGGACGTCGCAGGACATGGCAGGATATGGCCATGGTACGTGTCAGGACGCGTCAGGACATGGCCATGGCACCGTCAGTACGTGGCAGGGCGTGGCTATGGCACGAGTCAGGACGTCGCAGGACATGCCCATGGCACGCGTCAGGATGTGGCAGGACATGGCCATGGCACGCGTCAGGATGTGGCAGGGCGTGGTCATGGCACGAGTTAGGACAGCGCAGGACATGGCATGATATGGCCATGGTACGTGTCAGGACGCGTCACGACGTGGCCATGGTATGTGTCAGGATGCGTCAGGACATGGCCATGGCACGTGTCAGGACGCATCAGGACATGGCCATGGCACGTGTCATGACGCATCAAGACATGTCAGGGCGTGGCCATGGCACGAGTCCGGACGTCGCAGGGCATGGCCATGGCACGAGTTCGGATGTCGCAGGACGTGTCAGGACATGGCCATGGCACGTGTCAGGACGTCAGGACATGGAAGGGCGTGGCCATGGCACGTGTCAGGACGTTGCAAGACATGGCATCGCGTGGCCATGGTACGAGTCGGGACCTCGCAGGACGTGTCAGGACATTGCCATGGCATGTGGCAGGTCGCGTTAGGACGTCGCAGGACATGGCAGAATATGGCCATGGTACGTGTCAGGACGCGTCAGGACGTGGCCATGCTACGTGTCAGGATGTCGCAGGACATAGCCATGGCACGCGTCAAGACGTGGCAGGGTGTGGTCATGGCACAAGTTAGGACGTCGCAGGACATGGCAGGATATGGCCACGGTACGTGTTAGGACGCGTCAGGACGTAGCCATGGTCCGTGTCAGGATGCGTCAGGACATGGCCATGGCACGTGTTAGGACGCATCAGGACATGGCCATGGCACGTGTCAGGACGCATCAAGACATGGCCATGGCACGCGTCGTGACGTCGCAAGACGTGTTAGGACATGGCCATGGCACGTGTCAGGACGTGTCAAGACATGGCAGGGCGCGGCCATGGCACGAGTCGGGACCTCGCAGGACGTGTCAGGACATGGCCATGGCACGTGTCAGGACGCATCTAGACATGGCAGGGCGTGGCCATGGCACGAGTCAAGACGTCGCAAGACATGGCAGGAAATGGCCATGGTACGTGTGAGGACGCGTCAGGACATGGCCATGGCACGCGTCAGGACGTGGCAGGGCGTGGCCATGGCACGAGTTAAGACGTCGCAGGACATGGCCATGGCACGCGTCAGGACGTGGCAGGGGGAGGTCAAGGCATGAGTTAGGACGTCGTAGGACATGGCAGGATTTGGCCATGGTTCGTGTCAGGACGCGTCAGGATTTGGCCGCGGTTCGTGTCAGGATGCGTCCGGACATGGCCATGGCACGTGTCAGGACGCATCAGGACATGGCCGTGGCACGTGTCATGATGCATCAGAACATGGAAGGGCGTGGCCATGGCACGAGTTGGGACGTCGCAGGACATGGCAGGGCGTGGCCATGGCAGGAGTCGGGACCTCGCAGGACGTGTCAGCACCTGGCCATGGCACGTGTCAGGACGCGTCTAGACATGGCAGGGCGTGGCCATGGCACGAGTCAAGACGTCGCAAGACATGGCAGGATATGGCCATGGTACATGTCAGGACGCGTCAGGACATGGCCATGGCACGCGTCAGGACGTGGCAGGGCGTGGCCATGGCACGAGTTAGGACGTCGCAGGACATGGCCATGGCACGTGTCAGGGCGTGGCAGGGGGAGGTCAAGGCATGAGTTAGGACGTCGTAGGACATGGCAGGATTTGGCCATGGCACGTGTCAGGATTCATCAGAACATGGAAGGGCGTGGCCATGGCACGAGTCGGGACGTCGCAGGGCGTGGCCATGGCACGTGGTAGGACGCATCAGGCCATGGCCATGGCACGTGTCAGGACACGTCAGGACATGGCAGGGCGTGGCCATGGCACGAGTCGGGACGTCGGAGGACATGGCAGAGCGTGGCCATGGCACGAGTCGGGACATCGCAGGATGTTTCAGGACATGGCCATGGCACGTGTCAGGACGCGTCAGGACAAGCCAGGGCATGGCTATGGCAAGGGTCGGGACGACGCAGGGCGTGTTAGGACATGGCCATGGCACGAATCAGGACGTCGTAGGACATGGCCATGGCACGCGTCAGGACGTGGATCGGTGTGGTCATGGCACAAGTTAGGACGTCGCAGGACATGGAAGGATATGGCCATGGTACGTGTTAGGACGCGTCAGGATGTGGCCATGGTACGTGTTAGGATGCGTCAGGAAATGGCCATGGCACGTGTTAGGACGCATCAGGACATGGCCATGCACGCGTCAGGACGCGTCAGGGCATGGCAGGGCGTGGCCATTGCAAGAGTCGAAACGTCGCAGGACATGGCAGCGCGTGGCCATGGCACGAGTCGGGACGTCGCAGGACGTGATAGGACATGGCCATGGCACGTGGCAGGACACGTCAAGACATGGCAGGGCGTGGCCATGGCACGAGTCGGGACGTCGCAGCACATGGCAGGGCGTGGCCATGGCACGAGTCGGGACCTCGCAGGACGTGTCAGGACATGGCCATGGCACTAGTCAGGACGCGTCAGGACATGGCAGGGCGTGGCCATGGCACGAGTCAGGACGTTGCAGGACATGGCAGGATATGGCCATGGTAAGTGTCAGGCCGCGTCAGGATATGGCCATGGCACGCGTCAGTACGTGGCTGGGCGTGGCTATGGCACGAGTCAGGACGTCGCAGGACATGGACATGGCACGCGTCAGGATGTGGCAGGGCGCGGTCATGGCACAAGTTAGGACGTCGTAGGACATGGCAGGATATGGCCATGGTACGTGTCAGGACGCGTCAGGACGTGGCCATGGTACGTGTCAGGATGCGTCATGACATGGCCATGGCACGTGTCAGGACGCATCAGGACATGGCCATGGCACGTGGCATGACGCATCAAGACAAGTCAGGGCGTGGCCATGGCACGAGTCGAAACGTCGCAGGGCGTACGAGTTCGGATGTCGCAGGACGTGTCCGGACATGGCCATGGCACGTGTCAGGACGTCAGGACATGGCAGGGCGTGGCCATGGCACGTGTCGGGACGTCGCAAGAGATGGCAGGGCGTGGCCATGGCACGAGTCGGGACCTCGCAGGACGTGTCAGGACATTGCCATGGCATGTGACAGGTCGCGTCAGGACATGGCTGGGCGTGGCTATGGCACGAGTTAGGACGTCGCAGGACATGGAAGGATATGGCCGTGGTACGTGTCAGGACGCGTCAGGACGTGGCCATGGTACGTGTCAGGTCGTCGCAGGACATGGCCATGGCACGCGTCAGGACGTGGCAGGGTGTGGTCATGGCACAAGTTAGGACGTCGCAGGACATGGCAAGATATGGCCATGGTACGTGTTAGGACGCATCAAGACGTGGCCATGGTACGTGTCAGGATGCGTCAGGAAATGTCCATAGCACGTGTTAGGACGCATCAGGACATGGCCATGGCACGCGTCAGGACGCGTCAGGGCATGGCAGGGCGTGGCCATGGCACGAGTCGAAACATCGTAGGACATGGCAGGGCGTGGCCATGGCACGAGTCGGGACGTCGCAGGACGTGTTAGGACATGGCCATGGCACGTGTCAGGACGCATCAAGACATGGCAGGGCGTGGCCATGGCACGAGTCGGGACGTCTCAGGACATGGCAGGGCGTTGTCAAGGCACGAGTCGGGACCTCGCAGGACGTGTCAGGACATGGCCATTGCACTAGTCAGGACGCGTCAGGACATGGCAGGGCATGGCCATGGCACGAGTCAGGACGTCGCAGGACATGGCAGGATATGGCCATGGTACGTGTCAGGACGCGTCAGGACATGGCCATGGCACGCGTCAGTATGTGGCTGGGCGTGGCTATGGCACGAGTCAGGACGTCGCAGGACATGGACATGGCACGCGTCAGGATGTGGCAGGGCGCGGTCATGGCACGAGTTAGGACGTCGCAGGACATGGCAGGATATGGCCATGGTACGTGTCAGGACGCGTCAGGACGTGGCCATGGTACGTGTCAGGATGCGTCATGACATGGCCATGGCACGTGTTAGGACGCATTAGGACATGGCCATGGCACGTGTCATGACGCATCAAGACAAGTCAGGGCGTGGCCATGGCACGCGTCGAAACGTCGCAGGGCGTACGAGTCCGGATGTCGCAGGACGTGTCAGGACATGGCCATGGCACGTGTCAGGACGTCAGGACATGGCAGGGCGTGGCCATGGCATGTGTCGGGACGTCGCAAGAGATGGCAGGGCGTGGCCATGGCACGAGACGGGACCTCGCAGGACGTGTCAGGACATTGCCATGGCATGTGACAGGTCGCGTCAGGACATGGCTGGGTGTGGCTATGGCACGAGTTAGGACGTCGCAGAACATGTAAGGATATGGCCATGGTACGTGTCAGGACGCGTCAGGACGTGGCCATGGTACGTGTCAGGACGTCGCTGTACATGGCCATGGCACGCGTCAGGACGTGGCAGGGTGTGGTCATGGCACAAGTTAGGACGTCGCAGGACAAGGCAGGATATGGCCATGGTACGTGTTAGGACGCGTCAGGACGTGGCCATGGTCCGTGTCAGGATGCGTCAGGACATGGCCATGGCACGTGTTAGGACGCATCAGGACATGGCCATGGCACATGTCAGGACGCATAAGAACATGGCCATGGCACGTGTCCATGGCACGCGTCGGGACGTCGCAGGACGTGATTGGACATGGCCATGGCTCGTGTTAGGACGTGTCAAGACATGGCAGGGCGTGGCCATGGCACGAGTTGGGACGTCGCAAGACATGGCAGGGCATGGCCATGGCACGAGTCGGGACCTCGCAGGACGTGTAAGGACATGGCAATGGCACGTGTCAGGACGCGTCTAGACATGGCTGGGCGTGGCCATGGCACGAGTCAAGACGTCGCAAGACATGGCAGGATATGGCCATGGTACGTGTCAGGACGCGTCAGGACATGGCCATGGCACGCGTCAGGACGTGGCAGGGCGTGGCCATGGTTAGAGTTAGGACGTCGCAGGACATGGCCATGGCACGCGTCAGGACGTGGCAGGGGGAGGTCAAGGCATGAGTTAGGACGTCGTAGGACATGGCAGGATATGTCCATGGTACGTGTCAGGACGCGTCAGGATTTGGCCGCGGTTCGTGTCAGGATGCGTCCGGACATGGCCATGGCACGTGTCAGGACGCATCAGGACATGGACGTGGCACATGTCACGATGCATCAGAACATGGAAGGGCATGGCCATGGCACGAGTCGGGACATCGCAGGGCGTGGCCATGGCACGTGTTAGGACGCATCATGACATGGCCATGGCACGTGTCAGGACGCGTCAGGACATGGCAGGGCGTGGCCATGGCACGAGTCGGGACGTCGGAGGACATGGCAGGGCGTGGCCATGGCACGAGTCGGGACGTCGCAGGAAGTTTCTGGACATGGCCATGGCACGTGTCAGGACGCGTCAGGACAAGCCAGGGCGTGGCTATGGCAAGAATCGGGACTTCGCAGGGCGTGTTAGGACATGGCCATGGCACGTGTCAGGACGCGTCAGGACATGGCAGGGCGTGACCATGGCACGAGTCAGGACGTCGCAGGACATGGCAAAATATGGCCATGGTACGTGTCAAGATGCGTCAGGACATGGCCATGGCACGTGTCAGGACGCATCAGGACATGGCCATGGCACGTGTCAGGACGCATCAGGACATGGCAGAGCGTGGCCATGGCACGAGTCGGGACGTCGCAGGGCGTGGCCTGGCACGAGTCGGGATGTCGCAGGACGTGTCAGGACTTGGCCATGGCACGTGTCAGCATGTCAGGGAATGGCAAGGCGTGGCCATGGCACAAGTCGGGACGTCGCAAGACATGGCAGGGCCTGGCCATGGCACGAGTCGCGACCTCGCAGGACATGTCAGGACATTACCATGGCAGGTGTCAGGACGCGTCAGGACATGGCAGGACGCGTCAAGTGTCAAGACGCGTTTGGACATGGCAGGACGCGTCAGGTGTCAGGACGCGTCAGGACACGTCAGGACGTCGCGGGACATGGCAGGATATGGCTGTGGTACGTGTCAGGACGCGTCAGGTCATGGCCATGGCACGCGTCAGTACGTGGCAGGGCGTGGCTATGGCACGAGTCAGGACGTCGCAGGACATGGCCATGGCACGCGCCAGGATGTGGCAGGGAGTGGCCATGGCACGAGTTAAGACGTTGCAGGACATGGCAGGATATGGCCATGGTATGTGTCAGGACGCGTCAGGACGTGGCCATGGTACGTGTCACGACGCATCAGGACATGGCCATGGCACGTGTTAGGACGGATCGGGATATGGCCATGGCACGTGTCATGATGCATCAAGACATGTTAGGGCGTGGCCATGGCACGAGTCGGGACGTCACAGGACGTGTTAGGACATGGCCATGGCACCTGTCAGGACATCAGGACATGGCAGGGCATGGCCATGGGACGAGTCGGGACGTCGCAGGACATGGCAGGGCGTGCCCATGGCACGAGTCGGGACCTCGCAGGACTTGTCGCGACATTGCCATGGCACGTGTCAGGTCGTGTCAGGACATGGCTGGGCGTGGCCATGGCACGAGTCAGGACATCGCAGGGCATTGTAGGATATGGCCATGGTACGTGTCAGGACGCGTCAGGACATGGCCATGGAACGCGTCAGGACGTGGCAGGGTGTGGCCATGGCATGAGTCAGGACGTCGCAGGACATGGCCATGGCACGAGTCAGGACGTGGCAGGGTGTGGTCATGCCACAAGTTAGGACGTCGCTGTACATGGCAGGATATGGCCATTGTACGTGTTTGGACGCGTCAGGACGTGGCCATGGTATGTGTCAGGACGCATCAGGACATGGCCATGGCACGTGTCACGACGCATCAGAACATGGAAGGGCGTGGCCATGGCACGAGTGGGGACGTCGCAGGACATGGCAGGGCATGGCCATGGCACGAGTCGGGACGTCGCAGGACGAGTCAGGACATGGCCATGGCACGTGTCAGGACGCGTCAGGACATGGAAGGCCGTGGCCATGGCACGAGTCGGGACGTCGCAGGACATGGCAGGGCGTGGCCATGGCACAAGTCGGGTTCTCGCAGGACGTGTCAAGAGATGGCCATGGCACGTGTCAGGACGTGTCAGGACGTGTCAGGACATGGCAGGGTGTGGCCATGGCATGAGTCAGTACGTCGTAGGACATGGCAGGATATGGCCATGGTACGTGTCAAGACGTGTCAGGACATGGCCATGGCACGCGTCAAGACGTGGCAAGGCGTGGCCATGGCACGCGTCAGTACGTCGCAGGACATGGCCATGGCACGCGTCAGGACGTGGCAAGGAGTGACCATGGCACTAGTCAGGACGTCGCAGGACATGGCAGGATATTGCCATGGTACGTGTGAGGACGCGTCAGGACATGGCCATGGCACGCGTCAGGACGTGGCAGGGTGTGGTCATGACACAAGTCAGGACGCGACAGGACATGGTAGGGCGTTGCCATGGCACGAGTCGAGACGTCGTAGGACATGGCAGGGGGTGTCCATGGCACAAGTCGTGACCTCGGAAGACGTGTCAGGACATTGCCATGGCACGTGTCATGTCGCGTCAGGACATGGCTGGGCGTTGCCACGGCACGAGTCAGGACGTCGCAGGACATGGCAAGATATGGCCATGGTACGTGTCACGACGTGCAGTACATGGCCATGGCACGCGTCAGGACATGGCAGGGTGTGGCCATGGCACGAATCAGGACGTCGTAGGACATGGCTATGGCACGCGTCAGGACGTGGCAAGGTGTGGTCATGGCAAAAGTTAGGACGTCGCAGGACATGGCAGGATATGGCCATGGTGCGTGGTAGGACGCGTCAGGACGTGGCCATGGTACGTGTTAGGATGCGTCAGGAAATGGCCATGGCACGTGTCAGGACGTGTCAAGACATGGCAGGGCGTGGCCATGGCACGAGTTGGGACGTCGCTGGACATGGCAGGGCGTGGCCATGGCACGAGTTGGGACGTCGCTGGACATGGCAGGGCGTGGCCATGGCACGAGTCGGGACCTCGTAGGACGTGTCAGGACATGGCCATGGCACGTGTCAGGACGCGTCTAGACATGGCAGGGCGTGGCCATGGCACGAGTCAAGACGTCTCAAGACATGGCAGGATATGGCCATGGTACGTGTCAGGACGCGTCAGGACATGGCCATGGCACGCGTGAGGACGTGGCAGGGTGTGGCCATGGCACGAGTTAGGATGTCGCAGGACATGGCCATGGCACGCATCAGGACGTGGCAGGGGGAGGTCAAGGCATGAGTTAGGACGTCGTAGGACATGGCAGGATATGGCCATGGTACGTGTTGGGACGCGTCAGGATTTGGCCGCGGTTCGTGGCAGGAGGCGTCCCTAAATGGCCATGGCCCGTGTCAGGACGCATCAGGACATGGCCGTGAAACGTGTCACGATGCATCAGAACATGGAAGGGCGTGGCCATGGAACGAGTCGGGACATTGCAGGGCGTGGCCATGGCACGTGTTAGGACGCATCAGGACATGGCCATGGCAGGTGTCAGGACGCGTCAGGACATGGCAGGGCGTGGCCATGGCACGAGTCAGGACGTCGGAGGACATGGCAGGGCGTGGCCATGGCACGAGTCGGGACGTCGCAGGATGTTTCAGGAAATGGCCATGGCACGTGCCAGGACACGTCAGGACAAGCAAGGGCGTGGCAATGGCAAGAGTCGAGACGTCGTAGGGCGTGTTAGGACATGGCCATGGCACGTGTCAGGACGCGTCAGGACATGGCAGGGCTTGACCATCGCACGAGTGAGGACGTCGCAGGACATGGCAAGATATGACCATGGTACGTGTCAGGACGCGTCAGGACATGGCCATGGCACGTGTCAGTACGTCGCAGGGCGTGGTCATGGCACTAGTCAGTACGTCGCAGGACATAGCACGATATGGCCATGGTACGTGTCAGGACGCGTCAGGATGTGGCGATGGTACGTGTCAAGATGTGTCAGGACATGGCCATGGCACGTGTCAGGACGCATCAGGACATGGCCATGGCACGTGTCAGGACGCATCAGGACATGGCAGAGCGTGGCCATAGCACGAGTCCGGACGTCGCAGGGCGTGGCCTAGCATGAGTCGGGATGTCGCAGGACGTGTCAGGATATGGCCATGGCACGTGTCAGGATGTCAGGACATGGCAAGGCGTGGCCATGGCACGAGTCGGAACGTCGCAGGACATGGCAGGGCCTGGCCATGGCACGAGTCGCGACCTCGCAGGACATGTCAGGACATTGCCATGGCAGGTGTCAGGACGCGTCAGGACATGGCTGGGCGTGGCCATGGCACGAGTCAGGACGTCGCAGGACATGGCAGGAAATGGCCATGGTACGTGTCAGGACGCGTCAGGACATGGCCATGGCACGCGTCAGGACGTGGCAAGGTGTGGCCATGGCACGAGTCAGGACGTTGCAGGACATGGCAAGGCGTGGCCATGGCACGAGTCGGGACGTCGCAGGACGTGTCTGGGCATGGCCATGGCACATGTCAGGACATGGCAGGATATGGCTATGGTACGTGTCAGGACGCGTCAGGTCATGGCCATGGCACGCGTCAGTACGTGGCAGGGCGTGGCTATGGCACGAGTCAGGACGTCGTAGGACATGGCCATGGCACGCGTCAGGATGTGGCAGGGCGTGGTCATGGCACGAGTTAGGACGTCGCAGGACATGGCAGGATATGGCCATGGTACGTGTCAGGACGTGGCCATGGTACGTGTCACGACGCACCAGGACATGGCCATGGCAGGTGTTAGGACGCATCGGGACATGGCCATGGCACGTGTCATGACGCATCAAGACAATTCAGGGCGTGGCCTTAGCACGAGTCGGGACGTCGCAGGACGTGTTAGGACATGGCCATGGCACGTGTCAGGACGTCAGGACATGGCAGGGCGTGGCCATGGCACGAGTCGAGACGTCGCAGGACATGGCAGGGCGTGGCCATGGCACGAAGTCGGGACCTCGCAGGACGTGTCGGGACATTGCCATGGCACGTTTCAGGTCGTGTCAGGACATGGCTGGGCGTGGCCATGGCACTAGTCAGGACGTCGCAGGACATGGCAGGATATGGCCATGGTACGCGTCAGGACATGGCCATGGCACGCGTCAGGACGTGGCAGGGTGTGGCCATGGCACGAGTCAGGACATCGCAAGACATGGACATGGCACGCGTCAGGACGTGGCAGGGTGTGGTCATGGCACAAGTTAGGACGTCGCAGGACATGGCAGGATATGGCCATGGTACGTGTTTGGACGCGTCAGGACGTGGCCATGGTACGTGTCAGGACACATCAGGACATGGCCATGGCACGTGTCACGACGCATCAGAACATGGAAGGGCGTGGCCATGGCACGAGTCGGGACTTCGCAGGACATGGCAGGGCGTGGCCATGGCACGAGTCGGGACGTCGCAGGACGCGTTAGGACATGGCCATGGCACGTGTCAGGACGCGTCAGGACATGGCAGGGCGTGGCCATGGCACGAGTCGGGACATCGTAGGACATGGCAGGGCGTGGCCATGGCACAAGTCGGGACCTCGCAGGACGTGTCAGGACATGGCCATGGCACGCGTCAGGACGCGTCAGGACATGGCAGGGTGTGGCCATGGCATGAGTCAGTACGTCGTAAGACATGGCAGGATATGGCCATGGTACGTGTTAGGACGCGTCAGGACATGGCCATGGCACGCGTCAGGACGTGGCAGGGCGTGGCCATGGCACGCGTCAGTACGTCGCAGGACATGGCCATGGCACGCGTCAGGACATGGCAAGGCGTGACCATGGCACGAGTTAGGACGTCGCAGGACATGGCAGGATATTGCCATGGTACGTGTGAGGACGCGTCAGGACATGGCCATGGCACGCGTTAGGACATGGCAGGGCGTTGCCATGGCACGAGTCGGGACGTCGCAGGACATGACAGGGCGTGTCCATGGCACAAGTCGTGACCTCAGAGGACGTGTCAGGACATTGCCATGGCACGTGTCATGTCGCGTCAGGACATGGCTGGGCGTGGCCATGGCACGAGTCAGGACGTCGCAGGACATGGCAGGATATGGCCATGGTACGCGTCAGGACATGTAGTACATGGCCATGGCACGCGTCAGGACGTGGCCGGGTGTGGCCATGGCACAAATCAGGACGTCGTAGGACATGGCCATGGCACGCGTCAGGACGTGGCAGTGTGGTCATGGCACAAGTTAGGACGTCGCAGGACATGGCAGGATACGGCTATGGTACGTGTTAGGACGCGTCAAGACGTGGCCATGGTACGTGTCAGGATGCGTCAGGAAATGGCCATGGTACGTGTTAGGACGCATCAGGACATGGCCATGGCACGTGTCAGGACGCGTCAAGGCATGGCAGGGCATGGCCATGGCACGAGTTGAAACATCACAGGACATGGTAGGGCGTGGCCATGGCACGAGTCGGGACGTCGCAAGACGTGTTAGGACATGGCCATGGCACGTGTCAGGACGCGTCAAGACATGGCAGGGCGTGGCCATGGCACGAGTCGGGACGTCGCAGGACATGGCAGTGCGTGGCCATGGCACTAGTCAGGACGCGTCAGGACATGGCAGGGCGTGGCCATGGCACGAATCAAGACGTCGCAAGACATGGCAGGACATGGCCATGGTACGTGTCAGGACACGTCAGGACATGGCCATGGCTCGCGTCAGGACGTGGCAGGGCATGGCCATGGCACGAGTTAGGACGTCGCAGGACATGGCAGGATATGGCCATGGTACGTGTCACGATGCGTCAGGACGTGGATGTGGTTCGTGTCAGGATGCGTCAGGACATGGCCATGGCACGCGTCAAGACGTGGCTGGGCGTGGTCATGGCACAAGTCAGTACGTCGCAGGACATGGCAGGATATGGCCATGGTACGTGTCAGGACGCGTCAGGACGTGGCCATGGTACGTGTCAAGATGCGTCAGGACATGGCCATGGCACGTGTCAGGACGCATCAGGACATGGCCATGCACGTATTAGGACGAATCAGAACATGGCAGAGCGTGGCCATGGCACGAGTCGGGATGTCGCAGGGCGTGGCGATGGCACGAGTAGGGACGTCGCAGGGCGCGGCCATGGCACGAGTCGGGACGTCACAGGACGTGTCAGGACATGGCCATGGCACGTGTCAGGACGTCAAGACTTGGTAAGGCGTGGCCATAGCACAAGTTGGGACGTCGCAGGACATGGCAAGATATGGCCATGGTACGTGTCAGGACGCGGCAGGACATGGCCATGGTACGTGTCAGGACACGTCAGGACATGGCCATGGCTCGCGTCAGGACATGGCAGGGCATGGCCATGGCACGAGTTAGGACGTCGCAGGACATGGCAGGATATGGCCATGGTACGTGTCACGATGCGTCAGGACGTGGATGTGGTTCGTGTCAGGATGCGTCAGGACATGGCCATGGCACGCGTCAAGACGTGGCTGGGCGTGGTCATGGCACAAGTCAGTACGTCGCAGGACATGGCAGGATATGGCCATGGTACGTGTCAGGACGCGTCAGGACGTGGCCATGGTACGTGTCAAGATGCGTCAGGACATGGCCATGGCACGTGTCAGGACGCATCAGGACATGGCCATGCACGTATTAGGACAAATCAGAACATGGCAGAGCGTGGCCATGGCACGAGTCGGGACGTCGCAGGGCGTGGCGATGGCACGAGTAGGGACGTCGCAGGGCGCGGCCATGGCACGAGTCGGGACGTCACAGGACGTGTCAGGACATGGCCATGGCACGTGTCAGGACGTCAGGACATGGTAAGGCGTGGCCATAGCACGAGTTGGGACGTCGCAGGACATGGCAAGATATGGCCATGGTACGTGTCAGGACGCGTCAGGACATGGCCATGGTACGTGTCAGGACGTCGCAGGACATGGCCATGGTACGTGTCAGAGCGAGTTATATGTATCTCGGGTCTATTATCCAGGGTAACGGGGAGATTGATAAAGATGTTACACATCGCATCGGAGCGAGGTGGATGAAGTGGAGGCTCGCTTCCAGTGTTCTATATGATAAGAATATGACGTTAAGACTTAAGGGTAAGTTTTATCGAGTGGTAGTTTGACCCGCTATGCTGTATGGGGCAAAGTGTTGGCCAGACAAGAACTCCCACGTGCAGAAGATGAGAGTAGCGGAGATGAGGATGTTGAGATGGATGTGTGTGTGTGCCAGGCGAGATAGAATTAGGAATGAAGCTATCCGGGACAGAGTGAGAATAGTCTCTGTGGAGGACAAGATGCGGGAGTCGCGGCTGAGATGGTTCGGACATGTTAGGAGAAGAAGAATTGATGCCCCTGTCAAGAGGTGTGTGAGGTTGGCCCTGGAGAGTTTTAGGAGGGGTCGAGGTAGGCTAAGAAGTACTGGGGAAAAGTGATTAGGCAGGACATGGCGTTGCTTCAGCTTACTGTGGACATGAAACTTGATAGGAGGGTGTGAAGGTCGAGGATTAAGGTAGACGGTTAGTAGGTAGTTTATAGTGTTCGCCGATAGGCTTAGTAACATGCATTTCCCTTCATATTCTTTGATTTTTATTACGGTATGTGGTTTAGTTCACCTCAGGTATTGTATTCCGTGTTGCTATTATTGGATATTGTTTCCTTCCTTGCTTCCCTCTTCTTCATCTTGCTCTTTCTGAGTCTAGGGTCTATTAGAAACAACCTCACTACCGCTTAGGTAGGGGTAAGTTCTGCGTACAGACTACCCTCCCCAGACCCCACATGTTGGGATCAAACTGGGGTAGTTGTTGTTGTTGTAGATATTTCTATATAAAAAGGATCAACACAGAAAGCATGCCGGTATAAGATGTCCACTAATGTTGTCATGTCTGTACGGTTTTAAGAATTAGAAATTTTCTATCTTCCTTCTGAAACATGTTCCAATTGATTGAAACTAGTGGCGTATTTTGTTGGACAGGAAGCTGAGATTTGCTTTCCGACTCAAGACATTAGGAGGATTTCTTCCCATTTATATTTTTTTTTCTGGATTTATGGTATTGCTTGGGTGAGCATTTCCTGGTGGTTGAGTTAGATCTGAAATGTTATCTTAGTTACGCGGTCATCTTCGAGGTATGATTGAAGGTGAACCATGTATTCTGTTCGTGCTGTTAGAGCAGCTGAGTTGATTCTCTAATGTTGCACATTTCTGTGATGACTTGATTCATGGAGACATTGATATGCAAGTTCATGGGACTATACTGGGTAGTTGTTGTTGTTGTACCTGAAAGCGTCACCATGCCTCGTAAGGTAAATTATGGAGTTGATTATGAGCAAGACTTTTATGACTATGAAGATTACAACTATGACTATGACGATGGATATGATTCTGCAGAGAAAAATGGTGAGTGTGCCGCCAGCTCTTCTGAGTGCTTCACATCTAAAGGCTGCATCCTTCTTCTGTACTCTAATCCCCGTCCCTCCCCCACTGCACACGCACACACTTAAAAAAAACAGAAAGAAAATGTTAAATCATAATTTAAGATTATCACTCTTAATTTCCGGTTCATTTGCAGAAATGGTTTTGATAGGAATACTTTTTTCTGATTCTAATTCGCTGTTTGGTTGTTGAATATCTTCTTGAAATATTATAGTGGAAAATATTGAGTTAAATTTCTTCACCAAGTCAAAATGTGATATAAAAGGGTGTAGGGAATATTTGTTTACTCGTACAAGATTTACATTTGATTTTTCCATGCTTTCATGTTTGTGGTTACTTTACCATGACTACTGGTCTTTGAATTAGTTTTTGTCCCTTATATACTAAAAGCTTACTTGTAAGAACATAATTTGTTGTTTACGTTTTGCTACAGGCAGGGTACCAAGAACGAATACGAAACAGGAATACGTTAAGGCTGGCATCTGGTGTTGTTCCATTGTGAAATGCACTGACCAGTGACTCAAATTATTTTGAGGCTGGTTATTGGCATTGTTAAAAATCATTGGTTTTTGCCTAAAAAGTTGGTGATGTAACATGCCCCCCCCCCCCATTTATTGTTGCTCCAGGTGACACTCTAGCATTCTAACTGCCATTCACTCCAGGTTCCGAGAAATTGCTTTCTTACTTTCCCGTCCATAATAAGCTTGTTACTTCATCTCATTTTGGTTTCAAGAAGATGAGGTCACGATCTGGAAACCTCGTCTTCTTTAAGGATTCACTGGTCAGTGCATCCTTAAAGAAGATTCGGAGAGATATTCCTCTTAGCATAGCTTGGATGATATGGAAAGAACAAAATAATAGGTGTTGTGAAGGCAAGAAGGAGCAGTTGCAATACGTGAAATATAGTTGTTTACATTATTTGTACTTTTGGAAAGATGGAAATGTTGCTATGAATTTTCATGATATGCTGGACATGCTAGACCGCTTAGGATTTTAATGTTTTTAAGCCAGCAGTATTCTGTATTTTTACAGTATCAGCTTGATACTATTTTAAATAAAATCTTCACCTTATAAAAAAAAGAAGAAGATGAGGTTACGTTCTGCTGTTGCTGGCAGAAAATAGAACAAGGAACCAAGTGAATAAAGCTGCAAGATGCATAACATTGTCAAAGATCAGGCTGGAATGATCTTATTTGGTTTAGTTGGTTATGATAAATATTACCTATAACTAACATAGACGCTCTAACAGCAGACCTTGTTGTAGACACTCCCTCATGTCTAGATGATTGGACTGATTTTGTAGAAAGGTGTTCTTGTATATAAGTTTCCTTCGACGAATACTTCCTGTTTGATGGTTTTCTCCTTTTCTCAATAGGCTAGTTACTTGTACCAAAAGAACCCTATTGATAGTTTGTTGCCGCTTCATATGCTTGCGAGTTTCGACAACACATAATCAGAAAGGCTGGTGGAAATATTATGATTGTAGGATCAGACATTGGTTGATTCTTTTTTTTTATTTTATAACGGTGGTGTCCCAATTAGCTGCGCACATCTATTAAATCCGCAAACCTGTTACCGGTGAACGGGAGCCTTGGCGTAACTGGTAAAGTTGCTGCCTTGTGAACCGAGATCACGAGTTCAAGCCGTGGAAACTACCTCTTGCAGAAATGCAGGGTAAGGCTGGTTACTATAGACCCTTGTGGTCTGGCCCTTCCCCGGACCCCGAGCATAGCGGGAGCTTAGTGCACTGGGCTTCCCTTTAATGAAGACTCAGTTGTGTTAATATCTGCTAATATTTTGTTATCCGGTTCTCTATTTTGAGAGTTTGACATCTTTCTTGTACATTGCTACTCTCCTTTTACAGCTACTCTTTGACAAAGTCTTACAGTCAAATGTCCCATCAAGTAAAAGAGAATCAGTTACTGAAGTTAAACAAGAACTGTGCCGAAGGGCCTGCTAGCTCTTCTGCACCAACAGCAAAATTTAGACGTGATAATATGAAGGATAGAGGTTCTTCTGAAGAAACTAGGGAAAATCATGGTGTCACGAGCAACATGAGCAATATGTCTATGTCATCAAATCCTTGCATTGCGGAGACCGGAAGTGCAACTTCAAGATCACAGAGTAAATCTCAGAAAATTGTACGCCCCGGCCAATTAGAAGACAGATTGGATCAGTTAAATCTCGCGATTGTAAGTCAAACTATTATCTGCACCAGATTTCAAACAATTACAATGTCTAATGCACTGATGTTACTCTGAAGTTTTGACCATGTAGGTTGGCCATGTTGATTCTGGGAAGTCAACATTGTCAGGAAGATTATTACACCTTTTGGGGCAGATATCTCAGAAGGAAATGCACAAATATGAGAAAGAGGCCAAGCAGCAAGCAATCCTTCTTTTAGCTTCTGATCCGTTTTAGTTATGACATTGTCAAATCTTGATTATCTGATTGATAAATCTCCTGTCTATCCAATCAGGGAAAAGGGTCTTTTGCTTATGCCTGGGCTCTGGATGAGAGTGCTGAGGAAAGAGTGAGGGGAATAACTATGACAGTGGCTGTTGCTTACTTTAACACGAAAAGTTACCGTGTTACTGCTTGATTCCCCAGGCCATAGAGACTTTGTCCCAAATATGATATTAGGTGCAACACAAGCAGATGCTGCAATTCTCGTAATTGATGCTTCAATAGGTGCATTTGAAGCAGGGATTGATGTTACTGGAGGTCAAACAAGGGAGCATGCACTACTTATCAAGAGCTTTGGAGTGGATCAAATAATAATTGCTATTAACAAAATGGATGCAGTGGGATACTCCAAAGAACGTTTTGATACAATTAAGAATCAACTAGGATCATTTCTTCGTTCTTGTAAGTTTAAACATTCATCAGTACTCTGGATTCCCCTCAGTGCCTTGGAAAACCAAAATTTGGTGACGAGTCCTTCTGATGCAAGATTGTTGTCCTGGTTAGTCTACTGGTCAACTACTAGCACTACTAGGAAGTGTAATGTTAATCGTTCTTTTCAACTTTATCTCGTTTACATTGTTTATAAGCAAAATGTTTTTAAGGAAGAGGTGAAACAATGGAAACGGTAGGGTATATGACAAAGATACTAGTTAAACTGAGGAAGAGGAAAAACAATGGTAACGGTAGGGTATATAACAAAGATACTAGTTAAACTGTATGGAACTGGAATTTAGTACAACCAAAGTCTTCTCAAATACCGGCAACCAAAATTTGCAAGCTTATAGATAAACTGGTGATTGTTATATTGATTCAAAATTTCTATGGTGATTTAGTGTCATAAAGATAAATAGCTCGCAAAACCCCCATTGTCTTGTCTAATAGACTCTCTCCAACCTCCCCAAAGAGATTACTCAAAGAGATGCCGATATGTGATCTTGTTAAATTACCGTCACAAGGACATGTGTCAGTATGTGGGAAGTTGGAGACAGGAGCTCTTCAAGTTGGAGATAAGGTACTCAACGACCACTAATGCAAGAGAGATCCTTTTCCTTTATTGTATACATACTTTTAGGAGACTTGGGATGCTAGAGGCATATCTGAATAGGGAATCGTATTGGTGCCTATAGATTATGTCATCATCTGAATATCACCCAGATTAACCTGACCCAAGCACTGCTCTCAGAAGAAAGTTCTGAGGGAGGCACTAGGCCTGTAAACTCGTATCCTAGTTTTCTGTCAAGGTGCTTCTACCTTTGCATTTTTCTCTGTGTAACGCTCTTTTCTCACTTTTTATTCTAGAGTATTTGATTTTTATTTGGGGTGTGTTGGAAGTAGAGATGGCAAAATGGTTAAAGAAGACAATTATCTTCACGTATTATCCATCAAAAAATGGGTTGGATAATGATCCATTTAAAAACGGGTCGAATATGGATAAATAACCATTAATCCACTTAGAAAATGGATAACTAATGTGTTTAAAACTTTTATATTTGTAAAGCTTCAAATTGGAATTCCTCAAGTTTGGAAGACTAGGAATTCTCTCATAAGTGATCATATTTAAGAAGCCATGGATTGATAATATGGATATCCATATTATCCACCGGAAAAACACGTTTTTATCCGTCTCAAATGCGGATCGGGTCAGATAATTATCCGTTTTTAAATACCCACTTTTACCTGCTCATATCCGACCCGACCTGCCCGTTTGCCACCCCTAAATGGAAGAGGGGGATGAGAGTTCAAGGTGGTGGTTGTTTGAGCTAGGCTTTGCATGGGGATTCCTCTTGCTCACTTGCTTTGGAAGGGACATCTGCATGGTGACAAAATAAGATGGGTATAACAGTGAAACACAAAGACACTTCTTTTCTCCCTATAATGTGAGACACCAGTGAATTAGAATGTTAGGGCTCAAGTTGACAGAGTAATATGAGTTAAAGGGGACTAAGATAAGTAACAGATACTTATGCTTTCAAGTTGTTACGGTATTGTTAGGACATGCTGTTAGGTAATTGTTGGTATTTCAATCATAATAATGTTATGGTGCAATCATCTATTGGGCAGTAACTATTTAATGGTCATTAAGAAATTCGCTATCGGTGTTTTTCTGTGGTGCAATCTTCTATTTGCCAAACTTGTTTTGATTTCTTCGGAAGGATAATAGTCATTCTTCAAATACTAAACTGTTAACATGGGTCAGGTTCTGGTTATGCCATCAAGAGAAGTTTCAACAGTGCGTTCTTTGGAACATAATTCTCAGGTTTGCAACAGTATAAAAGCTGGAGACAACGTCACTGTTAATCTACAAGGTATAGACGCAAATCGTGTATTGGCAAGAGATGTGCTGTGCCACCATGAATATCCTGTTGCTGTTACAAATCATTTGGAACTGAAGATTCTTATCCTGGATATTGCCATTCCAATTTTGATGGGCTCTCAGGTAGCAGCTCTTGTTAATAAGATCATTTTACCCTCAAATTTGTAGAGTTTAATGGCATATTGTTAATAACTCTAGACCCCTGGATATTTGAAAATGTGCAGTTGGAGTTTCATGTACATCATGCTAAGGAGCCTGCAAGAGTTGTGAGGATTTTGTCATTGCTTGATCCAAAAACTGGAAAGGAGACCAAGAAATCACCTCGATGTCTTCTAGCAAAGCAGTCACCGTGTGATCGGCACGGGTTTGATCCCAACCTGATGAAATAGGCCCAATACACAAGGTGCCACTCGCTTCATGGTTCTCAGCGCTCGTGTACCATACCTTAGCATGGCTAAGTAAATACTCAGCAACTAGACTCTCGGCTCGTGTGCTCCCTACTTTGGCACAAATAGTTTCAGGAAGTCAACGCCTTGATCAGGACCCTCGGCCTGGATGATGACCCCTTCTCAGAATAAAGGATACTCCCCAAAAATCTCTTCTTTCTAAAACTTTTTCTTATGACTTTTCAAGTCTAAATTTTTTCTTTATAGAACATTATGTACATGCTCATATTGGTGTCCTTAAATGTGCATGGCACAAGAAAGAAATAAACATATAAAAATATTTCTAAAGATTCTTTCTTCTTCATAATTTTCAACATGAAAATAGCATATAAGAATAACACAAAAATATGAAAATTTAAGCACATATAGCATAATAGATCATCTAAACTTTTGCTAGGGCAATTCTAAATTAATAGTTACTCACTCGCTCTAATTAAATAAAGATAAACTCTTTTAAGCAATTCATCAAACACGTTGTATGCGTGATTTTGTGAGTTAAACCACTCTAATAATGAGTTATATCACTCACCTCAAAACTTCTCGAGTCAATGCGTAGGCACCGTCCAATTGACACTAGTCAAACAATCGGTCCTACAATAACCGGTGCATTTTAATCAATTTTAAAGTACTACACCTAAATATAAAAATTATTGATGATATAAAGGAAGAAGGGGATTGGCTATTTAATTCTTACCTATTACCACTTTAGGATAATTGACAATAGAAAATTTTATAAGAATAAGTGAGTTATAATGAACCATTTCCCGTGCGTGAGCAATTCCTGGCTTCCTCTGTTCGTTTTCTATCTCTGGCGTGAATAAACAGAACTAATGTTCTGTATTGCTTTAAGGCTATAAGTCTTTGCTTTTTAATTGCCACATGTTTCTTACCCCTTTTCAAGGCTTTAAGCCTTTTCTTTTATTTATTATTTTTATTTTTTTGTTTTGTTTTGCCTTAACCAATAATTGATGATATTTACTCTTAAAAATTACTAAATATTACTGATATTAAAATTATAAATATTTCCCTAATTGTATATCCAATTATTTATGTGTGTGTATACAGTTAGCGTATCTCGAAACTTTTATAAATTTGAGGAGTGTTACAATCTTCCCTCCTTAAAAACATTTGTCCTCGAATGTTGCTAGGGCCTTATTCTTAAGCTAACAATCATTCTTTAGGTCATTGAACCTCTTAAGTTCTCTTTGCACTACTCACTTTTCCAAGGGACTCAAAATTTTGGCTAACTCCCTAAATTTTCAAAAAATTGACAGAGTTTTCCTTGTAAATTGGACTATCCAAAAAAAAATCCATGTCACAAATACCACAACTACACCAACAACAGCCAAATATACTATAACAGGCCATTCATAGGCACCATATACAACTCATAAATTAATTAATTACACTCCGGCAAGGAGGTACCACAATAAGTAACAAGAATCTGAAGCACAACAACTTTAGCAAAAGTAATCACTTTAATGAATTAAATATACTCTGGCGTAAACTAAATTACTATAACAACTAAATATAATCTAGGAAAGACATAAATACTTGCTAACTTGTATTTAATAAATGGAATATAAATTTCAACCAAACTTAGGTTCACATACCTTTTTCCTAAAATAAATATAGATATTTCTTTCTCATATCTTCCTCGGCCTCCCATGTAACCTCTTTTGAATTATGATTACTCCATAAAACTTTTACCGATGCTAATTCTTTTGTTCACAACTTTCTTGCTTGCCTATCGAGAATTACTATAGGTACCTCTTCATAAGTAAAGCCTTCTTTAATTTCTAAAGTATCGGCAAGTATTATATGCGACTCATCATGAATGTACTTTCCAAGCATAGACACATGAAAGACAAGATGAATAGAGGACAACTAAAGGGGTAGTGCTAGCTTATAAGCCACATTTCCTTTCTTTTCTAAAATTTCATAAGGTATGATAAATCTAGGGCTAAGTTTCCCTTTCTTACCAAACATCATAACTCCTTACATCGGTGAAACTTTCAAAAACACCTTATCACCAACCATGAACTCTAACTCACGATGCCTCTTGTCAGAATAAGACTTTTGATGACTCTGAGCTGCTTTAAGTCTTTCTCTAATTAGCTGAACTTTCTCCGAGGACTCACAAAAATACTCTAGACTAATCAACGACACATCTGCTGGTTCAAACCAACCCACTGGAGACCTACATCTCCGCCCATACAACGCCTCAAAGGATTCATTCCAATGCTACGTGATAGTTGTTATTGTAAGCAAATTCTATAAGTGGTAAGCGATCATCCCAATTACCTCCAAAATCTATAACACACGCACGCAACATATCGTCCAGAGTCTGAATGGTTCTTTCTGCCTAGCCATCGATATGTGGATGAAAAGCGATGCTTAAATTGACCTTGGTACCTAATCTTTTCTGAAATGCCTGCCAAAAATGCGTCGTGAACTGAGTGCCTCTATCAGATATGATTGAAACTGGAGTACCATGCAATACCACTATTTCTTTGATGTAATCCACAAATAAATTCGGAGCTCGCCAATAGCACTATAAGGGAAGGAAGTCCTAACTAGTAGCCTGATCGTCTGCAAATCCAATTCCTACGTTGTACAGCAGACCAACGTAGGTTCCCAAAAGAGAACGTCAGTAACATCCATTGTACTCAGTGAGTCTCAACCATAGGGGAGAAACTTTAATAACATATACATAACGAGCAATATTCTAAATGAGTGTAAAACATAAAGCTTATAAGAATAATTCAAAAATAATTGCACAATTGCAATTTATGAATATTCTAAAAGACATTCTTTTCTTTTTCTTTCTTTAAAAAAATATTTCACATTATACTTTGGGAGTTCCGGCTATCGTGACTTGAATTCTTTTGTAATTCATAATGGCGGGGGCACTTGGCCTGAGCTACCGTTCAAATGTAGTTGAACCTTTGTGATTTTGAAGGCGCGTAGCCTGAGTCCCAATTCAACCGTAGTTGAGATTTTTGGGTGAAATCACATAGCCTGAGATGACATTCAACCGTAGTTGAACCTTTGTAATACTTGATGTCGAAGGCATATAGCCTGAGCTGACGTTCAACCGTAGTTGAACCTTTGTAATATTTGATGTCGAAGGCACATAGCCTGAGTTCCAATTCAACCGTAGTTGAACTTTTTGGGTGAAGGCACGTAGCTTGAGTTGGCGTTCAACCGTAGTTGAACTTTTGTGATTTTGAAGGCGCGTAGCCTGAGTCCCAATTCTTCCGTAGTTGAACTTTATGGGTGAAGGCACGTAGCTTGAGTTGCCGTTCAACCGTAGTTGAACTTTTGTGATTTTGAAGGCGGGTAGCCTGAGTCCCAATTCTACCGTAGCTGAAATTTTTGGGTGAAGGCATGTAGCCTAAGTCCCAGTTCAACCGTAGTTGAACTTTTTTGGGTGAAGGAAAGTAGCCTGGGTTGCCGTTCAACCGTAGTTGGACTTTTGTGATTTTGAAGGCGCGTAGCCTGAGTCCTAATTCAACCGTAGTTGAACTTTTTGGGTGAAGGCACGTAGTTTGAGCTGACGTTCAACCGTATTTGAACCTTTATAATATTTGATGTCGAAGGCACATAGCCTGAGCTGACGTTCAACCGTAGTTGAACCTTTGTAATATTTGATGTCGAAGGCACATAGCCTGAGTCCCAGTTCAACCGTAGTTGAACTTTTTAGGTGAAGGCATGTAGCCTGAGTCCAGTTCAACCATAGTTGAACTTTTGTGATTTTGAAGGCGCGTAGCTTGAGTTTCCGTTCAACCGTAGTTGAACTTTTGTAATTTTGAAGGCTTGTAGCGTGAGTCCCAGTTCAATCGTAGTTGAACTTTTTGGGTGAAGGCACGTAGCCTGAGTCGCTGTTCAACCGTAGTTGAACTTTTGTGATTTTAAAGGCGCGTAGCCTGAGTCCCAGTTCAACCGTAGTTGAACTTTTTGGGTGAAGGCACGTAGCCTTAATTGTCGTTCAACGGTAGTTGAACCTTTGTAATTTTTGAAGTCGAAGGCACATAGCCTGAGTCCCAGTTCAACCGTAGTTGAACTTTTTTTTTGTCTTCCCACATAACCCGCTTCGCATTGGGCGTTGGGATTTGCTTCTGGTTTCAGATCTTGCCTAACTCGCGCTTGTAGTCTTCTCGACTGGTTTGTATGGGTCACCCCGTTATAGATCTCGGTTCGAGGTATTTTCGTGCTTTCCTCTTTTTTGGCAGGATCCCATGTGAAAAGGGGGCGAGGTACCTTATGCACATTTTCCCTATGTACTTTTTCTTCTTCTTCTTCTTCTTCCCCTTGCTCGGAGACATAGGGATGTGGAAGCAAGCTCGTTTCGAGGCTTTTGACTTCCTTCGATCCGATATGCCGCTTTGGCTCGTTCGAGCTGGGTTGTTCTCTTTCCTTTTTTGGTCCAAGGATAAACTACACGATTCTACTATGAAATCCCCACAGACGGCGCCAAATTGTTTAGCTTAAAGTTTTTATACATTTTATAAGCATAAAACAATCAAAAAAATGAAGGGTCAATCATAGCAGATCGTAATAAACCAAAAGGCCAAATGAATAAGATGCAAGAGGCAATAGTTATTAATTTTAGCGAGGAGGGTGAAGATCTTTTATTAATGATATTGATTTGGTCTGCCTCTTTATGGAGAGGTTTAGAGCCTTACAATGATTTCTCACTTCTTTTAGAACTCGACGAGAAGAAGAAGAAGCAACCCCCTTTTAGGGTTCTTTCTCTCAGTATTTATAGCTAGGAGACCTGCAAGCTGGCGCGAAGGGGTTGAGACCACATTGAGGGGACGCCCTCACAAGGACGGTCAGGCCGTGGCCTTAGTTTTCAAATCGGGTAACTGCCCGAGAATCTTGTTAATAAATGGTCATATAATTTATTAATCACAAATAGGCTTTAATAACTGCGTCGGTCTCATTCATTATCATGAAGTCAAGTTTTGACCCATACAATAACATATGTATAACTATGCATAGTCAATATGTAATATATGTGTACCGATTAGTAAAAATAAATATTGAATCTGGTCGTCCATTTGTATAACAATCCCATCCAATCCCTAACAATTCCAACGTCAAAATAGCACAGTATAGCAAATTTTTGTACTGGTCAATAAGAAATAGCCAGTATTTACCAAGTTAATGAAAAATAGCCACTATTTTACTGCAATAGAGACCGATCCCGTATAATTTATGGGCGTTCGGTGCATTTGTGTACGAACTCCAGCATATTATGCTGGACCGATATACTTTGCTGACTCCTGTATAATATACGGGAGACTGGAGCACCAGTGCTACAAACTCTAGTATATTATAGTGGACATTTATACTTGCTGGAGTTCCAGTATATTATGCGGGAGTTCCAGCATAATTATACTTGAACTCCTGCATATTATGCGGGAGTTCCAGAATAGTTATCCTTGAACTCCCGTATAATATACGAGAATTCAAGCATACTTATACCGGAACTCTCGTATAAAATGCGGGCGTATTTTTCGGATTTTGAACAGTATTTTTGCTCAGATTTATCTTTACATAAAAGTGGCTAAATTTCGATTACTTTTGAAACTGAACTATTTTTTGAACGACCAGTTGTAAATCTAGCTATTTTTAAATTTCTCCCAATTCCAACCCATAATGGTCAGTTGGTAAAGGAGACCTTTATGTAATGGGCGCCCCCTTTTAACCTATAGCCGCTTTTTCTTTTTGTTTGCATCCGTACCCATTTTTTCACAAAACTTCAGCCCACGGGGCTGAAGTGTTTATTTTATAGGAATTTTTATATATACATACCATATAGCAAACCTTATTACCACCCATGTTTAAGGTTTGTGTTTATTACATTTAAGCATACCAACTTTTAATTTATGTACCATAATTCTATTTACGTCTTTAAGTTGATTTATCAACTTATTAATTGTAGGCATGATTTGTGAAACCCTGTATCTTCTCAGATTTTATTCTACACGCTTCTTCTCTCTCTGTCAAACAAAACCCACGATTTTCTCCCCTGTTTTAATTACCCCCCCCCCCCATGTTTTTTATCAAGACCGATTTCTCTCTCTCTCATTGAAGTTCATCCGCTATTATCGAAACTTCCACACTTTCAGTTCGAGAATTTCTTCTCAATCCACCATAGTTTCAGTCCCTAAAATTGTATCCAAGTCAGAAACCCTCTCCCCCCACGTGTTTTATCAAAACCGATTTCTCTCTCTCTGGTTGAAGTTCATCTGCCATTATCGAAACTTCCACACTTTTAGTTCGAGAATTTCTTCTCAATCCACCACAGTTTCAGTCCCTAAAATTGTATCTAAGTCATGAATGGTGAAAAAAGCTAATACTCCAAAAAAACAAAAATTACCCGATATTCCATCTTTTGATTTGGGTGTTTTAACACCTAAATCACCACCAAAAAACCAATAATTTGTCCATGCAAGTGGAAAAAATAGAGTTTCTGCATCTCCAAGACAAATCCGTGCTGAAATGCGAAGCAAGCATTTGGACGATGTTGATGCTACCGGTGTAGAAACAGAAGTCGACAAACAACGTAAGCGAAAGGGGAAAAACTTGATGGTAGATGATGATGATTTTGTAGAATATTCACCCAAACTTCAAACTCCGAAAAAATAAAAGGTGACTCCTTCCCCCTCAAAACAAAAAAAGAAGAAACCCTCTAAAAAATCAACAAAATTGGTTCCACAAAAAATTTCATTGAAGGTAAACATTTTTTATTTCTCCTCACTATTTTGTAGTTTAATTTTTTTTGCCAAAAAAAAGTATGCAAGTGTTTTCTTAGTTAATTGTAGTCAGTTTGTAGTTAATCGGTAAAATGTAGTTAAAATATAGTCATTTTGTAGTTAATTGTAGTCAGTTTGTAGTTAATCGGCAAAATGTACTGTTGACTCAATTTTTTAGATTATTTGTCGCATTTTTGTAGTGTTATTTGGAACTGTGATAAAAAGACAATGTTTACATGTAACTACATTGTAGTTGATTTGAAGTCTGCAAAGTAAATTGTAGCTATGCTTTTTGTATTGCAACTTGTATAGCAGATACATTTAACTTCATGCTCAATAAATTTATAGTTCAGTGTACTTGATTTGTAGTCTGCAATTTTGTAGTGTTATTTGGAACTGTGATAAAAAGACATTATATAAATGTATTTACAGTGTAGTTGATTTGTAGTCTGCAAGGTAAATTGTAGCTATGTTTTTTGTAAAATAACTTGTAGTTAGAATGTAGTTTCTGTCACAATGTAGTTGATCTGTGGTTTGCAATTTTATAATGTTATTTAGAACTGTGGATTAAAAGACGGTGTATATATGTAGTTACAGTGTAGTTGATTTGTAGTTTGTAAAGTAAATCATAGTTATGCTTTTTGTAAAATAACTTGTAGTTAGAATGTAGTTTAAATGTAGTCTGTTGATTAAAATTGTAGTTATGATATGATACATTATATCTTGTAATGCTGAAATCTATCGTCATTCTAACCACAATTAATATACTTTTTTGCAGAATGTACCTTACTGTGCTCAACAAAATGTTGATTATGGTGTGATCCGATTCCACAACTTGTGTGATCCTACAATACCTAGCCAGATAAAGGCTTTACTATCCCCAAACCAATTACGTGTTTTCGAGAAAACGTGTTTTGGTTATTTATTAGATCTGCCCCCAATCTGTATGCAGAACCAGTCCATTCATCTTCTAATGAAGTATGAGTTATCAAAGTCTACTGACAACTACTTTTCTGTTCTTTTAAATGGTCAAAAATTAATTTTTTCTTTGAGAGATTTTTGTTTGACTACTGGTTTTAATTGTGTCAATAGTTTCTCAGACTATGGTTACAATTCGAACTATGTTAGCCATTTAATGACTAACTATTTCCCTAACAAAGCTCGGGTTGAGAAATGGCTTTTGAAAAATGTAGTGACTAAGAAATCATGGAGAAATAATTTGGATGTTGTACAGTTGTGTATCCTTTATATGTTAGAATTCTTCGTTTGTCCTTATGATAAGGACAATGTTACTTTGATAGACAAGTTTACGTTCTTTCTTATCGAGAGTGGTAATTTTGAGTCGTACCCATGGGTACAAAATCCTTCAAGGATGTTGTTGAATCTGTCAGACATCGTCTCAATCCCAACGTTCATTCTTATCTTATACGTGGATGCTCATTAGCCTTACAAGTGTGGCTATACGAGTGTTGCTCTTCTGTCAGCACCGAGCTTGCTAAACGGTGCTCTGACTCGATTCCTCGTATTTTAAGATGGTCGGTCATCTACAAAGGGACAGATTTGGTTAACTGTCCTTGAAGACAAGATCATCAAGTCTGAGTGGCTCAAGGTTTTTTTCAACCTTTGTATAATTCTTCAATTACTGTTATAGCAACTACATTACATCTACAATTTTCTTTTCAATTGAATTAAATGTCATTTCCATCATTCAGTTCTCAAACATGGTTGAATCTGGGGAAGAGGTTGGAGTGCTTAATCTCCCAGAAAAGATTAAATATGAAGATAAAGAGGTTGGTCAACCATCAAAAGTCCCAACTTCTGCTTGTCCGACAGTTGAACCTGAAGAGGCTAATTCTCCAAATGACATGGAATCTGTCAGTAGCCAGATCAGGAAGTTGGAAAAGAAGCTTGAGCAGGTATTGTGAGAAAATACAGTTGTGTAGTCATTATTTAGTACCACTTGAATTCATTCCTGCTACTTTGTAGTTTCTTTTTATTTAAGTGTAACTAATAGAATATTCTTACCAACTAATAGACATAATTAATTTTTAGGTTAATGGAAAGTTAGTTCAGTTAAAGAAGGATGTTTTTGATGAACTCTCAAGCCTTCGAGAGTTCATAGATGAATCTTTGAAAAGTGTAATGAATGTTGTCAATAGGAGGAATGAGTTGGATGAGTCAAAGGTAAGAATTTACATATAATTTATGCTAACACTATATAATAGTTATGACAAAAAAGCATTCTCAAACATTCCTAAAAAAATGTAGTTTGCTGCTAGTTCAACAAAATATAACGAACAAATTCAAGCAGACAAAAACAATTATTTTCAGTTCAGTGTTGGTGCTCAACTCCGTTCAAGCACCAGTAAAACAGGTATCTACATAATTCCTACATACATATATTCAAACTTCAAGAATTTCTAATAAATAATTAACTTTATTTTTCAGCTCCCACTTCTCCTCAACATGTTGAACCACAAGTTGACTTGTATGCTGACTTCCAACAAGCAGCTGAGGTAGCAAAAGAAGGTATTGTTTAATAATGTAGCCTTTAATAGAAAATAGTTGATTATACACTGGTATAATGCTTTTCAGTATTGCATCTTTTTTGTAGCAGATGTTGAAGACAACATTCCATAATCACCAATTCATGGTGTAACTGTGACTGAAGTTGTCCATGAATACCTTGAAAAAAAAGAGGAGACTGGAGTTATGCGTGAAGGAATTGAAAAGAAAGGTGTGACTATGGATGATTTTGAACTTCCGGAAAACCTATCACAGATGGTCATGTATGGTGAGCCCATACAAGTTGATTCAACCCCCGTTCATCAAGGAAGAACAAGGTTACCCGAAAAACATCACGATCACCATTCACTCCACTCTATAGTACTGAAGGCAGCACCTCGGTTGGGCCAACATTTTTTTACCTAAAGCACCCATTCACAAGTCTCATTGGTGAAGATGTTGATCCTGAATTAATAGATAGGTTCACAACCTGGTTATACCATCGAACTGACAAAGCATCTAGGTGGTATGGTGCTTAAATGTACATTGTCTGTATGTACTTGTTTTCTATATCTTTCAACCTTTTTAGACTTTAAAGTTGTAAATGTTTTTGAATTTTTTTATTCGTTTAATTCTATTATTATTACAGGAGGAACGACTTCTATTCAAAGAAGGATAACCATCTCAATCCTTGGTTGGACTTGGATTGTGAAAAAATTGATAAGAAGGACTGGTTCTACGCCCTTGCTCACCCCGGACAAGTAATCAATAGTACAGTAAGTATATAGTTTATAATTTCAGTTTTGTCTTTATCTATTATTATGTTTAAATGTAGTTATATTATACACATAAATTGTAGATATAGTTCCAGTTTTCTATATCTTTCATGCTAAATTCAATCAAATTACATTTTGTGATGCACTTGGGCTCACTGTTATATATCTGTAGTTATGGCGTTGTTATAGTCAAGCAAGCCGATTTGTCTAATTGTAGATAATATGTAGTTATTTTGTAGATGTTATTTGTCTACGTTACAACTTATTGTAAATTGCACTTTTACTTTTCAGCACATTGATGTTATAATGTACTATCTGAGAAAAAAGGGGAAATATGGCCCCAACATCAAAAGTATGTTTACAACAACCGATTGCTTGTTCAAGACAAAAATTGAAAGCATCTACGAGAAGTTCACTACTGCTCCAATGGATCAAAGGAATTCTATTGTTAAAGCCGAGGATGATATTGGAGAATATATTATGGGCTATAGAATTCTTGCTAATGTAGCATGGGATCTTATGGACTATGTGCTAATGCCTGTTAACCTGGTAGAGAACTTTCATTGGTTGTTGTTAGTGTTTGACATAAAGGATCGGCAACTTTATGTTTATGATTCATTGGTGAGGGCAAAGCGTAATCAAACTGTTCAAACCTTGGTTGACAAATTTTCAGTCATTATTCCTCTTTATTTGTCAAGCACTGGTTTCTATGGTAAACGCAAAGACATTTACTTCAAAACAACAAAGTCATACATAGAGAAATCAGTTACAGGCCCTCTCGACATACAATGGATGGTTGCTGAGATTCCACAACAAAAGGAAGGCTCATTGTAAAAACTAATCTCCCCTTCTATATATGTTTAATTAGTTTTTTTTTCATTTGGTATATAATGAAAAATTCCCATATTCTGCAGGGATTGTGGTGTATTTGTGGCTGCTTTTGCAGAGTATATTAGCAATGGTGATTTGTCTATCCCAAAAGGAAGATCTTACTGATATTGACAAACACTGTAGACGCTATGGAGCTCTATTGTGGGACTACGCCACAAAGAAGCTAACAGATGTTCAATCAGTGAGAGTGAGGTTACTGGCAGACTTGCAAGGAGGAAGGGTGCACCGGCAAAGAATGAGAGGACTAAAGTTCAACGAAAGAAGAAGTAGACTATATTGTTCATATTTGGTAGTTGAATTGGAAAAAAATGTAATAATTAAGTCATTTTGGTTGTAATCAACAATTTTTCTTGAATACATTACACTCGAGTATTCGTGCTATCTAATAGCATATTTGCCATAACAGCTTTGTCTAATACTCGAGTATTCCAGCTATCTAATATCTAATAGCATATATAATTTTTCTTGAATACATTAATGTTGGAGTTACTTTTATATAATACTTCAGTTGCCATTTAATATTTTTATATAACTGTCAGTTCTTACACGGCAACAAGATGAAATGTATAATTGTCTCAGATAAATAAATTTTCCATCCCTCATCAACAATTTTATTGGAATAAATTATTTGTCTACAATGACTACAATTTAACTACTATTGCATATAACTACAAAACTGCAATACATATAACTACAATTGCATATAACTACAAATTGGAACGACAATGCTACAAACTACTGTTGCAGTACATTTGCGCTGTATGAATGTTTCGTCCATTCGGCAACTGTTGTGTTTTCGGCTAAAACTTCTTATTTTGCAGTTTTCATATACACATACAAGCCAGTAGATACAAAAAAATACATTATTCAGACATATTTATTAAATACTACAATTAACTACAACTAACTACAATTAAACTACAATTGCATATAACTACAAACTTGAACTACATATAACTACATTTGCATATATCTACATTGAAATACAGTTTAACTACAAATTCCCATTAGGTGATTCCGAGTACTACATTTAGAACACACTTACAGTACATTATAACTACAAACTGCCAACTGTTTACGTTATAAAGAATTGATGCTTGATGGAATACATAAAAATGTAAATAGTGCCAACACTCAAATATATGATTATACTTCTTTATTATCGTCAAAACGTAGAACAGTTACACAATAAATTCCGATAATTTGGGATCACTAAAATGTATTTTGAATAACTATTCTAGCTACATTATATTCATTTCTTTTTCGGCGCATTCTTGCAAGTTCTTTTGTTATGCCCTTCACCTCCACAATTGCCACATGACACCTTGTACTTCTTTGAGTTTATTTCATCAAATGTTTTATATCTTCCTTGTGAGGTCTATCTGGCTGCCTTTTATCTCCCGCCGGTGGCTTTACTACATCATCCAAAATATGTTGTGGAACATCCCATTTGGCTTCATCAGGAAGAGGATTAACCGGTATTTCATAGGTAAGAAGAAGGCTCTTCGTTGTGTAATACGGAGAGCAATAGTTGTCAGGCCTTTCATTCCTATGCCTTAATGCTGCTAAAGCATGGGCACATGGAAGTTCATCAAGTTGGAATTGTCCACAGCTACATTTCTTGTTTTCTAAACATACAATGTACCGCTTCACACCATCTAACACAGTATGTATATGATCTGTTGAAGCACTCACCTATAATTCAAGACCAAAAAGAAAATAATAATACATCAATCAGTTAACTATGTTAGCAAAAATCAGTTAACTACAAATCAGCTACAAACAAACTATATATAAACTATAACTACATTTACCCACAATTTGACGACATTTTAACTACAAACTGGAAACACTGCAGCAGCTACTACTATTTTTGTTTTTTCTCCTGCACCAAACAAGAATATATTACCTATAGTTTCTGGGATAATGTATTGTTATCTTCCAATTCTTTGTTGAATTTGTGACCAAGTAATGTGAAAGTACCCTTTGCCTTCAATAACTTTTCTTTTGTCCAACGTTCTAGAATAGTCCTCATATACTCAAATAGATCAAATATTGGCAGCTCTCTTGCCTCTTTTGTTACAGCGTTCAACGACTCTGCAATGTTTGACGTCATAGTAAAAGTTCTATTCACCGTTGCATGTACTCTTGACCATCTATGATAGCCAATATCATATAGGTAAGACGATACACGTGGGTCTACCTCTTCAATCTTCATCATCCTTTCATTGAATTCATTCGGAGTATATGACCGTGCTGTAGCAAAGTACAATTCATGTAATTGTAGATGTGCCTTCTTGAATTTTGACCTTATATTTGTCCATATATGCCACATGCAAAAGTAGTGTGCCAATGCCCGGATAGACAACTGATGTTGCCTTCGATATACTCTCATGCCTATCTGAGACAACACACATTTAAGGTCATTCACCATATGCCTCCTTGAATTGTTCAAAGAACCACTTCCAAGACGCGTCGTTTTCAGAATCAACAATAGCATATGCCAAGGGCAAAATAGAACCTACAATTTATAGTCATAAAATAAGATTAACTATTAAATACAAATTTATATTGAGAATTTAGGCAATTTAACCACATTGATTTATATAAATACTACCTAACTACAATATAAATACAATTCACCTACATTGTTAAAACTGTCTACAAAATAACTACAAAATTATTGCATCTAGTACCTGCTGCATCCATGGTGCTTGCTGTCAGCATAATACCCCTATATGCTGATTTTAAGAATGTCCCATCAACCACTACTACCGGCCTACAATGTTGCCAACTATTTATTGATGTACAAAGAGCAACAAATGCATACAAGAAGCAATCATCTGCTGCCTTCTTCAATTGAACAACACAACCGGGATAATTCTTCTCAAGAATATAAAAATATTTTGGTAATCTGTTGTACGAGTCACACGGATTCCCTCTCAAAAACTGTAATGCTTTTTCCTTTGCTCTCCATGCTTGCATGTAGCTTAGGTTCACTCCATGTTCGGATAACATGTCAGTTTGTATGTCCTTTGGCGTGTAAACAGTCTTAGGATCAAAATACTTTGGAACGACAATGCTACCAACTACTATTGCAGTACATTTGCGCTGTATGAATGTTTCGTCCATTCGGCAGCATGTGTGTTGCCGGCTAAAACTTCTTATCTTGAACAATAAAGAATCATGAATTGACGTTGCCTTGAAATGCCATTTGCAGTTCTCAGCTACAAAAAAACCAGTAGCTACAAAAAAAGCCATTTGCAGACATATTTATTAAACACTACAATTAACTACAAACTGACTACAGTTAACTACAAAATGACTACAATTTAACTATAATTTGTATAAACAAACCTAGCTTCAATAATACAGTAATTTTTCAAATCCATAACTAACTACATACCTTCTATTACTTGATCTTTTCACTCTGAACTGGAACTTGTGCATAACTGCATAATTCTTCATTGCAACAACTATTGTCTTCTTGTCCTGTACACTTGTCCTTCTTCAATACATGTTTGCGTATATTCAATTATTATTTCACTTTGATATTCCTCCATAGCTGGCGAGGATAGAATTTATATTAACCTTAGTGATCCTAAAGAACCTGCAGACAATAGATTCACAAATGTAGTAACTATGTAGGTAAATTTGAAAGCAACATCGCCGTGTCGATTCCAGTACTATATCATCATTGTAGTTTCATTGTTGATAAATGTCGTTAAATTGTAGTTGATTTGAGAACACAAAAACTCTCAGCATTGTTGAATCAAACATACCTGTACTGATGCATTCATTGGTGATTGCCAATTCCATATTGAAATCTCTTACGCTAATATATAAGGGATACGAACCTAAGTTTTTATTCTCTTTTTCGTTTCCATATATACACGAACACCAATATCATTCCTAATCTGCAATGGAGGACAATTATCATTCACAATGTATTTTATTTCTACAATTTTATCTGATGTATCAATCGATAATTGTTCTGCAATTGTAGATTAGAGAATTTCGTAGCTTGCATTATCATCTACCAAAATAGCATCAACTTCAAAATCTCGGAATCTGCCGTAGCTACCCCAATAACCGTTAGATTTCAGCATTATTGGGATTTTTGACATAATTTTATGTAGTTGAGAAAAACAAACGAAGAACGATTTAGATTTGGCTCAGATTGTAGAATTTCGGTACTGATGTAGAAGAACTGTATTAAAAATTTTGGAAATTAGATTGAGTATCACGCTGTAGATTGTGATTTTCGGTATTAATGTAGAAGAATGAGAGAATTTCAATACTGATGGCTAGTTATGAGAGATTCACGCTGGGTTTAGATTTTTTTACGTTTTAAAAAGGTCATTTAATGGCGACAGAATCAAATAATGATTTGGTAGCTTAAAATCTGGCGCTATTTTAGGCTATAAATTTAGCCAGATACGGTTTGGTACAGTTTTGGTAAAGAAAACATGGTATAGGCGGGTAATAACCAAACAAGGCATAATTTTGGTAATAAGGTTTGCTATATGGCATATTTAGGTAAAAATCCCTTTATTTTATAACTGGACAACTTAAGCCTAACAACCGAAGTTTTTAATAAACAACTAAAGCACTTCAGCCGCTAGGCGAAATGAACTAGTAGAACACTTCGGCCTAAGAGCTGAAGTGTGTTGAAAACGTAGGTACGCTTGCAAACAAAAAGACAAAACGGTTATGCTTGCAAATACCCCGACCTTTATGGGTTAGCCCTCCAGTAAAACTGAGACGAACCCAATACTGAAAATGTGCCAAGTCAAGCCCAAAGAATTGACACCATGTAGCCACTTTTAAGCATGTTATTAAACTATATCTACAATTTATAATGTATTTAAAGATTAACCAATTCGCTTAAAATTCAGGAAAAGACATCCTGAAGTTCAAACCTCAAGGTTCAAACTTCCGGATATCATGTCCTAAATTATGAAAATTGTATCTAAAATTCGAATCTCATATCATGAATTTCACGATACAAAATTGAGGACACTTAGTCCTAAAGTTTAGGTGAATTGGCTAATTTAAATACATTATAAATTACAGATATATTTTATATAGCATATTGAAAAGTGGATACTGGTACAATTCGTCCATTTTTAAGAAGTCTAATAGTATAAAAATTCTCTACACAATCTACATGTATACATAACTTAAATACTACTACTACTACTACTACTAAACAACTAGTATTAGTACCCGCGCGATGCGCGAACACAAAAATCAAATTATAATTTGAGTTATTGGAATTCCTTAAAATTTAAAACTTCCAGATAACATGTTTTTTTTAATTATATTTTAACAATCCAACTTCTTAATTTAGTACTTATATTTTATTTTGTGGTAAATATTAAATAATACTAAACATATCACATTTGTGAAATGTCTTCTTTGAGCATATTATTTAAAAAAATTCTTACTATCATTTTATGTTTCACCGCAAATTTGAATAAGTCTTATCCTTCTATATTTCCACCCAAAACAACTCTTTCTTTAATCTTTGCTTTTAGTTATTACATTATCGATTACTTAATAATGTTATATTCATGTAATCTTTTATTATCTTATCAATTCACTTGATATCTTGCTTATTGCCCTTTTAATAAACATATATAAATATAATTTTTTATTCCTAAAAGTTAATTTATTTTTCTACTTTTATCCTCTTACTTCGAACTCTTTTTCATTTAAATCTTTCGATGATATTTTTGAGTATTATTTAATTTTCTTATACTTAATTAATTCAAAGTATAAATGTTCTGACACTATCTCTATTTTCCTCTTTATACATCCTCTTCTCTACTATAAATTTTTAATTAGTTTTTTACATTAATATTTTACCAAGTCAAGCCCAAAGACTTTGACACCATGTAGTCACTTTTAAGCATGTTATTTGAACTATATCTACAATTTATAATGTATGTAAACATTAACCAATTCCCTCAAATTCAGGAAATGACATCTTAAAATTCAAACCTCAAGGTTCAAACTTCTGGACATCCTGTCCTAAATTATGAAAAATTGTATCTAAAAATTCGAATCTCATATCATGAATTTCATGATACAAAATTTAGGACACTTGCTCCTAAAGTTGAGGTGAATTGGCTAATTTAAATACATTATAAATTACGAATATATTTTAAATAGCATGTTTAAAAGTGGATACTGGTACAATTCGTCCATTTTTTAAGAAGTCTAATAGTATAAAAATTCTCTGCACAATCTACATGTATACATAACTTAAATACTACTACTATACAATGGGATTAACGAATGAAGTATTTATACTAAACACATACCTTACTTGGTACTCTTCTGCCATAAAAAATAGGTCCTTCTTCAGGTGCAATTCCATTGAAAGAAGGTTGTGAATGAATATAAATGGAGTAACGCTCTTCATTTCCTTTGAAAAATCTTTCCCAAAGAGGAGCCAATGGCAAACTTCCTCTTGCTAAAAACATAAATGCAATTTTTGGGGTACGTTTAAATGGAAAATTTCTAACCTTAGGAACCATTGAAGCTCTCCATATTAACTCTTCGTTGTTCATATCGTGCATGGCTTCTGGGGGCTTAATATAATCTGTTAACCCTATTCTATCAACCCTTTTCGTCTTAATATTATTTTCTATGCGACGATCATTATTTAATTGTACGCGTTGTTGGAGCTGTTGATTCAAAGGTAAATTCAATGGCTGAGATGGTGGAGGATTCAATTTTGGTGTTACTATAAGTGGAGAAGGTTGGAAAGAAAATAATTTTTTTCTTTAATGTAATTGGAACATCTTTGAGAGAAAAGCTTACTGAAATTCCTATAACCAAACCAGACCCAAAGAAAAGGAAATAAACAATAAGGCTATGAATGTACCTTTGTGAATTGAATAATTTTGCTAAGATAAACTGATTTTGATGTGTTTCATGCTTCATTTTCTGATCTAGCACTATGATTCTAAGGAGTATAAGAGAATAGTATAATCATATATTTTTGAAAAAAATGGAATATAATTGTTTGTACCTAGATGTGATTCCTATGTTAAGTTACCTCTAATATCGTACATCAAAATAGATCTAATTATATATGATCAAGATAGAATGAAATATCACCTAATCTTTACCAGTGGAACTGAAATTTTACATGAATAATGTACAAATAAATGGAGAAAACTTGATACACTAATCATTGTTGGAAAATATAAAAGTAGTAAAGGTAATTGAAGGTAAATTCTGGGGGATTAAATCATCTATTTTTCATCAAATTTAAGCAGAATTGGATATCCAGATGATTAAGATATTGAGAACAAATACGACACAACTGACATAGGGAGAGAGACAAAGAAAAGGGAAAAAATTTGTTTGGATTATGCCAAGTGGATTTCAATTTATCGAACAAAATTATGTCTCATAGCCCTTCTTTATAGGAAGAGAGCAAAGGTAATGACCACTACTATCTAATTTAGATTCTCAATATACTCATGCTAACTATATATGGAAGAGGAAAAATAAACTTCAAATACTACCCTGTTGTTAATTATGAAGATAAAAATGTGGGGTATTATCATTTTTACCCCGCGTCAAAAATTATTTATGTTGTTAGTTGAAAATATAATATATATATATATATATATATATATATATATATATATATATGTATATATATGTATATATATATATATATATGTATATATATATATATATGTATGTATATATATTAATTTTTTCATCTATTATTTTGAGAGCGACTATATAATGTCATTTACTTCAGATATAAATGATGTTATTCTTTCAATCAATCAATATTGTTTAAAATTAAGACATTTTAATAGATCATGCCAATATTGGTAAGTTGGTCAATATGTTCAATTGAATGCATTTATATTAGTGTAAATCACAACATAAAAGATATCATTAAATTTAAACATTTTCTTGAGAAAACGTATGCAAAACAAAACAAGAATTTGTATATTTGTCACTTATTCTTGTGTACAATTAATCATTGTTCTCAAAATGTTTCTACTTCTTTGAAAAATTCTCTTGTTGTAAAAGTTAATCGACAATTTTTTAAAATTTCCACAAGCAAACAAAAGTTAAGTCGCAATATTTTTTTCCATTCTTTGTCCTTTTTAGCTACATGTAAATACTAATAAAAGAGAGAACAAATTGTAAAAGAAAATATAAGTGTTAGCTTGAAGATGCATATTATCACTATCAAGATCTCGTTTTAAGAAGTTTTTAGGAGTGCTTTTTAATCTATTCCCAATTTATGTGATACTTTTTATATTTTTAGATTCAAACCTTTTAATTTAAATGACTATAATTTAGAATTAATTTTAATTTTTTTTAGAAATATGATTTATATATTTAAAAATGACGTAAAAAAATACAATAAGTTAAAATAATTAATAATTTAAAAATACTATAAGTTGAAACTAAGGTAAGCTTAAAGTACATTCTTCAATTCTCTCGGCGATTAGGTTGGAGATGAAGAATCCCCAGTAAACACTGCTTAGTTTTTTCTTTAATGTTCTGTAGGTATAATTTCGATCTTTAATCTGTAGTTTTTTGTGCACACCTCTCTCACAAGCACAGGGACTAGGTAACTCTACCTATCAAAATCAGCTAGTATTTGAATAAAATGTAGTAATTTCTTTTGATCAATCACGTAGTGTGTTAGTAATATTTGGGTATTACTGCCACTTAATATTAGGATTGATCAAAAACTTCTGATAAAGTTATTGTTAGGCCTAAGCAGTTCTATGGGGCTCTGTACAGAAGGCGAGGTCACGCGAGCAGTTTTTGATAATCCATGTCGAATAACATAGTTAATAGCGTTTCCAACAGGAGAAGTGCTTCCTTGTAACTGCACACTGGTTGTTGTTAGCAGTCTATTTAATATTTAATGCTTTTAGTATCTTCTTAACTAAAGTTTTTGTATAATTTCTTGTGGATCTTGAGGATGTATTAAATCCTGTAAATGTAACATATGCCACTAATAACCAGTATTCCAACTTTTTTTCAAATAATTAAACATGTTTGAATTTTAGAGGCCTATTTGCTTCATCATAGTTTTAAATGTTATGTGTGCTCTGAATTCATAAGAGGTCATAGTTAAGACTTATTGTTATATTGTTACTTCTCAAAAATGATATACGGTGAGATGGATTCTCTCAAGAATCTTCATTCGGACTCTGTCACCGACTCTGGTAGGGAATGAAGAAAATAGTACTAAATGAAAAAGTTTTATTTGTGATAGATATTTCTAGTAGACAGTGACTAGATGGAAGGGTACTAGGGCACGAGATGCAGACGGATTTAAACTATGGTACTCAGAGAGCGCATGAGGCAAGAATGGGGTAGGTATTCTAGTAGACAGGGACCTCAGGGAGCTCGTGATTGAGGTTAGGATGGTAAGTGATAAGTTGATAAGTATTAAGTTGGTAGTTGGTGGGTCTACTGGAAACGTTAGTGTATACGCTCCTCAGGTATGTTTGAACCAGGAGGTTAAGAAGCAATTTTGGGATGATTTGGACGAGATGATACATAGTATCCCCTACACAGAGAAGTTGTTCATTGGAGATTTCAATGGTCATATTAGGGCTAGTTCTAGGGGTTATGATGATGTGCATGGCGGGTACAGTTTTTGGGATAGAAATGAGGGAGGTAATTCACTGTTGGATTTTGCTAGAGCTTTTGATTTGGTTATAGCTAACTCGAGTTTCCCGAAGAGGGAAGAGCAGCTGGTCACTTTCCAAAATTCAATAGGCAAGACTCAGATTGATTACCTTCTCTACAGGAAATGCGATAAAGGTCTGTGCACTGACTGCAAGGTCATCCCGAGTGAGCACCTCACGACTCTGCTTAGGCTCCTAGTTATGGACCCGGAGATCAAGAGGAATAGGAGGAAGAGGGCGGGGTGCAGACAAACTAAGATCAAGTGGGTAACTTGACCAACGACAAAGCTCAGGAGTTAGGGGAGAAGTTGTTGGCTATGAGGGCCTGGATGAGCATGGGGACGCGTCTAGTATGTGGTCAATGATTGTAAATTACATTAGGGTAGCTGCTAGAGAGGTCTTAGGGGTCACGAAGGGTTCTCCTGAGGGTCATAAAGGGGACTGGTGGTGGAATGGAGAGGTTCAAGGTAAAGTGGAAGCTAAGAAAACTGCTTATTTGAAGCTAGTAGAGAGTACAAACGAGGACAAAAAAAGGACTTATCAGGAGTGTTAATAAAGGCAAGAACAAGGATGATATCCAAAATTGCAACAACTATAGAGGTATCAAGTTATTGAAACACACTATGAAGGTTTGGGAGAGAATGGTGGAGGCCAGGGTGAGGAGGTGCGTGTCTGTTTCCGAGAATCAGTTTGGATTCATGCTGGGGCGTTCGACTACGGAAGCGATTATCTGGTAAGGAGATTAGTGGAGCAGTAGAGGGAAAGAAAGAAGGATTTACATATGGTGTTTATTGACCTTGAGAAGACATACGATAAAGTCCGAGGGAGGTCTTGTGGAGGTGTTTGGAGGTTTGAGGCATTGCGATAGCGTACATTAGGGTGATTAAAGAGATGTATGATGATGCTAAGACTCAGGTGAGGACTGTAGGTGGTAACTCGGATCATTTCCCTGTGGTGATGGGTTGCACCAGGGATCGGCTCTTAGCCCATTTTTGTTTGCCTTGGCGATGGATGTACTATCGCGTCACATCCAAGGGGAGGTGCCTTGGTGCATGCTATTTGCTGATGATATAATGTTGATAGACGAGACGCGTAGCGGAGTTAACGTGATGTTGGAGGTTTCGAACTAAACCTTGGAGTCTAAAGGTTACAAACTGAGTAGAACCAAGACAGAATACTTGGAATGCAAATTCAGTGAGACCCATGATGCAGACGTAGAGATTAAGCTTGATGCTCAAGTTATCTCCAAAAGAGCGAGTTTTATGTATCTCGGGTCTATTATCCAGGGTAACGGGGAGATTGACAAAGATGTTACACATCGCATCGGAGCGGGGTAGATGAAGTGGAGGCTCGCTTCCAGTGTTCTATATGATAAGAATATGACGTTAAGACTTAAGGGTAAGTTTTATCGAGTGGTGGTTTGACCCGCTATGCTGTATGGGGCTAAGTGTTGGCCAGACAAGAACTCCCACGTGCAGAAGATGAGAGTAGCGGAGATGAGGATGTTGAGATGGATGTGTGTGTGTGCCAGACGAGATAGAATTAGGAATGAAGCTATCCGGGACAGAGTGAGAATAGCCTCTGTGGAGGACAAGATGCGGGAGTCACGGCTGAGATGGTTCGGACATGTTAGGAGAAGAAGCATTGATGCCCATGTCAGGAGGTGTGTGAGGTTGGCCATGGAGAGTTTGGAGGAGGGGTCGAGGTAGGCCTAAGAAGTACTGGGGAGAAGTGATTAGGCAGGACATGGCGTTGCTTCAGCTCACTTAGGACATGACACTTGATAGGAGGGTGTGAAGGTTGAGGATTAAGGTAGACGGTTAGTAGGTAGTTTATAGTGTTCGCCGATAGGCTTAGTAACATGCATTTCCCTTCATATTCTTTGATTTTTATTACAGTATGTGGTTTTGTTTGCCTCAGGTATTGTATTCCGTGTTGCTATTATTGGATATTGTTTTCCTTCCTTGCTTCCCTCTTCTTCATCTTGCTCTTTCTGAGTCGAGGGTCTATTGGAAACAACCTCATTACCTGCTTAGGTAGGGGTAAGGTCTGCGTACAGACTACCCTCCCCAGACCCCACATGTTGGGATCAAACTGGGTTAGTTGTTGCTGTTGTAGATATTTCTATATAAAAAGGATAAACACAGAAAGCATGCCAGTATAAGATGTCCAGTAATGTTGTCATGTCTGTACGGTTTTAAGAATTAGAAATTTTCTATCTTCCTTCTGAAACATGTTCCAATTGATTGAAACTAGTGGCGTATTTTGTTGGACAGGAAGCTGAGATTTGCTTTCCGACTCAAGACATTAGGAGGATTTCTTCCCATTTATATTGTTTTTTTCTGGATTTATTGTATTGCTTGGGTGAGCATTTCCTGGTGGTTGAGTCAGATCTTAAATGTTATCTTAGTTACGCGGTCATCTTCGAGGTATGATTGAAGGTGAACCATTCACAGTGTATTCTGTTCGTGCTGTTAGAGAAGCTGAGTTGATTCTCTAATGTTGCACATTTCTATGATGACTTGATTCATGTAGACATTGATATGCAAGTTCATGGGACTATACTGGGTAGTTGTTGTCGTTGTTGTACCTGAAAGCGTCACCATGCCTCGTAAGGTAAATTATGGAGTTGATTATGAGCAAGACTTTTATGACTATGAAGATTACAACTATGACTATGACGATGGATATGATTCTGCAGAGAAAAATGGTGAGTGTGCCGCCAGCTCTTCTCAGTGCTTCACATCTAATGGCTGCATCCTTCTTCTATACTCTAATCCCCGTCCCTCCCCCACTGCACACGCACACACTTAAAAAAAACAGAAAGAAAATGTTAAATTATAATTTAAGATTATCACTCTTAATTTCTGGTTCATTTGCAGAAATGGTTTGATAGGAATACTTTTTTCTGCTTCTGATTCGCAGTTTGGTTGTTGAATATCTTCTTGAAATATTTTAGTGGAAAATATAGAGTTAAATTTCTTCACCAAGTCAAAATGTGATATAAAAGGGTGTAGGAAATATTTGTTTACTCGTACAAGATTTACATTTGATTTTTGCATGCTTTCATGTTTGTGGTTACTTTACCATGACTACTGGTCTTTGAATTAGGTTTTGTCCCTTATATACTAAAAGCTTACTTGTAAGAACATAATTGTTGTTTACGTTTTGCTACAGGCATGGTACCAAGAACGAATACGAAACAGGAATACGTTAAGGCTGGCATCTGGTGTTGTTCCATTTGCACACTTGATAACAAAGATACTGTGAATGTGTGTGATGTTTTTGGAAATACAAAGCAAGAACCGGTTAAGGCTGGGGTGTGGCGTTGTCCCATTTGCACATTTGATAATGAAGATACCATGAATGCATGTGATATTTGTGGGGTCCTTCGTAACCCATTGATCAAAAGTTGTGGCGGCAGCAAAGCTAGTGCAGGTTAGCAACTGACAATACGTTTACAGAGCTCTGCATTTGTATCTGTGCAAAATTTTGACTACTCTTTAGCACATATTGCTAATGGTTTATACAATCACATATTGTAAATCATGAAGGAAAAGTTCCCTTGTGGGGCTGGGAGAGAACTGTTTTTATAGATAATATTTTATTGCATGATTTTTCTCCTTGTTATATCTAGTGAGAAATAGCAGGTTAAATTGCATATTAGTTCAAAACAAAAAGCTACAGAAGCTTATCCGCCCCTTCAGCACGAAACTTCTACCCACTGGGAAAGATGATTCATAAAGCATTCTATTTTTAAAAGTGCTTCTCTGGCTGAATTTATTGTTCTCCTACATTAGTGACACCTCTTTATGGATCTGTCATAGAGTCTCTCTCCTTCTTCTTTATTTTTTGTGTGTGTGTGGGGGGGGGGGGGGTAAGTTTTTGCTGTTTATCATGCTCTCTAATAATCCGAAGGTGGATCTCTTTTTATTTGAATTTTTAAAGTATTTCACATAATTGAGAGGTGAGTCGACCAATATGAGTTTATTGGGTGCTCTGCCTATGCTTTAAAATAGAGGATGGTTCATCAAACTGGAAAGGTGACCTGGTCACATCATTGTTGTAATAACTAATTATTATCTAAATTAGGAACATATAAACAAAAAATTAAAGAACCTAAAGTAACTATTGTCAGATCTCTTATTATGAATAAAAAGTTCTCTATTTAACTGGGAAGGAAAACATTGTATCCGAACTTAGTCATCCATGGGCCCAAGATTCAAGTACAAGCATAAACATCTAGAAACTCACAATTAACGAACATAACAGTTAGCTCATAAATGACGTCAGTGCCTACTCAATGGAATGAAACATACACAACACATAACAATTGCAAACAGTCAATTGAAACATGCCGTAAACTGTATAGGGATGATATCGAAAAAAAAGAATCAAGACATGACAATTACAGACCATCAAGTTGTGAATTAACCCATTACAGTTCATAACAAGAATACATCAACAGTCAATATTTAATCCATGGGAAGGTGGAAAATAACAACTTGCAATTGTATTCCATGACGAAAGAATTAGAAATATGGAATCTAAAAGTGGAAGAGTTAGAGATTCACATAACAAAAGAGAGAATGAATTCATTCTCATGGTTGAGAGTCATTGCTGGCGTTGGCAATCTATTGCTAGAGTGAAGGTTGCATTCAACCATAGCAACTGTAACTGAAACTGAAAGATTAAAATAGCAATACCTTTACTGAGTTAATTATCTCTTTCTTCATCCATTATCGGCATTGTAAGTGATGAAGTTGGACCCTTAGATATAGTAGAAGACTCACTGGTGGGTCTAAGTTTAAGGATTTTCAAAGTTGTAGAGAGATTAAGATTTTGTCCGAGATCGTATTTTGTAGTGCTTCTTGTGAATTTATAATTTTGTTTGAGGGAACAAAACTTTCTGGTTCTATTGTGAAATGCACTGACCAGTGACTCAAATTATTTTGAGGCTGGTTATTGGCATTGTTAAAAATCAATGGTTTTTGCCTAAAAAGTTGGTGATTTAACATGCCCCCCCCCCCCCCCCCCATTTATTGTTGCTCCAGGTGACACTCTAGCATTCTAACTGCCATTCACTCCAGGTTCCGAGAAATTGCTTTCTTACTTTCCCGTCCATAATAAGCTTGTTACTTCATCTCATTGTGGTTTCAAGAAGATGAGGTCACGATCTGGAAACCTCGTCTTCTTTAAGGATTCACTGGTCAGTGCATCCTTAAAGAAGATTCGGAGAGATATTCCTCTTAGCATAGCTTGGATGATATGGAAAGAACGAAATAATAGGTGTTGTGAAGGCAAGAAGGAGCAGCTGCAATACGTGAAATACAGTTGTTTAGATTATTTGTACTATTGGAAAGATGGAAATGTTATTATGAATTTTCATGATATGCTGGACATGCTAGACCGCTTAGGATTTTAATGTTTTTAAGCCAGCAGTATTCTGTATTTTTACAGTACCAGCTTGATACTGTTTTAAATAAAATCTTCACCTTATCAAAAAAAGAAGAAGATGAGGTTACGATCTGCTGTTGCTGGCAGAAAATAGAACAAGGAACCAAGTGAATAAAGCTTCAAGATGCATAACATTGTCAAAGATCAGGCTGGAATGATCTTATTCGGTTTAGTTGGTTATGTTAAATATTACCTATAACTAACATAGAGGCTCTAACAGCAGACCTTGTTGTAGACATTCCCTCATGTCTAGATGATTGGACTGATTTTGTAGAAAGGAGTTCTTGTATATAAGTTTCCTTCGACGAATACATCCTGTTTGAGGGTTTTCTCCTTTTCTCAATAGGTTAGTTACTTGTACCAAAAGAACCCTATTGATAATTTGTTGCCGCTTCAAATGCTTGCGAGTTTCGACAACACATAATCAGAAAGGCTGGTGGAAATATTATGATTGTAGGATCAGACATTGGTTGATTCTTTTTTTTATTTATAACGGTGGTGTCCCGACTAGCTGCGCACATCTATTAAATCCGCAAACCTGTTACCGGTGAACGAGAGCCTTGGCGTAACTGGTAAAGTTGCTGCCTTGTGACCCGAGATCACGAGTTCAAGCCGTGGAAACAACCTCTTGCAGAAATGCAGGGTAAGGCTGGTTACTATAGACCTTTGTGGTCTGGCCCTTCCCCGGACCCCGAGCATAGCGGGAGCTTAGTGCACTGGGCTTCCCTTTAATGAAGACTCAGTTGTGTTAATATCTACTAATATTTTGTTATCTGGTTCTCTATTTTGAGAGTTTGACATCTTTCTTGTACATTGATACTCTCCTTTTACAGCTACTCTTTAACAAAGTCTTACAGTCAAATGTCCCATCAAGTAAAAGAGAATTAGCTACTGAAGTTAAACAAGAACTGTGTCGAAGGGCCTGCTAGCTCTTCTGCAGCAACAGCAAAATTTAGACGTGATAATATGAAGGATAGAGGTTCTTCTGAAGAAACTAGGGAAAATCATGGTGTCACGAGCAACATGAGCAATATGTCTATGTCATCAAATCCTTGCATTGCGGAGACCGGAAGTGCAACTTCAAGATCGCAGAGTAAATCTCAGAAAATTGTACGCCCTGACCAATTAGTAGACAGATTGGATCAGTTAAATCTCGCGATTGTAAGTCAAACTATTATCTGCACCAGATTTCAAACAATTACAATGTCTAATGCACTGATGTTACTCTGAAGTTTTGACCATGTAGGTTGGCCATGTTGATTCTGGGAAGTCAACATTGTCAGGAAGATTATTACACCTTTTGGGGCAGATATCTCAGAAGGAAATGCACAAATATGAGAAAGACGCCAAGCAGCAAGCAATCCTTCTTTTAGCTTCTGATCCGTTTTTGTTAAGACATTGTCAAATCTTGATTATCTGATTGATAAATCTCCTGTCTATCCAATCAGGGAAAAGAGTCTTTTGCTTATGCCTGGGCACTGGATGAGAGTGCTGAGGAAAGAGTGAGGGGCATAACTATGACAGTGGCTGTTGCTTACTTTAACACGAAAAGTTACCGTGTTACTGCTTGATTCCCCAGGCCATAGAGACTTTGTCCCAAATATGATATCAGGTGCAACACAAGCAGATGCTGCAATTCTCATAGTTGATGCTTCAATAGGTGCATTTGAAGCAGGGATTGATGTTACTGGAGGTCAGACAAGGGAGCATGCACTACTTATCCAGAGCTTTGGAGTGGATCAAACAATAATTGCTATTAACAAAATGGATGCAGTGGGATACTCCAAAGAACGTTTCGATACAATTAAGAATCAACTAGGATCATTTCTTCGTTCTTGTAAGTTTAAACATTCATCAGTACTCTGGATTCCCCTCAGTGCCTTGGAAAACCAAAATTTGGTGACGAGACCTTCTGATGTAAGATTGTTGTCTTGGTTAGTCTACTGGTCAACTACTAGCACTACTAGGAAGTGTAATGTTAATCGTTCTTTTCAACTTTATCTCGTTTACATTGTTTATAAGCAAAATGTTTTCAAGGAAGAGGTGAAACAATGGAAACGGTAGGGTATATGACTAAGATACTAGTTAAACTGAGGAAGAGGAAAAACAATGGTCACGGTAGGGTATATAACAAAGATACTAGTTAAACTGTATGGAACTGGAATTTAATACAATCAAAGTCTTCTCAAATATCGGCAACCAAAATTTGCAAGCTTATAGATAAACTGGTGATTGTTATATTGATTCAAAATTTCTATGGTGATTTAGTGTCATAAAGACAAATAGCTCGCAAAACCCCCATTATCTTGTCTAATAGACTCTCTCCAACCTCCCCAAAGAGATTACTCAAAGAGATGTCGATCTGTGATCTTGTTAAATCACCGTCACAAGGACAGGTGTCAGTATGTGCGAAGTTGGAGACAGGAGCTCTTCAAGTTGGAGATAAGGTACTCAATGACCACTAATGCAAGAGAGATCCTTTTCCTTTATTGTATACATACTTTTAGGAGACTTGGGATGCTAGAGTCATATCTGAATAGGGAATCGTATTGGTGCCTATAGATTATGTCATCATCTGAATATCACCCAGATTAACCTGACCCAAGCACTGCTCTCAGAAGAAAGTTCTGAGGGAGGCACTAGGCCTGTAAACTCGTATCCTAGTTTTCTGTCAAGGTGCTTCTACCTTTGCATTTTTCTCTGTGTAACGCTCTTTTCTCACTTTTTATTCTTGAGTATTTGAATTTTATTTGGGATGTGTTGGAAGAAGATATGGCAAAACGGTTAAAAGAAAACAGTTATCCGCACATATTATCCATCAAAAAATGGGTTGGATAATGAGCCATTTAAAAACGGGTTTAATATGGATAAAGAACCATTAATCCACTTAGAAAATGGTTAACCAAATGGATAACCAATGGATAACTAATGTGTTTAAAACTTTTACATTTGTAAAGCTTCAAATTGGAGTTCCTCAAGTTTGGAAGACTAGGAATTCTCTCATAAGTGATCATATTTAAGAAGCCATGGAATGATAATATGGATGTCCATATTATGCGCCGCAAAAACCCGTTTTTATCCGTCTCAAATGCGGGTCGGACCGGATAATTATCCGTTTTTTAAATACCCACTTTTACCCCGCTCATATCCGACCCGACCCACCCGTTTGTCACCCCTAAATGGAAGAGGGGGATGAGAGTTCAAGGTGGTGGTTGTTTGAGCTAGGCTTTGCATGGGGATTCCTCTTGCTCACTTGCTTTGGAAGGGACATCTGCATGGTAACAAAATAAGATGGGTATAACAGTGAAACACAAAGACACTTCTTTTCTCCCTATAATGTGAGACACCAGTGAATTAGAATGTTAGGGCTCAAGTTGACAGAGTAATATGAGTTAAAGGGGACTAAGATAAGTAACAGATACTTATGCTTTCAAGTTGTTACGGTATTGTTAGGACATGCTGTTAGGTAATTGTTGGTATTTCAATCATAATAATGTTATGGTGCAATCATCTATTGGGCAGTAACTGTTTAATGGTCATTAAGAAATTCGCTATCGGTGTTTTTCTGTGGTGCAATCTTCTATTTGCCAAACTTGTTTTGATTTCTTCGGAAGGATAATAGTCATTCTTCAAATACTAAACTGTTAACATGGGTCAGGTTCTGGTTATGCCATCAAGAGAAGTGTCAACAGTGCGTTCTTTGGAACATAATTCTCAGGTTTGCAACAGTATAAAAGCTGGAGACAACGTCACTGTTAATCTACAAGGTATAGACGCAAATCGTGTATTGGCAGGAGATGTGCTGTGCCACCATGAATATCCTGTTGCTGTTACAAATCATTTGGAACTGAAGATTTTTATCCTGGATATTGCCATTCCAATTTTGATTGGCTCTCAGGTAGCAGCTCTTGTTAATAAGATCATTTTACCCTCATATTTGCAGAGTTTCATGGCATATTGTTAATAACTCTAGACCCCTGGAATTTGAAAATGTGCAGTTGGAGTTTCATGTACATCATGCTAAGGAGGCTGCAAGAGTTGTGAGGATTTTGTCATTGCTTGATCCAAAAACTGGAAAGGAGACCAAGAAATCACCTCGATGTCTTCTAGCAAAGCAGAATGCTATAATCGAGGTTTCTCTCAAAAGCAACTATTATGTCTATTCATGTGCTTATGTTATCATTTTTAGAAGAAAATAATCTTGGGTGAGAGTGGGTGCACGAAAGGTGCTAGGCAACTGCCTTTGTGTCTAGGTTAGAGGTTGGATAACGCCTACTATTTAATAGTGATCTTAACTTTAATTTGTTTGTCATGGTTTAGGTGGTCTTGGAAGGAATGATTTGTGTTGAAGAGCATTCTAAATGTAAGGCTCTTGGAAGGGTGTTCCTTAGGGCATCAGGAAGAACTGTTGCTCTTGGTCTTGTGACTCAAGTTCTAGAGAAGAACGAATAGATGAATTCCCACTACTGGAATGAGGTGTGCATGGCCAAAATCAGCTGGTAAAGGTATACATCTATGAGGACCTGTAGTTTTAAACAGATGATGTTGCTCATGGCATTGAGTGTCATCCCTTTCTTTATATTCTTCCTCTTTTCCTGCCTGTTACGGTCTCCGGTAGAGATCCACAAGCTTTGTAGTTGAGACGAATATCAATGATTCTAGGGCGGTATAGCTCTAGACATGTGTTTCTTCCCTTCATTATACGTGTATCCGGACAGCTTCTAATAGGCTGTTTTTGAGGAAAGTGTGAGTATCTTTGGGGATGGGTCATTCTTTACGTGTACATTAACGGAATCTAGGAGACAATTTAAAGTTAATTTTTCCCTTTTTCCCCCGTTAAGATCTGAACTTCATGGTCTTAGGGACCCTCTATTGAGTGGCATATTTACATGTTATGTCTTACATGCATACATGGACCTCCTTTATTATCGTACTTGCTTGTAGAATTTTAAAACTAGATTCTTGCTTTTGCGACTGTACAGTAGACATTAAAGTTGTGATAGTACTTAACAGCAACCTCAGTGGTTGTAACATGGATAAAAGAAAATGGTTATACCCATATTATCTATTAAAATATGGGTTGGATAATGAACTGTTTAAAAATGGATCAAGTATGGATAAGAACTATATTATCCACTTAGAAAATGGATAATCAATGTATAACTAATGAGTTTAACTTTTACATTTGTAAAGCCTCAAATTGGGAGTTCTTCAAGTTTGGAAGTCTAGGAATTCTCATAAAAAGTGATCATATTCAAGAAGCCACGGATAGTATAGTTATCCATATTATCCGTCAGTTAATTCATTTTTTATCTGCATTAAATGTGAATCAGGTTGGGTAATTTGTCCGTTTTTGTATAACTTGTTTTCGATCTATTCCATATCAGACTCGTCCGTTTGTCACCCCTACTCAAGATGATTATTCTTTCTGGTAAAATCGGGCTTTATATGAGCTGATCCTGAATCATTCTCTCTTTTTAGTGCTGTATTCTGTTGTAGGTTACAGCAATGGTATAATTATTCACAAAACTGAAAATGACTAATGTAACTTGGAATATCTAAACTAAGGAACGTGTAGTACGAATGCCAAACTCGTGAGAGCTTGAGATAGGAAGGTTATCTATTTATTTCCCCACTCTTAACGAAAATATATATAACAACATTAAAAAAACGAAAATATATTACAATTATTTATGCAACCGCAACGTACAAAATTAACACTCTCCAACATTTACTAGTAGGGAGAGTACAAACGTAGAAGTGAGACAGTAAACCAACATTTTGATGTGATTTGAACCATGGGTATCCAACGGGCCGGGTCAGCCCGTTTCCGGACCGGTACAAGGGAGCCCGATGGGGCTGGATTAAAGGGGTAGGGGGTTTGGTACGCTCACATTTTTTTCAACCTATTAATCGAATCGATCAAACCCAGTCAACGTAAATTATTGTTCAACTGGTTAACCGGTCCGGTCCGATTTTGTCACGACCCATTTTTTGAACAAGCCGAGACCGGTACTCGATCGCTGAATATGACCGAGCGAACCATCTTTACTTTTTAAAGCTACTATAACTCCAAACTTTACATGCAACAAGACAATGCTCTAACAAAATACTTTTGATTAATTTAAATATTTAAATAAATTAACTCCAAAACATTATTCGTAGTAACCAATGAAATACTGCTAAGTTATTACAAAAATTATATGAATCTTAACCCAACGACTATGTCTACGAAGCCTCTGCTTATAAATTGACGCACTGCTCAGGACATGAGATTTCCTGGCCAATCTCTAAATAAACAAAGAAATAGTTAAATAAAAATGACTCTAAGGGATACTCCACGAACAAAAGCGGAGCTCACCAATAGTACTAGAAGGGAAGGAAGTCCTAACTTGTAGCCTGTTTGCCTGCAAATCCGGTTCCTACATTGTACTGCAGACCAACGTAGGTTCCCAAAAGAGAACGTCAGTACCATCCATTGTACTCAGTGAGTCTCAACAACAGGGGAGAAACTTCAATAACATATACATTACGAGCAATGTTCTAAATGCGTGAAAAACATAAATCTTATAAGAATAATTCCAAAATAATTGCACAATAGCAATTTATGAATATTCTAAAAGAAATTCTTTTCTTTTTCTTTCTTTAAAAAAAATACTTCACTTTATACTTTGGGAGTTCCAACTATCCTGACTTAATTCTGTCTTAGTCACCGTGTGATCGGCACGGGTTCGATCACAACCTAATCAAATAGGCCCAATACACGAGGTGCCACTCGCTTCATGGCTCTCAGCGCTCGTGTATCATACCTTAGCATGGCTAAGTAAATTCTCAGCAACTAGACTCTCTGCTCGTGTGCTCCCTACTTTGGCACAAATAGTTTCAGGAAGTCAACGCCTTGATCAGGACCCTCGGCCTGGACGATAACCCCTTCTCAGAATAAAGGATACTCCCCAAAAATCTTTTCTTTCTAAAACTTCTTCATATGACTATTCAAGTCTAAATTTTTTCTTTATAGAACATTATGTACATGCTCGTATTGGTATCCTTAAATGTGCATGTCACAAGAAAGAAATAAATATATAAAAATATTTCTAAAGATTCTTTCTTCTTCATAATTTTCAACATGAAAATAGCATATAAGAATAACACAAAAATATGAAAATTTAAGCACATATAGCATAATAGATCATCTAAACTTTTGCTAGGGCAATTCTAAATTAATAGGTACCCACTCACTCTAATTAAATAAAGATAAACTTTTTTAAGCAATTCATCAAATACCTTGTATGCGTGCTTTTGTGAGTTAAACCACTCTAGTAATGAGTTATATCACTCACCTCAAAACTTCTCGAGCCAATACGTAGGCGCCAGTCCAATTGACATTAGTCAATCAATCGGTTCTATAATAACCGGTGTATTTTAATCAATTTTAAAGTACTACACCTAAATATGAAAATTATTGATGATATAAAGGAAGAAGGGGATTGGCTATTCAATTCTTACCTATTACCACTTTAGGATAATTGGCAATAGAAAATTTTATATACCTAAATTCAAGAATAAGTGAGTTATAATGAACCCTTTTCCGTGTGTGAGCAATTCTTGGCTTCCTCTGTTCGTTTTCTATCTCTGGCGTGAATAAACAGAACTAATGTTTTGTATTGCTTTAAGGCTTTAAGTCTTTGCTTTTTAATTGCCACATGTTTCTTACCCCTTTTCAAGGCTTTAAGCCTTTTCTTTTATTTATTATTTTTATTTTTTTGTTTTGTTTTGCCTTAACCAATAATTAATGATATTTACTTTTTAAAATTACTAAATATTACTGATATTAAAATTATAAATATTTCCCTAATTGTATATCCAATTATTTAAGTGTGTGTATACAATTAACGTATCTTGAAACTTTTATAAATTTGAGGAGTGTTACAATCTTCCCTCCTTAAAAACATTCGTCGTCGAATGTTGCTAGGGCGTTATTCTTAAGCTAACAATCATTCTTTAGGTCATTGAACCTCTTAAGTTCTCTTTGCACTACTCACTTTTCCAAGGGACTCAAAATTTTGGCTAACTCCCTAAATTTTCAGAAAATTTGACAGAGTTTTCCTTGTAAATTGGACTATCCAAAAAAAAAATCCGTGTCACAAATACCACAACTACATCAACAACAGCCAAATATACCATAACGGGCCATTCATAGACACCATATACAACTCATAAATTAATTAATCACACTCCGGCAAAGAGGTACCACAATAACTAACAAGAATCCAAAGCACAACAACTTTAACAAAAGTAATCACTTTAATGAATTAAATATACTCTGGCGTAAACTAAATCACAATAACAACTAAATATAATCTAGGAAAGACATAAATACTTGCTAACTTGTATTTAATAAATGGAATATAAATGTCAACCAAACATAGGTTCACATACCTTTTTCCTAAAATATATATATAGATATTTCTTTCTCATATCTTCCTCGACCTCCCATGTAGCCTCTTTTGAATCATGATTACTCCATAAAACTTTTACTGATGCTAATTCTTTTGTTCACAACTTTCTTACTTGCCTATCGAGAGTTTCTATAGGTACCTCTTCATAAGTAAAGCCTTCTTTAATTTCTATAGTATCAGCAAGTATTATATGCGACTCATCATGAATGTACTTTCCAAGCATAGACACATGAAAGACAAGATGAATAGAGGACAACTCAAGTGGTAGTGCTAGCTTATAAGCCACATTTCCTTTCTTTTCTAAAATTTCATAAGGTCTGATAAATCTAGGGCTAAGTTTCCCTTTCTTACCAAACATCATAACTCCTTACATCGGTGAAACTTTCAAAAACACCTTATCACCAACCATGAACTCTAACTCACGATGCCTCTTGCCAGAATAAGACTTTTTACGACTCTGAGCTGCTTTAAGTCTTTCTCTAATTAGCTGAACTTTCTCCGAGGACTCACAAAAAAACTCTGGACTAATCAACGACACATATGCTGGTTCAAACCAACCGACTGGAGACCTACATCTCCGCCCATACAACGCCTCAAAGGATTCATACCAATGCTAGCCTGATAGTTGTTATTGTAAGCAAATTCTACAAGAAGTAAGTGATTATCCCAATTACCTCCAAAATCTAAAACACACGCACGCAACATATCGTCCAGAGTCTGAATGGTCCTTTCCACCTGGCCATCGATATGTGGATGAAAAGCGATGCTTAAATTGACCTTGGTACCTAATCTTTTCTGAAATGCCTGCCAAAAATGCGTCTTGAACTGAGTGCCTCTATCAGATATGATTGAAACTGGAGTACCATACAATACCACTATTTCTTTGATGTAATCCATTAATAAATGCGGAGCTCACCAATAGCACTATAAGGGAAGGAAGTCCTAACTCGTAGCCTGATCGTCTGCAAATTCAATTCCAACGTTGTACCGCAGACCAACGTAGGTTCCCCAAAGAGAACGTCAGTAACATCCATTGTACTCAGTGAGTCTCAACAACAGGGGAGAAACTTTAATAACATATACATAACGAGCAATATTCTAAATGAGTGTAAAACATAATGCTTATAAGAATAATTCAAAAATAATTGCACAATAGCAATTTATGAATATTCTAAAAGACATTCTTTTCTTTCTTTAAAAAGTACTTCGCATTATACTTTGGGAGTTCCAGCTATCGTGACTTGAATTCTTTTGTAATTCATAATGGCGGGGGCACTTGGCCTGAGCTGCCGTTCAAATGTAGTTGAACCTTTGTGATTTTGAAGGCGCGTAGCCTGAGTCCCAATTCAACTGTAGTTGAGCTTTTTGGGTGAAAGCACATAGCCTGAGCTGACATTCAACCGTAGTTGAACATGTGTAATACTTGATGTCGAAGGCATATAACCTGAGCTGACGTTCAACCGTAGTTGAACCTTTGTAATGTTTGATGTTGAAGGCACATAGCCTGAGTTCCAGTTCAATCGTAGTTGAACTTTTTGGGTGGAGGCACGTAGCTTGAGTTGTCGTTCAACCGTAGTTGAACTTTTGTGATTTTGAAGGCGCGTAGCCTGAGTCCCAATTCAACCGTAATTGAACTTTAAGGGTGAAGGCACGTAGCCTGAGTTGCCGTTCAACCGTTGTTGAAATTTTGTGATTTTGAAGGCGCGTAGCCTGAGTCCCAGTTCAACCGTAGTTGAACTTTTTGGGTGAAGGCATGTATACTGTTGGAAACACGTTCTCAAGGCATTATACTAAACGTGTGTTCATATTTGTAGGTTTTGATGAATGACAAACTATGCGCAAATTGACATATGACGAGGTCCAAGCACAAGCGCAAAATTGATATATAACGAGATTCAAGCACAAGACAAAGATCGAGATTAAGTTTTATATGAGTCGGTATTTAATTGTGATCTTGATCCGACAACTTAAGCTCAAGACCTGGCTTCTCTCGCGAAAACATTTTTAACAAATCATGCATATTTAATTTAGAGCAAAATGATTTTAAATAATGCATATTTACTTTAGTAAAAATGATATTTAAACATGCCTCTAAAATCTGGACTAAGATAATCGATTATGTACTTATGATAATCGATTATGTTTAAGTCAGCTGCTTGACAATCGATTTTGAACTTATGACAATCGATTGTGTTAAGGCAGTGAGCATCAGATTTTTCAAATCTACATGACAATCGATTGTGAACCTTATGACAATCGATTGTGATGAGGCAGTGTCCATCAAAGTTTTTCAAAGCTCAAAATAATCGATTGTGAAGCTAATGACAATCGATTGTGAAGAGACAGTGTCCATCAGATTTTTCAAAGTCACAAAATAATCGATTGTGAACTTATGACAATCGATTGTGTTGAGGCAGTGTCTTCCAGACTTTTTCAAAGTTATTAAATAATCGATTGTGAACCTATGACAATCGATTGTCAAGAGGCAGTGTCTAAATTGATTTTTCAAGACTGATATATAATCGATTGTTAATATAATCGATTGTATAACTGACCATTGCCAAAATGTTTTCAAATACCGTCAGGTAATCGATTATTGATTTCCTATAATCGATTGTTTTAATTAAAATCTGGAAAGGATTTTTTGAACGTTGCTGAGTAATCGATTATTGATTTCCTATAATCGATTGTTTTAAGTAAAATCCGGAAATGATTTTTTGAACGTTGCTGAGTAATCGATTGTAGATTTCTGACAACCGATTGTTTTACGTAAAATCTAGAAATGATTTTTTGAACGTTGCCAGTAATCGATTATTGATCTTAGATAATCGATTGTTAAGCGTAAAACCTGGGATTGATTTTTGGAAGAACTGGCAAACAATAGATTGTGGTAATTTGACAATCGATTGTCACAGAGTAAAATCAGCAATTCTTAATTGGCAATTAGGCAACGGTAATACAAAGTTTTTCAACTATAAATACAGCTTCAATTCAGTCTTTTAAGAACAACAACACACAACAACTGATCATACAATTGCTAAGGCTTGCATACTTTATTGCTTATCATTTTATATTCATTACATAAGCTTTTGAGAGACAAATTCTTGTCGAAAGTTGTTGCGATCTTGAGCGTATTCTTTTTACTCATATCTACTCTTAAAGGAGTGTCTTGTTTGAGTGCTAAGTGTTTTTGTACACTTGAAGGGAAGTGTTAGTCCCTTGTGTTGTAAGAAGGAACTTGTGTTTCCTTGGTTGAAGTCTTGGAGTGTTGTATCTCCGAGCAAAGGTTGTTGAGGCTTGTGTCCTCAAGTTGTAACGGTTTGTTGAGCACCCGTAAGCTTAACAAGTTAGTGGAAATCTCGAGAGAGTCTCTCGGGGACTGGACTAGCCACGGGTTGTGGTGAACCAGGATACATCGGTGCGTTTGTTCTGATTTATTTACTTATCGCACTTATTTATTTCCTGCAATTTTTTAAATTCCGCAAGTTTACGCTAATTTTTATTATAAGGATATTCACCCCCCCCCCTCTAGCGTTAAGCGTATTATCTAACATAGACTAAGTCCCAGTTCAACCTTAGTTGAACTTTTTTGGGTGAAGGCACGTAGCGTGGGTTGTCGTTCAACCGTAGTTGAACTTTTGTGATTTTGAAGGCGCGTAGTCTGAGTCATAATTCAACCGTAGTTGAACTTTTTGGGTGAATGCACGTAGTTTGAGCTGACGTTCAACCGTATTTGAACCTTTGTAATATTTGATGTCGAAGGCACATAGCCTGAGCTGACGTTCAACCGTAGTTGAACCTTTGTTATATTTGATGTCGAAGGCACATAGCCTGAGTCCCAGTTCAACCATAGTTGAACTTTTAGGTTAAGGCACGTAGCCTAAGTCCAGTTCAACCGTAGTTGAACTTTTGTGATTTTGAAGGCGCGTAGCTTGAGTTGCCATTAAACCGTAGTTGAACTTTTGTAATTTTGAAGGCGTGTAGCGTGAGTCCCAGTTCGACCGTAGTTGAACTTTTTGGGTGAAGGCACGTAGCCTGAGTCGCTGTTCAACCGTAGTTGAACTTTTGTGATTTTGAAGGCGCGTAGCCTGAGTCCCAGTTCAACCGTAGTTGAACTTTTTGGGTGAAGGCACGTAGCCTTAACTGCCGTTCAACTGTAGTTGAACCTTTGTAATTTTTGAAATCGAAGGCACATAGCCTGAGTCCCAGTTCAACCGTAGTTGAACTTTTTTTTGTCTTCCCACATAACCCGCTTCCAATTGGGCGTTGGGATTTGCTTCTGGTTTCTGATCTTGCCTAACTTGCGCTTGTATTCTTCTCGACTGGTTTGTGCGGGTCACCCCGTTACAGATCTCGGTTTGAGGTATTTTCGTGCTTTCCTCTTTTTTGGCAGGATCCCATGTGAAAAGGGGGCGAGGTACCTTATGCACATTTTCCCTATGTACTTTTTCTTCTTCTTCTTCTTCTTCTTCTTCTTCTTCCCCTTGCTCAGAGACATAAGGATGTGGAAGCAAGCTCGTTTCGAGGCTTTTGACTTCCTTCAATCCGATATGCCGCTTTGGCTCGTTCGAGCTGGGTTGTTCTCTTTCCTTTTTTGGTCCAAGGATAAACTACATGATTCTGCTATGAAATCCCTACAGACGGCGCCAAATTTTTTATCTTAAAGTTTTTATACACTTTATAAGCATAAAACAATCAAAAAATGAAGGGTCAATCATAGCAGATCGTAATAAACCAAAAGTCCAAATGAATAAGATGCATGAGGAAATAGTTGTTAATTTTAGCGAGGAGGGTGAAGATCTTTTATTAATGATATTGATTTGGTCTGCCTCTCCATGGAGAGGTTTAGAGCCTTACAATGATGTATTCTCACTTCTTTTAGAACTCGACGAGAAGACGAAGAAGCAGCCCCCCTTTTAAGGTTCTTTCTCTCAGTATTTATAGCTAGGAGACCTGCAAGCTGGCGCGAAGGGGTTGAGACCACATTGAGGGGACGCCCTCACAAGGACGGTCAGGGCGTGGCCTTAGTTTTCAAATCGGGTAACTGCCCGAGAATCTTGTTAATAAATGGTCATACAATTTATTAATCACAAATAGGCTTTAATAACTGCGTCGGTCTCATTCATTATCATGAAGTTAAATTTTGACCCATACAATAACATATGTATAACTATGTATAGTCAATATGTAATATATGTGTACCGATTAGTAAAAATAAATATTGAATCTGGTCGTCCATTTGTATAACAATCCCATAAATATTGAATCTGGTCGTCCATTTGTATAGCCAGTTTTTGTATTGGTCAATAAGAAATAGCCATTATTTACCAAGTTAATGAAAAATAGCCACTATTTTGCTGCAATAGAGACCGGCCCCATATAATATATGGGAGTGTGGTGCATTTGCGTACGAACTCCAGCATATGATGCTGGACCGATATACTTTGCTGACTCCTGTATAATATACGGGAGACTGGAGCACCAGTGCTCCAAACTCTAGTATATGATAGTGGACATTTATACTTGCTGGAACTCCAGTATATTATGTGGGAGTTCCAGCATAATTATAGTTGAACTCCTGCATATTATGCGGGAGTTCCAGCAATAGTTATCCTTGAACTCCCGCATAATATACGGGAGTTCAAGCATACTTATACAGGAACTCCCATATAAAATGCGGGCGTATGTTTCGGATTTTGAACATTGTTTTTGCTCAGATTTATCTTTACATAAGAAGTGGCTAAATTCGATTACTTTTGAAACTGAACTATTTTTGAACGACCAGTTATAAATCTAACTATTTTTAAATTTCTCCCAATTCCAACCCAGAATAGTCAGTTGGTGAAGGAGACCTTTATGAAATGGGCGCCCCCTTTTAACCTATAGCCGCTTTATCTTTTTTGTTTGCATCCGTACCCATTTTTTTACATAACTTCAGCCTACGGGGATGAAGTGTTTATTTTATAGGGATTTTTACATATACATACAAACATTATTACCACCCATGTTTAAGGTTTGTGTTTATTACATTTAAGCATACCAACTTTTAATTTATGTACCATAATTCTATTTAAGTCTTTAATTATCAACTTATTAATTGTAGGCATGATTTGTTGAACCGTGTATCTTTTCAGATTTTATTCTACACGCTTCTTCTCTCTCTGTCAAACAAAACCCACGATTTTCTCCCCTATTTTAATTACCCCCCCCCCCCCACGTTTTTTATCAAAACCGATTTCTCTCTCTCTGCTTGAAGTTCATCCGCCATTATCGAAACTTTCACACTTTCAGTTCGAGAATTTCTTCTCAATCCACCATAGTTTCAGTCCCTAAAATTTTATCCAAGTCAGAAACCCTCTCCCCCCACGTTTTGTATCAAAACCGATTTCTCTCTCTCTGGTTGAAGTTCATCCGCCATTACCGAAACTTTCACACTTTCAATTCGAGAATTTCTTCTCAATCCACCACAGTTTCAGTCCCTAAAATTGTATCCAACTCAGAAATGGTGAAAAAAGCTAATACTCCAAAAAAACAAAAATTACCCGATATTCCATCTTTTGATTTGGGTGTTTTAACACCTAAATCACCACCAAAAAACCAACAATCTGTCCATGCAAGTGGAATAAATAGAGTTCCTGCGTCTCCAAGACAAATCTGTGCTGAAATGCGAAGCAAGCATTTGCACGATGTTGATGCTACCGGTGTAGAAACAGAAGTCGACAAACAACGTAAGCGAAAGGGGAAAAACCTGATGGTAGATGATGATGATCTTGTAGAATATTCACCCAAACTTCAAACTCCGAAAAAACAAAAGGTGTCTCCTTCCCCCTCAAAACAAAAAAAGAAGAAACCCTCTAAAAAATCTACAAAATTGGTTCCACAAAAAATTTCATTGAAGGTAAACATTTTTTATTTCTCCTCACTGTTTTGTAGTTTAATTTTTTTTGCCAAAAAATAGTATGCAAGTGTTTTTTTGGTGTTTAAGTTTTTTTTTTTTGGGCAAAAGGTACTGTATTATTGAAGCTAGGTTTGTTTATACAAATTGTAGTTAAAATGTAGTCATTTTGTAACTTTGTAGTCAGTTTGTAGTTAATCGGCAAAATGTAGTTAAAATGTAGTCATTTTGTAGTTAATTGTAGTCAGTTTGTAGTTAATCGGCTAAATGTACTGTTGACTCAATTTTGTAGATTATTTGTCGCATTTTTGTAGTGTTATTTGGAACTGTGATAAAAAGACAATGTTTACATGTAGTTACATTGTAGTTGATTTGAAGTCTGCAAACTAAATTGTAGCTATGCTTTTTGTATTGCAACTTGTATAGGAGATACAATTAACTTCATTCTCAATAAATTTATAGCTACAGTGTACTTGATTTGTAGTCTGCAATTTTGTAGTGTTATTTGGAACTGTGATAAAAAGACATTATATAAATTTATTTACAGTGTAGTTGATTTGTAGTCTGCAAGGTAAATTGTAGCTATGTTTTTTGTAAAATAACTTGTAGTTAGAATGAAGTTTAACGTAGTTTGTCACAATGTAGTTGATCTGTGGTCTGCAATTTTATAGTGTTATTTGGAACTGTGATTAAAAGACAGGGTATATATGTAGTTACAGTGTAGTTGATTTGTAGTTTGTAAAGTAAATTGTAGTTATACTTTTTGTCAAATAACTTGTAGTCAGAATGTAGTTTAAATGTAGTCTGTTGATTAAAATTGTAGTTATGATATGTTGCATTATATCTTGTAATGCTGAAATCTATCGTCATTCTAACCACAATCAATATATTTTTTTTGACGAATGGACCTTACTGTGCTCAACAAAATGTTGATTATGATGTGATCCGATTCCAGAGCTTGTGTGATCCTACAATACCTAGCAAGATAAAGGCTTTACTATCCCCAAACCAATTACGTGTTTTCAAGAAAAAGTGTTTTGGTTATTTATTAGATCTGCCCCCTATCTGTATGCAGAACCAGTCCATTCATCTTCTAATGAAGTATGAGTTATCAAAGTCTACTGACAACTACTTTTTTGTTCTTTTAAATGGTCAAAAATTGATTTTTTCTTTGAGAGATTTTTGTTTGATTACTGGTTTTAATTGTGTTAATAGTTTCTTAGACTATGGTTACAATTCGTACTATGTTAGCCATTTAATGACTAAATATTTTCCTAACAAAGCTCGAGTTGAGAAATGGCTTTTGTAAAATGTAGTGACTAAGAAATCATGGACAAACGATTTGGATGCTGTACAGTTGTGTATCCTTTATATGTTGGAATTCTTTGTTTGTCCTTTTAATAAGGACAATGTTACTTTGATAGACAAGTTTACGTTCTTTCTTATCGAGAGTGGTAATTTTGAGTCGTACCCATGGGGTACAAAATCCTTCAAGCATGTTGTTGAATCTGTCAGACATCGTCTCAATCCCAAAGTCCATTCTTATCATATACGTGGATGCTCATTAGCCTTACAAGTGTGGATATACGAGTGTTGCTCTTCTGTAAGCATCGAGCTTGCTACACGGTGCTCTAACTCGATTCCTCGTATTTTAAGATGGTCATCTACAAAGGGACAGATTTGGTTAACTGTCCTTGAAGACAAGATCATCAAGCCTGAGTGGCTCAAGGTTTTTTTTCAACCTTTGTATAATTCTTCAATTACTGTTATAGCAACTACATTACATCTACAATTTTCTTTTCAATTGAATTAACTGTCATTTCCATCATTCAGTTCTCAAACATGGTTGAATCTGGGGAAGAGATTGGAGTGCTTAATCTCCCAGAAAAGATTAAATATGAAGATGAAGAGGTTGGTCAACCATCAAAAGTCCCAACTGCTGCTTCTCCGACAGTTGAACCTGAAGAGGTTAATTCTCCAAATGACATGGAATCTGTTAGTAGCCAGATCAGGAAGTTGGAAAAGAAGCTTGAGCAGGTATTGTGAGAAAATACAGTTGTGTAGTCATTATTTAGTACCACTTGAATCCATTCCTGCTACTTTGTAGTTTCTTTTTATTTAAGTGTAACTAATAGAATATTCTTACCAACTAATAGACATAATTAATTTTTAGGTTGATGGAAAGTTAGATCAGTTAAAGAAGGATGTTTTTGATGAACTCTCAAGCCTTCGAGAGTTCATAGATGAATCTTTGAAAAGTGTAATGAATGCTGTCAACAGGAGGAATGAATTGGATGAGTCAAAGGTAAGAATTTACATATAATTTATGCTAACACTATATAATAGTTATGACAAAAAAGCATTCTCAAACATTCCTCAAAAAATGTAGTTTGCTGCTAGTTCAACAAAATATAACAAACAAAATCAAGCAGACAAAAATAATCATTTTCAGTTCAGTGTTGGTGCTCAACTCCGTGCAAGCACCAGTAAAACTGGTATCTACATAATTCCTACATACATATATACAAACTTCAAGAATTGCTAATAAATAATTAACTTTCTTTTTCAGCTCCCACTTCTCCTCAACATGTTGAACCACAAGTTGACTTGTATGCTGACTTTCAACAAGCAACTGAGGTAGCAAAAGAAGGTATTGTTTAATAATGTAGTTTTTAATAGAAAATAGTTGATTATACGCTGGTATAATGCTTTTATGTATTGCATTTTTTTTGTAGCAGATGTTGAAGACAACATTCCACAGTCACCAATTCATGGTGTAACTGAAGTTGTCCATGAATGCCTTGAAAAAAAGAGGAGACTGGAGTTATGCGTGAAGGAATTGAAAAGAAAGGTGTGACTTTGGATGATTTTGAACATCCGGAAAACCTATCACAGATGGTCATGTATGATGAGCCTATACAAGTTGATTCAACCCCCGTTCATCAAGGAAGAACAAGGTTACCCGGAAAACATGCACGATCACCATTCACTCCACTCTATAGTACTGATGGCAGCACCTCGGTTGGGCCAAAATTTTTTTACCTAAAGCACCCATTCACAAGTCTCATTGGTGAAGATGTTGATCCTGAATTAATAGATAGGTTACAACCTGGTTATACCATTGAACTGACAAAGCATCTACGAGGTATGGTGCTTAAATGTACACTGTCTGTATGTACTTGTTTTCTATATCTTTCAACCTTTTTAGACTTTAAAGTTGTAAATGTTTTTGAATTTTTTTTATTTGTTTAATTCTATTATTATTACAGGAGGAAAGACTTCTATTCAAAGAAGGATAAACATCTCAATCCTTGGTTGGACTTGGGTTGTAAAAAAATTGATAAGAAGGACTGGTTCTACGCCCTTGCTCACCCCGGACAAGTAATCAATAGTACAGTAAGTGTATAGTTTATAATTGCAGTTTTGTCTTTATCTATATGTTTAAATGTAGTTATATTGTACACATAAATTATAGATATAGTTCTAGTTTTCTATATCTTTCATGCTAAATTCAATCAAATTACATTTTGTGATGCACTTGGGCTCACTGTTATATATCTGTAGTTATGGCGTTGTTATATCAAGCAAGCTGATTTGTCTAATTGTAGTTAATATGTAGTTATTTTGTAGATGTTATTTGTCTACACTACAACTTATTGTAAATTGCACTTTTACTTTTTCAGCACATTGATGTTATAATGTACTATCTGAGAAAAAAGGGGAAATATGGCCCCAACATCAAAAGTAGGTTTACAACAACTGATTGCTTGTTCAAGACAAAAATTGAAAGAATCTACGAGAAGTTCACTACTGCTCCAATGGATCAAAGAAATTCTGTTGTTAAAGCCAAGGATGATATTGGAGAACATATTATGGGCTATAGAATTCTTGCTAATGTAGCATGGGATCTTGTGGAGTATGTGCTAATGCCTGTTAACCTTGTAGAGAACTTTCATTGGTTGGTTCTAGTGTTTGACATAAAGGACCGGCAACTTTATGTTTATGATTCATTGGTGAGGGCAAAGCGTAATCAAACTGTTCAAACCTTGGTTGACAAATTTTCAGTCACTATTCCTCTTTATTTGTCATGCACTGGTTTCTATGGTAAACGCAAAGATATTGACTTCAAGACTATAAAGTCACACATAGAGAAACCAGTTACAGACCCTCTCGACATACAATGGATGGTTGTTGAGATTCCACAACAAAAGGAAAGCTCACTGTAAAAAACTAATCTCCCTTTCTATATGTTTAATTATTTTTTTTTATCGTTTGGTATATAATGAAAAATTCTCATATTCTGCAGGGAGTGTGGTGTATTTGTGGCTGCTTTTGCGGAGTATATTAGCAATGGTGATTTGTCTATCCCAAAGAAGATCTTACTGATATTGACAAACACCGTAGACGCTATGGAGCTCTATTGTGGGACTACGCCACAAAGAAGATAACAGATGGTTCAATCAGTGAGAGTGAGGTTACTGGCAGACTTGCAAGGAGGAAGGGTGCACCGGCAAAGAATGAGAGGACTAAAGTTCAACGAAAAAAGAAGTAGACTATACTGTTTATATTTGGTAGTTGAATTGGAAAACAATGTAATCATTAAGTCATTTTAGTTGTAATCAACAATTTTCCTTGAATACATTATACTCGAGTATTCGAGCTATCTAATAGCATATTTGTCGTAACAGCTTTGTCTAATACAAGGAGGAAGGGTGCACCGGCAAAGAATGAGAGCACTAAAGTTCAACGAAAGAAGAAGTAGACTATACTGTTTATATTTGGTAGTTGAATTGGAAAACAATGTAATCATTAAGTCATTTTGGATGTAATCAACAATTTTCCTTGAATACATTATACTCGAGTATTCGAGCTATCTAATAGCATATTTGTCGTAACAGCTTTGTCTAATACTCGAGTATTCCAGCTATCAAATATCTAATAGCATATACAATTTTTCTTGAATACATTAATGTTGGAGTTACTTTTATATAATACTTCAGTTGCCATTTAATATTTTTATATAACTGTCAGTTCTTACACGGCAACAAGATGAAATGTATAATTGTCTCAGATAAATAAATTTTCCATCCCTCATCAACAATTTTATTGGAATAAATTATTTGTCTACAATGACTACAATTTAACTACTATTGCATATAACTACAAAACTGCACTACATATAGCTTCAATTGCATATAACTACAAATTGGAACGACAATGCTACAAACTACTGTTGCAGTACATTTTCGCTGTATGAATGTTTCATCCATTCGGCAGCTATTGTGTTTTCGGCTAAAACTTCTTATTTTGCAGTTTTCAGATACACATACAAGCCAGTAGATACAAAAAAATACATTATTCAGACATATTAATTAAACACTACAATTAACTACAACTAACTACAATTAAACTACAATTGCATATAACTACAAACTTGAACTACATATAACTACATTTGCATATATCTACATTGAAATACAGTTTAACTACAAATTTCCATTAGGTGATTCCGAGTACTACATTTAGAACACACTTACAATACATTATAACTACAAACTGCCAACAGTTTACATTATAAAGAAGTGATGCTTGATGGAATACATAAAAATTTAAATAGTGGCAACACTCAAATATATGATTATACTTCTTTATTATCGTCAAAACGTAGAACAGTTACACAATAAATTTCGATAATTTAGGATCACTAACATGTATTTTGAATAACTATTCTAGCTACATTAAATTCATTTCTTTTTCGGCGCATTCTTGCAAGTTCTTTTGTTATTCCCTTCACCTACACAATTGCCACATGACACCTTGTACTTCTTTGAGTTTATTTCATCAAATGTTTTATATCTTCCCTTGTGAGGTCTACCTGGCTGCCTTTTATCTCCCGCCGGTGGCTTTACTACATCATCCAAAATATGTTGTGGAACATCCCATTTGGCTTCATCAGGAAGATGATTAACCGGCATTTCATAGGTAAGAAGAAGGCTCTTCGTTGTGTAATACGGAGAGCAATAGTTGTCAGGCCTTTCATTCCTATGCCTTAATGCTGCCAAAGCACATAGAAGTTCATTAAGTTGGAATTGTCCACGGCTACATTTCTTGTTTTCTAAATATACAATGTACCGCTTCACCATCTAACACAGTATGTATATGATCTGTTGATGCCCTCACCTACAATTCAAGACCAAAAAGAAAATAATAATACATCAATCAGTTAACTATGTTAGCAACAATCAGTTAACTACAAATCAGCTACAAACAAACTATATATAAACTATAACTACATTTACCCACAATTTGACGACATTTTAACTACAAACTGGAAACACTGCAGCAGCTACTACTATTTTTTGTTTTTTCTCCTGCACCAAACAAGAATATATTACCTTTAGTTTCTTGGATAATGTATTATTATCTTCCAATTCTTTGTTGAATTTGTGACCAAGTAATGTGAAAGTACCCTTTGCCTTCAATAACTATTCTTTTGTCCAACGTTATAGAATAGTCCTCATATACTCAAATAGACCAAATATTGGCAGCTCTCTTGCCTCTTTTGTTACAGCGTTCAATGACTCTGCAATGTTTGACGTCATAGTAAAAGTTCTATTCACTGTTGCATGTACTCTTGACCATCTATGATAGCCAATATCATATAGGTAAGACGATACACGTGGGTCTACCTCTTCAATCTTCATCATCCTTTCATTGAATTCATCCGGAGTATATGACCGTGCTGTAGCAAAGTACAATTCATGTAATTGTAGATGTGCCTTCTTGAATTTTGACCTTATATTTGTCCATATATGCCACATGCAAAAGTAGTGTGCCAATGCCCGGATAGACAACTGTTGTTGCCTTCAATATATCCTCATGCCTATCTGAGACAATACACATTGAAGGTCTTTCACCATATGCCTCCTCAAAGAACCACTTCCAAGACGCGTCCTTTTCAGGATCAACAACAACATATGTCAAGGGCAAAATAGAACCTACAATTTATAGTCATAAAATAAGATTAACTATTAAATACAAATTTATATTGAGAATTTAGGCAATTTAACCACATTGATTTATATAAATACTACCTAACTACAATATAAATACAATTTACCTACATTGTTAAAACTGTCTACAAAATAACAACAAAATTATTGCATCTAGTACCTGCTGCATCCATGGTGCTTGCTGTCACCATAATACCCCTATATGCTGATTTTAAGAATGTCCCATCAACCACTACTACCGGCCTACAATGTTGCCAACTATTTACTGATGTACAAAGAGCAACAAATGCATACAAGAAGCAACCATCTGCTGCCTTCTTCAATTGAACAACACAACCGGGATAATTCTTCTCAAGAATATAAAAATATTTTGGTAATCTGTTGTACGAGTCACACGGATTCCCTCTCAAAAACTGTAATGCTTTTTCCTTTGCTCTCCATGCTTGCATGTAGCTTAGGTTCACTCCATGTTCGGATAACATGTCCGTTTGTATGTCCTTTGGCATGTAAACAGTCTTAGGATCACAATACTTTGGAACGACAATGCTACCAACTAATATTGCAGTACATTTGCGCTGTATGAATGTTTCGTCCATTCGGCAGCATGTGTGTTGTCGGCTAAAACTTCTTATCTTGAACAATGAAGAAACATGAATTGACGTTGCCTTGAAATGCCATTTGCAGTTCTCAGTTACAAAAAAAGCCAGTAGCTACAAAAAAAGCCAATTTTCAAACATATTTATTAAATACTACAATTAACTACAAACTGACTACAATTAACTACAAAATGACTACAATTTAACTACAATTTGTATAAACAAACCTAGCTTCAATAATACAGTAATTTTTCAAATCCATACCTTCTATTACTTGATCTTTTCACTCTGAACTGGACCTTGTGCATAACTGCATAATTCTTCATTGCAACAACTATTGTCTTCTTGTCCTGGTACACTTGTCCTTCTTCAATACATGTTTGTGTAGATTCAATTATTATTTCACTTTGATATTCCTCAATAGCTGGCGAGGATGAAATTTCTATTAACCTTAGTGATCCTGAAGAACCTGCAGACAATAGATTCATAAATGTAGTAACTATGTAGGTAAATTTGAAAGCAACATCGTTGTGTCATTTCCAGTACTATATCATCATTGTAGTTTCATTGTAGATAAATGTCGTTAAATTGTAGTTGATTTGAGAACACAAAAACTCTCAACATTGTGGAATCAAACATACCTGTACTGATGCATTCATTGGTGATTGCCAATTCCATATTGAAATCTCTTACGCTAATACATAAGGGATACAAATCTAAGTTTTTATTCTCTTTTTTCGTTTCCATATATACACGAACATCCATATCATTCCTAATATGCAATGGAGGACAATTATCATTCATAATGTATTTTATTTCTACAATTTTATCCGATGTATCAATCGATAATTGTTCTGCAATTGTAGATTGGAGAATTCCTTAGCTTGCATTATCATCTACCAAAATGGCATCAACTACAAAATCTCGGAATCTGTCATAGTTATCCCAATAACCATTAGATTTCAGCATTATTGGGATTTTTGACATAATTTTTTGTAGTTGATAGAAAAACAAACGAAGAACAGATTTAGATTTGGCTCAGATTGTAGAATTTCGGTACTGATGTAGAAGAACTGTATTAAAAATATTGGAAATTTGATTGAATATCACGCTGTAGATTGTGATTTTTGGTATTGATGTAGAAGAATGAGAGAATTTCGATACTGATGGCTAGTTATGAGAGATTCACACTGGGTTTAGATTTTTTTTACGTTTTAGAAAGGTCATTTAATTGCGACAGAATCAAATAATGATTTGGTAGCTTAAAATCTGGCTCTATTTTAGGCTATAAATTCAGCCAGATATGGTTTGGTACAGTTTTGGTAAAGTAAACATGGTATAGGTGGGTAATAACCAAACAAGATACAATTTTGGTAATAAGGTTTGCTATAAGGCATATTTAGGTAAAAATCCCTTTATTTTATAACTCGACAACTTAAGCCTAACAACCGAAGTTTTTAATAAATAACTAAAGCACTTCAGCCGCTAGGCGAAGTGAACTAGTAGAACACTTCGGCCTAAGAGCTGAAGTGTATTGAAAAAGCAGGTAAGCTTGCAAACAAAAAGACAAAACGGGTATGCTTGCAAATACCCCGACCTTTATGGGCTAGCCCTCCAGTAAAACTGAGCCGAACCCAATACTGAAAATGTGCCAAGTCAAGCCCAAAGATTTTGACACCATGTAGCCACTTTTAAGCATGTTATTAAACTATATCTACAATTTATAATGTATTTAAAGATTAACCAATTCGCTTAAAATTCAGGAAACGACATCCTGAAGTTCAAACCTCAAGGTTCAAACTTCCGGATATCATGTCCTAAATTGTGAAAATTGTATCTAAAAATTCGAATCTCATATCATGAATTTCACGATACAAAATTGAGGCACTTAGTCCTAAAGATTAGGTGAGTTGGCTAATTTAAATACATTATAAATTACAGATATATTTTATATAGCATATTTAAAAGTGGATACTGGTACAATTCGTCCATTTTTTAAGAAGTCTAATAGTATAAAAATTCTCTACACAATCTACATGTATACATAACTTAAATACTACTACTACTACTAAACAACTAGTATTAGTACCTGCGCGATGCGCGAACACAAAAATCAAATTATAATTTGAGTTATTGGAATTCCTTAAAATTTAAAACTTCCAGATAACATGTTTTTTTTATTTATATTTGTAACAATCCAACTTCTTAATTTAGTACTTGTATTTTATTTTGTGGTAAATATTAAATAATACTAAACATATCACATTTGTGATATGTCTTCTTTGAGCATATTATTTAAAAAAATTCTTACTATCATTTTATGTTTCACCGCAAATTCGCATAAGTCTTACCCTTCTATATTAACACCCAAAACAACTCTTTCTTTAATCTTTGCTTTTAGTTATTACATTATCGAATACTTAATAATGTTATATTCATGTAATCTTTTATTAGCTTATCAATTCACTTGATATCTTGCTTAGTGCCCTTTTGATAAACATATATAAATATAATTTTTTATTCCTAAAAATTAATTTATTTTTCTACTTTTATCCTCTTACTTCGAACTCTTTTTCATTTAAATCTTTCGATAATATTTTTGAGTATTATTTAATTTTCTTATACTTAATTAATTCAAAGTATAAATATTCTGACACTATCTCTATTTTCCTATTTATACATCCTCTTCCCTACTATGAATTTTTAATTAGTTTTTTACATTAATATATTACCAAGTCAAGCCCAAAGATTTTGACACCATGTAGTCACTTTTAAGCATGTTGTTTAAACTATATCTACAATTTATAATGTATTTAAAGATTAACCCATTCGCTCAAAATTCAGGAAATGACATCTTAAAATTCAAACATCAAGGTTCAAACTTCTTAAAAATTCGAATCTCATATCATGAATTTCATGATACAAAATTTAGGACACTTACTCCTAAAGTTGAGGTGAATTGGCTAATTTAAATACATTATAAATTACGAATATATTTTAAATAGCATGTTTAAAAGTGGATACTGGTACAATTCGTCCATTTTTTAAGAAGTCTAATAGTATAAAAATTCTCTGCACATTCTACATGTATACATAACTTAAATACGACTACTAAACAATGGGATTAACGAATGAAGTATTTATACTAAACACATACCTTACTTGGTACTCTTCTGCCATGAAAAATAGGTCCTTCTTCATGTGCAGTTCCATTGAAAGAAGGTTGTGAATGAATATAAATGCAGTAACGCTCTTCATTTCATTTGAAAAATCTTTCCCAAAGAGGAGTCACTGGCAAACTTCCTCTTGCTAAAAACATAAATGCAATTTTTGGGGTACGTTTAAATGGAAAATTCCTAACCTTAGGAACCATTGAAGCTCTCCATATTAACTCTTCGTTGTTCATATCGTGCATGGCTTCTGGAGGCTTAATATAATATGTTAACCATATTCTATCAACCCTTTTCATCTTAATATTATTTTCTATGCGACGATCATTATTTAATTGTACGCGTTGTTGGATCTATTGATTCAAAGGTAAATTCAATGGCTGAGATGGTGGAGGATTCAATTTTGGTGTTACTATAAGTGGAGAAGGTTGGAAAGAAAATAATTTTTTCTTTAATGTAATTGGAACATCTTTGAGATAAAAGCTTACTGAAATTCCTATAACCAAACCAGACCCAAAGAAAAGGAAATAAACAATAAGGCTATGAATGTACCTTTGTGAATTGAATAATTTTGCCGAGATAAGCTAATTTTGATGTGTTTCATGCTTCATTTTCTGATCTAGCACTATGATTCTAAGGAGTATAAGAGAATAGTACAATCATATATTTTTGAAAAAAATAGAATATAATTGTTTGTACCTAGATGTGATTCCTATGTTAAGTTACCTCTAATATCGTACATCAAAATAGATCTAATTATATATGATCAAGATAGAATGAAATATCACCTAATCTTTACCAGTGGGACTGAAATTATTACATGAATAATGTACAAGTAAATGGAGAAAACTTGATACACTAATCATTGTTGGAAAATATAAAAGTAGTAAATGTAATTGAAGGTAAATTCTGGGGGATTAAATCATCTATTTTTCATCAAATTTAAGCAGAATTGGATATCCAGGTGATTAAGATATTGAGAACAAATCCGACACCACTGACATAGGGAGAGAGACAAAGAAAAGGGAAAAAATTAGTTTGGATTATGCCAAGTGGATTCCAATTTATCCAACAAAATTATGTCTCATAGCCCTTCTTTATAGGAAGAGAGCAAAGGTAATGACCACTATTATCTATCTAATTTAGACTCTCAATATTCTCATGCTAACTATATATGGAAGAGGAAAAATAAACTTCAAATACTACCCTGTCGTTAATTATGAAGACAAAAATGTGGGGTATTATCATTTTTAGCCCGCGTCAAATATTATTTATGTTGGTAGTCGAAATATATATATATATATATATATATATATATATATATATTAATTTTTTCAGCTATTATTTTGAGAGCGACTATATAATGTCATTTACTTCAGATATAAATGATGTTAGTCTTTCAATCAATCAATATTGTTTAAAATTAAGACATTTTAATAGATCATGCCAATATAGGTAAGTTGGTCAAGTATGTTCAATTGAATGCATTTATATTAGTGTAAATCACAACATAAAAGATATCATTAAATTTAAACATTTTCTTGAGAAAACATATGCAAAACAAAATAAGAATTTGAATATTTGTCACTTATTCTTGCCTACAATTTATCAGTGTTCTCAAAATGTTTCTACTTCTTTGAAAAATTCTCTTGTTATAAAAGTTAATCGACAATTTTTTACAATGACAAAATTTCAAATTTTCACAAGCAAACAAAAGTTAAGTCGCAATATTTTTCTCCATTCTATGTCCTTTTTAGCTACATGTAAATACTAATAAAAGAGAGAACAAATTATAAAAGAAAATATAAGTGTTAGCTTGAAGATGCATATTATCACTATCAAGATCTCGTTTTAAGAAGTTTTTAGGAGTGCTTTTTAATCTATTCCCAATTTATATGATACTTTTTATATTTTTAGATTCAAACCTTTTAATTTTAATGACCATATATTTAGAATTAATTTTAATTTTTTTTAGAAATATAATTTATATATTTAAAAATTACGTAAAAAATACTAAAAGTTAAAATAATTAATAATTTTAAAAATATATATGAAAAAAATCGGAAATACCATCGCATGAATTAAGCAAAAAGAAAAAAGAGGCATATCACTAAACGCCCTCTTGAAATCTCCTTAAAATTCACACTCTCAGAGAAATACACTTCGCCGGAGTTGAAACTAAGGTAAGCTTAAAGTACATTCTTCAATTCTCTCGGCGATTAGGTTGGAGATGAAGAATCCCCAGTAAACACTGCTTAGTTTTTTCTTTAATGTTCTGTAGGTATAATTTCGATCTTTTATCCGTAGTTTTTTTGTGCACACCTCTCTCACAAGCACAGGGACTAGGTAACTCTACCTATCAAAATCAGCTAGTATTTGAATAAAATGTAGTAATTTCTTTTGATCAATCACGTAGTGTGTTAGTAATATTTGGGTATTACTGCCACTTAATATTAGGATTGATCAAAAACTTCTGATAAAGTTATTGTTAGGCCTAAGCAGTTCTATGGGGCTCTGTACAGAAGGCGAGGTCACGCGAGCAGTTTTTGATAATCCATGTCGAATAACATAGTTAATGGCGTTTCCAACAGGAGAAGTGTTTCCTTGTAACTGCGCACTGGTTGCTGTCAGCAGTCTAATTAATATTTAATGCTTTTAGTATCTTCTTAACTAAAGTTTTTGTATAATTTCTTGTGGATCTTGAGGATGTATTAAATCCTGTAAATGTAACATATGCCACTAATAACCAGTATTCCAACTTTTTTTCAAATAATTAAACATGTTTGAATTTTAGAGGACTATTTGCTTCATCATAGTTTTAAATGTTATGTGTGTTCTGAATTCATAAGAGGTCATAGTTAAGACTTATTGTTATATTGTTACTTCTCAAAAACGATATACGGTGAGATGGATTCTCTCAAGAATCTTCATTCGGACTCTGTCACCGACTCTGGTAGGGAATGAAGAAAATAGTACTAAATGAAAAAGTTTTATTTGTGATAGATATTTCTAGTAGACAGTGACTAGATGGAAGGGTACTAGGGCACGAGATGCAGACGGATTTAAACTATGGTACTCAGGGAGCGCAGGAGGCAAGAATGGGGTAGGTATTCTAGTAGACAGGGACCTCAGGGAGCTCGTGATTGAGGTTAGGATGGTAAGTGATAAGTTGATAAGTATTAAGTTCGTAGTTGGTGGGTCTACTGGAAACGTTATTAGTGCATACGCTCCTCAGCTATGTTTGAACCAGGAGGTCAAGAAGCAATTTTGGGATGATTTGGACGAGATGATACATAGTATCCTCCACACATAGAAGTTGTTCATTGGAGATTTCAATGGTCATTTTGGGGCTAGTCCTAGGGGTTATGATGATGTGCATGGCGGGTACAGTTTTTGGGATAGAAATGAGGGAGGTAATTCACTGTTGGATTTTGCTAGAGCTTTTGATTTGGTTATAGCTAACTTGAGTTTCCCCAAGAGGGAAGAGCACCTGGTCACTTTCCAAAATTCAATAGGCAAGACTCAGGTTGATTACCTTCTCTACAGGAAATGCGATAAAGGTCTGTGCACTGACTGCAAGGTCATCCCAAGTGAGCACCTCACGACTCTGCTTAGGCTCCTAGTTATGGACTCGGAGATCAAGAGGAATAGGAGGAAGAAGGCGGGGTGCAGACAACCTAAGATCAAGTGGGTAACTTGACCAACGACAAAGCTCAGGAGTTAGGGGAGAAGTTGTTGGCTATGAGGGCCTGGATGAGCATGGGGACGCGTCTAGTATGTGGTCAATAACTGTAAATTACATTAGGGTAGCTGCTAGAAAGGTCTTAGGGGTCACGAAGGGTTCTCCTGGGGGTCATAAAGGGGACTGGTGGTGGAATGTAGAGGTTCAAGGTAAAGTGGAAGCTAAGAAAACTGCTTATTTGAAGCTAGTAGAGAGTACAAACAAGGAGAAAAAAAGGACTTATCAGGAGTGTTACATAAAGGCAAAGAAAGAGGCAAAGTTAGCAGTTACGACGACTAAAAACTCAACATTTTCTCGTTTGTACGAGGAGATAGAGAGCAAAAGTGGAGACAACAGATTGTACAGGTTGGCCAAGGTGAGGGAGAGGAAAGCCGGTGACTTAGACCAAGTCAAGTGCATCAAGGACGAGGATGGTAAAATGTTGATAGACGGAGCACTCATTAGGAGAAGATGACAGACATACTTCTATAAACTGTTGAATGAGGAGGGGATAGATGCATTGTGCTGGGTGAGTTGGAGCACTCCGGGAGTTTGCCGGATTTTGGGTACTATAGGCGGATTACAGTAGAGGAGGTGGAAGGAGCGATGCGTAAGATGTGCAAGGGCAGAGCAGCAGGGCCAGACGAAATCCCGGTGGAATTCTGGAAGAGCGCGGGGCGGGCAGGTTTGGAGTGGTTCACTAGGCTGTTTAATGTTATTTATAAGGCAAAGAAGATGCCCGAAGAATAAAGGTGGAGTACAATGGTTCCGCTTTGGAAGAACAAGGGTGATATCCAAAATTGCAACAACTATAGAGGTATCAAGTTATTGAGTCACACTATGAAAGTTTGGGAGAGAATGGTGGAGGCCAGGGTGAGGAGGTGCGTGTCTGTTTCCGAGAATCAGTTTGGATTCATGCCGGGGCGTTCGACTACGGAAGCGATTTTCTGGTAAGGAGATTAGTGGAGCAGTACAGGGAAAGAAAGAAGGATATACATATGGTGTTTATTGACCTTGAGAAGACATACGATAAAGTTCCGAGGGAGGTCTTGTGGAGGTGTTTGGAGGTTTGAGGCGTTCCGATAGCGTACATTAGGGTGATTAAAGAGATGTATGATGATGCTAAGACTCAGGTGAGGACTATGGGTGGTGACTCGGATCATTTCCCTGTGGTGATGGGTTGCACCAGGGATCGGCTCTTAGCCCATTTTTGTTTGCCTTGGCGATGGATGTACTATCGCGTCACATCCAAGGGGAGGTGCCTTGGTGCATGCTATTTGTTGATGATATAATGTTGATAGACGAGACGCGTAGTGGAGTTAACGCGATGTTAGAGGTTTGGAAATAAACTTTGGAGTCTAAAGGTTACAAACTGAGTAGAACCAAGACAGAATACTTGGAATGCAAATTCAGTGAGACCCATGATGCAGACGTAGAGATTAAGCTTGATGCTCAAGTTATCTCCAAAAGAGCGAGTTTTATGTATCTCGGGTCTATTATCCAGGGTAACTGGGAGATTGACAAAGATGTTACACATCACATTGGAGCGGGGTGGATGAAGTGGAGGCTCGCTTCCAGTGTTCTATATGATAAGAATATGACGTTAAGACTTAAGGGTAAGTTTTATCGAGGGGTGGTTTGACCCGCTATGCTGTATGGGGCTAAGTGTTGGCCAGACAAGAACTCCCACGTGCAGAAGATGAAAGTAGCAGAGATGAGGATGTTGAGATTGTTGGAAACACGTTCTCAAGGCATTATACTAAACGTGTGTTCATATTTGTAGGTTTTGATGAATGACAAACTATGCGCAAATTGACATATGACGAGGTCCAAGCACAAGCGCAAAATTGATATATAACGAGATTCAAGCACAAGACAAAGATCGAGATTAAGTTTTATATGAGTCTGTATTTAATTGTGATCTTGATCCGACAACTTAAACTCAAGACTTGGCTTCTGTCGTAAAAATATTTTTTACAAATCATGCATATTTAATTTAGAGCAAAATGATTTTAAATAATGCATATTTACTTTAGTCAAAATGATTTTTAAACATGCCTCTAAAATCTGGACTAAGATAATCGATTATGTACTTATGATAATCGATTATGTTTAAGTCATCTGCTTGACAATCGATTGTGAACTTATGACAATCGATAGTGTTAAGGCAGTGAACATCAGATTTTTCAAATCTGCATGACAATCGATTGTGAACCTTATGACAATCGATTGTGATGAGGCAGTGTCCATCAAAGTTTTTTCAAAGCTCAAACTAATCGATTGTGAAGCTAATGACAATCGATTGTGAAGAGACAGTGTGCATCAGATTTTTCAAAGTCACAAAATAATCGATTGTGAACTTATGACAATCGATTGTGTTGAGGCAGTGTCTTCCAGACTTTTTCAAAGTTATTAAATAATCGATTGTGAACCTATAACAATCGATTGTCAAGAGGCAGTGTCTAAATTGATTTTTCAAGACTGATGTATAATCGATTGTTAACTTAATATAATCGATTGTATAACTGACCGTTGCCAAAATGTTTTCAAATACCGTCAGGTAATCGATTATTGATTTCTTATAATCGATTGTTTTACGTAAAATCTGGAAATGCTTTTTTGAACGTTGCCAGTAATCGATTATTGATTTTAGATAATCGATTGTTATGCGTAAAATCTGGGATTGATTTTTGGAAGGACTGGCAAACAATCGATTGTGGTAATTTGACAATCGATTGTCACAGAGTAAAATCAGCAATTCTTAATTGGCAATTAGGCAACGGTAATACAAAGCTTTTCAACTATAAATACAGCTTCAATTCAGTCTTTTAAGTACAACAACACACAACAACTGATCATACAATTGCTAAAGCTTGCATACTTTATTGCTTATCATTTTATATTCATTACATATGCTTTTGAGAGCCAAATTCTTGTCGAAAGTTGTTGCGATCTTGAGCGTATTCTTTTTACTCATATCTACTCTTAAAGGAGTGTCTTGTTTGAGTGCTAAGTGTTTTTGTACACTTGAAGGGAAGTGTTAGTCCCTTGTGTTGTAAGAAGGAACTTGTGTTTCCTTGGTTGAAGTCTTGGAGTGTTGTATCTCCGAGCAAAGGTTGTTGAGGCTTGTGTCCTCAAGTTGTAACGGTTTGTTGAGCACCCGTAAGCTTAACAAGTTAGTGGAAATCTCGAGAGAGTCTCTCGGGGACTGGACTAGCCACGGGTTGTGGTGAACCAGGATATATCGGTGCGTTTGTTCTAATTTATTTACTTATCATACTTATTTATTTCCTGCAATTTTTAAATTCCGCAAGTTTACGCTAATTTTTATTATAACGCTATTCACCCCCCCTCTAGCGTTAAGCGTATTATCTAACAATTGGTATCAGAGCCCAACTCTCTGAAGACTTAACCGTTTGAGAGAAACGTCCATGGCTTCTACTCGTGATTTTCTTTTGCAGGAATAGGTGAAGGACAATGCTCCACCCGACCACCCCTATTCGATGGTACAAATTATACATACTGGAAGGAGAGGATGAGAATATTTGTACAATCAAATAGTTTCATCTTTGGAAGGTCATAATGAATGGAGAACAAATTCCAACCATGAAGGTTGAAAATGAATGGGTCCCAAAGTCCGAAGATGAATACGATGCAGATGATATCCGAAAGGTGCAAAATAATGCTAAAGCTATTAATTTATTATATTTTGCTGTAAATGCTGATGATTACAGGAAGATATCTTGTTGCACAACGGCGAAGCAAATGTGGGACAAGCTGGAAATTACGTACGAAGGTACGGAGCCAAAATTGATTTCCTAACCCATGCATATGAATTGTTTCACATGAAGGAAGGCGAAAAGGTCGATGAGATGTTTGAACGATTTTAAAATCGTAAATGATTTACATGCTCTTAAGAAGACCTTCACGGATAAGGAACTTGTCCGAAAAATTCTCCGAAGTCTCACTCCGGAATGGCGATCCAAAGCCGACACGATTCAAGAATCCATTGGCATTTCAAATGTCACCATCGACGCATTAAGAGGTAAACTTAAAACTTATGAATCTACTATACTAAACCCTCTTGTTGATGATCAAAGGAAGCAAAGAATCGCTCTCAAGGCAAGCACAAGCCAACCTCAAAATGATGAGGACGGAGACAACGAGTTCGGACTCGTTATCAAGAGATTTCAAAAGTTCATGCGAAAAGAGTATGAACGAAAGGGCAAAAAGCAAGGAGATCAAATAAAGTGCTATGAGTGCGGAGAAACCGGGCACATTAAATCAAATTGCCCAAATGCTAAAAAGGAGAAGAAACCCTTCAAGAAGCAACGAGCATACATCTTGGGGAGGCGACTCCGGTGACGAGTCAAGTGAGGAAGAAGAAGACGAAGCCGCAAATCTTTGTCTTATGGCACAAGAAGACAACAAAGAAGAGGTATGTCAAATTTCTTCCAAAAGTTTCTTTTCCCTTGTAGAAATGCAAAATGCTTTTGATGAGTTGTATAGCGAATTTATTAATGCTTCAAAAACTGTTAAGAGTATAAAAGAAAATGCTTCTTTAAAAGAAAAAGATTTTCAAAAACAACTCTCTTTCAAAGAAAAGGAATTGGAAAAACTGATTTTAGAAAATGAGAAGTTGAAAGAGGAAAACAAATTTTTTGGCAAAAGAAGCGCCGACAAGCCCGAGAGTTCTAGAAATTGTACTTCTTGCATGCATCTCAAAAATGAAGTAGAAAGGCTTAAGGGCACCTTAGATAAGTTTAACTCTTCTCATAAAAATTTGAATGAAGTGCTTGTTAATTTGAAGTCGACCAAGCATGGCATAGGTTTTAGAAACGAGCCTAAAGAGAAAGTTGAAGCCAACCCCCAACCACCAAAGGCTCAACCTAGGATAAATAAAACAAATGTTCATCCTAGATACAACAAACCTAGAAATGGCTTTCATCAATCGCAACCTAGAAATAACATGCTAGAAATAATGCACATTCTAGGCCAAACACTAGAAGGAACTTTGAACCTTTTAGAACACCTAGAAATGACTTCCAACCTAGAAACAACTATTCTAGAAATGATGCATATCCTAGAACAAATGGTAGGAGAAATGATTTCCATGATTTGCGCAATAGTTATATTGTCAAAAATAGGATAAATGAATTTCGTCCGTCCAATTACTATCAACCTAGAAGGATGCATAATCCTAACGTGACTTGTCATTATTGTAGACGAATTGGACATATTGCTCCTGCTTGTTTTACACGACATAGACATAACACTCAATCACATCACTATGATTTGCCTAACCCCCAAGGACCCAAAATGGCATGGGTACCTAAAAATCATTAATTTGTTTTGTAGGTATGTTTGAAGGGATCAAGTGTACTATGGTACCTTGATAGTGGATGCTCCAAGCACATGACGGGAGACGAATCCAAATTCCTTCAACTAGAACACAAGGAAGGGGGAATTGTTATTTTTGGTGATAACAACAAAGGAAAGATTATCGGCATCGGATCAGTCGGTAAGGATGAAATTTCTTCCATTAAGCATATATTACTAGTGAAAGGTTTAAAACATAATCTCTTGATCATAAGTCAATTATGTGACAAGGGAAATCTTGTTTTATTTGATTCGGATGAATGCTTTGTTTTTAGACGTAGCGATTTTAAAATTATCCTTCGTGGTTTTAGAATGGATAACATTTATATGGTTGATCTTGCAAATTCTTCACCCGAATATGTGAATTGTTTAATGAGCAAAGAGGATGATTCTTGGTTATGGCATCGTAGAGTAGCTCACATCAACATGCATCTTTTGAACAAATTGGTTTCACAAAATTTAGTTGTTGGTCTTCCAAATTTGAAATTTGAAAATGACTCTATTTGTGATTCTTGTCAAAAAGGGAAGCAAACAAAAGCATCTTTTAAATCAAAAAATATTGTTTCAACTACTAGACCATTGCAATTGCTTCACATGGATTTATTTGGACCATCTTGCATTGAAAGTCTAGGTAGAAATCGTTATGCTTTTGTTATTGTTGATGATTATTCCAGATTTACTTGGACTTTATTTCTTGCCCATAAAAGTGATGCTTTTCAGAATTTTAAATATTTTCTTAAACGTGTTCAAAACGAAAAGGAAACAACCGTCACTTCAATTAGAAGTGATCATGGGGAGAGTTTATCACAATCTCTTTGCGGACTTTTGTGACGAACTCGGTATCGAGCATACCTTTTCCGCTCCACGAACACCACAACAAAATGGGGTGGTGGAAAGGAAAAATAGGTGTCTCGAAGAGATGGCTAGAACCATGCTCGAAGAGGCTAAGATTCCCAAATATTTTTGGGCGGATGCCGTGAGTACCGCATGCTACGTTTTAAATAGAGTAGTCATAAGGCCAATACTCATGAAAACCCCTTATGAACTCTACAAGGGAAGGAAACCAAATATCTCCCATTTTAGAGTATTAGGTTGTAAATGTTTTATTCATAACAATGGAAAAGATCAATTGGGAAAATTTGATGCCAAATCCGATGAGGGAATTTTTATTGGGTATTCTTCGCGTAGCAAAGCATATAGGGTATTTAATAATAAAACCCAAACTGTGGAGGAATCTCCTCATATTGTGTTTTCCGAAAATAATGCTCGCTTGGCGAGAAAGGATTCTTGTTCTGATCTTGCAGGTATTTTAAATAGTTTAAAAGACAAAGTACAAGAGGAAACTCCTAAGGAAATTCAAGATGAAATCTTGGAACAATCGACGGAGGAAACGACACAATTGGAGAAAGAAACGAAAATGCCCAACGAGTGGAAGACAATCAAAGATCACCCTCTCAAACAGGTAATTGGCGACGTCGGAGAAAAGGTAAGTACCCGAAACTCTCTTATGAACACCTTAGGACACACTTCTTAAGAGATCACGTTCTCATTGCATTATTTCGTTACAAATTACTAACTTGAGCGTCGGAGACGTCTAATTCTCTTTTGCAGGTATCGCCCTAAAGGCAGGGGGAATTATAAAGAAATGGCATAGAACAATCGATTGTTACAGCAAATAATCGATTATTTTACTGTGCGGACAATCGATTAGCAAGTATCACTAATCGATTATTTATGTTTGATGCTTATTGTGCATTTGTGTTTAATAATCGATTTTTTAACTGTATAATCGATTACCGTCTCAGCCATTCAGTACTGTTTTCCTAAAACAATCGATTGTTTTATGAATATAATCGATTATTTTCCGAGTCAGAAAATCACCGTGCTCACTGTATCACAACAATTGATTATCATAATTCAACAATCGATTATTTTTTGTCAGTAATTCAAATATTTGTTACCGTTTGGGTCCTGCAATCGATTTTGTGTCAGTTCCGAGATCAAGTCAAAATCTGCTCAACAATCGATTATTTCGTTTCAACAATCGATTGTCCAACGGTCAGTATAATTTATTTTTACCGTTTCTGACTGTTTTGGCTCATAAATTTCTGCAGATTTTCATCATAAATGAAATACCATTCTTCCCATTATAAATAGGCATCATAAGTCTTCAATTTTATTCACTCAAGCATCAATCTTTGCTCCCAAACCTTCAAAAATCTTCCAAGTTTCTTACAAAGTTCATTACTATTATTTGAAAATGTCGGGCAGACACTCCAAGCGTTCCCGTTCAGGTAGACATGGTGCATCTTCTTCAGCTGCTCCTCCTCCTCCAAATTTCCCTTACCAAGATGGGTCTATTTTACAATTCAATACTGAAATCGAGCTTACTAGATTTTTGACAAAATTCGAAAAGCGTGACATTCTTCCTCCTCGCTTTTCAACAAGCAAGTATCTTGAATCATATGTCCCCGCTGCAAACATGCTTAAGGAATGTCAACTTCTTGACTTCTTATATCTTACCTATCCTTATATTAATCCTCCATTAATTCAAGCGTTTTACTCAAACCTTCATGAGGATGACGATGGTGAGCTTGTGTCAAATATTAATGGTGTTCAAATTCTTTTGTCCAATGAAAACTTGCATTCCATTGCCCATCTTCCTCGAAATGGCGAAAACATTACTCGCTACATTAGAGAGGTCGGCGCCTTATTTGATGAGAAAACTCTCCTAAACCAAATAGGACTTGGAGCTTATGATCCTAATCTATCTACTCGACATCCTACCATTATGGGAATGCTCCCCGAATATCGTTTGATTTTCTATTTCATCACCCTAGTCCTCAAGCCTCGGAAGCATAATCATACCACTCTTTCCCAAGAGGACGCTAAGCTCATGCATGCCATTATAACCGGAGCTCACATCAATTGGTGTAAGTTCGTCAAATTTCACATGCGTGATGCCATCGGAGATGATAGACCTCTTCCCTATGCCCTCCTTATTATGAATTTTCTTGAAGCTTCCGGGTTCAACACTTCCATCGGTCCTCTCAAAAAGAGCACTAAGAATTGGAAATTTCCGAATCCTCCTTTCCCCATGACGGCGATCATGTAGCTCCTGCTCCTCCTCCAACTCGTCGATCGCGTCAGCCTCAAGAACCTACTCTTCAATCCATTTCCGACCAAATTGCTTCATTGACCACCTCTGTCGGTCAATTGACACATGAGATCCATGGATATTTTGACCATGTTCATTATCCATATGCCGGTCTTGTTCCCTATGAAGCAGTGCCGGATGATGAGGCGGGAAATGATGATGAATAATTTCTTTATTGGTTTTCTATTTTATTGTTCTATGTTTTTATTGTTCCCGTTATGTAACCGTTTTTTTAATAAATAAACAAATTTTTTAATTATTCTATATTTTTTTGCTAATGGCAAAAGGAGGAAGATAACGGGTATGCACTCTCAATACTTATCGGCATAAATTGAGGGGGAATTCATATATTGAGGGGGAACAAATTGCATATCTATACACTTGTTGCATATCTTTACTTGTCTTGAATCGTCATTATGAATTGCCTAATATGCATATCCCGCATAAAGTTTGTCATTATCAAAAAGGGGGAAATTGTTGGAAACACGTTCTCAAGGCATTATACTAAACGTGTGTTCATATTTGTAGGTTTTGATGAATGACAAACTATGCGCAAATTGACATATGACGAGGTCCAAGCACAAGCGCAAAATTGATATATAACGAGATTCAAGCACAAGACAAAGATCGAGATTAAGTTTTATATGAGTCGGTATTTAATTGTGATCTTGATCCGACAACTTAAACTCAAGACTTGGCTTCTGTCGTAAAAATATTTTTAACAAATCATGCATATTTAATTTAGAGCAAAATGATTTTAAATAATGCATATTTACTTTAGTCAATGATTTTTAAACATGCCTCTAAAATCTGGACTAAGATAATCGATTATGTACTTATGATAATCGATTATGTTTAAGTCAGCTGCTTGACAATCGATTGTGAACTTATGACAATCGATTGTGTTCAGGCAGTGAGCATCAGATTTTTCAAATCTGCATGACAATCGATTGTGAACCTTATGACAATCGATTGTGATGAGGCAGTGTCCAAAAAAGTTTTTTCAAAGCTCAAAATAATCGATTGTGAAGCTAATGACAATCGATTGTGAAGAGACAGTGTGCATCAGATTTTTCAAAGTCACAAAATAATCGATTGTGAACTTATGACAATCGATTGTGTTGAGGCAGTATCTTCCAGACTTTTTTAAAGTTATTAAATAATTAATTGTGAACCTATAACAATCGATTGTCAAGAGGCATTGTCTAAATTGATTTTTCAAGACTGATATATAATCGATTGTTAACTTAATATAATCGATTGTATAACTGACCGTTGCCAAAATGTTTTCAAATACCGTCAGGTAATCGATTATTGATTTCTTATAATCGATTGTTTTACGTAAAATCTGGAAATGATTTTTTGAACGTTGCCAGTAATCGGTTATTGATTTTAGATAATCGATTGTTATGCGTAAAATCTGAGATTGATTTTTGGAAGAACTGGCTAATAATCGATTGTGGTAATTTGACAATCGATTGTCACAGAGTAAAATCAGCAATTCTTAATTGGCAATTAGGTAACGGTAATACAAAGTTTTTCAACTATAAATACAGCTTCAATTCAGTCTTTTAAGTACAACAACACACAACAACTGGTCATACAATTGCTAAAGCTTGCATACTTTATTGCTTATCATTTTATATTCATTACATATGCTTTTGAGAGCCAAATTCTTGTCGAAAGTTGTTGCGATCTTGAGCATATTCTTTTTACTCATATCTACTCTTAAAGGAGTGTCTTGTTTGAGTGCTAAGTATTTTTGTACACTTGAAGGGAAGTGTTAGTCCCTTGTGTTGTAAGAAGGAACTTGTGTTTCCTTGGTTGAAGTCTTGGAGTGTTGTATCTCCGAGCAAAGGTTGTTGAGGCTTGTGTCCTCAAGTTGTAACGGTTTGTTGAGCACCCGTAAGCTTAACAAGTTAGTGGAAATCTCGAGAGAGTCTCTCGGGGACTGGACTAGCCACGGGTTATGGTGAACCAGGATATATCGGTGCGTTTGTTCTAATTTATTTACTTATCGCACTTATTTATTTCCTGCAATTTTTAAATTCCGCAAGTTTACACTAATTTTTATTATAACGCTATTCACCCCCCCCCCCTCTAGCGTTAAGCGTATTATCTAACAGAGATGGATGTGTGGGTGTGCCACGCGAGATAGAATTAGGAATGAAGCTATCCGGGACAGAGTGAGAATAGCCTCTATGGTGGACAAGATGCGGGAGTCACGGCTAAGATGGTTTGGACATGTTAGGAGAAGAAGCATTGATGCCCATGTCAGGAGATGTGTGAGGTTGGCCATGGAGAGTTTGGAGGAGGGGTCGAGGTAGGCCTAAGAAGTACTGGGGAGAAGTGATTAGGCAGGACATGGCGTTGCTTCAGCTCACTGAGGACATGACACTTGATAGGAGGGTGTGAAGGTCGAGGATTAAGGTAGACAGTTAGTAGGTAGTTTATAGTGTTCGCCGATAGGCTTAGTAACATGCATTTCCCTTCATATTCTTTGATTTTTATTACGGTATGTGGCTTTGTTCGCCTCAGGTATTGTATTCCGTGTTGCTATTATTGGATAATGTTTTCCTTCCTTGCTTCCCTCTTCTTCATCTTGCTCTTTCTGAGTCGAGGGTCTATTGGAAACAACCTCACTACCTGCTTAGGTAGGGTAAGGTCTGCGTACAGACTACCCTCCCCAGACCCCACATGTTGGGATCAAACTGGGTTAGTTGTTGCTGTTGTAGATATTTCTATATAAAAAGGATAAACACAGAAAGCATGCCAGTATAAGATGTCCAGTAATGTTGTCATGTCTGTACGGTTTTAAGAATTAGAAATTTTCTATCTTTCTTCTGAAACATGTTCCAATTGATTGAAACTACTGGCGTATTTTGTTGGACAGGAAGCTGAGATTTGCTTTCCGACTCAAGACATTAGGAGGATTTCTTCCCATTTATATTGTTTTTTTCTGGATTTATTGTATTGCTTGGGTGAGCATTTCCTGGTGGTTGAGTCAGATCTTAAATGTTATCTTAGTTACGCGGTCATCTTCGAGGTATGATTGAAGGTGAACCATTCACAGTGTATTCTGTTCGTGCTGTTAGAGAAGCTGAGTTGATTCTCTAATGTTGCACATTTCTATGATGACTTGATTCATGTAGACATTGATATGCAAGTTCATGGGACTATACTGGGTAGTTGTTGTCGTTGTTGTACCTGAAAGCGTCACCATGCCTCGTAAGGTAAATTATGGAGTTGATTATGAGCAAGACTTTTATGACTATGAAGATTACAACTATGACTATGACGATGGATATGATTCTGCAGAGAAAAATGGTGAGTGTGCCGCCAGCTCTTCTCAGTGCTTCACATCTAATGGCTGCATCCTTCTTCTATACTCTAATCCCCGTCCCTCCCCCACTGCACACGCACACACTTAAAAAAAACAGAAAGAAAATGTTAAATTATAATTTAAGATTATCACTCTTAATTTCTGGTTCATTTGCAGAAATGGTTTTGATAGGAATACTTTTTTCTGCTTCTGATTCGCAGTTTGGTTGTTGAATATCTTCTTGAAATATTTTAGTGGAAAATATAGAGTTAAATTTCTTCACCAAGTCAAAATGTGATATAAAAGGGTGTAGGAAATATTTGTTTACTCGTACAAGATTTACATTTGATTTTTGCATGCTTTCATGTTTGTGGTTACTTTACCATGACTACTGGTCTTTGAATTAGGTTTTGTCCCTTATATACTAAAAGCTTACTTGTAAGAACATAATTTGTTGTTTACGTTTTGCTACAGGCAGAGTACCAAGAACGATTACGAAACAGGAATACGTTAAGGCTGGCATCTGGTGTTGTTCCATTTGCACACTTGATAACAAAGATACTGTGAATGTGTGTGATGTTTTTGGAAATACAAAGCAAGAACCGGTTAAGGCTGGGGTGTGGCGTTGTCCCATTTGCACATTTGATAATGAAGATACCATGAATGCATGTGATATTTGTGGGGTCCTTCGTAACCCATTGATCAAAAGTTGTGGTGGCAGCAAAGCTAGTGCAGGTTAGCAACTGACAATACGTTTGCAGAGCTCTGCATTTGTATCTATGCGAAATTTTGACTACTCTTTAGTACATATTGCTAATGGTTTATACAATCACATATTGTAAATCATGAAGGAAAAGTTCCCTTGTGGGGCTGGGAGAGAACTGTTTTTATAGATAATATTTTATTGCATGATTATTCTCCTTGTTATATCTAGTGAGAAACAACAGGTTAAATTGCATATTAGTTCAAAACAAAAAGCTACAGAAGCTTATCCGCCCCTTCAGCACGAAACTTCTACCCACTGGAAAAGATGATTCATAAAGCATTCTATTTTTAAAAGTGCTTTCTCTGGCTGAATTTATTGTTGTCCTACATTAGTGACACCTCTTTATGGATCTGTCATAGAGTCTCTCTCCTTTTTCTTTTTTCTTTGTGTGTGTGTGTGGGGGGGGGGGGGTAAGTTTTTGCTGTTTATCATGCTCTCTAATAATCCAAAGGTGGATCTCTTTTTATTAGACTTTTTAAAGTATTTCACATAATTGAGAGGTGAGTCGACTAATATGAGTTTATTGGGTGCTCTGCCTATGCTTTAAAAAAGAGGAAGGTTCATCAAACTGGAAAGGTGACCTGGTCACATCATTGTTGTAATAACTAATTATTATCTAAATTAGGAACATATAAACGAAAAATTAAAGAACCTAAAGTAACTATTGTCAGATCTCTTATTATGAATAAAAAGTTCTCTATTTAACTGGGAAGGAAAACATTGTATCCGAACTTATTCATCCATGGGCCCAAGCTTCAAGTACAAGCACAAACATCTAGAAACTCACAATTAAGGAACATAACAGTTAGCTCATAAATGACGTCACTGCCTACTCAATGGAATAAAACATACATAACACATAACAATTGCAAACAGTCAATTGAAAACATGCCGTAAACTGTATAGGGATGATATCAAAAAAAAAAGAATCAAGACATGACAATTACAGACCATCAAGTTGTGAATTAACCCATTACAGTTCATAACATGAATACATCAACAGTCAATATTTAATCCATGGGAAGGTGGAAAATAACAACTTGCAATTGTATTCCATGACGAAAGAATTAGAAATATGGAATCTAAAAGTGGAAGAGTTAGAGATTCACATAACAAAAGAGAGAATGAATTCATTCTCATGGTTGAGAGTCATTGCTGGCGTTGGCAATCTATTGCTAGAATGAAGGTTGCATTCAACCATAGCAACTGTAACTGAAACTGAAAGATTAAAATAGCAATACCCTTACTGAGTTAATTATCTATTTCTTCATCCATTATCGGCATTGTAAGTGATGAAGTTGGACCCTTAGATATAGTAGAAGACTCACTGGTGGGTCTAAGTTTAAGGATTTTCAAAGTTGTAGAGAGATTAAGATTTTGTCCGAGATCGTATTTGGTAGTGCTTCTTATGAATTTGTAATTTTGTACGAGGGAACAAAACTTTCTGTATCTATTGTGAAATGCACTGACCAGTGACTCAAATTATTTTGAGGCTGGTTATTGGCATTGTTAAAAATCATTGGTTTTTGCCTAAAAAGTTGGTGATGTAACATGCCCCCCCCCATTAGTTGTTGCTCCAGGTGACACTCTAGCATTGTAACTGCCATTCACTCCAGGTTCCGAGAAATTGCTTTCTTACTTTCCCGTCCATAATAAGCTTGTTACTTCATCTCATTGTGGTTTCAAGAAGATGACGTCACGATCTGGAAACCTCGTCTTCTTTAAGGATCCACTGGTCAGTGCATCCTTAAAGAAGATTCGGAGAGAAATTCCTCTTAGCATAGCTTGGATGATATGGAGAGAACGAAATAATAGGTGTTGTGAAGGCAAGAAGGAGCAGCTGTAATACGTGAAATACAGTTGTTTAGATTATTTGTACTATTGGAAAGGTGGAAATGTTGTTATGAATTTTCATGATATGCTGGACATGCTAGACCGCTTAGGATTTTAATGTTTTTAAGCCAGCAGTATTCTGTATTTTTACAGTATCAGCTTGATACTGTTTTAAATAAAATCTTCACCTTATCAAAAAAAGAAGAAGATGAGGTTACGATCTGCTGTTGCTGGCAGAAAATAGAACAAGGAACCAAGTGAATAAAGCTGCAAGATGCATAACATTGTCAAAGATCAGGCTGGAATGATCTTATTCGGTTTAGTTGGTTATGTTAAATATTACCTATAACTAACATAGAGGCTCTAACAGCAGACCTTGTTGTAGACACTCCCTCATGTCTAGATGATTGGACTGATTTTGTAGAAAGGAGTTCTTGTATATAATTTTCCTTCGACGAATACTTCCTGTTTGAGGGTTTTCTCCTTTTCTCAATAGGTTAGTTACTTGTACCAAAAGAACCCTATTGATAATTTGTTGCCGCTTCATATGCTTGCGAGTTTCGACAACACATAATCAGAAAGGCTGGTGGAAATATTATGATTGTAGGATCAGACATTGGTTGATTCTTTTTTTTATTTTATAGCGGTGGTGTCCCGACTAGCTGCGCACATCTATTAAATCCGCAAACCTGTTACCGCTGAACGGGAGCCTTGGCGTAACTGGTAAAGTTGCTGCCTTGTGACCCGAGATCACGAGTTCAAGCCGTGGAAACAACCTCTTGCAGAAATGCAGGGAAAGGCTGGTTACTATAGACCCTTGTGGTCTGGCCCTTCCCCGGACCCCGAGCATAGCGGGAGCTTAGTGCACTGGGCTTCCCTTTAATGAAGACTCAGTTGTGTTAATATCTGCTGATATTTTGTTATCCGATTCTCTATTTTGAGAATTTGACATCTTTCTTGTACATTGCTACTCTCATTTTACAGCTACTCTTTGACAAAGTCTTACAGTCAAATGTCCCGTCAAGTAAAAGAGAATTAGCTACTGAAGTTATACAAGAACTGTGCCGAAGGGCCTGCTAGCTCTTCTACACCAACATCAAAATTTAGACGTGATAATATGAAGGATAGAGGTTCTTCTGAAGAAACTAGGGAAAATCATGGTGTCACGAGCAACATGAGCAATATGTCTATGTCATCAAATCCTTGCATTGCGGAGACCGGAAGTGCAGCTTCAAGACCGCAGAGTAAATCTCAGAAAATTGTATGCCCCGACCAATTAGAAGACAGATTGGATCAGTTAAATCTCGCGATTGTAAGTCAAACTATTATCTGCACCAGATTTCAAACAATTACAATGTCTAATGCACTGATGTTACTCTGAATTTTTGACCATGTAGGTTGGCCATGTTGATTCTGGGAAGTCAACATTGTCAGGAAGATTATTACACCTTTTGGGGCAGATATCTCAGAAGGAAATGCACAAATATGAGAAAGAGGCCAAGCAGCAAGCAATCGTTCTTTTAGCTTCTGATCTGTTTTTGTTAAGACATTGTCAAATCTTGATTATCTGATTGATAAATCTCCTGTCTATCCAATCAGGGAAAAGGGTCTTTTGCTTATGCCTGGGCGCTGGATGAGAGTGCTGAGGAAAGAGTGAGGGGAATAACTATGACAGTGGCTGTTGCTTACTTTAACACGAAAAGTTACCGTGTTACTGCTTGATTCCCCAGGCCATAGAGACTTTGTCCCAAATATGATATTAGGTGCAACACAAGCAGATGCTGCAATTCTCGTAATTGATGCTTCAATAGGTGCATTTGAAGCAGGGATTGGTGTTACTGGAGGTTAGACAAGGGAGCATGCACTACTTATCAAGAGCTTTGGAGTGGATCAAATAATAATTGCTATTAACAAAATGGATGCAGTGCGATACTCCAAAGAACATTTCGATACAATTAAGAATCAACTAGGATCATTTCTTCGTTCTTGTAAGTGTAAACATTCATCAGTACTCTGGATTCCTCAGTGCCTTGGAAAACCAAAATTTGGTGACGAGTCCTTCTGATGCAAGATTGTTGTCCTGGTTAGTCTACTGGTCAACTACTAGCACTACTAGGAAGTGTAATGTTAATCGTTCTTTTCAACTTTATCTCGTTTACTTTGTTTATAAGCAAAATATTTTTAAGGAAGAGGTGAAACAATGGAAACGGTAGGGTATATGACCAAGATACTAGTTAAACTGGGGAAGAGGAAAAACAATAGTAACGGTAGGGTATATAACAAAGATACTAGTTAAACTGTATGGAACTGGAATTTAATACAATCAAAGTCTTCTCAAATATCGGCAACCAAAATTTGCAAGCTTATAGATAAACTGGTGATTGTTATATTGATTCAAAATTTCTATGGTGATTTAGTGTCATAAAGACAAATAGCTCGCAAAACCCCCATTGTCTTGTCTAATAGACTCTCTCCAACCTCCCCAAAGAGATTACTCAAAGAGATGCCGATATGTGATCTTGTTAAATCACCGTCACAAGGACAGGTGTCAGTATGTGGGAAGTTGGAGACAGGAGCTCTTCAAGTTGGAGATAAGGTACTCAATGACCACTAATGCAAGAGAGATCCTTTTCCTTTATTGTATACATACTTTTAGGAGACTTGGGATGCTAGAGTCATATCTGAATAGGGAATCGTATTGGTGCCTATAGATTATGTCATCATCTGAATATCACCCAGATTAACCTGACCCAAGCACTGCTCTCAGAAGAAAGTTCTGAGGGAGGCACTAGGCCTGTAAACTCGTATCCTAGTTTTCTGTCAAGGTGCTTCTACCTTTGCATTTTTCTCTGTGTAAAGCACTTTTCTCACTTTTTATTCTAGAGTATTTGATTTTTATTTGGGGTGTGTTGGAAGTAGAGATGGCAAAATGGTTAAAAGAAGACAGATATCTGCACGTATTATCCATCAAAAAATAGGTTGGATAATGAGCCATTTAAAAACGGGTCGAATATGGATAAATAACCATTAATCCACTTAGAAAATGGTTAACCAAATGGATAACCAATGGATAACTAATGTGTTTAAAACATTTACATTTGTAAAGCTTCAAATTGGAATTCCTCAAGTTTGGAAGACTAGGAATTCTCTCATAAGTGTTCATATTTAAGAAGCCATGGATTGATAATATGGATATCCATATTATCCGCCGAAAAAACCCATTTTTATCCGTCTCAAATGCGGGTCGGATCGGATAATTATCCGTTTTTATAATACCCATTTTTACCCCGCTTATATCCGACCCGACCCACCCGTTTGCCACCCCTAAATGGAAGAGGGGGATGAGAGTTCAAGGTGGTAGTTGTTTGAGCTAGGCTTTGCATGGGGATTCCTCTTGCTCACTTGCTTTGGAAGGGACATCTGCATGGTGACAAAATAAGATGGGTATAACAGTGAAACACAAAGACACTTCTTTTCTCCCTATAATGTGAGACACCAGTGAATTAGAATGTTAGGGCTCAAGTTGACAGAGTAATATGAGTTAAAGAGGACTAAGATAAGTAACAGATACTTATGCTTTAAAGTTGTTAGGGTATTGTTAGGACATGCTGTTAGGTAATTGTTGGTATTTCAATCATAATAATGTTATGGTGCAATCATCTATTGGGCAGTAACTGTTTAATGGTCATTAAGAAATTCGCTATCGGTGTTTTTCTGTGGTGCAATCTTCTATTTGCCAAACTTGTTTTGATTTCTTCCGAAGGATAATAGTCATTCTTCAAATACTAAACTGTTAACATGGGTCAGGTTCTGGTTATGCCATCAAGAGAAGTGTCAACAGTGCGTTCTTTGGAACATAATTCTCAGGTTTGCAACAGTATAAAAGCTGGAGACAACGTCACTGTTAATCTACAAGGTATAGACGCAAATCGTGTATTGGCAGGAGATGTGCTGTGCCACCATGAATATCCTGATGCTGTTACAAATCATTTGGAACTGAAGATTCTTATCCTGGATATTGCCATTCCAATTTTGATTGGCTCTCAGGTAGCAGCTCTTGTTAATAAGATCATTTTACCCTCAAATTTGCAGAGTTTCATGGCATATTGTTAATAACTCTAGACCCCTGGATATTTGAAAATGTGCAGTTGGAGTTTCATGTACATCATGCTAAGGAGGCTGCAAGAGTTGTGAGGATTTGTCATTGCTTGATCCAAAAACTGGAAAGGAGACAAAGAAATCACCTCGATGTCTTCTAGCAAAGCAGAATGCTATAATCGAGGTTTCTCTCAAAAGCAACTATTATGTCTATTCATGTGCTTATGTTATCATTTTTAGAAGAAAATAATCTTGGGTGAGAGTGGGTGCACGAAAGGTGCTAGGCAACTGCCTTTGTGTCTAGGTTAGAGGCTGGATAACGCCTACTATTTAAAAGAGATCTTAACTTGAATTTGTTTGTCATGGTTTAGGTGGTCTTGCAAGGAATGATTTGTGTTGAAGAGCATTCTAAATGTAAGGCTCTTGGAAGGGTGTCCCTCAGGGCATCAGGAAGAACTGTTGCTCTTGGTCTTGTGACTCAAGTTCTAGAGAAGAACGAATAGATGAATTCCCACTACTGGAATGAGGTGTGCATGGCCAAAATCAGCTGGTAAAGGTATACATCTATGAGGACCTGTAGTTTTAAACAGATGATGTTGCTCATGGCATTGAGTGTCGTCCCTTTCTTTATATTCTTCCTCTTTTCCTGCCTGTTAGCGGAATCTAGGAGACAATTTAAAGTTAATTTTTCCCTTTTTTCCCCGTTAAGATATGAACTTCATGGTCTTAGGGACCCTCTATTGAGTGGCATATTTACATGTTATGTCTTACATGCATACATGGACCTCCTTTATTATCGTACTTGCTTGTAGAATTTTAAAACTAGATTCTTGCTTTTGCGACTGTACAGTAGACATTAAAGTTGTGATAGTACTTAGCAGCAACCTCAGTGGTTGTAACATGGATAAAAGAAAATGGTTATCCCCATATTATATATTAAAATATAGGTTGGATAATGAACTGTTTAAAAACGGATCAAGTATGGATAAGAACTATATTATCCACTTAGAAAATGGATAATCAATGTATAGCTAATGAGTTTAACTTTTCCATTTGTAAAGCCTCAAATTGGGAGTTCTTCAAGTTTGGAAGTCTAGGAATTTTCATAAAAAGTGATCATATTCAAGAAGCCATGGATAGTATAGTTATCCATATCATCCGTCAGTTAATTCATTTTTTATCTGCATTAAATGTGAATCAGGTTGGGTAATTTGTCCATTTTAGTATAACTTGTTTTCGATATGTTCCATATCAGACTCGCCCGTTTGTCACCCCTACTCAAGATGATTATTCTTTCTGGTAAAACCGGGCTTTATATGAGCTGATCCTGAATCATTCTCTTTTTTTAGTGCTGTATTCTGATGGTAAGCAACCCTCATTTCCAACCGAGAGGTTGTGAGTTCGAGTCTCCCCAAGAGCAATGTGTGAAGTTCTTGGAGGGAAGGATGCCGAGGGTTTATTTGGAAACAGTCTCTCTACCCAAGGGTACGGGTAAGGTCTGCGTACACACTACCCTCCCCAGACCCCACTAAGTGGGATTATTGTATTATTTTAGACAAGAGGGGTTGCTTTGATGGTAAGCAAACCCCACTTCCAACCTAGAGGTTGTGAGTTCGAGTCTCCCCATGAGCAAGGTGAGAAGTTCTTGGAGGGAAGGATGCCGGGGGTCTATTTGGAAACAGCCTCTCTACCCAAGGGTAGGGGTAAGGTCTGCGTACATACTACCCTCCCCAGACCCTACTAAGTGGAATTATAATGGGTTGTTGTTGTTGTTGTTGTTACAGCATAAGATAGAAATCACACTTGGAAAGGGGGGACAATTAGCTAGAGCAGCTTCAATAGCCTAATACCAGCACAAGTCGAGGGGCCAGGGCTCGAAGAACGAGCCGTGCAAGGACGCGCGAATATAGCAAGTAAGAATGGTATAATTATTCACAAAACTGAAAATGACTAATGTAACTTGGAATATCTAAACTAAGGAACGTGTAGTACGAATGCCAAACTCGTGAGAGCTTGAGATAGGAAGGTTATCTTTTTGTTTCCCCACTCTTAACGAAAATATATATAACAACATTAAAAAAACGAAAATATATTACAATTATTTATGCAACCGCAACGTACAAGATTAACTCTCTCCAATATTTACTAGTAGGGAGAGTACAAACGTAGAAGTGACACAGTAAACCAACATTTTGATGTGATTTGAACCATGGGTATCCAACTGGCCGGGTCAGCCCGTTTCTGGTCCGGTACAAGGGAGCCTGATGGGGCTGGATTAAAGGGGTAGGGGATTTGGTATGCTCACATTTTTTTCAACCGATTAATCGGATCGATCAAACCCAGTCAACGTAAATATTGTTCAACTGGTTAACCGGCCCGGCCTGATTTTGTCACGATCCATTTTTTGAACAAGCCGAGACCGGTACTCGATCGTTAAATATGACCGAGCGAACCATCTTTACTTTTTAAATCTATTATAACTCCAAATTTTACATGCAACAAGACAATACTCTAACAAAATACTTTTGATTAATTTAAATATTTAAATAAATTAACTCCAAAATATTATTCGTAGTAACTAATGAAATACTGCTAAGTTATTATAAAAAATATATGAATCTTAACCCAACGACTATGTCTATGAAGCCTCTGCTATTATATTGATGCACTGCTCAGGATATTAGATTTCCTAGCCAATTCTCTAAATAAACAAAGAAATAGCTAAATAAATGACTCTAAGGGATACTCCACGAACAAAAGCGGAGCTCACGTAGGTTCCTACATTGTACCGCAGACCAACGTAGGTTCCCAAAAGAGAACGTCAGTACCATCCATTGTACTCAGTGAATCTCAACAACAGGGGAAAAAATTCAATAACATATACATTACGAGCAATATTCTAAATGCGTGAAAAGCATAAATCTTATAAGAATAATTCTAAAATAATTGCACAATTGCAATTTAAGAATATTCTAAAAGAAATTCTTTTCTTTTTCTTTCTAAAAAAAATACTTCACTTTATACTTTGTGAGTTCCAACTATCCTAACTTAATTCTGTCTCAGTCACCGTGTGATCGGCACGTGTTCGATCCCAACCTGATCAAATAGGCCGACTACACGAGGTGCCACTCGCTTCATGGTTCTCAGCGCTCGTGTATCATACCTTAGCATGGCTAAGTAAATTCTCAGCAACTAGACTCTCGGCTCGTGTGCTCCCTACTTTGGCACAAATAGTTTCAGGAAGTCAACGCCTTGATCAGGACCCTCGGCCTGGACGATGACCCCTTCTCAGAATAAAGGATACTCCCCAAAAATCTTTTCTTTCTAAAACTTCTTCTTATGACTTTTCAAGTCTAAATCTTTTCTTTATAGAACATTATGTACATGCTCATATTGGTGTCCTTAAATGTGCATGGCACAATAAAGAAATAAACATATAAAAATATTTCTAAAGATTCTTTCTTCTTCATAATTTCCAACATGAAAATAGCATATAAGAATAACACAAAAATATGAAAATTTAAGCACATATAGCATACTAGATCATCTAAACTTTTGCTAGGGCAATTCTAAATTAATAGGTACCTACTCGCTCTAATTAAATAATGATAAACTCTTTTAAGCAATTCATCAAACACCTTGTATGCGTGCTTTTGTGAGTTAAACCACTCTAGTAATGAGTTATATAACTCACCTCAAAACTTTTCGAGCCAATACATAGGCACCAGTTCAATTGACACTAGTCAAACAATTGGTTCTACAATAACCGGTGCATTTTAATCAATTTTAATGTACTACACCTAAATATGAAATTTATTGATAATATAAAGGAAGAAGGGGATTGGCTATTCAATTTTTACGTATTACTACTTTAGGATAATTGACAATAGAAAATTTTATATACCTGAATTCAAGAATAAGTGAGTTATAATAAACCCTTTTCCGTGCGTGAGCAATTCTTGGCTTCCTCTGTTCGTTTTCTATCTCTGGCGTGAATAAACAGAACTAATGTTCTGTATTGCTTTAAGGCTTTAAGTCTTTGCTTTTTAACTGCCACATGTTTCTTACCCCTTTTCAAGGCTTTAAGCCTTTTCTTTTATTTTTTATTTTTATTTTTTTATTTTGTTTTGCCTTAACCAATAATTAATGATATTTAATTTTAAAAATTACTAAATATTACTGATATTAAAATTATAAATATTTCCCTAATTGTACATCCAATTATTTAAGTGTGTGTATACAATTAGCGTATCTTGAAACTTTTATAAATTTGAGGAGTGTTACAATCTTCCCTCCTTAAAAACATTCGTCCTCGAATGTTGCTAGGGCCTTATTCTTAAGCTAACAATCATTCTTTAGGTCATTGAACTTCTTAAGTTCTCTTTGCACTACTCACTTTTCCAAGGGACTCAAAATTTTGGCCAACTCCCTAAATTTTCAAAAAATTTGATAAAGTTTTCCTTGAAAATTGGACTATCCAAAAAAAAATCCCTGTCACAAATACCACAACTACATCAACAACAACCAAATATACCATAACAGGCCATTCATAGGCACTATATACAACTCATAAATTAATTAATCACACTCCGGCAAGGAGGTACCACAATAAATAACAAGAATCTAAAGCACAACAACTTTAGCAAAAGTAATCACTTTAATGAATTAAATATACTCTGGCGTAAACTAAATCACTATAACAACTAAATATAATCTAGGAAAGACATAAATATTTGCTAACTTGTATTTAATAAATGGAATATAAATGTCAACAAAACTTAGGTTCACAAACCTTTTTCCTAAAATAAATATAGATATTTCTTTCTCATATCTTCCTCGACCTCCCATGTAGCCTCTTTTGAATCATGATTACTCCATAAAACTTTTACCGATATTAATTCTTTTGTTCACAACTTTCTTACTTGCCTATCGAGAATTTCTATAGGTACCTCTTCATAAGTAAAACTTTCTTTAGTTTCTAAAGTATCGGCAAGTATTATATGCGACTCATCATGAATGTACTTTTCAAGCATAGACACATGAAAGACAAGATGAATAGAGGACAACTCAAGGGGTAGTGCTAGCTTATAAGCCACATTTCCTTTCTTTTCTAGAATTTCATAAGGTCCGATAAATCTAGGGCTAAGTTTGCCTTTCTTACCAAACATCATAACTCCTTACATCGGTGAAACTTTCAAAAACACCTTATCACCAACCATGAACTCTAACTCACGATACCTCTTGTCAGAATAAGACTTTTGACGACTCTGAGCTGCTTTAAGTCTTTCTCTAATTAGCTGAACTTTCTCCGAGGACTCACAAAAAAACTCTGGACTAATCAACGATACATCTGCTGGTTCAAACCAACCCACTGGAGACCTACATCTCCGCCCATACAACTCCTCAAAGGATTCGTACCAATGCTAGCCTGATAGTTGTTATTTTAAGCAAATTCTATAAGTGGTAAGTGATCATCCCAATTACCTCCAAAATCTATAACACACGCACGCAACATATCGTCCAGAGTCTGAATGGTCCTTTCTGCCTGGCCATCGATATGTGGATGAAAACCGATGCTTAAATTGACTTTGGTACCTAATCTTTTCTGAAATGCCTGCCAAAAATGCGTCGTGAACTGATTGCCTCTATCAGATATGATTGAAACTGGAGTACCATGCATTACCACTATTTCTTTGATGTAATCCACAAATAAATGCGGAGCTCACCAATAGCACTATAAGGGAAGGAAGTCCTAACTCGTAGCCTGATCGCCTGCAAATCCAATTCCTACGGTGTACCGCAGACCAACGTAGGTTCCCAAAAGAGAACGTCAGTAACATCCATTGTACTCAGTGAGTCTCAACAAAAGGGGAGAAACTTTAATAACATATACATACGAGCAATATTCTAAATGAGTATAAAATATAAAGCTTATAAGAATAATTCAAAAATAATTGCACAATAGCAATTTATGAATATTCTAAAAGACATTATTTTCTTTTTCTTTCTTTAAAAAAATACTTCATATTATACTTTGGGGGTTTCAGCTATCATGATTTAATTTTGTCTCAGTCACCGAGTGATCGGCAAGGGTTCGATCCCAACCTGATCGAATAGGCCCAATCTACGATGTGTCACTCGCTTCATGGTTCTCACCGCTCATGTATCATACCTTAGCATGGCTAAGTAAATTCTCAGCAAAGAGACCCTCAGCTCGTGTGCTCCCTACTTTGGCACAAGTTGTTTCAGGAAGTCAACGCCTTGATCAGGACTCTCGGCCTAGACGATGACCCCTTCTCAAAATAAAGGATACTCCCCAAAAATCTTTTCTTTCTAAAACTTCTTCTTATGACTTTTCAAGTCTAAATATTTTCTTTATAAAACATTATGTACATGCTCATATTGATGTCCCTAAATGTAAAGCATGGCATAAGAATGAAATAAACATATAAAAATTTCTAAAGATTCTTTCTTCTTCATAATTTTTAACATGAAAATAGCATATAAGAATAACACATAAATCTAAAAATTTAAGCATATATAGCATAATAGATCATCTAAACTTTTGCTAGAACAATTCTAAAGTAATGGGTACTCACTCGCTCTAATTAAATAAAGATAAACCCCTTTAAGCAATTAATCAAACACCATGTATGCGTATTTTTTTTTATTTAAACAACTTTAGTAAAGAGTTATATCAAGTCTCCTTAAAACTTCTCGTGCTAATACGTAGGCCCATGTTCAATTGACAGTAGTCAAATAATCGATTCTACGATAACCGGTGCATTTTAATCAATTTTAAAGTACTACACCTAAATATAAAATTTATTGATGATATAGAGGAAGAAGGGGATTAGCTATTCAATTCTTACCTATTACCACTTTAGAATAATTGACAATAAAAAAATTTATATACCTGAATTCAAAAATAAGTGAATTATAATGAACCCTACAATTTTCCGTGCGTGAGCAATTCCTGGCTTCCTCTGTTCGTTTTCTATCTCTGGCGTGATTAAACAGAACTAATGTTTTGTATTGCTTTAAGGCTTTAAGCCTTTGATTTTTAATTGCCACATGTTTCTTACCCCTTTTCAAGGCTTTAAGCCTTTTTTTTAAATCTTTTTGTTTTGTTTTGCCTTAACCAGTAATTAATGATACTAATTTTTAAAATGACTAAATATTACTGATATTAAAATTATAAATATTCTCCTAATTGTATATCTAATTATTTAAGTGTGTATATATATATATATATATATATATATATAAAAGTTATATAATTAGCACATCTTGAAATTTTTATAAATTTAAGGAGTGTTACAGGTTTAAAAGTTATATTTTATTTTTATTTTATTTATTTTACGAGCTTTCAGCATCTAAGGCAATGCAAACCTTTGAATTTACGTTTTTTTATTAATTTACTTGTTGTTAAATGTAAACCTTTTAATTTGTAGGTTTGAATTTTGAAATAAATGTACAACTTGCAATTTATAAGTGCAATTTTTTTCCATCTTCATTGTATTCTTTATATTTTTACTTTATATTAATATAAATTACAATAGTTATACAAAATACAAAAAAAATAAAAAAAAACACTAACCCGCCCCGCCCCCTTGTACTGTAACCCGTAAGGTTCATTTTTTATCCGGTTGACCCGAACCCGTTAAACCCGGTAAGCCCCGATCCATAAATGGCCCGTACCACAACCCGTACGATTACTAATTTGGGAAAACTACTCTCTATAGCCCCTCAAAATTTTAATAGCCCATGTTTTGGTCCACTTGCAAAAGATGGCCATTTGGCCCAAACATATTGCATCTAGTAGCCCGAAATGTCTGTTTTGTATTTTTTTTATAGTGACTGTCTATTTTATATATTTTTTGTATAGTAACAGTCTATTTTGTATAGCGACAATCTATTTTGTATATATTTTGTATAGTGAGAGCTAATTGTATTAAAGTTGTATAGTAGCAGTCTATTTAGTATATTTTTATATAGTGATAGATTATTTTGTACATATTTTGTATAATGAGAGTCTATTTAGTATTTTTTTGTATAATGACTTTCTATTTTTGTATATATTTTGTATATAATGACAATCTATTTGTACATAAATTGTATAGCGACAGTTTTTTTGTATATTTTTTGTATAGGGACAGTCTATTTAATATATATTTTGTATAGTGACAATCTAATTTATATATTTTTTGTATAGTGATAGTCTATTGTATATAAATTATACAATGACAGTTTATTTTATATATTTTTGTATAGTGACAAATAACAACAAAGACATATTACTTTGAAAATGACCACTGCTTCATTTAGCGTATTAAGAGTCAAACTAAAAAAAATTTATTTTTTCATTTTGAAAATTGCATGGCAAAATTAGAATTATGTGTATATCATGCTGCTTTTAATAACAATAAATATTGTAATATTATTACCAGCAATCCCCCAAAAACAAAAATAAAGATTAAAAGATTGCATGAAAATAGGGTCTCAAAGTTAGAACGCAAATGTTTAACTAGCTCAATACTTCTAAACTTTGGAGGGACTTGTAATATTCTCATTTGTAAGTTAATTTAGACATAATCCAAATTATACCATCCAAGAGATTTGGTTTTGTTTGGGGGCAGGATTTCAAGGTAAGTGTCGTAAATCTTGATGTTAAACAATGAATTTTTGTTTTGATTTAAAATTTTCATGAATGTCTCAGTGTGTGGTATTCTATAATAGTTGAAGTTTGAGCCTTCTTCGAAAAAAGAAGCTTCAGGTTTTCTTTTGTGTATAATGGAAAGCTGGTTTTTGTGTTTTCTATAAAGGCTTTGGTAATTGTACATTAAAAGGTTTGAAATTTGAAGGGAAAGAATAGCAGTGATTTTGGGCTAGCCCTTATAATTAATTTTGGGTTATTAATCTTATGGTTTATTTTGTGACTACCAATTGTCATTAGTTTTTTTCCGAAGGACTACAAATAAAGTTTGCTCTATTAATTTTCTTTATCCAGCTCAGTCCGATTTACCCGTTAGACACCCATAATTTAAACTACCGTCTCCTGCCGCCATATGTTCTTTTTTAACTGTTCAAAATTTTTATGGTCGCTAATTTAGATTTGTACCAAGTAAGCTTGATAAGTGGCTAAAACGCTCCACGCCAAGAAATTTTCTATGACTCTAATAGTCCAATCTGAGACATTATTTGGTGAAAGATAGTCCTCGACAGTACCGCAATTTTATTTGTAGTTGATGGGTGGTTGGAAAACACTAATTTGCTTTTATCTTACTTAAGACAGAAGCAAAGATATTTGCTTGGCTGAAGAATGATGATGGAGTGGATTAAATTTCCTATCTCATCTTACGTCAATCATAGTCATAGATATGTTCCTTGTTCTCTACTCCTATTAATCGTGAAGATTTCTTGATCTACTATGCGCAAGTTTTGGATGACAGGGGCATCCTAGGAAAATACAAAATTCTAGGAACAGCACAAAAAAATATCTAAGGGGTTTGTCGGAAATGATACAATGATGATGTTCAAAGAAGTTCCAAAATTGTTCTTCTCTTGTCTGATTGACATTGGCCAATCAGAAAGTTAAGTCGATGTATAGTCAGAAGAGTGTTGCCCATTTATTGTCTTTATGTCTGTACCATTTTGATTCCTCTAACTTAGTAAGAGGTATTCGTCTCTGGGCTTCATACTGAAATTAATTACTCCTAGTAATACTACCTAGTACGTACTGTGCCTTTAGTTTTGGAACTGCTTAAACCCAAACATGACCAATCATTTACTAGAACAAAAGTATACCATACCTGTTGTCACGGGAGCGATTTAGGCCACTTAGATTCTGGTCGAGGTTTCATCTCCGCGCGGCAGCCAAGTTCCGAACTTGGCTCAGCCTTCCCGCACTTAGTTTAATTTAGGACGTTTTTGAGTTTGAATGAAAATAGGCAGCGGAAATAAAGAAGACACACGAGATTACAGGAATCCCTATTCCCAACTTGTATTATTTAAAGTGAATACAAGAACACTAATGCCAACCCTATGGCCAAGACAAAGAATTCCCCAATTCTCTGCCCAAAACAAGACTTCCTCCCCTGAAGAAGTGACTTAGACTATTTCAAGTGCAACCAATGCTATAGGCTAAGTTCTTGCCCCCTTTGGCTAATACATAGGCACATATTTATAGGCTACAATACGGTTGACAAGCCCCAACCGCTGGGTTATCATGCCTAAAACGTGGGCACTTCATGGTCCATGATCAGCACGTTTGCTCCCATGATCAGCATGTCTGTCCCATGATCAGCATGTTTGTAGGAGAGTGGCAGCAACCGCCAACTGCTTCCATGTGCATTGCATGTGCGCCTTGGCCGAGCTGATCCGCGCCTAAGGCTGGCATTGCGCCCAGCCTTAGCCTTTAACACTGCTCTCACTCAATGTCTCAGCTTATTGCCGCCGCCGCCGTTGTCCGTCATTGTCCAGTCCTTTTGCCCGAACAAGTCCGCCACTAGCCTACTGCCGAGTCTGACCCCCAAGTCATTTGCCCACATTGCTTGTCATTGAATGCCTCGCCTTGCCATGCCTTGTATTCCTATGTCTTGCCCTGCTTGACATAGCTTTGCCGCACAAGTACTTTGCTAACCCGCGCGCCTAAGTGAGATGCACCTTGATTCCGTCCAAGGTGCCTTTGTCATGCCCCGCACTGTCCGTCATGCCGAGCTGCCATCATGATGTTGCCCCAATTTTAAGGGTCGTGCAACAAGTCCATCATGTAAATCCTTGTCACAACCCACACCTGCTGAGGATCAAAGTTAGGAGGGGTCTAACAAACCACCCCCACCAGAAAGATTCGTCGCCCTCGACGAACTAGCTTCGGTTTTATGGAACACCCTCAAAGGATTCACATATGCTTGTGTTTGCTCCTGATCCTCCTCTTCTTTTGGTTCTTCCGCAAACAACGCCGAAAGCTTTTCAATTCTGGGACAGTCTCTCGCCATGTGCGGTCCCTTGCAATTAAAACAGCCATTAAATATGCTGCTTTGTCCCTTGTAAGAAGGTCCAGCCCCATGCTTTTCCTTCTCAATGCCGTTGCCCTCAACAACATTGTCGTTTCCAGCTTTTCTCCACTCTTTTGTCCTATCCTTGTTTCCGTTCTTGGACTTGGGATTAGTAGAGAAATCAGAACCCTCCTGGCCCCACCGGAAATCTCCCAAAGCATCCGCAGCCGCAATGGCACTAGGAAGGTCTTTCACATTCTGCCTTCGAAGTTCCATTTGCGCCCGATGCGCCCACGATTGCAACCCGTAAAGGAAATTATGCAACTTGTCCTCCTCAGCCATGTTGCTAATATCCAGCATCAAAGAACTGAAGTCTTTGACGTATTCCCTCACTGATCCAGTTTGTTTCAGCTTCTTTAAACGGTCTCTAGCAATCCAACCCGCATTGCTAGGAAAGAATTGATCCTTCAACTCTTTCTTGAGCCTTTCCCAAGAGTCGATCCTTGGCCTACCAGCACTTGCATCATCAGCCACCCGTGTTCGCCACCATAATTTTGCATCGTCAACCAAGTACATAGTTGTAATGGTGACCTTTTCCTCATCACGAACTTTGGCAGCCAGAAAGTACTGCTCCATGTCCCACAAGAAGTTTTCGAGTTGCTTGGCACTCCTTGTGCCAGTGAACTCTTTCGGCTCCGGGATTCTGACCTTGGTCCGATCTGCCCCACGCTGAGTCTCATCATTGCCAACAGCCCGACGCAGCAGCCCATTTTCCGTTTTCAGTTCTGTACACTCTTGGCTCAGTCTGTTTAACTCGCCCTCAAGATAAGAAAGCCGAGTCATGATGGTTAGAAACTGATCCCCATCAGTGGTTCCGACAAGTGCCTCCAATGCAGCAACTTTTTCCCTCAGTTCTGCGTTGCCACCAGCCATTCTTCACAAAATTCTATCCGTTGAACTTTGTGTTGTTGTCCCGAATCAACAACGCTCTGATACCAGTTGTCACGGGGGCGATTTAGGCCACTTAGATTCTGGCCGAGGTTTCACCTCCGCGCGGCAGTCAAGTTCCGAACTTGGCTCAGCCTTCCCACACTTAGTTTAATTTAGGACGTTTTTGAGTTTGAATGAAAATAGGCAGCGGAAATAAAGAAGACACACGAGATTACAGGAATCCCTATTCCCAACTTGTATTATTTAAAGTGAATACAAGAACACTAATGCCAACCCTATGGCCAAGACAAAGAATTCCCCAATTCCCTGCCCAAAACAAGACTTCCTCCCCTGAAGAAGTGACTTAGACTATTTCGAGTGCAACCAATGCTATAGGCTAAGTTCTTGCCCCCTTTGGCTAATACATAGGCACATATTTATAGGCTACAATTCGGTTGACAAGCCCCAACCGCTGGGTTATCATGCCTAAAACGTGGGCACTTCATGGTCCATGATCAGCATGTTTGCTCCCATGATCAGCATGTCTGTCCCATGATCAGCATGTTTGTAGGAGAGTGGCAGCAACCGCCAACTGCTTCCATGTGCATTGCATGTGCGCCTTGGCCGAGCTGATCCGTGCCTAAGGCTGGCATTGCGCCCAGCCTTAGCCTTTGACACTGCTCTCACTCAATGTCTCAGCTTATTGCCGCCGCCGCCGTTGTCCGTCATTGTCCAGTCCTTTTGCCCGAACAAGTCCGGCACTAGCCTACTGCCGAGTTTGACCCCCAAGTCATTTGCCCACATTGCTTGTCATTGAATGCCTCGCCCTGCCATGCCTTGTATTCCTATGTCTTGCCCCTGCTTGACATAGCTTTGCCGCACAAGTACTTTGCTAACCCGCGCGCCTAAGTGAGATGCGCCTTGATTCCGTCTAAGGTGCCTTTGTCATGCCCCGCACTGTCCGTCATGCCGAGCTGCCGTCATGATGTTGCCCCAATTTTAAGGGTCGTGCAACAAGTCCATCATGTAAATCCTTGTCACAACCCACACCTGCCGAGGATCAAAGTTAAAGGTCTAACACCTATCTGATGAAGCATTGCACCCATTTACTGCAAGTATGTTTCTGTTTTAGATTTTACCATGTTTTATAGCCTGTTTTATGCACCAGCTTGAGGGGGAGTGTTAGAATATATAAATAGTAGAAAAATAACCCTAATCCAATATGTATTAGGAGTAAGCTGGCAGTTACGGAAGCTAAAAACGCGGTGTTTTGTCACATGTACGAGGAACCAGGGGAGAGAGGCAGGGGCAGGAAGTTATACCGGTTAGCTAAAGCAAGGGAAAGGAAGGCACGTGATCTTGACCAAGTTAGGTGCATCAAGGGCGAGTATGGTAGAGTTCTGATGGGGTGTCTCAAGTCAAGCATAGGTGACAGGCGTACTTTCGAGACTTACTTAACGAGGAAGGGGATCGTAACATAGAGCTAGGGAAGTTGGGGCATTCAGAGCAACATAGAGACCTTGGGTAATGCAGGCGCATTAGGACGAAGGAGGTTATGGGGGCTTTGCGTAGGATGAGTAGAGGTCGAGCGAACGGGCCAGACGAGATCCCGGTGGAGTTCTGGAAGTGCATGGGTAAGTCAGGAGTGGTGTGGCTCTCCAGGTTGTTCAATGCGATCTTCAGGACCAAGAGGATGTCGGATGAGTGGAGGTGGAGTGTAGTGGTGCCCTTGTACAAGAATAAAGGGGACATCCAGTGCTGCAACAACTATAGGGGTATCAAATTAATAAGTCACACAATGAAGGTCTGGGAGCGGGTATCGAGGCGAGGGTGAGGGATATGAACATCTATATCTGTGAACCAGTTCGGTTTCATGCCGGGTCGCTCCACTACAGAAGCTATCCACCTTTTCAGGTGGCTGGTGGAGCAGTTCAGGGATAAGAAGAAGGACCTGCACATGGTGCTTATAGACTTGGAGAAGGCGTACGACAAGGTCCCAAGGGAGGTGCTATGGAGGTGCTTGGAGGAGAAGAGCGTGCCGGAAGCCTACATCAGAGTAATCAAGGACATGTACGATGGAGCTAAGACTAGGGTTAGAACGGCGGGTGGCGACTCAGACATTTTTCCAGTTGTTATGGGGCTCCATCAAGGATCAGCGCTTAGTCCTCTCTTGTTTGCCTTGGTGCTGGATGCCCTAACCCGGCATATTCAAGGGGATGTGGCTTGGTGTATGCTATTTGCTGATGACATAGTCTTGATAGACGAGACGAGGGTCGGTGTTATTGAGAGGTTAGATTTATGGAGACAGACTCTCGAGTCTAAGGGTTTCAAAATAAGCAGATCTAAGACAGAATACCTGGAGTGCAAGTTTAGCGTCGAGACGAGCGAAGTAGGCAGGGACGTGATGATTGGATCTCAGGTCATCGCCAAGAGGGACAGTGTCAGATATCTTGGATCGGTGATTCAGGGGGATGGAGAGATTGACGGGGACATCACTCATCGTATAGGAGCGGGGTGGTCAAAGTGGAGACTTGCATTAGGAGTCCTATGTGACAAGAAAGTTCCACAAAAACTCAAGAGGAAATTTTATAGAGCTGTGGTTAGACCTGCAATGTTGTATGGGGCGGAGTGCTGGCCAGTGAAGAACTCTCATGTTCAGAGAATGAAGGTTGCGGAGATGAGGATGCTCAGGTAGATGTGCGGGCTCACCAGGTTAGATAAGATTAAGAATGAAGTTATTCGAGAGAAGGTGGGGGTGGCCCCGGTGGATGAGAAGATGCGAGAAGCGAGGCTGAGGTGGTTTGGGCATGTGCGGAGGAGAAGTCCTGATGCCCCGGTGAGGAGTTGTGAGCGGTTGGCAATTGTCGGCGTTCGGCGAGGCAGAGGGAGGCCTAAGAGGTATTGGGGAGAGGTGATTAGGCACGACATGGCTAGAATGCGGGTTTCTGAGGACATGACCCTTGATAGGAAAGTCTGGAGGTCTAGTATCAGGGTTGTAGGATAGGGGCTCCTAGAGTTTTTTGTACTCCTCACCCGGGGTGGGGTGAGGCTTGGCAGGGCTATCCATAGATGATTTGTGTTTTGGATTGTGTCCCCCTTATGATAGTTATTTATGGTAGTTACTTTATGATATTATTGTATGCTATTTTATTTATGGTTCTTATGTTTAGATAATTATTTACGCTATTTCTGCTAGAGTTACTAATGCTCTTTTGTTTTTGTTTTTGTGTTTCTTTTCCTTCACTGAGCCGAGGGTCGATTGGAACAGCCTCTCTGCCTTTCGGGTAGGGGTAAGGCTCGTCTACATATTACCCTCCCAGACCCCACTTTATGGGACTATACTGGGTAGTTGTTGTTGTTGTTGTATATTGTATCATGTTTAACACAATATGAGTCATATTTTCTCCCGTGCTTTCTCACAGCGCTTGGCAGGGCTATAGATTGACTATTTGTGCATTGGATTGTGTCTTCCTTTGGTAGTTATTTGTGGTAGTTACTGTCTGATATATTTGCATGCTATTTTATTTATGGTTCTTATGTTTAGATAATTATTCATGCTATTTCTGCTGGAGTTACTAATGCTCGTTTGTTTTTGTTTTTGTTTTTCCTTTCCTCCACTGAGCCGAGGGTCGATTGGAAACAGCCTTTCTGCCCTTTCGGGTAAAGGTAAGGCCCGTCTGCATATTACCCTCCCCAAACCCTACTTTGTGGGACTATATTGTGATCTTCCGATATCGATATCTGATCCCTAAGCTGAGCTCCAAAGTCTGGATTTCTTCCTAAAGCTAAAGTAAGGGCAAGGCCCCGGTCGGTTCTCCCTTTCTTTCCTGGTTATCTGTTCTCTAGTCGTATAATCATACCATTCTGCCATACTATTTTCATAATTCATTCCACGTGGAATCGTCTAGCTAGGGAGAAGATTACCGAATGAGTTTCAAACCTGTCCTCTTCGCTTCCCAAGATATTTAGGGAAAGGGGCCTTGTCGGCCACCGCTTGCTGACGACGGAATGCATCTTCAGTTAACGGGTCCTCGCCTTGGACTTATTTGGAAAGGTAGGTGTTCGGCATGTCCCTTGCTTGCGAACTTCTTTAGTAGGGCGGAGGTGCCATTCCTCACGTGTTGTTGTTGTTGTTATAGCCTGTTTTAAATAAATCCTTTTGCAGAGCCCAAGGATTTATGTCAACCATCCATTGCTTGGAGTTTCTCTCAAACCAGTTTCAATTAAATTGCAGAAACATTGATATGTATCTACTGATCCTATTTGTTGTCACACTTCTATCTCTTATGGGAAAGAGAGGGAGGCTCTCATCAGTTAATATGATGACTCATGTATTCAATCGGTTACAGGAGCATCGTTTGTTCTGTTTTTTTCTTCTTTTCTTTCTCCTATAGAAAGTAGGGACTAGGGTGAGAGTTTTGTCTGTTACCACCCAAAAAGAAGTCATCTCAGCTTGGAGTTTCTCACATAAACAGTTCCGATTTTGGGTTGCCGAGTTCGTGATTTGTAGACAGTGATCCTCTTGTTGTCACACTTATATCTGTTGAAGGAAAGGGAGGGGTAGATATTTGGAGGCTGTCATTGGTGATTTGAGACAAGACGGGTTGCTCTGTTGGTAAGCAACCTCCACTTGCAACCGAGAGGTTGTGAGTTCGAGTTTCCCCAAGAGCAAGGTGGGAAGTTCTTGGAGGGAAGGATGCCGAGGGTCTATTTGGAAACAGCCTCTCTAAGAGTGCACTAGCTTTAACTCCCTCTGATGAGTGCAACAATTCACATCCTTGAGCCTTCGCATTCCAATCTTGTGCACTAGCTTCTTGAAGGTTGACATCGGCAGAGTTTTGGTGAATAAATCAGCCATATTAACTACAATGAACATATTGCACCTTGAAAATCCTCGCTATCACATTATCATGCTCATAGTTACAGCAAGATACAAATGTGCACAAATTACACTGAGAAAGTGGTACTTAAGGATCAAAATTGTATATGCTTTAAGCAACTTAAATCCTTCATTGATTGTCATATAAGTTAAGTCATATAAGCCATATAATAGACTTTAGATGCATATCAAGTTTTATGTCATGCTAGATAAACAAGATATCGAAAACTGATTACACATATCATTGACTTTATACTTTCAAGTATTTGAACTACACGTCCAAAACTGCGTGCATTTCATATGGAATCTATTCTACTTGAATTGTGTCTCTTCCATTTGACCAATATTTTTGTGTCTATATTCGATAGACTTAAGATCCCCATATATACTTAGAGCTATGATAGATATCGTCAACGAACATTTTATATCGGTTCCAATATTTTTTTTCATAAAGACATAACATAGAGAACCCTTCATTCATATATTCAGGAATCCGAATCTCTCATGAGATTTTATGAAGTGTTATGTCATGTGGCCTTCTAGATCACTTACCTCCTTTGTTATGATCATTTTGATCTTTTGCTCACTTTATTTGTCAAGAAGTTTATTTGAAACCGATCTCTCTATACGCTTTAAGCGTACCATAGACTTTGTCCTTCTAGGACTTATTCTAATATGAACATTTGCTGTGAGAATATAGTTACTTTCTTTGGGTCAACAAATGCATCTAGCATGCTTTGCAATAAATTGCACATGAATTACCCTTTTATGAATTTCAAATTCATATTAGTTTATTCGAGGATCTAGATGTATAAATGATAATTCATTCCATGTAACGTTTTCTCAACTGTTGTATCTTGTTTCCCCATCATGTTAGAAAATCTAACTTGTTTCCTCAACTTTGAGAACGCATCTTTGTGCGTTATGATTTTAACCAAAATATATACCGCATCAATAATAATAAGATGGAATTATTTGGTTCTTGACTCTGAACCACTTGTGAGGGGAGAATGTAATATACTTTCGTATATAACCTATTTCAAACTGATATAGATAATTTTGTTCTCATAAGAAATATTTTAGCTATTAAGTGGAGGCACTTAATAAATTATTTTGTTAAACCAGTTGTGATGTAAACCAACTTATCAAGATGAACTTCTTGAATAGAAAATTTGGAAATGATGCTCGAAATTAAATTATTGAGCAAGCTACTTCGCAAGTACCAGCCAGGTTGTGGGTTAATAATAATCGCACATGTAACCATCTCATAGATGCATCGTATGTGGTATACATGGCAGATGAATGAGCCCATATTCACCTTTGATATTTCTAGACTTTGTGTGATTCAATCCCAATTTAGTTGGTCTATTAATTGACGAGAACAAGCAATCTAAGAGAATTCGTAAAGAACGTTCTAGTTCTTTAATATTTACCCATGTGGATTCTCTATTATTTTTTCATATCATACTTAAATTGATATGGCTAAACTGATTATGTCAACTGAATAAATTATCAATATTGATAAAATTCATATTTACACCATGACGTGTGCAATTATAAATAAACTCCATTTTATTATGATATTGGTTTTTTTATATCAATAACCATCCACTTTATTGTGTATTCGTTTATTTGTGTAGTACAAATTGGAGAATAAAGCGAATAACGTTTTACATACATATTACCCCGCTATAGTTGTAGTAATAGAAGATATTAAATGTTTCCTTTATTTATAGTCTCAATATAATCAACCGCTTTCGTGTATACTTTGGAAACTGAATACGTTTACAACACAATACCTTATTGGTAATCGATTATATTTCTCCAAAATAGTAATAATTGGCTCTTCCATAGCTCTCAATTAGTTTGGTACTACAACATATTCATCAACATCCATATGGTCATATATCTCTTTCAAGGAGAAAGTTATACCATTATGGTCATGGTTAAAATTATATGTAAGACACGTTTCTTGCATTATTGTTGTCCTTTAATAATCACATTGTCACGACCCCAATCCTGATCGTGATGCCGCCCAACACAATTTTTAGGCAAGCCCGACCAATAAAGCTCACAACTCAACAACACAACCTATTTCCAATTAAATAAGTTAAGTTTCTATAATTCAACTCTAATCAGAAAGATAAATAGGCACAATAATAAAAATCATGATAGCACCAATAAAACTTCCAAAGACCTGGGGTCATGAGTTTAGAGCCTCTAAGATAACAAAATGATAAATCCTTGGAAATACCGATGTTCACAAATGCGGAAAAATAATAAAAGGATAGGGGAGGAGTCTGATCCTGCGAACGTCAGGCAACTACCTCGACAACTCCTGAGAAGATCTGAAGCAGCAAATAGCTCAACTATGCTCCGAGGCAGCTGAATCTGCACACACGGTGCAGGGAGTAAATTGAGTACTTCCAACTCAACGGTAATAGACATGTATAATAACTGAAAGTAAAAAAACCCAAAATACCACAATGTAAAGCTGAAACTTACCACTTAGCCCATTTAACGATGAAACCACAGTAATTCAATGACAGATAGAAAGATAGATATCAACATATGAATTCAATGCAATGCACATGACCGTTGCGGCGTATAGCCCGATCCGTTTGGGTACCCGCGCTCACTGTGGGGGTTCAGACTCCGGAGGGGATCCTACAACCCAAGTGCAATATCATTGTAGCATTTGCTGCAGCGTGCATCCCGGTCCAAAATCAGTCCAATTATATATGCAAGCAAGCCACACGGACAGAACCAAGTTTACCATTTTCGATTCCATTTAACATGTATTATAGTTTAAGTGATTAAAACCTCAGAATATTACTAATCATTTCTAGACAATGTTTAACTGAGGACTGATATCATGGAAACATGCTTAATTTCATGCAACAGTGATAATAATCCCTAAGGGATCTGAATAACTGGCACACAGCCCAAATATGCTCATAACAATCCAAGTAGGATGTTTACTAGCCAATTTCTAGTCAATAACACAGTATAGACATCACTCGAACGGACTAAGCCATAGTCCCGTCCACAAATGACCCGGCACTCACAGTAGAGTACATGTCTCACCTCAATACATCATCACAGTTTGAGACACCGGAGGTCATCATCTACATCTATTAACCACCTCAACCCAGCCGTAGACTAGTCCGCAATGCCATTTCCTATTGAATCGACCTCCTCGCGCATCGAATCTAGTCAAAACTACAACGAATACATTACTATATGCTAAAGAAACATAACCCAATCGAAATCACTTGAAAAAACACTAAAATTTACGAAGTTGGTAAAACCCGAGCCTCAGGTCCACTTCTCGAAAATTTACGAATGTCACATCAACGGATTCCTCGTCTCTCCACGAGTCCGTATATATAAAGTTTACCAAAATCGGAACTCAAATGACCTTTCAAATCCCAAAAATTTCGTTTTCAAAACAAAGCCCTAGTTCTTCACAATTTCAACCCACTTTCATGAATTTCAGTGTTGATTCTTCAATAAAATGATTTTCTAAGTCAAAAGACTTACCTTCAATCAATACCCGTCGAAAACCCTCTTCAAATTGACTAAAAATCTCTCTTGGTGGAGTAAAAATGGTGGAAATAATAAATGGGCCGCGGGTAAAATATCACTTGAAAGCATTCTGCCCAGGTGACTTTAACATTACGCGATCGTGAGCATAGGCACGCGATCGCGATGAACAAATTCTCAGGCATTCCAAAACGTTCCATGCGAACACAACAGGGGTCATGTGATCACGGTGAACAACTTCCCAAACCTACGGGAACACGTCCAATTTCATGTGAACGCGTAGAAATAAAACTTACTGACCCAAAATTCTCTTATGCGAACGCGGGATGGACCATGCGATCGCGAAGCTTGACCTCCCAGTTCTATGAGATCGCGACCCTATTGATGGGATCGCGAAGGCTATTTTTCCTACTGCAACAACTGCTGAAATCTCAACTCCCATTAGCTAAATTTGGTCTGTTTGACCATTCGAAATCACCCCGAGGCCCCCCGGACCTCAACCAAAAGCACAAGCATGACCTATTACCTTATTCAAACTTGCTCGAGCCATCAAAATGCTATCGTTAACATCAAAATCCGCTAATTTTCTCAAATCAAAGCCTAAGTTTCTAAAAGCTTCCGAATTGCACATTCGATCGAAAACTCGACCTAAACACCTCCGAATGACCTGAAACTTTACACACATATCCAAAATCACTTAACGGAGCTACTTCAACTCTCGGAATTCCATTCCGACCCTCGGATCAAAATCTCGCATACCAACCGGACTTCACCAATTTCCTAACTTCGCCAAAATTCAAACTTAGCCAATTCAAGCCTAATTCTACACCGGACCTCCAAATTCAATTCTGATTGCACTCCTAAGTCACAAATTATCCCCCGAAGCTAATCGAATCATCAGAATTCACTTCCGAGCCCTCTAGTTAAATAGTCAACTTCGAGTTGACATTTTCAAAACAAGCTTCCCTTTAAGACACTAAGATTCTCATTTCCAACTAAAACCAATCCAATACTACCCGATTAACTCAACTACTGATATTGAAACATACTGAAGCATAATATGAGGGAAACGGGGCGACGTGACAACGGGTCGAGTCGTTACATCCTCCCCAGCTTAAACAAACTCTCATCCTCGAGTGTACCCAGAGTTGTACCAGAAGCAACCCAATAGCTGAATGACCCTACCAAGCACATACCTGGGGTGATCCCTCGTGACCTTCCTCGTATAGGTCTGATAACACAATTTAGTTTAAATGTCACAGTTGTACCATAGAGCGGCATTGCACTCTCTAAAATCATATACAAGATCAGAACCTCACATCTATACTCAAAATAAGCCCGAACCAACTGTAATAACCCATTCCTGCAACCTCAGGTGCAATCATATGATGTACTACATAACCCAACCACTCGAAACAATATCTACTATTCACAACATTTGCCCACAACACCCGAATACCAAGATCTTATTCCAACACTTTCATATACTGCCAACGATAAATGAACACGCAATAAACTGTAACGATCTCTCAGATCAACCATTCATGAAGTCACTTCCCTTTAGACAACTATCACAACAGATTTCCGAGTTGAACCTCGATATTAACCTTCCAACAAGCTCAAGACAAATCCGTTCGTATTCATTTATGACTCCAACGATCACCTCGAATCCTACATACCATTCTGGTGATATGACACCTTATCACCGGCCTAAGCCACACTTGCATAATACGCGCACCATTAAGGAACGACTTGAATATATTCAAATCATGATATTGACTCAAACGAAAGAGTTGTACCTCAAGCTCATCAGTACCATCACATCACAAGGCTGAGACCCCGTCTCACATCATCGAAATAGAATACCTGAATCCTTCTTGAAAGGACATAACTTCACGTGGCCTCGCCACAACGCGCGATCCTATCCAAATACTATTACACATGAAGTACCTCAAGTAACCATGCTCAAAATAGACAACCACGCACAGATTGATGTCTGAAACCAAGCAATGCATCACACTCTCGGTGAAGCAAGCAATATACCATCAAATCCTGAAAGGACACAACCGATGCGCCATTCGTCGAGCAACTCCCAATACGGACTTTCCTCAGAAACCAGAAAGCAAGGTGTACAAAGTAACATACGGAAGCTATTCTCAATATCACACTGTTGCGACACGCAACCCGATCCAGATAACATACCAGTGGCGGAGTGCCACCCAATCCATAGAAAGATCTCACATAGGGAGATGTTCATCGAGCGAAATTCGCTCATAATAACAGAATACCGAGTATCGGTCCTAAGCACACTGAGTGCATAATCATATCTACTTATAGTGTTGTAAGCTACAACACTCAGCTTCCACTATGAATCTCGATAGCACCGCAATATATGATCCCACCATTCGAAATCATAGCGCCTCACAGCACAAAAAAGCAACTCATAAATCTTCCCAGATCACTAGCAGGTCCAATAACGATCGAATAACCCATCCTTTATTAATACAATTCGGGACTAACCATGCCAACTCAAGCTAACCACGTTTCCAATAAGCTTACCAACAAACTCATTACCAAGAAGCCTGAAGCTGCTTCTTCCACTACTACAACTCATGCCAGAGCCGTTCGATACGGTGCCTGACACCAAATAAATATTGAAATCCACAATTTCTCCCGGCGACATGCCCATCCACAAGGAACGCGTTCGAAAAGGTCCTTCAATACCGGAATTGAATCACTGGTAGAAAACTCTATACTGACATCCGTCACCAAGGCCGAATTAAGTATAGCAAATCCTTCCCAACCGTTCGCTGGTCTTTGGAACACAAACCATTCTGCTAGGACATAGTATGATGCATCCTGCTACGCAAACCCATAGCACAAGGGTCTAACATAATCCAACACAGAAACAACCAGTCTACACACCAAATAATATCCAAATCTAACATACTAAGCAAGGAAAGATCCACTCGGGCTTTCAAATCCCAATAGCCTCTAACGGTACCAATACACACGATCCACAACCACTACATAGACTCTATCGGAGAACTCCCAGTCTCCAACTCTGTTTAACATACAAATCACTATACCTGATTTCCACATCCCGTCATATGAATGCCTATCACACAACAGGTACCAATTCATTCCATGAAAAATATTATAAAATTTCCCGTACCATCAACAAACTTAAACATCAACAGACAATCCCAATCAAGAAAATGCCGCAATCCCACCGAAATATTATCAACTTAATCACATTGCCCTTTTTTCTGGAACATATACCCTCGTCAATCACTGTGAATAGCAACACCATTTTCTTGGTCATATGAGGATCATTCACCCTAATCATCTGAAAGATCGATTCTTTAATCACCTGCAGCTGCCCGTGCTACTTAAAAATTTAATGACTTCCCATTACGAACTGGACCGAGCCTTATACACACAAATCTCAAGCCTCAATAACATATCGCACCTACCATACAACATTTGAACATGAGAACTTTCATCTCCCTCCCGTGCCGCATACATCGACGCACTCAACTTGTCAAGAACTTTCATTGATCCCATTTAGAAGAAAAATCATTACACACTCCAAGCTTCGCATACCCACAGAAATGTACTCATCTTCAAACCACGGTAAAACCCATCAAGAACATATATGCCATCTCTATTTGTACAAGCTAAACTGCCAAGGCTGAATCCTTCTATCTAACCCAAGTTGAGCAAGCCGTCAAAACCCAAGAGCATTGCTGTAAAGTGCCTGAAAAAGCTCACTATCTCAAACACATACAAAGGATTGATCATACCCTAACCATACTGATTCCGTCTATTATTATGTTATTCCGTCTACCACATTTCTCTTTTACTCATCATCCACTTGATAATTTCTCCCTCGCTGTAGCATCACATTGCCTCAATCTGGGCTCACCACAGGTGCTTTGATCATAAGACCACACAGTCTAAGACCCATAGGCCACTGAATACTCTCTCAGACGTTTCCAGAAATACCACGTTCTAGAATACTTTACTTTGAAGAACTTCATGCGACATTCGAATTTGTTACTATTACCTTCCAGATACGGATACATCGAATCCCATAATCGACCTAAGAATACCACCTGCCTCGATATTTTCCGATGAAAACATGATCTCTGACCACATACACAACCTGGAGACACTGATTGTTACATGCCAAATCTTGTACGAAATAAAACCATTCACTCTTATTCAAATATAAATTATCTGACTTAACGAATCGAACTACTCGAGCCTTATTAGCACTCTGACACCGCAGGACATGATCTCATTCCAATACCAATAACCATCTTCCTTCTCTATACACTGAGCATTCTTTATCAATAACAACTCAAGACATCCTAGTATTTTCTCACATCCACGAAGCACCATATATCCTTTATCAAACTTTTGCTTCAATCGTGCTATCCTTGGCTCATTTTCTGCAACCAGGACTGATCCATCAGTATACCTCAAAACGGAAACAACATAGCAAATAACCATTCGACCAGCTAATCACAACAACCTTCCCAACTTAGCTCGTAGCCATATATATATATATATATATATATATATATATATATATATATATATATATATATATATATATATATATATATATATATCAGGACACACTCGATAACCCGAAATACTTTTACTCTAATGATGCCACAATATTATAGTGGGATTAAACTCAAATCATCTACTAGTTTATGAAAAAGACATATATTTGGATTCTGAAATCCTCTACATACCTCGCATTCATCCCCACATCAGCTGAGTTCACTCTCTGAAGCGACTCAAATTTGCAAATTACAACACGCACCTTTCAATTACACATGATATCTTCTCACAATATACATAGGCATCTCATCACTTCAGAACACTCCGCAGGAGATAACCCATCTGATTCGCCGCAATATAAAATTTCTATATACGAAGCGCCGTCATACACATTCACAGCTACTTAGTCTTCCTGAGTCTGAACTCATACCGCAATATGCTATTTACCTCACTCCCAACTAAAAGAGCTGAAAAGGTTCTTCACACGCCCATAACTCGGGGCGACACATCCAATCGCAATGGAAATCAAACACTTAATGATTCGTCTATCATCTAGCAGGCCTTCTTCGACACTTCCAATTCATATAGACACATCACACAACACCAACATACTCATCACGTAGGTATTCAGCCGCCATTCCCACAATTACGGATGATACTGAACATAGAAGTTCATAACACTCTCTCGCAGAAATAACACCTCGGCGCTCAAGCCATAGGCAAAGATTCAGCCTCAAATCCTCCAGACCGGCCCAATATCAACTCATAGAAATCGCAACTCGCCCCTTGGTCGGGGAATCACAAGCCATCAAGCACATATAATACCTAGCGCTCATGCGCGCATACAGACGTGAGGAAGGAATTTCAAGAGTTATATTCCAAGCTGAATCAAGTAAGCATGATAAGATTCCAAGAAAGTGAAGTTTTTTCCTAAAGGTTCTGTAGTTTCTCAAGGATAAATACAGCCGTCACCGTATCGATCCGAGTGACTCTACTAACCGTCTCATGACTCATGAGGCCTAGCAACCTAGGCTTTGATACCAACTTGTCGCGACCCCAATCCGATCGTGATGGCGTCCAACACAATTGTTAGGCAAGCTCAACCAATAATGCTCACAACTCAACCACACAACCCATTTCAAATTAAATAAGTTAAGTTTTCACATAATTCAACTCCGATCAGAAAGATAAATAGGAATAATACTAAAAATTATGATAGTACCAATAAAACTCCCAAAGACCTGGGTTCATGAGTCTAGAGCCTCTAAGATAACAAAATGATAAATCCTCGGAAATACCGATGTTCACAAATGCGGAAAAATAATAAAAGGATAGGGGAGGAGTCGGGTCCTGTGAACGCCAGGCAACTACCTCGACAACTCCTGGTACATGGAGTAAAGTGAATACTTCCAACTCAGCGGTAATAGACATGTATAATGACTGAAAGTAAGAAATTCCGAAATACCACAATGTAAAGCTGAAACTTACCACTTAGCTCATTTAACGACGAAACCACAATAATTCAATGATAGATAGACAATCAGGTATCAATGTATGAATGCAATGCAATGTACACGACCGTTGCGGCGTACTGCCCAATCCGTTTGGGTTCCCGCGCTCACAGTGGGGGTTTAGACTCCGGAGGGCTCCTACAGCCCAAGCGCAACATCATCGTAGCATTCACTGTGGCATGTAGGCCGGTCAAAATTCAGTCCAATTTTATATGAAAGCAAGCCACACGGGCATAATCAAGTTTACCATTTTCGTTTACATTTAACAGGTATTATAGTTTAAGTGATTAAAACCTTAGAAGATTACTGATCATTTCTTGACAGTATTTAACTCAGGACTAATATCATGGAAACATACTAAATTTCATGGCAATAGTGATAATAATCCCTACGGGATCTGAATAACTGGCACACAGCCCAAATATGCTCATAACAATCCAAGTATGATGTTTACTAGCCAATTTCTAGTCAATAACACAATATAGAAATCACTCGGACGGACTAAGCCATAGTCCCGTCCACAAACGACCCCACACTCACAGTAGAGTACGTGTCTCTCCTCAATACAGCATCATAGTGTGAGACACTGGGGTTTCACACCCTCAGGTCATCATCATCTACATCTATTACCCACCTCAAGCCGGTCGTGGACTAGTCCGCAATGCCCTTTCCTCTTGAATCGACCTCTTCGCACGTCGAATCTAGTCAAAAGCACAACAAATATATTAATATATGCTAAAAAATATAACCCAAATGAAATTACTCAAAAAATATCAAAAATCACGAAGTTGGTAAAACCCGAGCCCGGGCCCACTTCTCGAAAAATTAAGAAAGTCACGTCAACGGATTCTTTGTCTCGCCACGAGTCCGTACATATAAAGTTTACCAATATCGGAACTAAAATGGATTTTCAAATCCCAAAAAATTTGTTTTCAAAACCAAGCTCTAGCTCTTCACAATTTCAACCAACTTTCATGAATATGAGTGTTGATTCTTCAATAATATAATGTTTCTAAGTCAAGAGACTTACCTCCAATCAATACCCGTCGAAACCCTTTTCAAATTGACCAAAAATCTCTCTTGGCGGAGTAAAAATGGCGGAAATAATAAATGGGTCGCGGATGAAATATCACTTAAAAGCATTCTGCCCATGTGACTTTAAACTTACGCGATCGCGACCCTAGGCACACGATCGCGATGAAAAAATTCTCAGGCACTCCAAAACATTCTATGCGAACGTAACATGGGCCATGCGATCACGGTGAACAACTTCCCTAACCTACGCGAACGAGTCCAATTTCATGTGAACGCGTAGAGTAAAAACATGCTGCCCCAAAATCCTCTTATGCGAACGCGGGATGGACCACGTGATCGCGAAGCTTGACCTCCCAGTTCTATGCGATCGCGACCCTATTAATGCGATCGCGAAGGCTATTTTTCCTTCTGTAACACTACTGAAATCTGCAACTCCCATTAGCTATATTTGGTTCGTTTGACCACCTGAAATCACCCCGAGGCCCCCGGGACCTCAACCAAAAGCACAAACATGACCTATTACCTTATTAAAACTTGAGCGAGCCATCAAAACGCTATCGTTGACATCAAAATCCGCTAATTTTCTCAAATCAAAGCCTAAGTTTCTTAAAAGCTTCAGAATTGCACATTTGATCGAAAACGCGACCTAATCACCTCCGAATGACCTGAAACTTTACACACATATCCAAAATCACTTAACGGAGCTATTGAAACTCTCGAAATTCCATTCCGAACCTCGGATCAAAATCTCCCATACCAACCGAACTTCACCAATTTCCTAACTTCGCCAAAATTCAAACTTAGCCAATTCAAGCCTAATTCTATACCGGACCTCCAAATTCAATTCCGATTGTACTCCTATGTCACAGATCATCCCCCAAAGCTAAACGAATCATCAGAATTCAGATCCGAGCCATCTATCTAAATAGTCAACTGCCAGTTGACTTTTCCAAAATTTGCTTCCCTTTAAGAGACTAAGTATCTCATTTCCAACTAAAACCAATCCAGTACTACCCGATTAACTCAACTACAGATCTTGAAACATAATATGAGGGAAACGAGGCGGTAATTTGCGTGACGACGGGTCAGGTCGTTACATACATTGCCAAAATAGTTTGGCGTACAATAGGTACATGACCAATGACCATTCATGCCATAATAATGGCATTATTTTCTTATATCATCTCAAACCTCCTTCTAGAGGTGAGTGTGGTATATTCATTACCACTAGAACGTTCATATTCTTCTATGAACGAATATGTATTCATAAATTAGATGTTGTCACATTCACATCATGAATGGACCATAATCATCTATATGTGCTTTATAAAATCTCATGTCAAATCGATGACAACTATTTCTTTCACAGAGTGAAGGATTATTTTGAGAATCCTTATTATTCTCGATATCACAATAATGACGATTATAATTTCGTCTATTATCACGTCCACATCCATTGGTACATTCATTAATTGATACTGATTATTTTTAACCAAATTAAGTGCATGCAGATCATTCTCAATCTCTTAATGGGTCCTTTTTTTATTTTCCACCCAATGTACGATATCCACATTGGAGCCCGATTATATTCGGATTCGCACCGTGTAAAGCCCCATTCGGGGGGAGCACTCCGTACCAACGATTTTCCATACTCAGAGCTCGAACCCGAAACCTTTGGTTAAGGGAATCGCAATCTCATCCACTGCACCACATCCTTTGATGGTCTCTTAACGAGTCTTATTGCTTATCTTTCATTTCCACTTTTACGATTTTAAATCCACTCATACCACAAAAATGCTACTCCTTCCATCCCGAGTTAAGAATATAAGATCGAATAAAAGATTTTGGAAATATATGGTGTAAAATAAGTCATAAAAAATTATGCAGATATAAACATCACAGTAAAAATAAGATAAGAAGTTTAAAATAAAAGTTCTACTGAATACAAAAAAATATCATTTTGTTTGACACTGATTAAAAAGAAAAGAGTGTCACAAAATAGATAATATAAAATTAATCATAGGGATGTGTTTAATACTTGAGAAAAGAGACCAGTACGCGAATTGCAGCTACATGATGCTCTTCGGTCGCCCATGATTTCTATTAAATTTTGTGAATTCACTTAAAGTTTAAATTATTAGATGAAATGGAAATGCTTTAATTTATTTATTCTATATTTAAAATACGAGCCTTTTTAAGTGTAATTAATTTTTTTAATGTGCAAATAAACCCTTATAAGACTTAGAAGTTGAGCATAAAAAGGCCCTTGGAAGATTGATGAGATTTCTAACTAGAATCCCTATTTTAACCTAACCAAGCAAAATTCAAGTTGGAATTTCAAAAAATATAAATTCCAAAGTAAAATTTGAAATTACAATTGATTTTCCTTCAGTAAGTGGATAATTCATAAAGTGAATAAATATTTTTGCTTCTTAGCACTTTCTAAGGTCCAGCAATAAGTTTTAATATTTTAACGATAAATAAACGAAATCTATATTTGAACAAAAAAATTTAAGCATAAATTGTCAATATTCAAATAATTTTACCAATAATCGATCAATTTTTATTTTTCACCACCAAATAAATATTTCAAACTTTAAAAATTGAATAATTATGGTGCTCAAGTCAAAAATGGATACATTTTGCTAAGACCAATTCAAACGGGGACATTCCTTTTAAGGCATGTTCCTTTGGAGGATATTGTAAAAGGAGGATATTGTTTGACCAAAAAGTAGTTAGCTTTTTGTTAAACTAATTAATGAGGAGGTGGTTCCCAAGAATCCTATAGTCAGACACGATTTTCCAAAGGAACCAGCTCCTGTTCCTGCTCAAGAGCTTTATGAGAAAGGGTTGCGTCAAATAACCGACCTTCGATCCAAGTACTTATTCCGTCTCAGGTCGTGTTTATCCCGGTGGGAGATGACATAGTAAAGGTTCACCGACCTGGATACTTTCCTTTTTATGTTTGTCCGTTCTTGGTCGGTTATTCTCTTCCTCTCCCCCCATTAGTGGAGGAGTTTTACCGATTTTACAACGTATGCCTGGCGTAAATCTCCTCTCATCTATCCAAAGTTTTTCTTATGATGGGAAGTATGCAGAGTTCGATGGTTGCGAGGCCAATATTTTCCATCTACTGCATCTATTATCGGCCAGCTTTTATAGAGGCACGTTAATACATCTCCAACATCGTGGGGTCAAGGGGTTGGTGGTCGGGATGGATAATAAGAGAATCCGGCGATTCTGGTGTTAATACTTCTTCATCAAGGCCGAGCACCCGGTGGTGAATCCGATCGGGTTTCCTGAGCAATGGAATTATAATCGCAAGCGTCCTGCCGTGTTTCTTTCTTTCTCTTTTATTTTTGAATCCCGTGGGTTCCTTGTTTTCAGATGAGAGGCGTGCAGCTTCTCCCGTCTTCGATATTAAAGATTTGGGTGACTCACGTGTTATCCCACACCGTGGGAATTCGCGACTGGCCATCCTTTCACAAGTGATTTAGACCCAAGACTCCAACCAGCAAATGTTATTTCTACCTTTACTTATTGCGGTTTACTGTTGCATTTTGATGCTACCTTATTTTGGGTGCTAGGTCGGCGAGTCTCTAAAAAGGCGAAGGCTCCAGTACCTGTATTTCACAAAGTTATCGCGTCAGTTTGAATGTAATTTGCCTTAGCTAAATCTGTTTGAGGAGGTCAGACTCAAATTGCCGCGCGAGATAAAATCTCTTCTCAGACTATCTTTCACCTTGTAGACGAGACATCTAATGGCAAAAAGACATCATCGAGGAAAATATGAATGGAGGAGACCAAGGAGTCCATTTTCGCTAATGTTGAGCCAGAAAGATTCATGCTTTGGAAGTCGAGTCTATTCTTACACCATACATCGAGGTCGTTCCTATGGAAGGTGTTGTCATGGAGAGGAGACCCTCTGTGGTTGAGGGGGTTCGCGGTAGCGGAGAGCTTACATGGTCCGCAGAACATGGCTCATCATTGGAGGCCAGGGGGAGGAGAGTTGTCCCTACTTGGGAAGACGGCTCTGGCTTGGACATCGAGCCTGAGGAGGTATGGACCTTCATGGAGAGGACTACTCGTGTGGAGATGAGGACAGAGGGTCCTAACTAATATATAGTCATTCCCGTGGACTACGACCTCTTAGAAAACTCAGAACGGGCGGTGCCGGCCTTTGCTCCCCTGTGTGTGGCTTCTGAGAACACAACGCTATCGGTGTGGTATATCTGGAATAGCCCTGCAAGTGAGTGTTTTTCTATGTTAGGATTTGTTTCGTATGTGTAATACGCTTGCACTGACTCCTCCTTTCTTTTTACATCTCAGACTCTTATCATGGGGATTGAGCGTGACCGGCGAGAGGAGCGAAGGACAACCATTTTTAATAAGGTGACCTCCAAGTACAAGGAGTGTCGTACCAAGCACCGAAAGCTACCTGACTTTCTCAGCCATAATTGTGAGTTTTAGTCACTTCGTTATGGGCTCAAATAGAACTACAATGAGCTGACAAAGAAAGATTAAGATCTGAGGGAGAGAGATGATGAGCTCATGAAGGCCATCGGTAGGTGCAGCGAGCTTGACGTAGTGCTAAAGGTCAAGGAAAACAAGCTCGAGGTGAGTAAGGGGTGATGGGTGAGAACGCTGAACTTCAGGCGCATGTGGCGTCATTAATGGTTGAACTCGGGCAGAGGAAGTCAAGGGTATTGGGTCGGGGCGAGAAAGGCAGGATAGCCGTTATGGCTGAGGTCGCGGCCCTAGATGTCGCTCTCCGTGTTTGCAAGTCCGAGTGGTCTAATGAGGCAGAGACATTGGCGCTCGTGGTGGCAAGGTTCGATGAGCGGATCAAGGGTTTGGAGGCATAGCTATCTGAATTAAATGAGCAAGTCGCTGCCATAAGGGCCGAGAAGATACAGTAGCAGGCACAACCGTCTACATCTCATACTCCTGCCTATCTAGGCATGTCGCAGGAGTTGTACGAAATGTGGGTCAATGTTGGGGCTCAACTTGACGTGTAAAAATCTTTGCTGGTTGCCGGGAAGGTCTCCGATGAGGAGCTTGAGGACATATATGTCAAGTCACGTGCCACTCATGAAGCTTGTAATTACGACCCTAGTACACTCGGCGGGAACAATGATGACTAGTATGATGGCGGGGACAATGTGGTGTGAAGCTTTTGTTGGAAACACGTTTCAAATGCAATATACTAAACGTGTGTTCTTTTGTAGGTTTTGATAAATGTCAAACAAAGCAAAAAGCGATATATAGCAGTACTCAAGGACAAGCACAAAATGGATGCATTACAAGAAGCTCAAGACAAAGTTTAGAAATGTTATAATTGAGTCAATATTAATTGTGATCTTGATTCCTCAACTTGGCTCATAACATGGCTTCTCTACTAAAATTATTTTTCCAAAATCATGCATATCTAACTTAAGTGTCAAATGATTTTAAACTATGCATATTTATATTTGTTAAAATGTTTTTCAAACATGCCTCAAAAATCTGGGCTAAGATAATCGATTATGTACTTATGATAATCGAGTATCTCTAAGCCAAGACTGCATGACAATCGATTGTGAATTAATGATAATCGATTGTGAGTAAGTCAGTTAACATCAGGTTTTTGCAAACTGCATAACAATCGATTGTGTACTTTTGATAATCGATTGTTAACTGAGGCAAAGTTTTCAAAACTCAGAAAAATCGATTATGAACTAATGGTAATCGATTAGAATGAGAAAAATGTCTCCCAGTGTTTTGAAATTAATTAATAACCGATTATGGCTTTTGATAATCGATTATATATGAGACAGAAAGTTTTGAAATTAATTAATAATCGATTATGGCTTTTGATAATCGATTATATATGAGACAGTAAGTTTTGAAATTAATTTATAATCGATTGTTCTATTTGATAATCGATTGTTGGAACTAACCGTTGTCATACATTTTCAAATTACCTTCAGGTAATCGATTGTTGATATTTAACAATCGATGTTTTGCATAAAATCTGGAAAAGATTTTCTGAACGTTGTTAAAATAATCGATTGTTGATTTCCTGATAATCGATGTTTTATGCCAAAAATTGGAAAGGATTTTTTAACGTTATAAATAATCGATTATTGATTTGAAGTAATCGATTGTTGACGTAAAATCTGGGATTGAATTTTTGATCTGATAGGCAAACAATCGATTGTTTAGTCTTGACAATCGATTGTCACTGAGTAATTTCAGCAATCCTTAATTGGCAATTAGACAACGGTAAGACTGAGTTTTTCACCTATAAATACAGGCTTAACTCAGTGTTTTCACAACAACAACATATACAATTTAAGTATTTTCATTGCTAAAAGCTTTCTTACATTGATCATCATTTTCCATTCATCCATAAAGCTTTTTGAAGAGCCATTCTATTGAGCTAAGTTGTTGTGATCTTGAGCGTACTATTTCTACTCATATCTACTCATTGAGGAGTACTTTGTAAAGTGAGTTTGTTTTGTGTTTGTAAGAGAATTGCGATTCTCGTTTGTTGAGGAACTTGTGATTCCTCAGTTGAAGTCTTTGGGATTGTTATCCCTGAGCAGTTGAAGTCTTTGGGATTGTTATCCCCGAGCAGTTGAAGTCTTTGGGATTGTTATCCCCGAGCAATTGAAGTCTTTGGGATTGTTATCCCCGAGCAATTGAAGTCTTTGGGATTGGTATCCCCGAGCAATTGAAGTCTTTGGGATTGTGATCCCCGAGCAACTAGGTGAGGCTTTTGTCCTCAGCTGTAACGGTTTGTTAAGCACCCGTAAGCTTGACAAGTTTAGTGGAAATCTCGAGAGAGTCTCTCGGGGACTGGACTAACCACGTTTGTGGCCAACCAGGATACATCATTGTGTAAGTTTATTCTACTGCACTTGTTTTAATTTCTGCAAAGTTTTTTAAATTCCGCACTAAAACGCTTAATATTTTTAAAACGCTATTCACCCCCCCTCTAGCGTAGAGCGTTATTTCTAACAATTGGTATCAGAGCCATACTCTCTGAAAAACTTAACAGTTTGAGAGAACCAGCCATGGCTTCTACTCATGATTATTTTGCAGGAATCGGTGAAGGCAATTGCTACACGATGCCTCCAATATTTGATGGAAACAACTACCTAGGTTGGAAAGATCGGATGAAAATCTTTATCATCGCCAACGACCTTTATCTGTGGCAAATCATCAAACTTGGCGGTCAAATGACAACACAAGTCGGGAAAGCCAAGGTAAAGGAATATAATACTAATGCTATAAATATGTTGTATAGTGCCTTGAATCAGGAAAATCATCAAAAAGTCTCCCACTGCAAAACTGCAAAAGAAGTATGGGATAAACTTGAGGAAATATATGAAAGCACGCCTCAAACAGAAAGAGACTGCTCAAATGAGAAACCAACTACCCGATGTCTAATGGCCGACAAAGAAAACAACGAAGAAGAGGTAAGTATCTCTAACTCTCACTCGTTCGAAGAATTACAAAATGCATATGAAGATTTGTATGGTGAATTTGGTAATGCTGTCAAAATGATTAGAGTTTTGAAGAAATCACTTTCCCAGCAAAAATTAGATTTTCAGAAAAATCTCTCTTTAAAAGAAAAGGATTTTGAAGAACGTCTCTTATTGAAAGAAAAAGATTTCAAAAATCAACTTTCTTTAAAACAAAAAGATTTTGAAAATCTGTCTCTTGATAACGAGAATCTTGTAAAAGAAAATCAGTTTTTGCAAAATGATAGTGTAGAACTTACAAGTCATTAAGACTATGCATGAAGCTTCTTATGTTGATGAATGCTCTACTTGTACTTCCTGCGATTCTTTGAAGTTAGAAAACACAGAACTTAGGAAAACTTTAGAATCACGAAGTATAGATGTCCCTAAGGTTATTGAAGAAAAGGAAACGTCGAAGAATAATCAACGGCATAAAAGCAGAAATCCCATTAGAAATTTTACTGCTCCACCTAGAAATAATTCTAGGGCTGTAAATGAGTCTAGGACAAATTTCTTTAGACCACCTAGACATTACGCTAGGATGTATGAAAACAAGTCTAAAACTAACGCCTTTAGATCACCTAGATACAACTCTAGAAATTGGAATAATGAATCTAGAGTTAATCACTTTACATCGCCTAGAATCAATACTAGGACTATTGTTGATAAGCCTAGAACGAACTACGTTAGACAACCTAGAAATGACTCTAGGATTCTCAACGCCTCTAGGAATGACTCTAGATCACCTAGAATGTATTTGGCGCAACCTAGGCATTGGCACAATCCGAACGTAGTATGCCATTATTGCAATCGGATAGGTCACATTGCACCCGTGTGTTTTGCTAAACATAGAGATTTATCTTTTGGTTATAATTATTATTTGCCTAACCCCAAAGGACCCAAAAAGATATGGGTACCAAAAACCTCTCCGTAGGTATTTTTGCAGGTGTGCTTGAAGACTACAAAATTGTAGTAGATGCGCCAAGCACGACACCCAAAGGCATCGAGAGGAATTTCGGTTAGCTATTCTTTTTGATAAAACCGAATATGTGCAAGCTATTAATGTTGACAGATTTGTTGATATATGGCAGCTGGTGTTATTAACATATAAGTTGTCAACTTGATTCTCACCCTGAAAAACGTTGACATGCGTTAATTGTAAGAATCAATTTGTGAAATTTCTTGTTGACTATACTTGTTGATTGACATGCTGAAAATTCATTTTTGATTACTAGTATCAACTATTAAATGCTTGATCCATGCTTTGACATATGTTGATTCGTGCATTGAATGAGTACCTACTAAAATCATGTTTAGTTGAATTATGTCTTGACAATCTTTTCAAACAGCAAAGTGTTTTAAATCATGTTTTAATATATGTTTTGATAAATGCTTTTTATATTAGCATACTCTCATAATCGATTTTCAGGACTTAAAAACCTTTTTGGTCTAGTCCACAATCGATTGTTCACAGGCACAATCGATTGTCCGTGGTTTTCTGAGTTCAAAAACTCTGTTTCTTGCAGATTTTTCAGGAACTAAGTGTCAAATAGTTCAACAATCGATTGTCCCTTTTCAACAATCGATTGTCAATCGGTAAAAATCTCAAGATTTGTTACCATTCTGAATTCTGAACTCGACAGCTATCATTTATCATCGTGTCAGTTCAAAACAGGCATAAACGTTCTTGAACTTTTTTTTTAAAAGGCTAGGCTTTCATTTTTATCATGCCCAATTGTATGTGTTGATATGTCTTTGTTAACCATCCGTATCAATTCTCCTTGAATCATGCTTTGTTTTGGTTCTCATTATTGCAAATGCGCTTAATTGAAATATTTGACATTTGTTGCAATATGGATTGCTGAAAATAACCTTGTGTATCACTGTTAATAAAATAACATTTGATGCATTTGTTATGCTCTCCGTCAAATGGATTTTTCATTGCTTTTGTAACAATCGGTATTTCCTGAAAAATGTCAAATTGATGTGTTGTGCTTAAACAGGTGATAAGATGGTTGATTCATGATTTGACTATCTATTTGAAACAGCATGCAATATATGTTTTGACAAATGCCTTTCAAAATAACAATAGGTATTTTTTTTGTTGATATAATTGATAAATTTATAGAAATCGTCATATTGTATATTCCTCAATATCCTTCCTATTCTTATGTGAATATGGTAAAAGGAATTAGCCTTAATACAATCTTCTTATCAAAAGAAGAAATATTTTAGGCAAATTTGTTACAAGTAAGAGGAATGTCATTACATTCCATTTTGTCTTACTTAAGAGGGAACTTGTGCTTTGAAAGAATTGATTGCATAAATTTTATTGATGATATTCTCTTAACAAATATCTGTTTGGGTTTTGAATTGTTATTATGGTGATAAATTGTTTATATATATATATCGGAAATGGCTTCACTTGATTAAGTGTTGGAAATGCTAATGTGCTCGCATGAAGCATTCAATTCAATCTCTAGCAAATTGAGATGTCAACGATGGAGGATGACATCAAGACAAACCGGGTATGATCGTTCCTTACTCTACCCTTTAGCTAGTTGAATTGGTATTATATGTCACAAGTATTGATATGAATGTTATTTTGATAAATTGCATAATTGATTAAGTGCATAAATTGTATTGAGTTTTGATTTTCTAAATTGGTATTTATAACAATTGGTGTTGATTATATGTATTCATGATGGAAAATCTATTTTCATAAAAACGTTTTCATCCGAAGAATCATTATCTTCCACCATGTGTTGATGACGTTGTTTCATTCATAATCAATTGTCATAAATCCAAAATTGATTATAATATATTCCAAATTGATTACCATACTTCCAAAATCAATTTTCAGGACTTAGACCATTTTTGCCCAGTACACAATCGATTGTCAAGTTCCACAATCGATTGTCAGTGATTTTCTGAAATTTCAAAAACATTCTGTTTCAAGCCAAATTCTCAGAATCTAAGTGTCAAACTTGACACAATCGATTGTCTCTATCACACAATCGATTGTCCAACGGTATTAATTCAAAAATTCTTACCATTCTGAGTCCTGCAGCTCTCGTTAATCGATTATCAGTTTTTATCAGTCAATCCAACTGGCATAACACTGTTCAACAATCGAGTGTCTCAGGTATACAATCGATTGTCTCAACGGTCAATTCCAAAACTCGACCGTTTTTGAGTTAACTTCAGGCATAATTTTTTTCCTATTCTCCCCTCTATAAATAGGAGATGGTGTCTTCATTCTCATCACCAAATATTCAAGCTCAAAGCCTCAAATCCTCCTCCAAATCAAGATCCAAATTCGGATATTTTAAATCATCTTACCCGCATTGAGACAAAAGTTGATCTTAACCCGCTATGTCCAGGGATACTTTGACCATGTCAACTATCAATATGGTGCTGTTGTCCCATTTGAGGCACCGCCGCAAAACATGGACGAAGATGATGATAACGAGGATTAAATATTTTCTTGTATTTTTATTTATTTAATGGCCTATGTAATATTTTATCTATTTAATGAAAGTTGATTTTTATTTGAAATATCTCTCCTATTTCCATTATATGAATTATTTGATATTTTCAAAAGGGGGAAGTACATATTTTTTAAAAGGAAGAAAAGAAAGGCTATATGCAAGACTAGAGTTTATGTATACTTACATGCTTTCTTTGAATGTGTTGCATAAATTCAGGGGGAATCTTATATTAAGGGGCAATTTTTTTCAGTGCAAACGATTCGATTATCCCATATAATAATCGATTATGTTGACGTTTGTTGAACTAGCATGCTATTATTAGACTTGTTATCTAGCCACTTTTTGTTAATGTCAAAAGGGGGAAAATAAACGGGCTATGCATGCATAATATATTTCCCATGCACTTTGATATAACTGCACACATTTAGGGGGAATCATCATTTGAGGGGAAATATCTTATGAAACATGAACATGTCTATGATGCATATTGAATTATCTTGAACTGTTATTATTATTGCATATATCCCGCTTATGTTTGCCATTATCAAAAAGGGGGAAATTGTTGGAAACACGTTTCAAATGCAATATACTAAACGTGTGTTCTTTTGTAGGTTTTGATAAATGTCAAACAAAGCAAAAAGCGATATATAGCAGTACTCAAGGACAAGCACAAAATGGATGCATTACAAGAAGCTCAAGACAAAGTTTAGAAATGTTATAATTGAGTCAATATTAATTGTGATCTTGATTCCTCAACTTGGCTCATAACATGGCTTCTCTACTAAAATTATTTTTCCAAAATCATGCATATCTAACTTAAGTGTCAAATGATTTTAAACTATGCATATTTATATTTGTTAAAATGTTTTTCAAACATGCCTCAAAAATCTGGGCTAAGATAATCGATTATGTACTTATGATAATCGAGTATCTCTAAGCCAAGACTGCATGACAATCGATTGTGAATTAATGATAATCGATTGTGAGTAAGTCAGTTATCATAAGGTTTTTGCAAACTGCATAACAATCGATTGTGTACTTTTGATAATCGATTGTTAACTGAGGCAAAGTTTTCAAAACTCAGAAAAATCGATTATGAACTAATGGTAATCGATTAGAATGAGAAAAATGTCTCCCAGTGTTTTGAAATTAATTAATAACCGATTATGGCTTTTGATAATCGATTATATATGAGACAGAAAGTTTTGAAATTAATTAATAATCGATTATGGCTTTTGATAATCGATTATATATGAGACAGTAAGTTTTGAAATTAATTTATAATCGATTGTTCTATTTGATAATCGATTGTTGGAACTAACCGTTGTCATACATTTTCAAATTACCTTCAGGTAATCGATTGTTGATATTTAACAATCGATGTTTTGCGTAAAATCTGGAAAAGATTTTCTGAACGTTGTTAAAATAATCGATTGTTGATTTCCTGATAATCGATGTTTTATGCCAAAAATTGGAAAGGATTTTTTAACGTTATAAATAATCGATTATTGATTTGAAGTAATCGATTGTTGACGTAAAATCTGGGATTGAATTTTTGATCTGATAGGCAAACAATCGATTGTTTAGTCTTGACAATCGATTGTCACTGAGTAATTTCAGCAATCCTTAATTGGCAATTAGACAACGGTAAGACTGAGTTTTTCACCTATAAATACAGGCTTAACTCAGTGTTTTCACAACAACAACATATACAATTTAAGTATTTTCATTGCTAAAAGCTTTCTTACATTGATCATCATTTTCCATTCATCCATAAAGCTTTTTGAAGAGCCATTCTATTGAGCTAAGTTGTTGTGATCTTGAGCGTACTATTTCTACTCATATCTACTCATTGAGGAGTACTTTGTAAAGTGAGTTTGTTTTGTGTTTGTAAGAGAATTGCGATTCTCGTTTGTTGAGGAACTTGTGATTCCTCAGTTGAAGTCTTTGGGATTGTTATCCCCGAGCAGTTGAAGTCTTTGGGATTGTTATCCCCGAGCAGTTGAAGTCTTTGGGATTGTTATCCCCGAGCAATTGAAGTCTTTGGGATTGTTATCCCCGAGCAATTGAAGTCTTTGGGATTGGTATCCCCGAGCAATTGAAGTCTTTGGGATTGTGATCCCGGAGCAACTAGGTGAGGCTTTTGTCCTCAGCTGTAACGGTTTGTTAAGCACCCGTAAGCTTGACAAGTTTAGTGGAAATCTCGAGAGAGTCTCTCGGGGACTGGACTAACCACGTTTGTGGCCAACCAGGATACATCATTGTGTAAGTTTATTCTACTGCACTTGTTTTAATTTCTGCAAAGTTTTTTAAATTCCGCACTAAAACGCTTAATATTTTTAAAACGCTATTCACCCCCCCTCTAGCGTAGAGCGTTATTTCTAACAGCTTTGTTTATTATTTTTTACTTTTTATGTTTGTTATGCGGGGGAGTCCCTGACTTTTCGATCGTTTGCAAGTAGTGTATTTGAGTAGTCTAACTTAAAGTAAAATCAATTCGAGCGAGGTCGAATGTAAGGTAATTCGAGTGATGTCGGATGTAAGGTAATTCTAGCGAAGTTGGATGTATGGTAATTCGAGCGAGGTCGAATGTAAGGTAATTCAAGAAAGGACAAATGTAAATTATTAAATGACTTGGTGGAGTTGTGCAAAGATGTTGCTTTGTTTATTTCATTCATTGGAGAATATTACATGTTTCTTCTTATTTCATTCATACATTGGAGAAGTTCTAGTCTACCTAGTTCCTTCATCGTTCAGCCTGGAGAAGTAGTCGATAGGTGGGCGATGAATCATACTCGAACTTCGAGACAACCCCTTCGTTTCCTCATTAAAAACCTCCCCGATAAAACCCAACTGGGACAAAACCCGAGTGAGGGAAACGAGTACGACTTGGAGGGCGTCCGTTCTCAGAGGTTTATGTATTTGAGGTGGGCGATGTTCCAATTATTTGGTAATAGTTTTCCCTCCATTGTTTCTTGTTGGAATGATCATTTATTTCCTGCTTCCATGATTTTGTACGGCCCGTCCCAATTGGTCATAGTTTACCTTCTCTTGAGTCCTTGCTTGCATGTGTTTTGGCTTTGAGTACATAGTCCTCAACTTTGAGTGGTCGTACTTTGTCCTTTTTGTTGTCATATCATTTTGCTTGCTATTTTTGGGCTATCATTCTTATGTATGCCATATCTCTTCGCTCCTCTGCTTCGTCGAGGTCTTGCTTTCTGTTCTCATCGTTTCTTGGTCCGCTTTTATTGGAGTATCTCAAACTTGGTTCCCCGACCTCGACCGGTATCACTTCGTCGATCCCATAGACTAGTGAATATGGCATTTCTCCTGTGCTAGTTTTTGGGGTGGTGCGGTATGCCCACAACACTTCTGGTAGCAATTCTGGCCACAGTCCCTTGGCGTCCTCAAGCTTACTCTTCAAGATTTTTAGTAATCCGTTTTTGGGGGATTCGGCATGACCGTTGCCGGTAGGGTGATATGGCGTGGATAGTATTCGCTTGATTTGCCATTTCTCGAAGAATTCGACGGTCTTTTTTCGGTAAATTGGGGTCCGTTGTCATAGCTGATTTCATTGGGGATGCCGAAGAGGCGTATGGTATTTCTCCATATGAATGTGATAACTTCCTGTTCACGTATTTGGGTGAATGCACCTGCTTCTACCCATTTGAAAAAATAGTTAGTTAAAACCAAAAAAAGTGTCTTTTACCTTGTCCTGTTGGAAGGGGTCCAACAATGTCCATTTCCCATTTGATGAACGGACATGGTGATGTAACCGAGTGGAGGTGCTCGCCCTCTTGGTGTATCATAGGAGCGTATTTCTAGCACAGCTCGCACTTCTCGGCATAGTCGGTGATTTCTTTCTTCATGGTGGGTTAGTAATAACCTGCTCATACGAGGCATCTGACGAGGGCTCGGTTGCCGGTATGGACACTGCAATGGCGTTCGTGTACTTCCTTGAGGATGCGTCTTGTTTGGTTCGGCCCTAGGAATTTTGCCAAGGAGCCTTCAAACATTCTTTTGTAGATGTCGTACCTGGCCATCTAGATTCAAAGCTATTTGGCTACCTTTTTGTCTAATGGGAGTTCTCCCTCCTGCAAATGTATTATGATACAATTGCGCCAGTCCCAAGTCAAATTTACAAATTGTACCTCAAGTTGGTCTATTGACGAGTGGAGGAGGGTAATCACGTTTTCTTTTGAAATGTTCTTGGTGGCTACTGCTAATTTGGCAAAGACGTCTGCCTCGATGTTTTGCATTCGAGGTATCTGGTGGAGTTGACATTCGGCGAATTTTGGCAGCAGTTTATGAATTTCTTCCTCGTATTTTTGTAACCTCTACTCTTTGATTTGGAAATTCCTTGTGACTTGGTTTACAACAAGTTGTGAGTTGCATCTGAGGATGACTCGTCGTGCTTCTTATTTGAGAGCTAGCTTTAGTTCTGTAATTACGACCTCGTCTTTGCCTTATTGTAGTCATATCGGGGCACCATATGGATTGGCATATGACTTTGCATGTTGGGACCTCGAGTACGAGTTCCAGTCCAGATCATATGCGTTGGAAGCGCCATCGATGTATAGGACCCATAGGTCGGGTAACTTAGGAGTGGTACTGATCGCTGCCGACTCGACGCAAAAATATGTTAGAAAGAGCGAGTCGCTATAGCTTTTACCCGAATAGAGGTCCGGGATCGAACTTCCATAGGGAGCTAGTAGTGGAGTTGTATTTTCTGTCTAGCCTAGAGACGTGTTTGTGCTTCTAATGTCATTTCAAACATTTTTGGATTTTTAATTTATAACTACTATTGTAAACTATTGATTAGAACTAAATTATGCTACGAGAATATTGATAAGTTGTATTCTAATGGGAAGAAAGGCACTAGGGTCGTGGCAACACATAGGTGGCTAATTGACAGGTAGATGTTAGTAAGGATAGATTGACATATTTGGGGCTTATGCTATCACCGTTGCAAAATTTTATCCACTCTCACACCTCTCGGTAGGGAAAGTGATTTTTCCCAATTGACTTTCTCGATACCAATTGGGTAGACCAATTAGACCAAGCAACTAGGGTTCAAGTAGGGTGATTACTCTATCAAGATTTAACCCGTTAATATGTACTATCATTTCTCATGAGTCCATCCCAAATCCTTGTTGGATCAATTTTGGGGTCATTGACTCTTTTTCTCAAGAAGAGACAAACCCACAAAGCTTGATTAAATAAAAACATAAAATCAACCCAAATAGCAAACACTGAATATCAATCTAAACCTAGATGGCAACACCCATCAATTACCCACATTAGGGTTGAGCCACAACCCTAGCTAATGGGTTTAGCTACACATAATTAATGAAAAAAATGAAGAAATAGATGAAAAACTAAACATATTAATTAAATTACTAATTGAAAATTACAAGAAGCTATGGAGAATTTAAAGCTAAAGTACCAAAATGGCTACAATATTGTTCCCAGGCGCACAACTGTGTTTCTGAATACAATACTTAACCTAAAAATGGTAAAATATTTTATTTATAATAGGCTGAAAAAACTGGATAAAAATAACCTCGAGGGGTCAGTGGGGACCGCACAAAAGCAACCGCGGCCGCACTGGCTCTTGAACTTAACTATTTGGCTTCTCTGAACCTAAGGGACGAGGTCTGCGTAAAAGTGTACTGCGTCCGCAGAGAGGATCTCGCGTGGACCGCGGATGACCGCGGACCGCGTTGATTTGACTTGGGCATTTGACAACCTCTCTGAATCTCCTTAATGCGGACCGCAGAAAAGAGTGAAGCGGCTGCGAGAATCCAATCGCTACCGCGTAGCCTTCATCCTGGATATGCCATGTCTCTGAACCTCCTAGTGCGGCCGCATCCACTTTTGCGCAGTCCGCACTAGGCCCATTTTTTCCTCAATTCTCTTGGTCCTTGATACTTAAGCAGGGTTCACTCCTTTCTTAGCCGATCTTGACATTTCGTCACTTTTTCGATCAAACCTGCAATTAAGCACAACCTGTTAGCATTTTGGAATTATTTTGTAGCAATTTATCCTCAAAGCGTAGGCAAGTAGGGGGGATAAAACACGTTAAATACTAACTTATCAACTTCCCCAAACATAAGCCTTTGCATGTCCTCAAGCAAACAAAATAAGACTCACCCCTTAAAGAAAAATCCAAGTAATTCCAGTTATCCTAAAGCAACCTCAACAAGCATCAATTGGGACTAACAATTACCCTCAATACGAATGCATCATTAACATATTAAACCTTGAAAAACTATGGATCAAGTGTGACACAAGAGCATCAAGAGTTTACACATTTCATCAAAGAATTTCTCTCAATTACTTTGGTTATTGTGGAACCCAAACTCACACATCCTCAACTCTCCCAAGCGAACCTCAACTTTTAGAGTATTAACACACAAACTACGGTTGATGGAATTTCACTCATCTCTCTCAAGAAGGTCACAAGTCCGGACCTAGGTACCATATGCTTGCCCCTTATGTAAGTATCCACTAATGTAGGTTTCCTTTAACTCAAGATCATATAAGGATTTGGGGGAGTCATAGTGAAGGCTTTTGGGTACGGGTAGGACATGTTTTTATTCAAGTGGGTTCAATCTTAAGCACTTCGTTTGATTTATTTTGGCATAATTCTATTGACTCTTTTGAGTATTTCACTTCTTTCCAAGGGGTTAGAGAGATACATTATCACTCTTTCTTATGCAATTCAAAACATTTCTTCTTTTTCTACTTTTTCCTCACCCTTTTCGCTTTTGTTTTCCTTGAATCCCTCTTTATTCTCGTTCATATTGGACTTTCTGTCCTTTTCTTTTATTTCTTTTTCAAAGCCTTCCTTTTATTTTTCTTTTATACCTTCTACCACTTCGTTTCCTTTCTTATCTCTCTCCCCAAACTTAGACATTTGCCATCACTGAAAGGAAGATTTGGGTGCCAAGAGAGGGTTTCATTTAGAACGGGTATAAGTTTGTAGCATTGGTTATTTAAACAAAAAAGTTTAAGGATCAAAAGGGTTAACTAAGTATTATCTCATTGGTAGGATATGGAATTGTTCAACTTAACATTTGGATCAAGGAGAGCCTATAATCACTTCTTAAGTCACATTTCACCGAGGATTTTGCTTCAACAAACATTCAGGAAAATTCTAGACCATTGGCTCAGGACTTGGAATCACAATTTTTATTTCTCACCACACACGCTAGGAGATTACTAAAGACATCGAGTCAAGATCTCACAACGTCCTTAGTTACAAATCAAGCACACAATGGTTCGAAAAGACCACATGATGATAGTTTGGTCAACGCAAGAGTATCAAAGCCACGACTTTCACCATCCTAAACATAACATTATGTCTTTGACCATGGGATCAAAGGCAAATGTGCTAGGCCCAAGTGATGCTTTGCTTGAGGTACCCTTAACTACAATTATCCAAAAATAAAAAGAACAAAAACAGACTCAAACCCTTACGAAGGTTATCACGCCATCTATCATTGGGAAGACCCACCTGGTTCGCAATTCTCCTTGGAAGAACTGTGGCAATAAGAAAATCGAGGGCTTATTGAAAATTCCAACAACAAAACAAAAGGCTACGGGCCTATTTACAAAGCTAAAAAGGAAATTCTTTTGCAAAAATAGAAAATAGAATGAATATGTACAATGGGGGATTTAGAATATACAACGGGGGATATATACAGAAATGTGACTTTATACAGGCCAAAAGAGGGAATAAAAAGTAGTAGAAAGTACGATAAAAGTAGCTAAATATAAAGTTATATACAACGCAAAATAGAAAATCAACAAAAACATAAACTAAGAATCTATATATACAGTCATCCAGATCATAAAAAGTAGGGCGCACCCCCACGAATAAAAGTTGGCATTATCTCCAACGCCAACTAGCAAATAAGCATCAAAATCAAAATAAACGATATAGGAGCTCCCTAGGACTGGTCCGTCCGCATGGGATCATCAGTGGTCCCCAAGTCCTCTATATGTGCGGGAACCTCAGACTGGTCTCCTGCTGCTCAGCTGTTGGGATTAAGGCATGCTCCTGGACCAGCGCGGTGACAAGTGCATCACTGGAGAGGACCTCCTATGGGTATACTAGCTCAATAATTGCACCAACTGAACTGGAGAACTTCCTCTTCCTCCTTGGAGGCCTAGGTGCCTCCTCCTGCTGTGACTGTGGCACTGGTGCTACTGCTGGGGCTGGATCTCTGAATGGTAAGTCTAAAGGCATCTAGTATGCCAATAGCTTATCCACATGGTCCTTAACTCTTTCATTGACTCCTTGGAATCCCGTGACTTCCTCATCCTCTTGTTCTCCTTGGAAAGCTCCTTCAGAGCCTTGCCATATGAATCCACCGCCTTAGACAAGGCGTCCTGAGTCCTCATGATCTTCTCCTGGTTGTACAGGAGCTTCTTTAGTGTATCCTCAATGGACTGAGGAATCTAATCTGTGGGAGGAGTTGGATGGGCCTCAACAGTAGCAGACAATTTTGACAACTTAGATGTCGCATCTTACATCCAGCTGTTCAAACTAGCTAGTGTCTGGCTCAACTGATGGGTCGTAAAATGAGCCCGGGAAAAAGGAACTCCAAGGCTAGCTGAAGTACTGGGTCTAGTAGAGAAGGAAGGTCCTGTAGAAAAATCATCAATAGTGGTAGCAGAAGGTATGGTGGAAGGATCTGTGGAAGTCTCAACAGAAGACTCTACCGCAACTGGCTCCTCAGACTGACCAGTTGGGGCAGAAGCAGGTGGCTTGTACTTCTTGTCCTTTGGGTTGTCAGGCCCATGTATGCTATACCATGCGAATGGGGCCACCGGTCTTACCTTCACATCATAGGACTTCTTTTTTACTTTCAAGTCCCGGAAGTAAATGGTGAGAGTGTTAGGAAACAGGTAGTTTCGGTCACTATCAACCCCCATAGAAGTAATAGCCCGGTGCATCACATTTCCCACATTAATAGGAAAGCCCGCAATTATAGAAGCAATCAGAACTACACTGGGAAGTGGTATAGTTTGATCATGGGAAGTGGGGTAATGTCTGTTGACACAAATGTCAACCACCCCCTGGCCTCAAAGTTCAATGTCCTCCAAACAATCTTCACTCCTGCTTGTATCCAATCTGGAATAGTACCTACGTGAGCTAAGTACCTAGCTTACCACGGGTGAACCTCTTTATTCATTTCAAACTTTTCATTGTATTGGGTCTCATCTTCATCATTAAACCCCAAGTACTCATTGAAAAGCTTGCCCAGAGAACACTATACTTCTGTTCCGCACTTTGGTCACAATTAAGCCCCTTTTGACGTGGGCCATATTGCAGTATAACTCCTTGACCATGTGCCCATTGGCCTCTATTAACTCAACCCGAAAATGCTCCCAACCCACTCTGGTATGAAATTGTCTATATACATTAGGGAATAAGGGCAGCAAATCACTTATGATGATACTCCTCTCTGGAATCAACTTTCGTACTAGCCACCAATCCCTAAACTAATCCAAAGCCACTTGGCTGAAAAATCGATCTTCCCAAGCTTCAGGTTTTCTTGTTCATTCAACACCCCCAACCCGAGGTACACCACCATCCGGTACCTCATCATCACTATCAGTCCCACCTTCTGCACTCTCCCCATATATTGAAGCTGGGGGGGGGGGGGGTGGAGTATTCACCGTTGCCTGCTGCTGAGCCATTAGACGACTTAGAAGGTACACTGTAGTTGACCTTGGGCTATAGGTGAAACTCGGTCAAGGGGGCTGGCGCTGAGTCAGAGGAGCAGTCTTAGGAGAGTACGTACTCACTTCCGGAATGGTCATCAGTGATATCAACTCGTTTCCTTGTTTTTAGTTTAGGCCGGGGAGTGAGTTTAACTTGTTTCCTTTTTCCTCCCTAGGAGGAGTCACCATGGCCGGTTGTTTGGCACCTCTACCTCGTTGTTTTACCATTCTCTGCAAGCATAAACATCTAACATTGTTAGTTTAAGCACATGCACTGAAGCAGGTGAATGAATTAAAGTTGTAGACAACAGAAAATATGTTGCAGACACTGATGCAGAACCAGGCACCGCGGCCTACATCATCAGGAGTGAGGCATCGTTAGGAGTACCGCGGACCATGGGCCGAACTGAAAAAGGGTCCCCAAGAAAATCTTTGTGAATCTCACACCGCGGTCCGCACAAAATGGGGTCACGGCAGTGGTGGGCCAGCGCGGACAACACAATATGCAATGTGGCCGCGCTTGAATGAAGTTATCTTTCAGTTATTTTGGAAACTGCAGTCCGTGCAAAAGGGTAATGCGGACCGCGTCAGGTACCTTCGGACCGCGCTAAGGAGACCATGGGCCGCGCTGAGTCAGATTTGCAAGTGCTAAGTTAGGGTTTCAACTTTTTTCCCATTTTGCTCAATTTTTTACACCTACTTGTCCCTACTCAGTTACCCAATCATTAATCACTTTTAACACACAAAAACTAAAATTAAATTTAACCTAAACTAATTGTTCAACGAAAAATGGAAAGAAAAAGACAAGTTACAACTACTGGGCAACAAATAAGATGAAAATAAAAAATTAGTTAATCATATATTCATGAAATGTTACCAGGTTTATGACGATTGAACGCAATTCATCCTAGAAAGCAAGAAATTCGGTCTCATGAAAGGATGAACAGTGTTTCTAAGGCTATGAGTTTTCAAAGTTCGAAAAGGGTTCACTAAGACCCTTGGTCTCTATTTATAGACAACCAGTGGGACCCTTAGTCACCTATTAGCGCGACCGCACAAAAGAGACCGCGGACTGCGCTGGATTTGCTTCAACGAGGTTTCAGTAGGCAGCCTCCGTGGACCACACAAAAATGGAACGTGGCCGCGGAGGTCCATCATAGACCGCACTAACTGGAACACGGTGGAAACTTCAGAGAGTATCCAACAGCTCCTGCCAGTGCGGACCACACAAAGTGCACCGCGGACGCACTGGCAAACTTTAGAGACTATGCAATTTTCCCACTTGTTTTGCACTGCATCAACACAATTCATGCTGTCACAAACACTTAGCTCAAAAATCCTATGCTACAAAGAAAATCAAAAAGAAAGATAAAGACATGGGTTGCCTCCCAAGAAGCGCCTGATTTAACAACGCACGACGCATGTTACCATTACATCACTTCAAATGAATGACTACCACCACGTGGATGTCATCAAACTTCCCCAAATAATGCTTGACACGATGCCCATTGACTCAAAAAACTTCAGCATTTTTGTTCTTGAGATCAATAGCACCAAACGGGGTCACACCAACAACTTCAAATGGTCCACTCCACTTTGACTTAAGTTTTCCCAAAAATAACCTTAACCGTGAGTTGAAAAGAAGAACCATATCACCAACCTTGAATTCCTTTTCCCGAGCATATTTATCGCGAAGATACTTCATCTTGTCCTTATACAAGGACGAGCTGGAGTAGGCATGAAATCTAGACTCGTCAACCTCATTGAGTTGTTCAACCCGGAGATTCGCCGCAACATCCTATTCCATGTTCAACTTCATCAAGGCCCACATAGCCTTGTGCTCCAATTCCACCGGAAGATGGAAAGCTTTCCCAAACACCAAACAGTATGGAGACACACCAATTGTGGTATTGTAAGCCGTACGATAGGCCCAAAGAGAATCATTAAATTTTTTTGACCAATCGGTTCTATTAGCATAGACAGCTTAGATTAAGATACTCTTAATTTCTAGGTTGGAAACTTCCACTTGGCCACTACCTAGAGTATGATAGGGGGTGGTCACTTTGTGATTAACTCCATACTTGGCAAGCAATAAAGCAAAGGATCGGTTGCAAAAGCGTGAACCTCCATCACTAATGATAGCACGGGGAGTGCCAAACCTTGTGAAAATACTCTTTTTAGAAATGCCACCACACTTCGGGCTTCATTGTTGGTCAAAGCGACCACTTCAACCCACTTCGAGACATAATCCACCGCCACTAAAATGTAGGTGTTACCACAAGAGCTCACGAAAGGACCCATGAAGTCGATACCCCAAACATAAAACATATCCACCCTAGAATTGTATTGAGAGTCATTTCATACTCTTTTGAAATCCCACCGGCTCTTTGGCATTCATCACATCTCTTGACAAAATCACATGCATATTTAAACAAGGTAGGCTAATAGAATCCGTAAGTAAGCACCTTAGAAGCCGTCCTCATCCCGCCATGATGGCCACAATAGGGAGAGGAATGATAAGCCTCCAAATACTCAATTGTTCTTCTTCCGGGACACATCAACAAATCATACCATCGATGAAAATATCTAACAAATATGGCTCGTCCCAATAAAAATCCAAGCTATCCCGCTTGAGCTTCTTACTTTTGTTAGAAGAGAGCTCATAAGGGATTATACCAGTCACAAGATAATTGGCGATGCCGGCAAACCACAACATATCATGCATTGACACTGCAAGGAGTTGTTCATCGGGAAATGCATCATTGATCTCAAGTCCGTCAGAAGGCCTTCCCTCCTCCTCCAAAAGGGACAAGTGGTCCGCCACTTGATTTTCACTCCCTTTCCGGTCCACAATTTCTAGATCAAACTCTTGAAGAAGTAACACCCATCTCATCAATCTTGCCTTGGAGTCTTTCTTTGTTATCAAATACCTAAGGGCGTCATGATCAGTATGGATAATCGCTTTGGCCCCATAAGGTATGGTTAGAACTTCTCCATACCAAAAACGATAACCAACAATTCCTTCTCGGTGACTGTGTAGTTCCTTTGAGCTTCATTCATAGTCTTGCTTGAGTAGTACACCGGATGGAACATCTTGTTGATCCTTTGGCCTAAAATTGCCCCCACCGCACCGTCACTCGCATCACACATGAGATCGAAAGGCAAGATCCAATTTGGTGCGGTAATGATAGGGATAGTTGTCAACTTGTGCTTAAGAAGCTCGAAAGCCTCCATGCACTTTTCATCAACAAACTTTGCATCTTTCTCTAGCAACTTGCACAATGGGTTAACTACCTTAGAAAAATCTTTGATGAACCTTTGGTAGAAACCCACGTGGCCAAGAAAACTCCTCTCCTCTTTGAAAAAAGTAGGGGGAGAAAGCCTTGAAATAACCTTGATCTTGGCCTTATCAACTTCAATTCCTCGCTTTGAAATCTTGTGACCAAACACAATACCCTCTTCTACTATAAAATGGCACTTTTCCCAATTGAGAACTAGGTTTGTGTCTTCACATCGTGCCTACACTCGATCCAAATTTCCCAAGCACTCTTCAAAAGAATCGCCAACCACACTAAAACCAGCCATGAAGACCTCCAAGATATCTTCCACCATGTTGGTGAAAATAGCCATCACACAACGTTCAAAGGTTGCCAGAACATTACACAATCCAAATGGAATCTAGAGAAAGCGAATGTGCCATAAGGACATGTAATGGTGGTCTTCTCTTAGTCCTCCGGGGTAATGAGAATTTGATTATACCCCGAGTAACCAATCGAAAAAGCAATAGAAAGCCTAGCCCACAAGACGATCAAGCATATGGTCAAGGAACGGCAACGGGAAATGATCTTTTCTAGTCACTTATTAAACTTCCAGTAATCTATACAAACTCTTCAACCCGTCTTCGTCCGAGTAGGAATAAGCTCATTGTCATCATTGGTCACCACAATCATCCCGCCCTTCTTCAGTACACATTGCACTGGAGAAGTCCATGAACTGTCAGAAATAGGATAAACCACACCGGCGTCACGCCACTTGATAACCTCTTTCTTTACCACTTCTTGCGTAGCCTCATTTAGTCGTCTTTGATGCTCAAGTGAAAGTCTCGCATCCTCCTCCAATTTGATTTTATGCATGCAAAAGGAGTGGCTTATTCAAAAGCACGACCTCAAGTGGATCTTCAACATTGATCATCGAGCTTGTGTCATCCACTATCACAATTGTGACAATGTCCACAAACGAGCACACCTCGGTGCTATTTGGTTGCCTCATGGACTTGCAAACGTGGAACATTACCTTCTCATCCCCAACACAGATATTCAACTCTCCCGCCTCAACATCAACGAAAGCCTTCCCCGTAGCTAGAAAAGGACTCCAAAGGATAATCAGGACTACAAAGTTCACTTCACAATCCAATATAACAAAGTTGTTCGGCAAGATGAATTTATCAACACGGACAAATACGTCATCAATTATACCCAAAGGCCGCTTCATTGACCGATCTACCATTTGAATTCACATTGAAGTTGGGCGAGGTTGTCCAATTCCCAAGGTTTTGAAGACCGAATATGGCATCAAGTTTATGGTTGCCCCCAAATCACAAAGGGCTTTGGCAAAGTTGGCACTTCCGATGGTACAAGGGATAGTGAATGCTCTGGGATCCTCAAGTTTTGAAGCCATAGAAAGTATGATTGCGCTCACTTGATGAGTCGTATTAATAATCTCACACTCCGTTGACCTCTTTTTTGTAACCAAATCCTTCATTAACTTTGTGTACCCGGCATTTACTCAAGTGCCTCCACCAAAGGCACATTGATAGTAAGAGTCTTCATCATCTTAATGAATTTCTTAAATTGGTTGTCACATTTCTTCTTGGCCAACTGTTGAGGATAAGGCGGAGGTGGCCTAGGAAAAGGTGACTTAGCTTTGGGCACCACCGGCTCGGGCATATCAATCATGTGTTCCCTAGACGGGTTCATGACATCTTGTGTCTCCATCTCAACCTCATCAATATCAATCCACACATCATTGTTCACATTGGGCTCAACTACACTCTCAACTACCAAAGGTATATCATCATCCCACAACTCAATCTTCATTAACCACAACTTGATTTCCTCGTGAGGAATGCTCATCACCGCCTCTCCCACTTCGCGTTGTGACAGCTATCACATGATTATTATAGCCACACTTAGTGTTTACTACCATATCACTTGGTAGAGCACCCTTTGGGCGAGTGTTTACAGATTGAGAGATTTAGTAGAGTTGCACCTCCAAGTTCTGTATAGAGGTGTTGTGGGATGCCAATTGAGCATTGGAGTCGTGGTTCTTTTTCATCATTTGATCGAACATAACTTCAATTTGATCCATATCATTACCCGAAGAACTAGACCCTTAAGATTGAAACGGAGGCGGGTTGTTCGGTTGTTGATACACCGGGGGCCTTTGAAAGCCTTTCCCCCGATTGCCTTGACCACCATTGTTATTCCACCTACCTTGACCATTTTTGTTGTTCTTATTGTTGTTGTTGTTCCCATTTCAATTCCCTTTATTACCCGAATTATTGTTCCCCCAGTTTCCACCTTGGTTGTTGTTGTTGTTGTTCCAATTACCATCTTGTTGATTGCCGCTATTTTCTTAGGGTCGCCATTGTTGGTTCGAAGAGTTGCCTCGGTTGCCTTGATAGTTATTGACATATTGAACCTCCTAGCTTTGGTCATCATATCACTCATTCGAAAAAACATTCCCATCATCATAGTTATCAATATTTTCTTGAGCTGGTTGCCCTCTTTGCCTCCTCTTTAGCATATTCACTCCTTCCATATCATTGACTTGGCACGAACTTTGGACTTGTTGCAATTGCGCCTTTGCCAATTGATTCATTGTTGTTGTAAGTTCGGCTATAGATTGGTTGTGGTCATGCAGACTTATGCAAATGGATGACCATGGGGTAACCTTGAGGAACATTTTCTCGACTTTTCCATGCCGAAGAAGTGTCGGCCATTTTATCCAAAAACTCACAAGCTTCGTTGTAGGGAAGCTTCACAAAAGTTTCTCCGCCAATTGATTCACAATACATTGGTTCATGGTGTTGATGCCCATATAGAACGTTTGTTGAATCATCACATCCGTCATATCATTATTTGGGCACTCTTTCACCATAGTTCTAAATCTCCCCCATATTTCATGCAAGGGTTCCGTTGGCTCTTGTTTGAAAGCCAAAATTTCATCTCGGAGTGGCACCATGTGACTTGGAGAAAAGAACTTCGAAATGAATTTGTCTTCCAATTCATCCCACGTTGTGATGGAATGATTGGGGAGCCTTTATAACCAATCCAACACTTTACCCCGAAGAGAGAACGGGAAAAGCCTCAATCTCAACGCACCATGCGACATGTTTGTCTGCTTGCTACCCCAGCATGTATCTACGAACCCCTTCAAACTCTTGTAGGCATTTTGATGGGAGGACCCCGTAAAATATCCTCTTTGCTCGAGCAAGGTCAACATAACATTTGTGATTTAAAAGTTCCCTACTTGGATTCAGGGAGGAACAATGGCACTCGTGTACCCTTGATTTGGGAGAACTCTTGGGGCCACTCTTGGTGGAGGCGGAGGAGGGTCTGGGATGTTCTCATTCGGATTAGCATTTGCATTGGCATATTTACCTCTCCTTTGTGCTTGAGGTAAGACATCTTCTTGTTCAAGATCCACAACATCCTCCCCCGCGACCACGTTGCCAAGAGGTTCATTTTCATTTTGAGCCATATGTACCTGAGTGGTTGTCACAAACAAAATTAGTAAAAAGAAGGAAAGAGAAGCAAAATACAAAACTAACTAAACAGATAGTCAACACCATAAGCTCCCCGACAACAACACCAAAAAGTGATCGCTGCCGACTTGATGCTACACTATGGTAGGAACAGCGGGTCGCAATAGCTTTTACCCGAATAGAGGTTCAGGATTGAATTTCCACAGGGAGCTAGTTGTGGAGTTGTATTTTCTGTCTAGCCTAGAGATGTGTTTGTGCTTCTAATGTTACTTCAAATATTTTTTGGTTTTTAATTGATAACTACTATTGTAAACTATTGATTAGTACTAAATTATGCTATGAGAATATTGATAAGTTGTATTCTAATGGGAAGAAGGGCACTAGGGTCATGGCATCACCTAGGTGACTAATTGACGGGTAGATGTTACTAAGGATAGATTGACATATTTGGGGCTTATGCTCAACCGTTGCATAATTGTACCCACCACTCTCACACCTCTCGGTAAAGAGAGTGATTTTTCTCAATTGACTTTCTCGAAACCAATTTGTAGACCAATTAGACCAAGCAACTAGGGTTCAAGTAGGGTGATTACTCTCTCAAGATTTAACCCGTTAATTGGGACTGTCATTATCATGAGTCCATCCCAGTTCCTTGTTAGGTCAATTTTGGGGTCATAGACTCTCTTTCTCAAGAAGAGTCAAACCCTCAAAGCTTGAATCAATATTTGAAACCACCAATTCTTATATAACATAATCAACCCAAATAAATCACCCAATATCAATCTAACCCTAGATGACAACACCCATCAATTACCCCACTAAGGTTGAGCCACAACCCTAGATAATGGGTTTAACTACACATAATTAAAGAAGAAATTGAAAAAATAGATGAACAACTAAACATATTAATTAATTGCTAATTGAAAACTACAAGGATCTATGGAGAATATAAAGCTAAAGTGCCAAAAATGGCTACAATATTGTTCCCAGGTGCATAACTTCGTTTCTAAATACAAAACTTAACCTAAAAGAGGTAAAATATTCTATTTATACTAGGCTGGAAAACTGGACAAAAATAACCCTGAGGGGTCACCGCACTGGCTCTTGGACTTAACTATTTTGCTTCTCTAAACCTGAGGGATGCGGACCACGTGAAAGTGTAGTGCGGCCATGGAGGTGGTCTTGTGCGGACCGAGTGGTGACGATCGCGGGCCGCGTTGCTTTGACTTGGGCATTTGACAACCTCTCTGAATCTCCTTCATGTGGACCACAAAAATAGTGAAGCGACTGCGAAGCCTGACCGCGGACCGCGAGAATTAAATCGCGGCCTCATAGCCTTCATCCTTGATATGCCATGTCTCTAAACCTCCTAGTGTGGCCGCATCCACTTTTGCACGGTCTGCACTAGGCCCCTTTTTTCCTGAATTCTCTTGGTCTTTGATACTTGAGTAGGTTTTACTCCTTTTTAGCCGATCTTGTAATTTTGTTCCTTTGTCGATCAAAACTGCAATCAAGCACAACCTTTGAGCATTTTGGGACTATTTTGTAGCAATTTATACTCAAAGCCTGCAAGTAGGGGCATAAAACACATTAAATCCTAACTTATCACGTACGAGAAGTTTTCTGATCTACCTCGAGAATTATTTTGGCACCAAAATTAGTGGCGAAGTAGTACCTGCAATTTTATCGCTGTTTGCGGCTGATATGTTATATCGTTCTCGCTCAATTCTATGGTCCTCTTAGCTAATCTCTCGGGCAGTTCGGTTTTATGTAGGATGCTCCTTAGGGGGAAGGTCGTCACTACTAATATGGGGTGGCATTTAAAATAGGGTCTAAGCTTTCGTGAAGATACGACCAATGCCAAGGCCAAATTTTCGAGGTAAAGGTACCTTGTTTCAGCGTCGACCATAGTTTTGCTAATATAATAGATTGGAGATTACGTACATTTATTTCACGACCAGTACTGCACTTACTGCGACCTCTGATACAGCCAAGTATATTAGGAGGCACTCATTGGGTTCCCCTTTGACGAGTAGCGGGGGTGAGGACAAGTATGTCTTTAGTTCTCTTAAGGTGTCGATGCATTCTGAATTCCACTAGAGCTCGTTGTCCTTTTTATGCATGTTGAAAATTTTATGTTATTTGTAAAAGGATCGTGAGATGAACCTCGACAGGGCAGCTATACGGCATGTCGGTTTTTGTACTTGTTTCTTGCTGATTAGTAATTCGGGTATTCCCTCGCTGGCTTTGATCTGGTCGCGGTTGACCTTGATGCCTCTTTGTGACACTAAAAAGTTGAGGAACTTGCCCAAAGTTATGCCGAAGGCACATTTTTTTTGGGGTTCAACTTCATACCATATTGTTTTGCTTTCTTAGTATACTGAAGGCTTTCTTCAGGTGGTTGATGTGGTTTTCCTTCCTTTTTTGTTTGACCAACATATCGTCTATGTAAAATTCTATTATTTTGCCGAGTTGGTCCTTCAACATCTTGGTGACCAGCCTTTGATAAGTCACCCATACATTCTTCAACCCGAATGACATTACTTTGTAACAGTATGTTCCGTGATGAGTGATGAAAGTAGTCTTTTCCTGGTCCTCCTCCTCCATCAGGATTTGTTTGTAACCTGAGTAAGCGTCCGAGAAGCTCAACAACTCGTGCCCTACCGTTGCATCGATGAGTTGATCGATGTGAGGTAACGGAAAGGAGTCTTTTGGGCAGAGCTTGCTTAGGTCCGTGAAATCCATGCACAACCACTACTTTCCATTTTTCTTTTTCATCATGACTACGTTGGAGATCCATTGGGGGTATTTTAACTCTTGGATGGAGCCGTTAGTGAGTAGTTTATCCATCTCATCACTGACGGCCTCGTTGATTGCAGCACAGAATTTTCTTCTTACTTCTCGTATTGGAGGTGGTAGAGTGGATCGATGTTCAACTTGTGCGTGGCAACGTCTTTCGGGATACCTGGCATATCTGCGTGGGAGAATGCGAATAGATTGGCGTTGTCAATTAGAAACCTATAAAATTTACTTGGTTCTGAGAGTTTGTCGCCTATTCAAGCCCTTTTATTGTTGCCGTTGTTATCTAGTTAGACAGGGTCGAGATCTTCTACCATGGATCCTACGGCTTCCACGATGTCGGGGTCCTTGATGATGTCTTTTTGTTCATCGAGTTCGAGCCCCGACTTTGGTAATTGCTATGCTTCCGAGTCTATTCCCTTTAATTGTTGAGTGTATGTACAATCTTGGGCAATGTGGTAGCATTCTAAGGATGTGCATTGTTTGCCTCGGGTGCTGAATATCCCCCATGGAGTAGGGAACTTGATTACTTGATACAGGATGGACGGGATGGCTCTTATGGCATGTATCCATGGTCGCCCTATGATGGCGTTATAAGTTGTGTCCTGGTTAATGACATGGAACGTTGTTTCTAGGGTGACACTCCCGGCCAGAACGGGTAGTGTTATCTCCCACGAGGTTCGCTCAATTACATTATTAAAACCTGTTAGTGTTATGCAACGTGGTACTATCTTGTCCTCGAGTCTCATTTGTGTGATAACTCGAGGGTGAATAATACACTTGCGGCTTCCGTTATCTACCATTATTCTTTTTTTGTTAGTATCTAAAATACGTAAAGTAATGACAAGAGCATCGAAGTGAGGAAAAGTAAAACCATGGGTATCTAACCGCTTCTGTTTATGAGTTGTGGTAAACTTCATGTGGTTGATTTTTGCTTCATCTCCCCTGCTGATGATTATTTGGATGGTGCGAGCGGGAGAGGGTGGCTTTGGAGGGACCTGGTGTTGTTCTCGTCCGCGACTCGGTCACTCATTAACTCACTTAGGTATCCCTGGTGATGCATGTTCATCACTTCTTGTCGTAGGGCTATGCAGTCATCAATCTTGTGGCCCCGTTCCTAATAAAACTCACAGAAGAGGTTCGATTTTCTAATACTTGGGTCAAATTTCATCTTTTGTGGCCATTTTACTTACGGACCGAGTTTCTCTAGTGCGTACACTATTTCTAAAGGGGAAACACAAAAATTGTGAGCGGATAAGAGTGGAGGCATACCTCTTTCATTTCGATGAGTCCCTGTGTATGGCCTTGACGACCCTTCTGCATGGCGAATAGATGGTGGAGATGACTATTCTGATATATGGTTGATACATGTCTCGGTTGAGGCATGGACCTGACTGCTCTATTCGACCGTCGTTACGACAGTCTTTCCTCGACTTCGTTTGGACTGACGTTATCTGTTGGGTTGGACCATTAAGGTCATCCTCGTCTTCCCTCACCTCACCGCAGTAGGCATTGTGAATTTATTCCCAAGTGGTGGGAGAGTATTTCATGAGTCTACTTAACAATTTTCTAGTCGTTGTCGACCCATTCCCATTCAACCTATTTTGGAATGATACCACCGCCATCCCTTTTGATACGTTTGGTAAGCTCATTCTTACTCTATTAAACCGAGCGAGGAAGTCCCTGAGTCGTTCTCCAGGTGATTGCCTAACGAGGAATATATCATTTACCTTGGCCTTTACCTTCTTAGCCCTGGCGTGAGCGCTGAAAAAACTGTCAGCCTGTTCTTTGAATGTAGTTATTGAATGTGCTAGTAATTGTGAATACCAGGTTAAGGCTCCCCCCGTCAGGGTCTCACCGAACTTTTTCAGTAACAGTGATAGGTACCTGTTCTTTTGAAAGGTCGTTGCTTTTTAGTGTTGTGACGTAATGAATGATGTGATCTTCGGGATTTGTTGTGCCATCATATATCTTCAAATATGGAGACATCTTGATGGTCTTGGGTATGGGGTGTGGGGTTGCCTCTTCGCTATACGGTTGTTCGACGAATCGGCCAACGTCCCGTTTTGGCCGCAGTTTTGGGGCACCCGGTATCTTATTAACCCTTTCTTGATGTTTCCTTATTAGGTCATGAAGCATGTTTTTCTCGTTCTCCATGTCTTCCATTTTATTTAGGATGGCCGCAAGTGCTTCATTACCTACACCAACAACAATATGAGTGTTACCGATTTGGGGAGCATGTTGCTCTTGCTCATGCGACATTTCTATTCGTCCTTTGAACGAGTTTGTCGAGTATGTCGTTCAGAGTACTTGTTAACCATTCCTCTAGTAATTTTTCACTGCGGGTGGAGCTTCTTCAGCAATAGACGTAGAAGCTCCCCTTTCACGTGAAACGGTCACACTTCCACGGAGGTGAGTCACTTCGCCTAGGCGTAGCACTTGGCGTCACATTCTCCTCGTTTTCTTTGTCATCCTCGTTGATGGTGTTTAAGAGGTTGGAGGTGACTCCCACCACTGCTTTCTGTCTTTCATCTCCTTTTCTTGCCATTGTTAGTTCGTGCAAACGGAAAAAGATGATTGTTGTCATTTTTTTGTCTAGAAGGAACTAAAATTTTAACTAGAAACTCCCACAGACGACGTCAAATTATTTGACCAAAAAAGTATTTAGCCTTTTGTTAGACAAATTAATGAGGAAATAGATGGTGAATCCTAGTTAAACATAGTAAATTCTAAAATTGAACGGGATCAGTGGGATGAGACTGTATTAAAGAGAAATAAATATCAAGCATATTCAATGATTGTCAATGAATGTAGTAATAGAACCATGCAATAAGTGTAGATAATGACAATAAATGTAATAAGGAGGATTTATCGCCAAATATTAGATGACGTGGGTGAATCTTCTTCCTGACAACAACGTAGAATAATGAAAGATGTTGATGGATAATGAATCTTTGGATCTTGTAAACAAAGAATTCAACAATGTAGTCAGTGAACAAGACAAGCTTTCGTATATTCTTTTTTGTCAACCATTTACAATGTGCTCTTATCAAAAAGTGAAGATCTCATTTTCGTTCTTCATCTCTTCCTATTTATAGGGGGTATTCCTGTAAAACCCTAAAAAAGTACAACAGAGAGAATATTCAATGAAATATTCCTTCTTTCTATTCTAACTTATCCTACCGTTACTTTCATACGGCTGTTGCTCGACCTCGACACTAATATCTCTTAAGACGACTCCTCTCTCTTACGCAATGATCAGCTTAATCCTCGACCACGTAGATTTGCAGCTATTAATTCTAAGTCAAATTTTGACCAATACAGATAAGCCATGCAAATTTTTGTATACGCAAAATTCACATCGTAATTTCAAAAGATACAAATTCCAAAGTAAAAGTAGAAAATACAATTGTATCTCCCTTCAGTAAGTTGAAAGTTCATAATATGAGCAAGTATTTTTGCCTGTTACATATCATGTTAAAAATTGATATCTACTCAATAAAGCGATGAAAGGAGTGGCTCCCCATCTTGATATGACCTTTTTGATGCTTTTGCAGTAGTACTATTTAAGAATTAAATGCATTGATTGGCAACTTCTTATGACATTCAATATAATCCTTTTTCCTTTTTCTTAATAAAAAAGAATTATGATAATTCTGAAAGAAAAATGACGTACATTACTATTAAATATTTTATTTATATTTAAATGTTCTAGTTTTTCATGGTTCTTTTTTATTACTAACTTAATATATTATTGTTACTATTGTTTGCTACTTGTTATTTTATCTCCATTGTTTCTTGAGTCGGGGTTCTATCAGAAACAATTTTTTAATCTGTATAAAATAAGGGGTAAGGTCTGCGTATACACTATCCTCCCCAATACACTGAATTCGTTGTTGTTGTTGTATATTTAAATGTTCGAGTTTGATGATAGTCCATAAACATGAGCCCAATTATAAAGATGATAATTGATTATTGCGTTGTGTACTTTATGTGCTTGGTGGGTATAGTGTGACGGTGAGTGTAGGCTCAACCCAATGAAGTTCGTAATAGAAGACCCATCAGGGTTTCATTAATTACCGTTGTGTATGGTAGTTGTCTCATTGACGCTGTCATATTGGAGAAAGAGTAAAAGAGACGAGGTCAATTACGACATAATTCAAACAAGTACACAACAGCTCTTGCTAAGCCAAATTATATAGGTGAGCCGAGAATCTTTCGAAAACAACCTCCTTACCCCAAGAAAGGGAAAAGCTTTGCATACACTAATGAAATTTTATTGAATTATTGTTGTATAGTGTTCTGATATCATGTTTGATTTTGAGTTATGTTGCAATAATATTCATACAAATTGGGCTCATAATTCCAACTCCTAATTCAGGGTCCCATGGAATTATATACATCTCCTGAGTATGCTCCATATGGGCAACAACATAGACCTTAAATTTCCAAGTGGCAATCTCAAATTGCTTCAGTACTATTCCATTCTTTAATTTAAAAAAAAAAACAAAATTGAAAATTTCACAAAAAAATGCTCAATTTTGTCCATGCAGTTAGTCACAACCTCTCTTATCATCAGAAAACATATACTTGACATCCCTTGTGAGCTGCAAATATTATAATAATACACCAAAAATTACTATGGCTTATCATCTACTCAATCCAGACATGCAAATCAATAATCCATCATTTTCTGTATTTAACACTGACTCCAGCTTGAATTTCAATAACCAATTTCCTCAACTAGACCTGAACCCCACTTCCTTGGATATGTCAAACTTCAATTTTCAGAGCTTTGTTGGATTTTCCAATGAAAATATTATAACCCAAGCACCTGAATTCCCAGTTTTTTTAACAGAAAATAAATTTTCAAGAAGATGACAAGAATAAGGTTATAATCCAAGCTAGAAATTATATCAATGAAAGCAAGAAGAGGAAAATAATAAGACCCCAGAAAGCAGTTCTGCTTATTCATCTCCTGCAGTTTCTTGGAGTTGGGACCAAAAGAAAATTTGTGAGTAATTCTTGAATACTTTTTAATTGTACTCAGTAGCAGAATCAGGAAAGTATAGCTCGGTGCACTAAGCTTTCATTATACGCGGAATTCGAAACCGGACCGGACTACTTAAGAATTTAACTTGCAATTTAAAGCAATTCTTGAGCCACTTATTCCTTTACACTAGAAGTTTTCCTTACATCAATAGGATTCAACAATTTATATGTACACAATTACTATTAATTTTTCCCCTGTTTACTATTACTATGGACCCCGTACCTGTTTCCCGATGAAAGACAGGATGAAACCTGCTTTCATTCAAAACCAACTATAACTCTGCCCTATATACATGGTGCTGATACCTCAGTTTGGACATTTGCAGAGTAAAGGAAAAGGAAAGAAAGTAAAAAGTGATGAAAAGGAAGAAGACAACCCAAAGCAAGTGGTGCATGTAAGAGCCAAGAGAGGTCAAGCAACTGATAGTCACAGTTTAGCTGAAAGGGTAATTTCCTATTTTTTCTCTTCCTCTTGTAAATTCTATTTTTTATTGTCTGGAAAATTATTTTTTCCACATATGAACTTGTATTGACTAATGCATTTTTTTTCTATTAATTTAGCTAAGAAGAGAAAAAATTAATGAAAGACTAGGTGTTTGCAAGACATTGTTCCAGGATGTTACAAGGTAATTTTTTTTTCTATCTTTGAACAATACATTTTAATTTTAATTATGATTTCTCTTAAAAATAAACAGGCAGAAAATTAACATAATAATATTACATTTTAATCAAATTGCAGTCTATGGGCATGGCAGTAATGTTGGATGAAATAATTAACTACGTGCAATCCTTGCAAAATCAAGTGGAGGTGAGTTGATATCAGTACAATCCCTTTTCTGATTGACCACAAAAAAACAAAAACAAAAAAATTGACTTATTCTTTTTTTTTTTTTTTTGCATTCAGTTTCTTTCTACGAAGCTTTCTGCAGCAAGCACATATAATAACTTCAACTCAGAGACAGACATTTCTGAGACATTGCAGGTAATCTTTTATATTTTCTTAGTTCTTAAGTGCCTGTTTATCCATAGAATTTTTTCCCGGAATTTTTTAAAAAACGTGTTTGTTTTTGAAATCTTGTAAGTTTTTGGAAATTTTTCGAAAATGAGGTCTTCAAAACGCAAATTTTCAACTTTTTGGATTTTTTTTCCACTCACAAAATCGTAACATTTTTTTAACTGAAATGCATGTCTAAATATAACTTCAAATTCCAAATATCATTTTACAACTTAACTTCATATACTAATTTTTTTTAAAAATTTAAATATTTTATATCCAAACGCGCACTTAGTCTTATATAATTTTTCGTAGTTACTCGTGAGTATTTTTCCCTCAAGAAAATATGCATTGACAAAAGATTAATCAGGTTATATTATAAGTTACACACATAGACGATATAAAAATATTTTATATTATAATATAATTTCAACATGTGATAGCAAGTTACTTGTCATTTTTATCAGCTAGCAATTAGTAATATTTATAATAGAAATTTATTTATAATTACTTTTAAATGATACAACAACAACACCAACAACAATTTCCCTCAAAATAGAGTGGCTGTGTCCAAAAAGATCCCCGGCATCTTTTCCTCCAAGAACTTCCCACCTTGCTCTTGGGGAGACTCGAACTCACAACCTCTCAATTGGAAATGGAGGTTATTTACCATCAGAGCAACCCCTCTTGTCTTACTTTTAAATCTTATAATTGTAAAAATATTTTTTATATGGGCAGTCTATTGAACTTGAATTAATTAGTACAATTGTATGGTGCAGAGAGCAAAGGCATATGAAGCAAACATAATGCAGAAGCTAAGGAAAGAAGGGGTTGCTTCTTCTAATCAAATTGGCCCTCTTCACCACACTTTTGGTTGCTATCCTCACTTTCCCTACAACACTTAAAAGTTTCATCCAATATTTCTCCCACTTACTAGTATAAACTTGTAATTTTTGTACACATGAAAAACTCAGAAATTCGATTAATTTATATACTTGTATCATCCTCACATTACACTTCTTTCCTTGAAATTTAACAAAATTATTGAAAATACCTAATTTTTCGAAAAGAGGTTGAAATTACCCCTCTACTTTAGAAATTGTTCATATCTATCCTTCGTATAAATTTTCGAATAAATTTGTCCTCGTCACAGACCTTTGGATCACATATATCCATGGGCGCATCCATCCCTTTGGAACTGGAACTGAGGTCATATTTTTAATGCGAATCACAAATTTATGTAAAAAAAATTTGTTAAAATTGCAACAAATAATAGATGTGAACTATAAATTTAAGAATACTGTATTGGACAAATTTAGTTCCCTACGTTCTCATGATTATCTACGAACGCTATTGACATAGAGGGCGGCCTAATTGAAGCCGACTCGAGTAAGGTCGGCCCCAGTAAAGTGGACGGACCGAGTGACATGACTCAAGACGATGTCGTTTGAAGCTCTGACTTTCCCGTACACTAAGACCACCAACCCTTGTACTTTTCTTTGATTATTTCGAGGAAGGTCCCTTAATATATAAAGGGGACCTTCCCTTTGTAAAGACTCATGTGTACTTTGCTATTCAGAATATACAACACTATCTCTCTCTCTCTCTCTCTCTCTCTCTCTCTCTCTCTCTCTCTCTCTCTCTCTCTCTCTCTCTCTCTCTTTCTCTCTCTTGTGAAAAGATTGTTACTTGCCTTATTGCTCTTACATCTCAAGCTATTTACACTATTATCACAGATCTTAGCCATACGATACCCTCTAGTTCATATTGCACTTGATTCCGATTAACCCTTATTATTTTCAATTGTTCTTGAGTAGATAAGTATTTACATAACTTTTTAGCAAAATAATTTGGCGCCGTCTGTAGGTATTTCGTGAACCAAAGTTGTAGTTTGCTTCTAGAGATCCTTAAAAAACCACTATCTACAACCCAAAATGGCAGAAAACGATGCAAGAATAAAAGCTATCATGGATGTTAGAGCCGATCTCATAGGCCCTCTCAACGCGGCTGCTGAAGGAGATGCTTTACACGCAACCCCCAGTACCCTGATAAACGTGGAAACTTCACCTTCCCCTTCTGAAGATCTGGTGATTCCACGAGAAAAGGAGGCTTCTACATCTACAACTAAAGAAACACCCCCAAAAGTAAGGAGGTTACTGGAAGAGTGGTTGACAAACACTCTGAGTAGTTTAGCTAAGAAGCCACCCAAAAACGCTAGATGCACTCCAGCAACAGACCACGTTGCAGCCGAAGATGAACTCGAGGTCACGCGAATGAACAACGTGCTCGTCGATGCTCAAGCCCACGGCGGCACACTCACAGCCATCCTAAAAAAGATGGAGGAAAAGGAAAACAAAAATAGGTCGCTTCGTGACCAGATGAAGGAGCACCAAGAAAGAGTGGACAAGATCCCGGGTGCGCCTAAGCTGCTGCCAAAGAGAGACGTGGGGAGGTTCGTTGAACAACCCTACACAAAAGGAGATGCACCATACCCCATCCCAAAGACCTTCAAAATTCCCCCTACTTGAAGTTATATGACGGGACCATATATCTCGAGGACCACCTGATTCACTATGTCACAACAGTCAAAGGTAATGATCTATCAAAGGAGCAGGTACCATCCGTACTTCTGAAGAAGTTTGACTAACCGCTAACAGGAGGGGCCCTAACGTGGTACTCCCAGATACTGGCCAAAGGCATCTCCACGTTTGAGGAGATGACAGATAAATTTATCACCGCTCACGCAGGAGCCAAGAAGGCGGAAGTGCGGGTCAACGACATCTTTGTTGTACGACATACCCCAGGAGAAGGACTCAGGGAGTTCTAGCTTGGTTCAACAGGGTCAGAATGAGCCTACCAAACGTGTCCGAAGGCATGGCAGTCACAGCTTTTCAGAATGGGCTCAGCAGGGACGGCTCGAGGACAACCAAGAAACTGCTCAATCGCCTTATGAAATATCCCTCCACCACTTGGGAGGAGATTAATGCCTACTGTGCTGAGGTACGTGGAGATGATGACGACCTTAACGGCCCAACCCGCTGGTTGACAACGGTGCACACAAAAATCCGAAGAGACCGACGCAGCAAGGGACGACGGGAACAAGTTCCACGCCTCAACAGGGAGAGGCACCAACCGTATATCAGATCCTCGCATCTGCCACCACCAAGGCACGCGGACGCCCTATAACAACATGTCGCCCCACTTAGGAACGACAGAGGTATGCCTCCTTCATTATCTGCACATAGCTTTTGTGTATTTCCTTCAGAAGTAGTGTATGCACTGGAGAAGCTGGGCAACATAGTGCAATGGACAACAAAGATGAAGTCCGATCCCGCCACCAGAAAGTGAAATGCCCTATGTGAGTTCCACCAGGAACGAAGGCACAGAACCGAAGACTCATAGGTCTCCGATATGAAGTGACCCGGATGCTGAACCAAGGGTTCTTGAAAGAACTGCTCAGCGACAAGGGAAAACTCAACTTCGCACGCGGGCGTGAACAACCTCAGGCCCAGCAAGGCGGCCCTCACCAACACGCACCATAAACATGATCATTGGGGACGGCAATGACTCATCGATCAAACATGTAAAATTCACCACCACTCATAAATTAAAATGAAACATCGCTCACGAACGGTATGCCGACTTCGAAGGTAATATCACCTTCGTTAAATCTGATACCGACGGTTTTTTTCCCCCCATTATGATGCATTAGTTATTACTTTACGCATAGTAGATACTGACGTTAAAAGGATCATGGTCGACAATGGTAGCGGCGCATGTATCATTCATGCAAGAATCCTTACACTAATGGGACTCGAGGATAAGATAATTCCACGTTGTATAACACTAACTAGTTTGAACAATGCAGTGGAAAGAACCTCCGGGGAGGTAAGGCTGCCCGTTCTGGCAGGAGGAGTTACGATGGAAACCACTTATCACGTAATGAACCAAGAAACGGCGTACAACGCCATCATCAGACGTCCGTGGATATACGCCATGAGGGCAATGCCTCCAGTTTCTATCAAGTGATCAAATTCCCTACCCCATGGGGGGTGTAAAGCATACGAGGCGAGCCGCGCACCGCCCAAGGGTGTTATAAAATAGCTCAGGACTATGCTCACACCAAACATCTCACAGGAGCGAGTGCGGAGGCATAACAATCAGCGCTGTCGGGGACCAAGGTCCACCCGATAGAGGACTCCATCAAAGATCCTGACAATGTTGAGGCTAACAAGGCCGCAGTCGAGGATCTCGACCCCGTTGATCTGAGCGACAGCGATTCCACAAAGAAGGCTTACATAGGCCACGACCTTTCAAATCCAAGTAAGTATCGTGAATTCTATCTAACCACGCAGACCTGTTTGCTTTTTCCCATGCAGATATGCCAGGGATTCCATGAGAAATTGCCTCCCACAAACTGAACGTCGATCCGCTACACCCACCCGTGCAGCAAGTAAGGAGAAAATTCAATGCTGCCATCAACGAAGCTGTAAGTGAAGAAGTAGACAAGCTGCTAGCGAACGGTTCCATTAGGGAGATAAAATATCTGGAATGGGTCGCCAACCTTGTAATGGTTAAAAAGAAAAATGGGAAGTGGCGGATGTGCGTGGATTTCACCGACCTAAACAAAGCATGTCCAAAAGATTCGCTCCCGCTACCCTATAATTGACCAATTGATAGACGCAAAGGCAGAGCATGGGCTGTTAAGCTTCCTGGAAGCGTACTCCGGCTACAATCAAATCATGATGGCCGAGGAAGATCAGGAGAAAACGACCTTCATCACTCACCAAGGAACGTACTGCTACAAGGTAATGCCCTCCGGGCTCAAGAATGTAGGGGCTAGTACCAAAGGCTGCTGACTTCGATGTTCAAAGAGCAACTCAACAAAATGATGGAGGTCTATATTGACGACATGCTAGTAAAGTCGTCGAAGAAAGAGGACCACCTCGATCACCAAAAAGAAGCCTTTGAAATATTAAGAAGATACGATATGAAACTGAATCCTGAAAAGTGGGCCTTCGGCGTAGCCTCAGGAAAGTTCCCGGGGTTTCTGGTGTCACAAAGGGGCATCGAAGTCAATCCAGACCAGATCAAGACCATAGAAGCCATCCCAGAAATATTGAGCAGCAAAAAATAGGTGCAAAAACTGATGGTCGAATAGCCGCCCTCTTCAGGTTCATCTCACGCTCCTCCGACAGGTGCCATAAATTTTTCGGTGTTTGAAAAATAACCAGGGACGGTAATGGAATGAAGAATGCGTCGACGCCCTAAGGAGTTTAAAGGAATACCTATCATCGCCACCCCTACTAGTCAAAGTCGACCCGGACGAACCATTGTTGGTGTACTTGGCCGTATTGGAAGTCACGGTCAGCGCTGCCTCCTATTACGCGAAAATAAAGGCATGCAATCTCCTATTTATTACATTAGCAAAACTTTAGTGGACACCGAAACCCGGTACTCACACCTTGAGAGGCTGGCATTGGCACTCGTAGTAGCTTCACGAAATCTACGATCTTATTTCCAGTGCCACCCCATAAGGGTAATAACGGCCTTCCCTTTAAGGAGTGTCCTACAAAAACTCGACCTTTTAGGACGACTCGCCAGATGGGTCGTTGAACTCAGCGAGCATGATATCACATACCTTCCAAGGACCGCCATCAAGTCGCAAGTCCTCGCTGACTTCAGTGCGGAAGTCCTGCCAAAGGCAGAACTCGAGGCACATCGCACATCCTCCAAAAACGATCTATGGGTCCTTTATACGGATGGCGCCACCAATGCATCAGGATCGGGACTGGGACTCATTCTTGAGATCCCCACGGGTGAAACAATTTTCCAGTCCATAAAATGCTGGGAAATGACTAACAATGAGGCCGAGTACGAGGCCGTTGTTGCAGGCATGAAACTGGCCACCAAGTATGGGGCTCGCCGAATCCTCCTCCACTGCGACTCCCAACTTGTGGTAAACCAGATCACTGGGACTTATCAAATCAAAAAGAAAAGGCTAAAACGTACCAGACATAAATCTGCAAATTGATGGCTACATTTGACGAATGACGCTTCGAACAAATCCCCAGAGCACGAAACATTGAAGCGGACGACCTGGAAAAGTTGGCTGCTGCCACCAAAAACATCAACAAAGAAAGTGTGGTCATGCTCCTCCACTCGGCTATTGATCACACCGAGGTACTTTACTTAAACCTAACTTGGGACTAGCGCAACCAGTTCTTATCTTATCTACAGGATGGGACATTACCCCCCGATAAAAAGGAGGCGAAGAAACTTCGCATACAGGCCACCCGATACTGCATGATCAACAACGAACTTTATAAAAGGAAGTTCGGAGGACCCCTAGCCAAGTGCTTAGGGCCGCACCAAACGAGGCCGGTACTCAAGGAAGTGCACAAAGGCCATTGCGGCGCTCACACTGGCAATCGCGCCCTTGTGCGATGCATCATACGTACAGGCTACTACTGGCCCACCATGAAAAAAGAGGCAGCTGAGTATGTCTGCCGATGTGAGCAATGCCAAAAGTACGCCCCAATGATAGACCAACCAGGAGAACCCCTCCATTCCGTCACTTCCCCCTGGCCATTCATCAAATGGGGAATGGATATAGTCGGATCGCTACCCGCAAGACGAGGAAAGGTACGATTTTTACTTGTTTTAACTAACTATTTCTCCAAGTGGGTGGAAGCAAGTGCGTACACGCAAATACGCGAACAAGAAGTCATCACCTTCATATGGAAGAACATCATATGCCACTTCGGCATCCCCAAAGAAATTAGCTGCGACAATGGGCGCCAGTTCATCGGTCAAATAACGACCGAGTTCTTTGAGAAATGGCGCATCAAAAGGATACTATCCACGCCATACCACCCCGCCGCCAATGGCCAAGCGGAGTCCTCCAACAAAACAATTCTAAACTACTGAAAAAGAAGCTTGAAGATGGCAAGGGGCTATGGCCCGAACTGCTGCCCGAAGTCCTGTGGGCATACAGAACTACACCCAAGTCCAACACCGGAGGAACCTCGTACTCACTTGTTTACGGAACCGACGCGGTCATACTTGTCGAAGTAGGCGAACCCAGCCTAAGGTATTCACACACCAGTGGAACAGAAAACGACACCAGCAGACTTCAAGATCTTGACGAAGCCGAAGAAAGGAGGGAAATAGCCCACATCAGGATGGTAACCCAAAAAACACAACATTGAAAGATGTTACAACAAAAGGCAAAAATAAGGTCACTCAAAGTAGGAGACTATGTCCTCAAAGGCAAGACGTTGGCCTCCAAAGACCCAAATGAAGGAAAATTGGGCCCAAACTGGGAAGCGCAGCTGGGAAAGGAGCGTTCCAGCTAGAGACAATGGAGGGAAAAACGCTCCAGAACAACTGGAACGTCGCTCACCTCAAACATTTCCTCTTCTAAGAGGCGTCCCCTAAGTCGTACTCTTTTTCCCTTACCCGGGTTTTGCCCCAATTGGGTTTTCTCGGGAAGGTTTTTAACGAGGCGGCGAAGGGAACACCTGGAGATGTTTGCAGTACAAGTGCATCATATCAACCTCTCCGTGTACTCTCCAAGCCCGACATGATACAAGGACTTGATTACTGCCATCTTCAAATGTATAGAAAGGCTACGACCATCTCTAAATGTATAGAAAGGCTACGACCACCTCCAAATGTATGAAAGGGCTACATCCATTTCCAAGTGAATGAAAAGGCTACGGCCATCTCCAATGAATGAAAGGGCTACGGCCATCTCCAATGAATGAAAAGGCTACGGCCATCTCCAATGAATGAAAAGGCTACGGCCATCTCCAATGAATGAAAAGGCTACGGCCATCTCCAATGAATGAAAAGGCTACAGCCATCTCCAATGAATGAAAAGGCTAAGGCCATCGCCGATTAACAATCGAACCAATGTTGACTACGGCAGAATGAAAGGCTCGACGACAGTCGAAGTCAAGTACATGGCTAAGGCCATTAGCATCATTATGGCTAAGGCCATTGATTCAACATAGCTAAGGTCATCGCCGATTAACAGTCGACCCAATGTCAACTACGGATGAATGAAAGGCTCGATGACAGTCGAAGTCAATTACAAGGCTAAGGCCATTAGCATCATCATGGCTAAGGCCATTGATTCAACATGGCTAAGGCCATCGATGTCGACTACGGCAGAATGAAAGGCCCGACGACAGTCGAAGTCAATTACATGACTAAGGCCATTAGCTTCATCATGGCTAAGGCCATTGATTCAAAATGGCTAAGGTCACGCCGTTAATAGTCGACCCAATGTCGACTATGGCAGAATGAAAGACTCGACGATAGTCGAAGTCAATTACTTGGCTAAGGCCATTAGCATCATCATGGCTAAGGTCATAGATTCAACATGGCTAAGGCCATCGCCATTAACAGTAGACCCAGTGTCGACTACGGCAGAACAAAAGACTCGACGACAGTTGAAGTGAACGGTTAAGGCCGTCGAATTTTATATGGCTACGACCATTGTTTTTTACACGGCTAAGACCGTCGAATCTTATATGGCTAAGGCCATCGCTTTTACACGGTTAAGGCCGTCGAATTTTACATGGCTACGACCATTATTTTTACACGGCTAAGGCCGTCGAATCTTACATGGTCAAGGCCATCACTTTTACATGGCTATGGCCATCATTTTTTGGACGGCTAAGGCCGCCAAATTTTTACATGGCCACGACCATCATTTATACACGGTCAAGGCCACAAAATGACCCACTTATCTTCAACTACAAAAACTATATTCAACAATGATCCAAAAAATAGAAAAGATTAACTATGGCAAAAGTCAAATGTATTTATCCTCAAAAGGGTCAACACCCATGATACAAAAATCGGTATTTACAAACATATTTACAAAAATCCTAAAGGCTTCCTCCCCTCTGATTATCCTTCCCCGCTTGATCTTCGCGTGGCCCGTCTTCATTCCCAGGAAGATACGCCTTGGAGATCCAAGAGCTGGACTCCAAACGGTTAACATCTGCAGAGTTATCCCCCTCCCGGGCCGGTGATTCGGGACTATGGCCGGCCGATTCGCGGGCAGCTCTAACCAACTGGCGTTGGCTCTCAACTTCCACTTCAGATGCTCGCTCGGCCGCCAAAAAGTCTTCAAGTACGACCAACGGGGCCTCCACATACACCCACATCTCGTGTGCCTTACGAGATGCATCGGCCTGTGCAAGAGCCCGCTTGAGGTCCTCAACCTCAGCCTTCTTGGCATCAAGTTCTGCCGTTAAGGCTGCAACCCCAGTGCACAATTTTACCACCTCCTTTTCCACTACGCGTCCGAGTTGTAATTCTTCGTCCTTAGCTTGAATAAGGACCTCCATCTCTGTAGTCCAAGAAACAACGTTCATGAGTTGTTTGTTGACTTTCTCCAGCTCAGCCACCCTCTTCTTCAACTGCTCCTCAGATTGCACGAGGCCCTCACGGATCACCCTGAAGTTAGGGTCCTGTTTGTACATATCGGCCAAGGTCTGGAGCGCCTCTCGCATCCTGTTATATTTCTGCACAAACCTATTGTATTTGGCCGCCTTCTTTTTCAGGCGTTGACCCCTCTCCGCCTCCAAGATAAGGGTCTAAAAAAACAAAAAGTAAGTGCAAGGAAAATCACCCTCAACAAATTCAAAAGAAAAAATCATCAATCATAACAAAAGGCATACCTGCAAGGCCGCACCCGCCACTTTTCGGGCCAAGTCCCTGTCGCTGAGCTCTGCCAGGGTTGTGCTCTCAGCATCCCCACACAAAAGTATCATGCTGGTGGCCGTCTCCTCGCAATTCTCCAACAAATTATAATGACTAGGAATCATTATGTGACGGGAAGGCTGGCCACCCACCATCTACACTTGATCTAAGGACCCTCCTTCTCTGCCCGCGTCCTCAATAGCGATCTCCGGGCCCGCCACATTCACACCTTTGCCCCTTATTTCTGCGTCCTCCCGCGACCCGCCATTCCAAGCATGTACCGAGCGAAGGTTAGTAGAGGCCTCCCTCATGAGAGCAGACCTCCCCTAGCGAATGGCCTCAACCATAAAGACTAGCCTAGATTCAGGGCGGGGTGGTTTAACCTTCTCTATCTGCGTGACCACCGCCTTGCCAGTACGAATATAGCGTCTCCTCATCTCCAACAACTCTTCCTCTTCACGTTCCCCCTCTGTGGGACGCAAGTCGGGCTCAGACGGTGTCACTTCGATAGTAGGCGTCCTTATGGGGGCAACCTCGGGGGCAGTCCTAGGCACAGCTGCGGTATCTCCTCGGGCGTCACTTCAAGTACGGCCCGAGGCGCTGCCTCAGATATTGCCTCAAGTGCCGCCACTGATGCGGCCTCTTTCCTTGAGGAGGGAGAAGCACTGCCCCTAGATGTACCCACGAGGATCATATCCTCCTCGTCATAATCAGACGCCGCCCTAGAAGGGCTGGCCATAGTCTTCCTCTTCTTCTTCATTTGTACCTTCTTGGAAGCGCCCCGGCCTACCAAAACATTTATGGGTTGAGCAAGGAAAGTTATGGGGGGGCCTAAGCCAGAGCGGAAGAGAAAAATCAAGCAACGGCCGTTACCTGTCGGGACATAGAACCTGAGGAATTCTGGCCAGGTACGACACTCTTTCGCAAATGGTATCAACGCTCGCACCCACAACCTGATGTCATCGATCCTTCGAGGAGGGCGAGTTGTCACTACACAAAGGTAAAAAGAAATCTACAATGGTTAAAGCCAGCGAAATAAGATTTTCGTAAAAACTGCATACAGGAATTCTTACATGCTTCGTCCCATGCCTCCGGGAACCCTTCGGGGTTAGACACCAGATGATCAATAGAAAAACTTCTTCCTAAATTTACGACTGGCCTTGTCGTCAAGTTGCACCACCGAACTCTTCCTACCCCGACGTACTAACTGGAGCATGGTACCTTTCATGAAACTCACGCTGAACATTTGCAAGAGTTGGTGAACGGAGACCTCCTTCTCAGCCTTAGTTGCGTAGGTGGTAAGAACCCTACACGCCTTCAGAGCATAGGGGGTAAGTTGGGCCGGACACGCCCCGTACAGACGACAAAGCTCCTCCGCCAGAGGATTGAGCGGGAAGCTATACCCAATCCGAAAAGCGTACTCATAGAATGTGCAGTATCCAGGCTTGTGCGCATTAACATAGTCCAGCCCGGTTCCATCTCAACGTAATCAGGAATATCATATGACTTCCTGAGAGCAGCCAAGCGAGATGGGATCAGCTCGCTGAGTTCCCAAGGAGGAGCTTTACACTTGTTCTTAAAATCCTTCCGTGTAACCATATCCAGTCGGAGTATGTTGGCCGTTGATAGAGGAACGAGAACCTCCTCGGCTTCCCCATCATCTGAAGACGACAAAACCCTAGAAGGGGCATCATCCTTGGTCCTGTTACTATCGTGGCGACGCTTAACCATGATGGAAGTTATATGAAAAAGACGCTTCGGGGACACAACGTTCGATTCCTAGGAACGAAAGTTTGAAAAGAAAAGAGCAACAAGTACCAGAAAAAGACGAGGAAAAGATTGAGGAAATACTCTCTGAAAAAGCTCGAAAGATGAATTGGGTTCAACCTCCCCTATATTTGTAAGAAAAGGCACACGGAAATCGAAAAGGCATGATTCGAAAACCGGCGCGGGAAACCAAAACGTCACGTCATGGCCCGTACCGCCTCGGGAGCACAAGTAATGATCACGCACGTGATCAATGATGTCATCCTAAAAAGGAGCCCTTAAAGGAGGTTATATGTCAACGGTATAACACCTTCGCATATGATCACGCCCTTTTTTGCAGTATCTACAGGTACAGCCAAATTTCTGGAAAGGTCAAGTACGTATGTCCGTTTGTTGAAGACGTCTCTCGGCTACGTCTTCCGCAACAAACGGAGGGACTATCGGTATTGGAAAAATTTGGTTCCCTATGTTCTCATGATTATCTACGCACGCCCTTGACATAGAGGGCGGCCTAATTGAAGCCGACTCGAGTAAGGTCAGCTCCGGTAAGGTGGATGGATGGAGTGACATGACTCAAGACGATGTCGTTTGAAGCTCTGACTTTCCCTACACTGAGACCACCGACCCTTGTACTTTTCTTTGATTATTTCGAGGAAGGTCCCTTAATATATAAAGGGGACCTTCCCTTTGTAAAGACTCGTGTGTATTTTGCTATTCAGAATATACAACTCTCTCTCTCTCTCTCTCTCTCCCTCCCTCCCTCCCTTCCTCTCTCTCATGTGAAAAGATTGTTACTTGCCTTATTGTTCTTACATCTCAAGCTATCTACACTATTATCACAGATCTTAGCCATACGATACCCTCTAGTTCATATTGTACTTGATTCCAATTAACCCTTATTATTTTCAATTGTTCTTGAGTCTAATAAGTATTTACATAACTTTTTTGCCAAACAAATACAACGGGTTCAACACTAAAAACTTTAAAGGTTGAACGCATATAATTTAAATTCTGGTTCTTTCTCTGCATATATACAAGTTACAACAAATATTTCTTGGTTAATTGGAAAAAGGACATTGTATAGCTGCTATAAAAATAGTAGCCGAAAAATGTATAAAATTTGTATATTTTATATATATATATATATATATATATATATATATATATATATATATATATATATATATATATAAATATATATATATATATATATATATATATATATATATATATATATATATATATTTTGTATGTTATATACAAAAATTATACAAATATTATACACTTTTTCGACTACAAAATAGATTTCTAGCATAAGGCTAAAAGTATCTACCCTTGTTTATTCAAGTGCCTAGTCATTCCTCTAGTAGCAAACACAATATAAAGTGACCCGATATATATACACATTGAGCTGATAAAATGTATAGCAATTATGCTTAAGTAATATTTTATAATTTATATAGTTAGATTTCTTAAAGTAGCATCATCTAAAGCTTATGTATCAGTAATAAAATATTAAATAGAATAAGCAAACACAAAAGGACTGTAATCTAACTTATGCAGTTATTGCCTTCTAATATGATAGTCTTGTGCTTACACTTTTTATATATTTTAAGGTTTAGAAATTGCACAACCTCTTAACCTTTTGATCATTATGGAGATAAAATAAATGTTTCAATATTAATCAAGAAGTTGAGCTATTTTAACATCTACTTTCATTAAATGAGCCAAGTAATGCCCGTACTGTATAAGAGAGTATTAATTATCTTCTTTTTTTTTTCAGAAGCTACATCTTTTAAGTACTCTCTTTCGTAAATTAAGTAAAAAAATCAAGGTTCTAATAATAATTATAACGAAATAAAATAATAATTATATTTTTCTCAAAAGTTACAAAAGAAAATTTAGTAAAATGCATTGCTTGAAATTTGTTATCCCTGTTTCGTTTCGATTTATGTGGCACTTTTTGCTTTTCAAGAGTCAATTTTACTAATATTTTAAGTAAATTGGATTAGATCAGATCAATTGAATATCTTAAAACCAACATTTAGATACTCAAACCTATATAGAAAATACTATAAGTTGTAATTCTTCTAATATCAATATGATAAAAAAAAGTGCATTTTAAAATGTTAATCAAAATTCATGTATAATTTGAATTTCGAGAAGCAGAATGTGTTACATAAATTTGGACAAATAGAGTGTAAAAAGAGCGGGCGATTTCAACTAATAGATTACCTTCCACGAGTATAATAGTAACTTTGCCTACCAAATCGCAAAGGGATGAAATCACTTAAAGTTTTCTGTTTGTGCTGAATTTGATCTTGATCTTTTATAGTTTTCACACAATTCATCAATTATTAGGCCACACCCTAACTAACTAGGTGCTATTTTATTTTATATTATTATTATTATTATTATTATTGTTGTTGCTTCTGCTGAATAATGATGATATGCAATCTTGGCAGTTTTCAAAAGTAAATGATTAGATGCGTAATGATTTAATTAATTGGATGCTAATTGGAGTAGACATTCTTGTATTGCGTCTTAATGTTTCAACCTAGCTAGCTAATGATAAGACAGCGAATGTAAGGATGCTATAAACCAAAACTAATACTGCTCCATATGAACTTGCTCCCTCGCAGGTTGCAATCATTTAAAAAAGAAAGATTTATTGCTTAATGATATTTCTAACACTGATTATTTTCAGAAAATAATTTCTTTCAAAAATTTTATACTTGGGCTCGGTACTTACATTTCGATTCTGGGAATACGGCCGAGTCCCATATTTTTCTACGGACCTCCCGAGACCATCACATCACGGGTCCGGGTCCGTTTACCCAAAATATTGACCAAAGTCAACTATGACAATATTAATATCAAAATTCTTCAAATTTTCCCCCGAATTCACATATTTAAACATAGAAATTTTCTGCTTTCGCGCCCGGACTGCACATATATATCAAGGCAACTAAAAGCGGGGTTTTCAAGGTCTCGGAAGTAAAGGAAAAGGGAGAATTACGGTGATGACCATTTGGGTTGTCACACCTCTAAAATTACCGTTCGTCCTCGAACTGACAAAAGAAGGAAGTACCTGAGTCGGGGAATAGATGAGGATAACGGCTCCACATATCAGACTCGGACTCCCAGGTCGATGCCTCAAGAGGCTGACCTCTCCACTGAAGGAAAACTCTTCGACCTCAACAGTCGAACTTGCCGGTCTAAAATAGCCACCGACTCCTCCTCATATGACAGATCCTTGTCCAATTGGACAGTGCTGAAATCTAATACATGGGCTGCATCACTGTGATACCTCCGAAGCATGGATACATGAAAAACTGGATGCACGCCTGACAAGATAGGCGGCAAGGCAAGTCTATAAGCCACCTCTCCCACGCGGTCAAGAATCTCAAATGGGCCAATAAACCTAGGGCTAAGCTTGCCTTTCTTCCCGTATCTCATCACGCCCTTCATAAGCGAGACACGGAGCAATACTCGCTCACCAACCATGAAAGCAACATCCCTGACCTTGCGATTTGCATAACTCTTCTGCCTAGACTGAGCTGACCGAAGTCTGTCTTGAATGATCTTGACCTTATCCAAGGCCTCCTGTACTAGATCTGTACCCAATAATCGTGCCTCTCCCAGCTCAAACCATTCGACTGGGGACCGACACCGCCTACCACAACGCCTCATACGGAGCCATCTGAATGATGGACTGGTAACTGTTGTTGTAGGCAAACTCTGCTAAAGGCAAGAACTGGTCCCACGAGCCTCCAAAATCAATAACACAGGCTCGGAGCATATCCTCAAGAATCTGAATAGTCCTCTCGGACTTACCGTTAGTATGGGGATGGAATGTTGTGCTCAACTAAACCTAGGGGCCCAACTCTTGTTGTACCACTATCCAGAAATACGAGTTATACTGCAGGCCCCGGTCCAAAACGATAGATATAGGCACCCCATGAAGGCGAACGATCTCCCTTATATAAATCTCCGCATATCTCTCGAACGAATAGGTGGTAGAAACTAGAATAAAATATGCTGACTTGGTCAGCCTATCCATAATAACCCATATAACATCTAACTTCTTTCGAGTCATCGGAAGGCCAGAAATGAAATCCATGGTAATTTCCACCCACTTCCACTCGGGAATCTCAATCCTCAGAAATAAACCACCGGGCCTCTGATGCTCGTACTTAACCTGATGATAGCTCAAATAACGAGCCACATACGCAACAATGTCTTCTTCATTCTGCGCCACCAATAATGCTGTCCCAAATCCTGATACATCATTACGGCGCCCGGATGAATAGAATACCGAGAACTATGGGCCTCCGCTAAGATCAAATCTCGAATACCATCAGCATTGGGCACACAAACTCGCCCCTGCAATCTCAATGCACCATCATCTCCCAAGGTCATTTTCTTAGCACCTCCACGCTGCACCGTGTCTCTCAGGACACACAAATGGGGGTCATCAAACTGTCGCTCACGGATACGCTCCATCAACAATGAACGAGCAACTGTGCAAGCTAGCACCCTGCTAGGCTCAGAAATATCCAACCTTATGAATCGTGCCAAGGCCTGAACATCCAAAGCAAACGGTCTCTGGCTGACCTGAATATAGGCAAGACTACCCATACTGGCGGACTTCCTACTCAATGCATCGGCCACCACATTGGCCTTCCCCAGGTGGTATAAGATAGAAACATCATAATCTTTCAACAATTACAACCACCTACGCTGCCTCAAATTCAATTCCTTCTAGTTGAACAAGTACTGAAGGCTCTTGTGATCTGTGTAAACCTCACACGTCCCACCATATAAATAATGCCTCCAAATCTTCAAGGCATGAACAATGGCTGCAAACTCTAGGTCATGAACTGGATAATTCTTCTCTAGGATCTTCAACAGCCTCGATGCATATGCTATGACTCTGCCATTCTGCATCAACACTGCGCCAAGCCCCATACCGGAAGCATCACAATAAATAGTGCAAGGCCCTGATCCCGTGGGCAAAACCAATACCTGTGCCGTAATTAGAGTTGTCTTGAGCTTCTGGAAGCTCGTCTCGCACTCATTTGACCACCTGAAATGGGCACCCTTCTGGGTCAATCTAGTCATCGGGGCAACAATGGATGAAAACCCCTCCACGAACCGTCGGCAGTAACCTGCTAACCCCAAGAAACTCCGAATCTCTGTAGCTGACGTTGGCCGAGGCCAGTTCTTGACTGCCTCAATCTTCTTTGGGTCCACCTGAATACCCTCAGCCTAAACAAAACGGCCCAAGATTGCGACAGAACTTAACCAAAACTCGCACTTCGAGAACTTGGCGTACAACTGACTATCCTTCAGAGTCTGAAGAACCACTCTATGGTGCTGCTCATGCTCCTCCTAGCTACGGGAGTATATCAGAATGTCATCAATGAATACAATCACGAACAAATCCAAATAGGGCCTGACTCGGTTCGTCAACTCCATAAATGCTACAGGGGCATTGGTCAACCCAAATTACATGACCAAAAACTGATAATGCACATACCGAGTGCGAAATGTTGTCTTAGGGACATCAGACACCCTAATCCTCAAGTGATTATAACCAAACCTCAAATCTATCTTCGAGAACACCCTATCACCCTGAAGCTGGTCGAATAAATCGTCGACTCTCGGCAGTGGATACTTGTTCTTTATCGTCACCTTGTTCAACTGTCGATAATCAATGCGCATCCTCATCGATCCATCCTTTTTCTTCACAAATAATACTGGCATACCCCAAGGGGATACACTGGGTCTAATGAAACCCTTATCAAGAAAATCCTGAAGCTGCTCCTTTAACTCTTTCAACTCTGGCGGAGCCATGCGATACGGTAAAATGGAAATAGACTGAGTGCCCGGAGCCAAATCAATACAGAAATCAATATCTCTGTCGGGCGGCAATACTCGGCAGGTTTGAAGGAAAACCTCGGGGAACTCCCAAACAAAAGGAACCGAGTCAATAGATGGAACCTCTACGCTGGAGTTATGAACATACACCAGATATGCAAGACATCCCTTCTCGACCATACGTTAAGCCTTGACATACGAGATAAAACTGCAGGTGGCATGACCTAGGGTCCCTCTCCACTCAAGTTGGGGTAAGTCTGGCAAAGCCAAGGTCAGGGTCTTGGCGTGACAATCCAGAATAGCATAATACAGGGACAACCAATCAATCCCCAAAATAACGTCGAAGTCCACTATATCTAAGAGCAATAAGTCGACACGGGTCTCAAGACCCTCAAATACTACCACACATGAAGATGCACTCGGTCGACCACTGTAGAATCACCCACCGGTTTAGACACATATACAGGAATACCCAAGGCCTCACTAGGCAGAACCAAATAGGGTGCAAAATAGGATGACACATATGAATACGTAGACCCTGGATCAAATAACACACAATCACCCCTATCACAGACCACAATAGTACCTGTAATCACAACATTTGATGACTCAGCCTTTGGCCTGGCCGGCAAAGCATAACAACGAGACTGGGCCCTACCTCCCTGAACTGTGTGTCTAGGAAGATCGGCTACTGGCTGACCCCAGTCTCTGGCTGTCCGAGCTCCACCTCTACGGTCTCTCCCTCCACCTCTATGATCCCTACCCCTACCTATAGCTGTCTGGGCAAGTTGTGGATCACCTGGTGCCTGAATCATGGGGCGAGGACCCTGTTGCTGAGAATTACTCGAGGCTCGAGGGCAAAACCTGACAATGTGACTTGGGTCACTACAACCATAACATGCCCTCGGCTGCTGAGACCGCTAGCCCTGTCGACCTGTATGCCCTCCCCTGAAGCTCTGAAGTGGCAGTGCACCGATGGGGGTTGGTGGTGCACAGAAGAACTGCTGATTCGAATAATACTGCTGAGAACTACCACCGCCGGGAGTACCATGAGAAACTTGAAGTGCTGACTGAAAGGGCCTCTGAGGGTGGCCTCTACCATATGAATCCCTACCTCCAGATTGAGGTATCACTGAACTTACCAGAATGACGAGGCCTCTTATCTGACCCCCTGACCACCTCCTCATGCAAGTGCCATCTCTATCCGGCAGGCCGCATTGGCCGCCTCCTGAAAGGACATATCACTACCATCCCCCATGGCCATCTGAAGCCGGATCGCCTGAATCAACCCATCGACAAATCTCCGCACCCTCTTCCTCTCAGTGAGGAGTATAACAATAGCATGGCGTGCCAAATCAATAAAACGAGTCTCGTACTACGTGACTGTCATAGTACCCTGATGAAGACGCTCAAATTGCTTGTGTAGAGCATCTCGCGCAGTCATTGGGAGAAACAACTCTAGGAACGACTCTGCAAACTGATCCCAAGTCAATAATGGAGACCCTATTAGCCTAGATAAACAATAGTCCGTCCACCGAGTCTTAGCGGATCCTGCGAGCCGAAAAGTGATGAAGTCGACCCCATTGGTCTCCACCACACCCATAGTCCTGATAACCTCATGGCATCTGAATAAGAAGTCCTGAGGGCCTTTGTAGAAGCACCACTGAAGAAGAAGCACGCGCACAGAGTAGAATGACAATCAGTATTTGAGAAACAGAATCGCACGACAAGAATGAACAAAGTGAAATTTTTCCTAACTCTGTAGCCTCTAGGGATAAATACAGATATCTCCTTACCGATTCCTCAGACTCTACCGAGTTTGTCCATGAGTTGTGAGACCTAAGTAACCTAGTGATCTGATACCAACTTGTCACGACCCGGATTTACCACCATCGGGAGTTGTGATGGCGCATACTGTCGGAGCTAGGCAAGCCAAACATCACAATAATTCTACTGATTTATTTAAATAATTAATATTAAACTGAAACAATAATTTAAAATTTAGCGGAAGACTTAATAAAAACGAAATCACAATACGGAAGTTTAAAACTTATCTCTACTCAAAATCTGGTGTCACTAACTCACGGACTACTAAATAGTACTACAAACAAGTCTAAATAGAAATATAGAACGTCTGTCTCGAAATAAAGAAAACAAACTAAACAGAGAAAAGGACTCCGGCCTACGAACGCCAGCTAGGCTACCTCGAAGTCCCTGGACTGAAGTCAGCTCCCGACTGAATAAGCTACTGTTTTGGTCCAAAAGCTGCTCCGGTACCGTAATCTGTGCAGAAAGCACAGAAGTTAGCATCAGCACAACGACCCTATGTGCTGGTAAGTGCCTGGCCTAACCCCAGCGAGGTAGTGACGAGGCTAGACAGGACCTACCACAAATAACCTGTACAGAGATATACGCAATAACATGAGAAATATATATAAATTTTAATACATAATAGGGAGGGGTATGTTGTGGGGTGTAACAATTCAGATATAGGATCAACGAACAAGGGATGGAACTGAACAAATAACATCAATTAAAGAGAAACAGGTAATCAACAACTGCACGACACCAACCTTTATTCTTTTACTCTCATTCTCACCAAAACAGTCGGATAAAGTGCACGGCATCACCCTTCATGCTTTTCCTCACATAACTCTAATGTCAAGGCACGGAATGACCCTTCGTGCTCAATTATTCAAAATATGGCACGGAATGACCCTTCGTGCATAATTATCAATACATGGCACGGAATGACCCTTCGTGCATAATTATCAATACATTGCACGGAATGATTCTTCGTGCATAATAATCAATACATTGCACGGAATGACCCTTCGTGCATAATCACTCTTCCTCATCCAATCAACAGTCACAACCAATCGGGGGAGGGAATAAACAACAAGATTAAACATCCCGGCAAGGAAGAACAAATCAACAAGTAAGTCTCGGTAAGGGAAAAATACTATACTTTCTCCTTTAACTCATTTCCTTCTCAATTACCACCTCAAAATAAATTATCAATTAAGCTACACAATCGTATCACATCTTCCGAATTAAAAGAAATTACGACTCACGGTCATGCTAGACTCCGGTGCATAGATAACTGTCACCATACATATACACTGTACTCCATAATTAGCACGTAACAAATAATATCCTAGTCCTAATCCCTCAAGCCAAAGTTAGAACCAACACTTACCTCGAAAGCTCCAAACTCAACTCATGCCTTTAGAATAGTTTTACCCCTGGAATTCACCATAAAATCGCTCGAATCTAGTCACAAATTAATTAAATGTATCAACAAATGCTGGTTAAATCTATTTGAATGCATAAGAATGAATTTCCCAAAATTTTGCCCAAAAATTCCCAAGACGCCCCTGGGCCCACATGGTCAAAACCCGAGGTTCAAGGAAAAACCGGGTTACTCATTCCCCCACAAATCCAAATATATGATTGGCTTTGAAATCAGACCTCCAATTCCCCAAATTTTAAAAAACTTAGATTCCACCCAAAACCCCAAATCCCCATTTATGAAAACATTTGATTAAAGTTGAAATCAAGTTAAAAGATGTTAAGGAGTAAGAAAATTAAGTTAGAAATCACTTACCAATTGTTTAGAAGGAGAAAAATCGTTTGGAAAATTACCTCTTAGGTTTTGGGTTTTTGAAAAGTGGAAAAATGGCTGAAATTTTCGAACTTTTATACCTTTTTGAGGACCTGGCGCGGACCGCACAAAAATGTGTTGCGGCCGCGCCGAGCGGGAGAAAAATTGGGGCTTACCCTCCCATAGCGGACCGCACTGTTTTGGTGCGTGGCCGCGCTAGCTAACCTGAAACCCCAGCCCTCAGAATTAGCCACGCGGACCGCACAGAAAGGCATCGCGGCCGCGCGGAAATGGCCCTGGCCGCGCTGGTGTCTGCAATACCTGAACCTATTTTTCTCTAAGTCTGATACCTCGCGGGCCTCACCCAAAACTCACCCGAGCCCTCGGGAGTCCAAACCAAACATACACACAACCTCAGAAACATCATACGGATTCACTCGTGGGATGAAACCGCCAAGATAACATCAAAATTTACGGATCAAGCCTCAAAACACCTAATTCTTCTTTCAACTTTCATAAACTTCAGATTTCCCATTTTACGTCCCAAACACGTCAAACGACGTCCATTTTCAACCAAACTTTACAGATGGTGGTTAACACATATTTAAGACTGGTACCGGGAACCAAATTACGAAACCGATAACTATATTTTCTAACTCATTTTCTTTTCAAAAATTTCATATCATTTTCAGAAAATAATTTCTTTCAAAAATTCTATACTCGGGCTCGGGACCTCGGATTTCGATTCCGGGAACAGGCCCGAGTCCCATATTTTTCTACGAAACTCCCGGGACCATCACATCACGGGTCCGGGTCCGTTTACCCAAAATGTTGACCAAAGTCAATTATAACAATATTAATATAAAAATTCTTCAAATTTTCACAGAATTCACATATTTTAACATAGAAATTTCCGGCTTCGTGCCCGGACTGTGCATGCAAATCGAGGTAACTAAAAACGAGAGTTTTGAAGGCCTGAGAAGCACAGAAAAAGGGAGAATTATTCATTCGCTGAACTGGACAAAAGAAGCAAACAACAAGTCTTACTCTAACGAAAAATTTTATTTCTATGCTAGAAATTAAATCTTGTAAACTATTAATCGAACTGCTTAATAGTTAATACTCAGTGTTATCATTAGTGGAAATAAATTGGTGGTGTTGCATCTATTCCAATTAACTAACGAGGTCTTTTATTTCACATAATTAACTGGAATAAATAATCTATTTTACATGAGCAGTTGCTATGAGATTATTTGATTTTAAAATGGTTATATTACGTTTTGAATTGTGTCCTCTTGATCATCTGAATATAAGTTTATGCTTTGCTTGGAACATTGGGTAGATGCAAAGTCAGTAAAAAGAATCTGTAGCAACTGATAGCATGAATTATAAACATGATAGTTCATAAACAACTACGTCTTAGTTTCATATTGAACCTGATGCTCAACTGAATTGTATTTATTGCGGTAAAGACCCGAAGATTTGGCCAAACATAAAACAATTTCACCAAATTTGATGGAAAGATGAACTTATTTGTTGCTAAACATTCGGTAAAAAAGTGTAGCAATCAAAATCAAAATTATAATTTAATAATATAGCATATTCAATCATCTGAAAATGCAAGAATATTTAGGTTGCGACACTTAATTTTGTTATAAAATTTGGTTGAGAACTGGGATGTCGGAATAGAAGAGCCAATACAGCAGCAACATTGCTGCCTTCTGCAGCTACCCTTTCCAGCAATTGCTGGTTTCTAACTAGTGAGGGCCAGAAGTTCACCAGGGGATAGCACTGGCTACTGAAAATTTCCTCTCTTTAAAGGTATACAATGTTCAAACCACGAGACAGCAAAATATTAATAAGAAGCATTTGCATATTCAAATCTTCTCGACGATTTAGGAGACATGATGGGAGGGGCTTAATACACTTTCATAGTCTTGTCTCTTGTGTTTGGGTCGGCCTGAGTTCCATGCATAGTGGTAGTAGCTATACTACAATGACAAGCGCAAGAAGAGGGGAGGGATGGCATAACACTATAAGAGAACTAGAATTCAATTTGCGCAGCTAAGAGTTCCTCAAACGACAAGCAAAGCAAAATTTATAAGTTGTAGGCTACATAGCATAAATACAGGCAAACCTAAAAACGCCTGAAAACAATCAACATTAATGAGGGAAAACAACGGGGAAAAAAAAGAGAAACTATAAAAGATTGGAACATAAACTTAGGAGAATCCTGTCCGTAAAAAAAGCAAAATAAATAGCATAGTCAATTAGCTGGACCCAATATTTCCACCCTCCTTCCAATTGTTCTTTGACAGAACTTGTTTCTCATTGACGGAGCACTTGCTGCAACTGAAGCACTTGATTTCTTTGCTCTGGAGGTAGCATGTTTATCTGTTCTGGCGTAAGGCTCCTTACTTGCTGAAGAAGCGCGTTCTCCATCTCAGGACTCAGCTGCACATCGACAAAATAAACCTTTTGCGTCTCAAACTGAAGGTAAAACTAATGATTAGTTTTTAACCTAACCAAGTGAAAAATAAAGTTGTGGATATTACTGCTGGGGGTCTAGGAGGCTGATTGCCGGCATCCATCTGGCCAGGGATCAGTGGTGGTCCGGGAAATTGTATTCCTGGTGAATTCTCTGGTCGACCAGGAATCCACGCAGATCCTCTATCTGCTTGTGTGAAACTCCCAACTTGATTGAAGTCTGTCCGCAATAGTGAACCTCCCATCTATATACACTCAAATACAAGAGCATGTCAAAGCCCATAGATCACAGGTGTTGAACACAAATAAAAAATGTACCCACGAATTATTTCCCTCCGGAAAACAACAACAACTACCCAGTAAACTCCCACCAAGTGGGGTCTGGGAAGGGTAATGAAATGCCATGAAATATTTCCCTCTGGAAACAACAACAACAACAACAACCCAGTATAATCCCACTTAGTGGGGTCTGGGGAGGGTAGTATGTACGCAGACCTTACCCCTGCTCTGGGGTAGAGAGGCTGTTTCCAAATAGACCCCCGCATCCTTCCCTCCAAAAACTTCCAACCTTGCTTTTGGGGAGACTCGAACTCACAACCTCTCGGTTGGAAGTGGGGGTTGCTTACCATCAGAGCAACCCCTCTGGAAACATTATACTAATAACTTATCTAGTATATTGCTATGAAATGCCATGTTACAGAAAAATGATTGAAAATGAGTAACTAGCTACAGTTTATCAAGGTTGATTACAAGATACCACTCTATCCTCCTCATCTATGCAATAGTTAACAGAAAAGTGAAACACACGGTCAAAACTTTTTCCTAATCAGGCAGACACAGTCAAACATTGGGGACTCGAGTAGAAAATTTGACAAAATATTCAACCGGTTGCCTTTGAAAGCAAAAATATGCACTAAATACAAGCAAGAAACAGCAAAGAAAACAGGAATAAATTTGCGAAAAGACAGTTTATTAATAAAGCCCTATAGCTGTCTATGTAACTGCTCTATTGTGAAAATAACATTGCTTTTGAACTTTGATTGAAGCTCAACTTACAAAAATAGATACGCTTCAACTTCTCCCATGTTTTACTTGAACCTAGATGCAAGGTATGTAGCGCGGACTCTCCAAAATATTGCCGCACCCGTGTCGGATTCTTCAAAAATACACTACTTTTGGAGTATCCGACACGCACCCGACAATATTTTCGGGGAGTCTGAGCAACATAGGATGCAAGTTATACAAGTACATCTGAAATACAAGTAAAGGAATGCAGAGTGTGTGTGTATCTACAGTCCTTAGGTAGAATTTGTCTGGTATAGGAACACATTGCATCACAACAAGAAATTAATTTATAAGTCACAAAGTCCAATAATAGCATGGTTTATCCAACCTATCTATGCCAGTTATTATTATACTTTGGTCTTCGTAATTATCCACTGAAAATTCCAAAGGTCTTCAGCAGCTGTCTCCAATTGACAACTCTAAATGCATGAAGATGAATAAAGTAAATACAACAACTACTACCACCACGCCACAATCCCAAGCAAGTCGAGTTAAGTTATTTGAACCTTCCCGTCCATGTTATTTTATTTAAGTCTGTCTGGTTTCAACATTAATAAATTTCAGTTTCTTTAGCATTAAAAGTTCTTTATATTTACTAACATAACAAACTTAATCCTACCTAATTGCTATTGCCTATATAGATCTTTTTCTTCATTATGCCATATATTTTCTCTAGGTGTGCATGAACTCCAGGAGATTGCAGGTCCTCTGGGACAACTCTCCTGTATGCGATTTTAGGTATACCTCATTCTTTTTAACACATCTAATCATCATGGTTTCACACCTACATGCTAGTGTAAATGGATGTTGATGTAGTATATGATCAAACCAATTTTCTAAGAAGTCATCACTTTGTCACTTAAGGTGATAAGCGTTGCGGGGGGGGGGGGGGGGGGGGGGTATTGCTTTGTAGTTGAAGTCACATGTTTAATATCAGCATTATTATATATTATATGTTGAATATTAGTTATGTAATTGTGATTTGATTATTATAGTACTAAACTGATATATTTTTGGTATTTTTTTTCTAAAAAAATTCACTCTTACTTCAAAAGAGTGTGCACTTCACTTCAAGTCCCAAAGACCACGTTGCTTTTTTCTTTTTTAAAAACGTTTTTCCCTCGTAAAAACACTGGACTGAACAATCCCAAGTGACTTTTTCTTATTTTATCAACTAAGTGCTTTACCTGCACCGTCGGCATGATCATTTTTAATCCACCTTAACAATTGCAATTTTGTAACACATATCTTGTGGATATTTTAGACTTTAGAGGCCCGATCTTTACTTACACAATATTGTTGTTGGTCTTAACAATCGTTTGATAGAACTTGTCTTTTACTTTGGTAGGAATCATTCTATCAGATAACACTTTAATAACACCTCTCCAATTTAACCACCTTATTCAGATTCTATGTGTATTAACATCATCTATCAAACATCTATCAGGGACGTGATGATTGGATCACAGGTCATCGACAAGAGGGACAGTGTCAGATATCTTGGGTCAGTGATTCAGGGGGACGGAGAGATTGACGGGGACGTCACTCATCGCATAGGAGCGAGGTGGTCAAAGTGGAGGCTTGCATCAGGAGTCCTGTGTGACAAGAAAGTTCCACAGAAACTCAAGGGAAAATTTTATAGAGCTGTGGTTAGGCCTGCCATGTTGTATGGGGCGGGAGTTCTGGCCAGTGAAGAACTCTTACGTCCAGAGGATGAAGGTTGCGAAGATGAGGATGCTCAGGTGGATGCGCGGGCTCACCAGGTTAGATAAGATTAAGAATGAAGTTATTCGAGAGAAGGTGGGGGTGGCCCCGGTGGATGAGAAGATGCGAGAAGCGAGGCTGAGGTGGTTCGGGCATGTGCGGAGGAGAAGTCCTGACTCTCCGGTGAGGAGTTGTGAGCGGCTGGCGATGGTCGGCGTACGGCGGGCAGAGGGAGGCCTAAGAGGTATTGGGGAGAGGTGATTAGGCATGACATGGCTAGAATGCGGGTTTCTGAGGACATGACCCTGGATAGGAAAGTATGGAGGTCTAGTATCAAGGTTGTGGGATAGAGCCCCTAGAGTTTTTCATACTCCACACCCGGGGTTGGGTGAGGCTTGGCAGGCTTATTCATAGATGATTTGTGTATTGGATTTTGTCTTATGCTAGTTACTGTCCGATATTATTGCATGATATTTTATTTTATTTATAGTTTTTATGTTTTTTTATTTTTATGTTTTTATGTTTAGATAATTATTTACGTTATTTGTGTTGAAGTTACTAATGCTCTTTTGTTGTTTTTGTTGTTTTTGTTTTTGTTATCCCTTTCATTCACTGAGCCGAGGGTCGATTGGAAACAGCCTCTCTGCCCTTTCGGGTAGGGGTAAGGTCCGTCTACATATTACCCTCCCCAGACCCCACTCTGTGGGACTATACTGGGTAGTAGTTGTTGTAGTTGTTGTTGTATCAAACCATTCTCTTAGAACATTCAGCATATATATCCAAATTGTTACGTCTAATCTGACCTCAACTTTATTCTTCTTATGCTAGCCTAATATGCACTACTTTTGGTGGATCTGACACGCACCCGATGACATTTTTGAAGAGACCGAGCAACATAGCTAAAAACTATAGCGGTCCTAAGTACTTCTCCGCAGTCAAGCTTTGTGTTGACACCCTCACTAATTTCGTCAATTAGCACAATAACCCTCACTAATTTCGTCAATTAGACAATGTTGTCTGCAAATAGCATAACTACGGTAAATTGACTATGAACTCAATGTCGATCCCTAGTGTAAACACACAGCTATCGAAAACTTCTTTGTATCTCTTACTATTCTTATGCAAGCGACGAGTCCTTCATACATATCCTTTATGGCATGAATGTATTAAATATAAGTTCTTTCTTCCTCATTAACCACCAAAGGACTTCTCCGTGCACTTTATCATGGGCTTCTCTAGATTATGAACACCATATGTAGATCTTTCTTCCTCTCCAGATAAATTTTCATCAATCTTCTTAGCAAAAATATAACATATGTTATAAATTTAAAAAGTGTAAATTCAAACCGGTTCTTTGTCACTCTTTGCAGTGCACATAAGTCTACACTATTATCACTCATTTCTGAAGTTTCATCATATGGCTCATAAGTTTAATGTCATGATAGTTTGCACTATTTTGAAAATCTCCTTTACTCGTGTACATAGCAATCAACATACTCTTTGTCCATAGTTGGCATATTACCACTTCGTAGTAAAGCATTAAATAGATTGATAAGCCATACTACTCCACATTTAAGGAAAAACCAAGCCAAACAAGTTTAAATCTCTCCTTTTTCCCCTTCAACATTATCACATCAATGATTTCACAATTTTTCCCAACCTCTCCAAAACACTACTAAACCTCTATAATGATGCCATTTGGATCACACGCTTTTCTAATCTTAATATTTTTCATGTCGTCCTTTGCTTCTGTCGACATAATTCTTGAGTGTAGCCAAAGTTTCTAAAATGCAAAGATGTATAACGATCTTTAAAAGTAGGCATTATAATATAGACTGAACGCCAATAATTTCCTAGTGATAATAGATGTCTCTCAATTACATTGATATATGTGTGTGCTGTTGTGTATAAGTTTCCTTTTCAAATTGATTCCAAGGTTCTCACAAAAATATTACTCCCTACATCTCTTTTTATGTGACGGTGTTTGACAGGGTACAGAGAGAAAGGAAAAACACTTCTAAAAATTATGATGTAAAACAATCCATACACATTTGTATCGATATAAATCATCTCATTAAGGATATAACCGGAAGTGTAAAGTTAAATTATTTCTAAATATAAAAAGATATCATTCTTTTGGAACAAATTAAAAAGGACAATGTGTCGCATACAATTGAAAAGAAGGCATAATTTTTTATTTTTTTTTTGATAAAGCAGCTTTCACAGAAATATTATCATTATGTACTCTATCCATCCCGACTAAAGTAATATAATTAGATTCTAATGATTAAATTGACCTAAGTTTACAATTAGATAATGATGGACAAGCAATAGAGCATGGTACATGCACTATTGAATATTGTTTCAACTGCAACAATATAACTTAATATATGTTGATGTCAAAGAAATATAACTTTGATCATGAGTCAACTCAGGATACTTAATTTTAGATGGAGGACGAAAAAGAAATGATTGAGGGATGCATTTATTGATTAAAAGGGACAAAAGAAATGACTTGGGGATGTAAGTGAAGGTCGGTACTGAAAGAATTTAACTGTCCATTAATTTCATCATCATAACATTAGCAACTTCATCATATAAAATGTAATGATTTATGCCATATTTTGACCTCTTAAATCCTTTTATTTTTCAAGATCTCCGTAATCTTTGCACTCATCCAACTTCAAATTCCCACATGAATGAATAATAGTCATGAGATCTCTTCCAGTAGCTCATTAGTTTCAATAGCTCCTCAACGTGTTGCATTTTTTCATATAATATATCCCACAAGTTAAAAATCTTAAAAATGGAGCAAATTTTGGCAAGGTCAAGGACTCGTCCATGGAAAGAAAGGCCGCTTTCCAGTGGAACTTAAAATGTAGCGCAGGCCCTTATGCTCATGAACTACTTTTATCAGAGAAAGAAATCTAATGATTCAAGCTTACATGACCAAAAACACCAAAAGAAAACTAGTTCACTAGTTTCACTAAAGTAGAGCATAAAGACAAGGGCACCTGATATGGCAACTGACTTGGAACTGGTGGCTGCCCAGACATAAAAGAAGGCACCATGCTTGCTGGAGGCTTCATAGTTGGCTGAGTGATGAGAGAAAAAAAAATTGAATGTTGTGTATGAAAAAGGGGAAAAACCTCAGATCAGTATAGGTAGAACAGTCATCCTTGGCTTACATGAAAAGTAGGATGTGAATGGTGTGGCGGAGGCATTCCAGACGGCGGAAAACCAACATTGGACCCCATGTGAGGGTGCATTGGACGGGGGTAGGGTTGCATTGATGGTCTCACTTGTGGTGGCATCTGTGGCTGCATATGCTGGTATTGGTTACCTCTAGTATGCATTGGTTGCTCCAATTGGGAGGATGCAGAAGGCATCTGCATTTGAAAATGAGATGGAAGCTGTGAAGCAGAATGATGAGGAACTGGTGGCATGTTAACAACTTGAGAGGATTGTGGTAAAGAGATTGGCACTGATTGACCACCAATATGTCCTTTTGATTGCTGCACTGACAGTAACGGATGAGACGGTAGGGACTGGGCTTGAAGGTTTGATGACGAAAGAGAAGGAGATGGCGGTGTTGAAACAGATTGATTTTGCTGCTGTTTTCTTGTTTGATCCTGCATACCAATTTTCCCTGGCAATGCTGGAGCCGACTGACCATCTGACTTTATAAGTTTAGACACTGATGGCTGTAGATTTGGTGATCCTGTCGGTTGGATGGCCGGAATCTAAAGATAGAATGGAGTGAGATCTGTAACTACATCACATCGTATATTTATATGGACAAAGATACATCACATGTTCAAGATGCTATAACTAACTTACTGCTTGTTGGGGCTGCACCATCCCAAGCATAATTTGTGCCTAATAAACACATCATTAAAGGAACCAAAGTCAGACAATCAGAAATCAACAGATGAACTCCAAATTTAATGATTTTTAGCTCAAAGATTGAAAGCTAATTAATCTGGGAATCGTGTGATGCACTCGCAATAGAAGACTACATCAAAGCCCTAAAATTTTCACCCGTATCAAAGTAACACACTGTGATTTCTGAGAGAGACAGCAACCGTGAAACTCTCATCCATATTGCACTAACTGTGATTTATGTTCCTTTTGCAAGAAAAAAAATAGCAGCTGTCTCTTAATCATGATATTTCAATATTTCAAAGAGATTTCGTCATGCATCCCAACATGACAATAGATTGGAATGACATCCATGTACTTTTCCAATGTAACCTTTATGAGTAGTGATCATAAATATTGGTGACTATAGAACAAGAATGTACAGTTCAAACATATGATGGCATCTCTATTTATCTCTCTCTCTTATTCTTTTATTTTACACTTCTAACAAGAATACTAGAATCTACTGTCTAAAGGCTTAAGCTGTTCGAGAAGGAACACTCTCGTTCTTTTATTTAGCGACTCTTAACATATCATATCTCTAAAGTTTTCATACTTTTGTAAATAAAATAACATCTATAGTACGACTATTACTTACATAAATTGAATAACCTTAAAGCCTTAACTTAAGCATTCCATCAGCAGGAAAAAAAAAGAAGATAACAATACTCAATGCTTTGCCGCAAAACGAGTCAGGTTAGAAGGTTGACTTAGAATATAAAATAAGTGAAACCTGAAATAGTGCTTTAGTCAAGTTAGGGTTTTGAATGAGAATTTGCCTCGCTTGTTGCTGGTTCTGTTCTATTAATCCCTGAATAAAAAACAAATTAATAAAGCAGTAACAAATTTGACTCAAATTATCAAGTAGCTCGTGCAAGAGAAAAACAAATAAAGTTAAAGCGAACAAAGAATTAAACTTGATTTCATCTCTATTGTGCACATATATATATTCATCACGCTATACGTAGTAACACACACTTATAAATAAATACCTTCATCTGACACGTAATGTCGTAAAGCTGATTTTTGGACATTCCGGCGAAATTCGTTGTTAGACCATCGGCGGCGACCTGCTTTCCCGCCATTTTGTCCCAATTTCTTCCACCGGAGAAAGAAGAGGGGAAGCAATTCTCAAATTGAGTCAGATTTATTTTGGGACATGAAAGCCTCACCTTTAGGACCTCCGTGGCCCAAGCTTATGGGCCTGAACAGTGACCGGCAGGAACTGGGTATTTTATTATTTTTAGCCTGCGGTAGAAATTATTTAAATGTGATAATCGAAAAAACATATAAAAAAATTATTGTTAAGAATAGAACTCTAATTAGGGTGAATGTCTATCTTATATAAGAGTTTTACTTTGAGGCTAAGTCATTTATCTTCATATAAATAGAGGGGTCTTACCCCATTGTAAATAATCCCAAAAAGTATCAATAAGAATACTCCTCTCCCTACTCTCTCTGCAATATTGTTCTTGTTCTTTTATTATTTTATAACACGTTATCAGCACGAGACTCTGCTATTTTAAGCATTTACTTTGAATTTAATTTCTATTCAAGTCTTTCTTAATTAGGAGATTTCTTCTTCATTCTTAACCGTATGAGCTTTGCAAGTTTTCAGTAACTTTGGCTTTTCCCCCAAGTAGTCCACACCATAGGATAGCAACTATGGTCAACAATATTGCAATGTCATCACTTCACAATTTCTTCCAGAGAAGTCGACGCTCCTTAAGGGTTATGCGAAGGATATGGATATCATGGGTTAGAAACATATACCACAAATTTGAAGCTGTGTGTTTGAAGATGGAAGAGGCTATGTACCAAGTAAACTTTAATTATCATCACTTAGCTTGATTATATGCCATGTATGTAATATTTATTTTAGTATTTGCTTTCATCTTAATTATCTTAATAAAGAATTACAAAGTGGATAACGTTATTAGATCCACTTAAACTCCAGCAGAGTTTACAAGAAATATACAACCATCAGAAGTGGTTATATTTTATATATCTCATTGTAACTAAATTTTGTTAACCACCAGAAGTGGTATATGCCTATGACCACCAGAAGTGATAATTTAGGTTTTTTTTTATGGTTACAGTTAAAGATATGCTACATAGATATTCTCTATATTAAATGCACGCCTCGATTTGCTCCTGAAGTAGTAAATATTTTAAAAGAGGTTGAAGTATCACAATTTGATGTGATTAATACACGTTTAGATAATTATATTCGATCTCCTGAAGGAAGAGAACTTTTGATAATATTAATCCATTCCCTGAAGTGAATGTGATAATTGTAATAAAGCCCGTAAGTATAAACACGCTCTTGATGTAATTTTGTTTTATGTCTGACATTATGAAAAGAAAGTTCGTTGCCCTTGAAATTTCGGGCAAGAACTATATGACATGGATGTTGGATGCTGAAATCCATTTGGATGCAATGGGTCTTGGAGACGCCATTAAAGACAGAAATAATGCATCCACCCAAGACTATGCTAAGGCCTTGATTTTCTTGCGCCATCACCTTGATGAAGGTTTGAAAATTGAATATCTCAAACCATGGGAAGCAAATATGAATATCTCACAAAGCAAACTTGAATACATAACAGTTTTTGATATGTTATGCTATACAGTATGAATACGTACCTTAATTTTGTTTGCCTATATCCTATGCTTGCAAATATTTTGCTATGTGTTATATGGTATGCCAAATTTGTATTATCCGTTTACAAATACCACTATAAATATATTTGTATTATTAGAGCCCAGTGTAATCTGGTTATTTACTCTTTATGTGTTGTTTTAATCATTGTGTTTAATTACTCAACTTAAGGTCATTAACAATTGACTCAAAGTCTAACTCTACCATATGAATTATCATGTGTAAAATCTACCATATGGTTCATTATTTGTCGTAGTAATTTGTTTTTGTAGGTATTGTGTCGTGAAATTGCAGCACATCTGTGAAATACGGCGATTGTTGTTATATTATTCAACATATCATGCTTAAGACTTTCAATCATTATGAACATAAACAGAATATATACGGTACAAACACCTGACATACATATATATACACTTATATCACCTGTTGATAACTTGCTATTTATTTTATTAAAAAAACGTCCAATTGTAAAAATATTTGTTTAATTGATTCATGTACCACACATACGATATTCAAAGAGAAGAAATATTTCTCTCATTTAAGTATGTGTAAGGCAGATGTTACTACAATTTCTGGTAGTAGTAAATTGATTGAAGGCTCCGGAAGAGCAACTATAACTCTGCCTAAAGGAACAATATTTATCATAGAGAATGCAATGTTCTCCTCCAAGTCCAAGAGAAACTTGTTGAGTTTTAAAGATATCAGTCAAAATGGATATCATGTTGAGACAATAGATGAGAATAATCTTGAATACCTCATTTACTCATGAAAACGAGGCTGCCCACTTCGGTTTGGGGTCACGCCATTTTGCATGCAGCAATGCTAGTTCGTCTCAGACCGACGAATTATCACAAATATTCCGCGTTGCAATTAGTTTTGGGTCATGAACCTAATATATCCCATTTAAGAATTTTTGGATGCGCAGTATATGTGCCTGTAGCACCGCCATATCGCACCAAAATGGGTCTGCAAAGAAGGTTAGGAATATATGTTGGGTTTGAATCGCCCTCCATTATTCGCTACCTCGAAACATTGACAGGGGATTTGTTCACTGCACGATTTGCAGACTGTCAATTCGATGAGACACTTTTCCCAAAATTAGGGGGAGAAGTTGGTGGTGAAATCAAACGGGAAATTTTGTGGAAAAATCCATCATTATCTCATCTTGATCTGCGTGCCTCTATTTATGAAAAAGAGGTGCAAAAGATTATTTATTTGCAAACAATAGCAAATGTCAGACGCATTTACGGTCTTGAAAAGGATAACAAAATTACATATCCCCGCAGAGAATATGATAGCAGTATGTGATAAGTCTGAAAGAAGACAAAAATTATTACCGTGAAGGTATCAATGAATATGGACGTGGCAATATACGGAATTATAATCGTCATCATTGTGATAATGAGAATAATAAAGATTCTCAAAATAATCTTTCACTTTATGAAAGTAATATTTGACATGAGATTATATATAGCACATACAGATGATTATGATCCATTCATGGTGTGAATGTGACAACATATGATTTATGAATACATATTCATTCTTGGAAGAATATGAACGTGCTAGTGGTAGTGAATATACCACATTACCTCTAGAAGGAGGTTTGAGATGATATATGAAAATAATGTCATTATTATGGCATGAATGATCATAGGTCACGTACCTATTGTACGCCAAAATATTTTGGAAATATGATTATTAAAGGACAACGATAATACAAGAAACATACCTTGCATATAATTTTGACCATGACCATAATGGTATAACTTTCTCTTTAAAAGAGATATTCACCACATGGATGTTGATGAATTTGTGGTAGTACAAAATTAATTGAGAGCTCTAGAAGAGCCAATTATTACTATGTTGGAGAAACACAATTGATTGCCAATAAGGTATTGTGTTGTAGTAAGTCTCAAAGAAACTTATTCAGTTTCCAAAGTATATGTGAAAGCGGTTGATTATATTGAGACAATAAATAAAGGAAAGATTTGATATCTTCTATTACTACAACTTGTAGCGGGATAATCTGTATATGAAAAGCTACCCGCTTTATTCTCCAGTTTGTACTACACAAATAAACGAATACCACAATTAAGTGGATGTTTATTGATATAAAAACCCATATCATAATAAACTTGGGGTTTATTGAGAATTGCACATGTCATTGTGTAAACATGAACTTATCAATATTGATAATTTATTCAATTGGCATTCGGGTTAGCCATATCAATTTAAGTATGATGTGCAACAATAATAGAGAATTCACATGGGTAAATATTAAAGAACTAGAAAGTTCTTTACGAATTCTCTTATGTTACTTGTTCTCATTAATTAATTGACCAACTAAAGTTGGGGTTGAATCCCATAAATTCTGGAAATATCAAAGGTGAATATGAGCTCATTCACCTGCCATGTATACCACATATGATGCATCTATGATATGGTTACATGTGCGATTATTATTAACCTGCAACCTGGTCGGTGCTTGCAAGGTAAATTGCTCAGTAATCTAATTTCGAGCATAATTTCCAGATTTTCTATTCAAGATAGTTCATCTTGATAAGTTGGTTTACATCATAGTTGGTTTAGCAAAATAATTTATTGAGTGCCTCCACTTAATAGCTAAACTATTGCTTATGAGAACAAAGTTATCTATATCAATTTGATATACGAGAGTATATTATATTCTCCCCTCACAAGTGGTTCAGGGTCAGGAACCAAATAATTTCATCTTATTATTATTGATGTGCAGTGTATATTAACATGATAATGCACAAAGATGATTTCCCAGAGTTGAGGAAACAAGTTAGTTTTTCTAACATGAGGGGGAGACATGATAAACACTTGAGAAAAAGTTACATGGAACGAATTATCATTTGTATATATAGATCCTCGAATATCATAATATGAACCTGAAGTTCATAAAAAGATAATTCAATTGCAACATATTGCAAAGCATGCCATACGCATTTGCTGACCCAAAGAAAGTAACTATATTCTCACTCATATTAAGTCCTAGAAGGACAAAGTCTTTGATACGCTTAAAGCGTATAGACAAATCGGTTTCAAAAGAACTTCTTAATAAAGACGTTCTTAATAAAGAAGATGAGCAAATGATCAAAATGATCATAATAAGGAGGCAAGTGATCTAGAAGATCACATGACACAACACTTCATAAAATCTCATGAGAGATTCAGGTACCTGAATATATGAATGAAGAAATCTCCAAGTTATGTCTTTATGAAAATTTACTGGAACCGATATAAAATGTTCGTCGACGACATCTATGATAGCGCTAAATATCGATGAGGATCTTATGTTTGTCGAATACAAACAAAAAATATTGGCCAAATGGAAGAGATACAATTCAAGTAGAATTGATTCCATATGAAAGACATGTAATTTTGGACATGTAGTTCGAATACTTGAAGGTATAAAGTCAATGGTATGTGTAATCAGTTTTCGATATCTTATTTGTTTAGCATGACATGAAAACTTGATATGCATCTAAAGTCTATTATATGACTTATATGACTTAACTTATATGACAACCCATGAAGGATTTACGTTGCTTGAAGAATCTACAATTCTTGATCTTGAGGTACCACTTCCTTAATGCAATTTATGCACAAATATATCTTGCTATAACTATGATAATGTGATGGCGAGGATATCTCTATGGAAATATTGAAGAGCCATTCCACGATATTTGTGAAGACATTATATATCTATCACGAGTTATGATTTCAAGGTGCAAATATTCATTATAGTTAATATGGCTGATTTATTTATCAAATATCTACTAACGATCTCTTGAAGCTAGTGCACGAGATTGGGATGCGAAGACTCAAGGATGTGAATTGATGCTCTCTTCAGGGGGAGTTAATGCGCGTTGCACTCTTTTTCCCTTACAAGGTTTTTGTCCCACTGGGTTTTCCTTGCAAGGTTTTTAACGAGGTAACCAATAGGCGCATTTCTAAATATGTGTACTCTTTTCCCTTTTCTAGAATTGTTTTTTCCCATTGGGTTTTATTTCAGTTAAGGTTTTAACGAGGCACATTATTTATTGAGTAGACATTCAAGGGGGAGTGTTAAGAATAGAACTCTAATTAAGGTGAATGTCTATCTTATAGAAGAGTTTTACTTTGAGGCTAAGTCATTTATCTTCCTATAAATAGAGGGGTCTTACCCCATTGTAGATAATCCCAAAAAGTATCAATAAGAATACTCCTCTCCCTACTCTCTCTGCAATATTGTTCTTGTTCTTTTATTATTTTATAACAATTATATAATTTTTATATATAAGATATAAGATATATATATATATATATATATATATATATAATAATTATATATATTTAACTATTATTTTAAAAGCGGCTATACTTTGTTATTTCCTTTTATATAGTTGCTCCTTGATAAGAAGATTTGCACAAATAGGATGATTTGAGGCCACTGTTTATATATTGTCCCCGTTTAAAAAAGTTTTACAAAATAGCCTTTGTGTTATGTAGCTGGAAGAACGAAAATGTAACGCTAGTTTAATTGTTCTTAAATTTTGTTGGGCAGCCAAAACTTCGTATTATTGAACGGGATTTTTACCTATCTATACCATATAGCAAACATTATTATCTATCATATTTAAGGTTTGTGTTTATTACATTTAAGAATACCAAGTTTCAATTTATGTACCATAATTCAAATTAAGAGTATAATTATTGCTTCATTTATTCTAGGCATGATTTTAGGAGCATATATTCCTTTTCCCTTTTTTTTCCTCCTCTTCTCTTTCGATGCCAAAATAGCGTAGGAAAGGGCGACAAAATCTCTTATCAAAAATAAGAAATGGCATAAAAATCGGCCTTCTAAAACAAAATTGAATCTTTCCAAACAAATTGTTTCTACCTAGCAAAATTTTTTATTTTATTTCGAATGAACAGAAAAAATTATGTTAAGGAAACCTATGAAATTTAGTCGTTATTTATTCTTTAGGATATCAATTATTCTTTAGTGTACAAATGAGTTTAAAGAGTTCGTTGTATTGAGTCACATAAGAAAAGGAATACAAATATCTTCAGATATTTGAAGAAGATTTTTTCAAAATTTTTTTTATTCTTTTGCAAAAACAACTTTTTTACAAAAATAAATAGAAATTGTATCTACAAACTGAATACATTGAATTTTAATATCCCAATTCTCATTTCAATTGGGATATAAATTGAAATTTGGTATGCTTAATTTTTTTTTTTACACAAGATTGTAGTTTAATTATAATATAAATGTAACAATACAACTTTATACAATACTTAAAACTAATTTGTAGTTTATTTGTAGAAATTGTATCTACAAACTGAATACATTGAATTTTAATATTCCAATTCTCATTTCAATTGTAGCATAATTGGCATTTTCGACATAATTATAAAAGACTTGTAGAAGTTTTAGTCTTCCCAATCTACAATTTATCTACAAATTATCTACCATTTATCTACATTTTATCTACAATTTATCTAGAATTCTACAATTTAACTACAATTTCTGGAAAATTATGTTTTCTTCTTCTTCTTCGACGAGTTTCAATCTGAAATTCAGTCAAAACCAAGTCTAATATTCACCAAAACCCCTCAAAATTGAGATATAAACTCCTAAACATATTTTGAATTATTTACAACAACACCCAATCCAAGAGATTTTCAATTGTAGCATAATTGGCATTTTCGACATAATTGTAAAAGACTTGTCGAAGTTTTAGTCTTCCCAATCTACAATTTATCTACAATTCTACAATTTAACTATAATTTAACTCCAATTTCTGAAAAAATATCTCTTCTTCTTCTTCGACGAGTTTCAATCTGAAATTCAGTCAAAACCAAGTCTAATCTTCATCAAAACCCCTCAAAATTGAGATACAAACTCCTAAACATATTTCGAATTATTTACAACAACACCCAATCCAAACAAAAAATGATTTATGAAAATCCAAATTTGAATTCAAATCTTTCAAGCTTTTTAATGGCTATTAATGGTGGAAAATATATGGAGAAGGAGAGAATTACGCTGCAATGGATTTTCTTCCATTTTATATTTTAAAATTAATGGTGATAGAATCACCACTAAATCTGATTCCTAAAAATTTGGCGCCATTTTAGGGTAGAATCTATCTATTTTTTATTTGGTACATATTTTGTAGCAAAACTATTTACTAGGCGGATAAATACAGTATTATGAACATTTTTAGTAATAAGGTTTGCTATACGGTATAGATAGGTAAAAATCCCTTATTGAATTGGTCACAAGTTTATCGGACGGGAAAATTTTAATAATTTTGCCAATAGTTCACAAGCTTTGTTGTTATTTGATTAAAAAGTGTTAAACTTTTTGTTAAATGAATTAATAAAGAAAATAGAGGATAAATCTTGTCAAACATAATTAACTCTAGATATGAGCATATTGAATACGAGAATCGAATGAGGCCTAGCTTACATAACACTTCTTAAGATTAAGAAAAGACAAAAGCTTATATCTATGATATATTGTTCCGTACTTGCAAGAGCAAAGAAAGAAAGAAAGGAATACCATTGATAACTACGAGATCTATTTTTATTAATTCAACAATGACAATTACAAAGGTTTGTAATTTAAATCTAGGATTTTGCTTTGTTGTTAGAGGTCTCCTCCTGTTCTTCTGTTCCTTTTTCTCTCCAGGGACCCCCTCCCCTTTTCTTGACTTCTTACCTCATATATATATTACAATTATTCTCCTTTGTCCAACAGTCTTTAACCATCATACCCACTCTCTTAGCTGTACTCTTCCTTACTCGCTCAAGTATTATGACATATATTCTATCGTGCAAGCTTTCTGATGGCTCGATCTCGGCAGTGGCTGAGATACTCATCGCTATTGCACCCTATAGGTACGACCATGGCTTGGTTGACCTCTTACCGTTCATTTTAGTGATAATCCACATGGTCAGATTTTGACCCATACAGTTAGTCCCTCCGCCCGTTGGGCTCGCCTCTTGGAGAGCTCGATGGGCAGACTCTGTTGATTCAAAAATTAGGAAAAATCTGAACATGTTATGCGAGGAAAGAGGTCCTTATGGTGAGGTAACGTCGTGATATTTCAAGAATTTCGTTGGACCGTTACGTCAGTTCAAAATTGGATCGTCGCGTCAATTCCGGATGTCATGAATGTTTCCCAGGCGCCGTGCCATTTCGTGTGCCCTTTCCCTTTTCTGAGCGACAGCTCTTGGTTTTCCTACTCAGGGTATTTATGTCCCTATAAATTGAGGGGGGGGGGGAATCCTCTCATTTGATTGTTGCTCTTTTCAATTGTCCAAGAAAGAACTTTGCAACGCTCATCCCCCTTCTCTAGTCTTTCATATTTCCGCTTTCGCTACAATTCGTTGTGGACATTACCTTTTTTTCCTTCAGCGTTCTCGTTTATTTCGATCAAAGAAGACAAATGGCTAGTGCTCTTTCATCATTTCATGTTAGTGCTCCGGTGCCGGAAAGTGATGTATCCCTACTCGAAGAGGGAATGGAGGTGGTGGAAGACAAAGGGCTTCTGACGGTGAATGAGGTAGTTCCCCGTCCGGGGAAGACGATGACTGATTTTAACAACTTTGCCCGATATGAACCGAAGACCGTTCCTTCCACTATGGATTATGCGGCGATCACGGCGCTCCAAGACAAATGGGGAATCCCCGATCATATCGAAATGGTGCCGGCGGGGAAGGACATAGTGCATTTGCACTTGCCCGGGCTACTGTGCATTTTACGCATATCCCTTTGTTACCGGGTACATGCTCCCCCTTCCTTCTCTGATGGTGGATTTCTGTCGCTTCTATGAAGTGTGCCCGACTCAACTCTCTCTGTATACATACAAGCTCTTTCTTATGCTCATCAAGTATGCGAAGCTGGCCGGCTAAGGAATTTCCCTAGGGCATATGCTCTACATCTTGGCCCCCAATCCCAATTTTCTTCTAGGTACGATGCGCCATCGAGGAACCAAGAGTTTGGTGGTGAAGATGGACGATAAGGAAAATCGTCGCTTTTGGTAAATCTACTACTATGTGCGGACAAATCATATTGTGGTAAACTCGGCAGGGTTTCCAGAGACATGGAACTTCGCTCATGTGTTTTCCTCTTGTTATCTTTGTGGTTTTTCTTAAGATGGTCGTCGATCATCTTTCTTTTGGCGACTTTGCTGGGACTAGTTTTTGCTTTTGCAGCCGAGAGACTACCTCCCCTGCTAGTTGCTGATATCCGCGAGTGAGCAAGTGAAATTCTCCCCCACACAGTGGGAATTCGTCAGTGGGTGCCTTTCTCTGAGAAGTTTGGGCATAAGCCTCTTACTGGTAAGTTGGCTTGTTATAATTTTGGTTTGTTCTCTGCTTCATAGTTTCTTCAACCTTGTCGTTATATGATCTAATCCCAGCTTATTGACAGGTCGGGGAGGAGTGAGAAGGACAAGGACTCCTCCACTTGCATTCCGTCAAGCGGTGCCCTCTACCCGGCGTGCACCAAGAGTTACTGCATGTGAGGGCATGGATAGCCTAGCTGCTCGTCAGACCGCGCCCGCGCCTGAAGCCGTGCTTGGAGGTTACTTCTCAACCGGAGACTCCGATTCCTATAGTTCATTCGAGGGGCGAATCTTCCTGCATTGGTAGTGGAGAAGCCCCGTCGAAGAGACGAAGGGTAGTGTTGGAAGAGGCCTCTCCAACTAAAATATCTGTGAGGGGCGACCCTGCCTCGGTGGTGCCTAAAATCGGCGGTAGTGCCAATTCGGTCGTGGAAACGATGCCCCTTGCAAGCGTTCAAGGGGCTAATGTGGCAGAGAGACGAAGTTCTAAGGCTGTCGTTGCTTTCCGGGCGGCCCTTAAACATCATGGCAAAATCGCGCCCCCTTTTTCAGCCAATGAGAAGGGGAAAGACGTCATGATTGAGGATTATGAATCCGAATCCGACATTGAACCTGAGGATATGAGGATGTTCGAGGAGGCTTTACCCGAATTTTGGTAAGAGCGGACGACCCTTGCCGAATACTTGAAATTCCATCGGATCTCAACCTGCTGCAAGACACGGTAGTTTGGTGTCGTAGCTCGATCTTCTATGCTCCGCCGCTGAAAACGGATCTATTCAGGATGTCAGAGACTCCGAGTTGTCACGAGGTATGGCCGATGGGCCTAAGGTTGAGTTCCCTTTTGTTTTCTTCACTTTGTGACCTTTGTCTTTACTGACTCCTTTCTTCTCTCTTTTTCCCTTTTTTAGGACTTGCATGCTGTAGGTCGAGAGTGCTTGTAGGGCCAAGACATAGGCCGAGATTTTTTTGAAGATGGCCGAGAAATATCGACTGTATCGCAACAGATGCCTTGAGATGCACGAGCAGCTCAGAGCGGGTGCTAGTACCCAGTCACTATATGAAATTTTTATCTCATTTATTTATAAAAAATCGTAAATATACTTCCATCTCCGCTCTATTCTCCTCATCATTCACAAGGTTAAACTGAAGTAACATGATCTAGTGCGGGGGGAGGGGGGATCTACTTCCCCATCTATGGGTTCACGTGAATCTAGCAAATTTTTTTAGACAATGTAAATGTGTACGAAAAATTTACTAAATTTATATTATATTAAAGGTATGAAAGTCTTTAGTGAAATGTCGTTCACCTTTTTTACGCCCAGTAATTGTATTTTATGTTGGATATAATTGTAATTAGTCACTACTAATATTTAAAATTTTATTTTGAAGAAAAATGCCGCGTCTTTATTTACGTTTAGGATTCGTTAGGCTTTTCTTTATTTAGGAATAGAACTAACGGGTTCTTTTAGGTTTTAGGCTTCTTTAGGTTCGACTTCTTTGGAATATTTTGTCCTGTTTTTTGTTTCTTTTCAAACATGCTTTTAAAGTGCAAAACGAGCTAACTTTCAAAATATCTTATGTTCCAGGGATATTGATGTTCTTTTTCTACCTTTTCCCTCATTGATATGTTTATTGTGTTTGTAAAGTTTACTAGACTTCTCACCTTTTTCTATAGATATATTTAACAAATTTATATAAGATGTTATTGATTGATTCTTCAATATTCTCGTACAAGTGAAGATTCATACGGAGCGCGTGATTGATATTTAGTGCCGATTATTGCCGAATTTTAAAAAGCAAGTTCTTTTTTCATTCATATTATTTCTATTTATATTATTGAGATTTTTATTACATGCTTGTGTTGGAAGATGATTGCTATTAATATTTGGAGGGAGGCTTTTAGGCTAAGGGAATTTTGGAAGAGTAGAAAGATTTTGGAGAAGAGAAACTTTTATTACTCAAACTTGTTTTTTTGATTTTTTTGTTTTGGCTTAATACAAAATGAGCAATCCTACACCTATTTATACTTGGCCACTTCCTCAATCAATGGCCAAGATTTATCCAACACAACTTTAATCTAATGGCTACAAATCACCTTCCACAATTCTACAAAATATCCACTTTCTAGATCACTCCATACTTATCTATATCATTCTACTATTCTAAAGATATTTCTAGAGCACATTTCTAGAACATGAGCCAAATGAGCTCACATTCTAGAAAATAGGCTAATTGGGCTCTTTATTTTTCATAATTTCTTAAGCCCAAATAATTATTACAAAATCAAGTTTATTTTAATTTTATTTTCAACACCCCCCTTAAACTTGATTTGTCATTCCAAGCAAACTTCTTAACTTGATGAAGTCCTCTTGCTTGGGTGGCTTGGTGAAGATATGCAACTTGGTCTTTGGACTTCACGTACTCTACTTGTACATCCTTTCTTGTGATGCACATAAGTCTCTTACGTAGTGATAGCGTGTGTCAATATGCTTGCTTCGATCATGGAACACCGGATTTTTCGCCAACGCCAACGTCGACTTATTATCCACGCAAATTGTAGTTGGATCTTCTTGTGGTCATCCGAGCTCCTTTAGCAAACTTCGCATCCAAATTGCATGACATACACAGGAGGTAGCGGCAACGTACTCAGCTTCACATGTGGATAGAGTGACAATTGGTTGTTTCTTGGACATCCAAGTGAAGGCGGTGTCTCCATGAAGAACACGAAGCCCGTGGTACTTTTTCTATCATCAATGTCTCCGGCCCAATCGCTATCGCTATAACCAACAAGCTTATAATCATTAGAAGTTGAATAGAACAAGCCAAAGTTGATTGTACCTTTGAGGTAGCGGAGAATTCTTCTTGCAGCCTTCAAGTGTGTAGTAGTTGGATTCTCCATGTAGCGACTTATGAGGCCGGTGGCGTAGAGAATGTCGGGTCTCGTGCAAGTCAAATATCGTAAGCTCCCAACTAAGCTCTTGAACATCGTCGTGTCCACTTTCTCAGCTTCATCATGCTTCGACAACTTGATCCCGCACTCCACCGGTGTGTTGACTGGGTTACAATCATCCATCTTGAACTTCTTTAGGATCTCCTTCGCATAGCCCTCCTGTGAGATGAAAATTCCATCCTCAAGTTGTTTGAATTCAATGCCAAGATAGTACGCCATAAGCCCAATGCCGGTCATCTCGAACTCTTTAGCCATCGCTTGCTTGAACTCACCGATCATCCTTTGGTTATTTCCTGCAAAGATTAAATCATCCACGTACAAGCAAACGATCAAGATATCTCCATCTTTCATCTTGGCATAGAGCGCATGCTCATGTGGGCATTTAGCGAAGTCATTTTTTTGCAAGTACTTGTCGATCCTATTGTTCCACGCCCTTGGTGCTTGCTTTAGTCCATATAACGCCTTCTTCAATCTTAAGACTTTGTCTTCCTGCATCTTCACCTCATAGCCCATAGGTTGTCGGATGTAAACTTCTTCCTCAAGGACTCCATTCAAGAACGCCGACTTTGCATCCATTTGGTGTATCTTCCATTTATTTTGAGCTGCCAGAGAAATGATTAGTCTTACAGTTTCTAAACGGGCTACAGGGGCAAATACCTCGTCATAGTCGATGCCGGCTCTTTGACAGTATCCTTTTGCAACAAGCCTCGCCTTGTATCTTTCGATTTCTCCCTTACAGTTTTTCTTTGTCTTGTACACCCACTTGACATCGATCGCCTTTTTCCCTTTTGGAAGTGAAGTCAGCTCCCAGGTGTCGTTCTTTTCGATGGACTGGATCTCCTTATCCATTGCATCTCGCCATTTCTTACTTTGTACGGCTTCTTCAAAGGTAACTGGTTCACAATCAGCAAATAGACAAGAAGAGTTAGGTCCTCTAACCTTTCAGTGTCTTCATAAATGTCTTCCAAACTCCTTGCGCGTTCCTCGCTGCTTTCATTCAGAAACGATGGTGGCGAGTCTTCTTGAACTGCTGTTGGCGAGGTAGGTGGAGTAGTTAACTCTTGCTGGACATCCTCTGCTGTAGATCTTTGTTCTTCTTCTTCGGTTGGAATAATGGAATTAAAGTCCTCGTGAGAACCAAAATTCCATTCTCCTTCTTCATCAAACTCCACGTCCCGACTTATCACAAGCTTGTTAGTATCTGGATTATATAATTTGTAGCCTTTGGAGTTGGAATCATACCCGATAAAGATGAACGCCTTACTTTTGTCATCGAGCTTGCTCCGTGTCTCGTCAGGTACATGTGCGTATGCTTTGCTTCCAAAGACTCTTAGATGGGAGATTCCTGGCTTCCTTCCACTCCAGGCTTCTTGTGGTGTCTTTCCCCACACGCTCCTTGTTGGTGATCGGTTGAGTAGATAGACTGCACACGCTACTGCTTCGGCCCAGAATTCCTTTGGTAGCTTCTTGCTCTTTAGCATACTCCGCGCCATGTCTAGAATTGTGCGGTTCTTCCTTTCCGCCACTCCATTTTGTTGGGGGGACCTTGGTAGCGTTAGTGGACGCCTTATTCCATGCTCCTCGCAAATATTCTGGAACTCTCTAGAAGTGAACTCGCCTCCACGATCGGATATCATGGCCTTTATGTGTAGTCCACTTTCTTTCTCCACTGCCGCTTTGAATTTCTTGAATACTTCAAATGCCTCCGATTTTTGCTTCAAGAAATACACCCATGTCTTTCTAGAAAAATTATCAATAAATAGAAGGAAATAGTTGCTTTTGCCGAGGGAGCTTGGCTTGATAGGACCACATATGTCAGTATGTATGAGCTCCAATGGCTTTTGGGCTCTCGAGCTTGACTCCTTTGGAAAACTCTTCCGAAATTGCTTTCCGAGTAGGCATCCTTCGCACAATTGATCGGGGTGGCTAATGGATGGTAGTCCTCGCACCATGTCCTTCTTGGATAGTAGCTCCAAGCCTTCAAAATTCAAGTGCCCAAATCGAAGATGCCAAAGCCAGGATACATCTTTGTAGCAAGCTTTAAGACACTTTGCAACATCATTTTGAATGTTCAACAAGAACATTCCATTTTTGGACATAGGCACCTTAGTGATTAAATTATTTTTATTATCTCTTATGGAAAGACTATGATCTTTCATGTGAATGTCATAGCCCTTCTCTAAGAGTTGCCCCAAACTCAATATATTGTTTTTCATGTTGGGCACATAGTAGACATTTGAGATAAATTGGTGATTTCCATTCTTCAAGCGGATTAGGATGTTACCTTTGCCTTTCACTGGTATTTTGGATTCATCACCAAAAGAGACATTACCACTCACCGATTCGTCGAGCTCCACGAACATGCTCCTCTTTCCACACATATGGTTGCTCGCCCCGGTGTCAAGGTACCAAGTTCTGTCTTGTCTCCCTTCTTCTCCTTTGTATGCTAGAAGTAGGGTCACATCTTTTTGGCCCTTATCCTCCACAAGGTTGGCGGTCTCTTCGACTTTGGTTTGAGACCCTCTACATTGTGAAGCATAGTGTCCATATTTTTGACAAGAAAAACATTTGATTTGAGATTTATCGTACCTTGCACCTTGGTTGCCTCTCTGGGTATTCTCTTTTTTCTTCATTGTTGTTGAAACCTCCTCGTCCACGTCCATGGCCTCGACCTCGTCCACGACCATGACCTCTTCCATATTGACCTCGTCCATTTTCGATATTTTCTTCCTTATCTTTTATTTGCATCTTGAATAATTGCTCCACTATATCTTGTTTTTTCTTATGCTTTTCTTCATATGCTTGTAAGGATCCATTTAATTGATCAATTGACATCTCCTCCAAATTTTTAGTTTCTTCAATTGTTATGACAATATGCTCGAATTTGGAAGTTAATGACCGGAATATCTTCTCAATAATTCTAACATCTTCCAATTTTTCACAATTTCTTTTCATTTGATTTGAAACCACCAATATGTAAAGACTCAAATTCTCCTCTTAATGTTTGGAGACGTACCTTCTTTACTTGCTCGGCACCTTTTGCAAGACGTTTGTGTAGAAAATCATTCTATCTATGATATGTGTGCTTTGGTTGTATTAGCATGATTTTCAGGTATAGGTTTTGATGAATGACAAACAATGAAGTCAAGTGTCGAACAAAGTTATTATATGACAAACAATCAAGATTGAATGCCGAGAAGCATATTGATGACGGAATTGCATAGACAAGCCAAAGACGAGCTCAAAAGTTCAAGACCGAAGACCCAAGGCGTAGGTCGTTAGGTAGAACAAATGTAAGAGCAACATTTAAAGTTATCTCGTCTTTTGGCTCAACATAGGTCATCATAAATATGCATAAAATCATTTTATCAAATCATATTTCAAATACTTCAAACAAAATGATTTCAAACATTTTCATTTTAGCCAAAATGAATTTTAAACATGTCTTTCAAAGCTGGACAGAAATAATCGATTATGTTTATTTTGATAATCGATTATGCATATCACAATAATCGATTATCCTGCATAAAATCAGCTTCTGATTTTGTAACGGTAAGCTGATAATCGATTATCTTGGCATAAAATCAGTATAATTGATTGCCAATTAAGCAACGGACATACTACTTCTACCACCTATAAATAGAGGTCTTTTGAGCGGAATTGCAACACACAACACCTCTCATTATTTATATACATATTGATATCATTTGTGCATCATCATAGAGCTTTTGTTGAGCCATTTGAGAGACAAATTTGAGTTGTTCATAGAGCTTATTTTGTATCTCTTTATCCACTCTTTTTAGAGAGTTCTTGTTGTAAAAGAGAAAGGTGTTTGAGAAGACCATATCTTCTCATTGATTGTCGGGTTTGCTAAGTACCTTCAATCTTAGTGGTTGAAGTCTTGTGGTGCGGTATCCACGAGCAAGGTGAAGTCTTGAGGTGCGGTATCCTCGAGCAAGTTGAAGTCTTGTAGAGTGTACATCTACGAGCAAGTGTAACAGTTTGTTAGGCACCCGTAAGCTTAACGAAGTTAGTGGAATCTCGAGAGAGTCTCTCGGGGACTGGACTAACCACACGTTGTGGTGAACCAGGATAAATTCGGTGTGTTCTTTCCTTGCAATTTTAATTACTGCATTTACTTTACTCCTGCAATTTTAATTCCGCAATATTTATCAATATTCTCGTGCCGCACTATTCACCCTCCCCTCTAGTGACGGGCATAAATCCTAACAATTGGTATCATAGCCTAACTCTCTGAAAGCCTTAACCGGTTGAGAAAAGATATATATTTTTTGTTAAGAATATTGAACGCAGGAATGATGAGCGAAGGACACTCCACCTATAGGCCTCCACTATTTGATGGAACAAATTACACATATTGGAAAGAGCGGATGAGAATCTTCATCCAATCAAATAACTTTCGCTTGTGGCAAATCATCAAGAACGGTGAACAAATGCCAACAAAGAAAGTTGGGGAAACCATGGTTCCAAAGGAGGAAGATGAATATGATGCCGAGGACGTCAAGAAAGTTGAAAATAACGCAAAGGCCGTCAACTTACTATATTGTGCGGTGAATCCGGATGACTATCGGAAGATTTCTTGTTGCACAACCGCCAAGGAGATGTGGGATAAACTCGAGATCACTTATGAAGGTACGTCTCAAGTCTGAGAATCTAAAGTTGATTTTCTAACACATGAATATGAACTCTTTAAAATGAGGGAGAAAGAACCAATCGGTATTATGTTCGAACGATTCTCAAAAATCGTCAACGATCTTCATGCTCTCGGGAAAGTGTACACGAATAAAGATCTTGTTCGAAAAATCCTACGGAGTCTCACCCCCGAATGGCGTTCCAAAGCCAATGCCATCCAAGAGTCGATAGGAATCACGGATGTCACAATTGATGGACTAAGAGGTAACCTCGAAACTTATGAAAGCACAATTCTTAATCCCTATCTTAGAAGTAAAAGTTCGAATATTGCCTTCAAAGCCTCATCTTCTAAAAGAGAAGAGGTAAGTGATTCGGATAGCGATGATAATATTTCCAATGTCTTGATCGAAAAGTTTTATAAGTGTATGAAAAAGGAAATAAAGAAGGAAGAACCAAGTCCTTCATGCCAAAATTGTGGAAAACTTGGCCACACCAAATCACATTGTCCAAAATCCAAGGACAAGAAGAAGAACAAACACCAAAGGCGTGTGACATGGGATTCGGACAGCTCGAGCGATGAAACTGCTGCACTATGCCTCATGGCCAACGAGGAAGAAGAGGTAAGTAATTCTAACTCTTATTCTTTTGAAGAATTACAAGAAGCTTTTCATGACTTATATAGTGAATTGAAAAAGACTCAAAAATCTCCAAAGAGGCCAAGGCTAAAATTAAAGTTTTAGAAGAGAAAAATAAATTTTTGGAAAATGATAATATTGATCTTAGAAATAAAATTAAGGAGATGAATGAAGCCTCTTCAATTGATCAAAGTTCAAATTGTTCTTCTTGTAAGTCTTTGAAAATAGAGAACATAGAACTTAGAAACACACTAGAAAAACGTAGTGTTGATGATCCTAAAACAATTGAAGATAGTAAAAAGAATATTAGAAAGGATGATAGAAATGAAGTTAGACCACCTAGAAATAATTCTAGGAACTTCACTAATGAGTCCAAAATTAATCATTATAGACCACCTAGAAACAACTCTAGGAATTTTGGTAATGAGTCTAAAATGAATCATTTTAGACCACCTAGAAATAACTCTAGGAATCGCAATACGTCTAGGAATAACGACTTTGGATCACCTAGAACATTTTTGGCTCAACCAAGACATATGCACAACCCGAATGTTATATGTCATTATTGCAACCGGGTAGGACACATTGCGCCCGTATGCTTTGCAAAACATAGAGATTTATCTTTTGACTATGATTATTATTTGCCTAACCCCCAAGGACCCAAAAGTGCCTGGGTACCGAAAACCTATTTTTAGGTACGTTTGCAGGTGTGCTTGAAGACTACAATATCGTAGTAGATGCACCAAGCACGAAACCTTATTGCATCGAGGGGGAATTTCGGTTAGTTATCATATTTTTGATAAAAACATAATAGTTGATATGTGTTAACAATTAATATATCTTTGTTAACAATTGATATTAATTATTTTTGTTGATTCATGTTTTGATAACTTTTATTTTGAATAAAAATTGGTATCAAAATTAATGATTGATTCATGTTTTGATGAATATTATTTTACTTTAATTAACAGTTGGTATATTCTGAAAAATAAATGATGCATGTTTTTTTTAATACAACTATTGGTGTGTTAAAAATTAACAGTTGATACATGATTTGCTAAAAATAACCGTTATTATGGTTGGTATGTTTTTACTAACATTTGGTATTATTTTATGTTGGTATAATTTTTAATCGTCAATATATATTCCTCATTATATTTTCTATTTTTATTCTTCACACTAACAATTGGTATACCCAAAAGGGGAAAGTGTCGAAAAGGGAAAAGTAGCCTTTGTATACTCCTTTTTGCTAATGCCAAAAGGGGGAAGAAATTAGGCGATATGCATCAAATAAGGGGGAATGAATCGACGTTATAGCATGCCTTATTTGAGGGGGAATTATCATTGAGGGGAATTATTTGCATGAATTGTATGTTGAGATATAGCATGAATTTAGGGGGAATCCGATATGCATATCTCCTATTGTTTGTCATTATCAAAAAGGGGGAAATTGTAGAAAATCATTCTATCTATGCTATGTGTGCTTTGGTTGTATTAGCATGATTTTCAGGTATAGGTTTTGATGAATGACAAACAATGAAGTCAAGTGTCGAACAAAGTTATTATATGACAAACAATCAAGATTGAATGCCGAGAAGCATATTGATGACGGAATTGCATAGACAAGCCAAAGACGAGCTCAAAAGTTCAAGACCGAAGACCCAAGGCGTAGGTCGTTAGGTAGAACAAATGTAAGAGCAACGTTTAAAGTTATCTCGTCTTTTGGCTCAACATAGGTCATCATAAATATGCATAAAATCATTTTATCAAATCATATTTCAAATACAATGATTTCAAACATTTTCATTTTAGCCAAAATGAATTTTAAACATGTCTTTCAAAGCTGGACAGAAATAATCGATTATGTTTATTTTGATAATCGATTATGTTAAGACAGTGTATACCGGAATTTACAAAACAGCAAAATAATCGATTATCAGAAGTGCATAATCGATTATCTTGTATCCGTTGCCAAGTATTTGAACGCTGTAACAAAATAATCGATTATGCATATCACAATAATCGATTATCCTGCATAAAATCAGCTTCCGATTTTGTAACGGTAAGCTGATAATCGATAATCCAAATCTGATAATCGATTATCTTGGCATAAAATCAGCATAATTGATTGCCAACTAAGCAACGAACATACTACTTCTACCACCTATAAATAGAGGTCTTTTGAGCTGAATTGCAACACACAACACCTCTCATTATTCATATACATATTGATATCATTTGTGCATCATTATAGAGCTTTTGTTGAGCCATTTGAGAGACAACTTTGAGTTGTTCATAGAGCTTATTTTGTATCTCTTTATCCACTCTTTTTAGAGAGTTCTTGTTGTAAAAGAGAAAGGTGTTTGAGAAGACCATATCTACTCATTGATTGTCGGGTTTGCTAAGTACCCTCAATCTTAGTGGTTGAAGTCTTGTGGTGCGGTATCCACGAGCAAGGTGAAGTCTTGAGGTGCGGTATCCTCGAGCAAGTTGAAGCCTTGTAGAGTGTACATCTACGAGCAAGTGTAACAGTTTGTTAGGCACCCGTAAGCTTAATGAAGTTAGTGGAATCTCGAGAGAGTCTCTCGGGGACTAGACTAACCACAAGTTGTGGTGAACCAGGATAAATTCGGTGTGTTCTTTCCTTGCTATTTTAATTACTGCATTTACTTTACTCCTGCAATTTTAGTTCCGCAATATTTATCAATATTCTCGTGCCGCACTATTCACCCCCCTCTAGTGACGGGCATAAATCCTAACAGTTTGGAGTTTCTCCTACGCTTCCTTAGCAGTGGTTGCACTTGAGATCTTCTCGAACCCATCATCATCCAATGCTTGGTAGATGAGGTAGAGAGCTTTCTTGTCTCTCTTTCTTGAATCCTTCACACCATCCTTTTGAGTTTGGGATAATGTAGATTCATCTCGGGGCTCATTGTAGCCTTTCTCTACAATATCCCAAACATCATGTGCACCTAGGAGAGCCTTCATCTTGATACTCCAATTATCATAGTTGCTCTTGTTGAGCATAGGAACTTGGAAGGATGCAACACCATTTGCCATGATTTTAGAAATTTTTGGTTAGAATCTTGTGGCGCTGATACCACTTTGTTGGAAGAGGATTGCTATTAATATTTGGAGGGAGGCTTTTAGGCTAAGGGAATTTTGGAAGAGTAGAAAGATTTTGGAGAAGAGAAACTTTTATTACTCAAACTTGTTTTTTTTATTTTTTTTGGCTTAATACAAAATGAGTAATCCTACACTTATTTATACTTGGCCACTTCCTCAATCAATGGCCAAGATTTATCCAACACAACTTTAATCTAATGGCTACAAATCACCTTCTACACAATTCTACAAAAATATTCACTCTCTAGATCACCCCATACTTATCTATATCATTCTACTATTCTAAAGATATTTCTAGAGCACATTTCTAGAACATGGGCCAAATGGGCTCACATTCTAGAAAATAGGCTAATTGAGCTCTTTATTTTTTATAATTTCTTAATCCCAAATAATTATTTCAAAATCAAATTTTTTTTAATTTTATTTTCAACAGTTTGTACATATTATATGTTCAAGTTAATACTTCTTTGACATAACCATATTACAACAACAAGAAGAAACATTTGAGCTCTGATTGCAAAATTAGCTATTGTACGTTTTGATTTAATTTTTTGTAAATATCTGTCATAGTTTTCAAGTATATGGAATGATAAAGTCCATTATTATTAGACGCGGTTACGAAACTAGAAAGACGGGTTCGAACTCCAAAATTTTTAGGAAAAACTATTTTAAGGTTTGATGTTAACTAATACTTATAAAATTTTCTAAATATATATCCCACTCACAAACACACTATATAGCTGAATTATTGGGATGTATTTTCAATTCTAATTTCAAGTTGTTCTCCTGAAATAAATAAAATATTCCATCAAATAATAATTGAATAAATAATTCAAGTTGGGGACATGCCGACATCTATGAACAAAATAATATATTTGTTTTCGTAATTAGTTTATGCCAAATAGAATCATTATCCATCATTTTAAGGAATTTAAACTACTTTTTAAATGTTGATTTCATAACTCAATAGGCAATTTTTAATACCATGAAATATATCATGTACCTCAAGTGTAAAGAAACGATTTTTGTAGTACCAGTTAATAATGCTACTCCTACAATACATTTGTTCAATAAAACAAATACATGAACAAACTAGAGAAGAAACATTAGCGCTAATCCGAGCCGCTAAATATAATTAACATTTTTGGAATTTGCATGTTTTGAATATTATTTATGTTGTTTTAAAAAAAATTATTTTTATTAATATGGGATACACGCGCATCTCGCGTACACTAAAACTAGTATCTATAAATAGTTGAATGTGAACTCAGTTACTATTGAAAATTTACTCGAGATTGTCGCATGAACCCATAAACATTAAATCCTGAATCCGCATCTGGCTAAGTGCATTACTAGCCACTTTTAAGGCCGTTGTTATTAATTGAACGGTTAAGGGTCAAATATATCCTTGTACTATTAAAAATAGGTCATATTTATCCTCCGTTTGAATTCTTTATCAAATATGTCCTCACCGTTATACATTAGGGCCATATATATCCCTCAGCCGTTAAAACACTCTCCCATATATTTAAATTACGGTTAAGGGTCAAATATATCCTTATACTATTAAAAATAGACCATCTTTATCATCCGTTTGAATTTTTTATCAAATATGTCCCCACCATTATATTTTTATCAAAACACCCTCCCATATATTTTTAGTAGCACGTGACATCTTATGATTGGACTAGACGACCCCTCCCCCACTCCTTTAATTAAACCCGCCCCGACCCAATGAAATTTAGTCTTCTTCTCCGTTCAATCCCTTCAATATGCTTATGCTTCTGCAAAATGCATGCTTCTTTGCTATTTGATGAAAAAGTTTTTTGAGAGTGCCTTAAAAAGTAGGGAGTGATAACAATCATGTGCCATAAATATGAGATGGACCAAAAAAAAAAGAAGAAATTGAGTATGTTATTTACTAAATGGGTAGTTGTTATGTCTGGTTCATTGCATAACTTATGTAGTACAACACCATATTGATTTCTAAACTATTACCATTTGAATGCTTATCGGATACTACTACTACTATTGCTATTCTATTTTTTTTCCTTTATAATTCATGTACTTGCAGCTATACAATATGCGAGAAATTTAGTAAGTCTAGAAGCCAAAAACTTAACAGACCGCAACTCTACATGAAGATGCCAATTTGGAAAAAGAAAAGTACAAAATAAAAGAAAGCTAGCACAGAAATATAGTTTCACACTTCCATCTGCAGCTCATGGGTTGGGAGTGAGATTCACCAGATATCATTAGAAGAATAATAATTATGTTTTCAATATAGAAAGAGTACTCTCATGGCGTTAAAGAGTGACCGCGCAACATTCAAGAGTGGACATTTTATTCATTGATGTATGCAACTAATATCCAACAATTAGCATACATTTTCGTCTTATCCGATTTTGAGGGTCATTTTCATGAGCCAATTTATATAGCTATAATTTTATATAAAAATAGAATTTTAGCCTTTGTATTATTGGGCACATGCTAACACGGGCCATCACTACCTAGTATTGAAGGATTGAACGGAGAAGAAATTTCATTGGGTCGGGGCGGGTTTAATTAAAGGAGTGGGGCGGGTCGTCTAGTCCAATCATAAGATGCCACGTGCTACTAAAAATATATGGGAGGGTTTTTTGATAAAAATATAACGGTGGGGGACATATTTGATAAAAAATTCAAACGGAGGATAAATATGGCCTATTTTTAATAGTATAAGGATATATTTGACCCTTAACCGTAATTTAAATATATGGGAGAGTGTTTTAACGGCTGAGGGATATATATGGCCCTAATGTATAACTGTGGGGATATATTTGATAAAGAATTCAAACGGAGGATAAATATGACATATTTTTAATAGTACAAGGATATATTTAACCCTTAACCGTTAATTGAAACATAAGTAGCATGGTAATGTATTAATGTATTTAAAACATAGCCTCAACTTGGCTTGTATGAGATTTAAATTATCAATGTAATTTAGTGTGTAATATAAAATTAATTACTGACCATGCATTTTACCAAATTACGAGTTACTCCTACCACATATCGATAGACATACTTGTAATTACTTGATAATCTTTGTAATTTCTCATATATAATTGGAGCTCTTTGAGAGTTAACGCGGGAATTATTTATTATTCTCTCTGTCTCAATTTATGTGTCATATATTTTTTTAATTTTCTATATAAAAAATGTTATATTTTCTTATTTAAAATAATTTAACTTTAAACTACTCATTTTATCCTCAATAAAATGATTATAGCCACACACATATCTGTAAATTGTATTATACTATAAATTTGAAAGTCTTTCTCTTTTTAAAATTGTGTCCAATGAAACACCAACTCATAAATTACTACTGCAGATGTGGAATCTTGATGATTGCGAAAAAAAGATATAAGTACTAGACTAGGGATTTTCCCATGTCAATCAAAGAATAAATAACATAAACTTACCACGGTTTTGACTTATTTTTGTCTCTATATATGGACTTGCTGCAACATATACAGTAAAAATATATCTAAAAGCATTAATTCCATCAAATAGTCTTGGTTGGTTTCAAGTTTCAACTCCTTCTTTACAAAGCTGTAGTTAGTTGTGACTACTAAAGACTAATAATAACGTACGTACGTACGTAGTTACGTTCTTCGGCTCTTCACCAAATATTGGAGTCCAATTTGTACGGTTGCTCCTGTGCCTCTTGCTGCTGGACAGAATTATCAAACACCATGGATGAAGAAGGTACTGCCCCAATATTATCAACAAAATTAAAACTAAAATCATTCCCTTGTATAGGTGGCATAAATGAGTAATCTTGAGTAGTAGTTGTAGCTTCTCTTGGTTGATAAACCCTCAACTGTAATGCCCTAAAAAGCAAAGAATTTACTGATGAAAGATTAGAGCTGTTTAACAAGCTAGTAGCCAAGTTCATATTCATATTCTCATTGTTGTAATTGTGCAAGGAAATATTGTTGCTGATCATCCCATTTGATGGAATGGCTAGGCAGTTGAAATTCATTGGTAATTCAATATCTCCAAGCTCATTTGTAATTATTGTGTTAGCGTCACAATTAGGAGACTCTAGGGATTGTGGAGAAGATGATGTTGGCTGTGGTTTCTTTACAGTTGAACTCTTTTGGAACACTCTACAAACTACCCATTCCTCCTGAAAAAAGAATAAACAAAGTGTGTCATTTAATGTAGTAAAAATTTACAGAATAAACACATTTAACAATGCTAGTATAAATGATAAATCCAGGAAAAATAGAGTGGCCAATGGCCATCTTCTATCAGTCTCATGGTGTACTTGATCTATTTCTTTCTTCTAGATGTCCTAAGTTATAACTTAATTGTTGCTCCTTTCAATTTCAAATATACTGCAAAATGCAATTTTTTAAGTAATTAAATTCTTATCATTCCAATTAATAGAGTTTAAATTAGGCAGAATATAAGATTTTTTTTGTTTGTAGTTTGTATACATTTGACTTACATGTCACAAGCAGTCAAATTACGTCATATAAAATGAACGAGGGGGAGTAATACATTACCTTAGAAGGTTTGAAAGCAAGTCTGTATTCATGCATAACCCAATTTGTTTTCTCACCCTTAGGAGCTCTTCCTTTGTAGAAAACTAGGGTTTTCTTTATCCCAACAACAACTCCTCCACGGAAAATCTCTTTGTCTTTGCCTGTTGTTTTCCAGTAGCCTGCTTCTGTTGCTCTATTTGTGCGAAGTCCAGTTGGGTACTTCCTATCTTTAAGACTAAAAAAATACCATTCCTTTTCTCCCATTGAAGCTTTAGCTGTACAATTCAATTTAACAATATAATGTCAATATTTTATTATTTTTATAGCCCAGCTAGGCTTTGCACAGCTAACAATATTTTTACATAGCAGCTAGGTTAATACTTCGAATTTTCATGCAGCAACATCTTTGTTTCTTTTTTTTGTTTTTTTAGTTTTCTTGACATTGTGGTTGCTATTTGTTGAGCTTATTTAGCTAGAAAGAATTTCCATTCATTTTATTCTCCTTGATCTCCACTTTGACACGCCATGTTTGTCAACACAGATTATAAATAAATGCTAATTAACAAGTTTTAAGCTACAAATTGATTTTAAAAAAATGTCCAGCGACCTTTTGCAAAAGAAGAATGTCATTTTCTGTTTGTTTGATAGGTAAATTAGAGATATACATGCAGGTATATATAATATCAGATGGAATATAATCTTTGCCTATTATTTGACTATATTTAGTGTATAGTATATTTTTCTAGAAAAAAAATTTGTAAAAGAAAAGACGATAAACAGAAGCAAGAAAATTAATATCATTTTCCTCTCCCTTGCATCTTCTTCTAGTGTCACAGGAAAACCTAGAAATCTTGATCCATCCCAGAGTGCGTTATCAAAATTCAAAAACTTGAACTTCCCAAACTACATGGTATATTATGCTTCTATATGCATTAATCCACAGTAACATTTGTATTTATATATATATATATACCGCTTTAGAAGTTTCAATAGGCAAAAACTAAGAACAAATGCGGCATGAATTAAGTGAATGATCATGCTTTTGAATGCTTAAATAAAACACACATACATACATACATACAACGAAATTTTGCCTTTTGCTCTATTTGCACGGTAATAATTTTTCGACAAAGGGGATTCAGCTGAATCCTATTCGTCCATCTAGCTCCGCCACTGCTGTTATGTTGTTTGTGGTATAAGGGGTTCAAGAGAAAGAAAGAAGCAAATGATCAGAGAGAAGGATGCAAAAGAAAATATAGTTACCAGGGAGGTCCCAAGGCTCGCACTTATTGAGATCAACATCAGCAATAGCTCTAGCACTGAAACTGAAATCAGAAACTTTGTTAGTCAGATAAAAAGTGATGAGTTCTTCATCTGTCGGATGGAACCTGAACCCTGGAGGAAGCTTTTCCTCCATTGTAGGATAAAAACTTCGTTTTAATTTTGTGAGGAAATTAATTAAAATACGGATACAAAGAGGCTGCTTATTATATATGGTGTTAAGCTGCGTTATTTCCTATGTACCATACTTCTGGAAGAAGCAGCCAATTCCTCTGTCTTTTTTTAATCTTTATATATGATTATTACAGCTACAGTATTGACAAAGATAGTGTATATTTGAGGCAGAATTAGATTTTCATTTGTCCGATGATTATTATAATGCCACTGGATGAAGTAAGTTAGCTACTGTGCCATTAGGTTTTAGCTTTATATATTGCATAACCTTATTACTTAAAACTTCTTAGTCATTGTAGAAGTTTTAAGGCTCGTCCACATATTACCGTCCTTCACTTAATCGAGGGTCTGGAAACAACCTCTCTGCCCTTACGGGTAGGGATAAAACTCGTCTACATATTATCCTCCCCATACCCCACTTTGTGGGAACATTACTGGATAGTAGTTGTTGCTGTTGTTCTTAGTCATCGTAGAAGTACTATTCCCTCTATCAGAATTTATGCGATGTACTTTTCTTTTTAATTTGTTAAAAAAAGAATGATACACATTTTTATAATTAGAAATGATTTAACTTTAAATTTCTCATTTTATTTTTAATGAGATAATTTGTAGAGAAATTTCGTAAGAATATAATTTATTTAATTGAGTGAAATTAAACAAGTAATTTTCTAAATATCCAAGAAAGTAGTCTTCATATGTAGAAGAATTTGAAAAAGAGCATATATGTTTCTCCTCTCAAGCTCTACTAATGTTCTAAGTAATCGTGACAAAATGGATTTAAAGAAACAATTATACATTCATATTATCCACTAAAAATGTGTTTGATAATGATCTTTTCAAAAATGAGTAAAATATGGATAAAAACTATTTTATCCACTTAGAAAATGGTTAAATTAATGGGTTTAAATTTACATTAGTAAAGACTCAAATTGGAGGTTCCTCAAATTTGGGATACTAGGAATAATTTCAGAAGTGACCATATTCATGAAGCCATGAGTAATATGGATATCCATATTATCCGACAGTTAACCATTTTTTCTATCCGTATTAAAAATATGTCACATCAGCTAATTTATTCATTTCTTCAATTACCCGTTTTCGACCCGGCCATACACGATCCAGCCTGCCTAGTTCTAAGTATTAAGATCTTTAACATATCCCAGGGTCATGTAATATACCATTATTGCTAACCTAGGATAAGGCTGTAAAGTGGTCCGGTTCTGGGCCTATTTGTGCCTGACAGGCCGGGTCTCACGGTCCCGGTTCTGGCGTGTCGTGTCTGGCGGTTCTGATGGGTCTGGCGGTCCTCCAGGTTGGAACCGGCCCGTGACGGGTCTAAGCACCATGCGGTCCTGGGTCTGGTGGGCCGGGTCTGGCAGGTCTGACGGGGTTTTTTTTAAGTCAATATCTTGTATAATAGTCATTAATATAGTGTAGAATATATTTTATATGGTGTACTAAGTTATTAGTATAGTATATATTGTGTTGTAGTAATAAGTATATATTGTATATTATGTATATATTGTGTTGTAGTAATTAGTATATATTGTATATTATGTATATATGGATATATGTTATGTATATAATGTGTTGTAGTAAATTAGTAATTAGTATATATTGTATGTTATGTATAATATTGTGTTGTAGTAATTAGTATATATTGTATATTATGTATATAGTGTGTTGTAGTAAGTAGTATATATTGTATATAATGTATATAAAAGAATGTTGTAATTAGTATATTGTGTTGTGATTCTGCTATGCCGAAGTTCCTTCTTTCTGTGCGGATCCAATCTCTAAAAAGCACTGATTTTTCCAAGCTCTCCCGCATGGACGCTCTATGATCATCGATTTGTAGTCTTGCTTGACTGAAAGCGCTCTTCGATGCAACAGTTGACGCTTGAATTGACAGAACATCCCGAGCCATCCTTGCAAGAACGAAAAAATGCTTTTTCCTTGACTTCCACCATTCCAAAAGGTCGAAAGAGCCGTCTGGATTCTCCTTTTCTAGTCCCTGTGACAAGTAAACTTGAAGCTCATTTAGATGGGAAATTTCATCAAAATTATCACCTTGAGAACCCCTGAACTCCGTCCACGATTTAAGAGCTATTAAGCCAGCAGCTCTTTTAGACGATTGTGATGTAGACGAAGTATGGGTTGGAATATTTAGCCTAGCATGCTCTAACGCCTGTTTATAAGCATTATGAACAGTTTGAGCATTAATTTTAATTGATGCTTTCGCATCAGCTGGTGTAGCAATTTCGTCTTCTGAAAGATCTAAAGCTCTATAAATATTAGAATACCAAAAGTGAGGACCCCCTAATTTCATTGTTGGATTTAACATAGTAGCTACACCAAAAATAGGAGGGATTGGGAAAAAATATTTTTTAAACTTTTGTTTCATTTCATTTATTGCAAGTTCATAAATATCCCCACCCTCGCTAAAATAAATAAACAAATCAGCTAGTGTGGCAATATAAACTAAACATGTTAGAAATAGTCGGATAATATTGTCCAGAAAAAGCACTTGTAGCCACTTGAAAATGTTCTAAAAAATCTAAAAGAATTTTAACATTAGTCTAATCTTGGGTAGTTAGCATTTCATTATCATCCTCACCACCTACCCGAGAATTAAACGTAGCATTAATTGGGTTTCTATATTCGTATGCTACTACTAAACTTTCGTATATGTAATTCCACCTAGTCGGGCAAGGTTTAGGAACCTTTCTTTCTCTAAGGCCATATTCGTCACATTTTTTAAAATATTCTCTAAGTCTAGTTCGCCACTACTTTCACCGGTTTTACCTTTTCCTTTACCGATCATTTTTTTCAAAGAAATGTCATACTAATTAGAATTATGCAAACTAAAAACACAAAAATATACTATTAGCACGTAAGAGTTGAAACGACTTTACCGGATTGCCGAACAACTTCTTGAATTGAAAATCGTTGAACTTGAACACTTGAAAACTTCAATTCAACAACTTCACAAATTTTCACGAATTTTCAACAATAAATTAAGCACTTGTACTAGAAAGATTGAAAGAGAGCTTGAGAGAGATTGAGAGATATTGATGAATTGGTGAATAAAAATGAAAGAATGAGGGGGTATTTATAGTTGAGAAATGGGAAAAAGTGTAATTATATGAAGTTTGGGGGCCAAATGGCTATTTTTCAAACTTCCAAACGGCTACTTTTTGCAAAGAGCCGTTACTGAATTTTTAAAAAAAAAAAAAAATCTTAAAAACATAGCCGTTGGAACCGCCAGAACCGGCTCAGGACCGCCAGAACCGGTCTAGGAGAAGGAACCGGCCCGTCACGAAAATTTAGAACCGGTAGAACCGGAACCGTCGGAACCGACCTAGCAGAATCGGTAAAACCGCCAGGAACGCGGTCCCGGTCCGATTTCGATTCGGAACCGGGACACAATACAGGGCTAACCTAGGATAAAAATCAAGTGATAAGTAATACTCCAGGGTCCATTTGTCGTGGCCGTATATACGACTTACGAGTGGCAAATAAATTACTTAGAGAAAATGAAGTTGGAAACCAGGGATAGATCCTGATGCCAGATATTCTATCAGTTTGCGTGTCCAACTACCTTACACCAATTTCTACCCACCCCAAAAAGTCTGTCTCACCTTCACTCTCCACTGCGAACCCAAACTCCCTATATTTCGTCATCCTCAATATTCAATTGATATTCTATCTTTGTTTGTATGTTAAAAAAATACAGTAAGGTATCAGTTAATTCTCTGTTCCGGAACCTTAAAAACCTCCTTTTATCTTACCTCAATTTACGTGCGCGATCCGAACGCATATCCGAAACGCTTTTATGTAAAAACTTGATAAAAATGCTAATTTTGCCTTTAAAATTAAATTTAAGTTGACTTCATTAATATTTTGGGTAAACAAATCCGGACCAGTAATTTGACGGTCCCAGAGGGTCCGTAGAAAAATATGGGATTTAGGCGTATGCCCGAAATTGAATTCCGAGGTCCCAAGCCCGAAAAATAAATTTTTGAAGAAAATTATTTAACTGAAATTATAAGAGTTTTTGAAAATTTAAATGTGTTTGAATTGATGGTATTGGGCCTATATTTTGGTTCTAGAGCCTAGTACAAGTCTTATATAGTATATAAGTTGTGCATGTAAAATTTGGTAAGAAACGAAATTTATGACGTAAATCGGACCCTCGGTTGTGAAATTTGAAACTTAAGAGGTCATGAGATTTTTCTTTGATTTTGATGCTAACTTGAAGTTCTAAGTGTTATTTTGGAAATTTGATCGCACGAGTAAGTCTGTATGATGTTTTTACGTTAGTGTGCATAATTGGTTTGGAGCCACGAGGACTCGGAGGAGTTTCGGAAGGGGTTCGAGATGTTTTGGACTTAGAATTTCTGCTGTCATAGTTGTTGCAGGTGCACAATTGCGTTCCTCAGGGGTCATTTTGTTCTTTGCAAATGTGGAGCTCAGGGCGCGAACGCGAAGCTCTGTTGGGTTACCCTTCGCGAACGCGTTCTGGCCCACGCGAACGCATAGAGTTAGTGGGCCTGGAGGAGGGAGCTCGATTTGTTCTATGTGAACGCGGTTGTTTGACCGCGAACGTGAAGGCTTGAAGAGCTAAATCTCCGCGAATGCGGGCCATCCAATGCGAATGCGAAGGCCATTTAGGCCTGCCCCATCGCGAACGCAATAAAGGCATGTCCAGTTTTTTTAAAGCAGATTTAAAAACGGGCAGAACCATTTTCTGCATATTTTCGAACTACAAAGACCTAGAGGTGATTTTCTTCATACAAATTCCTTCCTAAATTGTTGGTAATCAATTCTAAACTATACTCTTTCAATTACCCAACGTTTTTCATCAATTTTTAATCAAAAATCAAGAATTTTCATGGTACAAATTGAAAATTTGGATAGAGTTAGGGCTTTTTGAATAAGTGGAATTTAGACCTCGTTTTGGGATCGAATTTCAAAACTAATTGCATATTCGGGCTTGTGGGTGAATGGGTGTTCGAGTTTTGGTCCGAACCTCGAGTTTTGACCAAGTGTGCCAGGGATTGATTTTTGACTTTTTGGAAAAAATGATAGAAAACCTATAATTTAGCATTGGGGTTGAATTCTTTAGCCCTTTGATGTTGTTAAATTAATTTGGGTTAGATACAAGTAAATTGGAGGGGAATTCTAAAGGAAAAGGGTTGCTTGAGACATGAGTTGGCCGTGGAAGTTCGAGGTAATTTTTTGGTCTAACCTTAGCTTAAGGGAATATGTATTGTGCTTTATTTGCTATGTGCTAGTGTAGTATACGATATATAGGTGTGGTGAAAAGTATCTATACGTTGGTGTCAAGCATGCCCGTGAGTATTAAATTGTGATCGTTGTGTTTCTTAATAAGTATTACAATTGCCTAAATTGTTGATTATCCATATTGAGCAAGACTTATGATTATGTTTTTGGTAGAGGTTTATTATTGAGCATTGGCTCCAGTTGAAGTTCATTTGTGAAGTTAATTATTGGTACAAGTTTGATTATAGATGATTCCCTTGCCGTGACGTATTTAATTCTTATGGTTGATTTCCTTGCCGGGATGTGTTTATTCTTGTTGATTATTCCATTGCCGGGATATTGTTATTGCTATTGTTTGGGTGAGGAAATAGAGATAAAGCACAAAGGGTGATGCAGTGCACATTCATACTTATACATAAGGCGAGGAAAGAGTGACAAAACACGAAAGGTGATGCCGTGTACATTTATATTGATATTGATGCATATGGTGAGGAAGATAGATAAAGCATGAAGGGTGATGCCATGCACATTTATAATATTTTATGGTGAGGAAGAGAGATAAAGTACGAAGGATAATGTCGTGCACATTTTTATTATTTGATTGCATTGGTGGGGATTGAGAGTAAAAGCACGAAGAGTGATGTCATGCACTTATTGCCTATTTTTTATGATTTCTTGTTGTTATTCGTTCAAGTGCCTTAATTATCTTATTTCACTATTACTGTGATTCTTTGTTTTGATATTTCCCCATAGCATGTTACCCCTCCCCCCATTACTGTTGATTTACTTTCATTACTGTTATTCTGCTAGATACTGTTTAACTGCAGGTTATTTGTTTGTTGTGTCCTAGCCTCATCACTACTTTGCGGATGTTAAGCTCGACACTTACTCAGTACATGAGGTCGGTTGTACTGATACTACACTATGCACTCTTTTGTGCGGATTCTGGTACTGGAGCATACAGACCTTATCTAGGAGTTGTTGCCTTCAGTCCATCAGAGACTCGAGTTAGTCCTGCAGGCGTCCGCAGGCATTGGCATCCCCTTCGTATCTAGTTTATTTCTGTTCTTTTCTATTTCAAAGACAAACATGTACTTTCTTGTTCAGATCCTATTTGTGGTTTTTCTTAGATAGTATGTGAGATTGAGACACCAGTTCTGGGTGGTTTATGTTTATGGACTCGTATTGGTATTGGCTTAATTATTAAATTTCGTTCTTCCGCATTATTATTTCCGCTGCTTATAATATGTTAACTTGCAATTGTTAGGAGGTTAAAAATGAAAAGGGTAAATAAATAAGAATACTCGATTTTTCTAGCTTTCACTAGTAGGCGTCATCACGATTCCCGAGAATAGAAAATTCGGGCCGTGAAGTGTGTGTGTATATATATATATATATATATATATATATATATAGGATGTTAAAATCATAAGTTCTAAAAGTATTCGATTTTTATCTACACTACTAGAAACTTGGCAAAAATCGACCTAGTTGGTCGGTAAAAAAATCGGCCAAAAACCGACCAAAGTTTGTAAGTTTTTCAAAATATTTTAATTTTAATATTGGTTTTACGAAGCCGACCAACTTTGGTCGGTATTCTTTGGCGCAAAAATACGAGAAACTATTTTTGAGTCCCGAAAAATTTATTTTTCAAGAAACCGACCAACTTTGGTCGATTTTTGCAATTTACATAAATAAAAATTAATATTAAAAAATGACCAACTTTGGTAGGTAAATTCGGCCGATCATTTTAAAAAAACCGACCAACTTTAGTCGGTAATTTTATTTTTTAATAAACCGACCAACTTTGTTCGTGTATTTTCGTGCAAAAATACAATTAAAGAGTATAAATAAAAATTAAGACAATCTTAAAATAAAATGCACTAATGGTCTAGTGGTAGAATAGTATCCTGCCACAGTACACACCCCAATTCGATCCTGGATGATGAATCTTTTAATTACATAATTAAAATACCGATCAACTTTGGGCGGTTTTTGTTTGCAATATTTTTTTGAATTTAATTGACCGACCAACGCTTGGTCGGTAATTTTCGACCAACTTTGGTCGGTATATTAAAACGACCATCAAAATACCGTCCAAACGTATTTGGTTGCATTTTGATCGGTTATTGGCCATAACCGATCAAAGTTGGTCGATTTTTTTTGGTCAATATTTACCGGATTTCTAATAGTGTTAAAATCCGTATCTCATCAAATACCGTTACATTAAATAAAGTGGAAGAATATTAAAGAACCATCATTAGTGCCTAAATATACATATGAAAGACACATATCATATATATTAGTTTGATGTAACTATTGTGTCATAGTCCAAGTCTAGCTAAAGGTATTGTTCGTTTTGGCGTAGTCTCTTTGAGACACCTCAACGATTTTGGACCTCAGAGTTTTGTTCCCTTGAGCTTTGACTTACAAGATGCTTCAGTAGTTGAATCTTGAATTTACCCTTATATGATTTTAACGTATCATCCTCCCAAAAATGTCTCGGTTGAATCCTCAACTCACCCTTATATGGCTTTAACTTTCTCCCATACTAATTGTGAAATTTAACTAAAATAAGTTGTGAATGGGAGGATATGGTTTATTTGGAGACAAGATGTAATAGCACAACTGATCATTTTGAGTATCTGCACTTCGCTCGGTATTTTTGGGGCTCGAGTATCTTCGCTTGATGTATTATGACTTGCTTAAATAGTCGGTGTTGATTTTCAAGCTATTCATAATCAATTTGGAAGAATGAACTTCAAGATTTAAGATCTAAGTTGGAAGAGTTGATCAAGTTTGACTTTTTAGCATTTGACCTCGGAATGGAGTTCTGTCAGTTCCGCAAGCTCTGCTGGGTGATTTTGAAATTAGGAGCGCATCCAAATTGTAATTTTGAGATTCGTAGTCGAATTAGTCTTGAAATGGAAAATTTTGGATTTTTGGGAAGTTTGATACGGAGTAGAATTCTTGATATCTGGGTTGGATTTTGATTCTGGAAGTTGAGTAGGTTCATAATGTCAAATGTGGATTGTATGCAAAATTTGTCGTTAATTGGACGTGATTTGATAGCTTTCCGCATAGGTTATAAAAGTTTATGTCTCAAAGTTCATTGATTTTGACTTGAGATGCGATTCATCATTTCAAGGTTGTTATGCATGATTTGAAGCTTCAAGTAGGTTCGTTTCGTTTTATGGATCTTGACTGCATAATTTGGCGCCATTCGGAGTTGATTTGATATGGTTTAGTTTCTTGGTTGCGATTCTAGAAGTTCTTGAAGTTTGTTTTGATCTTCGTGCATTTTAGCGTTCGATTCGTCGTTTTAGAGGTTATTTTGATGATTGATCACGCGATCCAGTTCGTGTTGTGTTTCTGGACCTGGGTGCAGGGTTTGTTTGGAGCCCCGAGGGCTCGGTGAGTTTCGGATTGGTCCTAGAATAATTTTTTTCATGATTTTGATTGCTAGAAAGTGTCATTGCATTTGCGATGTTTTTGTCGCAAATGCGACTATCACAATTGTGAATATGGGCTACTAGGGAAAGGACTCGCATTTGCGAGAAATTCGCCACTTTTGCGAGGCCTGTTGAGTTTGCATTTGCGGACTTAACATCGCATTTTCGATAAAGGCCTGAGCTGGGTTTGTTCACATTTGCGACCAAATGGTCGCTTTTGCAAGGGTCCAGTCTTCGCATTTGTGAAAGCAACAAAGAACTTGAATCATTGCATCTGCAATGAATTCTTTGCATTTGCGAACCTTATGTCGCAAATGCGACATCTGTAGCTTGCATGTAGCTGCAAATTCTGAGACTTAGCTTTATTTTGTTATATTTTGAACCTTAGCTTCGATGAGAGGCGATTTTGTGAAGGTATTTTCATACCAAATTATTTGGTAAGTACCTCTTATCAATTCTCAACTATATTTGGGGATTTTGTCAAAGTTTTGAAAAATATAAATTTGGGATTTGAGAGTCGAATAGGACTCGAATTTGGAAACAAAATACATATTTAGACTCGTGAGGCTATGTATAGTCAAGACCTACCCTTGAACCTGGGTTTTGACCAGGGGCCCGGGGGTTGACTCTTTTTGAATTTTTAGAAATTGCATAAAAATTATAGCTTTATTAATTGAAATTATTTTCTCTTATATTATGTAATGTATTCAAGTCGTTTTTGGCTAGATTGAGCTGAGTGGAGGTGAATTTACAAAGGAAAAGGCTAAATTGAGTATTGAGTTAGCCGAATTGAGGTGAGTGTCTTGCCTAACTATATTTGGGGATTTTGTCAAAGTTTTGAAAAATGTAAATTTGGGATTTGAGAGTCGAATAGGACTCGAATTTGGAAACAAAATACATATTTAGACTCGTGAGGCTATGTATAGTCAAGACCTACCCTTGAACCTGGGTTTTGACCAGGTGGGCCCGGGGGTTGACTCTTTTGACTTTTTAGAAATTGCATAAAAATTAGAGCTTTATAATTGAAATTATTTTCTCTTATATTATGTAATGTATTCAAGTTGTTTTTGTCTGGATTGAGCTGAGTGGAGGTGAATTTACAAAGGAAAAGGCTAAATTGAGTATTGAGTTAGCCGAATTGAGGTAAGTGTCTTGCCTAACTTTGTTGAAGGAATTGTTCCTACTGTTTGACATTGTTTGCTACATGCGGGGGTGAATATATGAGGTGACACGCGTATATGTATGTTCATTATTAATAATGCTAGGGGGTAGATTATGTTATAATTGTGTCTTGCAAAATTACGTGACTTTGCTTCGTGCCTTACTTGATTCCTAGATACTAAGGACATAATATTAAATGTTAGAAATCAAGACTTAGTTTATTATAACTTGATCAAATTTGATGAGATTCTAAGAATACACTGATGTGTCTAATTCGGTAATCTCTATGCATAGTCATTGATACTTTGCTACAACCGATATTCTTGAGAAACTAGATTCTATACTTGTGTTGTTAATCATTTGTGAGATTTGTTGAAGTACTTGAATAATATGATTCTTGAGGGTTTATTGAAATATTGTTTGCTTGAAAAGTTGTGATTGATATTTATTTGGAATATTTTTTAAATCACTCTCCTTTATGTTATTTATGCTTCCTGCCTTGGTTCTCGTTGATATATATATATGCTTGGTAAGGAAGAGTGTAAAGCATGGAGAGTGATGTCGTTCCATTGAATATACATTATCAGGTGAGGGAGAGTGTAAAGCACGAAGGATGATGTCGTGATATATCATTTGAGAGTAAAACACGAAGGGTGATGAAAGGTGATGTCGTGCCATATTATTGAGAGTAAAAGAACGAAGGTTGATATCGTGCCATATTATTGAGAGTAAAAGTACGAAGGGTGATGCTGTGCCATATCATTTGAGAGTAAAAGCACGAAAGGTGATATCGTACCATTTCATTTATATTGTTATGCTTTTAGTTATCGTGAGATCATGGCACGATGGATGTTTGCATGCAGGAAAGGATGATGGACATGCATTATGTTGTAATATCTATTTTTCGCGTATACGTTCATGTCTTTACCTTGAGTTGTTATTGTCGTAATTATAGATCTGTTGTGACTTGTTGCTATTGTTCTGTCATTGATCTCTATCTCAATTATTGTTATATTGCTCATACCTTCTATTTGCTTAATTTGCAAATACCATGCATATTTCCTGCTTTTATAGTTACATACATGTTGTATCTATTTTGTTGCACTTTAGTACAAGACTTCCACCATACTAGTAAAGATCATGTGTCACTTTTTTTATTTGTTATGCTTGTACCTAGGCCTCCACCATACTAGTTAGCTGAAGTTGATATTCCGTGTTTTCCTAATTGTTGTCATTACTCATTTGCTATCTGCCTAGTCTATTTCTCTTGCCCACATGTATATCCTCGTTCATTATTGCTACTTGCATATTTCTTACCTTGTAATTCCTTTTATCTGTTGGTACAATTATACATATATTGGGTGAAGATGAGATATTAGCACGAAGAGTGTTGCCATGCAATTGACTTGATATATGAGTACATTCCTCATACGATGAAAATTATGAAGTGAATGTCGTGGTTTATTGGTTTCATTCTAAAGAAAAGATTGGTCGAGGTATTGGAAGATGCTAAATTATGATCTCTGCTAGTACTCAATTATTGCTTTGTTTATTCGTTTCATATATTCTTCTATGTTATATCGTGGTATAGTACTATTGCTGATTTACAGTGCAGGTTTTATCAGTGAGTATCTTTTAACTTAAAAGCCTTGTCACTATTTCAACGAGGTTAGACAATATACTTACCAGGTACATGTGTTTGGTTGTACTCATACTATACTTTTGCACCTTGTGTGCAGATCTTCTTTTGGAGCGGAGCCGCTGGTAATGTCGGGAGCTAACTTTGAAGATGTTCGTGCATTTCAGATATAGCTGCCATTTGTCCTTGGTAGCTTAGGTCTTGCTAATTTGTTATCTAAATTTCAAACAGACCGTGTAATTATTTGTTATCTATCCGTTCTTGGGTTAATTTTTAAATGTTAAGATAATTCTTCCCGATTTTCCTATAATCTCATTTGGTTTGTATTTTTTGTTAGTCGGCTTACCTAGCGGATCGAGTTAGGTTCTATCACGACTAGTGGGCTTTGGATCATGACAAGTTGGTATCAGAGCACTAGGTTCATAGGTTCTATGAGTCATGAGCAAGTGTCTAGTAGAGTACTGTGGATCAGTATGATGACGTCCATATCTATATTTTGGAGGCTACAGGGCATTTAGGAAAATTTCCCCCTTTCTTTTTTCTTTATCATGCGGCCTTGTTTGAGCTTGAAATCTACGACTTTGACTCTTCCCATCGCTCATATGTGATGTTACACACTCAGTATTCGCTATGCGCCGACGATCGATGATGCAACAAATTAAACTTCCTTTCGTCATCCTCAGTATTCTATTGACACTTGTTTTTTCCTTTTTATTTTATCCTCAACTTTGAGAATTTATTCTCAAATTTTTTTAATATCAAATCACATTGATTTATGTATCCTGGCTAAAGTGGTAGATTGAACTGATGATATACGTTCTTTTTATTTTATTTTATGTGATATTTTATCATTGTTTGTCTGCTAAAAAATAACATTTATTCTTTATTTGGAAACATTGAGAGTATACACAAATGTTTTTCTATATATATAAATAGTTGTAGTGTATGAGTTTGCTGTTAGTACAGCTGTACACGTGTGTATAAATAGGATGATATATTTTGTAGCTAAGTGAACTTTCCTTTTTGTATTATTTGTTTACTCAGTTCATTTTAATCAAAGAAAGGTTCCAGAAGTTTTTTCTCTCTCTAGGGGTCTCATACCAGCCATTAGAGCTCATTCTTGCTCAGCTCTTCTCTCGTTTCTACTACTATTTGACATGATATCAAAGCAAGTCTCTTAATTCTAAGCTCAATCAGTCAATTCTTCAACCAATTAAGCATTGCAATAGGTTTTGCGCGAGTTGCAAAGTTGTTCCCCAATTCAACTAAGTTATTGAGAAATAGTTCGAGCAAGGACAATTTCTGCTCAAAACTAGTCGAGAAGTATCGTTATTGACGAAAGCGAGACAGATTCCACAAATCCACTTTTGGATTAGACAAATGCACTATGCATGCATCCATCTTAAAGTGTAGGATCTATGCTTGTGCCGATACCTTTTGATGAACCGAGATATAGGTCATGGAGGAGAGGAGTCCTTTGAGCTATCTTAGTGAAAAACAAAGTAAGGTTCACAAATGAAAAATGTAGAAAAGCGGACTCAAGGGACCCTAGTTACATTCAATAGGAACACTGTGATGACATGGTCACGCCGTGAATTTTAAATTCTCTCTCAAAGGATTTAGCGGACAATCTACAATATGTCAATAATGCTCAGGAACTTTGACTGGAATTAGAGGGTATATATGATGAAATAAATGGGGCAGAAGTCTGCGAATTGCAGAAAGAGGTAAATGATTTGAGTCAAGGAAATATAGACATAACTGATATTATACTAAGATGAAAAAGCTCTGGGAAGAGCTAAATACACTGAATGCACATGTTCAGTGCAAATGGAATTGCACGTGTGGTGCTAAATCATGCTCAGTGCAAATATGCAAAAAGCTGAAAAAGATAGGAAACCAATTTAGTTTTTCATGGGGTTGAACGAGGCCTACATTGTGGCGAGGGAAGTATTCTGATGATGAACCCATTGACATCACTAGCACATGCTTTTGCAGTTCTCATCCAAGAGGAAAAGCAAAGAAAAGTCAAACCAAATAATCAGTTTGTGATCGAGTCTACTTCCTTGAATGTAAACATATCAAGAAATAATTCCTTATGAACAAACTATAATCAACAATCAAATACCTCTGATAACACTGGATATACAAACTACAACCAGCAAGGCAGCAGAACTAGAAATAACAATCATTTTCGGGGAGGATATTCTACGACCAGACCTTGACCATTTTGTAAATATCATAAAAAACTATGCCACAATGTGAAAAATGTTATAATCTATGTAGTTACCCCACAAGATTCCAGATTCAACAAAGGAAAAAAAGATTGATGCCAGTATATTTTGTAATCAAAGTGAGAATATCATTGGAGGTGAAGATGGGGTAACTGTCAAGCTCAGGAACATGATCGAACTATGCAAAATCTTACAAAAACTTTGCAGGTAATTTAGCTTGCTCAACTTCTTTATAATCTGGTGTTAATTTATATGAATGTTTTAAATCAAATGTTGATTATTGGATATTTGATTCTGGGGCATAAAACCATATGGCATATTGTCGCACCCCCTGTTTCTAAGGAAAAATCGGGTTCATGACACTTGGGAGGACAACTCGTTCCCTTTTGGGAATTGAGTTTTTGAATTGAAGAGTCGCCACCTAATGATTAAAGTGCATTAGGACACTAAGGAGGGTTTGAGTTGAAGAAACCAGAGTTCGGGTAAGGGTTAAAAATTATCTCGAGGGGAAGGTGGTAGGCACCCTTCAAGATCCACTAGCGTGGTCCCGATCATGTTATAATTGTGACTTTACAAATACGCAATTAAGGCTCAAATAAAGGGAGTTCTCACATAATTTTGTAAGGAAGCAAAAAAGTTTGAAGAAAATAAAGAAGGCAGAAATTTTGAGGAAATAATTTTAAACAAGTGTGAAAATAAATATAAACAAGTAAAAGGGAAGGGAGTCCAAGGTTTATGAACAATATAGATCACATCAATGTAATACCCAGTAATCACTCCTCAAAAGAAGGGCTACATGAGGTAATAGCGCACCGATCATCATATCCATATATACATTTCTAACCCCGTTAAGGTATTAAAGCACGGAATAGTATCGTTACTTATTGTATGTTATTACCCATCCCAATCCTATCAGTCCCGGAGACATATGTGACTACTAATCCTAAAGAGGAGGAAATTGAGGCTTTTGCAGTTTTAAAAGGATAAAATTCTGAGGCGACATTCAAAATATATATAGCAAGTATTGGAAAATCAAGAAAGAAGATATGGCTCAAAGAAAACTCCTTAAATTAAAAAAAAACATATAGTTTAGCATGTATTACACGTACTGATTAGGTCTGAATTAAACTTAAACTTTAAGGCAAGCTGGTTTATCACATATTTTCATATAAGAAGTCCGGATTAGTCCTGCCTGCAGGTTGTAATTATCAAAGACTGATGCAGTTATAGTTTTTACCCTAAATCTTGCCTAGGTGTTAAACAAAACCTTTAGGCATGATATCTATTAGTTTCAGAAATAAAGAAATTAAACTGATTGCAGAAAAATTTTTCAATTACAGGGATATAATTTATGCAGGCGTTAAACATTATCGCTACTGATTTTAGACTTATAAGTGAGTTGACGATTCAGGTTTGGTTGATAGCTCCTATAGACATGCTTTTTAGGCGTTACTAATTTTAAGCACTGTTATTGTCATGCAGAAATCCTATAGGAAAGTCATCTATATGCAGTTAGTTATTTAAATCCTATAATTGGTTTGCCTAGTGATAGATGCATATGCAGAAACGCAGAGGTACTATAGGCATATTATCCATATGATATGCGGATTTTCAGAAATAACAATAGGCATGGTATCTATATGAAGTGCAGAAAAACCTATAGCCATGGTGTCTATATGAAATGCAGAATAGTAATCCCCTATGAACATGGTAACTATATGAAATGTAGAATTTCAGATGTAGCAATTCCATATGAACATGGTATCTATATGAAATGTAGAATTTTAGAAGTAGCAATTCCATATGAACATGGTATCTATATGAAATGCAGAATTTCAGAAGTAGTAATTCCCTATGAACATGATATTTACCCCTTTGCATGCATGATCGGCCCTCCCCTTTTCATTAACACCCCAGCAGTTTTTACAAGATTATTACAGACTAGAATGAATAAAAAAATAAAAATTACATCAGAAATTAAAGATTCCAACCAAGGAGAGCCTAATTCAGACCCCAGGTCTGAAATATAAAATAAACCACCTTCCAAAGATCATATTTTCAAAGCCTTTCCCTTATTGGGGATGTGTCAAAGTTCCAAGGAGATTCAAGAGCTCCAGGCAGTGCTTACACCCTAAATATTATTGCAGAATTAAATTATAGTGCAGTGTGGAAGAGTCAGCCTTCAAATGTCCAAGTTCAGAGGGAACTTAAAGTCCCAAGGCAAGGCTCATAGGAGGGGGCAGAACTTAGAGTCTAAGAGTAAGTGCAAGTGCAGTAGAGGGGAAATGGCAAGCTGGTGATCATGCTAAGCAATTTGGGGTGCTGGCACACCCCTGACCAGATTGTCAGTTTTAAATTGAGGAGTTAGGACCCGTTGAAGGTTAGGTTCAGACCTGGACATCCATTTGAATGTTGCCATGCCATGAAATTTAACCCAGCATACATAGGGGATGTGGGGATATGGGGATTAATAATAGAAGCAGGATACAAGGAAAGAGTAGGCAGCATACCCATCAATGAGACATACTGGCACACCTTCCAGCCTACTTGGGATCAGAACTCAATTCATGGACAACACTCAATTATGGACAACAATTCTTGTTGCCATGCCCTGAGTCCCTACTTACAAACATATAGAAGGTAATGGGATAGGGAGCAAGTGTTTACAAGAAAGTAAAGTAAATAGTAGCATATAGACATTTCAATGTCAAATTCAGCAGAAAGTAGACATAGATACAAAAACTGTAAGTTGGACGATGCTGGAAATTGAATTAAGACATACCGGTTTTAAAGAGACAAGCAAAGAGAAAGCAGTAGTCTTGTGAAAGCCAAAGTGCAGACAAGAATACTTTTAAGTGAATGTTCAGAAGAGATTGTGAAAATTGTAAGCATGAAGTCTGAAGTGTATTCAGGCGTGTGTTGTGAAAAAGAGGGTAAGGTATTTATAGTGTGAAAGTCATGGGAAATAAGGTAAGAAAATAATTAAAGTTTGATTGTCAATCAATTACATAAGACTCCCTTTAATTAAATGATTCAAATTCAAACAGGTATAAACCAATTAATGAAAGAAATTAATCAAACCCCTTTGTGCAAAGCATGCAATTGAAGGCAAATACATAAAGGTTATTTCAGGACAAGGTTTCTAAAAGTACACAATTGTATAATTTAAGAAAAAAAATCAGTTAACAGCCAAGAAATCAATAGTCAAATATTTTGTTTGAATGAAATAAGCCGTAAAGGTGGAGAAGATTTTACCCAAGTCGGGTCACAGAGGAGATCAGTAAAAGATGGAAAGAAATCAACCCAGATATATTCAGAAAGAAATTTACACTAATTTCCAATTTGAAAGCCCTTTTGAGGAAAATTCACCATATATAAAAAGCGCACAGACACGTTAAACGTGAAAGAAAATTGTTAAGCCATCGTAAAACCAGTGCAAAATCTAGTGCGAAGAGTTTAGCAAAGTTCAGAATTGTATGAAAATAAAGATGTCTAAACATGGTTCAGAGACTCAAGTTCGGTCTGAGAGAATTAGGGGGTCATTGAAATAAAACCCTAGTTCGAGCAAACCAGAAAGCAAAGAGGAGAGGGCAAGCAAATTGAATCGAGGCATGTGTAGAGGTTTCAGAAAAAAACTGAAGCTTCTAACATGCTTCTTTCAGAACTCATGATGCAAACACAGTAGAGGGATTCAAAGAACATAATAGTAGAAGAAACATACTTTTTCAGAAGAAACTTAGCTAAGGTTCGGTAATGGAAAATAGTAAAAACACTTTAAAACACAATAGGAAAACACAGTAAAAGAAACATGCTTAAGAAGGTCTTTTCTTAGTAGAAGCTTAAACAAGGATCAGTAGAATACAGTAGAAAAGTACAGTATAGCGGCTAGTAAAAGAAAATACCAGAACATAGATGGAAGCCTATGAGAACATAGTATGGAAAGCATGGTGGAAGCACAATAAAAATAACATTCAAGAATGGAGTACAAAAACTCAGTAGAAGAACATACAAGAACATGGTAAAAGAAAAAACACGACCACAACAGAAGCAAGTACACTTAAAGGAAAAAGACAATTAGAAAATACTTAAACATTTTCCAGAAAATCCTAAATCGCAAAACAAGGGGTTTGAAATTAATTTTCAAAGGAAAACTTAGGGAAATCATTTGAAAACTCAAATATAACATAGATACACCACGGATCTAAAGGGAATCGGAGAAAAACCTCTAATATCTAGGGTTTCAGAGGAACCATAGAGTGAGAAAGGCTTTGAAAAGGTTCGATCTAACTTAGATAATATCGGAATCAGACTCATGAGGCTGGGATACGCCGGAGCAAGGCCACAGATGGCCAGAAACCTCGAGTTGGCGAAGGTCTGAGTGAAGACCCTCGAAGTCTGGCCTCAAACCTTCAAGCATCAGGCACATAAGAGCAGCATGAGGTGGTTATAGGTCGTCCATGGCCTGAGCAGCCACGGATTTCAGTGAGTTTGAGGTTGAAAGTGGTAGACGGTGATTGGGGTTTCGAGAGACTTCAAGAGAGTTTGAGAGGATAGGGATTTTAGAGGCGGCGTACCAAACAAAATGGCTAGGATTATGATGGGTTGGTGAATTAAAAAGGAAAGAGGAGATCGTAACTATTGATCAGATTGATCAACGATTTGGATTGAAGGAGCCTTGGGTCAGGTAGTTAAATGGGTCAAAGGGTATAGGATTGGGCTGGCCCGGTTGGGATTTAAGTTGGGTCAATTAAGAGGGTTAATGTGTCTATAATTGAAATGTAAATGGGCTGCAATTGAAACGAGTTGGGGCTATATATTAAATTGCTAGTTTTCCCCTTTTATTTTATAAAAAATAGTAAAAATGATTTTGAAACTAAATTAGAAGTATTGAATCAGTAAATAATATCTAAATATTAATTTGAAAATATTAGGAGCAATTTTACAATTATAAAATGTTGTTAATCCTAAAATGGGCTAAACTTGCAATTATATGCAATTTAACTTTAAAATTCCAAAATAACATTGTAAAAATATACGAGAATTACTTTAATTATATTTTGGTATCAATACGAGAATAAAATAATTTATTCACAAAAAATAATAATCTTGGAAATAATTATTGGATTTTTTTATTGCTAAAATAGATAATAAATTGATTTTAAAAACGTCAAAAAATTGAAAAAAAATACTGAAACACTTGGGTATGCTGAAAGTATTTTGATTATAAAGTTACATAGAAAAAAATTGGATATCAACACATATAACAAATCCATGTTAACCAATGTAAAGAACCTAGTGTACTCTTTCCTAGTTACATTACCTAATGGTTATAAAGTGAATGTAACACTGATGGAACTTGCGGTTCTGAGTCCTAATTAAGTTTACCTTCAAAAGAGTCCTTTTAGTTCTCATTTTCAAGTTCAACTTGCAACTTGATTTTTTTGTCATCTTTATCAAATTTGATTGTATCCTTTTGCAGGCCCTTTTACTAAAGAGACCTCTGGAAATTGGTAAGCAAGAATGGTCTGTATTTTTACTCTTTCAGATTCTTGCAAGTCTAATTCTCTGATTCATGTCATTTCATCTAGCTTACCTAGTAGGAATAATAGTGTCCAACACTTTGTTTCACATGTTGCATCTACTTTGCCCACTACATCTCATGATTGTAATAAGGCTGTTGCACATTCTCATATGCAATGTAATGAAAATTCCATCTCTATGTGCAATGCATATGCGTCTGACAAAAATATGACTGATCTCTTATGGCACAATAGATTGAGATATGTACCTTTTATCAAAATGAGGAGAATTAAATCAATAACAGTGAATTTTTCATCTAAAAAACCTTTTGTTTGTCCCACATGTCTAATGGTTAGACAAAATAGATTTCTTTTCTAGATAGAACTACAGTCACAACCAAAATTTTTGAAATTCTACATGTTGATTTGTAAGGACCCTATCATGTCATAACACATGGTAAGTATAAATATTTCATCTCCCTAGTGATGATTCTAGCAGGTGCACCTGAACATACCTGTTTCACTTCAAGAGCAATGATCTGCAGGTAATCAAATCTTTTTCTATCATGATAAAAAACAAATTCAATTGCTCCATTGAAACAATCAGAACTGATAATGGATCTGAGTTCATCAATTTTAAGACTACCTCATTTTTTCCATCTGAAGGTATTATACACCAGAAAATATGTCCCTACACACCCTAGCAGAATGGCATAGTGGAATGGAAACACAAATACCCTTTAGAAACAAGGAGGGCACTGTTGTATCAATCTAAGTTACATATATAATACTGAGGAGAGTGCATTCTGATAACTAGGGATTATGGTTCATTTTACATTCTTTCTTACTTAAGTTTTTGATTAAACATTTGTACAAAATAATCCCAAAGGCTTACATGTTGTACTTGTTGGCAAGGTTTGGTAAAAAAGGTGACAATTGAGTAGCTCAAAAAAGAGTAAAACATGCACAAGTACCAAAAACAAATTCAGGCACATTGTAACAGGTCCACTGCGGCTGTATTCCATTTGGTGCAGTCCGCAGTGAAGAGATTCAGAGAGTGCAAATTTGGAAACTCAAGCATTGCAGAAGGAAAGCTTTTGTGCGGACCGCAATGGCCTCACCATGTCCGCACTCGATATTGTGCGGTCCGCAAAGGAGTTCAGAGAGTTGGGACTTTGGAGAATCAATGCCAATGCGGTCCGCGACCCTTTTTGTGCGAATTGCAATAGAAGCCACCACGGCCGCGGTGGATTTTGTGCAGCCTGCGGTGTCAAACTTCAGAGAGCAGAGATTTAATGCTAAAGAGCCTTACCGCGGTTGCACTCGATTTTGTGCGGACCGCACTACCCCAGCAGGGGTATTTTTGTCCAGAAAATTTGCCCTAGTATAAATAGTTTATTTTCTTATTTTTAGGTCATCAGTTGTATTCTAACTTTCAATTGCGCCCGTGAACAGTAGTTCTTAACCATTTTAAGTAATTTTAGAGTAGTTTTATTATTGAATCTTCAAGTATTTGTTTGTAATTAAATCTCATGGGTTTTTCTTCGTCTATTTTTAATTTTCTTCTATTATCATGAGTAGCTAGACCCATTAGCTAGGGTTGTGGCTCAATCCTAGTGTGGGTATTTGATGGGTCTTGAGTTTTAAGACTTGAATGTCTATGGGTGTTTGATATTTGGACTAATTTGTATTTTTCATGTTGAATTAGTGGTTGCAAACACTAATTTGTGCCTATTTGACTTGTGTTCTTCTTGAGAAAGAGAACTCGAGTCTAGGAAAATTAGTTCAACAAGGAATTGAGGTGTATTCAAGAGATTGATAGCCCCAATTAAAGGGTTAAACCTAGAGATAATAATACCCGACTTGAACCTCAATTGCTTGCACAAATTATCATACCCAATTGGTCTTGATTAGGGAAAAATTACTCAAACTACCGAGATGTTTAGAGTGAGAAGTTTCGTGCATTGGTTATATCGTAATTCCTAACATGAGAACCTTGCCTTAGACTCGGTAACCCGTCAAATATCCACATAAGAGAAAGTCACTTCCCTAGTGCCTCCTTAACTATTTAGACAACCCTTCAAGTATCTTACTCTTAGCTTAATTTAGCATCTTATTAGCATAAATTTAGAAGTAATATTAAGACCAATTAAGTTTGGAAGAGTAATTAAGAGCAATTACACATCTCTAGTTTAGATAGGAATCCAATTCCCACTTTTAGCTCCCTGTGGATTCGATCCCGACCATCTCGGATAAAAGCTGCTTCGGCCACTCTCGCTGCTTTGTAGTAGTGCAGGGTTGGCACACATTCTCATCTCAACTTATCTGATTAACAGACTTCCTTCCTCTACCCTTAAAAACAAATGTCCACTGGAATTACTTTACTGAAAAAGACCTAACTACTCCCACCTTAAAAGCTTTAGATGTCTCTGTTTCCATACAACCATTAAAACTCATAAAGACAAATTTGAACCAAGACCCTTACTTCATGTATTTGTGGGATTTTCCTTTGGGACAAAGGGATACAAAGTACTCAATCTAGTCACACAAAAAATCCATATATCAAGAGACGTCATATTCCATGAAAATGTACTTTCTTTACCTTTTCTCCTAGCTCAAATAGTCTTTCATTCATTTTCACAAGTAAATTTAGACCTAGCACATGATTTGTTTCCCCTGATGAATCTGTTTCTTCTACTAGTCCACTTAGTCAGCATCTCACAACATTGTCACCTGAATCCTTATCACCAGGGCCAAGCGAGATCATCTTTAATACAACTCTAAATTTTGAAGGATGCTATTTACCTGACAATGATCAGAATGAGTCATCTACCACTAACATGTCCAATCCAATAGTACAACAGCCTAGTGAAACATTAGGTAGACCTTCCAAAATACACAAAGTTCCCACCCATTTGAGAGACAATAACTACTTACTCCCTAAGTTATAATCAAACCACCATGATTTCCCTACAACAGTAACCAAAGCACCACTTCACTCTATTTTAATGCCACTATACCTAATGCTCAATATGTTTCACTAAATACGTTAAGTTTTGAAAGTCAGCAATTGATTAAAGACATCTCACATGAATATGAGCCTAATTCATATGAAGAATCAACTGCTAATCTTACATGGCAAAAAGCCATAAATCAAAGATTTGAAACATTGTATGCAAACCATACCTACAGCTTAGTGCCACCCTCAGATGGAAAAAAGAACAATAGGATGTAAGTGGGTATATAAGTTAAAGTACAAAGCAGATGGGAGCATAGAAAGATTCAAAACTAGACTAATAGTGAAGGAGTACACTCAACAGGTAGGGACAGACTATATAAAAATCTTCTCACCAGTTGTAATATGACAATTGTGAGCGCTTTAATTAAGGCAGCAGTAAAGAAATGGTGGAAGATCTTTCAACTAGACGTCAACAATGCATTTCTTTATGGGGATCTCCATGAAAAAGTGTATATGGAAGTGCCTCCAGGTCTTATTGTGGAAAGACCAAACTTAGTGTGTAAGCTGAATAAGTCCTTATATGGACTCAAGCAAGCAAGCAAACGGTGATATAAGAAATTGACTGCAACATTTTGCTTCAGAGGATATACACACTCTCTACTTGACTACTCATTGTTCCACAAGAAACATGGAGCTTTAATGGTGTTTGTGGCTGTCAATGTGGATGGTATTCTAATCACAAGTAATGATTTAGAAGAAATTGAAGCACTGAAGGCTTTCTTACATGAGACCTTCAAAATAAAGAACCTGGGAAGATTGCGCAATTTACAGGAATTAGATGTGTTGAACAAGAATGATGTGGTGTTGAGTCAATACATGCAGAATCCCAGGGAGCAACACTTGAAAGTTGCATACCATGTACTGATTGTACCTTAAAGGTGATCCAAGTCTAGGGATCTTCTTGTCTAATAGCAAATACTATGGAGTTAGAGCCTTTTGTGACTCAGACTGGGCTGCATGCCCCGAGTCATAGAAATCAGTCAGTGAATATATTGTGCTGCTTGGTGACAGTCCTATAACTGGAAACCTACGAAACAATATACTATTTCACTATCTTCAGCAGAAGCAGAATACCGATTAGTAAGACAACTTGTGGGTGAATTGGCGTGGTTAGTTAGATTGCTTGAATAATTGACATTCCCATTAGCCTTGCTTACTCCAATGTTTTATGATAGACAAGAAGCTTTTCATATAGCTAAGAATCCCGTGTTTTATGAACGTACCAAATACATAGAGATAGACTATCATTTTGTGAGGAATCAACTATAAGGGGACTCATCTCCCTACATTATATATCTACATATGAGCAGTTGACAGATGTATTCACCAAACCACTAATAGGGATTGAACATTGTAATTTACTTGGCAAGTTAGCTATGCGTCCTTCCCTTCCAACTTTGGGGGGAGGGGGAGGGGATATTTAGAGTATATACACGGATGTAAATTTATATGTATAAATAGTTGTAGTGTATGAGTAAGTTAGTAGTTAGTACAACTGTTCACAAATAAATGAGATGAGATATTTTGTAGCTAAGTGAACTTTCCTTTTATTGTCATTTTTTTTACTCTAGTTCATTTTAATCAAAGAAAGGTTCCAGAAGTTTCTCTCTCTAGGGTTCTCATACCCACCATTAGGTCGAGCTCATTCGATCTCAGCTCTTCTCTCGTTTCAACTACTGTTTTGACAGAAAATAGTTTAACTTCAAATTTTTTAGTTAGTAGATACAGAAATATAATGGGATATTGAAATCACAAGTTCCAGAAGTGTTTTATCTTTTATCTTAAACTCGTCACGTTAAATGAAATTGAAGAATATTAAATAACTGTAATTAGTGATAAAGGTGCACATGAAAAATACGTGTCATATATATGTTTGTTAGTTTGATGCAAATATCGTGTCATAGTCCAGGCCTAGCTGCCAAGGTATTATATAATTTTGACCTTATCCCTTCGAGACACCTCAACACTTTTGGACCTCACAGTTTTGTTCCCTTGAGCTTTGACAGACAAGACGTAATTCTGAACTCGCCCTTGTATGATTTTAACGTAATGCTTCCAAAAGCGTGTCGGCTGAATCCTCAACTTGCCCTGATATGGCTTTAACTTTCTCCCATTCTGATTGTGGAATTTATCTAAAATAAGTTTTACAGCTACGAACTCCATTTCGAGTTCAACCACTAACAATCCATGGGGTCTTGCATATCGATTGGGAACAAATTCCCTCATACCGAACTCATACAAGGAAAAAGAAAACCCCTAGTTAGATAGGGAGTATGGTTAATGTATTGAGCACGAGAGCATATAAATGTTCTGTTAATTTATGCTACATCTTATACGGTTCTAGAATAGATATTGTAGATAAAGAGTGATTTTTTTTAAGTTTTCTGTCCGATGTCTGGTATTTATATTGGGGTCCGATTAAATTCGGGTCTGCATCGAAAAGTGCCACATCATGGGGTAAAACGCTCTTTAACAAAGGTCACTCCATACCATACATAGGGACTCAAACCCAGGACCTCTGGTTAAAGAGGAAGGAGCACTTATCACTCCACCATAACTATTGAAGATAACATTAGAGATAATGTTAGAATCCTAAGTTAAATATAAATCCTACAAGAGTAGGATTTGTTGCCATTGTATTTTGTATAAATAGGGCTGCTGGCCGTGTAAATTAGAGAAGAAATATCAGATTGTATATTGATCATATTGATCATATTGTTTTAACATGGTATCAAGAGCCTAGTTTTTTTTCAATTTCTTATACGTATTATTCATTAATCACGTATAATTGAGAAAGAGTTATCACATATTTTTTTTTCTTTTTCGTCATCTGATGAAGATTCTATTGCTTCCTTAGTCGTCTCCTTGCACGAGTTGGTCTGGTTGATTTTGGCGCTGGAGTTGGCAGTACTTCCATCGAGTCATCCTCATCAAGTACAATATCAAGATCCAACTTTCCTAGAATAAGTTTAACTTCATCAGATGATAGTTTATGGTCTGGAGATTTGTCTAAACCCTTTAGCCTTTCAGCCATCTGTTTCAACTCCTTAAGAAGCTCGTTTTCAGAAAGTACAGATTCAGCAACACGATTCAATAGCTGCCATGGCTGCTGCGCAAGACAATTCCGTACCCAAGGTCGATTTAGTCTATCACTTGGGCTCCAGTGATGGTCCAGGAAATATCATCACTCCTATTCAGCTTCGTGGTGAAAACTACGATGAGTGGGCGAGGGCGATCAAGACCTCGTTGAAGGCCAAACGAAAGTTTGGTTTTGTTGATGGCTCGATTGTGAAGCCTACTGATGTCCAGAAGCGAGAGGATTGGGAGGTCGTTCATTCAATGTTGGTCTCTTGGATTACCAATACTCTAGAACCGACTATTCGTTCTACGATTGGTGAATATGATGATGCTCACTTGCTATGGACAAACCTTAAAAATCGTTTTTGTGTTGTCAACGGCACTAGGATTTGTCAATTGAAGCTCTCTCTGGGCTTGTGTAGGCAGGAGCAAAATGAACCTGTTGCAATGTATTTTGGTCGTCTGGCCAAAATTTGGGATGAACTCCACACGTATATCACTGTTCCGTCGTGTTCTTGTGGGAATTGTTCCTGTAATATTGTTTCCCAGGTGGAAAAATTGCGGGAAGATGACTACGTACATCATTTTTTGATTGGTTTGGATGACAAGTTCGCTTCCATCCGAGGTCAACTTCTTGCTCAAGACCCTCTTCCGGGGGTGGACAAATCATATCAGCAAATTATTCAGGCAGAGAGGCTAAGCTCGACTGATACAGTGGCCTCTAATCGAGAAAGCATCATGGCTTTCAAGGTGCAATCTGACCCGCGACCAAAGTTTACTCGACCTAATAATTCGGATAAACTTTGTACCTATTGCAATCATGAGGGGCATGTCGAAGCTTCTTGCTTTCAGCTTCATGGATACCCAGATTGGTGGGGTGATAGGCCTCGAGGAGGCCGTGGGAATGGTCGTGGTAGCACGTCTTCGGCTCGCGGAGGGGGGCGTGCAGCAGCTCGTGCAAACAAGACAGGAGGGTCTGCTGCTCCAGGTACGCAGCCTGCTACTCACGCTGATGGCTCAGCTTTTGCGGGGGTTTCCGCGGCTCAGGTTCAGCAACTCCTAGACCATCTTAATTCTCTCAAGCCAAAACTCCATGGTAAGCAGGGTGTTGATTGGATAATCGACACCGGCGCGTCAAATCATGTAACATATGATGCGTCTCTTTTGATTAATGCGGTCCGTGTGTCTCATTATCCGGTAGGTTTACCAGATGGAAGATGTGCAAATGCTTCTTCGAAGGGTTCGGTGGAACTGGAAGGAGGATTGACTATTAATAATGTTCTCTATGTTCCGGACTTAAACTGCAATTTAATTTCTGCTTCACAATTATGTGATGAATCAAATTGTACTTTGCAAATCACTAAAAAATTGTGTGTTATACAGGACCTAGCGACGAGGAAGGTGATTGGAGCGGGTGATCGGGTGGAAGGACTTTATTATTTCCGCGGGGTTCCAGGGGTGAAAGCTTTGAAGATTGACCGAAGTAGTTCTGCAGAGTTATGGCATCAACGGTTGGGACATCCGTCGGGAAGAGTTCTACAACATCTTCCGTTTGTGAGTGGTTCTACTAGAAACATTAAAAATAAATCCTGTGATATTTGTCCTCGTGCAAAACAACATAGGAATAGTTTTCCAATTAGCAATAGTAAAGCTAGTCGTTTATTTGAATTGGTTCACATTGATTTATGGGGCCCTTACAAGACACCCTCTTTGTGTGGATCTCGTTATTTTTTGACCATCGTCGATGATTTTTCTAGAAGTGTGTGGACATATTTGCTAAGCAATAAAACGGAAGTTGAATACTTGTTTCTTTCGTTTATTGCTTTAATTAAACGTCAGTTTTCTTGTGACATTAAAATAGTCCGGAGTGATAATGGAACAGAGTTTCATAATCTGAATGATTATTTTGTGGCTAATGGGATAATATTTGAGTCCTCGTGTGTTGGTACCCCCCAACAAAATGGGCGAGTTGAGAGAAAACACCAACACATATTGAATGTAGCCAGAGCTTTAAGATTTCAGGCAAATTTACCGCTTCAATTTTGGGGGGAATGTGTTCAAACCGCATGTCATTTGATTAACCGTACCCCTTCTAGATTGCTTAAACATAAAACTCCTTTTGAAATTTTGTTCAATAAAACCCCTTCTTATGACCACATCAAAGTTTTCGGATGTCTGTGTTATGCTCATGATCAACGGGGAAAAGGGGACAAATTTGCAAGTCGTAGTAGGAAATGTGTTTTCCTAGGATATCCTTTTGGGAAAAAAGGGTGGAAAGTTTTTGATGTAGAAACTAACCAACGATTTGTGTCTCGTGATGTGCAATTCTTTGAGCATGAATTCCCTTTCATAACTAGCAGTAGTGTGACATCTAATCCAACTCCAGCCTCGTTTAAGGGGGATTGTGTGTTAAGTAACGATGAAGATGAGTGCTATGAGGGTGGACTACGAGTTAGGGGGGCTGTTGATGAGGACATTTGTGCTGGTGCCGCAGCTGCACAGCCTGCCCAGCCTGGTGGCGAGGAGGCTGCCAGTGGCGAGGCAGCTGCTGGTGGCGAGGAGACTGCCAGTGGCGAGGATGCTGCTGGTGGCGAGGAGGCTACTGTAACGCAACCTGTGGTCAGTGAACCGCAGCTTGTTGATGAGCGGGGTGTGGTGCGCGAGCAAGGTGATGCTATGGGAAAGGGAATGCGTACTAAGTATGCAAATGTGAAATATCGTGACTTTGTGACCACTGTGTGAAATAATAAACGTCCATCTCCGCCTCCGGTTATTCCCGTGACAACATCTCCCTCAGGTATGGTCTTTACATTAACACATTTCGTTGATTCTCACAATTTTTCTCAAAAACATAGAAACTATATTGCAGCTATTTCAGTAGGGAATGAGCCAAGAAATTTCAAAGAAGCTATGAGACACGAGGGGTGGAGAAAGGCCATGGCAGATGAAATTAAGGCTCTAGAGGAACAAGGTACTTGGGAACTTGTTAACTTGCCTCCTGGCAAAAAGGCCCTCGGAAGCAAATGGGTATATAAAGAGAAGTATGACGAGCATGGACACTTGCAAAGATTGAAAGCTCGTTTGGTCATTTTTGGTCATCATCAGATTGAAGGCTTGGATTACAATGAGACATTTGCTCCGGTAGCTAAAATGGTAACTGTTCGTACTTTTCTAGCAGTAGCAGCAGTGAAGAACTGGGAGGTTCATCAGATGGACGTGCATAATGCCTTCCTCCATGGAGATCTTGAAGAGGAAGTATATATGAAAATTCCTCCTGGTTTTGATAATATAAATTGTGGCAAAGTTTGCAGGATGAAAAAGTCACTGTATGGCTTGAAACAGGCTCCCCGATGTTGGTTTGCCAAGCTCGCAACAGCTTTGAAAACTTATGGCTTTAAACAGTCATATTATGATTATTCCCTATTTACTTTGTCGACAGGTAAAACACAGTTAAATGTGCTGGTATATGTGGATGGCTTGATTGTTGCAGGTAATGATAAATCTGCTATGCTCAATTTTAAACAATACTTGGGGAACTGTTTCAAGATGAAAGACTTGGGTCTTTTAAAATATTTTTTGGGTTTGGAGGTAGCTCGTAGCAAACAGGGATTTTTTATTTGTCAGAACAAATATGCCATGGACATCATTACAGAAACAGGTATGCTTGGATCCTCGCCTGCAGATTTCCCTATGGAGCAACATCACAAACTAGCCCTGGCGGGAGGAGATGTGTTGCAAGATGTAGAGAAGTATCGTCGACTAATTGGTCGTTTGATATATTTGTCTGTCACTAGGCCTGACTTGGCATACTCGGTCCACATACTATCTCAGTTCATGCAGGCTCCGCGAGTGGAACATTGGGAAGCTGCATTGCGTGTTGTTCGGTATTTGAAGAAAAACCCAGGACAAGGTATATTGTTGAGATCGGATAGTGCATTGCAGCTTGAAGGTTGGTGCGACTCAGATTGGGCTAGTTGTCCTATTTCCCGACGATCCTTAAGTGGTTGGTTTGTTCTTCTTGGTTTGTCTCCTGTCTCATGGAAAACTAAGAAACAACATACGGTCTCTCGTTCCTCTGCTGAAGCAGAATATCGTTCGATGGCTGCATTGACTTGTGAATTGAAATGGTTGAAACAACTTTTAGGGGATTTGGGTGTTGAACACAAAAGTGGCATGCATCTTTATTGTGATAGTCAGTCTGCGTTATACATTGCTCAAAATCCGGTGTTTCATGAGAGAACGAAACATATTGAGGCAGATTGTCACTTTGTTCGGGACTCGATTACCGATGGTACTATTCAACCTTCATATGTGTCGACTACGGTACAACTAGCGGATATATTCACTAAGGCCTTGGGAAGAGACAAGTTTGAATTTTTACTTCGCAAGTTGGGCATTTGTAATCCGTATGCTCCAACTTGAGGGGGGTATTGAAGATAACATTAGAGATAATGTTAGAATCCTAAGTTAAATATAAATCCTACTTGTTAGGGATAATATTAGAATCCTAAGTTAAATATAAATCCTACAAGAGTAGGATTTGTTGCCATTGTATTTTGTATAAATAGGGCTGCTGGCCGTGTAAATTAAAGAAGAAATATCAGATTGTATATTGATCATTTCTTGATAAAGATAGTTCCTTGTTACTTTGCATCGCTGAGCAATGAGATGCCAGCCTGGTTGTCTTTTTCCTGATTTTCTTAGGCAAGAAATTAGAGTGGTAATGCTTAGACTTAATCCTAACAATTACTGGATCATTTCGTCTTAATTGTTCGACAATTTCCGTTTCACTTTTATTAATTTTGAAAACAAAATCCTTATAAAATACATAAATAACTAACTTTTAATATATTAAAATAATGAAAGAATACATTTTAAAAATTTTAGAGCTCAAGTGCACAAGTTTTGAATCTAGATAGTGAAAATTCTTTAATTTTTTAAACTGAATAAATAATATTTATAATTTGGGGAGACACAATTACATGTTTCCTGGTTACTTCTCAATCCTTTTCTATCTTTTGATTTTGGCCTGATATTACTGGACAGAGTGGTTAAATTCCTCAACCAACCATATGACTGTCTAATACTATCTCCTATGTTTTCGAGTCTTGATCTCAAAGTTCCTTAATTAGTTTATTTATTATATCTCTCTTTTTTCCCATTTGATTTGGCCTTTGCCATCTTCCCCTTTTTTCTATCCTAACAAAAGAACTCGTTCGTACTTCAAATACTGCCTCTTTAGCTTTCTAGAAAGGGCCTTTCCCCCTATACCACACGTACACACACAAACCCAAAAAAAAAAAAAAAACAGAAATAAAAAAATATTCATAGAAAAACCAAAACCTTAATTGGTTTTGGACATAGCCATGGAAAATAACATTGTTAGCTACACTGATAATATAAAAAATTTATACAATGTAAGCTAAGTGTGAATAATTTAAATCGTTTTCGAACATGTCGTTAGAAGTGATCCATGGAGTCAGCCATAAAATAGAAACTTGGCAGTCTTTTCATTCAATATCTACTTTATCCGATATCAGAATATCTTCAAGTTTACGACTTTTTGAATGAATATATAATATATGCTAGTCATGGTGGTTGTGACTCTAGCAGCTGCCTTAATATCTTTCATTTTACTCATTTTTTTTTAATTTGCAAATAAATAGTGTGTGGTGTGCGTGTTGGTACGTGAGTTTAATTTGCACATAGGAAATAAATTTCGAAAAACTTGTTAATGGCTTGTCAATGTGACAAAATCACAAAGAACATAGGTGAAATTGAGCCCAGATGAGCTCTAATGGCTAAAGAACCAGTAGCTCGACTAAGAGAGCTGAGAAGCTTCGAGAAAAATATTTTTGGAGAATGAAAACTCAACTATCAGAGAATGTCCAAATATTCTATATGTACATATGACCCACTCACTTGACAGCTGACAACAACTGTGCACTAACTAACAACAGTTAAGTAACTAAATAACTGCCAATTAAGCTAACTAAGAGAGAAAAAAAGAAAAAAAAAAAGATAAATACAATGCAATATGTAACTAATAGCTAATAATCTCAATTCCCCTCCCCCCCTCCCAAGTTGGAAGGGAGGAATTCACTGCCAACTTGCTGAGTAGATGTGAATGTTTGATGCCAGTTAAGGACTTGATGAAGATGTCTGTGAGCTACTCATTGGTGGAAACATGGTGTAAAGAGATCAATCCCTCTTGCAACTTGTTTCTAACAAAGTGGCAATCAACTTTTATCTGTTTTGTGCGCTCATGAAATACTAGATTCCTGTCTATTTGCAAAGCTGCTTGGCTGTCATAGAATACTGGAATGGGAAGATTCACATGTACATTTAGCTCTTCAAGCAGTGTAACCAACCAAACTAGCTCACCCACAACCTATATAGGTGCTCTATATTCTGCTTCAGCTGAAGACAAAGAAATAGTGGACTGTTTCTTTGATTTCTAGCTAATGGGACTGTTGCCAAGCAACACAATGTAACCACTGACCAATTTTCTAGTTTCAGGGTATGCTGCCCAATCTGAGTCACAAAAGGCTCTTATTATATAATCCTTGCGATTAGAAAATAAAATTCCCAGGCTTGGATCAACCTTTAGATATATCAAGACATGGTATGCAGCTTTCATATGACTCTCTCTTGGTGATTGCATGTATTGACTGAGATGCTGGACACTGAAGGATATATCAAGCCTTGTATTTGTCAAGAAATTCAGCTTACCTACTAATTTTCTGTAGTTGGAAGGGTCAACTAACAAAGGACTTCGATCTGCCTTTAGCTTTGTGGAGGGATCAAGAGGTGATGTTAGGCTGGAATATTGGTATATTCAAACTCTTTCAGTAGATCTATAGTAAATTTCCTTTGAGATATCAACACTCTATCTCCTTTGTAAAGCACTTCCATTCCCAAGAGGTAGTGTAGCCTCCCTAAATTTTTTCTTTAGAAGGTTTCATGTAGAAAACTTTTCAGAGAATCAATCTCTTCTTGACGAGTCTCTCTTATAATAACATCATCTACATATACATCTACAAACACCACTAAAGATCCTTTCTTTTGTGAAACAAAGAGTGATCTAATAGGGATTGTGTGTATCCTTTGGAACATAAGGTTGCAGATGGCCTACTTGCTTGTTTGAGACCATATAGCAACTTATTCAACTTGCATACTAAACCTGGTTTACTTCTAGGCCCTGAGGTACTTGCATGTACACTTTCTCATGGAGGTCTTCATGAAGGAAGGTATTATTAACATCTAACCGGGAACATCTGGCAACCTTTCTTTACAGCAGTTCCTATTAGTGATCTCACAGTTCTCATTTTTACAACAGGTGAGAATTTTCTGTGTAATCTATCCCATCTTTCTGCGTGTATCCTTTAACCACTAGTCTAGCTTTAAACCTCTCAATACTACCATCAGAATTATATTTTATTTTAACACCCATTTGTACCCTATTGCACATTTACCAATTGGTAATGGTACTAGAGCCTCAAACTCTTGATCCATGGCCGACTGCCATGCAGGGCTCACAACTACCTCTTCAAAAGAAACAGGTTCACATTCATGTAAAATGTTCTTACCAATTGCTCACTGTTAGAATTTAACATATAAAGAGAGATATATTGTGCATTAGGTACATAGGTGGAAAAAGAAAGAGAAGAATTACTGTAATTTGAGAGATCAGGCTATGGTAAGGACTGATTTTGCAAGTCATGCAGTTTAGGAAGAGAATAGTTGTAGTCTTTTAGGTATATGGGAATTTTGTGAGTTCCAAAAGGTTAGTTTTTGTGGGGCCCATAGAAGGTTCCTAATGGTTTATAAGACTTGGACTATATACATTATGTGGAGATCTTTGGTGTTCATAATTAGGTAACATATGTTCACTATGATTGGACTCTATGGACTGTGTCTGTTAGGGCTGGATTGTGGTAAAAGCTGCCTATGTGAAGGTTCAGGTGACACTACATTATGATGTTGACTTGATGGAATTGAAGATGTTTCACTAGGGGTAAAGAAATCTGAAGCCAAGTCTGTATTGACTTGAAGAAACGAAGGAAAAACTCCATTTGACTTAGAAAGCAAAGTGAAAGGAAAAACATCCTCATGGAAAACTACATCTCTTGAAACATGAATCCTTTTTGTGACCACATTTAACACTTTTAACCCTTTGTCCCAAAGAGGTACCCTACAAACACATGAGGCAGAGTTCTAGCTTCAAATTTGTCTCTATGAGTCTTAAGTGTAGTAGAGAAACATAGACACCCAAAACTCTTAAGGTGTGAATAAAAGGGTTTTTTCTTGTAGAGTAGCTCAAAAGGGCATTTTCCTTTGATATAAGAGGAAGGAAGTCTATTTATTATATAAGTGGAGGTAAGAATACATTCTCCCCAATATTGTAAGGGTAGCTTTGATTGATATAGTAGTTCCCTTGCTGTTTCTAGTAGGTACTTGTATTTTCTCTCTACCACCCCATTTTGTTGGGATGTGTATGGACAAGTTCTTTGATGAATGAGTCCCAAGTATTGAAAGAAGGATGTAGTTTCCAAATTATTGAATTCAATCCTATTGTCTGTCCTTATGTTTTTTATCGAGGGGTTAAATTGAGTTTTCACCATAGCAAAGAAGGCTTTTATGGTATGCAGGATATTTCTTTTGCAACTCAACATATGAGTCCATATACACCTGCTATAATCATCTATAAAGATGATGAAATATTTGTGTCTATCATGGGTTGCAATATGATATGGCCCCCATAAATCAACATGTTGCATTTCAAAGATTTTGGTTGTGATGGTGGTTCTTTCAGGAAAAGGCAATCTACTTTGTCTGGACATTGGCATATAGCACAAAGGAAAGGTTGAGTGGGTGCAAATTTAATAGGTATCTCAATGATCCCCTTCATTTTGGAAAATAGAACATGTCCTAGTGTATTGTGCCACAAAAATTCAACCATATTTGCGTCAAATGTAGATATAAAATTAGAGACAAAAGTATATGTATTTGACATAGGAATATTTTCTTTACTACTTGAAAATGAAGTATTAACACTGGAATGCATATGTCAGTCAACACACTCCTTATTACAAGTATGATATGAGATAGGTAAACTAGATGCAATCGAAGGAACACGATGTGAATGAGAGTGTGCATTATTCTTATCTGGTACACTAGATGAAGTTGGAGTAGGAGTTAGAGTAGATGAAACACTCTTGCAGAGTTCTGAAATGTGATAGTATAGGCCATCAGAAGCCTTACCAATCTCCAGAGGCCTCTTCAGTGAAGGGGCCTGCAGAAGGATACATGATAATTTGGTAAAGATAACAAAACAATCAAACTAAACTGACAAACAATGGATAGATATTAGGTTGAATATAAAACTCCGTACAAAAATGACTCTTTTGAGAGTGAATTTAGGACCAAATATCACATCACCCACTAGTGTCACCTTCACTTTATATCCATTAGGCACTGTTACTAAGAAAGGATAGACTAAGGTTTTGACATTAGTTAGAATGGACTTATTGTATGTCATGTGATTTGTAGCCCCAGAATATCATATCCAAGAGATAGAATTTGGCTTAAAACATTCATATGAAGGAACACTAGAATCAGAAGAAGTAGAAGAAGCTGAAATGCCTGCAAAATTTACTGCTCCTGCCTTCATTTCAAAATTGTCTTCTATGCTTCCAGTTTGAATATTCTCAAGAATATTGATTAGATGATTGTACTGTTCTTTAGTCAAGTTCATCATCACTCGTCCTTCTTCTTGAGTCTGTGGCCTTTCTCCATCTCCCATGCCTGTCACCATAATCTCCAAAGACATTTGCAGCTACTCGCTTCCACTTATTAAACTTAGGGTCTTGTGGGTAACCATGGAGTTTGTAGCACCCATGTTTTGTGTGACCCGACTCTTACAATAGTCACAAACTGTTGTGGCCTATTTGTAGGATAACTTCCTCTAAAGCCATTACCTCCAGTTCCACTTGACTGGTTATAGTTTCAATAGGAACTGCATCTAGATCCATTTCCCTGTTGGTCGTAAGTTGTTCTAAAATTGTTGTTTACTGCCTTGTTCACACTCAAGGCACTAGAGTCAATCATAAATTTATTATTTGGCTTCATCTCCCTTTGTTTCTCTTCCTGAATCAGAATGACAAAAGCCTGTGCTAGGGAAGGTAAGGGGTTCATCATCACAATGCTTCCCCTAACTACAGTGTAGCCTTTATTAAATCCCATCAAAAACTGAATCAACCTCTTGTCATGTTCACCTTGTGCATGCTTGCCTTGGCACCACATGTGCTGTGGAATTAACATTGAGCATGGGCTTTCAGGGTATTCAACTCTTCCCATAGCTTCTTCATCTTAGTGTAGTATCCAGTAATGTCAAGTGTTCCTTGACTTAAATCGTTGATTTCTTTCTGCAGTTGATATAGTTTCGCCTCATTGGTTTGATCATATCTGTCCTTCAACTCCTCCCACAACTCTTTTGCATCATTCACATACTGCAAGCTTTTTGCTAAATTCTTTGATAGGGAATTCAAAATCCACGAAGTTACTACATTATCACATCTTTCCAATTGATCAAATGTAGGATCCTTTGAGTCCGGTTTCCCACATTTCTCATTTATGAAACCTAGTGTTAGATAATACGCTTAACGCTAGAGGGGGGGGATGAATAGCGTTATAATAAAAATTAGCGTAAACTTGCGGAATTTAAAAATTGCAGGATATAAATAAGTGCGATATGTAAATAAATTAGAACAAACGCACCGATATATCCTGGTTCACCACAACCCGTGGCTAGTCCAGTCCCTGAGAGACTCTCTCGAGATTTCCACTAACTTGTTAAGCTTACGGGTGCTCAACAAACTGTTACAACTTGAGGACACAAGCCTCAACAACCTTTGCTCGGAGATACAACACTCCAAGACTTCAACCAAGGAAACACAAGTTCTTTCTTACAACACAAGGGACTAACACTTCCCTTCAAGTGTACAAAAACACTAAGCACTCAAATAAGACACTCCTTTAAGAGTAGATATGCGTAAAAAGAATACGCTCAAGATCGCAACAACTTTCGACAAGAATTTGGCTCTCAAAAGCTTATGTAATGAATATAAAATGATAAGCAATAAAGTATGCAAGCTTTAGCAATTGTATGATCAGTTGTTGTGTGTTGTTGTGTTTAAAAGACTGAATTGAAGCTGTATTTATAGTTGAAAAACTTTGTATTACCGTTGCCTAATTGCCAATTAAGAATTGCTGATTTTACTCTGTGATAATCGATTATCAAATTACCACAATCGATTGTTTGCCAGTTCTTCCAAAAATCAATCCCAGATTTTACGCTTAACAATCGATTATCTAAAATCAATAATCGATTACTGGCAACGTTCAAAAAATCATTTTCAGATTTTACGTAAAACAATCGATTGTCGGAAATCTACAATCGATTACTCAACAACGTTCAAAAAATCCTTTCCACATTTTAATTAAAACAATCGATTATAAGAAATCAATAATCGATTACTCAGCAGCGTTCAAAATATCCTTTCCAGATTTTAATTAAAACAATCGATTACCTGACGGTATTTGAAAACATTTTGGCAACGGTCAGTTATACAATCGATTATATTAAGTTAACAATCGATTATATATCAGTTTTGAAAAATCAATTTAGACACTGCCTCTTGACAATCGATTGTTATAGGTTCACAATCGATTATTTAATAACTTTGAAAAAGTCTTGACGACACTGCCTCAACACAATCGATTGTCATAAGTTCACAATCAATTATTTTGTGACTTTGAAAAATCTGATGCACACTGTCTCTTCACAATCGATTGTCATTAGCTTCACAATCGATTATTTTGAGCTTTGAAAAAACTTTGATGGACACTGCCTCATCACAATCGATTGTCATAAGGTTCACAATCGATTGTCATGCAGATTTGAAAAATCTGATGCTCACTGCCTTAACACAATCGATTGTCATAAGTTCACAATCGATTGTCAAGCAGCTGACTTAAACATAATCGATTATCATAAGTACATAATTGATTATCTTAGTCCAGATTTTAGAGGCATGTTTAAAAATCATTTTGACTAAAGTAAATATGCATTATTTAAAATCATTTTGCTCTAAATTAAATATTCATGATTTGTTAAAAATATTTTTACGAGAGAAGCCAAGTCTTGAGTTTAAGTTGTCGGATCAAGATCACGATTAAATACCGACTCATATAAAACTTAATCTCGATCTTTGTCTTGTGCTTGAATCTCGTTATATATCAATTTTGTGCTTGTGCTTGGACCTCGTCATATGTCAATTTGCACATAGTTTGTCATTCATCAAAACCTACAAATATGAACACACGTTTAGTATAATGCCTTGAGAACGTATTTCCAACAATTTCCCCCTTTTTGATAATGGCAAACTTTAAGTGGGATATGCATATTAGGCAATTCATAATGACGATTCAAGACAAGTAAAGATATGCAACAAGTGTATAGATATGCAATTTGTTCCCCCTCAATATATGAATTCCCCCTTAATTTATGCCGATAAGTATTGAGAGTGCATACCCGTTATCTTCCCCCTTTTGTCATTAGCAAAAAAATATAGAATAATTAAAAAACTTGTTTATTTATAAAAAAAGGGTTACATAACGGGAACAATAAAAACATAGAACAATAAAATAGAAAACCAATAAAGAAATTATTCATCATCATTTCGCGCCTCATCATCCGGCACTGCTTCATAGGGAACAAGACCGGCATATGGATAATGAACATGGTCAAAATATCCATGGATCTCATGTGTCAATTGACCGACAGAGGTGGTCAATGAAGCAATTTGGTCGGAAATGGATTGAAGAGTAGGTTCTTGAGGCTGACGCGATCGACGAGTTGGAGGAGGAGCAGGAGCTACACGATCGCCGTCATGGGGAAAGGAGGATTCGGAAATTTCCCACTTCTTGGTGCTCTTTTTGAGAGGACCGATGGAAGTGTTGAACCCGGAAGCTTCAAGAAAATTCATAATAAGGAGGGCATAGGGAAGAGGTCTATCATCTCCGATGGCATCACGCATGTGAATTTTGACGAACTTACACCAATTGATGTGAGCTCCGGTTATAATGGCATGCATGAGTTTAGCGTCCTCTTGGGAAAGAGTGGTATGATTATGCTTCTGAGGCTTGATGACTCGGGTGATGAAATAGAAAATCAAACGATATTCGGGGAGCATTTCCGTAATGGTAGGACGTCGAGTAGATAGATTAGGATCATAAGCTCCAAGTCCTATTTGGTTTAGGAGAGTTTTCTCATCAAATAAGGCGCCGGCCTCTCTAATGTAGCGAGTAATGTTTTCGCCATTTCGAGGAAGATGGGCAATGGAATGCAAGTTTTCATTGGACAAAAGAATTTGAACACCATTAATATTTGACACAAGCTCACCATCGGCATCCTCATGAAGGTTTGAGTAAAACGCTTGAATCAATGGAGGATTAATATAAGGATAGGTAAGATATAAGAAGTCAAGAAGTTGACATTCCTTAAGCATGTTTGCAGCGGGGGCATATGATTCAAGATACTTGCTTGTTGAAAAACGAGGAGGAAGAATGTCACGCTTTTCGAATTTTATCAAAAATCTAGTAAGCTCGGTTTCAGTATTGAATTGTAAAATAGACCCATCTTGGTAAGGGAAATTTGGAGGAGGAGGAGCAGCTGAAGAAGATGCACCATGTCCATCTGAACGGGAACATTTAGAGTGTCTGTCCGACATTTTCAAAAAATAGTAATGAACTTTGTAAGAAACTTGGAAGATTTTTGAAGGTTTGGGAGCAAAGATTGATGCTTGAGTGAATAAAAATTGAAGACTTATGATGCCTATTTATAATGGGAAGAATGGTATTTCATTTATGATGAAAATCTGTAGAAATTATGAGCCAAAACAGATTGTTGAAAATAAATTGTACTGACCGTTGGACAATCGATTGTTGAAACGAAATAATCGATTGTTGAGCAGATTTTGACTTGATCTCAGAATTGACACAAAATCGATTGCAGGACCCAAACGGTAACAAATATTTGAATTACTGACAAAAAATAATCGATTGTTGAATTATGATAATCGATTGTTGTGATACAGTGAGCACGGTGATTTTCTGACTCGGAAAATAATCGATTATATTTATGAAACAATCGATTGTTTTAGGAAAGCAGTACTGAATGGCTGAGACGGTAATCGATTATACAGTTAAAAAATTGATTATTAAACACAAATGCATAATAAGCATCAAACATAAATAATCGATTAGTGATACTTGCTAATCGATTGTCCGCACAGTAAAATATCGATTATTTGCTGTAACAATCGATTGTTCTATGCCATTTCTTTATAATTCCCCATGCCTTTAGGGCGATACCTGCAAAAGAGAATTAGACGTCTCCGACGCTCAAGTTAGTAATTTGTAACGAAATAATGCAATGAGAACGTGATCTCTTAAGAAGTGTGTCCTAAGGTGTTCTTAAGAGAGTTTCGGGTACTTACCTTTTCTCCGACGTCGCCAATTACCTATTCGAGAGGGTGATCTTTGATTGTCCTCCACTCGTTGGGCATTTTCATTTCTTTCTCCAATTGTGTCGTTTCCTCCGTCGATTGTTCCAAGATTTCATCTTGAATTTCCTTAGGAGTTTCCTCTTGTACTTTGTCTTTTAAACTATTTAAAATACCTGCAAGATCTGAACAAGAATCCTTTCTCGCCAAGCGAGCATTATTTGCGGAAAACACAATATGAGGGGATTTTTGCACAGTTTGGGTTTTATTATTAAATACCCTATATGCTTTACTACGCGAAGAATACCAAATAAAAATTCCCTCATCGGATTTGGCATCAAATTTTCCCAATTGATCTTTTCCATTGTTATGAATAAAACATTTACAACCGAATACTCTAAAATGGGAGATATTTGGTTTCCTTCCCTTGTAGAGTTCATAAGGGGTTTTCATGAGTATTGGCCTTATGACTACTCTATTTAAAACGTAGCATGCGGTACTCACGGCATCCGCCCAAAAATATTTGGGAATCTTAGCCTCTTCGAGTATGGTTCTAGCCATCTCTTCGAGACACCTTTTTTTCCTTTCCACCGCCCCATTTTGTTGTGGTGTTCGTGGAGCGGAAAAGGTATGCTCGATACCGAGTTCGTCACAAAAGTCCGCAAAGAGATTGTGATCAAACTCTCCCCCATGATCACTTCTAATTGAAGTGACGGTTGTTTCCTTTTAGTTTTGAACATGTTTAAGAAAATATTTAAAATTCTGAAAAGCATCACTTTTATGGGCAAGAAATAAAGTCCAAGTAAATCTGGAATAATCATCAACAATAACAAAAGCATAACGATTTCTACCTAGACTTTCAATGCGAGATGGTCCAAATAAATCCATGTGAAGCAATTGCAATGGTCTAGTAGTTGAAACAATATTTTTCGATTTAAAAGATGCTTTTGTTTGCTTCCCTTTTTGACAAGAATCACAAATAGAGTCATTTTCAAATTTCAAATTTGGAAGACCAACAACTAAATTTTGTGAAACCAATTTGTTCAAAAGATGCATGTTGATGTGAGCTACTCTACGATGCCATAACCAAGAATCATCGTCTTTGCTCATTAAACAATTCACATATTCGGGTGAAGAATTTGCAAGATCAACCATATAAATGTTATCCATTCTAAAACCACGAAGGATAATTTTAAAATCGCTACGTCTAAAAACAAAGCATTCATCCGAATCAAATAAAACAAGATTTCCCTTGTCACATAATTGACTTATGCTCAAGAGGTTATGTTTTAAACCTTTCACAAGTAATATATGCTTAATGGAAGAAATTTCATCCTTACCGAACGATCCGATGCCGATAATCTTTCCTTTGTTGTTATCACCAAAAATAACACTTCCCCTTTCCTTGTGTTCTAGTTGAAGGAATTTGGATTCGTCTCCCGTCATGTGCTTGGAGCATCCACTATCAAGGTACCATAGTACACTTGATCCCTTCAAACATACCTACAAAACAGATTAATGATTTTTAGGTACCCATGCCATTTTGGGTCCTTGGGGGTTAGGCAAATCATAGTGATGTGATTGAGTGTTATGTCTATGTCGTGTAAAACAAGCAGGAGCAATATGTCCAATTCGTCTACAATAATGACAAGTCACGTTAGGATTATGCATCCTTCTAGGTATCAGTAATTGGACGGACGAAATTCATTTACCCTATTTTTGACAATATAACTATTGCGCAAATCATGAAAATCATTTCTCCTACCATTTGTTCTAGGATATGCATCATTTCTAGAATAGTTGTTTCTAGGTTGGAAGTCATTTCTAGGTGTTCTAAAAGGTTCAAAATTCCTTCTAGTGTTTGGCCTAGAATGTGCATTATTTCTAGCATGATTATTTCTAGGTTGCGATTGATGAAAGCCATTTCTAGGTTTGTTGTATCTAGGATAAACATTTGTTTTATTTATCCTAGGTTGAGCCTTAGGTGGTTGGGGGTTGGCTTCAACTTTCTCTTTAGGCTCGTTTCTAAAACCTATGCCATGCTTGGTCGACTTCAAATTAACAAGCACTTCATTCAAATTTTTATGAGAAGAGTTAAACTTATCTAAGGTGCCCTTAAGCCTTTCTACTTCATTTTTGAGATGCATGCAAGAAGTACAATTTCTAGAACTCTCGGGCTTGTCAGCGCTTCTCTTACCAAAAAATTTGTTTTCCTCTTTCAACTTCTCATTTTCTAAAATCAGTTTTTCCAATTCCTTTTCTTTGAAAGAGAGTTGTTTTTGAAAATCTTTTTCTTTTAAAGAAGCATTTTCTTTTATACTCTTAACAGTTTTTAAAGCTTTAATAAATTCGCTATACAACTCATCAAAAGCATTTTGCATTTCTTCAAGGGAAAAGAAATTTTTGGAAGAAATTTGACATACCTCTTCTTTGTTGTCTTCTTGTGCCATAAGACGAAGATATGCGGCTTCGTCTTCTTCTTCCTCACTTGACTCGCCACCGGAGTCGCCTCCCCAAGATATGTATGCTCGTTGCTTCTTGAAGGGTTTCTTCTCCTTTTTAGCATTTGGGCAATTTGATTTATTGTGCCCGGTTTCTCCGCACTCATAGCACTTTATTTGATCTCCTTGCTTTTTGCCCTTTCGTTCATACTCTTTTTGCATGAACTTTTGAAATCTCTTGATAACGAGTCCGAACTCGTTGTCTCCGTCCTCATCATTGTGAGGTTGGCTTGTGCTTGCCTTGAGAGCGATTCTTTGCTTCCTTTGATCATCAACAAGAGGGTTAAGTATAGTAGATTCATAAGTTTTAAGATTACCTCTTAATGCGTCGATGGTGACATTTGAAATGCCAATGGATTCTTGAATCGCGTCGGCCTTGGATCGCTATTCCGGAGTGAGACTTTGGAGAATTTTTCGGACAAGTTCCTTATCCGTGAAGGTCTTCTTAAGAGCATGTAATTCATTTACGATTTTTAAAAATCGTTCAAACATCTCATCGACCTTTTCGCCTTCCTTCATGTGAAAGAATTCATATGCATGGGTTAGGAAATCAATTTTGGCTTCCCTTACCTGGTCCGTACCTTCGTACGTAATTTCCAGCTTGTCCCACATTTTCTTCGCCGTTGTGCAACAAGATATCTTCCTGTATTCATCAGCATTTACAGCACAATATAATAAATTAATAGCATTAGCATTATTTTACACCTTTCGGATATCATCCGCATCGTATTCATCTTCGGACTTTGGGACCCATTCATTTTCAACCTTCTTGGTTGGAATTTGTTCTCCATTCAATATGACCTTCCAAAGATGAAAACTATTTGATTGTACAAATATTCTCATCCTCTCCTTCCAGTATGTATAATTTGTACCATCGAATAGCGGTGGTCGGGTGGAGCATTGTCCTTCACCTATTCCTGCAAAAAAATCACGAGTAGAAGCCATGGATGTTTCTCTCAAACGGTTAAGTCTTCAGAGAGTTGGGCTCTGATACCAATTGTTAGATTATACGCTTAACGCTAGAGGGGGGGTGAATAGCGTTATAATAAAAATTAGCGTAAACTTGCGGAATTTAAAAATTGCAGGAAGTAAATAAGTGCGATAAGTAAATAAATTAGAACAAACGCACCGATATATCCTGGTTCACCATAACCCGTGGCTGTCCAGTCCCCGGAGACTCTCTCGAGATTTCCACTAACTTGCTAAGCTTACGGGTGCTCAACAAACTGTTACAACTTGAGGACACAAGCCTCAACAACCTTTGCTCGGAGATACAACACTCCAAGACTTCAACCAAGGAAACACAAGTTCCTTCTTACAACACAAGGGACTAACACTTCCCTTCAAGTGTACAAAAACACTTAGCACTCAAACAAGACACTCCTTTAAGAGTAGATATGAGTAAAAAGAATACGCTCAAGATCGCAACAACTTTCGACAAGAATTTGGCTCTCAAAAGCTTATGTAATGAATATAAAATGATAAGCAATAAAGTATGCAAGCTTTAGCAATTGTATGATCAGTTGTTGTGTGTTGTTGTGTTTAAAAGACTGAATTGAAGCTGTATTTATAGTTGAAAACTTTGTATTACCGTTGCCTAATTGCCAATTAAGAATTGCTGATTTTACTCTGTGACAATCGATTGTCAAATTACCACAATCGATTGTTTGCCAGTTCTTCCAAAAATCAATCCCAGATTTTACGCTTAACAATCGATTATCTAAAATCAATAATCGATTACTGGCAACATTCAAAAAATCATTTCCAGATTTTACGTAAAACAATCGATTGTCAGAAATCTACAATCGATTACTCAGCAACGTTCAAAAAATCCTTTCCAATTTTAATTAAAACAATTGATTATAAGAAATCAATAATCGATTACTCAGCAACGTTCAAAAAATCCTTTCTAGATTTTAATTAAAACAATCGATTATAAGAAATCAATAATCAATTACCTGACGGTATTTGAAAATATTTTGGCAACGGTCAGTTATACAATCGATTATATTAAGTTAACAATCGATTGTTATAGGTTCACAATCGATTATTTAATAACTTTGAAAAACTCTGGAAGACACTGCCTCAACACAATCGATTGTCATAAGTTCACAATCGATTATTTTGTGACTTTGAAAAATTTGATGCACACTGTCTCTTCACAATCGATTGTCATTAGCTTCACAATCGATTATTTTGAGCTTTGAAAAAACTTTGATGGACACTGCCTCATCACAATCGATTGTCATAAGGTTCACAATCGATTGTCATGCAGATTTGAAAAATCTGATGCTCACTGCCTTAACACAATCGATTGTCATAAGTTCACAATCGATTGTCAAGCAGCTGACTTAAACATAATCGATTATCATAAGTACATAATCGATTATCTTAGTCCAGATTTTAGAGGCATGTTTAAAAATCATTTTGACTAAAGTAAATATGCATTATTTAAAATCATTTTGCTCTAAATTAAATATGCATGATTTGTTAAAAATATTTTTACGAGAGAAGCCAAGTCTTGAGTTTAAGTTGTCGGATCAAGATCACAATTAAATACCGACTCGATCTTTGTCTTGTGCTTGAATCTCGTTATATATCAATTTTGCGCTTGTGCTTGGACCTCGTCATATGTCAATTTACGCATAGTTTGTCATTCATCAAAACCTACAAATATGAACACACGTTTAGTATAATGCCTTGAGAACGTGTTTCTAACACCTAGTTTATTCTTTACAGAAAGAGCCCTAAGCACTCCATGCCTCCATGATATGTATCCTCTTCCATCAAAAACTACTGGTACAAGCATAGAACCTGTGTTTTTAGATGGATGCATGTAAAGTGGATTGGTTGAATCGAGTAGCGGATTGGTAGAATTCTAAGTGTTCTTTTCAATCGCCATAACTTTTGGTCGAAGTATGTGCACACAAAAAATCTCAATTACTAAATTTCAACACCGATCTCAACTTTAGGGTCAACCTCCGATCTTAATTGAAGCAACACTGATAATAGATCTTCCCGGACCTAAAAGGAAAACAAAATTGAGCTAGCGATTAGACCTTGTGCTCTGATACCGTGAAAAAATCACAAAGAATAGATATCAAATTGAGCTTAGATGAGCTCTAATGGCGGAAGAACTAGTAGCTCTACTAAGAGAGGAGAGATAGCCGAGAAGCTTCGAGAAACATATTTTTGGAGAATAAAATCTCAACTATCAGAGAATGTCCAAATAACCTATATGTACATATGACCCACTCACTTGACAGCTGGCAATAGCTATGCACTAACTAACAAAGACTAGTTAACTAAATAACTGTCAACTAAGCTAACTAAGAGAGAAAAGAAAGAAAGGTAAAAAGATAAATACAATACAATATGTAACTAATAACTAATTATCTCAATACAATGGTGATGCCGTGAAAGCACTGGGAAATATGTACCTACCAATAAATCTAATATATTTGCATGTTAGATCAGTTTGCCTAGGATAATAATAATAATAATAATAATAACAACAACGATGATAATATATAACAACAAAGAATAATAATTAATGACAATAACAACTAATCTTAATTCCACAAACAATTGGAATCGATTATGTAGATCTTCTGTATGAATTAATACTCCATGTATACAAGCTAGCTATTTATAGGCATGTTTCATTTTCAGTACTCAGTAATTTTTCATTTTATAAATCTCACATGTATCGCTACACTATCCTACAATTCTAATCTAACAAAATATCATGAGATAAACTTTTTAAGAAATTAACAAATATAACTTATTCAATATATTACCAATTGTATAAGTTAAATTGTGTTTATATTAAATGATCGCATGAGAAAGTGATGCGTGGAACCAAAAACAGGAGACAGTCGGATCCGAAGGCAATGATCTTCCTTGTTACTGGAGAGAAAGATACTTGACGAGTGTCTAACGTATATAAAATTCTAACTTGTACTCTGTCAAATAATAGTATAGAAAGATATCGAACCAAAAGAAAATGATTTTATTCTACAAATGTTTCTTCTTTTAATTACTATTTGAAAAAATCAGAAAGAATTGAGTTGTGAATTAATTAATTAAAAATGCATGAATAAAGCAATAGAAAATATTTTAATTTTTACAAATATAATAAAAAGATATTGAGATCTTGACTTCACTTAATATTTCTATTATATAGTTGTCACGATCCTAATTCTCCCTCCGTGAACTGTCGTGATAGCACCTAGTCTCTACGACTAGGTAAGCCTAACAAATTGCGAAAAAAGGAAAATGAAATACGAAACTGACAAGTTATGAGTAAAAACATAAATAAGGGGTTTAGAAATGCCGCTCGACATATACAATAGATGCTCACGATACTGAAACAAATTTCCAAAATCTGGTATCTCATGAAATCAGAAGCTATAGAAACTACATAGTGTTCTAACTCCAGAATGTCTAATCAAAAGAAATATAGGAAGTCTAAAACTAAAGGGAAGAATAGAAAGGGACTTCTAGGTCTATGGACGCGGCAGATATACCTCGAAATCTCTGATGTCGCCCGGTTCAGTGAGAGAACCACTGAGCAGAAGAACCTGGATCTACACACGAAAAATATGTGCAGGAAAGGGCATGAGTACAGCACAACAGTACCCATTAATTGCCAAGCCTAACCTCGGTAGGATAGTGACGAGGAAGGTGTATATATATATATATATATATATATATATATATATATATATATATATATATATTACAATCAATAAAGAGTAAAATTACATACAGAATATTCTTATTACACAGAGATAGCAACAGGGATCTCCCAGGATAATGTACCGTAGTCCCAAACGTAAATGTACAGAGGATCTCCAAGATATTGTCTCATAGTTCTGAATCATAAATATGCAAGAAAAACTCTCGGAATACCACTTCGTAGTCCCAAAGTAAATATCCAGCACAAGGGAATCTCCCGGGTGTCGTCCCGTAGTCCCAAATGTAAAAGTGCAGGGGGATCTCCCGGAATATCGATCCATAGTCCAAAAATAAACATGCAGCGGGATCTCCCCAAAAATCGTCCTGTAGTCCCAAAGTAAACGCATAACAGTCTCAAGAAATAATGTACAGTTCTATTCGAGAATAAACAAGAATTTTACTCTAAACATGCTGCACGGAATACAAGTAAGTAGTTAAAGCAGGTAAGATAATTAAATCACATAAACATGCTTTTTCTCAACTAAGCAAGAGGCTTCAAGTACAAGTATTCCTCAATTACAAGAAGACATAGATATTTACTTAATGGAAATAGGGTTTTCCAATAATTAGCACATGTACGCACTCGTCACCTCACGTACGCAACACTCATAAGTTGAGCTCTAGGTTTATAGGACATATGAGATACTAGACCGAGTGGGAGCGGTGGCTTATCGTTTGGCACTTCCTCCAAAGTTGTCCTTTGTTCATCCAGTGTTTCATGTCTTAATGCTAAGAAAATGTATATCAGACTCATCTCAGGTGATTGAAGCACCGATTATACCGCTCGATGAGAAGTTGTCCTACGAGGAGTAGTCAATAGCTATTGTTAATAGGCAAGTACGAAAGCTACAGTCGAAAGAAGTCGAGTTCATAAAAGTCCTATGGCGAAATCATACAGTTGAAGAAGCTACTTGGGAAGTAGAAATAAATATGCAATCAAAATACCCCAATTTATTTCAGTCTACAAATATATACTTGAGTTAAATTCGGGGACCAAATTTCGTTATAGGAAGGATGTAATACCCTATATTTTATAAGGATGAATTGGTCATTAGAAAAATAGTAATAATAATAATAAACTAGCTATAAAAAATAAAAAATAAAAAGAGATTAAGAACTGAAACAAAGGGCCGAAGCCCATTAACATCTCTTGCCAAAGTTTTAAGGGTTTAGAAAGCAAAGCTTTCTGCTGGAACGTGAAAGCTTCAAACGAAAAAGAAAAAAATCAAACAAAAGCGAGCAGAAGAAGAAAGAAAGAAAAGAAAAAAGGAGGAAGAAATGGGTGTAGTGCGTTGGAGCCATAGCTATAATTGTTGAGGAATCTTAAGCACTAATTATCTTTTACGAGTATTACTTGAACTTCTTCTTTTGGTAAATTTTAATTTCGATTATCTTGATTAGAAGATTCTACAGAGTAATAGAAATTACACTAATTCATACACACAATTGAGAATTTTCTTCATAAAGAATCAATAGAACATTATAAAATTTGGAATAATAGATTTTATGAATGGGTTGGAGTTGACAAATTAGTAATTACTCATATGTGTGTAAATTTAAATCCACAAATTAAGACCCAAATATGAAGCCCGATGATAAATAGCTATGAATTAGCCTAAATAAGGAAAATAATATGATATCAGTATTATATAATTATAGATTGATTGGAGGAATTTGTACGAGTTGATTGAGGTGAAGCAGTTGGTATTTCGACACGAGTACTGTGAGTAGTAATCTTACTGCAATTTACGCTTTCATAACTTGCATGATTTACGCATGACTTTTAATATGGATATGTTACCGATTATTTTGAGTTTCATGTGGGACAAGTCTTTTACTCGATATGATACTTAGTTATTCGAGATGATTATCGTTGTTTTAAATATTCTTGTTGTCACTAGATATGTTCTACCGTTATTTGAATTTACTGTTATCGAAATAAAATTACATGATTTGATATACCCTACATTATTTTAAAATATTTTTCTATGAGTATATACGAATACAGAGACAAGTATCAAATGGAGTAGATTTTGAAGGATCTCAAAGCTTAAGGTGGGTTCGTTAGACTTGGTGCACCTTATATTTACCGATTACAGAGTACAGTTATAGCCCTCGCTAGTGGGAAGATTGAACTAGCATACCGTTACTGATTTTCCCTCGAGTATGGACTACCGTATATTTGACTTCTTGCGAAGAAGTACACAATTTTACCGATTACATGATTCATTCATTTGAAACCTCCCAGAATATGAATACTGATCTTATATAGTGGTTACCGAGCTTATTACTAAATTATTAATTGTATTATCTACAAGAAGAACATGATGAGACTTAAAATTATTTATTGTTTATTAGAAGGCATTTTATGTTGCTTTCTGCTGATATACTAGCATGTTTTTTGACTTATTCCCAATAAAAATAGTTGTGGTTAAGTGTTATTACTCACTGAGCTAGAGACTCATTCCCCGCTAATTTTTTTACATAGACAACAGTTAACGCGGGTGAGGATTTTATTAATTTAAGCGCACGTGTTGATAGTTCTTGGTGAGTCTCGCACTTGTTCGCGTGAGAGGATATTTTATTTGTTGTTATGACCTTTTTTTGATCTCTTAGAGTCGCTCCATAGTCATTATTTTAGTGTCATGAGTATTCTTTTCTTATTATAGTCGTATGTGTGACGACCAAAAGGGTCATCAGCGCAATTCTCCCTCTTTCCGTATTTTTGAGGCCTTGAAAACCTCTCTTTTAGTTGCCTCAATTTTCGTGCATAGTCGGAACGCGTAGCCGAAAAGCTTTTATGTTGAAATATGTAAATTCTGTGAAATATTTGAAGAATTTTTATATTAATATTAATAAAGTTGACTTTGGTCAATATTTTGGGTAAACGGATCCGGACTCGTGATGTGACAGTCCCGGGAAGTCCATAGAAAAATATGGGACTTGGGCGTATCCCCGAAATCAAAATCCGAGGTCCCGAGCCCAAGTATAGAATTTTTGAAAGAAATTATTTTTCTGAAAATGATAGAAAAATTTCAAATGAAAATGAGTTAGAAAATATAGGTATCTGGCTCGTATTTTGGTTCCAGCACTCTGTACATGTCTTAAATATGCATTAAGTGCTTTTTGTAAAGTTTAGTCGAAATCGGACGTCGTTTGATGTGTTTCGGACCTAAATATCTAAATTTAGAAGCTTATGAAGGTTGAAATGAAAAATGATGATTTTGAGGCTTGATTCTTTGATTTTGATGTTATTTTGGCAATTTAATCGCTCGAGCAAGTTCGGTGGATGTTATTGAGTTAGTGTGTATGTTTGGTTGGGAGCTCTGAGGGCTCGGAAGTGATTCAGAGGTGGTTCGGGGGTGGTTTTCCACTTAAAAACACATCAGAAATTTCTGCAATTTTTGCACAGAAAACTCCTCCTTCGCATTTGCATCTTGGTGCTGCATTTGCGTAGCACCAGCTGACTCTCCTCATTGCCTTCGCAGAAAGGATCCCGTGTTCGTGTTGCTCAGGGTCCCACTTCAGTGCGTTCGCAAGACCCACTCGCATTTGTGTATAAGCATGTCCCAAACCCAGCTCCCTTTTCCCCTGCGCGTTCGCGAATTCTCCTCGCGTTCGCGATGCCTGCACCATCAGCACTTCGCGAACGCATCCCAACAACACAAACGCGAAGGGCATTTGTCCTGTGAATTTTCAAAGCTTAAAAACAGAACCCATTTTGGGATTTAACCATTTTCGACACGATATCCCTTGAACACTCCATAGACGAATTTCAAGCTTCTCTTTCTCCATAGCTCTTTGGGTAAGTGATCTTAACTTCATTTTCTCTTAATTTCTGCTTCTAATTACAAATTTCCTAGCCCTAAATCATGAAATCAAAGTGGAAATTAAGGCATTTGGGTAGAGTTAGGGCTTTGGAGATTTTGGGTGATTCAACCTCAATTTGGATTCGATGTTGAAACAAATTATATATTTTGAACTCGTGGGGTTATGGGTGAATGGATTTATGTCCGAGCCTCGAGTTTGGACCATGTGGTCCCGGGGTCAAATTTTGGTACTTTTGGAAGAATGATAGGAATTTCATTTCTAGGCTATGGGGTTATATATTTTTTGAGCCCTTATTGATATTATTGAACTAAATTGTGCCTAGATATCATTGTTTCGGAGTTGGTATTGGAGAGTTGATTGCTATTCTTGGACCGAGGTAAGTGTTTGTTCTAACTTTGGTTAGATGGAATAGGATTAGGATATTATTTTCTAATTGTTAAATGATGCGTACGGTGGATAGGCATGGTGACGATTATCTATACACCGGAGTCTAGCATGACCGTGGGTCTTAAATGCATTTGAACTAGACTTTGTGAAATATCTCTGTTGTCTAATTTCTCAGTTCCATATTTTGTGAACGATTGAGGAAGAATTTCGATTGGAATATTATTGGAGTATTGATTCGAACTAGAATTTGATAATTGGGAAAGAAGTGATTAATAGAGAAAGTGTGGTGAATCTTCCCTTGCCGAACTCATAGTTATTTATTGTTGTTGCTCCCTGGCCAGGAAATTTGGGCTCTTAGTTGTACCCTTGCCGGGTGTAATCGTTATGTTGTTGAATTTTCCTAATGGGGCCTCTATTAGAGAGATTATTTGTGTACTTCATTATAATATGGGATCGTGTGGCACACCGTCCACTTATAGACTATAATATGGGATCGTGTGGCATGACGTCCACTTATAAACTATAATATGGGATCGTGTGACACGCCGTCCACTTATAAAATATGAATTGGGATCGTGTGACATGTCGTCCACTTATGAATTATAAAATGGGATCGTGTGGCACGCCGTCTAATTAGGAAGTAATAAATGGGATCGCGTGGCGTGCCGTCCACTTATATATGGGATCGTGTGGCATGCCGTCCACTTATAAACTATAATAAGGGATCGTGTGACACGCCGTCCACTTATAAAATATATATTGGGATCGTGTGACATGCCGTCCACTTATGAATTATAAAATGGGATCGTGTGGCACACCGTCTAATTAGGAACTAATAAATGGGATCGTGTGGCGCACCGTCCACTTATATATGAGATATGGTATATTGATAGTTTCGTTGCTATATCTGTTGATCTTTATTCACTGTATCTCCCTTGATCATGCCCCTTCCCATTTTTAGTTGTTATTCTCTGTTGTTATTTCCGTTGCTCTGTAAATATATATATCCCCACATGTTGTTTTAGGTAGGTCTTGTCTATCCTCGTCACTACTTCGCCGGGGTTAGGCCAGGCACTTACCAACACACGAGGTCGGTTATGATGATGCTACACTTCTGTACTTTTGCACAGATTACGGTATCAGAGTAGCTTTTGGACAACAGTAGTAGCCTATTCGATTGGGAGCTAACTTCAGTTCAGGGACTTTGAGGTAGCCTAGCTGGCGTTCGCAGGCCGGAGTCCTTTTCCATGTTTAGTTTGTTTTCTTTGTACCGAGATAGACATTTTGTATTTCTATTCAGACCTGTTTGTAGCACTCTTTAGTAGTCTGTGATCTAGTGACATCAGATTTTGGGTAGAGATATATATTAAGCTTCCGCATTTTGATTTTAGTTTTATTAAACTTAAAGTCTTCCAAATTTATTTAATTGTTTTCGCATATTGTTGTTGTTGAGAAAATTATCTGAAAATGTTAAAAGTTTGGTTGTCCTAGCTCCATTAGTAGGCGCCATCACGATTCCCGATGGTGAAAAAAATTTGGGTCGTGACAAGTTGGTATCAGAGCACTATGTTACATAGGTATCACAACTGGACAAACTCGGTAGAGTCTGAGGGATCGGTTCGAAGACGTTTGTATTTTCCTAGAGGCTACAGAGTTAGGAAAAATTTCACTTTGTTCATTCTTCTCGTGCGAATCCGTTTCTCAAATATTGATTGTCATTCTACTCTGTTCTTTCGCAAATGGTGAGAATACGTGCTTTTTCTTCTACCGCGCAGCAGCTCGAGCCACCAACAACAGCTCCTATTAGGGACAGAGGGCGAGGCCGAGGCCGGGGTAGATCTTAGTCCCGAGCAGCAATCCCATAGGTGGAGCCTCATGTTGACTATGATGAGGAGGTTCCAGCACCAGCAACTCCAGTGGGCCCAGCTCAGGTCCCAGAGGGTTTCATAGCCACTCCAGTACTCCATGGCGCTTTGGTCCGACTGGTAGGCTTTATCGAGAGCATCTCTAGAACGGGTTTTCTTCACCAGTCATATCTCAGGCTGGGGGAGGAGTTCAGACTCCCGCTACACGTACTCCGGAAGAAGTAGCTCTTCAGCCTCAGGTTCCCGCAGTTCAACTAGCTGTGGTAGCCCAGCTGGGTATTCCAGCTCAGACCGGCGATGGTGTGGCGAGTGGCAATGTCCACAGATGCTTTGTAGAGGCTTGATAGGTTCACCGAGCTCTCCACCACCACCTTCAACGGTGCTTCTACAAAGAACCCCCAGGACTTCTTATTCAGTTACCATGAGGTTCTCAGGACTATGGTTATTGTGGAGACCAATCGGGTTGACTTCATCACTTTTCGGCTTACAGGATCCGCCAAGACTTGGTGGAGGGACTATTGTTTATCCAGGCCAGCGGGGTCGCCATTATTGAATTGGAATTAGTTTGCAGAGTTGTTCTTGAGAAGCTTCTCCCAGTGACTGATCAAGATGCTCTACGCAGGCAGTTTGAGCGTCTTCATCAGGGTACTATGACAGTAACGCAGTATGAGACTCATTTTAGTGATTTGGAACGCCATTTTATTGTTATACTTCCCACTGAGAGAGAGGGGGTGCGGAGATTTATTGATGGGTTGATTCAGCCGATCCGGCTTCAAATGGCTATGGGAGCCGGTAGTGATATATCTTTTCAGGAGGCGGCCAATGCGGCTTGCAAGATAGAGATGGAACTTGCATAAAGAGGTGGTCATGGGTCAGATAAGAGGCCTCATCATTCTGGTAGGTTCAACGGCACCTCATCTAGAGGTAGGGATTCACATGGTAGAGGCATCCTCCGAGGCCCTTTCAGTCAGACCTATAGGTTTCACATGGTACTATAGATGGTCGTGGTTCCCAGCTACAACATTCTAACCAACAGCTTTTTAGCTCATCATCAGCACCTATCAGCGCACTACCACTTCATTGTTGTCAGCAGTCGAGGGCTTGTTACACGTGTGGCGACACGAGACATATTGTCAGGTTTTGCCCTCGAGCATCTGACAACTCTCAGTAGCAGGGTCCTCGTCCTATGATTCAGGCAGCAGGTGATCCACCGGCCGCCCATCCAGCTAGAGGCGGGGGTAGAGGCCATAGAGGTGGAGGTAGGGATCAGAGAGGTGGAGCTCGGACCGCCAGAGGCAGGGGTCAGCCAGTAGTCGATCGTCCCAAAGACGTAGTTCAGGGAGGTGGGGCCCAGCCCCAATGTTATGTTTTGCTAGCGAGGCCAGAGGTGGAGTCTTCTGATGCAGTCATTACAGGTACTATTCTGGTCTAGAATAGAGGTGCTTAAGTGATATTTGACCCTGGATCTACGTATTCATATGTGTCGTCATATTTTGCACCCTACTTGGTTAGGCCTAGTGATGCCTTGAGTGTTCATGTTTATGTATCTACACCGGTGGGTGATTCTATAGTGGTCGACTAACTGCACCTTTCATCTGTGGTAGTATTTGAGGGTTTTGAGACTCGTGTTGACTTATTGCTCTTAGATATGGTGGACTTCGACGTTATTTTGGGATGGATTGGTTGTCCCCGTATCATGCTATTTTGGATTATCACGCCAAGACCATGACCTTGGATTTGCTAGACTTGCCCCAACTTGAGTGGAGAGGGACCCCAGGTTATGCCACCCGCAGTGTTATTTCATATGTTAAGGCTCAACGCATGGTCGAGAAGGGGTGTCTAGCATATCTGGCGCATGTTCGTGACTCTAGCGTAGAGGTTCCATCTATTTACTATGTTCCTATTGTTCGAGAGTCCCCCAAGGTTTTCCCTTTAGACCTGCTGGGTATGGCGCCCGACAGGGATATTGATTTCTATATTGATCTAGCTCCGGGCACTCAGCCTATTTTCATTCTGCCATATCGCATGGTCCCGCCAGAGTTGAAAGAGTTAAAGGAGCATCTTCAGGATTTGCTTGATAAGGGTTTCATTAGACCCAGTGTGTCTCCTTGGGGTGCACCAGTGTTATTTGTGAAGAAAAAGGATGGGTCGATGAGGATGTGCATTGATTACTGGCAGTTGAACAAGGTGATGATAAAGAATAAGTATCCACTGCCGAGGATTGAAAATTCATTCGAACAGCTTCAGGGTGCGAAGGTGTTATCGAAGATAGATTTGAGATCTGGTTATCATCAGCTGAAGATTAAGGCGTCTGATGTCCCTAAGGCAGCATTTTGTACTCGACAAGGGCAATATGAGTTTTTGGTCATGTCATTTGGGTTGACTAATGCCCAGCTGCATTTATGGAGTTGATGAACTGAGTGTTCAGGCCCTATTTAGATTTTTTCATGATTGTCATCATCGACTATATTCTGATATACTACCGCAGTCATGAGGAGCATGAGCAGCACCTCGGAGTGGTTCTTCAAACTCTGAAGGATAGTCAGTTATACGCCAAGTTCTCGAAGTGCAAGTTTTGGTTGAGTTCTGTTGCATTCCTGGGTCACGTTGTTTTAGCAGAGGGTATTCAGGTGGACCTGAAGAAGATTGAGGCGGCCAAGAACTGGCCTCAACTGGCATGAGCTACATGGTGTGACGTTAGTAGTCATTGTTCATGCCCTGAAGATTTGGAGGAATTATCTATATGGTGTGGCGTGTGAGGTGTACACGTATCACAACAACCTTCAGTACTTGTTCAGGCAAAAGGAGTTGAATTTGAGGCAGAGGAGGTGGTTGGAGTTGTTGAAAGACTATGATGTTTCTATCTTATGCCACCCGGGGAAGGCCAATGTGGTGGCCGATGCATTGAGTAGGAAGTCCGCCAGAATGGGTAGTCTTGCTTATATTCCAGTCAGCCAGAGGCCGCTTGCCTTGGATGTTCAGGCCTTGCCCAATCGATTTGTGAGGTTGGATATTTCTGAGCCTAGCAGGGTGTTAGCTTGCACGATCACTCGATCGTCGTTGCTGGAGTGTATCCGTGAGCGGTAGTTTGATGATCCCCATTTGTGTGTCTTGAGAGACACGGTGCAGCATGGCGGTGCCAGGAAAATGGCCTTGGGAGATGATGGTGTATTGAGATTGCAGGGGCGAGTTTGTGTGCCCAATGTTGATGGTATTCGGAAGTTGATCCTAGCAGAGGCCCATAGTTTTCGGTATTCAATTCACCCGGGTGCCACAAAGATGTATCAGGATTTAAGGCAACATTTTTGGTGGTGCAGAAGAAAGACATTGTTGCACATGTGGCTCGTTGTTTGAACTGTCAGCAGGTGAAGTACGAGCATCAGAGGCCCGGTGGTTTATTTAAGAGTATTGATCTTCCCGAGTGGAAGTGGAAGAGGATTACCATGGATTTTGTTTCTGGCCTTCCGATGACTCGGAGGAATTTTGATGCTATATGGGTCATTGTTGATAATCTGACCAAGTGAGCGCATTTTATTTGGTTGCCACCACTTATTCGTCTGAGAGATTAGCCGAGATATATATCAGGGAGATCGTTCTTCATAAAGTGTCCATATCTATCATTTCGGACCGGGGTTCGTAGTTTACCTCACATTTCTGGATAGCGATACAACAGGAGTTGGGAACCCAGGTTAAGTTGAGTACATCATTTCATCCCCAAACAGACGGTCAGTCCGAGAGGACTATTCAGATTCTTGAGGATATGCTCCGAGCCTGCGTTATTGATTTTAGAAGCTCGTGGGACCTGTTTTTGCCATTAGCAGAGTTTGCCTACAACAACAAATACCAGTCCAGCATTCAAATGGCTCCGTATAAGGCGTTGTATGGTAAGCGGTGTCAGTCCCCAGTCGGGTGATTTGAGACGGGAGAGGCTCGGTTATTAGGTACAGATCTAGTTTAGGAGGCCTTGGATAAGGTCAAGATCATTCAGGACAGACTTCGGACAGCTCAGTCTAGGCAGAAGAGTTATGCAGATCGCAAGGCCACAGATGTTGCTTTCATGGTTGGTGAGCGAGTATTGCTCCGTGTATCACCTATGAAGGGCGTGATGAAATTCGGGAAAAAGGGCAAGCTTAGCCTTAGGTTTATTAGCCGATTTAAGATTCTTGATCACATGGGAGAGGTGACTTATAGACTTGCCTTGCCGCCTAGCTTGTCAGCCGTACATCTAATTTTTCATGTATCCATGCTTCAGAGGTATCACGGCGATCCAACCCACGTCTTAGATTTCAGCACTGTCCAATTGGACAAGGATCTATCATACGAGGAGGAGTCGGTGGCTATTTTAGACCGGCAGGTTTGACAGTTGAGGTCGAAGAGTTTCCCTTCAGTGTGTGTTTAGTGGAGAGGTCAGCCTCCTAAGGCATCGACCTGGGAGTCCGAGTCTGATATGCGGAGCCGTTATCCCCATCTATTCCCCGACTCAGATACTTCTTTCTTTTGTCCGTTCGAGGACGAACGGTTGTTTTAGAGGTGGAGGATGTGACGACCCAAAGGGTCATCGCCGTAATTCTCCCTCTTTCCATGCTTCCAAGGCCTCAAAAACTTTGCTTTTTGTTGCCTCGATTTGTGTGTGTAGTCCGAGCGCGTATCCGAAAAGCTTTTATGTTGAAATATGTGAACTCTGTGAAACATTTGAAGAATTTTGATATTAATATTGATAAAGTTGACTTTGGTCAATTTTTTGGGTAAAGGCACCCGGACTCGTGATGTGACAATCCTGGGAGGTCCGTAAAAAAATATGGGACTCGGACGTATCCTAGGAATCAAAATCCGAGGTTCCGAGCCCGAGTACAGAATTTTTGAAAGAAATTATTTTTCTCAAAATGATATAAAAATTTGAAATAAAAATGAGTTAGGAAATATAGGTATCGGGCCCGTATTTTGGTTCCGGCGCTTGGTAAAGGTCTTAAACATGCATTAAGAACTTTTTGTAAAGTTTGGTTGAAATCGGATATCGTTTGACGTGTTTCGGACCTAAATATCTAAAGTTAAAAGCTTACGAAATGAAAAATGATGATTTTGAGGCTTGATTCTTTTATTTCGATGTTATTTTGGCAATTTTATCGCTCGATCAAGTTCGTAGGATGTTATTGAGTTAGTGTGAGTGTTTAGTTGGGAGCCCTGAGGGCTCGTGAGTGATTCAGAGGTGGTTCGGGGTGGTTTTACACTTAGAAACACATAAGAAATTTCTGCAATTTTTGCACAGAAAACTCCTCTTTCGCGTTCGCGTAGTACCACCTGACTCTCCTCATCACGTTCGCAGAAAGAGTCCCGCGTTCGCGTAGCTTCGGTGCCCCCTTCAGCGCGTTTGCAAGACCCACTCTCGTTCGCGTATAAGCCTGTCCCAAATCCAGCCTCCTTTTCCCCTACGCGTTCGGAATTCTCCTCGCGTTCGCGATGGCTGCACCATCAGCCCTTCGTGAACGTGTCTCAACCACGCGAACGCGAAGGGTAATTTGCCCAGTGAATTTTCAAAGCTTAAAAACAGAAACCCATTTCGGGATTTAACCATTTTTCCACACGAACTCATCCCTTAAATACTCCATAGACGAATTTCAAACTTCTCTTTCTCCATTGCTCTTTGGGTAAGTGATCTTAACTTCATTTTCTCTTAATTTCTTCATCTAATTACTAATTTTCTAGCCCTAAATCATGAAATCAAAGTGGAAATTAAGGCTTTTGGGTAGAGTTAGATCATTGGGATTTAGGGTGATTCAACCTCAATTTGGGGTCGAATCTTGAAACAAGTTATATTTTTGAACTCGTGGGGTTATGGGTGAACGGAATTTGGTCTGAGCCTCGAGTTTGGACCATGTGGGTCTGGGGTCAAATTTTGGTAATTTTGGAAGAATGATAGGAATTTCATTTCTAGGCTATGGGATTATGCTTTTTTGAGCCCTTATTGATATTATTGAACTAAATTGTGCCTAGATATCATTATTCGGAGTTGGATTGTAGAGGAAAGGCGGTATTGGAGAGTTGATTGCTATTCTTGAACCGAGGTAAGTGTTTGTTCTAAATTTGGTTAGAGGGAATAGGATTAGGATATTATTTGCTAATTTTTAAATGATGTGTACGGTGTAGAGGCACGGTGACAGTTATCTATACACCAGAGTCTAGCATGACCGTGAGTCTTAAATGTGTTTGAATCGGACTTTGTAAAATATCTCTCTTGTCTAATTGCTCAGTTCCATATTTTGTGAACGATTGAGGAAGAATTTCGATTGGTATATTATTGGAGTATCGATTCGAACTAGAATTTGATAATTGGGAAAGAAGTTATTAATAGAGAAAGTGTGGTGACTCTTCACTTGCAGGGACTCGTACTTATTTATTATTGTTACTCCCTTGCCGGGATATTTAGGCTGAGAGTTGTACCCTTACCGGGGTTAATCGTTATGTTGTTGAATTTTCCTAATGGGACCTCTTTTAGAGAGATTATTTGTGCTATTCATTATAATATGGGATCGTGTGGTACGTCGTCCACTTATAAACTATAATATGGGATAGTGTGGCATGCCGTCCACTTATGAAATATGATTTGGCATCGCGTGGCACGCCTTCCACTTATAAACTTTAATATGGGATCGTGGCACGACGTCCACTTATGAAATATGAATTGAGATCGTGTGGCACACCGTCCACTTATAAATTATGAAATGGGATCGTGTGGCACTCCATCCACTTAGGAACTAATAAATGGGACCGTATGTTGCGCCGTTCACTTATATATGAGTTATGGTATTGAGATAGTTTCGTTGCTATATTCGTTGATCTGTTTTCACTGTATCTCCCCCGAGTATGCCCCTTCTCCTTTTTAGTTGGTATTCTCTACTGTTATTTTCGTTGCTTTATATATATATATATATATATATATATATATATATATATATATATATATATATATATATGCACATATTGTATTAGGTAGGTCCTGTCTAGCCTCGTCACTACTTCGTCGGGGTTAGGCCAGGTACTTACCAGCACATGGGATCGGTTGTGCAGATGCTGCACTTTTATGCTTTTGCACAGATTACGATACCGGAGCAGCGTTTGGACCACAGTAGTAGCCTATTCGATCGGGAGCTGACTTCAGTCCAGGGACTTCGAGGTAGCCTAGCTGACGTTCGCAGGCCGAAGACCTTTTCCATGTTTAGCTTGTTTTCTTTGTACCGAGACAAACGTTTTGTATTTATATTCCGACCTGTTTGTAGCACTCTTTAGTAGTCTGTGAGCTAGTGATACCAAATTTTGGGTAGAGATATGTTTTAACTTTCCGCATTTTGATTTCATTTTATTAAACTTAAAGTCTTCCACTTTTATTTAATTATTTTCATATATTATTGTTGTTGAGAAAATTATCTGAAAATGTTAAAGTTTGGTTGGCCTAGCTCCGTTAGTAGGCGTCATCACGACTCCCAATGGTGGGAAAAATCCAGGTCGTGGCAGTATGTTGAGTATCGTTCTCATTTATCAAAGTTGGAGAAAAATTTATATTTCTAGTGGTTAGTTGGTGGTTTAGTTATGCTAGAGACTTCTTTTGTTAACTGACAAGTTGTCAATTATTTGGTATGGTATTAGGATGTTTGGTTGATTTTAGAGAGGAAAATTTTTTTGGATAGTCCAAAAATAGGTGAAACTCTGCCCGATTTTCTGTAAAATACCAATAAGGCATACTTGGGGTACTTGCTCCTAAGCGTCAGTCACGATCGAACCCCCTTGAACCAATCTGGGTCCGCCCCTGGTGGAGCCGAATACAGATAGCAATCAGATTCGAAGGCAACGATCTCACATGTTACCAAATAGAAAGATAGCCATAAAGGTGAAATAAATACCTGTCATCCGGTAGCATTTAATGAACAATATTCTACAACATTAAGTATATGGCCTGTTACAGAGAATATGGTATTCAATGACTACACTACAATAAATTCGATTATAAGTGATGAATTATTTTGTCACCTAAAATTCATATTTCGTCACAAATGATTTTTCGTGACAGTTTTTCTTATCAATCTTTCGTCCCTAAAACACCGTTATCAATAGTACACATAGACAATTTTGTGTTTCATCCGTAACTGCCATTAAAGAGGGGCTTGATCCTATTATCTTGTTTCCTAGGTGTAGCTATAAATAGTAAGCTCTATTATCATTGTAAAGGACACTGATTTTGTGACAAACATATGCTACACTCTGGTCAAAGTTCAATATAATTTTTCTTCTTGCTCATTTATAATGTTATTATTGTCCATGGAAACATGTTTCCGAAATTATGATTTTTGTTGTTTTACCTCCATCTCAAGGCTAACTATTTTTATCGAATTTATTTATCATCTTGGGATCAAATTAATTCACTTCTCTATAAATTATGTATAAATTCAACTGTACCGGAAAACACCGAGCATATTCCATTTTCATAGCAGAAATATGTTGATTACTAGGGGTGTGTTTGGTATGAGCAATTTTTTCATGTTTGGTTGGCTTAAATGTTTTGGAAAATATTTTTCTTATTAACTCATTTTCCTCCAATTGGAGGAAAATGTTTTCCTTATCAAGAGAAGGGAAAACATTTTCCAAAACACCTTCTCAACATTCTCCACCCTCACCAACCTACCTCATCCCCTCTCTCCAAGAAAGGCTTCTCTTTTATTTTTTTTCAAACACCTTACTACGCCCTTTACGCCACCCACCCCCCTTCATGCAAAAAAAAAAATTACCTTAAATTTTTTTTTTGCAATTTCAAATTTTTCTTTTTTCGTTTTCCTGCATCACTCACTCCTACTCTCCCCCTACCCCCTCCCCCCGCAAAAAAATTTTTGTTTGTTTTAATTTTAAATTTATGCTTTTTACATTTTTCTGCCCCCCTCACCCCCTTCCAAATGTTTTTAAAAAAAAATTATTTTTCAGTTTTAATTTTTTATTTATCGGTTTAAATGTTTAAAATTTTACAAGTACCAAAATTATAAATTCAGAGGTTTATATATTTGGAACTTTACGGGTTTAGAAATTATAAAATTTACGTGTTTGAAATTTTACGGTTTCGAAAGTTTAGCGATTCAAAAGTTTATGAAATTTATGGATTCAGAAGGTTGTTGGTTTGAAAGCTTATGACTTTATGTTTATTTTATCTAAATTATTTATAAATACTCTTAAAAAATTATTTTTTTTAATTTGCGTACCAAATATCAAAAAATAAATAAAATAACTACTTATTTGTTTGAAAAATATTTTCATATTTCCTGTTATACCAAACACACCCTAGGTGTGAAAACAAATGTATAAAATTTTAAGACTGCTCATATTGTATCCACTGAGAGGTTGAACAATCCAGAACAGCCAAGGAATTCTTTAGAAGGGCGGGTCCAAATTAAAATGGGAAAAGAGCCGAAAAATATATGGCCAAATATATAGATAGCCCCATAAACTTGACCATTATTTCCATTTAGACACCTTATCTAAAAGAGTGACCTTTTGAACACTTCTTTTTCATCTTGATTGAAAATGTGTCACTTAGACACACGCATATTGTACTCCTTGTGAGAGTAGTTTTTGTTTTTTTCTTTTTTCTCTCTCTTCTTTTCTCTTGTCACCGCCATCCTAGCCACCAACGCCGAGACTCAGCCACCATAAGAAACACCAATCATTCCCTCTTTCTTTCTAAAACCACGACCCTCCACTTTCAGAGCACTCATATACAAACAACTCCATCACTCCATTTCCGCAGATATTATTTTGGATAACTAGAACAAAAAGGCGAAACAAGAAGCAAATTATGTGTTTCTTTCTGCAAATTTCACCCATCTGAAAAAAAGCTCTTTTAGCGTTGGTTTGTACATCCTTTGTTTAGAGAAAGGGTAAGCAGGAGTTTCTATGGAGTTCCAGATTTGTATAATTATAGACATACTTCAACTTCTTTTGGGTTACATCCGTGTATTTGATAATAATTTTTAAGGTGTAATTAGATATGTGGGAAAATGGAGAAATAAAATGGGGGACATGGTGAAATTAAGAAGACGAGTGGGAGTTGCCAAGAAAGTTTTGTCCACATACCATTTCATAATTGGCTTCTTTAGAGCATTACTGCGTTTGAGACTCACGCACTACCTTTTTGTGAGGAGTTTTCAAATACACACATTTTCAATCAACATTAAGGGTTTATTTGGTAGCCGGTTAGAGGAATGTTACGCTTGTATAAGGAGTAACATAACTTATACCATGTTAGTTGATAATTTTTAATTATGCATAAATAATATATGTATAAGTTATGATTTAATGTGTGTTATTTTATGCAGGGTAGAAGATAGAATAACTAATATATATATTAGCAATATATGGATAAAATATTGAAATGACAAATTTCTCCTATCACTTACACATAAGGCTTCTGTTCAACTGCCATTTGGACGATAAGGGCTTGTATATCCCTGGCAGTTTCACCATTTTTGCTTTTTGTGGTTTCATCCGTGCTCAGGGTGATGCTGACAGCGCACTGGCTCGCCTCAGGCAGAAGAAGAAAGTTGAGGCTAGGCAACGGTAGAAAATAGATTTGCATTTTGAAATTATTATCTTATGATGGAGGGTTTTGGATAACTATTTGAATTTCATCTGAGTTTGATACTGTTTTCCCCGCTACATATTTTTTATTGAGGATTTTTTTGTTGAATATATTTTTTTATTAATTTGCTTAAATAAATGGAAAGTGAGAAAAAACAATGCAAAAGAAAGTCAGGGGTATAGTTGTAAACAAGCATTTTACTTTAAATTTTATATAATGTGTATCAATTTCTAATACAACAAACCAAACATTCAAAAAAAAAAATCTCTGCATTACTTATCCCTGCATAACTAATACTTGCATAACTAATCCATGCATTACTTATTCTTGCATAACTAATACCTGCATAACTAATACCTGCATAACTCTAACCGGTAACCAAACGACCCTTAAGTGTTCAATATGTCACTCCTTTAGATAAGGTGTCTGAATGGAAATAATGGCCAAGTTTAAGGTCCTGCTATGTATTATTGTAGGTTTTTGATGTGCCCACCAATACATATTATCTTTGAAATCTAGCTTTACCTGGGCTGTTTCTCGACCGAGATCCCTCCGATGGATGCCACCGTGCTTGTTACTTCTCAATTGAATTTGACTTCTATTTAAAATAATTTTAATATTGAATCTAACTACTAGCATCAGTCCCGGCAAAGATCCCTCTTTCGTTCGAGCAAAGGGATAACCTGAAAGAGGAAATAGAGGTTTTCCTCGATCGAAAGAGCTAGATCGGTATTTTATATAAATTTTATATATTTTTTTGACTATCAAATATAAATAATTTTGTGCGGGCTGAAAGTAATTTAAAAAAAATCGAGTAAAATGAAATCCATGCCCATCCTCTTTTTTTCGCCAGTAAATACTAAATACACGTTGGTATGTCAAGTCAATATTCTAATGATATGGGTTAGACTTGTTCTGCCCAATATTTGTCCATAGACTATTTGGTACATGTTATAAAATAAAGACCGTAAAGTAAAGACAAGTATAGAGAGAAACTGATATATTATTCGAAGTTTCTTCTATTTATAGAAGAAAAGAAGCTGATGTGTAAGCTACTACAAGCTGTTGTGTAAGCTGCTACTGCAAGCTGTTGTGTAAGCTGCTACAAGCTACTGTGTAAGCTGCTACTGCAAGATGTTGTGTAAGTTGCTACTGCAAACTGCTGTGTAAGCTGCTACAAGATGCTACTGCAAGGTGTTGTGTAAGCTGCTACATAAGCTGCTGTGTAAGTTGCTACTATACCAGATATGGATAATCTTCACCGGGGGGTAATATTTTTCCATAACCAGGTACCGAAGTGATAAGCTTCTTCAAGAATCTTATTTACAATGGAGTACTAAATGAATATCCATAATATAATATATTTATAACACTCCCCCTTAGATGTTCATTAAAAGATAATGTGCCTCATTAAAACCATACTAGGAAAAATCACGTGGAAAAAATCCCAATGAAGAAAAAAAAGTACACACATTTAGTAATATGCATTTCTATGTGGCTCATTAAAAACCTTATAAGGAAAACCCCATGGAAAAAAATCTTAGTAAGGAAAAAAGATTGCATCACTTATTTTACTCCCCCTGATGAAAACCTTATTTCAAATATTTGAGTCTCCGCATTCCAATCTTGTATACCATCTTCTCAACAGTTGAAGTTGGCAAAAATTTAGTGAATAAATCTGCTGGATTATCACTTGAACGGATTTGTTGCACATCAATATCACCATTTTTCTGAAGGTCGTGTGTGTAGAATAATTTTGGTGCAATATGTTTCGTTCTATCTCCTTTTATAAATTCTCCCTTCAATTAGGCTATGCATGCAGCATTATCTTCGTATAAAATTGTGGGTCTTTTCTCACATTCTAAACCACATTTTTCTCGAATAAAATGAATCATTGATATCAACCATACGCATTCCCTACTTGCTTTATGAATATCTATTATCTCAGCATGATTTGAAGAAGTAGCAACGATAGATTTCTTTATAGAGCGCCATGATATGACAGTACCTCCATATGTAAATACGTACTCGGTTTGAGATCGAGCTTTATGGGGATCAGATAAATAACCTGCATCTACATAACCAACAAGATTTGCACTATCTTTGTTAGTACAAAATAAACCCATATCAAGAGTTCCCTTTAAATAGCGCAATATATGCTTAATCCCGTTCCAATGTCTCCGTGTAGGAGAAGAACTATATCTTGCTAGTAAATTAACAGAAAATGCTATGTCAGGACTTGTAGCATTAGCAAGATACATTAGTGCGCCAATTGCACTGAGATAGGGTACTTCGGGACCAAGGAGTTCCTCGTCCTCTTCTGGAGATCGGAACAAATCCGTATGCACTTCAAGTACTTCAAGTACTTCAAGTGATCGAACAACCACTGGTTTACTTAATGGATGCGCTTTGTCCATGTAAAAGCATTTTAAGATCCTTTCTGTATAGGCAGATTGATGGATAAAGATCTCGTCTGCTAAATGTTCAATTTGCAGCCCAAGACAAATTTTTGTCTTTCCAAGATCTTTCATCTCAAATTCTTTCTTATGATATTCAATTGCCTTTTGGAGCTCTTCTGGAGTTCCAACAAGATTTATGTCATCAACATAAATAGCAAGTATAACAAATCCCGATGTCATTTTCTTAATAAAAATACATGGACAAATAATATCATTTATGTAACTTTCTTTTAGCAAATATTCACAAGGCGATTATACCACATATGCCCAGATTGCTTTAAACCGTACAAAGATCTTTGTAATCTGATTGAATACATTTCCTGAGATTTTGCTTTAGGCATTTTAAATTCTTCAGGGATTTTCATATAAATTTTATTACCGAGTGAACCATACAGATAAGATGTAACTTAGCCATTAGTTGTATTTCAAGCTTTTCATGTAGTGCTAAGCTAATGAGATATCGAAATGTTATGGCATCCATAACAGGTAAATATGTTTCATCAAAACCGACTCCAGGTGTTGTGAGAATCCTTGTGCAACAAGGCGAGCTTTGTATCTTTCAACTTCATTTTTGTCATTCCTCTTTCGCACAAAAATCCATTTATAACCAGCTGGTTTTATACCAGCAGGTGTTTGGACTATCGGTCCAAAGACATCTCTTTTAGCAAGTGACTTTAATTCCGATTGAATTTCCTCTTTCCATTTTGGCCAATCAGATCTTTGTCGACATTCTTCGACAGATCAGGGTTCAAGATCCTCATTATCTTGCCTAATGTTTAGTGCAACAATATATGCAAAAATATTATCCACCACTATTTCAGATCGATTTAAATTAATCCTACCATCGGTCGAACTTATTAAAAGTTTTTCACTTACATGAGTTTCGGGTTCATTGATTTCTTCAGGAATCTCAGAACTAATCAGATCATGGGTCTCTTCACGAGAACCCTTCATAGCATCGTTTTGATAATTTGTCAATTTTCTTTTTCGAGGATTTCGATCCTTAGAACCCAAAGGCCTACCATGCTTCAGGCGTGCTTTAGGTTCACTAGCTCTCATGCTAGTAGATGGTCCTACTTGGTCATCAATTTGATAGGCACATTCTCTTCTGGGATATATGACTTAGTTATCCTTTTCAAATCGATAAATGCGTTTGGCATTTGATTCGCCATGTTCTGTAAATTGAAGATCTTCCGGACCTCCTGATTACATATACGGGTACGTGGATCAAAGTGAGATAGTGATGAAACTTCTACATAATTTCTCTTTTGATTTCATTTTTCCCTCCCCCTAATTGTGGGAAATTTGTTCATCAAACCAACAATCCGCAAGTCGAGCAGTAAATAAATCTCATGTCAATGGTTCAAGATAGCGAATAATAGAGGGTGATTCACACCCAACATATATTCCTATCCTTCTCTGTGATCCCATCTTACTGCGCTATGTTGGTGCTACTGGCATATATACAACACATCAAATTCATAAATAGGCAATATTTGGTTCATGACCAAAAACTAATTGTGACGGAGAATATTTATTATAATGTGTCAGTCTAAGACGAATAAGTGATGATGCATGCAAGATAGCATAGCCCCAAACAGTAGTGAGCAGTTTTGTTTTCATAAGTAGTGGTCTTGCTATCAATTGCAGGCGTTTAATAAATGACCCTGCAAGGCCATTTTGAATATGAACATAGCTACATGATGTTCAATTTTTATCCCAATTGATAGACAATAATCATCAAAAGCTTGAGATGAGAATTCTCCAGCATTATCGAGGCGAATAGCCTTTATAGGATAATCTGGGAATTGTGCCTTTAATCGAATTATTTGGGCTAATAGCTTTGCAAAATCCAGGTTGCGAGATGATAGTAGGCATACATAAAACCATCTTGAAGATGCATCTATTAGGACTATAAAATATCTAAACAACCCATTTGATGGGTGAATAGGTTCGCATATATCCCTATGTATACGCTCTAAAAAGCAGGGGATTCAATGCCAACCATCATTGGTGCTGGTCTAGTGATCATTTTGCCTTGACAACAAGCATCACAAGAAAATTCGTTATTTGTAAGAATCTTCAGGTTCTTTAACGGATGGCCACACGAATATTCAGTAATTTGTCTCATCATTATTGATCCAGGATGGCCCAAACGACCATGCCAAAGCAAAAAAGTATTTGAATCCGTAAACTTCTGGTTTACGATAGAGTGTGCTTCAACTGTACTGATATTTTAATAGTATAAGCCAGAAGATAAAGTTGGTAATTATTCTACAATGCATTTCTGGCCAGAAATATTCTTTGTAATACAAAGATATTCCACGTTTATTTTATTTATTGTCTCAACATGATACCCATTTCGGCGGATATCGATAAAACTCAACAAGTTTCTTCGAGACTTGGAGGAGAACAATGCATTGTTTATAATAAGTTTTGTTCCATTAGAGAGATATAATGGCTCTTCCGGAGCCTTCAATCAAACTTATATTACCAGAAATTGTTGAAACATTTTCTTTTTTCTTATGCAAATAAGAAAAATATTTCTGATTCTTGAATATGGCATGAGTTGGTCCACTATCAATTACACAAATATCTTTATGATTCATCTTTGATCCAAACATAAGTTGAGGATTATCCATATTATTCATAATAAATATTATAGTAAATATTATTATCAAAGCATATATTTTTACATAACTATACTCACTAATACAAACAACATAAATTTAAATTTCTACGGATGCATCAGCTATCACATGACTTGTTTCTCCTTCTGGGAGTGCACAGTAATCAACTACATCCAAATGCATGAAGTCAATATTATCTTAAGAAATAAAATTTACTTCAACGTTTTTCTCTGTCTTCTTTAGGGAGGCTTGATAAAGCTCAACCATGTGCTTTGGCGTACGACATGTACGTGACCAGTGCCTTTTTCCTCCACATATGTAGCATGTACTTTCTACATTTTTGGCGGAGGGTTCTTTGGTGCATTATTATTACCATGATTGGGGTTTATTCCCCGACCACGACCATTACCACGGCTAGGGCCATGACCTCTTTCACGTTTAGCTAGGTGGAAGTTCGTCTCATTTACTTCAGGAAGTGGACAAGAACCAGTAGGCTGGCTTTCATGGGTTTTCATTAATAGCCCATTATGTTGCTCGGCCACAAGAATATGTGAGATAAGTTCAGAATAATTTTTAAATCACATCTCTTGATATTGCTGCTGCAGGAGCATATTCGAGGCATGAAAAATGGTGAAAGTTTTCTCCAACATATTATGATCAGTAATATTATCACCACATAATTTTAATTGGGAAATAATCCTAAACATAGCAGAATTATACTCACTTATAGATTAAAATCTTGTAGCCTTAGATGAGTCCAATCGTATCATGCCTATGAAAGAACGGCCATCTTCAGGTGGTCATATCTCTCTTTTAAATTATTCCACAGTATGACTGGATCTTTAACAGTAAGATATTCCATTTTCAGGCCCCCATCAAGGTGATGACGTAGGAATATCATTGCTTTGACACGGTTTTGGTTTGATGCTTGATTTTTGTCTTTGATGGTATCTGCCAGACCCATCGCATCAGGATGAATTTCAACATCAAGCATTCAAGACATGTAGCTTTTGCCCGTTATATCCATGGCTACAAATTCAAGTTTAGAAAGATTTGCCATAACATAGAAAAGGAAAGTTTGTACCTTAGATACTTTTAATGTATTTGCTCGAGATGGCAAAGTCTCGTGCTGATGACGTGTTATAAAATAAAGATTGTAAAGTAAAGACAAGTATAGAGAGAAACTGATATATTACTCAAATTCAAACTGATGTACATAATGAACTGAAGTCTCTTCTATTTATAGAAGAAAAGAAGCTGATGTGTAAGCTACTACAAGCTGCTGTGTAAGCTACTACAAGCTGTTGTGTAAGCTGCTGCTGCAAGCTGCTACTGTAAGCTGCTACACAAGCTGTTGTGTAAAATGCTACTAATCTTCTACCGGGATAATATTTATCCATAACCGGATACCGAAGTGATAAGCTTCTTCGGGAAGCTTATTTACAACAGAGTACTAAATGAATATCTATAATATAATATATTTATAACAGTACTTAAATTGTGTTTTATTCTACAACCTAATCACTCAGCTTTAAAGATTTTCATATTAGAAGATACTCTTTACATTTTAATTCATGTGAACCCATTTGACTGGATACAAAATTTAAGAAAAGAGAGAAGACTTTTAAATTATTGGTGTAAAATAAAGTACATATATTTTGTATGACTGTAAATCATTGCATAAAGGTAAATTGTTAATTCCCAAATAAGAAAAGGGGTTATTCTTTTTTGTGTGAATTAAATAAAATAGGTTCACATAAATAAAAAGAAACGAGTACTATAACTTATAAACCATTTTCTAGATGTATAATATGTTTGAATTTAGTACTTTTTTTTCGTACAAGTTCAATATACCGACGATCGGCTAACCGGCATAACAAATTAAATGGTTCTCGGAAAAATCTCTGTTTTCAATCTGAAATCATCTTAATTTGTTGTTGTTGGGATATTAATATTAAAATTATTATCTTTTTCTGTCCATAATAAGTGATATTTTGGTATTTAATTTGACACACATTAAAAAAATACTAACTCCTAAAAAAGAGAGAGGTACTTTGACTAAATCACTCTTAATTAAAACTTACATATTGTTAATTTGGCGCATTAAAACATATAAATAAGGACAAATTTGAAAAGATCGAACTAATTTATTTTTGGTTATGTAAAATAATAGTATTTATTTTGGACCAAAATAGAAATGTCAAAAAATCCCTGACCGAAGTAAACGTTATACATCCGTTTTCTAAAAAGTAACTTTTTTTACACAAAGAGAAGACCAAGTTCAAACTAGCCATACAAAGTAATTAATTGGACTTTTAGGTCTTATTTCGTGTTATTAAAAAAAAAACGTTGTTGAAACTTGAGGTGAACAAGTCTTGAGATCCTTCACTCCTAAGCTACAAGCTTACAATATGTTGTGAGAAGGGCAATTTTTGCATGGACCACTTAGTCTAGAACCACTTAATCAATTTTGGTTATGCCCTCATTGTTTGTTAAGGTTAAAGGAAATTTTATACAAGTAGTCAGTTATGTTAATTTTTTTATTTTTTTTTAATTATATACGTAGATTATATATTCAATTATACACATATTAAACATAAATTACACATACATTATACCTTTGACGATTATTTTTAATTCAAGCAATTGAATGAGCGATTAATTCGCTCAAACTTTTTGAACAGACATATAATATTGGGGTAAATTTAGACCATACATTGAATTGAAGTCCAAGATAAAGTTTGCGTTTAGCATATCTGCATGGTACTTACTATCCTTTTTATTATGAATCCTTGGGCTGTATATATGTTAGGGTTGGTTCGAATTTTCTAATTACTAAATTAAATTAATTGTATCGGATTGTTAAATTTAAAGACCAAACCAAACCAACAAAAGTCGGGTTTTTCAATCTCGATTTTCTCGAATTTTTCGGGGGTTTTCAGGTTTTTTTCTCATAAAGTCTTATAGCACAAAATATAAAATTTGTGCTCCAAATATTTCTTTAATCTTAGTAAGATATAACTACATATGGTATTTTTCAATAAAATAATATAAATATGAGATGAGTCATGTCATTGTTCTAAAATATTCAACAATAAAGATAATAAAATCACATAAAATAAGTATCATTAACAAGCCATAATGAAAACAAACATAATTTAAAATCACTAATAAGTGCTAAAATAAGTACGATTAATAAATACTATTATTTACATGACTAAACACTAAAAGAAAAATAAGTTACGCATTTTATCTAAACCACAGAAAAATTAAAAACTAGATATCTAACACTATTTTCATTCAAATTATAATTGAATTGAATGTCCTTTATTAGCATTAGTATTGATTGGATATTGGCTTAGGAATTATTGAGTTACAACATTTATGAACTATAAAACTTATTGGAACATCTAAGAATTATTAGTCCAAGCTTGAAATAATACGTGAAAAAATAAAACTATGAAAAAGCTTAAGAAATATTTATAAACTATACTATAATAAATATTTTTATGTATTAAATATATTTAAAATGTCTATACATATAATGTTGGGTTGGTTTAGTTTCAATTTAATTTTTTTTTAGTTAAAATTAAACCAAACCAAATATGGTCAGGTTTTTTTTCAACACCAAACCAAATCAAACCTAACTATAATTAAATTTTTTTCTCGATTTAACTTAAATTATCGAATTAATACAATTTATCGATTTTATTTGTACAACGCTAATGAATCCTATCGGATATTCTCCGCCTCAAGAATCAACTTTCCGTAACCTCAAACTGACGTTGCCACTTACAAATATTTGTAGAAGAACCGGAGGTCATCAACATTGACTTGTTATATATATCTAAGTAGTTTAAGCATGTCGTGGCATATCTTAGTGGCCAAGTTAAAGAAAGAGGCCCATAATAATAAATAAATAAAGTTGAAGACTAGAACATATAGTAAGCGAATATACATATATATGAATGACAAGTTAAAATGACAAAAACACCCCCTTTATCAATTGTTCAGGCCTCTTTCATATTATAAGATGCAAAGAATAATAAATCTGGAATCTGCATAATTTTATGTTCTTTTATGGAGTTTGAACTTTTATGACATAAAATCATACACTATCAAATCAGCTAAAAAATAGATAAATAATCCGTTTATAACAAATGAGATTAGTTGCTACAACTTTTCTTTTGAATAAATTAAGAACGTCTGGTCATCGTGGAATCAAACAAGTACCTACCTAATCATAATTAGAATCCATAATTTTTATTTTAATTTTCATGTTTTAAAGTGTTTAGCATTTTTTTAGACTGCCAGCAGCCAAGTATTCTAACATTTCTTTTGTAAAGAGCAAAGTCAGATGGTCTTTTAGGTGCGTGCGGCTTGGTCTGGTCTCTCTTTTTTATTTTTTATTTTTATTGTGTTAATTTTATTATTATGTTGGGATGGCTCATTGCTATTCTTTTCATCTGTCAAATTTCTACTTTTAATTATTAAATAGAGCAAAAAAAAAAAAAAAAAAGCCTAGCTCGTGTGTTTCTATGCGAAAAAAAAAATATGTCACGTAAAGGTGCCTACCTTAAAGATTTTCTTGGAAGCTAGTTAAGACGTCGCCTATTTAATTATTCATCATCCAATTTACAGAATCTTAGAGAAAAAAAAAAATAAACAAGTAAATAAACTATAAATTCATCTTAACGCAGCTTTCTAATAAGGTATGCTACTAAAAGAAATATGTGATACAGGATATCATATAAATCTGTTCTGTTCATAATATGTGGAGCTAATTACCTAAAAAAATAAAATAAGACAGAACAACCTTGTTTAGCTCAAAGTTATCATACACTTTGCAAGTATAAAAACGATCGAAATAAAATAAGGGCCAATCACAGCAGATCGTAATAAATCGAAAAATCGAATGAAAAAGTACAAGAGACGAGTGTTATTTATCAGGGAGACAAATGTAAAGATCTTTTATTGATAATATTGATTCGGTCTGCCTCTCCATGGAGATGTTCAGAGCCTTACAATGGTTTTTCTCTTTGCTTGAAGAGTAGTGGTGAAGAAGAAGCAACCCCCCTTCTAGGGTTCCGTCTCTTTATATTTATAGATACAAGATGTGTAAAGCTGGCAGTAATAGCCAGGACTACGCCGAGGTCCCGTCCCTATGATGGTGAATGGGCCGTAGCCTTAACAAGTGAGTCAGCTGATGATCAGGCACGACAATTAATAAGTGGTCATATCAATTGTTGACTCTGAATAAACTTAGGATATAATTAATTTCGTTAATTATCTCGAGGTCATGTTTTGACTCATACAGTTAGTCCCTCTGCTTATCGAGGTCGTTCCTTGATCAGGCTCGATGATCGGACTTTTCTGGGCGTAGTTCCGGTTGAGGTCAATAATGGCCTTTGCTGTTTTTATGTGGGAGATCGTGCCGTTAAAGTGGATGGCCTTAGCCTTTTTGTGTTGATGACCTCGACCATGCGAGTGATTTCGACCGTAGTCGAATCGTTCGCATGCATGTTGAGGGTGGCCGTAGACAATTACTCGTTAGGAATGGCCATAGACTTAATGCTATGGACGGCTTTAGCCGTTTACCTACTGGAGATGGCCGTAGCCTTAACGTTGCGGACGGCCTTAGCCGTTTATGTATTGGAGATGACCGTAGCCTTAACGTTGCGGATGGCCTTAGCCATTTACTTACTGGAGATGGTCGTAGCCTTAACTTTGCAGACGGCCTTAGCCATTTACTTACTGGAATGGCCGTAGCCTTAATGTTGTAGACGGCCTTAGCCATTTACTTACTGGAGATGACCGTAGCCTTGTATATATAAGTGGTGTGGTTATTACCGCTTTCGGCCAGGAAGACATATTCACACTGACGACCTCCGGCCTTGTAAGATGTTAACCTTACCTCGGGTGTCGATACACATGCCGTGTGGCCGAAAAGAGCACGGATGCGCCTGGCATGCAACTTAGCAGCGTCCGAAGTTCGCAAGTGTGTGGAATGTCTTTTTGGTAACCTAAGGTCGTTGTAACCGTTCTGAAGGTAAAGCGTCAGCTTGCGAGTGAAAAGCCATTTCATTGTGCTCATCATAATGACGCATGTTTCTGTGGAACCGAACCGTTTTGTAGTTGACCTTGCAGTTAATAATAGTTATTGGAATTTGTAAAAGCCACTAGAGTTGCCTATAAATGAGAGGTTGTCATTCATTTCTTAAGTTTTCATCTGTTGTCTAAGTGAGATCTCTGAAGAAGCTTGCTATTTATCAGTTCGTCTTCTCTCTTGTTCGTCGTTGTTCTTCGTTCGATACCATCTTCGTTTTCCTTTCTGTGAATCTGATTCTATTCCCGTTTATCAATCGAGAAATGGCAAGCAGTTCTCGTGCTACCCTTGCTCCGGCGACTATTCCGGGGGATGAATGATCGTATACCGCCGCGAGAGCCGCTGAATCAGTGGAAATCGGGAGGGGGGGAGGCGTCCCGTCGGTGGCTGATATTTTATCCTCGCCCGGAGGCCCGACGACTGATTTTACTGCCAATAAGGGGATGATCAGGTGGATGAAGCCCCACTGATGGGGGAAGTGGGTATCGGCCAGTTACAGGTGCAGTGGTGCATTCCCCGCTTTGCCGATATATCCCTTGCTAGGCGTGAGGAAAGGGTCCATACCGACCGTAGGGGTATTACATTTTCTACGCTTCTCCTTTCAGGTTAGGGTTCAAGATCCCCCTTCCGATGTTGGTGGTGGACTTTTGCAATCATTATCTTGGCCAACTCGTTCCTTCCTTTTACAAGCTTTTCGTCATGCTCATAAAATATGTTGAGCTAGCCCGGAGAGAGATCATGTTGCGGTACGTGTTAACCCTCTACACTCCTCAGAGGGTCCATGGTACGATGATTCGGGCCGTTCCTGGGGGTGAGGGGCCTGACCGCGGAGTGCCACTAGATTCCCAAAGACGTGGAACCATGGACGTAAGTCTTTCTCTTCGTCAGTTTCTTCATTCAGTTTTTTTGTTCTGAGAAGTGCTAACCTTGCCTCTTGTTCGTAGCCAAACAGCTGCCACTGGCTCCACTGCCCGGCATTCGCGAATGGGTCGAAATCGTGCTCCTCACACAGTGGGGATTTGCACGTGGCCGTCTTTCTAGGAAAGGCACGGTAGCAGGCCTGCTTCGGGTGAGGATTCCGGCTTCGTTCTGTCTTGGTTTTATTCTTGTTTGATTCTTCTTAAATTTTGGTTTTCCTCTGATTTTGCAGGGCACGCCGCGTGAGGGCGCCTCAATTAGCTTTTTGCAGGCTGGGTGCGACTGCGAGACTTGTAACAATGCCGGTACCTCCTACAGTTCTGAGGGCGACTTCGGTTGAATCCTCGGCGGCCCATTCCCCAACACGATATGCACCTCGAGTCGAGGAGACTTTGGGGATTGTACGCCCTAGGGAGGAGTTGGCTCCGAGCGAGGGTGAGGAGGAAGATGAAAGGCCACTGGTCAGGCGTAGGGTTGAATTTACGCCGGCTCTGGTGGTGATAAACTTGGACTCTCCGCCATTGGACGTGGAGGAGAGTCCAGCGGCGGTGCCTGCCCTTGACGACGGGCATTCAGTCGGTTGCCCTGTTGGCTGAGGCCAAGGTGACACTACCGCTTCGGTGGTTCAATTATCAGTTTCGGTTGTTGAGAGGGGAGGTGGTTCATCAGCAACTGCATCGGTTAGAAAATCAGGCGCCATGGTGTTGGCAGAGGTGGGAGCCTCGACTTCCCGCTCGGCGGGCGGAGAGGGGGCGCCTTGGGCGAAGGGTTAGACTCCGATTCCGACCTGGATCCTGATGATGCCCGAATGCATCAGGACGATCACACCTGCACAACGGTGCGTGCTGAAGGGCGGCTCTACTACGTCGAAAACCCAACGGAGCAGAGCTTGCTTCTTCAAGAGGAGAATCTGGTGCCGTTTTTCGAGGTACTATGCTCAGAGGTAGAGAGTACATCGTTGAGGGTCATTTCAGACGTCGGGTTGATGGGCGAGGTGGCCGCGCGGAGCTTGAAGGTATGTGTAGTTACTTTTAGTTCATCTTTCTTTTTTCTTTGCTTTACTTTGTCTGTTTTTCTGTTCTGATTATTGCCTCGTTCTTGTTTCTCTTTTGGTTAGAGGTGGAGAGAATCCGCCGAGCCAACGTCCGTTCGGGGATTTTTCTTTACCGTCGGTACTAGGACCGGTGCCGCGAGATGCGCGAGCGCATGAAGAACTACCCCCGGAACCGGTACCTTATTGAAGAGCTGGCGAGGCGGGAAATTCAAATGCAGCAGGCCCTTGGTAGGGTCAACATTCTTGAGGAGCAGATTCGTTGTTAAGACGAGGAGATGGAGGCTGAGAGGCGGGCTGCTGCTGTGGAGGTACGCAAAGATTAGGCCAGGGCGGCAGAGGCCCTTGAAGCTTTGAACAAGCAGGTGGTCGCTTTGGGGACCGAGGCCGCTGCCTTAAGGCTGTAGGCAAGGGAAGCCGTATCGAGGGTCGATACATTGGAGACGGCGGACCGTGTCCGTGAACGGGAACGGGAACTGGAGAGGGCCGATGCGGCCTTTCGAGAGGGAGTGCCGGAGGAACGTATATTTGTTTATGACTAGGATACCCAGGCTGCGGCGGATCGGATTACAGCCTTAGAGGTCAAGAATCAACATTTCTGGGATTAGGTTGCCTCTTTCGGCCCGGCTCGCGACCTATGGACGTTTGCCGAAGCTCAGCTTGATGTGTACAAGAGACTGTGGGAGGACGGCATTGTACCTGAAACCTTTTATGAAGAAGCCCGTCAAAAGGCTCGTGAGGCCTGTGACGATTGTAGCTTTGATCCGTCCACTCCAGGAGCTGACGATGGCACCGAGGGCGCTGGCGGTGTTGATGGTGGCGCGGGTAGCGCCGAATGAAAAAGTTTTGTGGTGTTGATTTTATTTTGTTTTTCTAGTTGTTGTTGCTATTTGGCTATCTTTTTTTTTCTTTTATCTACCGGCTTTGTCTGGACGTAAGCAGGGATGACCCATTGTGATTGAAGATGTAAATATATGCAATTTTATTTTCCTCTATTCTGCCTGGTGTTTATTTTGTACCTTTCCCCTATCTTTAACTGTAATGGTGGCGATGCCCTTGACCGTGATAATGTTGGCTATGGTGCCTTCGACCGTTGTCGAGTCGCTTGCTAGCCCTAGTCGTAGACTAGGTAGACTATTTAGCGATAACGGCCTTGACCGCGATTGACTGCTTTGTTGTTTATCGCTTCTCTTTTACTCGGTGTCAACAAGTTGTGGCCGTTATTTGGCCATAGTGTAACTTAGCATCAAAGTTATGGCCGTTATTTGGCAATAGTGGCACTTAGACTCAAAGTTGTGGCCGTTATTTGGCGATAGTGCACTTAGCCTCAGTCCTAGTTCGGGCGTGGTCGAACTACTGGCTGCGATGGTAAGAAACGCGGCCTTGTATTTCGACCGGGGCTGAACTTTACGCGGCCCGAAATTTAACTCGAGTTGGGCGTACTTACTTGAATGGCCGAATTTGGCGAAGAAGATTTAACTTGTTTCTTCACCCGTTGCTTCTTAGTTTTGAGGATGAAGGCATTCTGCTTCGTTGTTTGGACGAGATTGGGTTTTTGATGGTGAAGGCATATGGCCTGAGTTCTAGTTCGACCTGTAGTTAAACCTTTTGGTGAAGGCACGTAGCCTGAGCTACTGTTTAACCGTGGTTGGACCTTTGCAAATGTTTTTTTGTGACTTTGAAGGCACATAGCCTGAGTCCCAGTTCAACTTATAGTTAAACTTTTTGGCGAAGGCACGTAGCCTGAGTTGTTGTTCAACCATAGTTGAATGTTGCAACTTTCATTGTCGAAGGCGCATAGCCTGTGTCCCAGTTCAACTTATAGTTGAACTTTTTGGCGAAGGCACGTAGCCTGAGTTGTTGTAACCGTAGTTGAACGTTGCAATTTTTGTTGGTAAAGACGCATAGCCTGAGTCCCAGTTCAAAATATAGTTGAACTTTTTGGCGCAGGCACGTGGCCTGATTTGTTGTTCAACCGTAGTTGAACGTTGCAATTTTTGTTAGCGAAGGCGGATAGCCTGAGTCCCAGTTGAACTTTTTGACGAAGGCACGTAACCTGAGTTGTTGTTCAACCGTAAACGTTGCAATTTTTGTTGGCGAAGGCGCATAGCCTGAGCCGCAGTTCAACATATAGTTGAAATTTTTGGGCGAGAGCGCGTAGCCTGAGCTTCTGTTCAACCGTGGTTGAATCTATGCAATTTTTTGATATCGAAGGCACATAGCCTGATTCCCAGTTCAACTCATAGTTGAATTTTTTGGGCGAGGGCACGTAGCCTGAGCTGCTGTTCAACCGTGGTTGAACCTTTAAAATTTTTTGATGTCGAAGGCACATAGCCTGAGTCCTAGTTCAACTCATAGTTGAACGTTTTGGGCGAGGGCACGTAGCCTGAGCTATTGTTCAACCGTGGTTGATCCTTTGCAATTTTGATATCGAAGGCACGTAGACTGAGTCCCAATTCAACTCATAGTTAAACGTTTTGGGTGAAGGCACGTAGCTGAGTTGCTGTTCAACCGTGGTTGAGCCTTTGCAATTTTTTGATGTCGAAGGCACATCCCGAGTCCCAGTTCAACTCATAGTTGAAATTTTTGGGCGAGGGCACGTAGCCTGAACTGCTGTGCAATCGTGGTTGAACCTTTGCAATTTTTTGATGTCGAAGGCACATAGCCCGTGTCCCAGTTCAACTCATAGTTGAACTTTTTGGGCGAGGGCACGTAGCCTGAGTTGCTGTTCAATCGTGGTTGAACCTTTCCAATTTTTTGATGTCGAAGGCACATAGCCTGAGTCCCAGTTCAACTCATAGTTAAACGTTTTGGGTGAGGGCATGTAGCCTGAGCTGCTCTTCAACCGTAGTTGAACCTTTGCAAATTTTCGATGTCGAAGGCACATAGCCTGAGTCCCAGTTCAACTCATAGTTGAACTTTTTGGGCGCGGGCACGTAGCCTGAGTCCTAGTTCAACTCATAGTTGAACATTTTTGGCGAGGGCACGTAGCCCGAGCTGCTTTTCAACCATGGTTGAACCTTTGCAATATTTTGATGTCAAAGGCACATAGCCTGAGTCCCAGTTTAACTCATAGTTGAACTTTTTGGGCGAGGGCACGTAGCCTGAGCTGCTGTTCAACTGTGGTTAAACCTTTTCAATTTTTAAATGTCGAAGGCACATAGCCTTAGTCGTAGTTCAAATCATAGTTGAACGCTTTGGGCGAGGGCACGTAGCCTGGTTGCTGTTCAACCGTGGTTGAATCTTTGCAATTTTTTGATGTCGAAGGCACATAGCCTGAGTCCCAGTTCAACTCATAGTTGAACTTTTTTGGGTGAGGGCACGTAACCTAAGCTGCTGTTCAGCCGTGGTTGAACCTTTGCAATTTTTTGATATCGAAGACACATAGCATGAGTCCCAGTTCAACTCATCGTTGAACTTTTTGGGCGAGGGAACGTAGCCTGAGCTGATGTTCAACCGTGATTGAACCTTTGCAATTTTTTGATGTCGAAGGCACATAGCTTGAGTCCCAATTCTACTCATAGTTGAACTTTTTGGGCGAGGGCACGTAGCCTGAGCTGCTGTTCAACTGTGGTTGAACCCTTGCAATTTTTTGATGTTGAATGCACATAGCCGGAGTTCCAGTTCAACTCATAGTTGAACTTTTTTGGCAAGGGCACATAGCCTGAGCTGCTATTCAACCGTTGTTGAACCTTTGAAATTTTTTGATGTCGAAGGCACATAGCTTGAGTCGCAGTTCAAATCATAGTTGAACTCTTTTGGCGAGGGCACGTAGCCTGAGCTGTTGTTCAACCGTGGTTGAACCTTTGCAATTTTTTGATGTCGAAGGCACATAACCCGAGTCCCAGTTCAATTTATAGTTGAACTTTTTGGGTGAGGGCACACAGCCTGAGCTGCTGTTCAACCGTGGTTGAACCAATACAATTTTTTGATGTCGAAGGCACATAGACTGAGTCTGAGTTCAACTCATAGTTGAACCTTTTGCCTTTTCACACGACTGGTTTTTTTTTTTTTGGGGGGGGGGGGAGGGGGGTTAAGTTTTCGTTTGAGATCTTGTCTGATTTTTACGTAGCCTTCTTGGCTTGTTTGCAGAGGCCATTTTGTTATGGATCCTGATATCGAGCCACTTTCCGGCAGAGTCTCGTGGTAAAGGGATAAGGGCCTCTCTCCCGTGTTCTCCCCGTAGGGATGGGGGTTATCTGCTTCTTCTGCTTTCATTTCCTTGAGGATGTGGGGGGGGGGGGGAGTCGGGCTTCGTATTCTTGCCGGAGCTTTCGAGTTCCCTTCACCGGCTGTGCTACTTTTGCTCATTCATGCTGGGCTGCTTTCCCTTTTGGGTTTATTCTTTCTTTTTTGGTCTAAGGATGAACTACGCGATTTTGCTATTAAATCCCCACAGACGGTGCCAAATTGTTTAGTTCAAAGTTATCATACACTTTGCATGCATAAAAATAATCAAAATAAATCAAGGGCCAATCATAGTAGATCGTAATAAATCGAAAGAACGAATGAAAAAGTACAAGAGACGAGTGTTATTTATCAGAGAGAAAAATGTAAAAATCTTTTATTGATAATATTTATTCGGTCTGCCTCTCCATGGAGAGGTTCAAAGCCTTACAATGATTTTTCTCTTTAATTGAAGAGTAGTGGTGAAGAAGAAGCAGCCCCCTACTAGGGTTCCTTCTCTTTGTATTTATAGATAGAAGATGTGTGAGCTGGCAGTAATAGCCAAGACTACACCGAGGTCCCATCCCTATGATGGTGAATGGGCCGTAGCCTTAACAAGTGAGTCAACCGATGATCGGGCACGTCTATTAATAAGTGGTCATATTATTTGTTGACTCCGAATTAAATTAGGATATAATTAATTTCGTTAATTATCTTAAGGTCATGTTTTGACCCATACAAACCTGCTATATAAGTTTTCATGAATAGCGTATAAATTCCTTACGTTTCCTAATTATAAACACGTTAAATTCAAAGAAATTTCTGCATAACTTAGGGGTGTCAAATGGACAGTTGGACTTATTTTAGACAGGTTAAAATGACTTGAGTCAAAAAATGAGCGAGTCAACTGTTAGGATCGAAAAAATCAGGTCTCACGCGTAAGCTAGCAAAGCAAACCATGAACGACGATAAATCAGACGACAAAAGAGAAACCAAAAGAGACACAAATTTTAACGTGGTTCGGTCAATCGACCTACATCCACGATGGAGATGAGCAATTCACTATATAAAAAAGAGAGTAGAAAATATCGAGAGAACAACATCACGAAGAGGCAAACACAAGTGACACACTAACACTTGTCCCGTAAAGTTCTCCCCTAAATACGACTCTCAAACCCATATGACTACATTGTAGATGTTACTGAATGAGAAGGAATGATACTCAATTTATAGAAGTCCAAATTTTTTCCTATAAAACCCAATTAAGGTAATTATATTTCCATTTTTCCTTCTACAAAAAGGAAAACTCAATTATGGTAAGAAAATTATGGCAAATACCTAACAATTCTCCCCCTTGGCCTGAATTTTTTGATAAAATAAAGTTGATCCACCTTCTTCACATAGCCTTCAAAAGGTCACATCTCCAAATCTCCATCACGAAGTTTGTCTCAACGTGCATAGCATACCGGTCAAATTTCTCATACAAAAATCACGATTATTGTCAAATATATTGCGGCTAGAACTGAACCCGCCTAGATGAACATGTCTTGAACCTTGCTCTGATACCACTTGTTAGGACCGAAAAAATCAGGTCTCATGCGGAAGCTAGCAAGGCAAACCATGAACTACGATTAATCAGACGACAAAAGAGAAAAAATCAAAAGAGACACAAACATCTAACGTGGTTCGGGCAACCAACCTACGTCTACGGAGGAGATGAACAATCAATTATCTATACTATATTAAAAGCACGAAGGCCCTTAGCGAAATGTCATTCGCCTTTTTTACCCTTATAAAATAGCGTTCACGCTGTATAAAATAGTCTTTTACATTTAATTTCCTAATATATAAGATATTGAAATAAACTAAAATTTATTATAAATCATTCTTTATTTAAACTATGTAAAAAAGTCCTAATATGTAGGACTTTAAAATTCATTAAGGTTTGACCTTCTATAAATTTATACTTCGTTGGATTAGCATAACTATAACACCTTCTACATTAATTTTTTAATACCTAATACTTGAAATCAACTTTTATATAAAAGAATTTATTAGTTTTGAAGTTTAGGGACAACTAAATTATGTACGAAGTTAACTAAAATCCTAGGTGAATAAAGAAATGTTTGAAAAATATGTCCAAAATTGTGGCGTAAACAAAGAAGTCAACTAGTGATAGGATTTTAATGCAAATGATTCTCGGATTCTATGATCTTTTATTTAGAAATTTTAGGAATGTATTATTTAGCTTTTCTCATCACGAAAATTCTATTAGAAAATTAAAGTATCTTTTATCTTCAGCTGTTACATGATATTACTGCTTTTTTACACTTAATTGCACGATTTTATCACACAATCTAAATTTTTGTCTTGATCAATATTTTTACAGTTAAATAAAAAATTTCTTTCTAATACGAGTGGTTTAACATCAATTTTCTAACACTACTTAATCACAAAACTTTAAATTTGTATAATATGCATGCAAATTGTATACATATTAATTTTTTAACTGATATATCAAAATAACTCTTTCAATAAACTAATTTGTCAAAGAACTAAATTAAATTTTCTTACAAATTCATCATATTAATAATATCAAAACTTTTAGTGTGCATAAACTTATTTCTATAAGAAAAGAATTAAACATTAGAAATAAAAAAATACAGAAACATTAATCACATTATAGTGTTGAGAGTTAGTTACACGTGCAAAGCGCGTACCCCAAGACTAATATAAAAAATAGAGTACAAAATATCGAGAGAACAACCTCACGAATAGGCAAACACAAGTGACACACTAACACTTCTCCCATAAAGTTCTCCACTAAACATGACTCTCAAATCCCATATGAATACATTGTGGATGCTACTGAATGAGAAGGAAGGATCCTCAATTTATAGAAGTCCAAACCTTTTCCTACAAGAAAAAGGACTAGTCAAGTATAGGAGAATTATAATTTCCTTCTACAAAAAGAAAAACTCGATTAAGGTAATTATATTGCCCTTTTCCTTCTACGAAAAGGAAAACCCAACTTTGGTAAGAAATTGTAGAAAACCCCTAATAATTCTCCCCCTTGGCCTGATTTTCAGAAAAAATAAACTTGATCCACCTTCTTCACATAGCCTTCAACAGGTCACATCAGTCACATTTCCAAATCTCCACCATGAAGTTAATCTCAACGTGCGTAGCACACTGGTCAAATTTCTCATACAAAATCACGATTATCGTCATATATATTGCGACTAGAACCGAACCCGCCAAGATGAACATGTCTTGAACCTCGCTCTAATACCACTTGTTAGGACCGAAAAAATAAGGTCTCGTGCGGAAGCTAGCAAAGCAAACCATGAACGACAATAAAACAAATGACAAAACAGAGAAACTAAAAGAGACACAAACATTTAACGTAGTTCGATCAACCGACCTACGTCCACGACGGAGATGAGCAATCCATTATATAAAAAAGAGAATACAAAATACTAAGAGAACAACCTCACGAAGAGGCAAACACAAGTGACACACTAACACTTATCCCATAAAGTTCTCCCCTAAACATGACTCTCAAATCCCATATGACTACATTGTGGATGCTAGTGAATGAGAAGGAATGATCCTCAATTTATAAAAGTCCAAACCTTTTCCTACAAGAAAATGGACTAGCCAAATATAGGAGAATTATAATTTCCTTCTACAAAAAAAGAAAATCCAATTAAAGTAATTATATTGCCCTTTTCCTTCTACAAAAAGAAACCCCAATTACGATAAGAAAATTATAGCAAACACCTAACTATTCTCCCCATTGGCCTGAATACTCTGAATAAATAAACTTAATCCACCTTCTTCACATAGCCTTCAACATGTCACATATCTAAATCTCCACCACGAAGTTTGTCATAACGTGCGTAGCACACCGGTCAAATTTTTCAGATAAAAATCACAATTATCGTCAAATATTTTGCGGCTTGAATTGAACCGACAAGATGAACATGTCTTGAACCTCGCTCTAATACCACTTGTTAGGACCGAAAAAGTCAGGTCTCATGCGGATTCGATCGTGGTTGAGTTTGCGACTCTTGCGACAAAGGCGTGTAACCTTAGTTCCAGTCCTATTCGTAGTTGAATTTTTGGTCGAGGGCACGTAGCCTGAGTTGTTGTTCAACCGTAGTTGAACCTTCATTTCCTAACGGCGAAGGCACTTGGTCTGAGTCCCAGTTCAACTCGTATTTGAACTTTTGGGAGAGGGCACATAACCTCAGTTATTGTTCAAACGTAGTTGAACCTTCATTTCCTAACGGCGAAGGCACTTGGCCTGAGTCCCAGTTCAACTCATAGTTGAACTTTTGGGCGAGGGCACTTAGCCTGAGTTGTTGTTCAACCATTGTTGAACCTTCATTTCCTAACGGCGAAGGCACTTGGCCTGAATCCCAGTTCAACTCGTAGTTGAACTTTTGGGCGAGGGCACATAGCCTGAGTTGTTGTTCAACCGTAGTTGAACCTTTTGTATTTCTTACTGGCGAAGGCACTTGGCCTGAGTCCCAGTTCAACTCGTAGTTGAACGTTTGGGCGGGGGCACGTAGCCTGAGTTGTTGTTCAACCGTAGTTGCACCTTTTGTATTTCTTAATCGCGAAGGCACTTAGCCTGACTCCAAGTTAAAATCGTAGTTGAACTTCCGGGCGAGGACACATAGCTTCAGTTTTTATTCACTGTAGTTGAACCTTTTGTATTTCTTAATTGCGAAGGCACTTGGCATGAGTCCCAGTTCAACTCGTAGTTGAACTTTTGGCTAGAGCACGTAGCTTGAGTTGTTGCTCAACCGTAGTTGAACCTTCATTTCCTAACGGCAAAGGCACTTGGCCCGAGTCCCAGTTCAACTCGTGTTTGAACTTTTGGGCGAGGGCACTTAGCCTGAGTTGTTGTTCAACCGTAGTTGAACCTTTATTTCCTAACGGCGAAGACACTTGGCCTGAGTCCCAGTTCAACTCGTAGTTGAACTTTTGGGCGAGGGCACGTAGCCTGAGTTGTTTTTCAACCGTAGTTGAACCTTTTATATTTCTTACTGGACAAGGCACTTGGCCTGAGTCCCAGTTCACCTCGTAGTTGAACTTTTGGGCGAGGGCACGTAGCCTGAGTTGTTGTTCAAATGTAGTTGAACCTTTTGTATTTCATAATGGCAAAGGTACTTCGCCAGAGTCCCAGTTCAACTCGTAGTTGAACTTTCTGGCGAGGGCACATAGCCTGAGTTGTTGTTCAACCGTAGTTGAACTTTTTGTATTTCTTAATTGTGAAGGCACTTGGCCTGAGTCCCAGTTCACCTCGTAGTTGAACTTTTGGGCGAGGGCACGTAACCTGAGTTGTTGTTCAACCGTAGTTGAAACTTCATTTCCTAACAGCGAAGGCACTTGGCCTGAGTCCCAATTTAACTCGTAGTTGAACTTTTTTTCTCCCTCATTACCCGCTTCGCATTGGGAATTGGGATTTGATTATTGTTTAGGATCTTGCATGACTCGTGGTTGTAGTCTTCTTGACTGGTTCGCTTAGGTTACCCCGTTACAGATATCGGTTCGAGATGCTTTTTTGCCTTTTTCCTTTTTGGCAGGATCCCGTGTAAAAGGGGGTGAGGTACCTTATGCGTATCTTTCCCGTAGGGATGAGGGATGTACTACTACTACTACTTCTTATTCTTCCCCTTGCTCGGAGACGCGGGATGTGGAAGCAAGCTCGTGTCGAGGCTTTTGAATTCCTTTTATTCGACGTGCCGCTTTGGCTTGTTCGAGCTGGGTTATTTTCTTTCCTTTTTGGTCCAAGGATAAACAACGCGATTCTGCTATGTAATACCCACAGACGACGCCAAATTATTTAGCTTAAAGTTCTAGTGTACATCATAAACATAAATCAATTAACGAAATAAGGGCCAATCATAGCAGCTCGTAATAAATGGCCAAAGGAATAAAATAAAGAGATAAGATGCAAAGCTTTAGATCAAGACGGTAAGGGTGGAGAGCATTTTTATTGATTAAGATTGACATGGTCTGCCTCTCCATGGAGAGGTTCAGAGCCTTACAATAGTTTTCTCCCTCTCTTTAGAAGTAGAGGTGAATAAGAAGAAGCAGCCCCCTTTTAGGGTTCTTTATCTTAATATTTATAGCTGTGAATCTTGCCAGCTGGTGATGGACGGTAGTGGTTGCGTTGAAAGGACGTTCGTGAACAATGAGTAGGCCGTGATCTCGTTAATTAGGTAGAGTAACCTCGGAATACATTTGTCAGCGAATGATTATTCCTTTTATTAACCCGAACGAGTTTAGGAGCCAATTAGACATGCTAATTATCATGAATCTAGTTTTGACCCATACAGATAGTCCCTCCGCTTTTCGAGGTTGTGCCTTGGTCGAGCTCGGTGATCGGACTACGCCGGCTGTAGCCTGAAAGGCTCGAAGGTGAGGGCCAAATATTGCATTGGCATTGGTCGTGATTGAAGACGACCACAACTATTTAAGCTGCAAACATCACATTGTAGAAGTTCACAGCCGTAACCACTATGCAGGGACAATCCTTGACTACAATGGAGTTGATGTTAGATGAATTCACATTTGACGACCGTAGTCGCAGTCCTTTGGTTGGTTTTTATACGAGCGATTGGCCATAGCCATTTGTATATCTGAAATGGCCATGGCTGTTTATTTGTATGTATTATTCTTTTCGTAGGAGACCGGAGCCATCTTATATTTAAGGGACGATGATAGCCATTTGTTTTTTTGGCCGTAGTCATCCTAACTTGGGGGATGGCCGTGGCCGTTTCATATTCAGGAGACGACCGTAGCCATTCTTGCTTACGAGATGGCCGTCGCCGTTATTACTTCAGAGATGAATGCAATCAATATTACTTTCAAAGGCGGCAGTAGCCAACATTACTTTGAAGATGGCCGTAGCCACTATTGATTTAGAGATGGCCGTAGCCAATTACATATGTTTGAGCAGGATACGATCATGCTTGCCGCGTATAAGGAAGGCATCGTATACTTAGTGACACATGGGGCGTGCTTTTGGTGCTTTAGGACCGTTACAACCGTTTCAAGGGTGATGTGCCGATTGACGGTTGAATGGCCGTTCCATGGTATCTGTCATAATGATGCCCGTTACAGTAGACCTGAACCGTTTTGTGGCTGGTTAGGCAGTTAATGATGGCCTTTGGGATTCGTGAAAGCCATTTATACTTTGTCTATATATAAAGGTTGTATCATTTAGTTCTTACTTTTTCAATATTTGCTTAAGTGAAATTCTGAGAGAGACAACTCTTCTTATTCTCACATCAGTTCATCTTCTGCTCCTTGTTACTTCATTCTTCATCGTTTATCGTTCGATCTTCATCTCCTATTGCTTTTCCGGTGAACTTTGCTCACTTTCTTTTAATACGTTGATAATGGCGAATAGCTCTCGTTCTGATATCACTCCAGTGGCGGTTTCAGTGGTTCAGAGTCTTTCTACGCTGGCGAGAACCACCGATTCAGCGGATATTGACATGTTCTCGTCAGTGACCGACATTCTTTCTCTGCCCGGCGTTTCGACGACTGATTTCTGCAATTACGAACGAGAGGATCAAGTGGACGAAGCCCCATTGATGGGGGAGGTAGGCATTGCCCAACTGAGGGAACAGTGTGACATTTTTCCTTATGCTGACATCGTCCTCGATGAGAGCGGGGAGAGGGTACATGTCGACCATCGAGGGTATTGCGTTTTCTACGCTTACCCTTTCAAGCTAGGATTCAAACTTCCTCTTCCAATGCTAGTTGTAGACTTCAGGCGCCACTATAGGGTATGTCTTGGTTAGCTCGTCCCTTCCTGCTACAAGCTGTTGGCGATGCTGATAAAATATGCGAAGTTGGCACAGAGGGAGATTACTCTTGGGCACGTACTAACTCTCTACGCCCCCCAGAGGGTACGAGGTACCATGATTCGGTTGGTCCATCGTGGGGCTAGCGGCTTAACTGCGAAACTCGATGATAAGGATGATGCCCGTCCTTATGAGCACTTTTTCTACATCAGGACCGAACACCTGGTGGCTTGTGCTACCGACTTCCCAGATGAATGGAACCATGCACATAAGTTTCTTTTATGTTGGTCTCAATTTCGTTTGGTTTATATCCTGTTTCATATTCGTACATACTGACCTTCCTCTTGTGCCGTAGCTGGAGGTGCACCTCCGAAACCGTTTTTAAGCATCCGCGAGTGGGTAGAGGCCGTGCTTCCTGTTACAACAAGAATTCGCACGTGGGCATCTTTATGGGAGGCCCATGGCCGTAGGCCGGTTGCTGGTAAGAATCTGACTTGCTGTGTTGAGTTTGCGACTCTTGCAACGGAGGCGTGTAGCCTGAGTCACAATTCTACTCGTAGTTGAAATTTTGGGCGCGGGCACGTAGCCTGAGTTGTTGTTCAAACGTAATTGAACCTTCATTTCCTAACGGCGAAGGCACTTGGCTTGAGTCTCAGTTCAACTCCTATTTAAACTTTTGGGCGATGGCACGTAGCCTGAGTTGTTGTTCAACTGTAGTTGAACCTTCATTTCCTAACGGCGAAGGCAGTTGGTCTGAGTCCCAGTTCAACTCGTAGTTGAACTTTTGGGCAAGGGCACGTAGCCTGAGTTGTTGTTCAATCGTAGTTGAATCTTCATTTCCTAAGGGCGAAGGCATTTGGCCTGAGTCCCAGTTCAACTCGTAGTTGAACTTTTGTGTGAGGGCACATAACCTGAGTTGTTGTTCAACCGTAGTTGAACCTTTTGTATTTCTTACTGGCTTAGGCACTTGGCCTGAGTCCCAGTTCAACTCGTAGTTGAACTCTAGGGCGGGGTCACGTAGCCTGAGTTGTTGTTCAACCGTAGTTGAGCCTTTTGTATTTCAGAATAGCGAAAGCACTTGGCCCGAGTCCCAGTTCAACTCGTAGTTGAACTTTTGGGCGAGGGCACGTAGCATGAGTTGTTTTTCATGCTCAGTTGAACCTTCATTTTCTTACAGTGAAGGCACTTGGCCTGAGTCCTAGTTCAACTCGTAGTTGAACTTTTTGTTCTCCCCCATAACCCGCTTCGTGTTGGGCGTTGGGATTTGATTATGGTTTAGGATCTTGCATGACTCGTGGTTGTAGTCTTCTTGACTGGTTCGCTTAGGTTACCCCGTTACAGATATCGGTTCGAGATGCTTTTGTGCTTTATTCCTTTTTGGCAGGATCCCGTGTAAAAGGGGGTGAGGTACCTTATGCGCATCTTTCCTGTAGGGATTGGGGATCTACTACTACTACTACTTCTTATTCTTCTTCTTGCTCGGAGACGCGGGATGTGGAAGCAAGCTTGTGTCGAGGCTTTTGAATTCCTTTTATTCGACGTGCCGCTTTGGCTTGTTCGAGCTGGGTTATTTTCTTTCCTTTTTGGTCCAAGAATAAACTACGCGATTCTGCTATGTAATACCCACAGACGACGCCAAATTATTTAGCTTAAAGTTCTAGTGTACATCATAAGCATAAATCAATTAATGAAACAAGGGCCAATCATAGCGGATCGTAATAAATGGCCAAAGGAATAAAATAAAGAGATAAGATGCAAAGCTTTAGATCAAGACGGTAAAGGTGGAGAGCATTTTTATTGATTAAGACTGACATGGTCTGCCTCTCCATGGAGAGGTTCAGAGCCTTACAATGGTTTTCTCCCTCTCTTTTAGAAGTAGAGGTGAAGAAGAAGAAGTAGCCCCCTCTTTTAGGGTTCTTTCTCTTAATATTTATAGATGTGAATCTTGCCAGCTGGTGATGGACGGTCGTGGCTGCGTCGAAGGGACGTCCGTAACAATGAGTAGGCCGTGGTCTCGTTAATTAGGTCGAGTAACCTCGAAATACATTTGTCAGCGAATAATTATATTTTTTATTAGCCCGAACAAGCTTAGGAGCCAATTAGACACGCTAATTATCATGAATATAGTTTTGACCCATACCATGTACATATTACAATCACCTAAATAAAGTTAATTACGCGTATTTGACACCCAAAAAAACATTAGTCTTAAGCATAAGGATATTTAAGTAAACTCCATAGGAAAAGCAATAGACCAGCTTGGCAAACAAAGAATTTTAAAAAACAATTAAAGTTTACACCTTTTATTTAGTGCTACTTTGCTTTGTTTGTGCAAAATCCATACAGATTCAAAAACCTTTGTATCTTCAACCATATAGAAAGTCGAAACAGAGAAAAATGCAATGTTCAGAAGAAACAATTGCTAGTTTGTTCTACAATTTCTCTAGCTCTTTTCTTCTTTTCTTACTCTTCTCCTACTTCACTACAATTTTATTTGCCAAATTCTTCTATTTCCTTGGTGGAAATTCATTTTTTTGGAGGTATTTCTCATTTTTCCTTTCCTCCTACTGTTTTAATTCTTAGTTTATAGGATAAAAGAGTACTTCGGTGTACAAAGTATTATGTGTTCATGTAGGATCCAGAAAAGACAACTTACTCTGATGCAAACATTAATTCCTCATTCCACTCCTCGAAAAAAATCTTGGTTTACATTTTGACTAAAAAAATTGTGTTTTTATTTTTGTAGGAATCAAGATGGATATGAATTTGCTGAATTTTCTGATGATGAAGAAATGGAGGAAGAAAATGAATATTACCACAATAATGCTCATCAATCAGTGGAGGAAAATTATTTTGTAGCAGACATAAGTTGTGTAGCTCAAGAAAATGATCAATTTCCTGATTTTGAGAAAGCAACAGAGGAAAATTGTAGTATTACTGAAGAAGAGTCTATTTATAGCTCAGTAGATTCAGAATCTATTCATTGTGATGATGAAGTGAGAGTCAAAGAAAAGATTCCAAGAAGAAATGATGATTCTGATTCTTGTGGTTATTCTGAAATCACCCAAGTTGTCCCCACCTCATCTCTTCTCAAAGAATTGAATACAAATAATGGACTACACTTGATCGATAACATCATCAATGATCATGGTACTAAGTTTTATAAATCTTAATAAACTTGTTATCTATCTGATATTGCTTATGTTTTGATTTTTCTATTATCTTGTTATTGCTATTATTTTTTTTTGACTTTTACACTACTATATTTTTTTTTATATTGTTGTGATTCTGCATGATTACTTTTAAGCCGAGGATCTATCAGAAGTAGAGGTGAACTTAGATTTGAAGATCGCGAGTGCACTTTTGAATTCAACCAAAAATTGTTTTGTATATAGGGTGTCTACTACTACTATATATTTATTTTCTAAAGACATATATGTATACATGAAATTTTTGTCGAACTTTATGAGTGTCGGTGACTCCTCTTTGTATCTAATAGGTCCTCTTCTGATTGGAAATAATATCTCTACTTGCACAAGGTAGTAAGGCTACATATTCACTATCTTCGTCAGACCCCACTTGTGAGATTACACAGGAGTTTATTGTTGTTGTTCATGTTAATAAAACTTGTTATGTTAGTTATGATGAATATTTCAAGCTTCTTGGCTACAACATCAACAACAACACTAATTCAGTAAAATTTTACTAATGAAGTATGAGGAGGATATTGTGTACACAGACCTTATACATACCCCAAAAGAATAGAGAGGCTGTTTTCAAAAGACCCTATGCTCCAGAATATTTTAAGTTCTTGGCTAATTAAGGCATATTGATTTCTTGATTATGTTGATGTTACAGGAAACTGTTACAGGGAAATCAATAAAGACAACGAAGTGATGGAAAATAATTTGTGTCAAGAGGAAAATATATTTGTTGATGCACCATTAATATCAAAGTTAGAGAGCAAGAAGTTGCAATTACAAGAAAAGGAAGAAGAGCATGAAATATTTGGAGATTCTTGTACTGTTGGTTCAACTTCAAAGAGCTCCACTGAATGGAGAAGCTCCATTAAAGACTCAACAACTGAAGATCCATTCTCTTCTTCTTCAAGGAGAAGTTGCCCTAAATGGGAGTCTTATACAATCTTCCAAAAATATGATGAGGAAATGTTGTTTTTTGATAGAATTACTGCCCAAAAACTCCATCAAACAGGTAATAATTTCAGCTTCTATCATTTTTTGGGTTAATTCATATATTGTCAGCTATTGTTTTGAGAGCTGCTATACAATGTCGTTTTTCTGAATTTTAAAATTATATTATATTTTGTCGCATGAAAATAATTAAAACATGAGTAAATTCGTTAAAATTACAAATGACAGGAAAATATCAAATTTTTGCCGCTGAATTATGACATGCATGACACTAACCATGGAAAGACAAATTAAAGGGCTGGATTTGATAATTCTATACAGCAATCGTTCTTCTTTTTTGTATCATTAAATGATCTTTTCAATTGCCTTACGTTTAAAATATGGGTAGAAAATGTTTTCCAGCTCTTAATTAATGTGGAATTTAAAAAAATAACAAAGTGCTGATGTGGCGCATGACATGTCATAATCCGGCGCTAAAAAATTAACCTTCTAGTTATTTTAATTTTGCAGTTTTTGAAAAATTTACACATAGCTTAAAAATACTCCACCTGATCCACCTTAAGTGATTTTTTGACTCTTTTCACATATATTAAGGAATACATCTTTTAGTATTAATTAACAATGCAATTGACCATATTAGCATTAATTTACTCATTGGAAAGAAGCAAGGGCGAAGCTATGTTGGTTCAAGGGTGGTCAACTGACCGCCCTTCGCCAAAAATTATACTACATAAAAGGTGAAATAGTACTTGTTATTGACTAAAAATAAACTCTGAACACTTTTACATAGCCCACTAGCAAAGAGTGTTCAAAATTTGAACACCCTTATTGAAGCTTCGCCACTGAAAAGTAGAAATTAATTTCTTCTTGATATCAGGAAAATAAAATATTGTGGACCACAAAAAATGCTAAAAAATACTTAAAATGGACCGGAATGAATATTTTTGTGACTTTACCGTTATAGTGGATAATGTTCACCAATTATGTATGAAATTAACCCTCATTTTCTTTATTTACCACAGTTTCTTTTTTCTCTTTTTTCATTTTTGACTAATATTAAAGTAACCACCTCATTTTCAGAATCATTAAAATCAATTCAAGTATGTCCAAGATCAATATCGGACAGGATTATTCACAAGTTGTCAACAAAGAACAAGAAATCCTCAGATTATGGACACCATAATAATCCATTTCAAGAATTAGAAGCAGCTTATGTTGCTCAGGTATGTTTAGCATGGGAAGCTCTGAGTTGGAACTACAAATATTTCCAACGTATAAGAGCTTCACGTAATAAGGAATCATCAGACCAAGGTTGTCCTGCTTATGTTGCACAGCAGTTTCAACAATTTCAAGTTCTTTTACAAAGATATGTTGAGAATGAACCCTATGAACATGGGAGAAGACCAGAGATTTATGCTAAGATGAGAGGCTTCGCTCCTAAATTGCTTCAGGTCCCACAATATCGAGGTAATTAATTAATATGTTTTATATGCTCTTGTAGCTTTTAATTAATTGCTCCCTTCGTCACTTATTATCAAACGTGATTACAAAAATAATTGTCTCTAATTATTCGTTACTTTAGAATTCTTTATCCTTAGTAATAATTATCCTTCAAGACTACTAACACTTTAATTTTGGATAACTTTGTTCAAATACCAATGAAGAAGAATTAAATATTAGGAGTTGAATAAGGGTAAACTAGTCAAAATTCCATTCTAATTATTTTTTTCTTAAGGAGCATGTATAATAAAATTATGACAGATAATATGAGATGGAAGGAGTACATGAAATTCCATCTTGAATATTATGGTCAACCAGACTTTGATTTTGAGTCACCAAGGAAGTAATGTGAAGAGCTGGGGTAGGGGTGCCAAACAAGCGGATCAAGTCGGATATGAGCGGGTCAGAACGGACAATTTAAAAACGGAAAAATTATCCGACCAGAACCGTATTTGAGACGGATAAAAAATGGGTTTATCCAGCGGATTATATGGATATCCATATTATCCATGGCTTCTTAAATATGATCATTTATGAGAAAATTCCTAGTCTTCCAAACTTGGGAGACTTCAATTTGAGACTTTACAAATATAAAAATTAAACACATTAGTTATCCATTGGTTATCCATTTGGTTAATCATTTTCTAAGTGCATAATATGATTCTTCATCCAAATTCGACCCATTTTAAAATGATTCATTATTCAACCAATTTTGATGGATAATATGGATGGATAACTACCTGCTATGTTTTCAGGTTAATATATAGTCCCATCTTCATGAGCAGTTAACAATTGTTACTAATTTGACACTGTAAAAGAATTTTACATCTGTGATCGGTATCTAGAATATAAACTCATTCATAATTATAGAATGAAATGGAATCACATATTAACTTTTCACTTTTTACTGTAAAAGAATTTTACATTGTGTAGTGCGTAGGAATTTTGAAGAGGACGTGTGACCTTTGGATATTTTGATGACTAGGAAAGTCCCCACACAAGGATGTACCATGGTATTTTGACCAATTTTACCTTTTGTTAAAGATTGATGACCTGGTGCTTTATTAAAATTAGCATTGAGAATAATATAAGTTTAGGCTATAATTGTTTGGTCTCTAAAGTTGAATTAGAGAAATAATCTGAAGGTTATTCCTATATAGTAGATGGAATATACACTGTGAGTCCTTAATTAAATATTTCTTAATAGATCCTGTTAGCCTCTTTTCATCTTCTTTTCGTTTCCAGGGTCTATCTCTTTACTTTCTTGGGACAGTAGTAATGTCCACGTATACACTATCTTCTTCCTACTCTACTAATAAAATTTTACTGAATAGTTATTATTGTTAATAAATCATGTTAACAATCTCGAGATATAATCAAATTCTTTACTTTGTTTTGATTAGATTCGGAGGAGGATAAAGGTCAAGAAGATTATTGTTCAAGAATATCTTCAGATTCATTTCTCCAGATAATGAAAGAATCAATCAGAACATTTATGAATTTTCTCAAGGCAGACAAGGAGAATCGTTGCCAAATATTAATGGCAGCTTTCTTTAAAAGAAACAGAAGAGGTTCAGCTGATGCAACTCTCCTCCTCTTATTAAAGAAAGTCAACAAAAAGGCAAGTATCTAAACACCATTTTTGTAATTAATTTTTCTTTTTTCACATTCCTATCTTTGAAATTTACAACTATTTATACTGGAGTTTAAGTTAGGTTCACCTCCAATGTAAATAATTTTTTACCCTATGGGGTTATATTAGCTAGCCAAAAAATATCAAAACAAACTTTCTTACCCTGACTTTTTATAATATTGGAATTTATTTGCATATAATAAAGTGAAAATGACATTGTATAGTTGCTGTCAAAATAGCAATCGGAAGATATATATATATATATATAAAAGTTATACAAATTTTATATACTTTTTTGGTTACCAAATATAAATATTTTTTTAGTACGGGCTAAAAACGATAATACATATCATTATCTGATAATGCAAAAGGTTTTTACACTGCTAGTTTACTTTTATATGTTGCAACAGCCACTTACCATGTTTTGCAAGTTACAAAAATGCATACTTTTTATCATGTTACAAAAAGTTGACTTTGAAGATTTTATAATGTAAAATCTTTTTACACAATACATAAAAGCTAAATCGTGTATACATAATATTAATTGTTGAAAAATATATCGCGCAGAAAAAATCAAAGGTGAAAGATCTACAACGATCGGGAAAGTGCATGAGGAGTAAAAGAAGGCTAAAAGAAGAAGAAGAGATGGAGATATTACTGTCTTTAATAGACCTAAAATTAGTGTCAAGGGTATTGAGAATGAATGAAGTGAACGAGGAACAGTTGCATTGGTGCGAAGAAAAGATAAACAAAGTGCGAATTTCTGATAGGAAATTACAGAGAGATTCTTTACCACTTTTCTTTCCAGCACACTGATAATAAGTACCCCACCAGCCACTAAGTTCTTTTTACTTTTAATCACTAGATCATGAATGTGCAATGCATGAATATGAATATCCTCAATATTCCTTTACCTAGACATAACTTTATGTAAATACTACCACAAAAGGACAAAAAAAGAAAGAAAAGGTGTCCCATAAATAAAAACAATTTCGAGCTGTAAAAATAGCCTCAGAGAAATATAGTATAAGGCAATATACAAATGACTCTTGTGATTTCGCTCTTTTTCGGATATCCTCAATATTCCTTAGCCTAGACATAGCTTTTTGTAATTAATACCACAAAAGCCCCCCTCCCCCCCACCCACGAAAAAAGGGTGGCCGAGAAACAAAAAAAAAGTAATATGAGTCACGACTTCGAGCTATGAAAATAATCTATTACTGAAATATAGGGTAAGACTATGAATAATAAATTCTTATAATCTGGTTCTTCTTTAGATTCAATACATATATAGCGGAAACTTTGTGTATCGAGAACTATTTTGGAAAAGAATGAAAGAGGGAGTTAAAGGGACAGATGACTGATTGTTTTGGTGAAATATATTGACCGTACTGAATTTAAGGGAAAAAGAGAGAAAAGCAAAGGGCAAAAAAGGAAAGTGGATGAAGATAAAGACAAGGGTACGTAGCTTTAATTTACTATTACTACTACTACTTTTTAGAGCTTTTAAATAAGCGTTTATCTGAGTTGATTCAAAAGACAAATTAAAGCTGCGGACCATGCAATGGAATTAAAAAGAAGGTGGAGTGTATGAAGGGATAAGATCTTGATTCGATTTTGGTCCCACTATTTTGTTTTAGAAATTAATTAAAGGGTAGACAACTAAATAAATAAACAATAAGAGATTCATATTTATAGAGCAATTAGTATATGTTTTGATTTTGTATTACCTGTATTCTGTAGTTTAATTAGCTATGAGTCTATGATGAGGACAAAATGTACACTTTCAAATACTTGTACACATAGTTGATGGAGTAATATTTAGACAACAGATATACGTGCTACTATTCTACCTTTTTCTTTTCCATTGCCATGCAATATTTTTGTAGATTATGGTTGGGAACCGAATTCTTTTTAAGAACTTTCTTCTTTTTATTTTAATTTTTTTGTTTCTTTTAGAGTGGTTGCATTTAAATTTTGGGTTATATTGGTGAGGGGACCAAATTAAATTTGAACAGATTAAAACATATTGAGTTGATAAACTATGTCATCATCTAAATCATCTAAAGTTTATTAGCTATAGAATTGAGTTGCTAAAAGGATAACCTATCTCTAAGGAACAAATCATAGCTAAGAGGCCACAATTAATACACGAGTTTGAATTTCAATAGTTCAACAGTGCTATGAAATTCCTTACTTCCTATAAATCATTTGAAAAAAAAAAACAGAAAATAGAATTATATCTTTATTTTTGAAAACCAATTAGTACTTTTTTGTACTCAACTTTCTAAACAAAACTTTCACATAAGTTGATTTGGACAAATAATGTAACTTAAATTTACCCATGCTTTTGATTGGCTGATTTGGTTTACATTTATTTTGATCCTTGACAAGAAATTCTAAAAAAAAAAACGATTAAAGTTGGTTGCTTATTAGCCATAAAACGACCAAAAAATAACCAAGCAGGCCTGGTAGCTATATTGATGGTCTCTAAGCTAAATGTACCAAATATTTCGGGTTTTGACTATATCGACCAACTTTGATCGCTTTATTAATTTAATAATATAAATTTGGCGACTAAAGTTGGTCAACGAATATAAAAAAATACTTTTTAATTTGTTATTAAGAATTAAAAAGCGACCAACTTTGGTCCCTAACCCAAATATTATTTTATAAAATCTGGACAATAGAGACCAAAGTTGGTCACTAAATTAAGAATTTAATTCATTTTTTAAAGATAAGCTGTCATGACCCGGATTTTCCACCATCGGGAGTCGTGATGGCACATACTAGCAAGAGATAGGCAAGCCAACTTAACTACTTTTGTACATCACAATATTAATGACATAACGGCTTTACCATCTAAAACAAAATGCTTAACATACTGATAAATTGAATGTTGCGACCAAAAACACTCACGCAAGTGTACGTGATCGTCAAGTAATAGAGTAGTGAGTAGACTATCGTTCCCACGAAACTTATGATTTACTATTGACTGATTCAAACACAGTTACTTTATTTATCCCAATAGATTTTTTGCAAAATAAAGAAATACTTGTTTTACAACCTAAACTATCAAAAAATAATATAACTAGAGCAATTAACCAAATGAATAACAATTTTCAGTAATAAACAATATGAGAGGATATTCCACGGTCACGGGCTAGTTAACAATCGGGTTGTGTCTTGGCTTAAAATGACTAATCGATTTATCCGGGTTATTGATTGACATGGTTTATATTACTCATAAAAATCTGTCGAGTTCTTACTTGCCTATTCAAGTTAACTCAATGCCTATATGTCTATGGAATTAAGATTAACAAGAACACATTTACAATTCCTGTATTTCAACCAAGCAAGGCAATTTGGTATATGTCTATCCCAATTGCTAATCCGTTTCCCGAGGCCCGGGTTCAAGAACTTGCTCTATTTAATTCTATATGCAATCAAAGTTTTCACTTTTGAGTTCAACACAAGATTCATAGATAGTATTTCACTGTTAGCTACTCAGCAAAATAACTAAAATTAGAATTAAATAAACAACCCAGTATAATAAACCAATTTTGTCAAATTAGGCCTCCAACAACAAAATTCATGTTTTACCCATGACCCTAGAACAATGGGGTTTAGCCACTCATACTAGTATTCATCACAAATAGATTCAATTTCATCACAATTAACAAAAATAAAGAGAAGAAAAGAAGAACTTGATGATCCAAATCCCTCCTTGCCTCTTGACTCTTTATTTCTTGCTTTAGCCTATGAAAACCTTGATAAAACGTCCTTGGACGAGCTTGAATTTATATAGGTTGAGTGAATTTTCTTCTAGATTTTCACTTTTGCTCCTAACACAACCTTCCCGAAATTTGACCTAGCGCGGTCGCGCATCTGGCCGTGCTAGTTTGCTGAGGGTTCTATCTTGGATGCGCTAAATTAGCGCGGGAGCGCATCTGGGCGCGCTAGCCACAGTTGTTCAATTTCCTTGATTCTTTTCCTCGTCTTCAACCATACTCAGCTCCGAGGGGTCTTTATTGTTCCAAAATGGTTCCAATTACATTTTATTGTATAACATATGCTACTTAACATAAAATATATACAATTCACAATTAAAGCCCATTCTTCATCAATTAATCATAATATAATATTGGAATATAATCAAGCGAAAACATAAACAATAGCTAAATCACCTAGATTTCGTCAATTATCAACACCCAACACTTAATTTATTGCTAGTCCTCGAGCAATCAAACTATACTCTTTAGAGATTCCTTCACTCAACCATTTTCCCTAACGCATTACACCCAGAACAATTTACATACACTATGCCTAGCAGCGAACAATCTTAGCCTTAAACGTCGACTCTCAAGTGCCATGAAACATTCATACTTCCTCAAAGTACTCTATACAGAAGTCAAGACTTGCTTTTCCGTCACAAATCATATGCCCTCACAATCAAATCAACGAAAATTGAAATCAATCTGCACATTCGAGTCATGTACTCACATATATCAAAGAAATCACTCACCCTCACAAAAGAAGTCACATGCAATGCAATTGGTACCATAAGCTTTCCCTTAATGTAAATCTCTACTAATGTAGGTTCAGTTGATCTAAAATTAATTAGGAATTTTTCATGGTTGCAATGTGGGCTGAGAAATGGGTAGGATATATTTGGGAATAGTGACTAACTCTCCTAAGCTCTTTAACACATCACATTATCACTTTTAAGAGCAAATTATTCAACCCACTTTACTTTCACAAAAATATCACCCTACAAATACTTCCTTCTTCTTTAATCACTCTATTAATTCATACACACTAGCTGGAACAAGACACAATGTATTCATATATCTTTTTTTCCAGTTTATTCTTCTTTTTCTTTTCACTTTCCGCTAGTGGTGTAATATTTTACAAAACAAGTGCACCTTTCTTCCTTCTATTGGTTCCAGTCAAAAGCCACCCTCACTTAGTTCCTTCTTACTTCTTTTAGTGCTCATCTCACCATTAAAGTTTTTTAAGAGGTAAAAGGATCAAAACAAGATTAATTAAGAAAAAAAGGGTATAGGCTTATAATGTGGGTGCCAAACAAAAGTCTGTAGGCTAAAAATGGTTAACTAGGAATAAATTTTATTTGTGATAAGCAATTAAGCTCAAAAAGGTCAAAGAAAGCCTAACATCATTTTTCAAACCGAGCATCACCTAAAATTTCGCTTCAACTCATATACCGGGCAAGTTTTAGACACAAGTACAATACACGAACTACACAAAAACCTCACCACACCTGGCATATGACTCATTTAGATTAGCTTATCAAGACGCTCCGTCACGAGCATTCAATTCAGTAACAAACATACAGATTAAGACACTTTATTGAGATTCAACAAATAAGACTAAGCGCTACACTCAAGGGGTCTATTGTGTTCAGGTGTGTCAATGCTATGGGTTTCTTTTGGTTCTCTTGCTCGTAGCCCATTAACCTAATCTACATATCAAAAAAGAAAAACAAAAATAAAAAAAATACCTATACTCGGTTCAAGTTAAACCCTTAAAAATCAACTGTGGCCAAAAGAAAAACCAAGAGGGAGTTGCTTAAGAGAATCGGAGGAATCTCTGCAATCTGGTGAACAAATTTTTACCTAAAGAAATGAAAAAACTGTTTGCATAACATTGACCATTACCATCTCAAAAAACCAAATAAAACCATCTTCTCTTGCCAAATGATTCAACCTAAAGATACAACAGATACATATCCTGAACCGGACGGGGAATTCCTTTGGAATATACAAAGCATCATGGAAGAACAGGACCGATGTCAAATTTTGACAAAGAAGGAAAAAGAACTACTATATCATAGGTACGAAAATTTCCCTACAAATAGGTCTGGCTTCAACAACCCATAAGGGACGACTTGCCAAGCTAAACAAATAGTTAATTTGTTTATAATCGCAAAAGTTTTCCTGCAAAGAGGCTGACTTCAACAACCCATAAAAGATGGCTTTCCAAGCTACACAACTCAGAAAACTTTTGTACAAAAACCAACGTTATCTGTTCATAACTCAGAAAACTTTCGCACTACAATAAGCTAACTTTAACATAGTATTCTTACTCTATGTTCATACATGGACCGAACTTTCCATCCATTCTAAAGAAATAACAAGAGTGAAATTTAGAAAGCACTCATATGTAATATATCACAAATGATTTACAAAGGTTACAAGATGATCCTACCATTACCACAAGGCCTCCTTTATATAGGGCTAGGAGGTTATTACAAGACAAACTTTCAAAATAAAATAAACCTATCTTACATGGCGAACTTATCTACATGTGGATCCTTCTTGGCATGTGAAGGACTTTAGGTAAACCAACTAAAATTACTTGAAAACATGTGAAATGGGTAAAATATACATGGTGTATCATGTGGAAGCATGAGGTAGCATGTGACACCATTTGAAAATATTGTGTTGAATGTGACGAAGCATGTGGAAGCATGTGAAAACAAGTGAAAGTGGGGCCCCGATGGTATGGAAAGATGTGAGAATTTGTCTCGGCATGGGTAGGATATTTTTGAGGGTTTTTTGGTAGGTAATGTAGGATTATGGTGGGATTATCAGGGATTTAGATAATTAATTCTAGGATTGTCTTCTAGGAATCTTTTCAAAGACCTTGTGTAGTAATGCCTTGAACTGGATGACCCTTCTCCGCTATGTTCTTTCTTCTTTGGATTGAGAGATGTAATCCGCAAATTTAATATGGAAATGTAATGAGTGATCTTTTCTCGGATGACTTCGTATGGAGTTTGATATTCTTTTGCTGCTTCCCGGACTCTTTCCAAGTGAGGATGAGCGTTGGTGTAATTCCAGCTTGCCCAATCTTTTGGCCATATCTCTTTCGGGATGCACCTATTTTGCTGAAAAAGAATTCTTTGTGCCTCGCTATATTCTTCCTCCATTGATAAAATGAACGCGGAAATTTCCACCAGAATGATGACTCTGCTTGTGCTTGGACTTTTCCATTAATGATCGTTACTGGCCTATGAACATGAATACCTTTACTGTGTAGGAATCGAGTAAGCATTTCATCTAATATCTTCTAGGCTTGAACCATAATAAAAATACTTTAAGAGCGAGTGCAATGTTATCAAAATCCTTGAAGACGTTGCATTTGAATTCCATGAAAATATATTACTGATGGCATAGGTACCAGAAAAACCATAATAATTCTTGTGGAAAATCCTTGGCTTGAGCGATGAATATTTGTCAGAGCGGATATTCTGGATTGATCCCATAAGGCTTGAGAATTAATCCTCCATATTGCTGGAAAACTTGGAGCTCATAATAAGTTCTTCTTTCTATAATAATTGACGGATCAAAGGGATCCATGAGGTTGAACAACTCCGCTGGATGATCTGTTGGCTTTAGTGAACTTGACCCTGGTACATTTGAAAACATGTAGATGTTGATGATTATCTTATGCTTTTTCTTCATTTGTGCGGGTGAAAATCTCTTTGAGAAGTCTTCTGGTAGAGATAGAAAATCTACGAGAATATTATCCTTTCCTTTTAGGTGCCTGACTTGAAATTTATATGGAGAAAACCATTGAGCCCATCTGAGAATCTGAGGATTGGGAATAATTTTTGAATTTATCTGGATTATCTCTGGGAAAGCCTTCATATTCATCTCTATTAGAAATTCTGTATGGATAAGGAAGAAATTAAATTTCTTGATTCCATTCTTTACTGCAAGAATTTCCTTGAAAGTGCAGTGATTATGTTGTTCGGCATCTTTGAATTTTCCACTGACATATCCACATATTTTCCTCTGGCCGTCTCTTTCTTCAAATAAAATTGCACCCCGATATTCATGGCTGGCATCAGTTTGCAATATCTTTTTTCCACCTAATGGGATGTAGAGAGACTTGACATTTTTTTATATTTCCTTTATTTTTCCAACTGCTTCATCCTATTTCTCTCCCCATGCTGGAGAATTTTTCTTGATCATTTCTGTGAGCGGTGAAATGTATGTATAGATATTTCAATTAAAATCTCTTACATAATTTATTACACCCAAGAACTGTTGGATATGCTTTATTGTGAGATTGGTATCCAGAAATTTGAGCACTTCCTGACATATATGTGGTCTTGGACTGTATTCCCCTTGGGCAAAGTGTATTTCGAGAAAATCAATCTCCTTTTTGAGCAAGAACCATCTTTTTTACAGAAAGCATGATCATGTACTGTCTTACTAATGCCTCAAATTAAAGAAGCAAGTTGACACGTTTCTCCAATGTATTACTAAATAGCAGGATGTCATCAATGTAAACTAAAGGTATGGATGATGGGTTGGAAGATCTTTATCATGGATTTTTGGAATAAAGAGGATGCAGTTTTCAACCCAAAGGGCATGACTTTCCATTGGAAGTGATGGTCGGGGTTGGAAAATCCCGTTTTGGGTCTATCTTCAGGGTGGATTCCCAATTGCCAAAATCCATATTCTAAATCAAACTTAGAAAAATATTTGGCCTTGGCTAAGTGGGAGAAAAGGATAAGTTTATTTGGGATAGGGAACTTATCATCTTGGAGAAAATGGTTAAGTGGCTGGTAATTGATGACTAACCTGAGTTTTCCTCTAGTCTGTTCAGCTCTTTTGTTGACATAAAATCCTTCGCATGCCCATTTTGAGTCTGATGGATCTATCAGATCAAATTATAAAAGTTCTTCAACAAGCTGAAGATGGTCTGAATTCATCCCTGAATGGTTGGATTTTGTTGGATTGATATTTTCATTATTCTTGAAAGGGAGCTTGATAAACAAACTCTTCGTTTTTCCATAACGGGTGTTTCCCTTTCTTCATGAAATCCTTGTGGGATTCAACACATGAATGTTCAATGAGAGTTTGCTCAATATCTTTGATTTGTTCATCGTTGATAATTTGGAATAGCCTTGGAATCTCAGAAGAAGGTCTGAACTATTTTTTAAAAGCTATCCCTTTAGCCATGATCTGGAGTTGATCTCTAAGTTGTCTATATATGTCGAACCCAATAATAAGATCCTTTCCTGGTACATCAGATCCTAGCAGCTTGGTTCTGTACTTCAATCTTAGAAAGAATTCAATTGTGATCGGGTGTTTTGTGACGACAATTGTGGTCAAGATTGCATTTGATGCAGTGTTGAAATCCTTAAAATGCGGCACCCATTGATCTTCATGGAGAATAGAAGGATTTATGAGTGAAGAAGCAGCTTTGGTATCGATAAAAGCAATAACTCGAGTTGGTTTATCTCATTTGGATTAATAGACCTTGAGTTCTACTTGAGGAACAACTGCGAGAGCATTGATCTCCTCTCGGGCTTCGATCACTGGTTGTGAAATTTAGTATTGCTCATTGCCTTTATCTTCATAGATATTAAGAGAGAATAAAGTTTCTCATTAGGTTCATCATCTACAGAGAGTATGGATTCAAGGTCCTCCTCTTTTCCAAGATGTATGCTAGTGTAATCTTCGATTTCTTTATGGAGTTTGATAGATCTTCTTGATTGTGGAAAACTTTTTACGAAATGTCCAATCTTATGGAAAATATAGCATATGTTCTTTTTGTGAAAATTTCATGGCCTTCTGCGCTTGAAATATTTTGTGTGTTTCTTGGACCTTGATTTTTCGTCTATAATTCTTGGCCATATAAACCTCCTGAATTATCTCCTTCGTGTGGATGTGCGGCAGGAACATCCTGATCCGATGATTAGATCAGATTTGCGGCATGCTTTGTCAATGGCTGGATTATGCTGGATAATTTGCTTTAGGGCTGAGTGGTTTGTACAAATATCATCCAATGCAATGAAAATAGCTTTCCTGATGTAACCAATTTGTGGGATTGTGATTGACTGAAACTTTTCTTCAATGATGGTTATAGTTCGGCTTGCCAACAACTTTGGAAGGGAAGAGACAAAGGCTTTCTTCAAATTGATGTCTCTGCCAATTTCAAAGTATGTCTTCGCCATTTTTGAAAATGTCTGTCAATGTCGTTTCTATCGAATGTCACACACTTCATCTTAAAGAGTTGTCTTCAAATGTTCTCCTGTATTTGGCCAGTATCTCTGCCAAAAACATCATGTAGGATTGTGATGTTGAAGGCAAAATCTTGGGAAGTAAGAAAAGTATTTTTGTCTTGAATTCCAAGTGAGTTCCACCTGTCCCTGAGGATTCCTAAGAACCGTGAAGGGAGTTTTGGCAGGATGATATACTTTTCTCTTTCCACCAGATTTTTTGTTACTATCACAGTATGTAAGTCTTGGATCATTTGAGACCATTTTGAAACTTTGATGTCATCTAAGGTGAAAGTGTAGAAACTAGTTCCAACTGGTTTTGACACCATGGGCTCATATCTTCTTTCTGGGATTGGATCATCTGTCATGCCTTCTTGTTCCTCATCTACTTCAGATACTTCTGGGTCCCTTGGCTGGTTTACAAATATTGGGGGATTGTCTTCTTCGGAAGAGTTTGCCATGGATTCATTACTAGACTGAGAGCTATCTTCCATTGATTCATCGTCTGATGAATTCAGAGATTCCGACCATGGAGTATCTTCTTCTGATATGTACCTTGACTGGGAGACATAGAGGTTTGGAGCCTTTTGGTCAGAAATTATCAAATTTTCAGGGTTGGACCCTTTTAAATTTTCTTCTTGGTCTCACCTTTTCTTGGTTTGTTTTTGTGCTGCAAGGGCATCTTTCCTTTCCCAAACCATTTTTGCGATATGAAAATCATTTTCTTCTTTTAAGGGTTGGGCGAAAGATATCGGATTTTTTGAGGTAGATGGAAAAGTAGAAAAGGTGTTGTCTAATTTAGGTAGGGTATATGCTTGTGGAGACTTGGGGAGGCAGGTAGGTTTTTAAGAGTAGACAGGGGTTTTTTGTGGCTCAAAGTGGTCATTTCTCAGAAGTTGAATTTGTTCTTTGATGGAAATCGTTTCGTTTTGTTGTTTTTGGAAGAATTGGAAAACTGAAGTTCTTGGCGGACAAATATCCTATTGTAAATTTGCCAATCTTAGTTCCAAGGCTTTGATTAGTTCGACATGGTGAGGTGATTGTCGACGCCCCTATTTTTCTAAGGTGAAAAGCGGGTTTTGACATTATGGATGAAATTACTCTTTTATCCTCTTTCGTGGAATTTGGGTTATGGATTTTGGAGAGTCGCCACCTAATGATTATAGTACATTAGGACACTTTTAAAGAAAAGAAGAAGATTTTGGAAAAAAACCATAGTTCGGGTAAGGGCTTGAGATTATCTCGAGGGGAAGGTGTTAGTCACCACTCAAGATCCACTAGTGTGGTTCCCGGCCATGCTTAATTGTGACTTTAAGAAGAGTGGGAATAAACAAGAAAAGTTTGCACGTAAGAAGTATAAACAAGTTGAAATTTTCTAGAGAATAAAGATACAAGTTATTTTGGAAAGAGAAAGCTTAGTTGAAGGAAAACATTAATCTAAGACAAATCATCAATAAATAAAGAAGGAGAAAAGGATCCTAGGGTTAAATGTACTATGGATCACATTGGTGCAATACCCAGCAATCATTCTCACACGAGATACTAATGCACCAGTCATCATATCCATACTCTACCCTTCCCACCCCGTTAAGGTGTTAAAACGCGATTAGTCTTGTTTTACTTATTGCATGCTAGTACCCGCCCCAACCTATCAGTCCTGGGGTATTAGGACTTATAATCCTAAAAGAGGAAGAAAGGAATGAGGCTATACATGGAGTTTCAAAGGATAAAAGTCTAATTCGGCATTCAAAACAAATACCAAGTAGGCGAAAGAAGAAGAAGACAAACCAAGGCTCAAAGAAACCCCTTTAAACAGATAACATATAGTTTAGCGTGCCTTCCATATACTGGTTTGGTCATAAATTAATTTTAAGCGGCAGACAGACCAATTTAACACATAGAATTAAATAAAAGGTCTATATTAGGCAACTTGGATTCATTTGTTAGGATCTGGAGTATTTTACCGAATTATTAATTAAGGACTTAATACAGAAAAGTTTTGGAAATAGAAGCAGAAGCTTGGAAATTGTAGAAGTTCAGAAAGGTTTCGAAAATCGCTAGAACTGTTTAAATAAATGTACAGCAGAGTTTCAAAAGTAAAGTGTTTATAAAAGGAGGCAAGAGTTTGAAATTTATTTCAAAAGTAACTTCAAAATAGAAAATTCAGGCAGAGAATTGAAAAAAAAAATGATTTTAGGAACGCGCATTTATTAAGCTGCAGACAGGTTTGGACGAGTCCGTTGAAAACATTGAAAAAGAGTTGCCAGATTACTGATTATATAACTTAAGCGAACTTTGAGACCCTATAGGCAGGATATCTACTTTGGTTTTATTTGCTCATTGCTATTTTAAACGTTTAAGGCAGGGGAGTATTGTGTTACCCTATTGTTTGCCTATTGTTTTATGCAATTCCATAGGCATGACTTCTATATGCTTGAATAAAGAAGAATGCAAGCCTATAAACATGATCTCTAGGTGATTTAATCATTTTAGAAGCACATAGGCATGATATCTAGGCGATTGAAAGTGATAAAACCCTTTAGGCATGATATCTAGGTGATTCAAAGTATAAAGATCCTATAGTCATGATATCTATGTGATTCAAAGTAATAAAATCCTATAGGCATGATGTCCACCCTTAACATATACAAGCAACTAAAAACCTCTCCCATACCCTTTACTACTATACTCCCCAAGTTCTTATTACAAAGTTGTTATTACAGATCCAAAAGTAAAAAAAAAATACATCATAGCCCACAACTAGATCCAAACTCCCTAATGTAATCTTAATATCCAATACATGTGTTTTACCAAATCCGGGTTCCAGATACCAAGGCCTTCTCTTAGAGCATTTCAGAGCTTCAAGAGCCCAGGAAATGCTTACACTCTAAAGAGTGAATGTTATAACAGAGTAGTGCAATGTATGGAATTACATGCCCTCAGGCATCCAGGTTCAGAGGGAGCTCTAGGGTCCCTAAGCATGGTTTACCAAAGGGGGTAGAACTTTAGAACTAGGAGTAAGTGCAAAGTAATGGGGGAACCTCAACAGGAGGTGGTCATACCTAGCCATGGCATAGATTTACACACCCCTGACCTCTTGCTCAGATTAAAACAAATAAGAGCAGACTCTCATAGAGTTAAACTTAGGTCTGAATGGTGATTAGGACACCAACAGACCCAAATTATAGCTCAACGCATAAAGGGGGAAAGGGAATTGGTAAAAATTGAGTAAAGACTCGGAAGAGTCTAGTTCTAGATCAAAGAGAACAATTCAAAGTGTTGCCATGATTCGGGACAATAGTCACATACAAAAGGAATGGAGGGAAGGGATTAAAACATAACAGATTGAAAGCACAAGGAGGCATATCATGCTTGAATATAATCACATAATGCAGGAAATAATGAGAAAACACACAAGAAAGAAAGATAGAAGAGGAGAATGGAACTCATAACAAAGAGGATGCTATTTAACATAGAAGAACATACCAGTTGCAAATTCTAGAACAACAGAATAGTAACAGTAAACAAACAGCCAGGAACAATAGGAACAAACTCAAGAACCTATCACAAGTACTCAGGAGTTCAAACAGCAGGAGGTAAAGATGCAGATGCTCACTAGTAGTATAGAAAAATAGAGAGTAGCAATGGTAGTAGTAAAGAATATTTCAAGACAGAGATGTGAATTTTGATTTGGATTTGCAGTCAGAATTCGATGATGGAGTGAAGAGAGGAGCGGAAACTTATACTTTAAGTCATGTATTAAGGAAAGAAAATAATCGAGTATCAATCAATTAGTAGAGGTTCCTTTAATTAAGGAATCCCAATTTGATCAGTGAAGGACATGAAGTATTTAAGGAAAGGGGATCAAATAAACAACAGTGTGCATAGTATACAAATAAGGGTAAATACATAAAAGTTATTTATTGACAAGTTTTTGAAATACGTGGTTTGTGCAAATAAGGTAAGAAGATCAATTAATAAGCAGTAAATCAAAAGGTCTGAAATTTTTATGCGAATGAATCAAGTCCGAAAAAAGGAGAAAGGTTTTACTTAGGTTGAGTCACAGGCAAACAGTGGAAAGAAATCAATCAAGCTATATTCAGTAGAAATTTTGAACTAATTGCAAATTTGAAAAACCATTTAAGGGGAAATTCATAGTATATAAGGAGCATACGAACACATCAAACATGAAAAAAGACCGTACTCTCATTGTAAAGAATCAGTAGGAAAATCTAGTGTAGAAAAGATTTTGGCAAAAGGTCTGAACCATATGAAAAACAGAGATGACTTCAGAAATTGAAATCAAACTAGTTCAGAGGTGAGAACATGCAAGTCATATACAAGTGGTCTGAAAACGCCCAAATTCTAGGGTTTCCGCCATTAATCAAGTGTAAAGATGAAAGCAGACAAATCAAGCAAAAGTAATAACTAAATAAGTTTACAAGACCCAATGGATCTAAAACCTTAAGCATTTCCGGAAAACATAATAAGAGAACAAGATATTGTAAAAGAACTCATAAAGCAATGGTAGAAGAAATCAAGGTAGATGAAAACACAGTGGAGAAAATACAGTAAGAACACATAGGACTCTCAGCAGAACAAGTAAAATTAAAGAAAACCCTAAGTCGGAGAAGACAAACAGTTTTGAAAGCAAAGTTATGGAAGAAATTTAGAGGAATCATTTGAAAAGCTTAAGATACGTGGATCTAGAGCAGATCTAGAGAAAATAGGAAAACTCGAAAGGCTAGAGTTTCAGAAGAACCCCATAAGTGAGAGAGGCCTGGAAAAAGGGTCTGCTCCGACTCGAGTGAGTCAGAGATGGATTCATAGGGCTAGGATATGCCGGAGCCAAGCCGAAGATGGCCGTAAAACTCGAATCGGTGGAGATCTGAGCGAAGACCTTCAAGCTCGAACCTTGAATCTTCCAGTAACAGGTGTATGGGGGTAGGTGAGGGTGAGTATAGGCTACCCAGGGCTTGGGACGCCATTGATTCCGATGGAACAAGGTGGAAACCGGCGGGATAGGGCTAGGGTTTTGGAGATGTTTAGAGAGGATTTAGGAGACGAAGGGATTTTAGGGCGGCTGTTTGTAAAAAATGAATTAGGGTTAGGGGTAGTTGGAAAATTAAAAAGGAAATAAAGACTGTGGGCCATTGGTCTAGGATTAAAAGTAGAACCGGGCAGATTTAATTACACCAGTAAGAGGCGGGTTAAAATAAAAAATTGGGTCGTTTAATTAGGGTTAGATTGGGGTCCAAATCGGCTATAATTGAAAGCAATTGAGGCCAAAATTAAAATAGCTATTTCCCTTTGAATTTTTAAAAATAGTAAAAGATGTTAAAAATAAAATTAAAAGTACAAGGTTTGTAAACAATATGTAAGTATTAATTTAAAAATATTGGGATCGATTTTATAATTATAATTTCTATTAATTCTGAAAATGGGCTAAAATTGCAATTTCATGCAATTTAGTTTTGAAAATACCACATGGACTCGAAATATTATAAAAAAATCATGTAATTATGTTTTTATGTAAATGTAAGAATAAAATAAACTATTCTCCAAAATGGCATGTTTTGGGAATAATTACTGGGATTTATGGTGTAAAAATAGGCCATAAATTAATTTAATAATGCCAAGATCTTTTGGGGTGCTCATATATGCATATGAAGGCTATTTTGAAAGTATTTTGAGGTGTAAAAATACATAGGAAAAAGTTGGGTATCAACAACGATATCTGCTCTATCTTTTTCTCAATTGTTTCCACTTTGCTCATCATTTTGTTTTGTGTATGGCCATGTTTTTTATGGTATTGCCAATGTTGTTCAGCACCTTATTTTAGCATATGGAGTTTTCTAATTTCCAGTTTATTGTTGATTCGATATCACTGGTTGAGGGTTTTTCTCCAGTAGGTAGCACTGTGTTTTTCTTGGGAATTCTTGGAGCATGGCTTATACCCTCTTTTTCAAAAGGTTGAAGTGAAGGAAAATATTGGGTATGACTGGAGCTTGAAGGACTTCGCATGAATATCTGTGATTGTGGGGGATTTGTAGTTTTTAGAGTTGGTGAAGTTTTATGTTCAGGTGGCCTTTTGGATTCTGGGGTATGGGCTGACGGCGATTTGGGTATGGTTTCACTATCCTCCAAGCTTGGAGTGAATTTTTCTGGCAATTTTGGCCATTCCTTAGGTTTGCAACTGACAAGAAATTCATTTTTATTTGGATGGCTTAATGAGCCAATTGAGTGATCTTTATTTTCATATTTGGCTCGAAATTGTTTTTCAGTTTTCCCTTTTTTCTTGGATTTGGTTTTGTTTGATTGAGCCGGAACCTTTCATCATATTCTCCGATTTGATCTTCCAAATAGTCTTGACACTCGCAATCAAGATCCCAAGGGAAGTGTCCCGTAAAGGGGCATTTGAACCACCAAGTTCTTTTTCCTTCTTTGTCAAAATTTTGACACCAGTCATATTCTTCCATGATGCTTTGTATATTCCAAAAGAACTCTCCGTCCGGTTCAGGATATGTATCTGTTGTATCTTTGGGTTGAATCATTTGGCAAGAGAAGATGGTTTTATTTGTTTTTTTGAGATGGGAATGGTCAAAGCTTATGCAAACTGTTTTGTCTAAAAGTTGCTTCACCAGATTGCAGAGATTCCTCTGATTCTCTTAACTTTCCATAATTAGTGATCCAGGAATCAGGAAGAATTTTGACAAGTTCTTCTCTGGAAATTTGTCTGAGTATTTTGGTGCACATGGTTTTTCCTTTGGTAGCATCAATATTTAAGAGCAAAGCATTTTCTTCTCAGGGAAGGCAAAGATCCATGGCATGATTTTGGACTCGCCACGCCTTTTGGTGATGAAGAGTGGCTTGGATGGAATCATTGACTTGTGGGTCTCCCTGGATTTGGACTTGGATTTTTAGTGCTTCAGTTAGGTAGAAGTCATAAAGAGACATGTTGAAATTTTGAAAGATAGTTATGAAGACAGTTCTAACATTCAAGGTAACTTCTGCAGTACCCAAATTTGCATGTTGGTACTCCAAGTATCTTGTATCTAGAAGAGAAAGTCGAGCTACAACAGTTTGACCTTTTTTCCTTGATATGTTAAGGTGATTCGGATAGCACCAAAATGGATATGGGTAAAACCATGATCTCTCCATTGTCTGGGAAAATCATCTGGGATTTGAAGGGTGATAAATTTTTCCTCTCGAGTGGAAAGAATAGGATGCTGGTCAAGCTTTAAGGCAACAACATATTCTCTGAGTCCTTTTGTTCTGTGTTGGACTAAGGAACAGATTTGGGTCTAGGGTGTAAAGGACTTTTTGGCGAAAGCTTAATAGGGGTTTATGAGGGGTAGTTCAGTGGAGTATATTTTTCTTTCATCGGGTAGGATATCTACTTTATAGAGGTAATCATATTTTTTGGACAGTGTTTTGTATAGAGTAGGAGACATATTCATTTTTGCTAGGGAAGAGGAAGATGGAAATGACTCAGAAATATTTAGCAAACTGTTCCTCCCTACGAAGGGATAACCTGGCTCTGATACCACATGATAAAGAACATAGTAAGAGACTCCAAGAAAGAAAACTATATCATAGATACGAAAGTTTCCCTACTAAGGGGTTGTCTTGAACAACCCATATGGGACGGCTTGCCAAGCTACACAAACAGTAAATTTGTTTATAGTCACAAAAGTTTTCCTACAAAGAGGCTAGCTTCAACAACCCATAAGGGATGGCTTGACAAGCTACACAACCCAGAAAATGTTTGTACTATGACCAATATTAGGTGTTTATAACCCAGAAAACTTTCACACTAAAATAAGCTAACATTAACAGAGTATTCTTACTCTATTTTAATAGATGGACCGGCCTTTCCATCCATTCAAAAGAAAGAATTAGAGGGTAATATAGAAAGCACTCATATGTAATATATCACAAAAGATTTACAAAGGTTACAAGATGATTTGGAATAGCCCTGGAATATCAGAATAAGGTCTGAACTGATTTTTAAAAGCTATCCCTTTAGCCATGATCTGGAGTTGATCTCTAAGTTGTCTATAAATGTTTAACCCAATAATAAGATCCTTTCCTAGTACATTAGATCCTAGTAGCTTGGTTCTGTACTTCAATCCTGGAAAGAATTCAATTGTGACCTGGTGCTTTGTAACGACAGTTGTGGTCAAAATTACATTTAATATTGTGTTGAAATCCTTAAAATGCGGCACCCATTAATCTACAGGGAGAACAGAAGGATTTATGAGTGAATAAGTAGCTCTAGTATCGAGGAAAGCATTAACTCGAGTTGGTTTATCCCATTTGGATGAATAGACCCTGAGTTCTACTTGAGGAATGACTGCGAGAGCGTTGATCTCTTCTCGGGCTTCGATCACTGGTTCTTAAATTTGGTGTTGCTTATTGCCTTGATCTTCATATATATCAAGTGAGAATAAAGTTTCTTCATTAGGTTCATCATCTACAGAGAATATGGATTCAAGGTCCTCCTCCTTTCCACGATGTATGCCAGTGTAATCTTCGATTTCTTTAAGGAGTTTGACAAAGCTTCTTGATTATGGATAATTTTTTGCGAAATGTCCAACCTTATGGAAAATAAAGTATTTGTTCCTTTTGTGAAAATTTCCTGGCCTTCTGCGCCTGAAATATTTTGTGCATCTCTTGGACCTTGATTTTCCATCTGGAGTTCTTGGCCATCTGAACCTGTTGAATCTCCTTTGTCTAGATGTGCGGCAGGAACATGCTGATCCGGTGATTAGATCAGATTTGCAACATGCTTTGTCGAGTGCTGGATAGTGCTGGATAATTTGCTTTTGGGCTGAGCGCTTTGGACAAATATCATCTAATGCAACAAAAATAGCATGCCTAATGTAACCAATTTGTGCGATTGTGATAGACTGACACTTTTCTTCAATGATGCTCATGGTTCGGCTTGCCAACAACTTTGGAAGGGATGAGACAAAGGCTTGTTTCAAATAGATGTCTCGTCCAATTTCAAAGTATATCTTCGCCATTTTTTGAAAATGTCTGTCCATGTTGTTTCTGTCGAATGCCAACACTTCATCTCAAAGAGTTGTCTTCGTATTTTCTCCTATATTTTGCCAGTATCTCCGCAGAAAACTTCATGTAGGATTCTGATGTTAAAGGGAAAATCTTGGGAATTAAGAAAAATATTTTTGTCTTGAATTCCAAGTGAGTTCCTCCAGTCCCTGGGGATTCCTGAGAACCGTGAAGTGAGTTCTGACAGGATGATATACTTTTCTCTTTCCATAAGATTTTTGGTTACCATCCAAGTACAGAAGTCTTGGATCCTTTGAGGCCATTTTGAAACTTTGATGTCATCTAAGGTGAAAGTGTGGAAACCAGTTCCAACTGGTTTTGACGCCATGGGCTCATATCTTCTTTCTGGGATTGGCTCATCTGTCATGCCTTCTTGTTTCTCATCTACTTCAGATACTTTTAGGTCCCTTGGTTGGTTTACAAATATTGGGGGATTGTCTTCTTCGGAAGAGTTCGTCATGGATTCATTACTAGACTGAGAGATATCTTCCATTGATTCATCGTCTGATGAATACAGAGATTCCGACCATGGAGTATCTTCTTCTGGTATGTATCTTGGCTGGGAGACATAGAGGTATCCAGCCTTTTGGTCAGAAATCATCAAATATTCAGGGTTGAACCTTTTGAACTTTTTCCCGTGTCTCACCTTTTCTTGGTTTGTTTTGTGCTGCAACGGCATCTTTCCTTTCCCAAACTATTTTTGCGATATCAAAATCATGTTCTTATTTTAAGGGTTGGGTGAAAGAGATTGGATTTATTGAGGTAGATGGAAAAGTAGAAAAGGTGTAGCCTAATTTAGGTGGGGAATATGATTGTGGAGACATGGGGAAAAAGGTAGGTTTTGAAGAGTAGACTGGGGTTTTTTTGGCTGAAAGTGATCATTTTTCAGAAGTTGAATTTCTTCTTTGATGGAAATAGTTTCCTTTTGTTGTTGTTGGAAGAATTGGAAAAGTGAAGTTCCTGGCGAACAAATCTCGTATTGTAAATTTGCCAATCTTAGTTCCAAGGCTTTGATTAGTCCGGTATGGTGAGACGATGTCTGCTCCATCCTTTTCTCAATTGTTTCCACTTTGCTCATCATTTTGTTTTGTGTATGGGCCACGTTTTTTAGCCAATGTTGTTCAGCACCTTTTTTTGGCATATGGAGTTTTCTGATTGCCAGTTATTTGTTGCTTCGATGTCACTGGTTGGGCGTTTTTCTCCAGTAGGTAGCATTATGTTTTTCTTGGGAATTTATGGAGCATGGCTTATACCCTCCTTTTCAAAAGGTTGAAGTGATGGAAAATCTAAGGTTTGAGTGGAGCTTCATGGACTTAGATGAATATCTGTGGTTGTGGGGGACTTGTGGTTTTTTGAGTTGGTGAAGTTTTAGGTTCATGTGGCTTTTTGGATTTTGGGGCATGGGCTGACGACGATTAGGGTACGGTTTCACTATCCTCCCACCTTGGAGTGAATTTTTCTTGAAACTTTGGAAATTCCTAGGGTTTGTAACAGACAAGAACTTCATATTTACCTGGAGGTCATAATGATCCAATTGAAGGGTCTTTATTTTTATATTTGGCTTGAAATTGTTTTTCAGTTTGTTCCTTTTTCTTGGATTTTGGTTTGGTTTGATTGAGGAGAGACCTTTCATCATATTTTCCGATTGGATCTTCCAAACAGTCTTGACAGCCGCAATCAATATCCCAATGGCAATATCACGTAAAGGGGCATTTGAACCACCAAGTTCTTTTTCCTTTTTTGTCAAAATTTTGACACCAGTCATGTTCTTCCATGATGCTTTTTATATTCCAAAAGAACTCTCAGTCCGGTTCAGGATATGTATCTGTTGTATCTTTGGTTCGAATCATTTGGCAAGAGAAGATGGTTTTATTTGGTCTTTTGAGATGGGAATGGTCAAAGCTTATGCAAACGGTTTTGTCATTTCTTTTGGTAAAAGTTGGTTCACCAGATTGAAGATATTCGTCCAATTCTCTTAAATTTTCATAATTAGTGATCCAGGAATCAGGAAGAATTTTGACAAGTTCATCTCTGCAAATTTGTCTGGGTATTTGGATGCACATGGTGTTTCCTTTGGTAATATCAATATTTAAGAGTAAAGCATTTTCTCCTCCGGGATGGGAAAGATCCATGGCATGATTTTGGACTCGCCACGCCATTTGGTGATGAATAGTGGCTTGGATGAAATCTTTGGCTTGTGAGTCTCCCTAGATTTGGACTTGGATTTTTAGGGCTTCAGTTAGGTACGGGTCATAAAGGGACATGTTGAAATTTGGAAAGATAGTTATGAAGACAGTTCCAACATTCAAGGTAACTTCTGAAGTACCCAAATTTGCATGTTGGTACTCCAAGTATCTTGTATCGAGAAGAGAAAGTCAAGCCACAACATGTTGACGTTTTCTTCCGTGATATGTAAAAGCGATTCGGATAGCACCAAAATGGTTGTTTTTTTATATTTCCTTTATTTTTCTTACTGCTTCATCATGTTTCTCTCCCCATGCTGGAGCATTTTTCTTGAGCATTTCTGTGAGCGGTGAAATGTATGTAGAGATATTTCGAATGAGATCTCTTACATAATTTATTACACCCAAGAACTGTTGGATCTGCTTTATTGTAAGATTGGTATCCGGAAATTTGTGCAATTCCAGATATATATGTGGTCTTTGACTGTATTCCCCTTGGAAAAAATGCATTCCGATAAAATCAATCTCCTTCGGAGCAAGAACCATCTTTTTTGCAGAAAGCATGATCCCGTACTGTGTTACTAATGCCTCAAATTGACGAAGTAAGTTGACATGTTCTTCCAATGTATTACTAAATAGCAGGATGTTTTCAATGTAAACTAAGGAGGTATGGAGGATGGGTTGGAAGATTTTTAACATTTTAGAATAAAGAATGTGTAGTATTAACCCCAAAGGGCATGACTTTCCATTGGAAGTGATGGTCGGGGATGAAAAATCCCATTTTGGGTCTATCTTCAGGGTGGATTTCCAATTGCTAAAATCCAGATTTTAAATAAAACTTATAAAAATATTTGGCCTTGGCTAAGTGGGAGAAAAGGGTAAGTTTATTTGGGATAGGGAACTTATCATCTTGGAGGAATTGGTTAAGTGGCTGGTAATTGATGACTAACCTGAGTTTTCCTTTTGTCTCTTAAGCTCTTTTGTTGACATAAAATGCTTTGCATGCCCATGGTGAGTCTGATGGCTCTATAAATTCAACTTCCAAAAGTTCTTCACATTTTTTCTTTGCAAGCTGAAGCCAGTCTGGATTCATCCCTGAATGGCTGGCTTTTGTTGGATTGATATTTTCATTCTTCTTGAAAGGGAGATTGATAAAAAACTCTTCCTTTTTTCCATAACGGGTGTTTCCCTTTTTTCATGAAATCCTTGTGGATATCAGCACATGAATGTTCAAGGAGATTTTGCTTAATTTCTTTGATTTGTTCATCATTGATGATTTAGAATAGCTTTGGAATCTCAAAATAAGGTCTTAACTGCTTTTTAAACGCTATCCCTTTAGCCCTGATCTGGATTTGATCTCTAAGTTGTCAATAAATGTCGAACCCAATAATAAGATCCTTTCCTGGTACATCAGATCCTAGCAGCTTGGTTCTGTACTTCAATCCTGGAAAGTATTCAATTGTGACCGGGTGCTTTGTGACGACAGTTGTGGTAAATTTTGCATTTAATGCAGTGTTGGAATCCTTAAAATGCTGCACCCATTAATCTTTAGGGAGAACAGAAGGATTTATGAGTGAAGAAGCAGCTCCAGTATCGATGAAAACAATAACTCGAGTTGGTTTATCCCATTTGGATGAAATAGACCTTGAGTTCTACTTGAGGAACGACTGCGAGAGCGTTGATCTCCGCGCGGGCTTCAATCACTGGTTTTAAAACTTTGTATTGCTCATTTGCCATAATAGAGAATAATGTTTATTCTCTCCTGATAGCGATAAAGAAAATGTCAACCTGGTGTTACTCGACTCTCTCTTCTAGATACAAGATACTTGGAGTACCAAAATGCAAATTTGGGTACTGCAGAAGTTACCTTGAATGCTGGAACTGTCTTTATTGCTATATTTCCAAATTTCAACATGTCCCTTTATGACACGTACCTAACTGAAGCCTTAAAAATCCAAGTCCAAATCTAGGGAGACCCACAAGCCAAAGATTCCATCCAAGCCACTCTTCATCACCAAAAGGCGTGGCGAGTCCAAAATCATGCCATGGATCTTTGCCTTCCTGGAGAAGAAAATGCTTTGCTCTTAAATATTGATGCTACCAAAGGAAACACCATGTTCACCAAAATACCGATACAAATTTCCAGAGAAGAACTTGTCAAAGTTCTTCCTGATTCCTGGATCACTAACTATGGAAAGTTAAGAGAATCGGAGGAATCTCTGCAATCTAGTTAACCAACTTTTACCAAAAGAAATGACAAAACTGTTTGCATAAGCTTTGACCATTCACATCTCAATAAACCAAATAAAACCATCTTCTATTGCCAAATGATTCAACTCAAAGATACAACAGATACATATCTTGAATCGGACGAAGAGTTCTTTTGGAATATACAAAGCATCATGGAAGAATATGACTAGTGTCAAAATTTTGACAAAGAAGGAAAAAGAACTTGGTGGTTCAAATGCCCCTTTACGGGACACTGCCCTTGGGATCTTGATTGCGGCTGTCAAGACTGTTTGGAAGATCCAATCAGAGAATATGATGATAGGTTCCGCCTCAATCAAACAAAACCAAAATCCAAGAAAAAAGGGAAAACTGTAATTTCAAGCCAAATATGAAAATAAAGATCATTCGATTGGCTCATTAAGCCATCTAGGTAAATATGAATTTCTTGTCAATTACAAACCGCAGGAATGGCCAAAATCGCCAGAAAATTCACTCCAAGCTGGGAGGATTGTGAAACCATACCCAAATCGCTGTCAGCCCATACCCCAGAATCCAAAAGGCCACCTGAACCTAAAACTTCACCAACTCAAAAAACCACAAATCCCCCACAACCACAGATATTCATAGTAAGTCCTTCAAGCTCCAATCATGCCCTAGAATTTCCTTCACTTCAACCTTTTGAAAAGGAGGGTATAGGCCATGCTCCAAAAATTTCCAAGAAAACATAGTGCTACCTACTGGAGAAAAACCCCCAAACAGTAACATCGAAGCAATAATAAACTGGCAATCAAAAAACACCATATGCCAAAAAAGGTGCTGAACAACATTGGCAACACCATAAAAAACGTGGCCCATAGACAAAACAAAACGATGAGCAAAGTGGAAAAAACTGAGAAAAACATGGAGCAGACATCGTCTCACCATGCCGGACTAATCAAAGCCTTGGAACTAAGATTGGCAAATTTACAATACGAGATTTGTTCGCCAGGAATTTCACTTTTCCAATTCTTCCAACAACAACAAAAGGAAACTATTTCCATCAAAGAAGAAATTAAACTTCTGAGAAATGACCACTTTCAGCCAAAAAAAACCCCAGTCTACTCTTCAAAACCTACCTTTTCCCCCATGTCTCCACAATCATATTCCCTACCTAAATTAGGCTACACCTTTTATACTTTTCCATCTACCTCAATAAATCAAATCTCTTTCACCCAACCCTTAGAATAAGAACATGATTTTGATATTGCAAAAATAGTTTGGGAAAGGAAAGATGTTGTAGCAGCACAAAAACAAACCAAGAAAAGGCGAGACACGGGAAAAAGTTCAAAAGGGTTCAACCTTGAATATTTGATGATTTCTGACCAAAAGGCTGGATACCTCTATGTCTCCCAGCCAAGATACATACCAGAAGAAGATACTCCATGGTCGGAATCTCTGAATTCATCAGACGATGAATCAATGAAAGATTTATCTCAGTCTAGTAATGAATCCATGACGAACTCTTCCGAAGAAGACAATCCCCCAATATTTGTAAACCAACCAAGGGACCTAAAAGTATCTGAAGTAGATGAGGAACAAGAAGGCATGACAGATGAGCCAATCCCAGAAAGAAGATATGAGCCCATGGCGTCAAAACCAGTTGGAACTGGTTTCCACACTTTCACCTTAGATGACATCAAAGTTTCAAAATGGCCTCAAAGGATCCAAGACTTCTATACTTGGATGGTAACCAAAAATCTTGTGGAAAGAGAAAAGTATATCATCCTGTCAGAACTCACTTCACGGTTCTTAGGAATCCTCAGGGACTGGAGGAAATTACTTGGAATTCAGCACAAAAATACTTTTCTTACTTCCCAAGATTTTGCCTTCAATATCAGAATCCTGCATGAAGTTTTCTGCGGAGATACTGGCAAAATACAAGAGAAAATACGAAGACAACTCTTTGAGATGAAGTGTTTGGCATTCGACAGAAACGACATTGACAGACATTTTCAAAAAATGGCGAAGATATACTTTGAAATTGGAAGAGACAACTATTTGAAACAAGCCTTTGTCTCATCCCTTCCAAAGTTGTTGGCAAGCCGAACCATGAGCATCATTGAAGAAAAGTTTCAGTCTATCACAATCGCACAAATTGGTTACATTAGGCATGCTATTTTTGTTGCATTAGATGATATTTGTACAAAGCGCTTAGCCCTAAAGCGAATTATCCAGCATAATCCAGCACTTGACAAAGCATGCTGCGAATCTGATCTAATCACCGGATCAGCATGTTCCTGCCGCACATCTAGACGAAGGAGATTCAAGAGGTTTAGATGGCCAAGAATTCCAGATGGAAAATCAAGGTCCAAGAGATGCACAAAATATTTCAGGCGCAGAAGGCCAGGAAATTTTCACAAAAGACACAAATACTTTATTTGCCATTAGGTTGGACATTTCGCAAAAAATTATCCACAATCAAGAAGATTTGTCAAACTCCTTAAAGAAATTGAAGATTACACTGGCATACATTTTGGAAAGGAGGAGCACCTTGAATCCATATTCTCTGTAGATGATGAACCTAATGAAGAAACTTTATTCTCTCTTGATATCTATGAATATCAAGGCAATGAGCAATACCAAATTTCGGAACTAATGATCGAAGCTTGAGAGGATATCAACGCTCTCACAGTCGTTCCTCAAGTAGAACTCAAGGTATATTCATCCAAATGGGATAAACCAACTCGAGTTATTGCTTTCATCGATATCGGAGCTGCTTCTTCACTCATAAATCCTTCTGTTCTCCCTGAAGATCAATGGGTGCCGCATTTTTAGGATTTCAAAACTGCATCAAATGCAATCTTGACCAAAACTGTTGTTACAAAGCACCCAGTCACAATTGACTTCTTTTCAGGTTTGAAGTACAGAACCAAGCTGCTAGGATCTGATGTCCCAGTAAAGGATCTTATTATTGGGTTTGAAAATTATAGACAACTTAGAGATCAACTCCAGATCAGGGTAAAGGGATAGCTTCTTAAATGAGATTCCAAGGCTATTCCAAATCATCAACGATGAACAAATCAAAGAGATTGAGAAAAATCTCATTTAACATTCATGTGCTGAATCCCACAAGGATTTCCTGAAGAAAGGGAAAATCCCATTATGGAAAAATGAAGAGTTTTTTTATCAAGCTCCCTTTCAAGAAGAATGAAAATATCAGTCCAACAAAAGCCAGCCATTCAGAGATGAATCCAGACCATCTTCAGCTTGCAAAGAAAGAATGTGAAGAACATTTGGAATGATCCAATAGAGCCATCAGACTCACCATGGGTATGCGAATCATTTTATGCCAACAAAAGAACTAAGCAGACAAGAGGAAAACTTAGGTTAGTCATCAATTACCAGTCACTTAACCATTTCCTCCAAGATGATAAGTTCCCTATCCCAAATAAACTTACCCTTTTCTCCCACTTAGCCAAGGACAAATATTTTCTAAGTTTGATTTAAAATCTGGATTTTGGCAATTGGGAATCCACCTTGAAGATAAACCCAAAACGGGATTTTGCATCCCCGACCATTACCTCCAATGGAAAGTCATGCCCTTTGGGTTGAAAACTGCACCCTCTTTATTCCAAAAAGCCATGATAAAAATGTTTCAACCCATCCTTCATACCTCCTTAGTTTACATTGATGAAGAAGTCAGAAAAATAAAGAAAATATAAAAAAATGTCAAGTCTCTCTACATCTCATCAAATGGAAAAATGATATTGCAAACTGATGCCAACCATGAATATTGTAGTGCTGTTTTATTTGAAGAAAAAGATGGCCAGAGAAAAATATGTGGATACGTCAGTGGAAAATTCAAAGATGCCGAGCAACATTATCGCTCCACTTTCAAGGAAATTCTTGCTGTAAAGATTGGAATCAAGAAATTCAATTTCTGCCTTATCCATATAGAATTTCTAATAGAGATGGATATGAAGGCCTTCCCAAAGATGATCCAGATAAATTCAAAATTTATCTCCAATCCTCAGATTCTCAAATGGGCTCAATGGTTTTCTCCATACAAATTTCAAGTCAAGAACCTGAAAGGAAAGGATAATATTATCGCAGATTTTCTATCTCAACCAGAAGACTTCTCAAAGAGATTTCACCCGCAAAAATTAAGATAAAGCAGAAGCTAATCAGCCACATCTTCATGTTTCCAAATGTACCAGGTTCAAGTTCAGTAAAGCCAACAGATCATCCACCAGAGTTGTTCAACCTCATGGATCCCTTTGATCCATCAATTATTATGGAAATAAGAACTTATTATGAGCTCCAAGTTTTCCGGCAATATGGAGGATCAATTCTCAAGCCTTATGGGGTCAATCCAGAATATCCGTTCTAACAAATTTCATCGCTCAAACCAAGGATTTTCCACAAGAATTATTATGGTTTTTCTGGTACCTATGCCATCAGTAATATATTTTCATGGAATTTAAATCCAATGTCTTCAAGGATTTTGATAACATTTCACCCGCTCTTAAAGTATTTTTATTATGGTTCAAGCCTAGAATATTCTGGATGAAATGCTTATAGGATTCCTACATAGTAAAGGTATTCATGTTCTATAGGCCAGTAAAGATCACTAATGGAAAAGTCCAAGCACAAGAAGAGTCATCATTCTTGTGGAAATTTTCCGCGTTCATTTTCTCAATGGAGGAAGAATATAGCGAGGCACAAGGAATCCTTTTTCACCAAAATAGGTGCATCCCGAAAGAGATATGGCCAAAATATTGGGCAAGTCGGAATTACACCACACTCATCCGCACCGGGAAAGAGTCCGGGAAGCAGCAAAAGAATATAAAACTCCATACAAAGTCATCCGAGAAAAGATCACTCATGACATTTCCAGATAAATGTTGCGGATTACATCTCTCAATCGGAGAAGGACCATCCAGTTCAAGTATTACTACACAAGGTCTTTGAAAATATGCCTAGAAGACAACCCTAGAATTAATTATCTAAATCCCTGATAATCCCACCATAATCCTACATTACCTACCAAAAAACCCTCAAAAATATCCTACCCATGCCAAGACAAATTCCTAGATCTTTCCATATCATCCGGGCCCCACTTTCACTTGGTTTCGCATGCTTCCATATGCCTCCACATTTTTCGTCCATTCAAAACAATATTTTCATATGGAGTCACATGCTACCTCATGCTTCCATATGATACACCATGTATATTTCACCCCTTTCACATGTTTTCAGGTGTTTTTAGTTGGTTTGCCTAAAGTCCTTCACATGCCAAGAAGGACCCACATGTAGATAAGTTTGCCATGTAAGATAGATTTATTTTATTTTAAAAGTTTGTCTTGTAATAACCTCCTAGCCCTATATAAAGGAGGCTTTGTAGTAATGGTAGGATCATATTGTAATCATTGTAATCTTTTGTGATGTATTACATATGAGTTCTTTCTAAATTTCCTTCGAATGGATGGAAAGGCCGGTCCATATATGAAAATAGAGTAAAAATACTCTGTTAATGTTATCTTATTGTAGTGCGAAAGTTTTCTACGTTATGAACAGCTAACGTTGGTTATAGTACAAAAGTTTTCTGATTCTCTATTCCTTTGCGATCTCGGATCTCTAAATCAAAATCTTGCAAGAGTAGGACCCACCGAATTAGTCTTAGCTTGGCGTCCTTCTTCTCAAACAGGTATCTGATAGCTGAATGTTCTGTGTAGATGATGACTTTGGTCCCCATAAGATATGCCCAGAACTTGTCAAATGCCCACACCACTGCAAGCAACTCTTTTCCAGTGACTGTGTAGTTCATCTGAGTTGGATTCAGAGTTTTTCTCGCATAGTAGATGGAGTGGAAGACTTTATTTCTCCTTTTACCCAAAACAACTCCAATAGCCAAGTCTCTTGCATCGCACATCAACTCAAATGGTTGCTCATAATCCGGAGCAATTATGATTGGTGCAGCCAGTAACCTGCCCTTCAGCTCCTCGAATTCCTTCAGATAAGTATCATCAAATTTAAAGGAGACATCCTTCTCAAGCAACCTGCACAAGGGAGAGGACATTTTTGAGAAATCTTTAATGAAACGACGATAAAAACTTGCATGGCCCAAGAAGCTACGGATGCCTTTGACAGATATCGGTGGAGGCAATTTTTCAATTGCTTCCACCTTTGCCTTGTCCACCTGTAAACCATCTTTGGAAACCTTATGCTCCAAAACTATACCTTCACTAACCATGAAATGGAACCTTTCCTAGTTAAGCACCAAGTTTTTCTCCTCACACCTAGCAAGTACTTTATCGAGGTTCATCAAGCAGTTATCAAAAGAACATCCGAACACAGAAAAATCATCCATGAATACTTCCACAAACCTCTCAATCATGTCAGTAAAGATTGCCATCAAACACCTTTGAAAAGTCGCAGGGGCATTACAAAGACCAAATAAGCATATTGGAGCTCCAATATGCTTGAACACATACGTTCCATACGGACACGTAAAAGTGGTATTTTGTTGGTCCTTGGGGACTATAGCAATCTGATTATACCCCGAGTAACCATAGAAGAAGCAGTAGTACTCCTCTCCAGCTAATATATCGAGCATTTGGTCAATGAAGGGGAGGGGAAAGTTGTCCTTCCGGGTGGCATTGTTCAATTTTCTATAGTCAATGAAAATTCTCCACCCAGTAATAGTTCTTGTAGGGATTAAATCGTTATTCCCGTGAACTACTACAGTCGTCCCCCATTTCTTGAGGACACATTGAATGGGGCTTACCCATTTGCTGTCAGAGATAGGAAATACACTACATGCATCAAGCCACTTAATCACTTCTTTTTTTACCACCTCTTTCATGATTGGATAGAGTTGGTGTTGTTGCTCAACACCAGGCTTATGTCCATCCTCCATGAGGATTTTGTGCATGCAAAAGGCTGGACTAATGCCCTTAATGTCAAGCAGCGTCCAACCAAGTGCGCGTTTGTGCTCACGTAGCACTCTCAACAACTTTTCTTCCTACAATTTAGGCAAGTCATAAGAAACAATAACAGGCAGGGTGTCCGAGTCACCCAAATAAGCATATTGGAGCTGATATGTGAGAGGTTTAATCCCAATTTTGGGGCTTCCTCAATTGACGGCTTTGGAGGAGGTCCCTCTGGCCTATTCAAGGGTTCAAAGGGGTGTATCCCCTGCATGTATGCACAAGATGTATCAAGGATGTGTATCATCTCCTCAACCCCCCCATCAATACCCAAGATATAAAATGACATAAATGCTTTTTCCAGAGAATCATCTAAATAAACACTCGCATCACAAATATGCTCAGTAACCTCAACGACAGATATCATTGAGAGCTCCTCATAATGACGGGAAAGTTGGATTGCTTTGTAGACATTGAAAACTGCTTCCTCATCATCTACCCTCAAGATCATCTTTCCCTCTCTTACTTTGATAATTGGATCGCCAATAGCCAAGAGATGTCGCCCCAATATGATCGGTACTAGTTCATCAGCCTCATAATCGAGGATAATGACATTAGCAGGGAAGATAAATTTCCTAATCTGCAGCAACACATCTTCAATCACCCCCTCAGGTGTTCTATCGACCTATCAGCGAGCTGAAACATCACAGTAGTTGGCCTTGGAGCTCCCAGACCCAATTTCTTGAACAAAGATAGGGGCATCAGATTTATGCTTGCCCCCAAATCACAAAGAGCACGACCCACATCAATATCACCAATGCGCACAGGAATCGTAAAGCTTCCAGGATCCTTAAGCTTTTGAGGAAGCTTATTTTGGACCCTAGAAGTGCAGTCTTTAGTAAGTGAAACTGTCCCAAGTTCAGTCAATCTCCTCTTATGAGCCACTCTATCTTTTATGTACTTAGCATACTTTGGAATTTCACGAAGCACATCAACAAGTGGGATATTCAATTGAACCTGGGTCAACATGGAGAGGAATTTGCTGAACATGTGATCATCATTCTTTTTCAGCAATCTCTGGGGGAAGGAGGTGGCCTTGGGGCCTCCGCTGGCTTTGGAATTTCAGCATTCTTCTTTGGCTCGTTTGTCAATTTAGGGATCAACTGCCCCTCAACTACGAGCTTATATTTCCTTTTGTTTGGCAATTCCTCAAGCTCCCTTCCATTTATAAGTATAACTATATTCACTTGCAGATTCTTTTCTGTATCACTAGGGAGAGCGCCTGCAGGTCTAGTGTGTTGATTTGTTGCTAACTGCCCCATTTGCCTTTCAAGATTTCTAAAGTCTGTCCTGAGCTGCTGATTGTCAATCAACAACTTCTTTAGCAAATCATTGGTTCTCTCTTCCATTTATTGGGGAGGTTTTTGAGGTTGATTGAAGCCCCCTTTGGGTCTAGGCTGATTCTAATTCTACTGATTTCCACCCCATGAGAAGTTAGGATGATTCCTCCAATTTAGATGGTAAGAATTCTCATATTGTGCATGCTGATTTGGTGGACCTCTATTCTGCTGCTTCACATAATATATTGGTTCATGATTCGTAGTGCATATTTTACTCATATGACTGTCTTCACATATTTAACAGCAAATAGCCATCTGCTAAATCTGTTGCATCTGTTGTGGTTGCTGCATTGTCATCCTGGTCATCTGATTGGCCAGCTTTCCAATATCGGCTTTCATTGGTGACATGTCATCGAGCTCAAGTAATCCAGCTGTTTCTTGAATAACTGCCCGTCGCGACTCACCCTCACATTGCCAGGTATTTTCATTAGCCGTGAAGGTATTTAGCAAGAGTTGGATTTCATTGTACGGTCAGGCCATGAAACTATCCCCACAAGCTGAGTCAAGATTCATCTTTGAAGCATCATCTAACCTATCTACAAAAGTGTGACCCAATACCTTGTTTGCTTAACAATGATGTCGACAATCTCTGAGCATCTTCTTGTACCTTTCCCATGCCTGACAAAAAGTCTCACCTGCTCATTGTTCGAACCCAAGAATTTGACTCCTCAATACCTTTGTTTTCTTAGTTGGAAAATTTTGATTAAGAATTTCCTTGCCAAATCATCCCAAGTGTTGATAGAATTTGTTGGCTCCTTATTTAACCACTGCTTTGCCTACCCGATCAAAGAAAAGGGGAAAGTGTCAGCCTGACATAGCCCTTGGAATTGTTCAGATATTTGTAAGTATCCGTAATTTCCAGAAAATTCTGGATATGCCTCTGTGGGTCTTCATGAGGTAGACACACAAGTTGCCTTGTGGACTGGATCAGCTGCACCATGTATTGTTTCATCTCAAAGTGCCAAGTGATATCACGCTTCATGATAACCTAAGTCATATTAGCTAGGCTGGGCCTTGCGGCTTCAATCACCACACGTTTCTCATTACGTTCCATCTCAATTGGTTGTGGTTCAACTACGATGTCCAACTCTCTTTTAATTCTAGTTCTAGCGTCCACCTCCCTCCTCAATCTGTGAAGTGTTCGTTCAATTTTGGGATCGAGAGGAAGGAGATTGTTTCCGCTACTGCTTCTTCGCATTCAAATAGAAATCATGTATTATCACAAATAAAGTGAACTGAAAGTTAAGACTCGAATAAATAAATAATAAATCTCAATTCAGTCAAGTAGCTAATTTCTAAGTCCCCGGCAATAGCGCCAAAAACTTGTTGTGACCAAAACATTTACGCAAGTGCACATGATTGTCAAGTAATAGAGTAGTGAGTGGAGTATTGTTCCCACGAAGACTTATGATTAACTATTGACTGATTCAAACCCAACTAATTTATTTATCCCAATATAGTTTTTGCAAAATAAAGAAATACTTGTTTTACTACCTAAACTATCACGAAATAATCCAACTAGAACAATTAACCAACCGAATAATAATTTCAAGTAACAAAATGTAGGAGAGGATATTCAAGGGTCACAGGCTAGTTAACAATCGTGTTGTGTTCTTGGCTTAAAATGACTAATCAATTTATTCAGGTTATTGACTGACATTGTTTATATTACTCATAAAAATCTGTCGAGTTCTTACTCACCTATTCAAGTTAACTCGATGCCTATATGTCTACGGAACTAAGATTAACAAGAGCACATTTACAATTCCTGTATTTCAACTAAGCAAGGCAATTGGGTATATGTCTATCCCAATTGCTAAATCCGTTCACCGACGCCCGGGTTCAAGAACTTGCTCTATTTAATTCTATATGCAATCTAAGTTCCCACTTTTGAGTTCAGCACTAGATTCATAGATAGTATTTCACTGCTAGCTACTGAGCAAAATAATTAAAATTAGAATTAAATAAACAACCCAATATGATAAACATATTTTTTCAAATTAGACCTCAAACAAAAACATTCATATTTTACCCATGACCCTAGAATAATAGGTTTTATCCACTCATACTAGTGTTCATCAACAAGAGATTCAATTTCATTAGAATTAACAAAAACAAAGAGAAGAAAAGAAAAACTTGATGATCCAAATCCCTCCTTGCCTCTTGCCTCTTTATTTCTTGCTTTTGCCTATAAAAACCATGATAATACTTCCTTGGCGAGCTTGAATTTATATAGGTTAAGTGAATTTTATTCCACATTTCAACTTTTGCCCCTAACACAACCTTCCCAAAATTTGGACTAGCGCGGTCCCGCACCTGGGCGCGCATCTGGCCGCGCTAGTTTGCTGAGGGTTCTGTCATGGACGCGCTAAATTAGCGTGGGCGCGCATCTGGGCGCGCTAGCCCCACTTGTTCAATTTCTTTGATTCTTTTCCTCGTCTTCAACCAAACTTAGCTCCGAGGGGTCTTTATTATTCCAAAATGGTTCCAATCACATTTTCTTGCATAACATAGGCTCCTTAACCTAAAATATATACAATTCATAATTAGATCCCCTTTTTCATCAATTAATCATAATATAATATTGGAATATAATCAAGAGAAAGCATAAACAATAGCTAAATCACCTTGATTTCGCCTATTATCACTGAATAATTGTGGAAGCTTAACACAATACTACCCCAAAACCTGGTGTCACATATCTCATGAACGTCTAAGAGTATTCTAAATACAATATTTTTGAAAGAAAGTAAAATGTTTGTCCCAAAATACAATGGGATAACAACATAAATCAAGATAGGGATATGTCGGTCCTGCGGACGCATGCAAGGCTACATCGGTATCTCGCTCTGGACTGAAGGTCAGCTCCCAATCTGCTACTGCTGTCCGAAAGCTGCTCTGATACCGTGATGTGTGCATAAAGATGCACAGAGTGTAGTATTAGCATAACCCACCCCATGTGCTAGTAAGTGCATGGCTTAACCCCGACGATGTAGTGACGAGAACCCCGACGATGTAGTGACGAGGCTAGGCAGGACTACCACACAAACATGTTCAATATATATATATATATATATATATATATATATATATATATATAACAAAATAAAAGCGAAAAGTAGCAATTATGGCTGGGAGGGGAACATGCTTTTAGGGATAGCAGATAAAATAGAATAACATGGATAAGTAAAGAAACTATAACAATCCCTTTTAACACAGAATAAGGAGACAGTAAGTCATTTTCAATTATTTCAATTTCCTCTTGTTGCAGATGTGCAACACGAACCCATTTCATAATATATAAGTGGTCGGCATGCCATACGATCCCATTTCATAATATATATAAGTGGTCGGCGTGACACACGATCCTGTTTCATAATATATAAGTGGTTGGCGTGCCACACAATCCCATTTCATAATATATAAGTGGTCGGCGTGCCACACGATCCCATTTCATAATATATAAGTCTTTCGAGAGAGGGTCCCAACGAGGGGATTTGATAACATAACGATTTACCCAGCAAGGGCACAAAATAATATAATGGTTTCCCAGCAAGGAAATAAGATATCAATTCAACTATCCCGACGATGTTGAACACAAGTAAATAGTCAAATACCAGAGCAACAACAATAACTTATACGTCCCGACAAGAGAATAATTATATCTCTTTCTCATTTACTCAGTTCTTACTGAATAATCACATCATCATTCGAGCCAACGCTCCAAAGAGTTTACAAATCATAATTCTTTCTCCTACTCTTCGCATTATATAGAGATCATCAACTAAACAAGGAAGAGCCACAACAGAATCCGAACAAACACAAATAAGGACTCATGGTCATGCTAGACTCCAGTGTATCGATAATCGTCACCATCCCTATACACCATACTCCACAATTAGCAATTAGCAAACAATACTCTAATCCTATTCCCTCAAGCCAAAGTTAGATCAAACACTTACCTTGAATGCTCTAAACTCAATTCAAGCCTCTAGTATAGCTTTACCCTCGATTTCACCACAAGACCACTCAAATCTAATCATAAATTACTTAATTACATTAATAAATATTATTGGAACCAACCCCAATGCATGAAAATAGGTTTTGCAAGATTTTACCCAAAAATGTCAAAAATACCCCCGGTCCCACGTGGTCAAAACTTGAGGTTCAGACCAAATCTCGGTTACCCATTCCCCTATGAATCAGAATACATGATTAGTTTTGAAATTCGACCTCAAATTGAGGTCCAACTCCCCAAATTTTAGAAAGCATATGACTTAACAAAAACCCCAATTTCCCCTATGAAAATCTTTAATTAATTGTGGAAATCATATTAAAAATGTTAACAAAAACCCCCAATTTCCCCTCTAAGAGACCACGCGCGGACCGCACAAGAAGGACCGCGGCAGCACATGATTTCTGAAGGCCCGCAGATCAGTACCCTATGCGGACCGCACCAGGCTGACCGCGACCGAGCAGCACCCACCGCGAACCGCTTAAAGGCGACCGCTGTTGTGCTGGCCCCTATGTGGCCGCACACGTTTTCACGCGGGCCGCGCCAGAGGGTTTAGAGACATGCAATATTTTCCTGAGCCTACAACATCTAATCTTTAAAGCCTACGGCACCCTAGAACCTACTCAAAATTCACCGAGCCCTCGGGGCTCCAAAACAAACATACACATAACCTCTGAAACATCTTACGGACTCACTCGTGCGATCCAATAGCCAAAATAATATCATATACATAGAGTAAGCCTAAAATCACATGTTTTCTTCCAAATTTTAATAGAACACTAATTTTCCATTTTAAGTCCGAAACATAGCAACTGACGTCCGTTTTCAAACAAACATTATAGAAAGCGCTTAAATTACATATAACACTTGTACCAGGCATCGGAACCAAAATACGGGCCCGATACCATTGCATTCTAATCACATTTCATTTCCATTTTCCTTAATAAAATCCAGAAAATAATTTCACAAAAAAATTCATTTCTCGGGCTTGGGACCTCGAAATTTGATTCCGAGCACATGCCCAAGTTCCATATTTTCATGTGGACCCTCCGGGACCATCAAATCACGGGCCCGGGTATGCTCCCCCAAAATGTTGACCGAAGACACTATTAATCATATTAGCATCAAAGTTCATCATTTTTCTTACAAAATTCTTATTTAAGCTTTCCGTATACGCGCCCGAATTGTGCATGCAAATCGAGGGGCCTCAGAGACACGACATAAATGATAAAAATAGGTGATGATTCTTTGGATCATCACATAAGCGACCAACTTTGGCCGCTATATTTCCAGAACTTTTTTTTAATGGAATAGCGACCAAGATTGGTCGCTTCTTTTGGAAATCTGGGTAAATAGCGACCAAGGTTGGTCTCTATTGCCTAACAAAATATTTTTTTAAGTGAAAAGTGACCAAATAGAGACCAAAGTTGGTCGCCTATTTTGGTATATTTTTTGCAAAAATTGCCTGTTTTGACAGCTACACCACCTGCCAGCTTACCAAACATCATAAACAGGCATTTAATGCCAAAAACAACAACAAATAAAAGCAACATAGTATAAACTTTAATTAAACTAACACATTAAGCTAAAAAAGCTAAGTTAACGCTTATTACAAGCCCATTCGAACTAAAAAGAACTAACACAATAGAACTATGTTGTTTTTGTCTAGTTCAAGGTATATAAAGTACTCAAGGAGTGCTCTTTCAGCATCCTTGTCTGAAAGTTGGATTGTCTCGCACGATTCATTAGGTGGTTGACTGCGTATGAAGTCCTCCACGTCATCTGTGAAGCAAACCTATATGAAAAATTATATTAGTATTTCAAAATTTATATAAAAGTAAATCAAAATACTTAATGAAAAGTAAAAAACTTGCATGTATGTAGTCGAGGCTCGACCCTCCTTTCTGAATCAGTCTCTTTCTTCTTCTTTACAATACGAGTTTCATTGAATAACTCATCTTTCTTCATTGGTATCACAAAGGTGTCTGGTGGCTATGGTGATTATCGTTTTGGTACTATTATTCGGGATGAACTTGGATACACAGAATAACTTGGATACAATACCTGATAGGGTGTGTCTTTGATCAATTGTTGATCTTATTAGCTACAATGATAATGAGAAGGCAACGACATGTGTTTCAAAATAGTGATGGTTAGGGTATGCAATCGATTTATCGATTCGATTTTGACCCTTATCGATTATCGATTCGTACATATGCTTATCGTTATCGTTTCAATAAGGTTTCGATTTTTTCGAATTCAATTTATCGATTTTAGAGGCCTATCGATTCGATTTATCGATTTTCAATAAGGCTGATTAAACCGATTCGTATGCACACCCCTATAGATTAGTTGTTATTCATCAGCCACTTTATCAATATTATCATTTTCAGCCATGTGAAACGAATGAAGAATATAACATACAGTCTTAAAGATAAGCCCAACCTTCAGAGTAGCACACTGCACACCTCTTGGTTCAATCTTAAACACTTCTTGCTTCTATTTATGAACCTTAATAACACTGAAGATAACTAGTGTTAGGAGAATAATGAGTTGTTAGGAGATATATCATATATTGACTAATTAATACACTATCAAGAAGCAAAGCAGAACAATAATGTTACTTAGAAGTGTATCAATCTGCAAATTTTAGAATTTAAATTAGGAATTAGCAGAAATATAATTTATTAAGCCTACCAAGAAAACTTTTTGCTGGTTCATGACTTCTTCTTAACTTTTTTTAGCAACATGAAGAGTTCTTTCTTTCTCTTTTTCACCTATGATGAGCGGAGAGTCTACTGGAACAGTCTCTCTATCTTACCAAGTATGGATAAGGTTTGTTTACATACTACCCTTTCCGGACATCATGCGTGAAATTAGATTGAGTCTTTTGTTATTGTTGTTGTAGTTTTTTTCAACTGACGGCATAAAATGTTACTAAAACTATATCCAGGCCAGTCCAAGTGATCTAGTACAAAGAAAAAATTACTGTAAAAAATAAACTCCACATTGTCTAATTTTCTTTACAAATGAATCTGTTTCTGGAATTACAACATAGAGAGCTAATAGAGTTGATTAAAAAATCCAATTTCCAAATATAATACACCGGTTCATCCCATTTTTACAGTGTGTAGTCCATATCAGAATTTGAAACAGACCAAAGAATTCCTTTAGTTTGTGTAACAGCACAGACTCTTAGAACAACACAAGAACACTTCCATAAAATCATCCCCAGTGTATAATTCAAACATTTTTTCTTGAAAATTTTCCCTTCGGATTTTAGTCTTACCCAAGATTTTGACGTCGTTGTTCATGCCACTGAATACCCAAAGGTAAAACAGGCCAAGACCACCAATACCATGGTTTTAACCATGGTTCACCAGGGAAAGTAATGACACTATTAGGTCCACATGGTACGGACCCACGTAATCTGAGATCTGAAAAAGAATTAAAAGTAACAGTCATTAAAATTTTGTCTCTGCCTCAGAAATGTGTATTAGTGAGATATCACAAGGCGTTGTCCAAATAAAACATGCGATCTTTACACTTACAATAATAATAGGCGTCCATTTGATAACCAAGAGGCAGTCGATAATTTCCCTGGAGCCTGGTACCATTAAGGGAAGGATAGAACATTGGTTGATCAAGTAAATGAGGGAAATAGCCGCTTATAAAACCTTGATCCGCGCCATCTGGATTGTCCATTCCAACCTTCAGCTGATGAAACATGTCGTTGAATACCATTGTTGATGGATGCAATTCAAAATTTATAAGTAACATTTATGCCATCGCAACTAAAAACTAATAAAATAAATTGTTAGCGCAGAAACTAACCTGCAATACAAATAGAACAGTATGGAAGATGCAAGGATTGATGAAAACTGCACAAAACTGACCACATTGGAACATTTCATCTGTTTTCTGAAGGTAAAGGTTATCAGAATCAAGCATCACAACCCTCTCATAATTTTTTAGGCTCCACGCGTAAAGTTTGTTCAATGTTAGATTGAATCTCCAGTTAAAATTGGACTGTCCTTTGTATGGATTGTTCAGATTTTCAACTCTCACCACCTTTGCACCATCTTCCTGCTCTTTGTACACCAAGTATATATGGAGTATATTAGAGCTATGACATGTAACCGTCACACATATTTATATTCTGGTCCAAGAGCAATTCTGTCAACTTTATGGTTTTAACATGGAAAATTACATAGCTCTTATTTAGGTTTGTCTAGTCAATTTTTTGTTGGCTTTTAGGTGTATAAGATAATCCATCGCATATCACCAGTTGAAGATGGATTAATGGGTCTAGATTATTTAACGAGTGTCACTATGACACTATAACAGCTCTTATATCAGATTTAACCTAAAACAACAACTATTTCTACATGGTACCTGCCAGAAAGTGAAGATTGAGTCAACGGCGACAGCGGTGAGTGGCGATGGAAGAACATCGACAGTGACGATTGGCGAGTGGCGTTAGAGCAGAGCTTGGTTTTCGAACCTTATCCCTTCGCATATGAGCTTTTTTTTTACTCAAATCGATTTTGTTCCAGTAGTAAATAATTTTGTCTTCAAAGGCAAATTAGTGGTCTCTTAGAACGACCATAACCCAGAGAAAAGGTAGAAAGCATTTATGAGAAAGGTCTCTATTTTTCCCATAGTGCTCCAGAATTTCTGCCTTGGCCGATCTTGAAAGAGAAAGGCTGCTGGTCTGGATCCTTAGTGCTCCATAATTTCTGATTCAGGTCTCTATTTTTCCCGAATCCAGTGCAGTGGAGGGTGACAGTTTCACCAGGTTGTGGTTTGGGCCCATTGCCGACTCTCACGACTTGCTTCTCCACTCCCATTTTTCGGTGATTTTGATGATTTCTCTGATTTTGGTTTAGGGTTCGCATATGAGCTTGGTGACTGAACTAAAGAGAAGCAGCGATAGAAATTGGAAAACACGATTAGCACTTAGCAGAGTTAACAGTTAAGTCATAACTCATATGCGAAGGGATAGGGTAGTATTATAAAATAAGGGTTTGTCTTTTTAATATATCTTATCAATTTATTGATAAATAGATTAACCGAATGGCTATAATCAAAATCGAAATCGATAACTCGATAAGGAAAATTTTCGAAATCGAAATCGAATCGATAAACTGATAAACCGAAATAGATAAACCAATAACAAATAATCGATTCGATTTATCGATAAACCGATTCGAATGCACACCCCTAGTGATGGTGTAGGTAGGATTTAACATTTTCTAAGTAGATAAAAGAGGTTATAGAGAAATTATGTACTTCACTATCCAAGAGGCAACGAAGTTTGATTGATAGCGAGAAAGTTGATAGAGATGGAATGTTTTCCATCGGTCGTGGTAGTTCCCATAAAATGGGTATAATAAGACTCAATGATGACAAAGATTATAGGAAGTTTTGTTCTCAATTTTCTTCCAAGCCTGATATGTACAAGCTTAATGTGATATTGGTGATATTTCTTCAAATTCAGATAATGATTTTACCGACAAAAGTATGTAAATGGTTTTAAAAAGAATTAGAGATAAAATATTTTTCTTGGTAGAGAAGGATGCTGAAAAGCATTTTACCTTTAATTCTTCTTAAGAGCATTTTCATACTTTTGTCGGTCAAATCATTGTCTTAATCCAAAAAATATCACCAATATCACATTAAACTTGTACATACCAAACTTGAAAGAAAGTTGCGAACAATCCTATAATCTCTGTCATCATACACTCATATGATCCCCTTTTTATGGGAACTGTCATGACCAACAAAACACATTCCATCTTCATCAACCTTGTCACTCTCAATTAAACCTCTTTTCCTCATGGAAGATGAAGTACAGATTCCGCTATAAGCTTTTCTTTTATCTACTTAGGGAATATTGAATTCCTACCTACACAATCAGTATTTGAAACACATGCCACTGCCTTCTCATTATCATTGTCACTAATGAGAATAACAATTAAAGGCACACTCTATCAGGTACTGTGTTAGTTATTTTTGGTGGAAGTTCCATTGTATATCTAATAACGTCATCAACCTCTTCTACAAAATCCTGCCGCAATCTAAAATTCCAAAACATAAACCAAAATTTTAATTCATATCCTAAATGTTTAACTCATATCATAAAGGTTCAATTCATAACCACAAAAATTCAAGTCATATCCTAAAGGTTCAATACATATGCTAAAGGTTCAATTCATATCCTAAAAATTCAACTCATACCTAAAATCTTCAATTTATATATTAAAGGTTATATCCACAAAAGTTCATGTCATATCCTAAAGGTTCAACTCATACCTAAAAGGTTCAATTTATATCCTAAATACCTAAAAGTTCAATTTATACCCTAATGGTTTTACTCATACCTAAAAGGTTCAATTTATATCCTAAAATTTCAACTCATATCCTAAAATGTTCAATTCATATAAAAGCTTCAATTTTATATCCTACAAGTTCAATTCACAAGAAAAAAAACCTAAAAACTAAAAGTTTTGTTCATATTCTACGAGTTTAAACATATACTAAAAGTTCAATTCATATCCTAAAGGTTCAATTCATATCCACAAAAGTTCAAGTCATATCCTAAATGTTCAATTCATACCTAAAAGATTCAATTTATATCCTAAATATTATATTCATATCCTACGAGTTTAAACATAAGCTAAAAGTTCAATTTATATCCTAACGGTTCAACTCATACCTAAAAGTTTCAATTTATATCCTAAAAGTTATATTCATATCATACGAGTTTAAACATAAACGAAAAGTTCAATTAATATCCTAAAATTTCAATTCATATCCTAAAATTTCTAGTCATATCCTAAAATTTCTATTTATAACTAAACTATCAAGACAATACAAAGATTCAAGGTTATAATTCAAACCTAAAAGTTATGATTATATTCGAAAAATTTAAGTCATACCCAAAAGTTCGATTCACAAGAATAAATCATAAACCCTAAAAGTTTAGGGTTTCTTCTCTTCAAACCATTTTCCCCCAAATTAGTAGGTAAAACTAAATATTTTATCTACTAACAATTATCATAGATTTAATTTAGCAAAGAACAATTAATTTTTACAAATCAAACTAGAAGGAATTAAACAAAATTCGTCTATTTCGAAAAAAACAAAGAAAGGAGAGAGAAACCAACCTGGGCAGTCGAGGACACCGGCGGTGGAGCTGCTGCTGCCAGCGGGCGTCGGTGGCATCAGTAGCGCCACTGCTGGAGGGAGACGGAAGGGGAGGAGGGGTTTGAGTGTGTGAGAGAGAAGAGAGAGTTTGGGGAAATGTTTTCTAGAAAATGTGAGAATGGGAGGGGAAACCCATTTTTTAGACTTTGTTTTAACAAAAAAGCGACCAACCTTGGTCGCTAATTTTGGTAGCAAATGTATATTGACAATTTTGACAAAAATAGCTACCACAGTTGGTCGCTATGCCTAAAAAAATTAAATTAATTTTAATTCAATTTAATACACACACACACTTGTACTTAGTGTATAATATATCGTATGTGTCATGTCCCATTTTTCCTAACAGGTCATGATGGCGCCCGATAAGGTTGTCAGGCGAAATTTGTGATTTAAGTTCTCATTTTACTTTGCAAAAAACAATTATAATAGATTTTCAAATTTAAAATCAAGACCAGTAAAGATTAAAAATTTAAATAAATAATTATACAACCCAAAAAGCAATGTCTACTACTGTATGTGCTAGAACCGGTGTCACAAGCTACATGCAATTAGTAGAATATATACAAAAAATAATAAGGAAATTTCCTACTGTCTGAATCAGGATAGATAGAAACACAAAAAAAAATACAAGGAAAGACTTCTTCTGCTGTGGATCCGCATGACAGGGAGGAAGCTCACCGTAGAAGTCTCAAGAGTGCCTACTGACACACACCAGAATGATGTCCAGATCCACCTGCCTCAAATCATGTACATTTAAGTACAGAAGCATAGTATGAGTACATAAACAACATGTACCCAGTATGTATCCCGCCTAATCTCGGAGTAGTAGAGACAAGAGATCGACTTGATACTTACGAAGGTCAAGATACTATAATAATAATGTGAGATATAGAATGATGGAACTCCAATAACAACAAGTTTAAATGAGAGGACATATTCATGTTCTTGACCATAATTCAACTATCATTTTTCCCCTTTTCATACTTAGCAAGTGATCATGTCATGGCTAATCTTAAACACACACACACACACACACACACACACACACACACACACACACACACACACACATATATATATATATATATATATATATATATATATATATATATATATATATATATATATATATATCATGCGCAATCATGTCGAGGTCGACGGCCCACTCCAATAGAAAATAAACTATGCATTGCCGAGGGTCGAATGACCCGAACCATAGATGCATCTATTCTCACTGAGGCGATCGGATGTAACGATCCTGCCCATCGTCTCATGTATTTCAATATCGTTTACCCATTATATGCTTACTCATGTTTCAATATGTATACTTGGTGAATTTGAGTCAATTCGAGTCGAGTTTGGTAGGAAATGGGACAATTAGTGTCTTTAAGGAAAGGGTAGTTTGGAAACGTCAACCGGATATTGACTTGTAAAGTGAATTCAGAGGCTCGGTGTTGGAGTTAGCCTATTTTGGCGAAGTTGGGATTTTGGTGAAATCTAGTTTGTATGTGAGATTTTGACCAGGGAGTCGGAATCGAATTCCGAGAGTCATTGTAGCTTCGCTAGGTGATTTGGGATGTGTGTGCAAAATTTAGGTTATTTAGAGGTGATTTGGTTGAGTTTTTGATCAAATGTGTGTTTCGGAAGTTTTAGAAGAACTTCGGCTTGAATCTGATGTAAATTTAGTGTTTGATGTTAATTTTGGTGTTTTGAGAGTGGAACTAAGTTTGAATGATCATATGTGATGTATTCGTATGTTCGTATGCGGTCTCGAGGAGTTCGGGTGAGTTTAGGATAGGTTTGAGCTGCGTTGTGCTCGTTTTTCTTATGTTTCGACGTCGTTTATTCAAGAATAAATGATATCATATTGAATGAATGATCTCTGATTACTGTTTTGAATGTAACACTAGATCCATATCGTAATTATGGATCCGTATCAAAAAGAATAGTCGAATTTGGACATCGTATGAGGATTTTATGGCCGTTTTACCAAGGTTGCGTAGATTTTCAAGTTAATGATGAAATTGCCCCTGACGGCACATTAAGAACCTACACTATTTGCAACTCTTAAAACCTACATATTTCCTTCATTATAAGGTCAAATTGACTGATTCAAAAGCCTAAATTCATTAGAATTTCACAAGGCATACATTTGGAGAAGTGAAACGCATGAATAGTATACCTATAATAATCAGGTCGAGTTTTCTTCCAATTTTTGAACAGGAAGAAGCTTCCGGGATGACTTTTAAGAGAGAAAATCACTGGTTATCGCAGAGGTAAGTTATTTTTGTATTAAAACGCATTTATAGGTGATTATAAACAATAATCCCTGACTTGAATTCATGAAAAACAATAGAAAAATAGGATTTTAGGGCCTGAGATTATGAGACCTTTAGGGGTCGATTTGAGGGGTCAAAGGGACTCCGATTTTTGTGTTCTTTATATATACGGAATCGGGAGAAGATGAAGAACACCTTTCTGTAAGATATTTTGAGTTTCAAGAATTGGGCCCGGGGCTCGGGTTTTGTCAATTTCGGGATTATTGATAATTTTCGATTATTTTTGATTGGATATTGATCCTATAGCGCAATGTGATGTATTAGTTGTGGTTTTTGCTAGATTCAACGTGCGAGGAGGTCGATTAAAGAGGAAAGGGCATCGCGGGCTGGTCTACGACCGGTAAGAGGTGAGTAGTTTGTATAGATGATGGCCTGATGGTTTGAAACCCCGGTTTATCACATCGTGACGCTATGTTAGGGCGTGACTCGCACCCTATGGCTTGTGCGGGATTGTGACTTGATCCATCCTGAGAGCTAAATAAAATTTTTGGCGGCTGTTACACACCCTGTAATGAACATATCTGGGGTTATTACCATGTTTGGGGCCTTGTGCCGATCTGTAGCATCCGTCTAGGAGGAATATCTGTGTGATAACATGATTTGCATAATCATTGATCTCAATCCTATTCTTATTCACTATTATTAAATGCTAAGTCACCTTATTTCTGAACTTAACTAATTAAGTTATATTCACTTTAATATCCGGAAACTTGGAAAGAATTAGATTGAATCTGTTATGTGACATATCTGCATACTGTGGACTGAGTATTGGGTCGGGCTGCATGCCGCAATAGTGATATGGTGGTATTGTGCTTGGGCTGAAGGAGCCCCTCCGGAGTCTGTACACACCCCCAGTGAGAGCCGTCGACGATAAACGGCTTAGGTTGTATGCCGCAGTGGATTCATGTGCATTGCATTGCATATTTGCATGATACTTTGCTGATATACTTGATATATTACTTTGCTGTTAGTTCGTAGTTAAGGTGTTGGACTATTAATTTTAGCTTTGCTTTGTGGCATTTTGCGAATTTATTACTTTCAGACATTATATATGCTTATTACTCACTGTGTCGGGAGTACTCACCCCTACTCCCTGCATCTTGCATGCAGATTCAGGTACACCGGAGGCTTAGCTGAGCACTCGTAGTCTCGAGATATTTTTCATAGTCGTTAAGACAGTTGCTTGATGTTCGCAGGACTTGGCTACTCTTCATTACTTCAGATTACTATTATTATATACATTTCCAGACTTTTATATCTTCATTCAAATCATATTATCCAGTTTTGTTTAGAGGCTCTAGACTCGTGACCCAGATCTTTTGGGAGGGATTGTTGAGATTTCAGATTATTCCATTAATCTTATTGACTATTATTCAAAAATTTCTATATTCTCCTTAAGTTGTCGGCTTGAGATTTATTGACGAAAGGGGAGTGAGGGATGGTCATGCTTGCCTAGCTTTCGGGTTGGGCGCCATCACGATGGTGTTTGGGTTGTGATAAGTTGGTATCAGAGCCTAGGTTACTAGGCCTTGCGATTCATGAGCCGGTTTAGTAGAGTCTCACGGATCTGTACGTAGACGTCCGTATCTATCCTCGGGAGGCTACAGAACCTTTAGGAAACACCTCACTTTCTTGAAATATTATCGTGCGTCCTTCATTCAGCTTGAAAAAGTAACTCTTGAAATTCCTTCCTTATGCTTCTATGCACGTCTGAGCTCTCAGTATTATATGTGCTTCGATAGCTTTCAATTCCCCGGCTTAGGGGCGAGATGTAATCTTCATGAGGTTGATATTGGGCCAGTCTGGAGGATTTGAGGTCGGGCCTTGCCTAGGGCTGAGCAATGAGGTGCTGATCGCATGAGCAAGTTTTTGAACGTATATGTTCGGCATTGACGCTATTAGCCGAAATGGCAGTTTGGTATTCGTGTGATGAGTATGCTAGTACTGTGAAATGCAATTATATGACCTTGTAGGAACGAAAAGTCTGCTGGATAATAGACGAACTGTTAAGTGATTCGTTTCCTATTGTTGTTCGATGTGTAGCCCGACATAGGCGCATGAAGAATCTTTTCAAGTCTCCTAGTGGGAGTGAAGTAAATTGCACGAGACAATATGAGTTTAATCTTAAGAAGACTAAGTAGCTATGTAATGTGTATGACGCTGGAAGGTATACAGAGATGTTATATTGAGGCGAAGCATGTGGGTTATCTCCTGCGGAGTGTTCTGAAGTGATGCGATTCTTATGTATATCGTGAGAAGATTTCATGTGTAATTGAAAGGTATTTTCTATGTGTTATGATTCGAATAGGTGCAACGCATGTCCATATATCAATTTTAATAATAGAATACATGTAGTATTGAGATTAATGTTGTTGATATACATTGTGATGCTTTATCAAGTTGTGGACGTGTTGTTGGGATGGTTTTGGGTGATTCTCATGTGGATAGGCCCAATTACGAAGGAAACTCTGCCAAAACTTTTGAAAAATTCGGGACAAAAAAAAAATCTTGTCACCTAAAGGGCGGGCTTAACCATTGTGTGAATGAATGCAAGAATTGCAGATGGGTTAAAATTTTTGATGATTCGTGTTTCTAGAAGCTTATGAAAGAATGAGTTTGATTTCACCATGATATTACGACAACAATAAAGTATATGTGTTGTGGTATATATGGCTTCGAGCAAAGTTGGGGAGGTTGCCGTTGATTAGCTGATTGTACGATTTGTAATATGTTAGTTCTGATTTGATGTATACGGGTAAATAAGTTTTGGTTGCAGAAATTGAACCGAGAATGGCACGAGTGAAGAAAAAATTTCGACAAAGGATATATGGTGCTTAGTAGATGTGAGAAAAATAATAGGATGTCTTGAGTTATTGAAAAGGAATGCACAGTGTAAAGAGAAGGAAGTGGTTTGCTTGTATCAGAATGAGGTCATGTCTTGCGGTGTCGGAGTGCTGATAAGGCACGAGTGGTTCGATTCAATAAGTCAAGTAATTTACAGTGGGTATAAGGGTGGATGACTCTTGAGAATGGTTTTGGTGTGTTCAAGATTCTATATGTAGCACTCAGTTGTTTTAAGGTTGAATATGTGACCAAGTCGGTGTTTTTATTAGAACAAGTCAAGGCGTGTGGTATTTTTATGTTACTTACAGAATTCTATATATCAATATCTGAGAAGCAGGGGTAGTGGACTTAAATTCACAGGAAGTTATTTAAAGTAGGGTATTTTAGAAGGTGGTATTTTTGGGAACGTTTGAGAGAGTATATAGTGGCCCATTGGTCTTAGACAGTGTGGTCTTACATTCGAGTCTTGTGTGGTAAGCCTTGATTGAGGCATTGTGGTACTATAACAAGAGAGTATATCAAGTTGAAAATGAATCAGAAGGAAATCTAGACAAAGGAAGTAGCTTTTTAGAGGATCGAATTGGTATGGTAAATATATGATCAATCCCTTGTTTATGTTCGAGGTAAGGAACCCTTACGAGTATTGGGCGGCAGAGCTTTTGAGCTCGGACATCTTGCTTAGACTGGTGTGGGTAGAATGAATTAGTGTTGGCATTTTATCTTGTGGTTAGGAAAAAGAGATGTAGTTCTCATGTTATCCTAGTATGGTATGGTATGTGCGGTCTGTTGTGGAAGATTGGGATTTGTGTGTGTAGTGTACGGTTCAGTTCTAAATGGGAAATAATTAAATTCTTCAGCAGCACAGGCAGTTGCATGTGATTTAAGAATCAACCCTCAGATGATTAAGTAAATAGTACTGGTAATTGGAGGTGATTTGACGATAGTTTGTCTCGGAAGATGGGTAATGTGACCAGACTAATGATACATCAGTAGTGTTGATACATTTTCTTGTTGGACCAACTGTTGACAATTGAGTTTGTTAATGGCACAGGGAATTTTTAGAATATCTTTTGTGGAATGATTTGGTACTCGGTGTTTAATCTGTATTCATACGGCGGAATGAGGGATCAGGTATTGTGATCTGTGTGTTAATATGAAGGGGGAGACTGGGATTTCTTCGACACCGTCTATGTCGTGGATGTGGATCTTGATCTGTTGATACGATAGATTTTGGATATGAGATTGGGTGTTGACTGGTTGCCTCAGTGTTTGATTAATCTAGACTATTGTGTAATGGGCCTTGCCGGAGGATGCCACAGGTTGCGTGGCGTGGTGTATCGGGTAATGTTATAGCGAGAGTGGGTTGCATCCCAAAGACCAACGGACGACTGAGAAGGATTGCTTGTCTTGTTTGGGCCTTCGTGGCAAATATCAGTGTAGAGATTTTTTATCATTGATTCAATTCCGGCATTGAAGGACCTTTTCGGATGCGTTCCTTGTGGTCGGGCATGTCGCCGGGCGAAATGGTGGACTTCAATGTTTATTTGGTGTCGGGAACCGTATCGTATGACTTTGGCATGAATTATGGTAGTGGAAGAGGCAGCGTCAGGCTTCTTGGTAATGAGTTTATTGGTAAGCTGATTGAATACACGTTTAGCTTGAGTTGACTTGGTTAGTCGTGAATTGTATTAATAAAAGTTGGGTTGATTTGATAGCTATTGGATCTACTAGTGATCTGAGAAGATCTATGAGTTGCTTTTCTGTGCTGCGAGGCGTTATGACTTTTGGGTAGTGGCAGATACATTGCGGCTCTATCGAGATTCATAGTGGAAGTTGAGTTTTGTATCTTACACCGCCATAAGTAGACATGATTATGCACTCAGTGTGCTTACGACTGATACTCTGTATTCTGTGATTGTGAGCAAATTCGGCTCGATGTGAATCTCCCTATGTGAGACATTTGAGTGGATCGGGTGGCACGCCGCCACATGGTATGTTATCTGGATCGTGTATGCGCCGGAATAGTTTGATGTTGAGAATAGTATTCCATATGTTTCTTCGTATGCCTTGTTTCCTAGTTTCTGAGGAAAGTTCGTATTAGAAGTTGCTCGGTGAATAGCGCATTGGTTGGGCTCTTTCAGGATGGAATGGTGTATAACTTGCTTCACCGTGGGTGTGATCGATTTCATCGGTTTAGACATCAATATGTGCGTGGTTGTCAAGTTCGAGTATAGCGACTTGAGGTGCTTCATGTGAAATAGTGTTTGGATTAGATCGCGCATTATAGCGAGGCTACGAGGAGATTAGACCCTTTGGAATTTGAGTTATTTTCATGACTTGAGTATGTTCAGACCGTCTCTTGTTGGTATGGGTGTTATGTAAGTTGTGGCTTAGGCCGTATTGATGTGTCATGTCACCAAGATGGTGCGTTTGGTCAGAAGGGACCTTTGGGGTCATTAATGGATACAAAAGGATTTGGTTTCAGCTTTTCGGAAGGTTAATATCGAGTTTCAGCTGGGAGATTTGTTGTGGTATTAGTCAAAAGGGAAGAAATGTCTTCGTGAATGATTGATCTGAGAAATGGTTATGGTCTACTGTGTGTTCATTATCATTGATAGAGTATAGCAGTGTTGGGATAAGACTTCAGCTAATACGGGCTTTCTATCGGTACATGGTTGTTTTGGACATCTACTGTGGATATAAATTATCGTTTTGAGTGTTAGGATTATGCAGTATATCATGTGAGTGCACCTGAGGTTGTAGGTACGGGTTATTACAGCCGGTGCAGGCTTATTCTAAGTATAAATGTGAGGTTCTGATCGTGTGTATGGTTTCGAAGGTGCAATGTGGTTCTACAGTTATGGGCTAGATGGCCTGTGAAATTTTTAGTTGTGTTGTATTATCGAGCATATGTGAGTTAGGGTGACGTGGGATCAACTCGGGTATATGATTAGTAAGGTCATTCGGATATTGTTTGGATCCTAGTGCAACTCTAGGCACGCTCGAGGATGAGCGTTTGTTTAAGTTGGGGAGGATGTAACGACTCGACCCGTCGTCTCATGTATTTCCATCTCGTTTCCCTGTTATATGCTTACTCATGTTTCAATATGTGTACTTGGTGAATTTGAGTTAATTGGGATCAAGTTTGGTAGGAAATTAGTATCTTTAAGGAAATGGTAGTTTGGAAATATCAATCAGATATTGACTTGTTAGTTAGAGGGCTTGGACAGAATTTCTGATGGTTCGACTAGTTTCGGCGGATGATTTAAGTCTTAGGAGAGCAATCGGAAGTGAATTTAGAGGCTCGGTGTAGGAGTTAGCCTATTTTGGCGAAGTTGGGATTTTGGTGAAATCCGGTTGGTATGTGAGATTTTGATCAGGGAGTCGGAATCAAATTCCGAGAGTTGTTGTAGCTTTATTAGGTTTTTGGGATGTGTGTGCAAAATTTCAGGTTATTCAGAGGTGATTCGGTTGGGTTTTTGATCAAATGTGTGTTTCGAAAGTTTTAGAAGAACTTAGGTTTGAATCCGATGTAAATTTGGTGTTTGATGTTAGTTTTAGTGTTTTTAGAGTGAAACTAAGTTTGAATGATCATATGTGATGTATTAGTATGTTTGTGTGCGGTCGCGAGGAGTTCGGGTGAGTTTCGGATAGGTTTGAGTTGTGTTGGGCTCGTTTATCTTATGATTCGACGTCGTTTCTTCAAGCATAAATAATATCATATTGAACAAATGAGATCTGATTACTATTTTGAATAAAGAACTATATCCGTATTGTAATTATGGATCCGTATGAAAAAGAATTGTCCAATTTGGACATCGTATGAGGATTTTATGGTTGTTTTACCAAGATTGCGCAGATTTTCAAGTTAATGACGAAATTGCCCCCGACGGCGTATTAAAAACCTGCACTATTTGCAAATCTTAAAACTTACAAATTTCATTCATTATAAGGTCAAATTGAATGATTCAAAAGCCTAAATTCATTATAATTTCACAAGGAATCCATTGGGAGCAGTAAAACGCGTGAACAGTACACCTATAATGAGCGGGTCGAGTTTTCTTCCAATTTTTTAACGGAAAGAAGCTTCCAAGGCAACTTTTAAGAGAGAAAATAAGTGGGTATCGCAGAGGTAAGTTATTTGATTATTAAAATTTGTTTATAGGCGATTATTAACTATAATCCCAGCCTTTAATACATCAAAAAGCAGTAGAAAAATAAAATTTTGGGGCATGAGATTATGAGACCTTTAGGGGTCGATTTGATGGGTCCAACGGACTCCGATTTTTTGGTGTTCTTTATATGTACGGAATCGAGAGAAGATGTAGAAAACTTTTCTGTAAATTTTTTTGAGTTTCCAGAATTGGGCCCGGGGCTCGGGTTTTGTCAATTTCAGGATTATTGATGCTTTTCGATTATTTTCGATTGGCTATTGATCCCATAGCGGAATGTGATGTATTCGTTATGTTCTTGGCTAGATTCGATGCGTGAGGAGGAAAGGGCATCGCGGGCTAGTCTACGGCCGGTTAGAGGTGAGTTGTTTGTATAGATGATGGTCTGAGGGTATGAAACCCCGGTTTATCTCATCGTGATTCTTTTTTAGGGCGTGACTCGCACCCCATGGCGGGTGAGCGATTGTAAATGATTGGGGATTGTGACTTGGTCCGTCTCGAGAGCTAAATAAAATTAATGGCGGCTGTTACGAACCTGTAATGAATATATCTGGACTTATTGCCATGTTTGGGGCCTTGTGTCGATCTGTAGCATCCATCTAGGATGAATATCTGTGTGATAACATGATTTACATAATCATTGATCTCAGTCATGTGCTTATTCACTCTTATTAAATGCTAAGTCACCTTATTTCAAAACTTAACTAATTAAATTATATTCACCTTAATATCTGGAAACTGGGAAAGAATAAGATTGAATCTGTTATGTGACTTACCTGCATACTGTGGATTGAGTATTGTGTTGGGCTGCACGCCGCAACAGTGATATGATGATATTGCGCTTGGGCTGAAGGATCTCATCCGAAGTCTTTACACCCCCCAGTGAGCGTATTCGACAATAAACAGATAGGGCTGTATGTCGCAGCGGATTCATGTGCATTGCATTGCATCTTTGCATGATACTTGGCTGATATACTTGATATTGCTTTGTTGTTAGTTCGTAGTTAAGGTGTCAGACTGTTTGTTTTAGCTTTTGCTTTGTGGCATTTCGTGGATTTCTTACTTTGATACATTATATATGCTTATTACTCACTGATTCGGTAGTACTCAGCCCTACTCCATGCACCTTGTGTGCAGATTCAGGTACACCGGAGGCTTAGCTGAGCACTCGTAGTCTCCAGATATTTTTCAGAGTCGTTGAGGTAGCTGCTTGACGTTCGCAGGACCTGTCTATTCTTTATTATTTCAGATTGTTATTATTATATACATTTCCAACTTTTATATCTTCATTCAGATCATATTATCCAGTTTTTTTAGAGGCTCTAGACTCGTGACCCAGATCTTTTGGGATGGATTATTAATATTTTGTATTTTTCTATTAATATTATTAGATTATTATTCAAAAATTTCTATATTCTCCTTAAGTTGTCAGTTTGAGATTTATTGATGAAAGGAGAGCGATGGATGGTTAGGCTTGCCTAACTTTCGGGTTGGGCGCCATCACGACCGGGTTTGGATCGTGACATCGGCCCGATCCATAATTTTCAAGAGAACATCAAGAAGGCACACAAAGGCTTATTTATATACAAGGAAACTCCTACCAAGGCTTAACAAGTTCATATGTTCACTTTTCATTTTTCTCAAGTCTCTAGCAAATCATAAATGATCATATTGGAAATTATAATATAAGATATTCCCCAATTAGGTATGATGTGGGTCCTAAACTACCCAAGCAATTAACATTTATAGTAGCTACGTACGGACTCTCGTCAACTAGTACGTACGTAGCTCCCGCATTTTGCAATAATTACTCATTTATAATTCCTATGTGGACAATTCCTCAGAAGGTTACAACAGATACTCACCTTGCTCTGAAGCGCACTTTCAATATCAAGAACAATCCCAACTTAATTCGTGGCCGAACGAGTACCAGCTAATTAAAATAAAGTAAGTACTAGTCAATAAAGGCTTACAAAGTTAAATTCTAACTATTAAAGTGATTTCCCAACTATTCCCACAAGTTCCCTAAATTCTGACCTCGGGCCCACGTGCCCGAATTCCAAAAATATTTGAAGGAAGTTCTCTATCACCTAAGGATCGCAAATATATGATTTCTAGCTCATTACATGGAAAATTATATGCTTAAATCTTAGTTTTATTAAAACCCTAAGTCTAGCTCTAACCCTTTGTTTTTATCTAGTTTTTAGTGTTTAATCTACCTAATGTTCATGTATTGAAACTAAGAGGGAGTGGAAATTACTTACTGTGTGATAATATCTGGAAACCCTCTCTTTGGAAACCCCAAAATAGCCTAAGTGTGGAGTGAAAAATGAGAGATATAGGATTGAGTTCGTATTAAATGAACTCTTCTGCTCCAGCTATTTTCGCTTCTGCGGAGGTATTTCCGCTTCTACGGAGTCTGCTTCTGCAGAAATTAGCCACTTTTGCGGCTTTGGGCAAAGGGGGGCTTGACCGCTTTTGCAGCCTGGGGGCCGCATAGGCAGAACCGTTTCTGCGGTCCCTGGGCCACTTTTGCAGTTTCCCATGGCTTGCCCCTTTTCGCTTCTGCGATCAAATGACCACATCTGCGGTCCAAGAGCTGCAGATGCGGTTATGACAGAAGCATCAACTTTAGTCCTTTTTCCAAGTTCTAACTTTACTCAAGCCTCGCTCATTTGACACTCAGGGCTCCCGTGCCCCGCCGGAACATACCGACAAGTCTGAAATCATGATGCGAACCTACTCAAACCCTCGAATTACTCAAAACAACGTTAAATCTAGCAATCACATCCTAAAACCAAATGAATCAATCTATTGAACTCCAAGTTCTTAAATTTCCTTCTAACGCGTCAAAACTCCGTTAACCTACTCGGATTTACACCAATTTTCATGGGTAAGTCTTAACTAGTATTTTGGACCTGTACCAAGTTTTGGAACTAAAATAAGCCTGATACCTAGGAAATCAATTATTAATTAGTTTATTTAATTCTTTAAAACATCAAGTTAATAGTTTCACAAAAAATTTCATTACTCGGGCTACGGACCTCAGGATTCGATTCCGGGCATACGCCTATGTCCCACATTTTTTCCCACGGACCCTCCGGGATTGTCAAATCACGAATCTGGGTTTGTTTCCCAAGAAAGTTTGCCGAAGTCAAACTTGGCCTTTTTAGAAAAACTTAAACAAGCAAATGGACAAATTCTTGCTCAAAACTCTTCTAACTTCTGAACCACCCGTCCCCACAAGTCATAAATTAGTAAAAGCAAGTGCGGGAAGTTTTATTTAAGGGAATGGGGTTCCAAAACGCAAAATGACCAGTCGGATTGTTACATTCTCCACCTCTTAATTAAATGTTCGTCCTCGAACGGACATTGAAAAGTACCTCGGCTGCTGAATAAATGAGGATATCTGCTCTGCATGTCCTCCTCGGACTCCTAGGTCTCCTCCTCAATCGGTCGGCCCCTCCACTGGACCCTTATTGCGGAAATCCTCTTGGACCGCAATTGGCGATCCTGCCTATCAATAATGGCAATTGGCTCCTCCTCGTAGCCCAAGCTCTCACCTAACTAAATGGTACAGAAATCCAACATATGTGATAGGTCGGCATGACACTTCCGAAGCATCGATACATGGAAAATTGGATAAAATCCCGATAAACTGGGAGGTAAAGCAAGCTGATAGGCAACCTCTCCAACTTGCCTCAATACCTTGAAGGGACCAATAAACCTTGGGCGTAGCTTTCCCTTCTTCCCAAACCTCATAATGCCCTTCATTGGCGAGACTTTCAAGAGTATCTTCTCATCAATTATGACTGCACGTAACTCTTCTATCTGGACTGAGCTGTGCGGAGCCTCTCCTGAATCAACTTTACCTTATCCAATGCATCCTTTACCAAGTAACTTAGCATCACCAGGTTCAAACCACCCAATAGAAGAACGACAACGTCGACCATGCAATGCCTCATACAGGGCCATCTCTATGTTGGACTGATAGCTGTTGTTGTATGCAAACTGCGCTAAAGGCAAGAACTGATCCCACTACCCTCCAAAGTCAATCACACATGCTCTAAGCATATCCTCTAAAATATGAACTGTCCGCTCCGACTGCCCACCGGTCTGAGGATAGAATGTCATGCTAAGCTCTACGTGAGTCACCAACTCACTCTGAACATTTCTCCAGAAATGGGAAGTGAATTGAGGACCTCTATCTGATATGATGGAAACTGGCACACCGTGCAACCTAACTATCTCCCGAATGTAAATCTGAGCATATCTCTCTGCAATATAAGTAGTGGTCACTGGAATGAAGTGGGCATACTTGGTCAACCTATCCACAATAACACATATTGAATCAACCTTCCACAAAGTCTGTGGCAACCCAACCACGAAATCCATGGTGATGCGCTCCCACTTCATTCCGGAAAGGGCATCTACTGAAGTAGGTCACCTGGCCTCTGGTGCTCATACTTGACCTGCTGACAATTCAAACATCTAGCTACATATTCTATGATGTCCTTCTTCATTCTCCGCAACTAGTAATGCTGTCTCAAGTCCTGATACATCTTCGTGGCACCCGAATGAATGTAGTACCTCAAATTGTGGGCCTCCTCTAGAATCCTTTTTCTCAAGCCATCAACATTACGAACACATACACGGCCCTGAAGCCGTAACATACCATCATCGCCAATAGAAATCTCCTTGGAACCTCCCTTAAGTACCGTCTCTATGAGAACCACCAAATGTGGATCATCGAAATGTCGGGCCTTAATCTGCCCAATAATGAAGACTGATTAACCACATATGCTAGAACTCAGGTGGGCTCCGAAATGTCCAATATCACAAGTGTGTTAGCTAAAGACTGCATTTCCAAAGCTAATGGTCTCATCTCAGCAGGAATGAATACCAAGCTACCCATACTCTCGCCTTTCTGCTCAAGGCATCCGCGAACACATTCACCTTACTTGGATGGTAATGAATGGTAATATGATAATCCTTTAGTAACTCAAGCCACCTGCGCTGCCTCAAATTAAGATCCTTTTGCTTGAACAAATGCTTCAAGCTGCGATGGTCTGTATAAACCTCACATGACACTCCATACAAATAATGCCTCCATTTCTTGAGGGCATGAACAATCGCTGTCAACTCTAGATCGTGCACATGGTAATTTTTCTCATTAACCTTGAGATGACGTAAAGCATATGCAATACTTGCCCCCTGCATCAATACACATCCCAAGACAATGCGAGAAGCATCGCAATATACCTTATACATCCCTGAACTGGAAGGCAATACAAGAACTGGTGCCATAGTCAAAACCGTTTTGAGCTTCTGGAAGCTCTCCTCACAATCATCGGACAACCAGAATGGAGCATCCTTTTGGGTCAATCTAGTCAGAGGTGATACAATAGATGAAAATCCCTGCATAAATCGCCGGTAGTAACCTGCTAACCCCAGGAAACTCATGATCTCGGTCACTGAAGTAGGACGTGGCCTACTCTGGACTGCCTCAATCTTCTTAGGATCCATTTTAAAACCCTCCCCTGACACTACATGCCTTAAGAATGACACTTAATCTAGGCAAAACTCACACTTGGAGAACTTAGCCGATAGCTTCTACTCTTGCAAGGTCTGGAGCAGTACTCTCAAATACTGCTCGTGCTCCCCTAGGCTATGTGAGTATATCAAGATGTGATCAATGAAGACGATAACAAAGGAATCAATATAAGGCCTAAACACCCTATTTATCAAATCCATAAATGCCGATGGGGCATTAGTCAAGCCAAATGACATCACCAAGAACTCATAGTGGCTATCTAGTTCTAAATGCAGTCTTTGGAACATCTGAATCCTGAATCTTCAGCTGATGACACCCTTACCTCAAGTCAATCTTGGAGAACTCCCTAGCACCCTGCAGCTGGTAAAACAAATCATCAGTACGAGGCAATGGATACTTGTTCTTAATGGTGACTTTGTTCAACTGGCTCTAATCAATGCACATCTGCATAGTCCCATCCTTCTTGTTCACAAATAGTACTAGTGCACCCCAAGGCGAAACACTACGCCTAAAAAACCATTTTTCCAACAACTCCTCCAACTGCTTCTTCAGCTCCTTGGGAGCCATACGATACGGTGGAATAGATATAGGCTGCGTGCTTGGAGCCAAATCGATACAGGAATCAATATCACGATTCAAGGGCATGCTAGGAAGATTAAAAGGAAAAACATCAGCGAACTCTCGGACCACTGGCACTAAATCAATCGTCGAAGACTATACGGTGGTGTCTCGAACATAAGCTAAATAATCCAAACTCCCTTTCTCAACCATGCGCTGAGCCTTCAGGAAAGAAATAACCCTGCTAGGCGTATCAAATATGGAACCCTTCCACTCTAACCTCGGCAACCTGGCACAGCTAGCGAAATAGTCTTGGCATGGCAATCAAGGATGGCGTGATAGGGAGATAGCCATACCATGCCCAGGATGATCTTAAAATCAATCATGTCAATCGAGAAAAGATCTGCTCTAGTTTCGTAACAACAGAAAGTAACCACACAAGACCGGTAGATCCGATCCACAACCAGGGAATCACCCACAGGAGTGGACGCATGGGCAGGAACACCCAAAGGCTCATGAGAAATAACAAGGAAACAGGAAACAGAGATGATACATATGAATAAGTAGACCCTGGGTCAAATAATACCGATGCATCCCTACCGCTGACTGAAATAATACTATGATGATGTCATCTGAGGCTAATGCATCTGGCCTGGCTGGAAGAGCATAGAATCTAGCTGGAGCACAGACTGTCTGGCCTCCACCTGACTGAGTAGTTGCTGGCTGACCTCTCCCTGTCTGGCCTCCACCCCTAGGACGGCCTCGACCGTCTACCCTCCACCTCTAGGTGTTTGGTCCGCTGGTGCTGGAGTCGTGGGTTGCTACTCCTACTGCACTGCCTTGCCCCTAAGCGTGGGGCAATATCTCCTCATGTGACATGGGTCCCCGCACTCAAACCAACGTGGTGCCATGGCTTGCTTTCTGGATGGCTGACTCTAAAAACCAGAAGACCCACTAGAAAAAGCTTGAATAGACAGTGGGCGATATGAACTCTCTAGCATATCATTAAAGTAAGAACTAGAAGAATCTGGATGTCACGACCCGTATTTCCCACCATCAGGGGTTGTGATGGTGCCTACTATCGGAGCTAGGAAAGCCAAGTACTAAAACATTTTCTGCCAACATCTCAATGGTTATAATAAAATGAGTCATTTAAATAAAAGCAGAAGTCTTAAAAACTTAGATAACTGAAAACCAAATGTGGAAATTTAATTACAACTCTACGCAGATCACGTTTCACTGACTCGTGAACTACTAAAGAGTGCGAAAAATAAGTCTGAATAGAATTACATAAAATGTTTGTCTCGGTACAAGGAAAACAAACTAATAATATAGAAAGGACTCCGGCCTGCGGATGTCAGCTAAGCTACCTCAAAGTCCCTGGACTGAAGTCAGCTCCCGATCAAGTCCTACTGCTGAGGCCCAAAAGCTGCACTTGGATCTATGCTAAAAAATGCATAGAGTATAGCATCAGCACAACCGACTCCATGTGATGGAAAGTGCCTGGCTAAACCCCGGCGAAGAAGTGACGAGGCTAGACAGGACCTACCAAAAACAACCTGTGCAGATATATATATATATATACACACACACACACACACACTAACACAAGTGCAATGAATTTACAGAATACCAATTAAAGCGGGGAGGGGACATGCTTAGGGGAAATATAGATGAAAACAATTTATCAGAAGTAAACAACGAAACTACATCAAATTTCATAATCTATATAAGTGGTCGGCATGCCACACGATCCCATTTCATAATATAACTAGGTGACCAGCGTGCCACAAAATTCCATTTCATAATATGACTAGGTGGTCGGCGTGCCACACAATCGAATTTCAGCATGTCTAAGGAGTCGGCGTGCCACACGATCCCATTCCAGCATGTATAATGGTCGTCATGCCACACGATCCCATTTCATAATATATAAGTGGTCGGCGTGCCATACGATCCCATTTCATAATATATACGTGGTCGGCGTACCACACTATCCCAGTTCATAATATATAATGGTTTCCCGGCAAGGGAACAAGTGTTAATTCAACTATCTTGACAAGGGAGAATACAACAAAGCAGTAAATTCACGGCAAGGGAGCAACAACAATAACTTATACGCCCCGGCAAGGGATTAATTACATCTCTTTCTCTTTTGTTCATTTCTTACTTTCTAAACAAGTCAAAATCGAGCCAACGTTCCAAAGAGTGTACAATCATGTTTCCTTCTCATTCTCTTCATGTCATATATAAACCATCAATTAACAACGATGAGTCACTACCGAATCCCAAATAAGCACAAATAAGGACCCACGGTCATGCTAGAAACTGGTCTATAGATACTCGTTACAATGCCTATAAACCGTACTCAACATTTAGCAATTAACAAATAATACTCTAATCGTATTCCCTCAACCAAAGTCAGATCAAACACTTACCTCGAATGCTCCAAAATCAACTCAAGTCTCTAGTATAGATTTACCCCTCGAATTCGGCCCCGACTCAATCAAATCTATGAAATAATGACGTACAATATTAATAATAGCTTAACAAACTAAACCCAATGCCTAAATATGAATTTCTAAGCTTTCTTCCCAATATTCCGAAAATAGACCCCGGGCCCGCTTGGTCAAAACCCGAGGTTCGAACCAATTCCATGTCACTCATTCCCCCACAAGCCCGAATATAATTTTTCAAAATCGACCACAAAACGAGGTCCAAATCAAAGAAAATCGAAAAGCCCTAACTCTACCATTTTCCCCCAATTTCCACCCTAATCTATGTGATTTAAGCTTGGAAACTTACTAATTAATGAAGCGAAATGAAGGAAATATGTAGGAAATTACTTACCCAAATGGTCTTGAAAAATGGGGGCTTCAATGGCTTTCTAATGGTTGGGAGAGAAGATAGCTCATGTGTATTGTTGAAAAATCCCTTATGTACTGTTTCTGAAAACATAAAAAATATCATTGGAGTTTGTTCTATGCGTTCGCGACGAAGGGTCGCATTAGCATTGAGTTGAGTCTGACGAGCATCGCGTTCCCGGTAGAAGGGGTTCGATTGTGAAGAAGGAAAAGTCTGGGTCCAGGGGCATTGCCCTATGAGAACGCGATGGGAAGAGGCTGGAGAGCTACGCGAATACGGTACAGCCTTCGCGAACTTGAAGAAGGAAGGAGGGCTGGGCCCTCAGAACCCGATAAATCTACGCGATCGCGGTGAAGAAATGCAAACGCGAAGGAGGAGAGCCCTGAAGCTATGCGAACACGAAAGAGCATTGCGAACGCATTGAAGTATTTTACTATTCACCTGTTGCAGAAAATCTGCAATTCCACTAAGCGCAAAACCACCCCGAACCACCTCCGAATCACTCCCGAGCCCTCGGGACTCCTAACCAAACACCCATACTAACTCAATAATATCCTATGAACTTAACCGAGCGATCAAATCGCTAAAATAAAACCATAAACGAGGAATCAAGCCTCAAAAGTTTCAATTTTCATTCAAACTTCTTAAATTTCAAACTTTAGATATTTAGGTCTAGAACACGTCAAACGACGTGCGAATTCAACCAAATTTCACAGAAAGCGCTTAAACCATATATAAAACATGTACCAAGTGTCGGATACGGGCCCGATCCCAATGCTTTTTAATTCATTTTTATTTCAAATTTTCATATTTAATTCAAGAAAACAATTTCTTTCAAAAATTATTTTCTCGGGCTCAGGACCTCGTATTTTGATTCCGGGAATACGCCCGAGTCCCATATTTTTCTACGAACTCTCCGGGACTGTCAAATCACATGCCTAGGTCTGTTTACCCAAAATGTTGACCCAAGTCAACTTTATTCATATTAACATAAAAATTCATCAAATATTTTCACAGAATTCACATTTAAGCTTTCCGACTACGCGCCAGGACTGCACACGCAAATTGAGCTGACTAAAAGTGAGGTTTTCAAGGCCTTAGAAGCGCTGAATGAATGAGAAAATAGGTGATGACCCTTTGGGTCGTCACATTCTCTACCGATAAAACAACCGTTTGTCCTCGAATAGACAAAAGAAAGAAGTACCTAAGTCGGGAAATAGATGAGGGTAACGGCTCCGCATGTCAGACTCTCACGTCGATGCCTCAGGAGGCTGACCTCTCCACTAAACACGTACCAAAGAAAAACTTTTCGACCTCTACTGCCGAACCTTCTGATCTTAAATAGATACTGCCTCCTCCTCATAAGACATATCCTTGTCCAACTGGATCGGTGAGATACACACGAAGCATGGATACGTGAAAAACTGGATGCACGACTGACAAGCTAGGCGGCAAGGCAAGTCTATAAGCCACCTCTCCCACACGATCGAGAATCTCAAATGGTCCAATATACCTAGGGCTAAGCTTAGCCTTCTTCCCGAATCTCATCAAGCCCTTCATAGGCGATACACAGAGCAATACTTGCTCCCCATGAAAGCCACATCTCGAACCTTGCGATTTGCATAAATCTTCTGCCTAGACTGAGCTGTCTCAAGTTTGTCCTGAATGATCTTGACCTTATCCAAGGCCTCCTAAACTAGACCTGTACCCAATAATCGAGCCTCTCCTGGCTAAAACCATCCAACTGGGGACCGACATCGCCTACCATACAACACTTCGCATAGAGCCATCTGAATGTTGGACTTGTAGCTGTTGTTGTTGGAGAACTCTTCTAACGGTAAAACCTGGTCCCATGAGCCTCCAAAATCGATGACACACGCTCAGAGCATATCTTTCAATATCTGAATAGTCCGCTCGGACCGACCGTTCGTGTGTGGATGGAATGTTGTGCTCAAATCAACTCGGGTGCCCAACTTTTGGTGGACTGCTCTCTAGAAGCACGAGGTAAACTGCGTACCCCGGTCCAAAATAATAGATGTCAGCACCTCATGAAGGCAAACAATCTTTCAAATGTAGAGCTCGGCTAACCTCTCTGATGAATAAGTGGCTGCAACAGGCAAAAAAAGCGGTGACTTGGTCAGCCTATCAACAATGACCCATATAGCATCAAACTTTTTCCGAGTCATCGGAAGTCCAGTAACATAATCCATAGTACCCCTCCCATTTTCACTCGGGAATCTCAATCCTCTGAAATAAACCACCGGCCTCTGATGCTCGTACTTCACCTGCTAAAAGTTCAAACATTGAGCCACATAAGCAACAATATCTCTCTTCGTCCTGCGCCACCAATAGTGCTGTCTCAGATCCTGATACATCTTGGCGGCGGCTGGGTGAATAGAATACCGAGAAATATGGGCCTCTGCTAGGATCAACTCTCAAACCCTATGAACATTGGGCACACATACTCGCCCCTGCGATCTCAAAAACCCATCTCCATCTAAGGTCACCTTCTTGACACCTCCACGCTGCACCGTTTCTCTCAGGACATACAAATGGGGATCATCAAACTACCGATCACCGATACGCTTCAACAACGACGAACGAGCGACCGTGCAAGCTAACACCCTTCTAGGCTCAGAAATATCCAACCTCACAAATCGATTGGAAAAGGCTGAAAATTCAAAGCAAGCGGTCTCTGGCTGACCGAAATATAAGCAAGACTACCCATGCTAGCACACTTCCTACTCAATGTGTCGGCCACCACATTGGCCTTCCTCGGGTGGTATAAGATAGTTACATCATAGTCTTTCAACAATTCCAACCACCTCCTCTACCTCAAATTCAACTACTTTTGCTTGAATAAATACGGAAGGCTCTTGTGATCTGTGAACACCTCACACTATATATATAATGCCTCCAAATCTTCAAAGCATGAACAATGGCTGCCAACTCTAGGTCATGAATCGAATAATTCTTCTCGTGGATCTTCAACTGTCTCGAGGCATAGGTAATTTCCATCCTGCATCAATACTGCACCAAGCCCAATGCGGGAAGCATCACAATAAACGGAATAAGGCCCTGAACCCGTGGGAAAAACCAAAATCGGTGCCATAGTCAAAGATGTCTTGAGCCTTTAGAAGCTCGCCTCACACTCTGATCATCTGAATTGGGCACCCTTCTGGGTTAATCTGGTCATCGGGGCAGCAATTGATGAAAAACCTCCACGAACCGGCGGTAGTACCCTACTAACCCCAAGAAACTCCGGATCTCTATAGCTGATGCGGGTCGAGGCCAGTTCTTGACTACCTCAATCTTCTTCAGGTCGAGGCCAGTTCTTAATTACCTCAATCTTCTTCCGGTCTACCTAAATACCCTCTACTGAAACAGCGTGACCTAGAAATGCAACCGAACTCAACCAGAAGTAGCACTTCAAAAACTTGGCATGTATGACTATCCTTCAGAGTCTGAAAAACCACTCTGAGGTGCTGCTCGTGCTCCTCCTAACTCTGGGAGTATATCAGGATATCATCAACGAAAACAATCATGAACAAATCCAAATAGGACCTGAACACTTGGTTCATCAATTCAATAAATGCTGCTAGGGCATTGGTCAACCCAAATGACATGATCAGGAACTCATAATGCATATACCGAGTGCGAAATGCTGTCTTAGGGACATCAGACGCCCGGATACTCAGCTGATGGCATCCAAACATCAAATCTATCTTTGAAAACACCTTTGCACCCTGAAGCTGGTTGAATAAATCGTTGATCCTTGGTAGTGGGCCCTTGTTCTTTATTGTCACCTTGTTCAATTGCCGGTAATCGATGCACATCCTCAACGACCCATCCTTTTTCTTGAAAAATTACATCGGCGCACCCCAAGGCGATACACTAGGTCTAGTGAAACCCTTATCAAGCAAATCCTGCAGCTAGTCCTTTAACCTTTCAACTTTAGTGGGGCCATGCAATATGGTGGAATGAAAATGGGATGAGTGCCCGCAGCCAGATCAATACAGAAATCAATATCCATGTCAGACGGCATACTCGGCAGGTTTGAAGGGAAAACCTCGAGGAACTCTCGAACAATAGGAACAGAGTCAATAGAAGGGACCTCTGTGCTGGAGTCGCGAACATACGCCAAATAAGACAAACACCCCTTCTCGACCATGCGTAGAGCTTTCACATATGAAATAACACTGCTGGTGGCATGACCTGGGGTCCGTCTCCACTCTAGTCGCGGAAAATCTGGCAGATCCAAGGTCACGATCTTAGCGTGGAAATCCAATATAGCATGATACGGGGAAAACCAGTCCATCCCCAATATAACATCGAAATCCACTATGTCTAAGAGCAATAAATCAACACGGGTTTCAAGACCCTCAAATATTACCACACATGAATGATGCACTCAATCGAATCACCCACCGAAATAGATAGACAAATAAGAATACTCAAAGCATCGCTAGGCATAACCAAGTAGGGTGCAAAATATGATGACGCATATGAATACGTAGAGTAAGGGTCAAATCGCACTGAAGCACCTCTATCACAGACTAGAATAGTACCTGTAATAAAAACATCGGAAGACTCAGCCTCTGGCCTGGCTGGAAACTACAACATCGGGGTTGGGCCCCACTTCCCTGAACCATATCTCTCGGACGATCGGCTACTTGCTGACCTCACCTCTAGCGATCCGAGCTCCATCTCTCTAATCCCTACCTCCACCTCTATGGCCTCTACCCCCACCTCTAGCTGGCTGGGTGGCCTGTGGATCACTTGATGCATGAATCTTGGGATAAGGACCCTACTGCTGAGAGTTGTCAGATGCTCGAGGTCAATACCTAGCAATATATCACGTGTCTCCACATGTGTAACAAGCCCTCGGCTACTTAGAATAACAGAGTGGTGGTGCACTGATAGGTGTTGATGGTGTATTAAAAAGCTGCTGGTCAGAATACTGCGACTGGGATCTACGGCCTCCTGTAGTACCATGCGAAACCAGTAGGGCTGACTCAAAGGGCCTCGGATGATGGCCTCTACCATAAGAATCCCCATATCCGGACGAAGCACCACTGAACCTACCGGAATGATGGGGCCTATTCTCCGACCCATGACCATCTTCTCGTGCAACTGCTATCTCTTTCCTGCGAACCGCATTGGCCGCCTCCTAAAAGGAAATCTAACCCCCGGCTCCCACAGCCATCTGGAGATGGATCGGCTGAATCAATCCATCAGTAAATCTCCACACCCTCTCTCTCTCTCTCTCAGTGGGGGAGTATAACAATATCGTGGCATGCCAGATCAATGAACCAGCTCTCATGCTGCGTGACTGTCATAGTGCCCTGATGTAGGTGCTTAAGTTGCCTGCGAAGAGCCTCTCCCTGAGTAACTCGGAGAAAATTCCCCAAAAACAACTCTGCAAACTAATTCTAAGTCAATGATGGCGACCCTACTGGCCTGGATAAACAATAGTCTCTCCACCAAGTCTTGGAAGTTCATGCTAGTCGAAAGGTGATGAAGTCCACCCTATTGGTCTCCACAATACCCACAGTCTAGAGAACCTCATGACAACTGAATAAGAAGTTTTGGGGGTCCTCTGTAGGGGCAACGTTGAAAGTGGTGGTGAAGATACTGGTGAACCTATCAAGCCTCCACAAAGCATCTACGAATATCGCTGCACCATCACCAGTCGGAGCTGCAATACCCGGCTGGGCTGGCATAACCGGCTGAACTGCTGAAACCTGAGCCTGAGGAGCTACCTTCTCTGGAGTACGTGTAGCGGGAGTCTAGACTCCTCTCCCAGCCTGAGAAGTGGCTGGTGCTACGGGAAGTAAACCTGCTCTAGTGGCGCTCTCCATAAGCCTAGCAATCTAACAAAAGCATCCTTAAGAACATGAGTGGCTATGAACCCCTCTGGGAACTGAGCTGGGCCCACCAGAGCTGCTGGGGCTGGAACCTCATCATCATAATCAAGATGAGGCTCGACCTCTGGGACTGCTGCTCGGGGCTGAGCCCTGCCCCGCCCTCGGCCTCTGGCACGGCCTCGACCTTGCCCTCTTCCCCTCGTAGGAGCTACTGCTGCGAGCTTGGGCTGCTGTGTGGTATGGGAGGAGGCACGTGTTCTCCCCATCTGTGAAAGAATAAAGTAGAAAGACAAAAAGTATTTGAGAAATAGAATTGCACGACAAGAAAGAACAAAAGTGAAATTTTTTTCCAAACTCTGCAGCCTCTGGGCGATAAATGCGGACGTCTCCGTACTGATCCCTTAGACTCTACCGAGTTTGTTCGTGAATTTTAAGACCTATGTAACCTAGTGCTCTGATACTAACTGGTCACAACCCAGATTTTCCACCATCGGGAGTCATGATGGCACATACTATCGGAGCTAGGCAAGCCAAGTACTAAAACATTTTCTGCTAACATCTCAACGGGTATAATAAAATGAGTCATTTTAATCAAAGCGTAAATCATAAAAACTTAGATAACTCTAAACCAAATACAGAAATTTAATTAAAACTCTACCCATATCCGGTGTCACTAACTCACAAACTACTAAAGAGTGCTAAAAACAAGTATGAATAGAATTACATCAAATGTTTGTCTCAGTACAAGGAAAACAAACTAATAATAAAGAAGGGACTCCGACCTGTGTACGTAAGCTAAGCTACCTCGAAAGTCCCTGGACTGAAGTCACCTCTCGATCAAGTCCTACTGGTGAGGCCGAAAAGGTGCTCCTGGATCTGTGCAAAAAAATGCACAGAGTATAGCATCAGCACAACTGTGGATATAACAGTAGAAAATACCAATTAAAGCGGGGAGGGGACATGCTTATGGGAAATGCATATGAGAATAATTTATCAAAAGTAAGCAATGAAACTACATCAAATTGCATAATCTATATAAGTGGTCGGCGTGCCATACGATCCCATTTCATAATATAACTAGGTGGTCGTCGTTCCACAAGATCGCATTTCATAATATGACTAGGTGGTCAGCGTTTCACAAGATCCCATTTCAGCATGTATAAGTGGTCGGCGTGCCACACGATCACATTTCATAATATATAAGTGGTCGACGTGCCACACGATCCTATTTCATAATATATAAGTGGTCAGCGTGCCACACGATTCCAGTTCATAATATATAACGGTTTCCCGGCAAGGGAACAAGTATTAATTCAGCTATCCCGGCAAGGGAGAAAGCAACTAAGCAGTAAATTCTCGGCAATGGAGCAACAACAATAACTTACACGCCCCAGCAAGAGATTAATTACATCTCTTTCTGTTTCGTTCATTTATTACTTTTTAAACAAGTTAAAATCGAGCGAACAGTCCAAAGAGTTTACAATCATGTTTCCTTCTCATTCTCTTAATATCATACATAAACCATCAATTAACATGGATGAGTCACTACCGAATTCAAAAAAGCACAAATAAGGACCCACGGTCATGCTAGACACTGGTTTATAGATACTCGTCACCATGCCTATAAACCGTACTCAACATTTAGCAATTAATAAATAATACTTTAATCCTACTCCCTCAACCAAAGTTAGATCAAACACTTACCTCGAATGCTCCAAAATCAACTCAAGTCTCTAGTATAGCTTTACTCCTCAAATTCGGCTCCAACTCAGTCAAATCTATGAAATAATGACTTTACAATATTAATAATAGCTAAACAAACTAAACCCAGTTCCTAAATATGAATTTCTAAGCTTTCTTACCAAATTTCCAAGAATCGACCCCGGGACCGCTTGGTCAAAACCCGACGTTTGAACCAATTCTATGTTACCCATTCCCCCACGAGCCTGAATATACAATTTGTTTTTAAATTCGACCCTAAAACGAGATCCATATCAAAGAAAATCGAAAAGCCTTAACTCTACCATTTTTCCCCAATTTCCACCCTAATCTATGTGATTTAAGCTTGGAAACTTACTAATTAATGAAGGAAAATAAAGGAAATAATTAGGAAATTACTTACCCAAATGGTGCTGAAGAATGGGGGCTTCAATAGCTTTCTAATGGTTGGGGAGAGAAGATAGCTCATGTGTATTGTTGAAAAATCCCTTATGTACTGTTTCTGAAAACATAAAAAATATCATTAGATGTTTGTTGTATACGTTCGCGACGGAGGGTCGCGTTTGCATTGAGTTGAGTCAGACGCGCATCGCGTTCGCGGTAGAAGGGGTTCGAATGCGAAGAAGGAAAATTTTGGGTCCAGGGGCATTGGCCTATGCGAACGTGATGGGAAGAGGATGGAGACCTATGCGAACGCGAAGAAGGTAGGAGGTTCGGGCCCTCAAAACCAAATAACTCTACACGATCGCGGTGAAGCAATGCGAATGCGAAGGAGGAAAACCCTGAAGCTATGCGAACGCGAAGGAGCATTGCGAACACATTGAAGTATTTTATTGTTCACCTGCTGCAAAAAATCTGCAATTCCAATAAGTGCAAAACCACCCCAAACCACCTCCGGATCACTCTCGAGCCCTTGGGACTCCTAACCAAACACCCACACTAACTCAACAACATCCTACGAACTTAACCGTGCAACCAAACCGCTAAAATAAAACCATAAACGAGGAATCGAGCTTCAAATTCATCATTTTTTATTCAAACTTCTTAAATTTTCAACTTTAGATATTTAGGTCTGGGACACGTCAAACTACGTCCGATGTTAACCAAATTTCACAGAAAGCACTTAAACCACATATAAGACCTGTACGGGTACCGGAACAAAACTACGGGCCCCATACCAATGCTTTCTAATTCGTTTTTATTTCAAATTTTCATAATTAGTTCCAGAAAATAATTTCTTTTGAAAACTCATTTCTCGGGCTCAGGACCTCGGATTTCGATTCCGGAAATACGTCCGAGTCCCATATTTTTTTACGGACCCTCTGGAACCGTCAAATCACGGGTCATGGTCAATTTACCCAAAATGATGACATAGTCATATTAATATTAAAATTCATCAAATGTTTTTACAAAATTTAGATTTAAGCTTTCCGGTTATGCTCCGGACCGCGCACATAAATCGAGGCAACTAAAAGTGAGGTTTTCAAGGCCTCGAAAGCACAAAAGAATGAGAAAACAAGTGATGACCTTTTGGGTCGTCACACCGGAGGACCTGAATACCCACTTGATGAACTCTTGATAGCTGGAGGGCGATTAGAACTCTCGGGCATGGCGTTGAAATAGCAGCGCGCTGGAGCACCCCGAGCAGGTGGTGGTGCTGAAATTGGGGGCCTATTGGGCTGACAGCTCCTAAAGTGACCTCTGCCCCTAGCTAGGGCGCCTCTGAACTCTCCAGAGAATCCGACCCTCTTATTCTGCTGCATCTGCTCTCTACCCCTCAAAGGGTAACCCTCAATCCTACGAGCAATCTTATGTACTAGCTGATACTCAGTGCCCATCTCTACCTCTCAAGCCATACCTGACCGGATAGTTGGTGTAATCCCACAACAAATCTCCGTACTTTCTCTTCCTCTTTGGGGAGTATCATAAGTGCATGGCGAGACAACTCAAAGAACCTCGCCTCATAATCGGTCACAGACATCTAACCCTGCTCTAGATGCTCAAACTGATGATGCAAGTCTTCCCTATCAAAGGGTGGAATGTACCGATCAAGGAATAACTGAGTGAACTGATCCCAAGTGAGGGGAGGACCGCTTGCTGGCCTGCTAAGTGCATAAGACTGCCACTATCCATGGGCCCTGCCCTCCAACTGAAAAGTAGTGAAGTCGACTCAATGCGAATCCAATATCCTCATGTTGTGTAGCGTATCCCTGCACCTGTCAATGAAATCCTGGCCATCCTCATGTCGCTCACCTCCAAAGACTGGAAGGTGCAACCTGGTCCATCTGTCCAATAACTTTTGTGGATCACCGTCCACTGTTGGCATGGGCTAGGATGCTATTGTAGTAACTGGCTGAACCCCCTTCGCGGGTAGTTCACCCGGAGTATGATACACTGTGGCTCTATGACCTGGAGCCTGAGCAGTAGAGGTCTGTGCTCCCCCTCCAGCATGTGAGGTAGCTGGATCTGTTGGAAATAAACCAGCCCGAGTCATATTATCCATGAACCAAAGTATGCGGCCCATAACCTCCTGAAATCCCGGTATTGTCATGAAATCAACCGGTGTGGGCTCAGCTGCGGGCACCTTGCCTTGCTCCTCAATGATCGGATCCCTTGTAGGATCTGCTGGTGGTGCAACTGGAATAGCTCTGGGGCGCCCTCGTCCCCTACCACGGGTCGGTGCCCTCCCGCGGCCTCTACCTCAGCCTCTAGCAACAGGGGGAGCGAGCTCCTCCCGGGTCCAGAACATCTGTGCTACTAGTCCTCACCAGATGTGATAGAATATAAGAGGAAATTTAGTACACTAACCACTGTACGATAGAAAATGAATAATGAGTAGTCTTTCCTAACACCTATAGCCTCCCGAAGATAAATCAAACTTCTCCGTACCGATCTACAAGACTCTATTAGGTTTGCCCATAACTTGTGAGACCTACATGAAACTGGCTCTGATACCATGTTGTCACGACCCATTTTCCCTAACAGGACATGGTGGCGCCCAACACCGTTGTTCAGCTAGCCGACTAGAGAATTTGTGATTTAAAATCTCATTTTACCTTTGCCAAAAACAATTATAATAGATTTTTCAAATTTAAAATCAAGACCATTAAAGATTAATAATGTATCAAAAATAATTATAAACCCAAAATCAACGTCAACTACTGTGTGTGCCAGAACCTTGTGTCACAAGCTACGGGCAACTAGTAGAATATATACACAAAAGAATAACACACTGTCCTACTGTCTGAATCATGATAGATAGAAACACAAAACAAATACAAGGAAAGACTTCTTCGATTGCATATCAGCATGAAAAGAAGGCAGCTCACGGTAGAAGTCTCAAGAGTGCTCACTGAACGCACCAGAATGATGTCCAGATCCACCTCCCTCTAACAAGGTTAGAAAGGAGGCTCACCTCGCTCCGAAGCGCACTTCCAACATCAAGAACAAGCCCAAACCCTTAATTCGTGGCCGAACGAGCACCAACTAATTAAAATAAAGTAACAAGTCAATAAAGACTTACAAGGTTGAATTCTTACTATTCAAGTGATTTTCCAACTTTTCCCACAAGTTTCCTAAATTATGACCCCAGGACCACGTGCCCATATTCCGAGATTTTTCGAAGGAAGTTGATCTCTAACAGCTAAGGATCACAAATATATGATTTCTAGCTCATTACATGGCAAATTACATGCTTAAATCTTAGTTTTATTAAAACCGTAGGTCTAGCTCTAACCCTTGATTTTTAATCTAGTTTTAAGTGATTAATTCACCTATTGTTCACGTATTTAAACTAAGAGGCAGTGGAAATTACATACCTTGTGATAATATATGGAAACCCTCTCTTTGGAAGCCCCAAAACCGCCAAAGTGTGGAGTGAGAAATGAGAGAAATGGGTTTGAGTTCGTAATAAATGAACTCTTCTGCCCCGGCTATTTTAGCTTCTGCGCAGTCTGCTTCTGCGGCTTTGGGCAAAGGGGTCTTGGACCGCCTATGCTGTCTGGGGGCCAGATAGGCGAAACCACTTCTGCGGTCCCTAGGTCGCTTCTGCGGTTTCCCATGGCTTGCCCCTTTCTGCTTCTACGATCAAATGACCGCATTTGCGGTCCAAGAACCCCAGATGCAGTATGACAGAAGCAGCAACTTCAGTCTTTTTTACAAGTTCTAACTTCACTCGAGCCTCACTTGTTTGACGCTCGGCTCCCGTGCCCTGCCCGAACATACCAACAAGTTTGAAATCACGAGGCTGACCTACTCGAACCCTCGAATCACTAAAAATAATGTTAAATCTTGGAATCACATCCTAAAACAAATGAATCAATCTATTGAACTCCAAGCTTTTAATTTCCTTCTAACGGGTCAAAATGCCCTTAAGCAGCTCGGATTGACACCAAATTTCACGGGTAAGTCTTAACTGATATTTTAGACTTGTACCAAGTTTCGGAACTAAAATCTGAGACCGATAACTAGAAAATCAATGATTACTTAGTTTATTTAATTCTTTAAAACTTCGGGTTAATAATTTAACAGAAAAATTCATTACTCGTGTTAGGGACCTCATAATTCGATTCCGGGCATACGACCAGGTCTCATATTTTCCAAAGGACCCTCGGGGATCGTCAAATCACAAATCCGGATCTGTTTCCCAAGAAAGTTGACCAAAGTAATATTTGGCCTTTTTAGAAACTTAAAGAAACAAATGGATATATTCTAGCACAAAACTCTTCTAACTTCTGAACCACCCATCCCCGAAAGTCATAAATTAGTTAATGAAGTTAGGGAAGCTTTATTTAAGGGAACAAGATTCTAAAATGTAAAACGACCAGTCGGATCATTACCATAAGTAGATATATTATATATACATAAGCTATATTAGATATAATATTAGCTAATACACTTATACTTCGTGCGTAGCATAACATAAGTATATATATTATATATAAGCCATATTCTATACAGTATTACCTAATACACTTATACTCGGTGCATAGTATAGCGTAAGTATGTATATATATATATATATATATATATATATATATATATATATATATCTCGTTTTCCCGTTTTATTTCTTAGTCATGTTTCATTTGTCTGTTTGGTGAGCTTGAGTTCATTCGGATTGGATTCGGTAGGAAATGGGACAATTAGTCTCTTTAAGGAAAGGTTGGTTTGGAAAAGTCAACTAGAAGTTGACTTGAGGGTTAGAGGGCTCGGAATTAATTTTTGATGATACGGTTAGTTCTGAGGGATGATTTGAGGCGTAGGAGCGTGATCAAAGGTAATTTAGGAGTTTCGGTGTAGAAGTTGGCCTATTTTGGCGAAGTTAGGATTTTGGCGAAATTCGATCCGTAGCGAGATTTTGATCCGTGGGTTGAAATGGAATTATGAGAGTTTCAATAGCTTGTTAGGTGATTTGAATGTGTCTGCAAAATTTCAATTGATTTGGAGGTGTTTAGGCCGGGTTTTTGATCGAATGCGAGTTTTTGAAGTTTTAGTTAAACGTAGGCTTTGATTTGATGAAATGTGATGACTTTTGATGTTAAGGGTAATGTTTTGATGGTTTGAGGAAGTGTGAATAAGGTAATAAAACATATATGTGCTTTTGGTTGCGGTCCCGGGGGCCTCGGGGTGAGTTCGGGTGGTTAAACGAAGAGTTTTAGAGTTTGTTGCATGTTAAAGGCTGCATGTACTGGTATTTCTGCATCTGTGGAAAAGGGACCGTTGAAGCTATTCCACAGATGCAGTGGGAAGGTCGCAATTGCGGTCTTAGAGGGGCTTGGCATTTTCATAGAAGTAGACGACGTTTTGCATAGGCGGTCTTTGCAGGAGCGAAACTGGACGGCAGAAGCAGTACTGGGTAACTTGAGTGAAACCGCAAAAGCAGGAGCCGCAGGAGCGGTATTAGGACCCCAGGAGCAGAAATCTGGGCAAAGTTAAATGAACAGTGTTCTCGCAAATTTGAAAAAGAACAAACATTTTCGACTTAGGACTAAGAAGGTTTTTGTGCACGATTTTGAAGAAGGTTTCGAGGGCTTTCATCAGGTATGGATTCTTGGACTTAGATTAAGATATATGGTGTATAAAAATGGATTAACACTGAAAACATAAGGAACTAAAGGTTAAAAATTAAGTTTAGGGCTTGAAACTTAAGAGAGAGTAAACTAGGGATTTGAGGGGTCAAATGATCTCCGATTCTTGTGAATTTTATATGTATAGATTCGTGGCGAGATGAGGAAAATTTGGTAAGAAATTTTCTGACCTTTGAAAAGTGGTCCCATGGCTCGGGTTTTGCAAATTTTGTGATTTTCGATATTTTTCAAGTCTTTTTGATTGAGTTATATTCCCTTAGCCTATTGTAATGTATTCAGTGTGGTTTTGGCCGGATTCGACGCGTGAGGTGGTCGATTAGAGAGTAAAGGGCATTGCGAGCTAGTCTTTGGTCGGCTAGAGGTGAGTAATAGATGTAAATGATGCTCTGAGGGTTTGAAACCCCATACTTTCACATCGTAACATTATACCGAGGCATGACGCGCATTCTATGATGAGTACAGGGTCGTTTATGATGAGGGTTTGTGACTTGGTCCGTCCTCAGTGTGATTTCTACTATATTGGTGATTGATAAACATACCTTATTACCATGTTTGGGGCCTTGTGCTGACCTGTAGAATCCTTAGGGGATCTTCATTAGTTTTTCCTCACTTGTTTGCATAAACTACACTCTCAGTCATGTTTTCAACTGTGTTTTTGAACATGAATATTAAATGAAAAGGATATGAGGGCTGAGATCCCTATAGTATGTCATGTCCGAGTGGCTGTGAACTTATTTGACTGAGATGGATCGAGGACCCCATTGTGAGGATGTTTTCTTTGAATTGGATCGGGCTGCATGCCACAACTATGATATATAGATATTGAGGCCGAGAGCCTATTTGATGCCACGAGATGGCTGATATTGTGCTTGGGCTGTAGGAAGCCCTCCAGAGTTTGTACAGACCCTAGTGAGTGTCGTCAATGTTAAGTTAGTGGAGCGGGCGGCACGCCGCAGCAGGTTATATGTGGTGCATCTTTTCATGTATTATTCTTCAACTGTATTATTTGTTAGCCAGTGTTTCACTGATATTGATCTAAACTGCTAGATATAGATTACTTTGTGCATTTTCGATAATTTCTTACTTTCAGGCTGTAGATATGTTTATTACTCACTGGGTCGGAGTACTCACTTCACTCCCTACACATTGCGTGCAGATCCAGGTTCTTCCCAGGCTGTGTACATTCAAATGATCAGCAGAGTTAGCTTCAGGGAGTGTTGATGTAGCTGCATAGCGTTCGTAGCCGTTGATTTCTCCCTCTATCCCTATCTTTTATTTCTGCATTATCAGATTTTAGACAGACTTTGTAGTAGGATGACACTTTGTATTTAGAGGCACATGTTCGTGACAATGGGTCCATGGTTGGGCTATATTCTGTATTTTTTTAAACTTCAATATTTCCTGATCTTTGGCTTAAATGGTTTAATGATTCGGTTTTTATTTATCTATCTCTGTTTATTAACTGGGTTAAATATTGGAATGGCCCGGCTTGCCTAGTAGTGTGCTGGGCGCTATCATGACCGGGTTGGGGTCATGACAAGTTGATATCTGGGCCTAGGTTACCTGGTCTCGCGAGTCATGAGCCGGTTTATTAGAGTCTGGTGGATCGGTACGGATACATCTTTACTTATCCTCGGGAGGCTGCTGAACCTTTAGGAAACTTCATATTCTTTGAACTCTTATCGTGCAACTTTGTTGATCCGAGAACTAAATTTTGTTATTCTCTTCTCTCGCAGATGGTGAGTACCCGTGCTACCGAACATGGCGGACGACCACCTGTACCACCTACTAAGGCCGCCAGAGGTCGTGGACGCGGTCGCGGTCGAGGTCGTGGTCGAGGCACAACCGAGGGGGAAGCACCTTTTGACCCACCAGTTTCCCCAGCTTAGGATCAGGCTCCAGATGTAGAGACTCCAGCAACACCTGTTCAGGCACCAACTATGCCTATTGTGATTTCAGGTCTTCAAGAGGCCCTAGCTCAGATTCTATTAGTTTGCACTGGCCTGGCTCATGCAGTCTCATCCGCTACTACAACAACTACTTTGTAGGCAGGGGGAGGAAATCAGATCCCTGCTACTCGCACACCTGAGCAGGTAGTGCAGGGTTTGCAGATACCAGAGGCACCACTAGTTCAGCAGGTAGCCCCAACTCCGCCGGTTGCACTGGTTCAGGATGGTGTGGTTCCAGCTATGCCAAACGATGAGCAGCGTTCTCTTGAGAGGATTAGTAGGCTCGCACCTCCTACTTTCAAGGGTGTTCCGTGCGATGATGCCCATAGTTTTCTCTAGAAGGGCCGACGTATGCTTCAGACAGTAGGGATCTTGGAGTCGAGCGGGGTATCATTTACTACCTTTCAATTCTCAGAAGAAGCCTTCACTTGGTGGGAGGCATATGAGCGGCGTCGACCGGTAGGTGCAGCAACTTTGTCATGGCAGGAGTTCTCCACTCTCTTCCTGGAGAAGTGGGTACCGCAGTCTCAAAGTGAAGAGTTGTGGAGACATTTTGGCCGGCTTCACCAGGGAGATATGACTGTGTCACAGTATGAGGTTAGATTTTCGGAGTCGGCTCGTTATGCTCCATAGATGATCCCAACAGATTGGGAGAGGATTAAGAGGTTTGTGGATGGACTTATCTATCCCATCCATATTCTGATGACCCTAGAGAGGATTCTGAATCATACCTTTCAGGATGAAGTGGATATTGCTCGTGATATTGAGACGACACGCCGTTAGGAGAGAGAGGAGAGGGAGGCCAAGAGGCCTCGAGGATCAGGCAGCTTTAGTAGTGCTCCATCTAAGGCCTAGGTTCAGCAGAGCAGAAGTCATTCTTTTAGGCCTCATCAGTCGGCTTGTCTTGAGTATCATGGGGCGTCTTCAGGACGTGGTCATCAGGGGTTCCAGCAGGACCAGTCTTCACTTTTTGCCCTCCCAGCTTAGAGCTCATCATATGCCCCTTCTGCTCAGGGTTCTTCTGTATAGAGCGCATCGACTGGTCATTCTGATGTGAGGGTTTCCCTTTAGTCCCTTTCTCCAGCACCTGGTAGTTGCTACGAGTGTAGTGAGTTTGGCCATATGAGGAGGCAGTGTCCTTGACGTCGTGGTAGTCAGTCTTAGCAAATGGATCAGCCCTCGTCTTTTGCTCTAGTTTCTTGAGCTCTATCCCAGTCAGAGAGGGGTGGAGGGCAAGCAGCCAGGGGTCGCCCCAGAGGTTGAGGCCGATCAAGCGGCAGCGGCTAGGCTCGATTTTATGCTATCTCAGGCAGGAGACGCGCCCTTGCATCACATGCTGTTATCTTATGTGTTATTTCAGTCTGCCACAGAGAGACCTCTATCTTATTTTATCCCGGTTCTACCTATTCTTATGTGTCATCATATTTTGTTCATCATTTGGGTTCAGCCCGAGGGTATCTTGCCTAACCTGGGCACGTATCTACCCCGATGGGCGTATACTATTATTATGGACCATATGCATCGGTCCTGCCTTATTACTATTAGGGGTCTAGCTACCCGAGTTAATTTATTGCTTTTGAGCATGGTAGACTTTGATGTTTTCCTGGGCATGGACTGGTTATCTAAGTGTCATGCTATTGTAGACTGTCATGCAAAAGACAGTCACCTTGGCTATGTCGCGTGTTCTGAGGATCGAGTGGCGTGGTATGACTAACTATATCCCTTGAAAGCTCAGCGCATGGTTGGGATGGGTTGTCTATAATATATGGCCTTCGTGCATGATGTTGGAGCTGAGGCTCCCTGTATTGATTCGGTTCCCATTGTGAGGGATTTCCCTAATGTATTTCCTGCAGACTTGACGGGTATGCCCCCGAACAGGGACATTGATTTTGGTATTGACCTGGTGCCGAGCACCAAGCCCATTTCCATTCTGCCTTATCGCATGGCACCAGCAGAGTTAAAAGAATTAAAAGATCAACTTCAGGAACTCCTAGAAAAGGGGTTTATTCAGCCCAGTATGTCACCATCGGGTGCGCCTGTTCTATTTGTGAAGAAAAAATATGGCACAATGAGAATGTACATTTACTACTGGTAGTTGAACAAAGTAACAGTGAAGAATAAGTATCCCCTGCCTCACATTGATTATTTATTTGACCAGCTTCAGGGAGTCAGGGTGTTTTCTAAGATTGATCTCCGTTCGGGTTATCACCAGTTGAAGATCAAGGATTCAGATATTCTTAAAACTGCCTTCAGGACTAGATATGGTCAATATGAGTTTCTGTTTATGTCTTTTGTGCTGACCAATGCCCCAGCAATGTTCATGCATCTAATGAACACTGTATTTTTTCGTATGTAGATTCATTTGTTATTGTATTCATTGATGATATTCTAGTGCACTCGCGTAGTCACGAGGAGCACACAGAGCATTTGCGAGTCGTATTGTAGAGATTGAGGGAAGAGAAGGTACATGAAAAGTTCTCCAAGTTTGTGTTTTGGCTTATTTTTGTTGCCTTCTTGGGACACGTGGTGTCCAATGATGGTATTCAGGTCAATCCAAGGAAGATTGACGCGGTTCATAGTTTGCCAAGGCCGTCCTCGGCTATAGAGATTCGTAGTTCCTCGGTTTTGCGAGTTATTATCGCCAGTTTGTTCCTCATGTATTGCCTCGCCCTTGACCAAGTTGATGTAGATGGGTGCTCCGTTTCTATGGTTGGACGAGTGCGAGGAGAGCTTTCAAAAGCTCAAGACGCTTTGACCACACCTTCAGTATTGGTCTTGCCATCAGATTCAGGTTCTTTCACCATTTATTGTGATGCTTTGAGAGTCGGGAATTGGCTTGCGTGGTTTCTCGGCTTTTTTATATGATTGCATCAGGGAGTGCCAGTATGATGACCCGCATTTTCTTGTCCTCCGGGACAGAGTTCAGCATGGCGATGCTCGAGATGTGACCATTGGTAATGATGGTATGTTGAGGATGCGGGGCCAGATTTGTGTGCCCAATGTTGATGGGCTTAGAGAGATGATTCTTGAGGAGGCTCACAGCTCGCGTTATTCCATCTATCCAAGTGCCGCGAAGCTGTATCAGCATTTGAGGCAGCACTACTGCTTGGGGAGTATGAAGAAAGATATTGTAGGCTATGTATCTCAGTGTCTCAACTGTCAGCAGGTGAATTCTGAGCATCAATGACCCGGTGGTCTACTTCAGCGGGTAGATATTCCCAAGTGGAAGTGAGAGAGAGTCACTATGGACTTTGTGACTAGCCCACTTCGCACTACGAAGAAGTTTGATTCGATTTGGGTGATTGTGGAATAGCTTACCAAGTCTGCGCACTTCATTCCAATTTGTACGACTTATTCTTCGGATGGTTGGCAGAGATCTTCATCCGGGAATGGGGTCCCAGTTTCTATTATCTCAGATAGGGGTACTCAGTTTACTTCAAAGTTTTGGAGGACTTTTCAGCAAGAGTTGGGTAAGCAGAGTAGAGCTGAGCACAACGTTTCATCCTCAGGCGGACGAGCAGTCCGAGCGCTCCATTTAAATATTAGAGGGCATGTTGCGTGCCCGCGTGATTAATTCGGAGTTTTTTGGGATGATTTTCATCCTCTTGCAGAGTTTTCCTACAATAAGAGTTATTAGACCAGCATTTAGATGGCACCGTATGAGGCCTTATATGGAGACAGTGTAGATCTCCGTTCGGTTGGTTTGATCCGTGTGAGGCTAGGTTATTGGGGACGGGGTTGGTCTAAGATGCCTTAAAGAAGGTGAAAGTGATCCAGGAGAGACTTTGTACAGCTCAGTCGCGTCATAAGAGTTATGCGGATCGGAAGGTTCGAGATGTAACTTACTCGGTGGATGAGAAGGTCTTGTTAAAGGTTTCACCCATGAAGGGTGTGATGATGTTTGTAAAGAAAGGGAAGTTGAGTCTGTAGTTCATTGGACCTTTTGAGGTACTTAGGATGATTGTAAACGTGGCCTATATGCTCGCGTTGCCACCCAGCTTGTCGGGCATTCATCCGGTATTCCGTGTTTCCATGATCCAGAAGTATGTTGGGGATTCGTCTCATGTTTTGGACTTCATCACGGTACAATTGGATGAGGATTTGACGTATGATGTGGAGACAGTGGTTATCTTGGGTTGTTAGGTTAGAAAATTGAGATCAAAGGACATAGTTTCGGTGAAGGTGCAGTGGAGATGTTGGCCCGTGAAGGAGGCCACCTGGGAGACTGAGTGGGAGATGTGGAGCAGATATCCTCACCTATTTGTGGTTTCAGTTATGTTTCTTGACCCGCTCGAGGACGAGCATTTGTTTTAGTTGAGGAGGATATGACAACCCCACCCGTCGTCTCATTTGTTTCCGTCCTGTTTTCCACGTTTATTTCTTCTTCATGTTTCATTATATGTGTTTGGTGAGTTTAAGTTTACTCGGATTGGATTTGGTAGGAAATGGTACAATTAGTCTCTTTAAGGAAAGGTTGGTTTAGAAAAGTCAATCGAATTTGACTCGTGAATTAGAGGGCTCGGAATTGATTTCTGATGATTGGTTAGTTCTGGGGGATGATTTAAGGCTTAGGATCCTGATCGGAGGTAATTTTGGAGGTTCGGTGTAAACGTTGGCCTATTTTGGCGAAGTTCGGATATTGGCAAAATCAGGTCGATAGGCGATATTTTGATCCGAGGGTCAGAATGGAATTTCGAGAGCTGCAGTGGCTTTTTTAGGTGATTTGGGATGTGTGCAAGATTTCAGTTTAATTGGAGGTGTTTAGGTTGGGTTTTTTATCGAATGCGAGTTTTGGAGTTTGTTACATGTTTAAGGCTACTAGTACTGGTATTTCTGCATCTGCGGAAAAGGGACCGCATAAGCGGTTCCACAGATGCGGTGGGAAGGTTGCGGATGCGGTCTTAGAGGCGCATGGCATTTTTGTAGAAGTGGATGGGGTTCCGCATAGGTGATCTCCCCAGGAGCGGAACTGGACCGCAAAAGTGGTCCTGGGTAACTTGAGTGAAATAGCAGAAGTGGTGAATTGGATGCAGAAGCGGGAGCCGGAGGAGCGGTATTAGGACCGCAGAAGCGGAAATCTAGGTAGAGTTAAATGAACAGTGTTCTCGCAAATTTGAAAAAGAACAAACCTTTTGGGAATTCGGACTAAGAGGGTTTTGGGGTGATTTTTAAGAGTGTTTTGAGAGCTTTCATCAGGTATGGATTCTTGGACTTAGATTATGATATTATGGTGTATAAACATAGATTAACACTAAAAACCCAAGGAATTAAAGGTTAACAATGGGGGCTAAGACTAGAAACTTAAGAGAGAGTAAACAAAGGATTTGAGGGGTCAAATGGACTCCGATTCTTGTGAATTTAATATGTGTAGACTCGTGGCGAGATGAGGAGAATTTTGGTGTAAAATTTTCGTACTTTCGAGAAGTGGGCCTGTGGCTCAGGTTTTGCAATCTTGAGATTTTCGATATTTTTTGAGTCTTTTCGATTAGGTTATATTCCATTAGCCTATTGTAATGTATTCATGGTGGTTTTAGCTAGATTTGACGCGTGAGGAGGTTGATTAGAGAGAAAAGGAAATTGCGAGCTAGTCTTTGGCCGGCTTGAGGTGAGTAATAGATGTAAATGCTGCTCTGAGGATTTGAAACCCCGGACTTTCACATCGTAGCGATATATTGAGGCGTGACATGCATTTTATGACGAGTGTGGGGTCGTTTATGATGGGGGATTGTGACTTGGTCCGTCCGGAGTGTGATTTCTACTATTTTAGCGATTAATATGCATACCTTATTATTGTGGAATGGCTTATTGCCATGTTTGGGGCCTTGTGCCGACATGTAGAAGAATCCTTATGGGATCTTCATTAGCTTTTCCTCACTTGTTTGCTTAAACTAAACTCTCAGTCATGTTTCAACTGTAAAAATAATATAAGAATTGTGTTTTTGAACATGAATATTAATTGAAAAGGATATGAGGGTTGAGATCCCTATAGTATGTCATGTCCGAGTGGCTGTGAACTTATTTGACTGAGATGGGTCAAGGACCTGATAGTGAGGATGTTTTCTTTGATATGGATCGGGTTGCACACCGCAACGATGATATATTGATATTGAGGCTGAGAGCCTGTTTGATTCCAGGAAATGGTTGATATTGTGCTTGGGCTGTAGGAGCCCCTCCGAAGGCTGTACACACCCCCACTGAGCGTCGTCGATGTTAAATAAGTGGAGCGGGTTGCACGCCGCAGCGGGTACAGAGTGTACCGTTATATATGTTGCATCTTTTCATGTCTTATTCCTCAACTGTATTACTTGCTGGCCACTATTTCACTAATATTGATCTAAATTGCTGTGGAGGCCAGACAACTAGGGGTTGCTCCAAAGGCTAAGGCCGATCAGGCGACAGGCGGCGCCGGTCAGATTCGATTTTGTGCTATCCCAGGCAGGACAGATGCCCTTGCATCAGATGTTGTTATCGCATGTATTATTTCAGTCTGCCACAGAGATGCCTCTGTCTTGTTTGATCCCAGTTCTACCTATTCTTATGTGTCATCATATTTTGCTCATCATTTGGTATGACCCAAGGGTTTCTTGCTTTACCTGTGCATGTATCTATCCCGGTGGGCGATACTATTGTTGTGGACCATGTGTATCGGTCATGTCTTATTACTATTGGGGGTCTGGAGACCCGAGTTGATTTATTGCTTTTGAGCATAGTAGACTTCGATGTTATTCTAGGCATGGACTGATTATCTCCGTGGCATGACACCCGGTCCATAGTTGGGCTATATTCTGTATTTTATTAAACTTCTGTATTTTCATCAATATTTCCTAATCTTTGGCTTAAATGGTTTAGTGACTCACGGTTTTATTTATCTACCTCTATTTATTAATTGGGTTGAATATTGGAAATGGTCGGGCTTGCCTACTAGTGTGATGGCTCCATCGTAACCGGGTTGGGGTCGTGACATATATATAAGCTATTTTCGATATAGTATTACCTAATACACTTATACTCAGTGCATAGTATAGCGTAAGTGTATGTGTGTGTGTGTGTGTGTGTATACATATATATACATATATATATATATATATATATATATAGAGAGAGAGAGAGAGAGAGAGAGACATGCACGTTTTGTAGTACTATTCATCCCTTATATTACAAAAGTATTACAGCTTACATTTATATTATTTAGATAGTAAATACAAAGGAGATTTTTAAGTTTGACCATTATTGACCTGAATAAAGACCAACTTTTATCGCTATTTATTCATGAATTTAATTTAGCGACCAAAGTTGGTCGCTAAATTAAATCAGATTTAATTATATTTTATAAAATAATTAAATTAATAATATAACTATTAAAATTGTATAACTGGAACCAATTCAAGCGACCAAAGTTGGTCGTTATCTGCCTACCCTTTATGTAGCGACCAACGTTGACCGGCAATTTTATATTTTATATTTATATTTTATAGTTTTTTAAAAATAATATATAATTATTAAAATTTTAAATGTGGATCAAACTTTAGCGACCAAAATTGATCGTTAAACGTTTGACCAAGCAAGTCTGACCAGTCCAGTCAACATTTTGACTATTTTAATGACTAAGAAGTGACCAACCTTGGTCGCTATTTTGTTTCACCTATTTATTTTATTATTTTTGCTAGTTTAAGGACCAACCTTGGTCGCTTTTTGTCACAGACCAACTTTGATCGCTTTTTTCCGAAATTTTAATAGTGTCACTTTCTTAGCCTCTTCAAATTTGGATGAATTGAACGAGTTGAACATTTAAAGATCAAAGTTGACAAACAAAGTATATGGACCGTCTCTATGTATATTTCGGTAATAAGAAAATGTAAAATATATATTACATACATTAATGTTTATATATATAACATATATATTTTTTGGCTATTATTTTCAAAACGAATTTAAAATATTATTTTTAGGAAAAAAGAAACAGGTAAATTTTCGGTTTTACACAAAGTTAAAGAACACTTTTAGATCAATTTTTTTATTTTGCAAGAATATTAATAAACTTTCTCTAATGGTTTTGGTTAAAAATGTTGATTTGAATAGTCCTATTTTCGTAAAAATTGCACAAAGACGTCTTATTTGGTGGCCCCCATTTAACCTATACTTATTTTTAAATTTTTTTTAAATTTATATCCATTTTTTAAATAACTTCAGCCCCCCCCCCCACCTCCTCCTCCTCCTCCTCCTCCTCCTCCTCCTAATACACCTAGATGATGAAGTTCAGGTTTGTATATTATGTTATCTTTTTATATGTAAATACAGAAAACGGAAAAAGGTAAGAATTAGCTACTCATTCTATTCTTTTATTTCTTTATGATTCGTCCTATATCAAACATAATTCATTGTTTATTAAAGCAAAAAATGGATAGAACATAGCAACTCCAGAGTATTTTCATATACCTTTAGAGAAGCTCCACCTAAAAGAAAATCGTCATTATCGGGATGTCCAGCTGTCACAATTCGGATTTTCTATCGCCGAGAGCTGTGATGGCGCCTACTATCGGAGCTAGACAAGCCAAACATTACAATATTTCTAGTGATTTCATTTAAACAATTATAATGAACTGAACAATAATTAAAGCGGAAGACTTTTAGATGCTTAAATAACTAAAAGCGGGAATACAAAAGTTTCAAAATACACCTTTACCCAGTATCTGGTGTCACTACTCACGAACTGCATTGGAATACTAAAATAAGAGTCAGAAAGAAATACATAGAAGAGTCAATCTTGGTACAAGGGAAATAGAAGGAACTCCAGCCTACGGAAGCCAGCTAGGCTACCTAGGAAATCCCTGGACCGAAGTCGGCGCACGAGCAAATACTGCTACTGAGGTCCAACAGCTGCTCCCGGATCTGTGCAAAAAGATGCATAGAGTGTAGTATCAGCACAACCAACCTCATGTGCTGGTAAGCGCCTGACCTAACCTCGGCAAAGTAGTGATGAGACTAGACAAGATCTACCACAAATAATTTGTACAAATATATGTGCAATAACAGGAAGTACACGAATATAAACAACAAAGAGGGAAGGGAGGATGCTATGGGGTATGACAGTTTAAATATAGAAATCGTCGGATAAGAAGTAAAACCGTATAACAACAACTGATAAGGAAAAACACAGGAAAGCCCTACATACAAAAACAATATACTTGATCCATACTCCATTGCAACGCGCAACTCGATCCTCAAATGTTTTATCCGTTGCGGCGAGCAACCCGATCCTAAAATATATCCATTGCGGTGAGCAACCCGATCCTCAAATATATCTATTGCACCGAGCAACCCGATCCTCAAATATATCCATTGCGGCGTCTAATCCGATCCTCAAATATATCAGTTGTGGTGAGCAACCCGATCCTCAAATATATCCGTGCGGCATGCAACCCCATCCTCAAAATTTATTACCAAATATTCGCTCAACAACAGTCGCAACTCAAGTGTGAGGGGAGTAACCACAAATACAAGGAGTCCCAACAAGAGAATACTACTAACATCTCAAAAAACCCCGGCAAGGGAGAATTCAATATATACCAAAATCTCGGCAAGGGAATAATCACAGTACTTTTGCACTTAAACACTTAGTCATCAAAGTTCTAGGTCGAGCCAATGACCCAATGTTATACAAATCACTATTTTTCCACAATCGTTCATATCATGCGAAATACATCAATTCAAACAAGAAACCGTATCACAACATTCGAATTAAAAGCAATTAAGACTTTACGGTCATGCTAGACTCCGGTGTATAGATAACCGTCACCATGCCCATAACTGTACTCTACACTTAGCACGTAGCAAATTATATCCTAGTCCTATTCCCTCAAGCCAAAGTTAGATCAAACACTTACCCCGGTCCGAAAATAATAATCAAATCTCTAACACTGACTTTCCTCTAGAATCCAACTCCAAAACAATGATATCTAGGCACAATTTAGTTTAATATTATCAATAATGGCTCAAATACACAATTCCATAGCCTAGAAATGAATTTCCTACCATTCTTCCAAAAATACCAAAAATTCGATCCCGGGCCCACAAGGTCCAAACTCGAGGCTCGGACCAAAACTCATTCACCCATAACCCCACGAGTTCAAATATGCAATTTGTGTTAAGATTCTACCCCAAATTGAGGTTGAATCGCCCAAAATCCCCAAAACCTTAGTTCTACCCATTTCCCCCAATTTCTACTTTGATTTCATGATGTAGGGCTAGAAACGTAGTAATTAGATGTAGGAATTAAGAGGAAATGAAGTTAAGATAACTTACCCAAAGAGCTATGAAGAAATATAAGCTTGAAATTCGTCTATGGAGGGTAAAAGAGGAGAGCACGTGTGGAAAAAGTGAGAAAATATCGTAAATGAAGTTTTGTTTTTAAAATATTTCACTGAAGCAAAACACTCTATGCAATCGTGACATATACATCACATTTGCGGAGAAGGCTGGGCGGGAAAGCATCGTGTTCGCGAAGTGATGTTGCGAATGCGTAGAAGGAAAACCTCAGGCCCACAACTTTCGCTTATGCGTTCGCGGAGATGAGCATGCGAACACATATAAGGGATTGGCAACACAATGCGAATACGGGAAGCTTCCGCGAACGCGATGAAGGCTGGAGACTGGGCTACGCGAATGCAAGCCTAGGGCCGCGTTCGCGAAGAGAAAAAGTTGGTCTGTAACAGGCATGAAAATCTGATGTAATTATCTAAGTGTAAACCACCCCGAACCACCTACGAATCTCTCCCGAGCCCTCGGGGCTCCTAACCAAACACACCACTAACTGAATAACATCCTACAATCTTAGTCGAGCGATAAAATTGCCAAAATAACATCAAATTCAAAGAATCAAACCCTAAAATCATCATTTTTCATTTCAAACTTCATAAACCTTTTTAGATATTTAGGTCCGAAACACGTTAAACGACGTCCGATTTCGACCAAATTTAACCGAATGTGCTTAGCGCATATTTATGACCTGTACCGTGCGTCCGAACTAAAATACGAGCTCGATACCTATATTTTCTAATTCATTTTCTTTTCAAATTCCATATCATTTTTAGGAAAACAATTTCTTTCAAAAATTCCATACTCGGGCTTGGGACTTCGGATTTAAATTCTGGGAATACGCTTGAGTCCCATATTTTCCTACGGACCCTCCGGGACCGTCATATCACAGGTCCGAGTCTGTTTACCCAAAGTGTTTACCAAAGTAAACTTTAACAATATTAATATCAAAATTCTTCAAATGTTTCACAGAATTTATATATTTCAACATAAAAGTTTTCCGACCACGTGCCTGGACTGCGCATGCAAATCGAGGCAACTAAAAGCAAGGTTTTCAACGCCTCCGAAGCAAAGAAAAAGGAAGAATTACAGTGATGACCCTTTGGGTCGTCACATCCTCCACCTCTAAAACAATCGTTTATCCTCGAACTGACAAAAGAAAGAAGTATATGAGTTGGGAAATAGATGAGGATAGCGGCTCTGTATATCAAACTCAGAATCTCAGGTCGATGCCTCGGGAGGCTGACCTCTCCACTGAACACGCACTGAAGGAAAACTCTTCGACCTCAGCTGTTGAACCTGCCGGTCTAAAATAGCCACCGGCTCCTCCTCAGAAGATAGATCCTTGTCCAATTGGATAGTGCTGCAATCTAACACATGGGCTAGATCGGCGTGATACCTCCGAAGCATGGATACATGAAAAACTGGATGCACCGCTGACAAGCTAGGCGCCAAGGCAAGTCTATAAGCGACCCCTCCAACACGATCAAGAATCTTAAGTCAGCCAATGAACCTAGGGCTAAGCCCGCCCTTTTTCCCGGACCTCATCACGCCCTTCATAGGTGATACACGGAGCAATACTCTCTCACCAACCATGAAAGCAACATCTCTAACCTTGCTATCTGCATAACTCTTCTTCCTGAACTAAGCTACACGAAGTCTATCCTGAACAATCCAGACCTTATCCAAGATCACCTGTACCAAATCGGTACCCAAAAATCGAGCCTCTCCCTGCTGAAATCATCCAACTGGACACCGAAACTGTCTACCATACAACGCCTCATGCGAAGCCTTCTGAATGTTGGAGTGGTAGCAGTTGTTGTAGGCAATATTTTCTAATGGCAAAAACCGGTCCCACGAGCCTCCAAAATCAATAACATAGGCTCGGAGAATATCCTCAAGACCAATGGGCAAAACCAATGGCCCTGAACCTATGGGCAAAACAAAACCGATGTCGTAGTCAGAGTTGTCTTGAGCTTCTGAAAGATCGGCTCACACTCGTCCAACCGCCTAAACGTGGCACCCTTCTGGGTCAATCTGGTCATAGGGGCTGCAATTGATGAAAACCCCTCCACGAACTGTTGGTAGTAACCTGCTAGCCCCAAAAAGTTCCGAATCTCTGTAGCTGAAGCTGGTCGAGGTCAGTTCTTGACTGCCTCTATCTTCTTTGGGTCTACTTGAATACCTGCTGCTGATACGACATGACCCAGAAATGCGAACGAATTTAGCCAAAACTCGCACTTCGAGAACTTAGCATACAACTGACTATCCATCAGAGTTTGAAGAACCACTCTGAGGTAGTGCTCATGCTCCTCATGACAACGGGAGTATATCAGAATATCGTCGATGAAGACAATCACGAACAAATCCAAATAGAGCCTGAACACTCGGTTCATCAGATCCATGAAAGTCGCTGGGCATTTGTAAACCCAAATGACATCACCAAGAACTCATAATACCCAAACCGAATGCGGAAAACTATCTTAAGGACACTAGATGCCTTAATCCTCAATTGATGGTAACCAGATTCCAAATCTATCCTTGAAAACACCTTGGCGCTCAGAAGCTGATCGAACGATATCCTAAATCCTCAGCAGTGGATACTTGTTCTCAATCGTCACTTTGTTCAATTGCTGGTAATCAATGCACATCCTCATCGAACCGTCCTTTTTCTTCACAATAACACTGGTGTGCCCCAAGGCAAAACACTGGTCTAATGGAACCCTCCTCAAGCAAATCCTGAAGCTGATCCTTTACTCTTTCAACTCCACCGGCGCCATACAATACGATAGAATCGAAATAGGCTGAGTGCCCGGCGCCAGATCAATACAAAAATCGATATCCCTGTCAGGCGGCATGCCCCGCAGGTCTGAAGGGAAAACCTCGGGGAAAACCCCGAACAATAGGAACAGAACCAATGGAAGGAACCTCTGCGCTGGAGTTGCGATCATACACCAAATGAGCTAAACACCCCTTATTAACCATGCATCTAGCTGTCACATACAATATCACACTGCGGGTCGAAAAATCTAAAGTCCCTCTTCACTCTAAATGGGGAAAATTTGGCAAAGCCAAGGTCACGGTCTTGGTGTGACAACAAAAATAGCATGATTCTGGTACAACCAATCCATCCCCAATATGACGTCGAAGTCCACCATATCTATGAGCAATAAGTCAACATGGGTCTTAAAACCCTCAAATACTACTACACAGGAACGATGCACTCGGTTGACCACTATAGAATCACCCACCAGTGTAGACACATATACAAGAATACCCAAGGCCTCACTGGAAACAACCAAATAGGGTGAAAAATAGGAAGACGCATATGAATACGTAGATCCAGGGTCAAATAGCACTGAAGCATCTCTAATACAAATTGGAATGATACCTGTGATGTCTGCATCTGAAGACTCAACCTCCAAACTGGCTTCTGGCTGACCCCTACCTCTGGTGGTCTGAACTCCACCTCTAAGACCTGTACCACCGCCTCTAGTCAGCTGGGCAGGCTGTGGAACCTACGGTGCAGGAATCATAGCACAAGAACTCTGATGCTAAGAGCTGCCAGAAGCTTGAGGGCAATACTTGGCAATGTGCCTCATGCCGCCACATGTGAAACAAGCTCTCGGCCGCTATGAATAACGAAGTGGTGGTGCTCTGACATCGAAAACTAATATTTTCTGTCATTTTACACCTTATGGATTATTCCATGGCATTGTTTATTTTCTCATAAAGTATTTTTTTTAAAATTTGAAGAAAAATCCAATGTGCCCCAATAAGCAACTTCTTAGCCACCATTACAACCTCTTTCTTTATATGATCACCGTCAACCATTCCCTAACCACCAACAAAGATCATCCTTTCAAAATCCCACCCAACACGAAGATTTCCTAAGGGAGGCACTAACACCGAAGCGTGCAAGCGCACACAAGTGCTGCAAATCTTCAACAAAAAGTAAAACTCCATATATACAAGAACACAACCAAAATCAGAATCCGTTGGGGTATGGAACGCTCAAAGATTCGGACTCCTTAGCGGTAAATTGTAACCTTGATCCACCAAGTTATTTCAACCACCTTAACCAAAACAAGTGCAATGGAAAAACAGTAACGAGACAGAGGCTCGAGGATGTTCGCCCGAGGATTTGAGTTTCGTCGAAAAGTGTATATATACCAACAGTAAGGGCCACCTGAGAAATTATTCCGGTGTGACCAGTTCCAAATACTGAAACACGGAAACAATAATCAAAACAGCTCTGTTCGTTAACCTAAAGAGTCGTCGGAATCAGTGACGCTACTACCACGGCTAGGACACTGAAGCAGCGTCGTAGGAGGAACGAAACTCGCCGGAACCCTAATCAGTTAGGTTTTAATTAAACAGGAAAAAAAATAAGAAATGTAAAAGATTCTTTTGTTAAAGAAATAGAGAAAATAGTATATTTCGGCCTGATTTTGTGATTTTGAAGGCTCATCCATTGTTTACAGTAGTATGGAGGGGAAAAGAGAGATTGAGGGCGAGTAGAAAGGTGGGAAAACTGAGAAAGAGAAGAAAATTGGGAGGGGGAGGGTGGTAATTTTTATTAACTGTACTTCTTAATTTTTTAGTTTAATTCATTTTTAATCAAAACCACTAGTATCACTCTCTTTACACGCGTGTGTTATACATGATTTGTCCACCTCAACTATGTCAATGCCACATAAGATCGCTCACTGGTCAGAGGGATTTAGAAAATTAGTTTTGAATGAGTGTAAATGTTCAATTGGCAAAATTATAAGTTTGGGGACCGGCATGACAAAGTGGCACAAGTATAAGTGCCATTTAGGCTATTCTGCCAATTTAAAATTCTAGACATAAGATTCGAACTTCTGAATATAATTTTCAAACTTTAGAACGCGATGTCCTAAAGATTAAACTTTGAGCTTTAAACTCTAGAACGTCATATCCTGAAGTTTGAGTGAAATTAACTAATTATTAAATAAATATAAGCTATAAATATATTTTAAACAATATACTTAAAAAAAGCTGCATGATGCCACTTCCACCCATCCATAAGCAAATTAAGTCATTATTGTTTGACAGTAAAGTCATATGCTTATGCATACTCCTTCCGTCCAATTTATTTGGTCTTATCCCAAAAATAAATATTAGGTTTTTTATTTAAAATTAATTTAATTTTAAATATTTTACTATCCTTAATAAGATGATTTCTTATGACTCAAATGCTTATTACTTATTTCAGATTATAAGTTTCAGCTCACAAAATGCAAGGTTCCTTTCCCCCTTTAAGAACTTTTGGCTTTACTATTTTCGTTTTATTTTTCTTATTATTTGTCTCACTGGAAGGAGGATATACGGCGAGTGAAGTAGAAGAAATAGATAGGAATGACGTCGTGAACTTCTTTTGGCATAAATTACAATTTTTATACTATCAAGTCACTATTTTTTTTTCTCCATCATCAAGATGAAGGAGTTAGACATGACTCCAACCCGTACATTCCAAAAAGTATGCACGGAGGAGAACATAAACTTCAGTCTCATAGGTTGACTAAGGTCAATATAACGTAAAACTACGCAAAAAAGTTTGGCCAAAGAATGGAGGCAATCTCCTTACCTCCTTACCTATAAACATGTACATAACACCAAAAATTAATATTATATACAAGTTTGATAATATTGTACTATCAAGTCGCAATAAAAGTAACTATTCTTAATAATTAGAATCAATAACCTTTTACCTGGAAAGTAGAAGAAGTATAACCTTTTACGACAAGTTAACATATTGCAATGATTTTGTATAAGTTCATTTCCCCGTCTGTAAATAAACAACAAATCCATTTGGAAATGCGGATCATTCAATCTGTGGCTAATTGATGGGCTAAAAGCATATCAGTACGTAACCAAAACTAGTGGTAGATTGCAAGCTCACCAACCATGGAATTAATGTTCCTTTATGGAACATTACTTTAGCTCGTTTCCAATTTCACCCACACGTTAAGTGTGCCAATTTTAATTCTGTCAGATCAGAATTTCCTATCTACCCATCTCCCACGAGCGGCCCGATAAATTTAATTTCTTAAAGCCAAATTTTGTGAGGGACCATAAAGTTTTCATTATAAATTTAAAGTCTATTTTTCTAATTTTTATTAGATACAAAGTTATTAATAAACTTTTTGTAATCAATAATAACTCTTAATAAGTATTTTTCAATTGGCAATATAACTAATCCACTAAACGTTTCTTGAGACATTGTTGTTCTTATGCATACAAGATTTTATCAATTTTAATTTTGAAAACTTCTTTTTACTGAAGCAACGGTAACAAGAGTTATTTACATCATTGCATAAGCAATATAGGCATTTGGAAAAGAATCATATCTTTTTATTTGATGGAGTGTATCAATTAAATTACTATCTTCTAATTGTACTATTTTTTCTTAATACTTTTAATTCAGAATCAAATCTAATCCATCAATATCGAATTGTTTATTATGCTTTAAGGAATATTCAAGATTAAGGCAATTTTTTTTTCAAATTTCCATCATCTAGTGATCTTAGTTTTTACCGTTTATAGAAAATCAAAAATATTTTCTTATGCCTCGAATTGTTCATATCTATTTTAATTAAAAAAATAGCCTTGTCTACTATGTATAAAAGTTATCAATGGATAAGTAGGAGACGTCTCTATTTTTTCCCCCGAGAATTTTTAGAATTCCCACTCCTTAGCTTTCAGTTCGTCTCTAACCATCAAATGAAATGTGAATAACTCGTCCTCTAAAGGACACTTCGAAAGATTTTGAAATTTCATAATCAACATTCTTATCTAATTGTTACTTCCTATATATCACACGTTGCTTATGAAATTCGGTTTCGATATTCATTTTAAATGCAAGATTCCTTGGCCAAAATCATAGCAGTTATAAATCCTTCTTCTCTATATTTGTTAAAGAAAGAAATCATTTATTTTCACTTCACAAAATTTTTTCATACTTATACATAGCTTATTAGATGTAACCAAAAATAGGACTCCCATAAATATGGAGCCTAAAATATTTGCTTTACTTGTTTTATGCAATGAACGCCCCTGCCATTTCCTTTATTCTCGTAGCATAACACTGTAACATCAGAAATACCTCCAGTACAATTAGAGCAATAAAAAAAGAATAACAAGTTATGAAAATGTCAAAGGTTCACTTTTGATTTTGTACTCTCTTTAAAAAAAAGAATGAAGTATGTTTCTTACAGTTTTACACATAATAATGATAATATTTTAAAAATTTTATAAAAATAATTTGGGTAATGAGTAGTTAATGATAAGGATAAAACAAAAAAAAAAAAAATCTTTTTTGTCTTTCTCTTGATTTGCTAAAATAGACAAGTAAAATTGAAAATATTTTTTTATTATAGTATACAAATAAAAGTAAACGGCGAAGTACATGTTCTCTTCCATGTAAATTACGATTCTTTTTTTCCTATTTTTAGGGATATAAACTTTTTCCGAATTTATTTTCACTTTTTTTTGAATCAATACGGCCATGAAAAGCAAATCCAACTTGAAGTTAAATTCCAAAATTGTCAAACTTTCGGAATCCAAAAAGATATTTTTCTCAATTTTCACTCCAAGTTACTCACAAGAATTCAAAATTAATTTCAATTTTTATCTATGTACAAACACAACTCCAATTTTTAAATATCATTTTCAACTTGAAATATTTTTCAATTTTTTGCCGTAATTTCACAATTCTTATATCCAAACTCCCACTTTTTTGTTAAGTTCAAGTGTAATTTAGCAATATAATTCTTCTTCTTCTTTTCCATCTCCTTCTTCAAAAGTGTACTCACTCCAAAAAAAAGAACCCGAGTCAAACCTGTGGCGTTTAAAATCTTATGCATTTTGCAGAAGTAGCACCTACATCCCAATCTCACCCCGTACCTGGGAACACTAATCATATTCCATTTGCAAATGAATATATGACATAATTAAATGCAGGGTGCATTTAGTTTTAAACCATTCTGCTTTGAGATTGTATAACGGTAAAACCAAGAGTAACATATACCCCGATTTTCTGGTGGTTCAAACGAAACGAAGACGTGATTGTTTGGAATCAGAGTCGAAGTCAGGGACCATCCGTACTAGGGGCCGAACAGAGCGCTCCACCGGGCCTGGCAAGACAACACTCCCCGGACCTATAGTGAACTCCTAAACCTCGGAAAGCACTACGAACGGTTGCACGCAAATAACAGAAAGCCGTGATATCCGAGCTCGACCGGATATCACGGCGTGAAGTTTTCCCGATGTAGGTAGCATATCAATAACTGATGAGAAAGGAAACTTTTTTTAATACTTTTTTTTAAGTTGTACTAGTGATGAAACTGTCCTACTATATAAAGCAAAAGCTTTTTCATTCAATACACATGGTTACACGCATATCAAAGCACAATAAACTTGTTTCACTACTCTCTAGTTATAGAGAATTCTTATTCTAATCATAGTTTTTCATATACATTTGGCTTCGAATCGAGTGTCCGGTCGAGGGCAGAAATATTCTTAAGCTTAAATTCGAGCCCGGACTTAACGTCACAACTTGTTTGGTTATTTGTTTTATATTTGATTTGTTTATCTAAAATTCTTGATTACTTGTGTTAAATCAATCCACATATCCTTAAACCCGCGTACAGATTTACTTATTATCCATGTTAAGAGTGAACAATCTGGCACCCACCGTGGGGATGAGGATATAGTGGTGTTTTGATAAAAATTTCTATAACACATTCTATTTTACACTTGTTCTTTAAGGTTTCAATTTCCGGACAATTTAAAAAGGTCGAACTCTAAGTATGCTCATTTGCTAAGTATGGCCATCATGGTAGAAATATCAATATGGTGCCCAGTGATGAGGACTCCATGCTGACCCCAACGAAGTCCCAGTTGCAGACCCAGTCGATACTAACTTGCTTGTGGCCATCGAAGCCAACTTATCTACCGACCATAAGAATAGCGTTTGTGGAGGAGCCCGTCCAAGGGCTGAAGGAGTGCCCGAAGGACAAGGCAATGGGGTCAGTCTACGAGTGAGCTTTGAAATGTTACAGGACAAACAAGCTGTGATAGCATAATTGCTAAATCAAAGTCGCACCCCCAGCAGGGTTAAGCCTGAACTATCACGGGAAAACACCTGGAGAAATAAGCAAATCACTGAAAGGTCAGCTAGTACTGAGACCGGTGTTAGATCCGAAGTATTGAAGATGCTTGAAGCATTAACGAAACAGGTGGAATTGGGTGAAAATAAAATTGAGGCAAAAGACAAGAAGGCAGAGACATATAATTACCGAGTCGATCAATTCCCAAGAGTGCGTCAAATATTGAAAACGCCTAAAATCCTAGAAATTTGTCCAAAAGCCTTTTCCCCCGAGCGCGGCATCAAAGCCAATCCCAAAGATGTTTCGTATGCCCAATATTTCAAAATATAACGGAACCACAAATCCAAATGAGCACGTGACCTCCTACACATGCGCTATCAAAGGCAACGACTTAAAAGATGACGAAATCAAGTATGTGTTACTAAAGAACTTCAAGGAAACTCTGTCAAAAGGAGCAATGATATGGTACCACAATTAGCCCTCGAATTCCATTGATTCGTTCGCTATGCTCGCGGATGCTTTTGTAAAGGTTCATGCTGGAGCCATTAAGGTCGAGACTGATGGCAGGCTAGAATAACGTATTTTAGTCTTAGTTTGCACTTTAATTACGCATTTTACACATGTTTAAGCTTGAATGCTAGTATATTTAATAAAACTAGTATATGCACTTATTATGTATGCCTTTCATGAAGTGATTTCGAGTTAAAAGGATATTCGGGAGCTAAATTGAACAAGTTGGATCTTTGAAGTTTGAGTAAAAACCCCAGGAATTAAACCAGGATCGCGTTCGGGGGGTCAGGATCCAAGTTTGGATGTCAAAATGCAAAGAAAACAAGTTACTCTGGAAAAACTACACTACCGCGCCGCATGGGCCAGTGCGGCAGTGTATTTCTGTTGCTGCCGTCAGAACCTGCTCTCTGAACTTCCCCACTACCACCCTGCGTGGGGTGGCGGATGGCGTGGCTCGCCTGTAATTTTCTCAGAGTATTTATCCTATTTCGACTTGGAAAAGTTAATTTTGCATGGGCCCACTCTTTGAGGGTATAAACACACCAAATAGACATTTTTAAAGGACGTTTAACCTTGGAATCTTTGGAGAGTATTGGAGGCCAAAAAATATTGGATTTTATCATCTTTCCATCAATTCGATACGGGAGTTTGGATTGTAATGTTAGACTGATGTTTTCTAATTCATTAATTATATTCATGATGACTTATTCTACGATTATGGAGTAATTTCTCTTAGGGTTTGATGGATATGGTGTTTTGATCAATCTTTGTGGATTTTAACTCTAGTTTGTGCTTAAATTTGTTTATGGAGTTTTTAATTGTTGCAACTTTATTCATCAGCTTATTTAATTGATAGAGTAATTTCTTGGTGATTATCTTTGCATTATTTTGCTTGATTTAATTCATTGATTCTCTTAAGTAATCAAAAGAGCTTGTTGAATTGAATCAAGCTAGGAGAATATTCGAGAGACGTTTTCCTAAGGAACAATCCATTAACGCATGCTTGCATACATTCACAGTGCTTATATTAGTTCACCTCATAGAGTTAATATTTAATCGAGAGAGGAGTCTAGACTATACGTTTGAACTAATCATTGAGTGAATTCATGAGAGTAATTAAAACATTAGAGTGAATTAAAATAAAGTTTAATCCCAAATAGCTATTTTGCACCTATCCTATCAAACCTTTATTTATCACATTGATAAGAAACCAATTTTGCGAATCTCCAATTTCTTGCGGTCAATTATCAATTGCTTTATTTTATTAGTTAAACATAGTTCATAACCAGTTAGCTCAAGTGTTTATCCTCCTGGATAGAAATTAAACCAAAAGTTACTTAAACATTTCTTAAAACCAATCCATGTGGAAACGATATTATATTATAATATCTTTGATTAGCGAGCATCGATTCCGTATTGTGCTTTGGCATCGTCAAAGACCAGAAAATCAGATCTTTTCAATGTTAAGTAAAGGGACAATGAGAAGCTCAGGGAGTTCGTGTCAAGATTTAAAATGAAATGGATGGACTTACCTCTGGTCGCGAATGAGTGGTTCATTCAGGCATTCACTCAGTAACTTAACGACCGAAGCTTCTTAGCTTCATAGCAGGTGAAACAATACTTGGTAGAGTACCCCGCGGTAACTTGGGTCGACATCTAGAATATGTATCAGTCAAAAATCAAAGTTGAGGACGACCAAATCGGAGCCCATTCTGGGTCTATTAATCCCATTAGAACTGACGACAAGACTAAGAGAGTCGTCGATCATGAATCATGGTTGGTCCGAGATCGGTACCAACCATACAGTGCAAATCGAAGGGGAAATGGGTCCGGGTGCAACTCTAAAAGAAGCAAAAGGAGAAGCGATCGAGGGCCCAATAGCCGAGGCCTAATGAGAAAAAATGGTTTCCACAAGCTGCTCGGGGGAAGGGAAGCTCCAAGATTGTTAGAGTATATCTTCAACGTTGATGCAACCAGTATCATATCAGCCATCGGGCATATCAAGGAGACCAAGTGGCCAAGACCATTGGAATCTGATCCTACCCATAGAGATCTTAACATGTTATGTAAGTATCATGGAACTCATGGCCATAGGACCGAGGAATGTCGACAATTGAGAGAAGAAGTAGCCCGGTTATTTAATAACGGACACCTGAGAGATCTTGTAAAACCCACATCAGAATAGGGACACCAACAATGACTGAACAAGAGGAACTCCAACATTTTATCAACATGATCATTGGAAGTATCGATGTCCCTCAAGGGACAATGATAAAATGCACTAATGTATAGATCACAAGGGAAAAACGCACACGATATTATATCCCAGAAGTAACCATTTTGTTCAGCAACGAGGATCCAGAGGGCATCGTACAACCTCATAATGATGTACTGGTAATTTTTGTAGTTATCAATGAATCTCAAGTTAAACGTATGTTGATTGATCTAGGTAGCTCGGCCAACATCATCTGATCGAGGGTCATAGAGCAGTTGGGGTTACAAAATCAAATAGTGCCAGCAGTACGAGTGTTGAATGTGTTTAACGTGGCATGTGAAACCACTAAAAGTGGAGATAAAGACCATCCAGGAAATAAATTTCTATGTTATCTAAGGGGACATGAGATATAATGCTCTATTCGGAAGACCATGGGTTTACAACATGAGGGAAGTACCTTCGACCTTACTCAAAGCATTAAAATTCCCTACTCCGGGAGGAATCAAAATAGTATACAGAGAACAACTGGCCATAAAGGAGATATTTGCAGTCAATGAAGTACTCCTGCTACCCTCCATCCCGACATTAAGGGAAATATAGCCGACCATAATGGCCGAAGTCAAATAGCAACCACCGATGCGGGTCTTGATCTGACTAGAAGATCGAGGAGCTGATGAGGAAGATGACTACGAAATTAGAGCATGTCACACTGATCGAACACCTACCAGATCAGAAGGTATACCTGGGCACGAGGCTAACCCCCGAGCTCAACAAAGAACTCATTAATAATCTTAAAACTAATATATCTTGTTTCGCCTGGTCCCATCTTGATATGATAGGTATCCCACCAAAGATAATCACCCATAAGTTGAGTTTTGACCCAACGTTCGATTCGGTTAAGTAGAAGAGGAGACCTCAGTTCGAGGTCAACATGCATTTATCAAGGACAAGGTATCTAAACTCCTTAAAATAGGGTCTATCCGGGAAGTTAATTACCCGAACTGGCTGGCTAACATAGTGGTAGTACTTAAAAAGGGAAATAATCTAAGAATGTGTGTATATTACAAAGATTTGAACAAGACATGGCCTAAGGATTCTTTCTCTTAACTAACATCCATAAGATAATTGACGCGACAGCCATGCACGAGACACTCATCTTTCTCGATGCCTATTCCGGGTACAACCAAATTCATATGGACGTGGGAGACCAAGAGAAGACTTTTTATATCACTAAATTCGGCACCTATTGTTATAATATAATACAATTTGGATTTAAAAACGTAAGTGCCACCTAACAACGCCTAGTAAACCGGATGTTCGAAGGACAAATAGGAAATTTTATGGATGTTTATACTGATGGCATGTTAGTTAAGTCCTGGCGAGTAGAGGACTATTTGAAAATTTTGTATGAAACCTTCAACATATTGAAAAAATACAATAAGAAGATGAACCCAGAGATGTGAGCATTTGGGGTCGAATTGGGAAACTTCCTTGGATTCATGGTATCCAATCGAGGGATCGAGATTAATCCTGACAAGATCAAGGCCATAGAATATACTATTTTGGTGGATAGCGTCAAAGACATTCAGAGGATGACAAGGCGAATAGCTACCTTGGGACGATTCATATAGAGGTCCTCGGAAAAATTCCATAGGTTCTTCTCACTGTTGAAAAAGAAGAATAACTTTTTTTGGACTCCAGAATGCCAACAATCGTTGGAAGAACTTAAACAAAACCTTTCAAGTCTGCCCCCACTTCACACTCCGAAGGCGGATAAGCAACTGTACCTTTACTTGAGGGTCTCCAAGGTAACAGTAAGTGGCCATTTTAGTCCATGAAGAGGAAAGTACACAATTTCCTATTTACTATGTCAATATAACTCTAGCCGAGGCCGAAAAGGGTATCCTCCACACAAAAAATCAGCGCTCGCTTTTCTAAGCGCCTCCAGAAAGCTAAAACCGTACTTCCAACGTCATCCCATATCTTTCATAAGTTCTTACCCATTGAGGAACATCATGCAGAAGACCAAGCTCTCGGGCCGATTGGCCAAATGGGCCATAAAAATCAGCGGGTACGATATAGAGTATCGATGCCGAACTACCATAAAATCTCAAATATTGGTTAATTTCGTGGCCGACTTCATGTAGGCCTTAGTGCCCGAAGTCAAAAGAGAATTATTGTTAGCCTCGGGGGCCACGTCGAGAATTTGGACCCTTTTTACGGATGGCGCCTTAAACGCAAAGGGGACCAGGCTCGGAATCGTACTGAATCCCCTAGGGGGAATGTTGTTAGGCAGTCTATTAGAACTATGAAATTGACTCATAATGAGGCTTAGAGTGAGGCAATGACTGTAGGTCTGGCTAAAACCTTTGGGTCCGAGGTGGTCGAAGCTAAGTGTGATTCCTTCCTTGTGGTACATCAAGACAATGGGACGTTCAAAGTAACATAGGAACGAATGTGAAGGTATTTAGACAGGTTACAAGTAGCGCTGCATAAATTCAAGGAGTGGACCTTGGAGCACGTGCCACAAGATTAAAATAGCGAGGTCGATGCTCTGGCTAACATGGGGTCATCAGTTGACGATGATGAATTCAGTTCAGGAACAGTCATACAACTCATGAATTCGATGGAAGAAGAAAGCCATGCTGACGTAAACTCAACAAGTTTAACCTGGGATTGGAGGAAAAAGTACATAGACTGCTTAAAAACTGGAAAATTACCCTCGGACCCCAAAAAATCAAGAGCCATGCATACCAAGGCTGCCAGATTTAGCTTGGTTGAAGGGGCACTGCTCCGAATAACATTCGAAGGCCCGTTAGATAGATGCTTGTGGCCAGGAGATACCAAGTACGCCTTGAGGGAAGTTCACAAATCCAGTTCCAGAAAGCATTCGGGGGCAGAGTCTTTGGTTCAAAAATTAATCAGGGTCGGGTATTATTAGATCAATATGGAGAAGGATGCGAAAGATTCCGTACAAAAATGTAATGGCTTCCAGATACATGCACCGATGATCCATTAACTGGGGTTGCTTCTACACTCGGTCATATCCTTATGGTTGTTTATGAAATGGGGGATGAACATCTTTGGTCCCCAGCCATGGGCACCCGATAAACCTCAATTCATACTGATCATGACTGATTATTTTTCTAAATGGGTCGAGGCCAAAGCATTCGAAAAGGTCCAAGAGAAGGAAGCCATTGACTTAGTCTAGGACCACATAATATGTTGATTTAGGATACCGGCCGAAGACGTGTGTGATAATGGGAAGCAATTCATTGGCAAGAAGGTAAACAAATTTTTCGAAGATCACAAGATTAAAAAGATACTATCAACACCTTACAAACCTAGTGGGAACGAACAAGCGGAGTCAACAAATAAGATCATACTTCAAAACCTTAAAAAGAGGTTGACCGATGCCAAAGGCAAATCGAAAGAAATCGTTTTCGAAGTCCTATGGGCATATTGTACAACCTCGAAGAATAGAACCGGGGCCACTCTATTTTCATTGGTCTACAGGGCTGAAACCTTGATAGCGGCCGAGGTGGGAGAGACGAGCCTCAAATTCCATTATGAAACCGAAGATTCAAATGGAAATGCCATGGCTACGAGCCTATAACTATTGGATTAAAGGCGTGAGGTATCTTTAGTCCAGTTGGCCTCCGAGAAATAGCTGATAGAAAGATACTACAACCGAAGAGCCAACCTCTAACACTTTAAGATCGGGGACTTGGTGCTGAGGAAAGTAACATTACACACCCGGAACCCGAACGAGGGAAATATGGGGTCAAACTAGGAAGGACTGTATCGAGTTATTGGAATTATGGGCAAAGGCTCATACAAACTCGAAGCATGAAACAAATGTGCAACTAACAAACAATTGGAACGTGAAATACTTAAACTGATACCACTACTAAGGTACGATCTCACTACACTTTATTCATATAATGAATCAGACTAACACTTGCAGGCAACACTCAAGAATGTATATGGCTATTAGGTATGAAAGCACATGTTGCACTTGTTTTTTCTTGAACCGATTTTTGTCCCTTTTTTCGGCAAGGTTTTTAACAGGACAACAGTAAAACATGCTAATTTAGATTCTAATGCCAGTATCAAATAGGAGTCAATGGACGTTCATTTCGCATCAACAGTATCCGAGCCCTCTCAAACTCGACCTCAAATACTGGGGGTCCATCACCCTCGGGTTAAGGTTTTTAGCAAGGGAAAAAACACGTGAATGTTAGAAGCTAAAGCTCGGTGGTTAGGATTCATTGTAAGGGCCAAACGGTCGTGTGAACCATGCTCACATAGTCCACTTTAGCCATAACACAAGCTTTTACACGCTTTCGGTCATGTACTTTACACACAAAAATGAAGAAAGTTAGTTGTTTCCGTTATACATTTCCTCGACTCTTAAATTCCGGATCATAAGAGCCCACGGGTGTCGACCCCCCCCCCCCCCCCAAAAGAGACGAAATCGGATTTTTGATATTATGGACAAAATAACTCTTATCCCCTTGTGGGAATTGGGTTATGAAGTTTGAAGAGTCGCCACCTAATGATTATAGTGCATTACGACACTTTTAAGAAGAAGAAGATTTTGAATGAAAACTAGAGTTCGGGTAAGGGCTTGAAATTATCTCGAGGGGTAGGTATTAGGCACCCCTCAAGATCCACTAGTGTGGTTCTCGGCCTTGCTTAGATGTGACTTTAAGAAGCATAGAAATAGACAGGCAAAAAGTGCATATAGTGGACAATTTTGAAAGAAGAATAGCACAAGTAAAAGGGAAATGTTAAAGAAAATATTTTTAACAAAAATAAAAGTTAAGGGGTTCCTAGGCTTAACTATAATGTGGATCATTCGATACAATATCCTGCATATATTCCCAAAGAGGGGTCGCTTTAAGATATTACCGCATCTTCATCATCTCCATATTCTACCCTTCCCATCCCTTTAAGGTATTTAAACGCGTTTGGTCTCGTTTACTTATTGCATGCTAATACCCGTCCCAACTTATTAGTCCCGGGGTATTAGGATTTCTAATCCTAAAAGAGGGAATAAGGATAAAACATATATGGAGTTTCAAAGGTGAAAATTCTAAGGCGTCAACCAAAACAAATAGCACATAAGGGTATACAAATCAGACATTCAATTGGCTCATACAAAACCCCGCGAATCACAACAGCAGTTAGTTTAGAATGACTTGCAATTACTGATTTGGTCCTGAGTTTAAAACTGATAATGGATAGATTAGTTTAACACACAAAGTTCGATAATAATTATACTTTGAGCCCCTCGAATCCGGTTTGTTGAAACTTAAAGTATTTTTACAAACCAGTAATTTCATAAAGTGGTGATTTGAAAAAAGAATTTGGGATTTGCAAAAATTCAGAAATGGCTTATGAAATAACCGAACTACTTAAGTAAAATGGTGCAAGAAAAGTATTGAAGTACAAACTATGCAGGAAAAGAAAGGTTGATTTCAGAAAAATGCAAGTTGGAATTAAAAATATTCTTATAGATTCAAAATAGCGTAGAATGCAGATTTGGTCAGATTTCAAAATAGATAGTATTGGAGAAATTCTTTTATTGAAGGCGTCTAACAATTTAGACAAGTTTGAACCCTATAGACATGACATCTACAGATTGATTTGTTTTTGCTTTTTAAACGTTCAAGGGACCTGCTGTTTGCCTAGCGTCTTTTGTATAGTCCCTATAGACATGATTTCTATATGCACTTGATTACAGAATAATAAAGACTTATGGGTAGGATTTCTAGATGCAATGTTAAGATCTTATAGGCATGATCTCTAAGTGACTTTTATTGAAATCCCATAGACATGGTTTCTAGATGATATTCAATATTGAAATCCTATAGGCATGATTTATAATACAAAAATCCTACAGGTATGATTTCTATTATGATTAGCAGAAATATAAACCCCTCCCACACCCTTTTCACTATATCCTCAAAATCTTTTTACAAAGCTTGTTACATAAATGGAGAGAAAAAGACTAAGGAAATAAGTACATCAAAGCTAAAACGGACCCGAGGAATTTCAAAGAAACCTTAATGTCCAACATATGTATTTTACCAAATCCAGGCTCCAGATTCCAAGGCTTTCTTTTAGAGTGTTTCAAAGTTCCAAGGGCTTTCAGGAAGCCCAGGCAATGCTTACACCCTAAAATAATGATTAGAATAGTGCAAGGTGTAGAATTGTGTAGCCATGAACAGGGATGGCACACCCCTGACCTTTTACATGGCTTAACCAAATAAGAGCAGACTTTAAAGGAAGTTAGACTTAGGCCTATATGATGATTAGGACATCAACAAACCTGAGTCAAGCTTAACACATAAACGTGGGTAAGGTAATGTGACTCATTTGAGTAGAGGTTTAGAATAACCTGGTTCACACTAAAGGTGGCAATAGAGTACCACTCCAGCCCAAAACAATACTCACATACAAAGGGTCAGGGAAAGGGATTAAATATGAAAGCATTTTGCATAAAACAGAAACAAAGTCAAACAGAAGTAGACTAAAGGGATTTGGGGAGAGGGAAATACATAAAAGCATTCATACAAGCACACATTATTAACATATAGGGATATGGGGGTAGGGATATACATGCTAATGTTTTAACTGCATAATGAACATAAACAGACATGTGAAAAGAAAGAATTAAACATATGGTTTTGGAGATGGTATTAAATCATAGACATACCAGTTTGCAACTTCAAATGATAAAGAAAATAGGGAAAATGGAACCTTATAGTTTAGCATTGGTTTTCAGCCGGCTAATCTCGAGTAGCAGAACAAGTAACAGAGAAAAGCAGAGAGGAAAAGAGAAAGTTTTGAGTGTGAACTTTATTGTTCGTCTCTGTTTTTGAAGTGAAGATGAAGGGGGGTTTTTATAGTACGAAAACAAGTAGCAACTAAGGCAGGAAAATAAATTAGTATCAATCAAAATCAATCAAGGAAAGAATTCCCTTTAATTAAGGGATTCAGACTTAGGGTAAATAAATAGAGTTCCACATATGGAAAGAATATAAAGAATGGGTTGTAGAAATAAGGGGTAAACATTTAAGGTTTTTTGAAATACACACGATTTAAACAAATAAGGCAAATAAAATCGCCAAACATTCAAAGAATCAAGGAAACTGGGATACACATTGATGCTGAATTTAGTCAGAAAGCAAGTCCAGATTAAAGAATGAAATAAGTTCATAAAAATCAGTTTCCCAAAATTAATGTTGTTTCGAAAAGGGGAAGAATGATTATATAAGATGCACAAAGACATGCAAGGTTGAAATTAATGGAAAAGTCGTTTAATCAAAGAGAAGAAGCACACAAGCATGAGATGCAATTAGATATTCCTGCATAAATCAGAAGCATGAAACGTGTAAGCAGATAGGTTTTCAGAATCAAGCAAACAGCACACACAAAGACGAAAAACCCCAAGTCTAAGATTCCCAAACATTTCATGGTGTAAAGAAGAAAACAAAAGGATACTCAGGTAAACAAACTCAGAAAGGACCCAAATAAGGCAAAATATAGTAGAGTTACCAGAAACCCTAGGTAAAAGGAAAACATTCGAAAGCCATAGCAAGAAATAAAGAAATCACGGTAGAGGAGTTTTAGAAAGAAAAATTGGAGAAACCCTAGGTGAAAATCGCATGGAATCACAGGTAAACATCCGAAAAGTCATTGCAAAAGCAAAGAAATCACAGTAGAGTAGTTAAAAAAAGAGAATCGGAGAAACCCTAATTTTAGGAAGATGAACAATTTGAAGATAAAAATAGGTAAAAAAATGTGGAAAACACTTTGAATCTCTAGAAAATCAGATAGATCTAAGGTAGATCGTAAAGATAAACATAGAAGAACCTTGATGATTTAGGGTTTCACAGAGAACCCTAGAAAATGAGAAAGCCTGGAACTGACTAGTTTTGAGTCGACAATGGACTCACAACCTTAAGGCTCACTGGAGAGAGACCGGACATGGTCGTAGAAACTCCAGTCGGTGGACCTCTAAGACAGTGGTCTTCACAATAGGGTTTCAATCCTCGAACAAAAGGATCGTAGAAGGGATTGAGAGGTGAGTACAGGTAGCATGAAGCCTAGAAAACCATAGTCTCCGGTGAAAAAAGGTCAGAAAGTGACCGGAGGCGGCTAGGGTTTCAGGGGGCTTGGGAGCGTTTGAGAGATGAGGGATACAAGGGCGGCTGAAGGTGTAAAATGATTAGGGTTAAGGTGTATTGGGGTTTAATTAAGGAAGGCTTATCGTGGGCCGTTGATCTAAATGATCAACGGCCACGATTCGAAAGAGAGAACGGGGCAGGTTATTTTACTGGGGTGTGGGTCGGGTCTTTTAATAAATTGGATAGTGTAATTGGGGCGGAAATTAAGGCTGTAATTTAAACAAAAGGGGCTATAACTTAAATAACCAATGTCCCCTAACTTGAATTTTATAAATTAGCAAATGATGTTTAAAAATCCAATTAAAAATACTTAGTTAATAAACAAAGCATAAGTATTAATTTAAAAATGTTAGACTTGAGTAGGAGCTTTCCCTTTCTTTCCCTTTTTACATACTTCTTAAAGGGGAGAGCGCCAGGAGAACGTCGAGACGCCATCAATTTGGTGAAATGATTTTATGGTTAAAAATACTATTAAATCGAGAAATAGGCTAAAATTACAATTTCATGCAGTTTTAGTTTAGAAATGCCAAATGAGCTTGTAAAATTGTGTAAAAATTATGTAAATTCTATTTTTTGTAAATTAGAGAATAAATAAATTATTTAACAAAATAGCAAGTTTTGGAAATAATTATTGGATTTCATAGGGCCAAAATAAGTCATAAATTGATTTAAAAAAGGGAAAAGGGTCTAAAATGCCCTTCAACTATCATATTTGGTCTAAAAATACTCTTCATCCACCTATTGGGCCAATATACCCTTCCGTTAATGTTTTCGGCTCAAAAATAGTCTTTGTTAATTTTTTGGCTCAAAAATGCCCTTTGAATTAACGAAGGGACACGTGTTATCCTCTTGTTGACTCATTCTAAATTTTTCTTAATTTATTAAAAAAATCATTATTCATACATGAAAAATAATTTTCTAATGCAATTAAAAAGGGTTTTCCCCCCAGTATTTACAAAAAAAATAAAAAAATTAAAATATATTTTCTAAAATACTTACAAAACTTTATTAAAAATCTTATTTTTTTTGTAAAAACAGAAAAAAATCATTTTTTTCTTTAGTTTTTAGTAAAAACTATTTTAAACGTTTTTCCTAAAATTGGATTTTTCTAGAAAACTTGATTTTTTTTTGTAAAATCTACTTTTTAGAAAACTGGATTATTTTAAAATCTGTTTTTTAGAAAATCGAGTTTAAAAAAACAAATTCTAAAAAGAGTTTTTTAGAGAATACAGGTTAAAAAAATACAGTTTTCTAACAAAATAGATTATACAAAAAAAATCCGTTTTTGCAAAAAAATCCAGTTTTAAAAAAATTTTAAAACATATTTTTAAAAATATGTTTATAAAATTTATTTTTTTACTGAAAACTAAAGAAAAAAAGGATTGTTTTCCAGTTTTTTTAAAAAAACATATTTTTAAATAAAGTTTTGTAAGTATTTTAGAAAAAAATATTTTAAATTTATTATATATTTTTGTAAATACTGGAAAAAATCCATTTTTAATTGCTTTAGAAAATTATTTTTCATGTATGAATAATGAGTTTTTAAAATAAATTAAGAAATATGTAGAATGAGCCAACAAGAGGATGACATGTGTCCCTTCATTAACTCAAAGGGCTTTTTTGAGCCAAAAACATTAACAAAGGCTATTTTTTAGCCGAAAACATTAACGAAAGGGCATATTTGGCCCAATAGGCGGATGAAGGGCATTTTTAGACCAAATCTGATAGTTGAAGGGCATTTTAGACCCTTTTCCCTTTAAAAAATGGGAAAAATACTAAAACCTTTGTGGATGATTATATATGCTATTTTTTAGAATGTTTTGAGTATAAAATATATAGGAAAAAATTGGGTATCACAGCTGCCCCTCTTTAGCCGAGGAGGATAAAAGAGTTGTTGGGTAAATATAAGATGGCCAATTTTGACTAGAGAAGGAGATTTGTGAAAAGATAATGACCGTGCTCTGGTCTCTGAGCTGCCTACATATCCCTGGTTTTACAGGAATCAGGCCATGTGTAGTTCAGGAGTCGTCGACGGAACATGCAGATGGAAATCGAAAAAAATGTACGCGATGGTTAGATCTGAGAAAGGCGTTTAGAATCGGACATATTGCGGAGAATCGGAGCGGGATCGCTCCAAATGAGACAGGCGTGAGCTAGCTGCAACACCTGTAAATGCTTGATGTGTATATATATTGCATAATTTAAACGTGATGCAAGTTCCAATTGGACCATGAATGTTTGTCCTTGGACGGTTACGATGATGTCCTGGGCCATGAAAAGCATAAAGTAAAGGGTCGCACGCCATGGAATTATGTTCTCGGGATATGCAGATGGTGCTTTCAAACTATGACGCCTTTGAACGAGTTGGCAATCTTTCAGTCAATGAGAAGGTGGCAATCTTTCACCCAGATGAATGCAAAGGGTGGTGATCTTTCAGCCAGAGCGAGAATTCCAAACTGATGGCGATACTTCAGCCAGATGAGAATTTCAAATTCCGGTGGCGATATTTCAGCCAGTCGAAAAATAAATCGGCGATATTCCAGCCATGCAGAGCGGAGACAATGCTTAGTTTTGAAAGGCAGATAATAGCCTTATGCGGGATTGAGGTAGAGCTTAACCTTGGAAGGCAGAGATTAGTCTTATCAAAATGCGGATGGAGATAGAGCTTAGTCTCTAAAGGCAGATAAGAGGCTTATGAAATATGGAGGTAGAGCTTAACCTCAGAAGACAGACCTTATGCAGAATGCAGATGGAGATAGATCTTAGTCTCGAAAGGCAAATAGTAGCCTTATGCAATGTGGAGGTAGAGCTTAACATCGGAAGGTAGAGAGTAGCCTTATGCAAAATGCATATGAAGACAGAGCTTAGTCTCGAAAGACAGATAGTAGCCTTATGCAATGTGGAGGCATAGCTTAACCTCGGAAGGTAGAGAGTAGCCTTATGCAAAATGCAGATGGAGAGAGAGCTTCGTTTCGAAAGACAGATAGTAGCCTTATGCAATGTGGAGGTATAGCTTAACCTCGGAAGGCATAGAGTAGCCTTATGCAAAATGCAGATGGATATAGAGCTTAGTCTCGAAAGTAAGATAGTAGCCTTATGCAATATGGAGGTAGAGCTTAACCTCGGAAGACAGAGAGTAGCCTTAAGCAAAATGTAGATGGAGACAAAGCTTAGTATCGAAAGGCAAATAGTAGCCTCATGCAATGTGGAGGTAGAGTTTAACCTCGAAAGGTAGAGAGTAGCCTTATGCAAAATGCAGAGGGAGACAAAGCTTAGTCTCGAAAGGCAGATAGTAGCCTTATGCAACATGGAGGTAGAGCTTAACCTCGGAAGGCAGAGAGTAGCCTTATGCAAAATGTAGATGAAGAAAGAGCTTAGTCTCGAAAGGCAGATAGTAGCCTTATGCAATGTGGAGGTAGAGCTTAACCTCGGAAGGCAGAGAGTATCCTTATGCAAAATGCAGATGGAGATAGAGTTTAGTCTCAAAAGGCAAATAGTAGCCTTATGCAACGTGGAGGAAGAGCTTAACCTCGGAAGGCAGAGAGTTGCCTTATGCAAAATGCAGATGGAGACAGAGCTTAGTCTCGGAAGACAGATAGTAGCCTTATGTAATGCAGGAATGTAATGGCGGTTTTCTGGTATTAGACACGCTGGGGAATGTCGAGTGCGAATAGTGACCCGATTAGGATTTCGATCCTGCAGAGCAAATGCGCTTTGATCCGTAACCTGAGTTCCTGCAACCAAAGAAAAATCGTAAGTTCTGTAGGGGGAGGTTAGTTCGTATCCTCCAGCCTTTGGCATTCTGTATCATCGGGGTAACGTTGCTAAACGGTGGTGGTGCAAGTGATGTTTATGCATGACTTAGTAAATATAATTCAAGTACGTATATATATATAAAAAATGCTTTTATTTTGGATGAACCAATGAACTTCAATGTGGTTCAAGACACGGCGACCTTGCTTGCTTCGGAATTTTGAGGGTCCTCCTCAAAATTCTGCCCCGGTTTACTGCGTCGGAACTAACGAAGAGACTAATAAATTGACTTCGGAAATTTGAGGATCCTCCTCAAAATTCTGACCCAGTTCCGATAGCGGGAAAAAATGGAATTTTTATTAAAATGTGACCGAACCCATAGGGCTGCCTACGTATCCCCTCTTAAACGAGAATCAGGTCAGGTGTAGTTCAAATTATATCATAAAAGAAACCATGTGATCAAATATAGTATCTCTTCATTGCATCAGAGTTGATAGTCTTCGGCCAAATTTTTCCGTCCATTTTTGCGAGAATAAGGGCTCCTCCAGTTAGAACCCGGTGAACCATGTATGGACCCTGCCAGTTGGGAGAGAATTTCCCTTTGGCTTCATCTTGATGTGGAAATACCTTCTTCAACACCAACTGCCTTGGTGTAAACTTCCTTGGTCTAACTCTCTAGTTGAAGGCTCTGGACATTCGGTTCTGATATAATTTATCGTGACAGACAACGTTCATTCTGTTAGATAATACGCTTAGCGCTAGAGGGGGGGGTGAATAGCGTTATAATAAAAATTAGCGTAAACTTGCGGAATTTAAAATTTGCAGGAAATAAATAAGTGCGATAAATAAGAAAGAACACACCGAAGTATTCTGGTTCACCACAACCCGTGGCTAGTCCAGTCCCCGAGAGACTCTCTCGAGATTTCCACTAACTTGTCAAGCTTCCGGGTGCTTAACAAACCTTTACAACTTGAGGACACAAGCCTCAACACCTTTGCTCGGAGATACAACACTCCAAGACTTCAACCAAGGAAACACAAGTTCCTTCTTACAACAAGAGAATAACAATTCTCTTCAAGTGTACAATACACTAAGCACTCAAACAAGACACTCCTTAATGAGTAGAGATGAGTAAAAGAATACGCTCAAGATCACAACAACTTTGAACAATATTTTGGCTCTCAAAAACATATGTAATGAATATAAAATAATAAGCAATAGAGTATGCAAGCTTTAGCAATTGAATGATCAGTTGTTATGTGTTATTGTGTGCTCAAAAGACTGAATTTAACCTGTATTTATAGTTGAAAAACTTGGCATTACCGTTGCCTAATTGCCAATTAAGAACTGCTGATTTTACTCAGTGACAATCGATTGTCAAGAATCCACAATCGATTGTTTGCCAATCGTTCCAAAAATCAATCCCAGATTTTACGTTTAACAATCGATTATCTAAGGTCAACAATCGATTATTGGCAACGTTCAAAAAATCATTTCCAGATTTTACGTAAAACAATCGATTATACAAAATCAATAATCGATTATTCAGCAACGTTCAGAAAATCCTTTTCAGATTTTAATTTCAACAATCGATTATTCAGCAACGTTCAAAAAATCTTTTCCAGATTTTAATTTCAACAATCGATTGTACAAAATCAACAATCGATTACCTGACGGTATTTGAAAATATTTTGGCAACGGTTAGTTATACAATCGATTATACTAAGTTAACAATCGATTGTCATATGTTCACAATCGATTATTTTGTGACTTTGAAAAATCTGATGGACACTGTCTCTTCACAATCGATTGTCACTAACTTCACAATCGATTATTTTGATCTTTGAAAAACTTTGATGGACACTGCCTCATCACAATCGATTTTCATAAGGTTTACAATCGATTGTCATGCAGGTTTGAAAAACCTGATGCTCACTGCCTTAACACAACCGATTGTCATTAGTTCACAATCGATTGTCATGCAGTCTTGGCTTAACATAATCGATTATCATAAGTACATAATCGATTATCTTAGTCCAGATTTTAGAGGCATGTTTAAAAATCATTTTGACTAAAGTAAATATGCCTGATTTAAAATCATTTAGCATCAAAATAAATATGCATGATTTTGTAAAAAAAATTTTACGAGAGAAGCCATGTCATGAGTCAAGTTGTCGAATCAAGATCACAGTTAAGAACGACTCATGTAAAACTATAAAACTTGGTCTTGTGCTTGAATCTCGTTATATATCAATTGTGCACTTGTACTTGAACTTCGTCATATATCAATTTGCGCATCGTTTGTCATTCATCAAAACCTACACATATGAACACACGTTTTAGTATAATGCTTTGAGAACGTGTTTTCAACAATTTCCCCCTTTTTGATAATGGCAAAGTTTAAGCGGGATATGCAAATTGAACAATTCATAATGACGATTCAAGACAAGTAAAGATATGCAACAAGTATATAGATATGCAATTTGTTCCCCCTCAATATATAAATTCCCCCTCAATTTATGCTGATAAGTATTGAGAGTGCATACCCCGTTATCTTCCCCCTTTTGCCATTAGCAAAAAAAATGTAATAAGATGGCAAGGATTAAAAAAAAATTGTTTATATATTGAAAATAAAGTGTGATTTCTTAAAGAAAGTACAATAACTCAAATAATAGCAGTACAATCGATTATTGATACGAGATAATCGATTATTAGACGACAGAAACCGATTTTTCTGAAGAAGACTAGATTATTGCGCGTCATGCTTTATAATTCCCCCTACCTTTAGGGCGATACCTGCAAAATTTCGTTAGACGTCTCCGACGCTCAAGTTAGAAATCATGTAAAGAAATAGTAACTTAAACTAGTGTGGCCAAGTGAGAGTGTGATCTCTTAAGAAGTGTGTCCTAGGGTGTTCTTAAGAGTGTTTCGGGTACTTACCTTTTCTCCGACGTCGCCAATTACCTGTTCGAGAGGGTGATCTTTGATTGTTCTCCACTCGTTAGGCATTTTCGTTTTTTTCTCCAATTGTGGCGCTTCCTCCATTGGTTGTTCCAAAATTTCGTCTTGATTTTCCTTAGGCGTTTCCTCTTGTATTTTGTCTTTCAAGCTATCTAAGATACCTGCAAGATCAAAACCGGAATCCTTTCTCGCCAAGCGAGCATTATTTTCGGAAAATACAACATGAGGGGATTCCTCCACAGTTTCGGTTCTTTTATTAAAAACCCTATATGCTTTGCTACGTGAAGAATAACCAATGAAAATTTCCTCATCGGACTTAGCATCAAATTTTCCCAATTGATCTTTTCCATTGTTATGAATAAAAGCTTTACAACCGAATACTCTAAGATGGGAGATATTTGGTTTCCTTCCCTTGTAGAGTTCATAAGGGGTCTTCATGAGTATTGGCCTTATAACTACTCTATTTAAGATGTAGCATGCGGTACTCACGGCATCCGCCCAAAAATGTTTGGGAATCTTAGCCTCTTCGAGCATGGTTCTAGCCATCTCTTCGAGACACCTATTTTTCCTTTCCACTACCCCATTTTGTTGTGGTGTTCGTGGAGCGGAAAAGGTATGCTCGATACCGAGTTCGTCACAAAAGTCCGCAAAGAGATTGTGATCGAACTCTCCCCCATGATCACTTCTAATTGAAGTGACGGTTGTTTCCTTTTCGTTTTGAACACGTTTAAGGAAATATTTAAAATTCTGAAAAGCATCACTTTTATGGGCAAGAAATAAAGTCCAAGTGAATCTAGAATAATCATCAATAATCACAAAAGCATAACGATTTCTTCCTAGACTTTCAATGCGAGATGGTCCAAATAAATCCATGTGAAGCAATTGCAATGGTCTAGTAGTTGAAACAATGTTTTTCGATTTGAAAGCTGCTTTTGTTTGCTTCTCTTTTTGACAAGAATCACAAATAGAGTCGTTTTCAAATCTCAAATTGGGAAAACCAATAACTAAGTTTTGTGAAATCAATTTGTTCAAAAGATGCATGTTTATATGTGCTACTCTACGATGCCATAGCCAAGTATCATCCTCTTTGCTCATAAGGCAATCCACATATTCGGGTGAGGAATTAGCAAAATCAACCGTATAAATATTATCCACTCTAAAACCACGAAGGATAATTTTGAAATCACTACGTCTAAATACTAAGCATTCATCCGAATCAAATAAGGCAAGATTTCCCTTGTCACATAATTGACTTATGCTCAAGAGATTATGCTTTAAACCTTTAACAAGTAATATATGCTTAATAGAAGAATTTTCATCCTTACCGACCGATCCGATGCCGATAATCTTTCCTTTATTGTTGTCACCAAAAATAACACTTCCTCCTTCTTTGTGTTCTAGTTGAAGAAATTTGGATTCGTCTGCCGTCATGTTCTTGGAGCATCCACTATCAAGGTACCATAGTACACTTGATCCCTTCAAACACACCTACAAAACAAATTAATGCGTTTTAGGTACCCATGCCATTTTGGGTCCTTGAGGGTTAGGCATATCATAATGATGCGATTGAGTGATATGTCTATGTCGTGTAAAACATGCAGGAGCAATATGACCAATTCGTCTACAATAATGACAAGTCACGTTGGGATTATGCATCCTTCTAGGTTCATAGTAATTAGACGGACGAAAATTGTTCACTCTATTTTCGACACTATGGCTGTTGCGCATTTCATGAAAGTCATTCCTACTATTATGAGCAGCATTTCTAGAATAATTGTTTCTAGGTTGAGGGCCATTTCTAGGTGTTCTAAAAGGTTCAAACTTCCTTCTAGTGTGTGGCCTAGAATATGCATCATTTCTAGAATAGTTATTTCTAGGTGGTATGTCATTTCTAGGTCTTCTAAGGTGTTCAACATTTGGTCTAGCATGCATATTAGTTCTAGGGTTGTTATTTCTAGGATGAGCATTTGTTTTATTAATCCTAGGTTGAGCCTTAGGTGGTTGGGGTTTGGCTTCAACCTTTTCTTTAGGCTCATTCTTAAAACCTATGCCATGCTTGGTTGACTTCAAACTAACAAGGACCTCATTCAAATTTTTGTGAGAAGAATTAAACTTATCTAAGGTGTCCTTAAGCCTTTCTACTTCATTTTTGAGATGCATGCAAGAAGTACAATTTCTAATAGAGCTTTCGGGCTTGTCGCGGCTTCTTTTTCCGAAAAACTTATTTTCCTCTTTCAACTTCTCATTTTCTAAAACCAGTTTTTCCAAATCCTTTTCTTTCAATGAGAGTTGTTTTTGAAAATCTTTTTCTTTTGAAGAAGCATTTTCCTTTATGCATTTAACAGTTTTTGAAGCTTTAATAAATTCACTATATAACTCATCAAAAGCATTTTGCATTTCTTCAAGGGAAAAGAAATTATTAGAAGAGATTTGACATACCTCATCTTGCTTGTCTTCTTGTGCCATAAGACAAAGGTTTGCGCTTTCCTCTTCTTCTCCTTCGCTTGACTCATCTCCGGAGTCTCCTCCCCAAGATATATATGCACGTTGCTTTTTGAAAGGTTTCTTTTCCTTTTTGATGTTTGTGCAATTTGATTTGATGTGCCCGGTTTCTCCGCATTCATAGCACTTTATTTGTTCTCCTTGCTTTTTGCCCTTTCGTTCATACTCTTTTCGCATGAACTTTTTAAATCTTTTGATAACGAGTCCAAACTCGTTGTCTCCGTCCTCATCAACTTGCGGTTGGTTTGTGCTTGCCTTTAGAGTGATTCTTTGCCTCCTTTGATCATCAACAAGAGGGTTAAGTATAGTAGATTCATAAGTCTTAAGATTACCTCTTAATGCGTCGATGGTAACATTTGAGATGCCAATGGACTCTTGAATCGCATCCGCCTTTGATTGCCATGCCGGAGTGAGACTTCTAAGGATTTTTCGGACAAGTTCCCTATCCGTGAAAGTCTTCTTGAGAGCATGTAGGTCATTTACGATTATTGAAAATCGTTCAAACATTTCATCTACCTTTTCACCTTCCTTCATGTGAAATAATTCATAAACATGGGTTAGGAAATCAATTTTGGCTTCCCTTACCTGGTCCGTACCTTCGTACGTAATTTCCAGCTTGTCCCACATTTCCTTCGCCGTTGTGCAACACGATATTTTCCTGTAATCGTTAGCATTTACAGCACAATATAATTAATTAATTGCTTTAGCATTATTTTGCACCTTTCGGACATATCTGCGTCATATTCTTCTTCGGACTTGGGAACCCATTCGTTTTCAACCTTTTTGGTTGGAATTTGATATCCCTTTGTTATCACCTTCCAAAGATGAAAATTGTTTGCTTGAACGAAGATTTTCATCCTCTCCTTCCAGTACGTATAGTTTGTACCGTTGAATAGTGGTGGTCGGGTGGAGCACTGTCCTTCCTCTATTCCTGCAAAAGAGTCACGAGTAGAAGCCATGGAAGTTTCTCTCAAACTGTTAAGTCTTCAGAGAGTTGGGCTCTGATACCAATTGTTAGATAATACGCTTAACGTTAGAGGGGGGGGGGGTGAATAGCGTTATAATAAAAATTAGCGTAAACTTGCGGAATTTAAAATTTGCAGGAAATAAATAAGTGCGATAAATAAGAAAGAACACACCGAAGTATTCTGGTTCACCACAACCCGTGGCTAGTCCAGTCCCCGAGAGACTCTCTCGAGATTTCCACTAACTTGTCAAGCTTTCGGGTGCTTAACAAACCTTTACAACTTGAGGACACAAGCCTCAACACCTTTGCTCGGAGATACAACACTCCAAGACTTCAACCAAGGAAACACAAGTTCCTTCTTACAACAAGAGAATAACAATTTTCTTCAAGTGTACAATACACTAAGCACTCAAACAAGACACTCCTTAATGAGTAGAGATGAGTAAAAGAATACGCTCAAGATCACAACAACTTTGAACAATATTTTGGCTCTCAAAAACTTATGTAATGAATATAAAATAATAAGCAATAGAGTATGCAAGCTTTAGCAATTGAATGATCAGTTGTTATGTGTTATTATGTGCTCAAAAGACTGAATTTAAGCTGTATTTATAGTTGAAAAACTTGGCAAGAGATGAGTAAAAGAATACGCTCAAGATCACAACAACTTTGAACAATATTTTGGCTCTCATAAATCTTATGTAATGAATATAAAATAATAAGCAATAGAGTATGCAAGCTTTAGCAATTGAATGATCAGTTGTTATGTGTTATTGTGTGCTCAAAAGACTGAATTTAAGCTGTATTTATAGTTGAAAAACTTGGCATTACCGTTGCCTAATTGCCAATTAAGAACTGCTGATTTTACTCAGTGACAATCGATTGTCAAGAATCCACAATCGATTGTTTGCCAATCGTTCCAAAAATCAATCCCAGATTTTACGTTTAACAATCGATTATCTAAGGTCAACAATCGATTATTGGCAACGTTCAAAAAATCATTTCCAGATTTTACGTAAAACAATCGATTATACAAAATCAATAATCGATTATTCAGCAACGTTCAAAAAATCCTTTTCAGATTTTAATTTCAACAATCGATTATTCAGCAACGTTCAAAAAATCTTTTCCAGATTTTAATTTCAACAATCGATTGTACAAAATCAACAATCGATTACCTGACGGTATTTGAAAATATTTTGGCAATGGTTAGTTATACAATCGATTATACTAAGTTAACAATCGATTATATATCAGTCTTGAAAAATCAATTTAGACACTGCCTCGTGACAATCGATTGTTATATACTCACAATCGATTATTTAATAACTTTGAAAAAGTCTGGAAGACACTGTCTCAACACAATCGATTGTCATATGTTCACAATCGATTATTTTGTGACTTTGAAAAATCTGATGGACACTGTCTCTTCACAATCGATTGTCATTAACTTCACAATCGATTATTTTGAGCGTTGAAAAACTTTGATGGACACTTCCTCATCACAATCGATTGTCATAACGTTCACAATCGATTGTCATGCAGGTTTGAAAAACCTGATGCTCACTGCCTTAACACAACCGATTGTCACTAGTTCACAATCGATTATCATGCAGTCTTGGCTTAACATAATCGATTATCATAAGTACATAATCGATTATCTTAGTCCAGATTTTAGAGGCATGTTTAAAAATCATTTTGACTAAAGTAATATGCCTTATTTAAAATCATTTAGCATTAAATTAAATATGCATGATTTTGTAAAAATAATTTTACGGGAGAAGCCATGTCATGAGTCAAGTTGTCGGATCAAGATCACAGTTAAGAACGACTCATGTAAAACTATAAAACTTGGTCTTGTGCTTGAATCTCGTTATATATCAATTGTGCGCTTGTACTTGAACTTCGTCATATATCAATTTGCGCATCGTTTGTCATTCATCAAAACCTACACATATGAACACACGTTTTAGTATAATGCTTTGAGAACGTGTTTCCAACACATTCTCTTCCCTTCGATGAGGGCTAACTGCTCGTAGCGACTTTTGACCCATTCTGCATCATCCAATTCTGCTTCTTATATGACCCTTAAGGATAGAATTTCTACCTCAGTGGGGATGACCGCCTCTGTACCACAAAGCAACATGTAAGGAGTGGCCCCGGTTGATGTGGGGACTGTGGTACGAATACCCAGTAATGCGAACGACAATTTCTCATGCCATTTCTTGTGCCTTTCACTTATTTTCCTTAGTATCTTCTTGATGTTCTTATTGGCTGCTTCTACAGCTCCATTCACATGAGGTGTGTATGCCATAGAGTTCTTATGTCTGATCTTGAATTTTTCACACATTTGTTTCATCAGGTCGCTGTTGAGGTTAGAGCCGTTGTCGGTGATGATTGATTATGGAACCCCGACTCGACAAACAATACGATCTCGGACAAAATATGCAACTACTTTCTTGGTGGCTGCCTTGTATGATGTTGCTTCAACCCATTTGGTAAAGTAATCAATTGCCACTAGTATGAACATGTGCCCATTTGATGCGGCTGGTTCGATTGGTCCAATGACATCCATACCCCAAGCGGAGAATGGCTGCCGTGATCTTGTTGCAGTAAGCTCATTTAGAGGCACCTTTATCATATCTACGTGTACTTGACATCGGTGGCATTTTCGAACATACTGAATGCAGTCCGTCTCCATGGTCATCCAAAAATAACCTGCTCGAAGTATCTTCTTTGCCAAAACAAAACCATTCATATTTGGTCCACAAGTCCCTGCGTGCACTTCCTCCAATAGTCTGGTTGCTTCTTTTGCCTCGACACACCTTAATAATCCCAAATCAGGAGTCCTCCTATGAAGGATTCCTCCGCTGTGAAAGAAATTACTGGACAATCTCCAAAGTGTTCGTTTCTGAGTAGCATTGGCAAGCACTGGGTACTCTCTTGTTGTCAAATTTCCCTGATATCATAGAACCAAGGTTTCCCTTCGGCTTCCTCGACGTGAGCACAATAAGCTGGCTGGTCGTGAATCCCGACCGGGATAGGATCAATAAAGTTTGTATATGGATGCTAGATCATAGATGATAAAGTGGCTTAAGCATCGGCGAACTCATTCTGTGTTCATGGAACATGCTGTAACTCCGTCTTTCTGAAACTTTTCCTCGACTTCTGCACATGGTGTAGATAGGGGAGTATCTTGGAATTCTTGGTCGCCCATTCTTCTCGAACCTGATGTATGAGTAGGTCCGAGTCTGCGATTACTAATAGTTCCTGAATGTCCACGTGAATGTCTAGCTTGATCCCTAAGATGCAAGCTTCGTACTCGGCCATATTGTTAGTGCAGGGGAATCTGAGCTTGGCGGACATCGGGTAATGCTGACCTGTCTCTGATACCAAAACCGCTCCTATACCCACTCCTTTGAAGTTTGCGGCTCTGTCGAAAAATATCCTCCAACCATCATAGGATTCTGCGATATCTTCTCCTATGAAGGCTATCTCTTCATCAGGAAAATACGTCTATAAGGGTTCGTATTCTCGTCCTACAGGATTCTCGGCTTTGAGCACGTGAGTTTTTCCCTATATATGAATTAATCTCAAAAAATTCAAAATAAAAGCAATTTTTGTTTGTTCGCAATTGTTGTGAATTTTGTGTTATTTTTCGTGTGTTATTTGCATTAGTATGTCCGTGTATATTTGTCAAATTAATAAAAAATACAAAAATATGTCGCATTTTCATTTAGGATTTAATTCTACAATTAGGAGTGACTAAGTTTGTTTTACAAAAATAAAAATCACAAAAAATAGGCATCTTTTCCATATTTAGCATTCAATATCAAATTGTGCAATTTTATTTTAATTAGTGTTTAATTGTGTATGACAATTGTTGTTAGGAATTAATTAGTATTTTTGATAAGTTAATTTAGTATATAGCTTAATTTAGAATTTTAGTTTTATTAATTAGAAAGTAAAAGAAAAGAGAACAAACAATAAGAGAAAAAATTCGGAATTGGACCTCCTCTTCAATTTTAAACCAGGCCCAAGGCATCCCATACCCAAGCCCAAAGAGCCCAAATCCGGTCCAAAAGGGGGCTGCCAAGAAGAGCTTAAAACGACGTAGTTTTGTCTTGAAACTACGTCGTTTTGGTTATGCGACAAGATTCAATCTCATCCACCCATCTTGATTTGATCCAACAATCCTAGTTTGATCTTTTTCATAGGTATTTAAATCCTAAAATCCCCAAACATTGCCTTATTTTCCTCATTATTTCCTCTCTCTTCTTTTCCTTTCATCACTCTCTCTTCTCCCTCCGCCGAGCCACCGGTGCCTCCCATCGCCGCAGCCGAAATCGCCCACCGGCGGCAGCCGACCTCCAATCCGCCCCAAAATTTTATCATGTAATCTCCACCACCTCTTCTTTCCATATCTTCAAACCAAATCCTTCAGAAAATACTCAAACGCCTTGAATCTTAGATCAAAGAAACTTTCCCGTCACTTTTTCGCCCAAGTTATTGAAGTTCCGTCTACTACCACCCTACAATACATACATCAACGGATAGGTCTCCTCAAGACCTAGCTATTGATGTCAACTCTACCTCAAAAATCCGGCAACCAAAATCCGGCCAAATTCCGGCGACCTCCCCGAACATCCTTCTTGGCAACACCACTACTTTTCCGGCAATTTGAATTGTAAAATGGTAAAATACTTTATCTTTCATGGCTGATTTTTATTTTTATTTTTATTTTCAGAATTATTAGAAGTTTCAAATATTAAATTTTGTGTTTATAGATTATAATCTGTATAGTCGATTGAATATATGTCGTCAATTAGTTCTTCAGGTTCGAATGATAGAACAACATAAATATATATATATATATATATATATATATATATTTCAGTTGATATTAAGTGCTTGAACGTCTAGTTGATATTCAGTTTTACTCGTATTTTCAATTCCTTTTGTTTGGTGTCATGTCTGATTAGACTGCCTTGAATCATTGTTAGAATAGGATTAAGGATTGGTTATAGCTGCTTAATTATAAATTAGTTTTGTTAATTAGGCTTGAACAGATTTTAGAATCTGTCATTTGAATTAGGGCAGTAATTTCAGAAGTTTCAGGGGTACTTTGGGATTTAAAAAAAAGAATAAAAATAATTAGTTAAATATTGTGTCCAGTAGTGCTAATGTAACATTAAATAACGAATTGTTTAATACATAGTGGGGACAATACATAATTATGTAAAGAGTGGGTAACAATGTGATCTTCTTTGACCATTGAGAAAGGGGGGACTGTGGGACCCGTGTTGACCACTTTTTGCTTAATTGAAAATAAAAAATAGTATAGGTAATAATAAAAGTTAAAGAATATGGGCTAGAAAGTAAAATAGGTTAAATGATTAGTAATAATAGTTTAAAAGTAAAAGTTAATAGGTAAAAGAATAGAGGAAATAGTCTTGCTTTGAGTATATCATATGACTCATTTAATACTTAAAGAGGGACTGAATTTAGGGGGGGGGGGGGGGAAATATTTTCAGTACTATAGGGAAGAAAGAAAAAAAGACTTTTGAATCTTAAGAATTTTTTAGTGTTTGAAAGTGAGAAATTAAAGAAAAAGAAAATATGCTCTTCTTCACTATTAATAATTAGCATCAACTGCTATTGTGTATTCAAGCTTCAAGCTTCTTTTTTTCTTGAGTGATAAAAATCAGAAGTTATTTTTTGGCAACTGGATAATTCTTTGTTGGTCTGGTTCGTTTTGTAGTATTACCGGTATTCAAGTATAGTTGCTTGGGTTTATTCGTGGTTGGTTTACAATTTGGAAGTTCTTGATTTTCTTGCTTGGTTGCAATCTCCTGGGTTTTCTCCTATTCCCGCTATTACTGGGTTACTCTCGTTTGTTGAACTGTTGTTGTTGTGTGTACGCTGCTATTGCTTCCTACTGATCTTCATCTTCTTTGTATTCCAATACCAGGTACACCACTTTGAATCACTTTGATGTACGCCTTGATGATGAAATGAAATGGCACAAATTTATGTACTTAGTAATAGTATATTTGTATTTTAGTTAAATATTAATTATATATTTTCCTGTTATACGAATGGTAGAGATATTCATAATTAAGACTGTTTCTTATTCGATTACGGAACTAAGAGCCTTGAAATGGCGGGGATAGTTGTCAATATAGTATTCTTGCTTAATTTGAGCAAATTGTTAGATTATTGAACCATAGACGTATGTTGGCAAGAATTGCATAGCTAATAGCTTCAGCTTTACTAGTTCTCATGTTTAAAATAAAGTAATTCGTGATCTCTTTCTTTTCAAAATTAATTTAATAGATATGTAAAAATCCGGATTTGAATTTGCAAAAATTGGAATAGAAACAACTTGAGGTGGGTGATCTTTGAATCTTGTTAGTAACGAAGATCCGCGAATTTCAGAGAAACATATTTGGTTAATAATAGAACCAGTAGATTTGACGTATTTGAAGTGTGATTTTACGTAGCAAGGCTAGGAACATTAATCCATAGGCGCGACTTTGAGAAATATGAGTTAACATTTAAGTTTAATAATTTTTTATAAGATTTAGTAAGTATGGTTAAATCTAGTTGCAAATAGTTGTGAATAATTAATTACAGTAGTTTTTATATAACAATGTGAGTTTTAATCTAGCTATAATTCATTGCTTTCAAATATTAGTTGTCGAATTTCGTAGTTTATTTATAATTTAGAAATTATTTATTTATTTTATTTATAATTTCGAATTTCTCTTTGTTTTTTCTTTCCGCTAATATTTGTCTTAATCTAGAAATTAATATGTTATGTTTTTAAGCGTGTAATAAATTGGGAATTTTCTCTTTATTTTAGAAAAAATTTAAAATAGAAGAATGTAGCCACGTTAGGATTATCCTTTAAATAGAAGTGAGGCGTGCCTCGCCAAACAATAAAAGTACAAATTGCGAGGCCCTCGGTATAGGTTTAAAAATATTTAGAAAATCGGGAAGGGTCGTTTAGCGAATTTCACGATCCTCCCAAAAGATTACAACGCGCTAGACTCTATTAGGTTTGAGTTTAATAAATTACATTCCTAAATACGTGTGGGCATTTTATGCGGCCCAAATCCAAATCCTAAAACGTTGGATAGAGTTTGCCTAGGATTGCGGGCTCCGGCGATGCAATCCGAAAGCACACTTTAAACGATGTTCACTTTCTCAACTAAGTATATATTAAATAAAAGCAATAAAAAAGTAAAATTGGCACATAGGTTATTCATGTAATAAAATTTGATAAATAAGCTAAATATGATTGTTGAGCGACCGAGCTAGAACCACGGAACTCGGGAATGCCTAACACCTTCTCTCGGGTTAACAGAATTCCTTATCCGGATTTATGGTGCGCAGACTGTTAAATAGAGTCATTCTTTTCCTCGATTCGGGATCTAATCGGTGACTGAGGACACCATAAATCTCCCAAGTGGCGACCCTGAATCATTAATAAATAATATCATTTCGATTGTCCTTTAATTGGAAAAAGTCCATTGCGCCATTGCGGGGGCATAAAAAAGGAGGTGTGACAGCTCTGGCGACTCTGCTGGGGACCCTTTTGACCCAGAACCACCGGTTCTGGGTTAGAATTCGAGCTTGATAAATTGTTGTATTTTGGCTTTATTATTTGATACTCATATGATATGTGGCTAACATGCAAAATGATGCTTATTACTGATTTGAATTTATTTGACTGTACATATAAACTGTGCCAACACCCTTCTCTCTTTACCTACGGGGATTTGCTTATTGGTTGAGACTCCTTATTCTGTTAGTGTCATACCCTGAAATAAAAGAGGCTCGGAAAGTTTCTAAGCCTGCTGGCCTTTTGGTTCCCGGAAATGAGCTCCTTCCTCGACTCGAGTTGTCCGCTCATGTACACTGTCTAGAACATATACCCAGGATTTGAACCAAGTAAAAATGACTACATGCAGGATCCCTAGTAGGAAACGCTTATTTGCATTACGTTGCATATGACTTAGGGGGCTCAACACATGGGTTGGGCCTGTCTAGGAATAGCAACCTGAAACAAAAAGACCATCTTGATTCATCCTATTTGTTTTTCGTGCATTTAATTATCTCGGGCCCACATGCTGACCGACTTTTGAATATCAAGAATATTGTGAAATTGAGAAAAATAAAAATAAAAAGAGAAATAGCGGCTAGGGAGTTAATTGATTATTTTTGAAAAATAGGTTGATTTATTATTTGTTGAAAAAGAAAAAGAGTCTTTGTTTTTAGTTTGGGAAAAATAGGTTGTTTTAGTTTTTGTTGAAAATGAAAAGAAAAAAAAGTCATTATTTTGTCTTATTTTCAAAAAAAGTACAAAAGAAAAATAGTTTGTTTTGTCATGAAAAATAAAAATAAAAAAGTGTCATGTTTTGATATAGTTTAATTGGCGAACTACGCCGGTTTGATTCTCACAGGGTGTGGGATACGTAGGCAACTCTCATCGGGTCCAACATCCCTTTTCGCAAAAGTATCCATAAAGAAAAAAAAAGTGTTAACATTTTTAATTATTCGACATAAATAAGTTAGGTGATGCCGCTTTTGTCAAATATAGCCAAATGTTCCCGACAGGGACGTCGGAAGGCTGACTTTTCACAAACAGCCACATCTGATCATTATTTTGAATTATGTTTGACCGGTGGACTCAAACAGCCTTAAAATTTTCTTATATGAAGTGTTGAAAGGCCGTGTTTGGAAAGCAGAGTTTTTTAATTGTAAAAAAAAAGGGGGAAATTTTAGTTTTGAGTCAAATAATACTTTGCTTTTGCCTAAAAACGCCTAAATGAATGTGCAGGATGAACCCGACTCAAAATGAACCCTTTTCAATCTTGAATAAAATCCCTGTCCAGTTATGACTCTGGTGGAATGATTTGGGCAAGGAAGGGCAAGACGAGGTCAATAAATATCTGAAAGGGCTTACAGGGCTGTTGGTAATCAGGCCTCGAGGGGATATTATAAGAGCATTGGTCACTCACTGGGACCCGGCACACAATGTCTTCCACTTCTCGGATTTTGAACTCACCTCGACATTAGAGGAAATAGTTGGGTACATCGGAAGTACTGAGGCTCCATTAGGGGACAAATACATAATTGCTCCAAGAGTCGTAGCTGTGTACCGGTTTTTGGACTCATTGAAAATAGTCAGAACGATCCATAATCTATATTTGGCAAAAGGCTTTTGTACTCTGAGCTTTATGTATCAAAGATACGGCTACATAGGAGGGTTCGACAAGCAAGAAAACAAGTTGTCTGTCTCCATCCAATCAAAGACGTCTATGCCATAGAGAATTAGGCTAGGCAAAAACGAGACTAGGGACCATGCTCCCCGGCGCAACAAGGTAGCCGTAAGGGAACCTGTGGCTGGATTGAATCCCTCCCTATCTGAGATGTGCTCTTGAAGGATCTCCCTCGACAATGCAGTTAGGTCTTAGAGAAGAAACCAGCAGGAGTAACCGTCAAAAATGGGATGAACATAGACAGGTTGCTTTCATGATTACCTTCTTAGGGCTTTAAGTGTTCCCAAGAAAAGACGAAAACATTGACATAAAGGTATCCGGGATCGTTGGTACTCTGCTCACTCGAAATGACAGCACTCTACCACCCATGATTGTAGCTGATATCTTCTGAGCTCTCACAACCTGCAACGCCGGAGGAAATTTCTTCAAGGGGTGTAACTTGTTATTGCAGATGTGGATGATCAAACACTTGTGTCCCCGTGCCCAGTTCCTGAGCCATGGATTATCCTCTAAAACTTGCATAGAGGAGTTCGACACAAGAATTAATGGGGTCCGCTTACCTGAAGAAGTCTCGGCATCGACCTCATACTTTCGGACCATGAACGCCAATCAAATACAGTAGACACTGGGATGGCTACCGGTCGACAAAATTATATAGATGCCTGCAGCTAGGTCTCATTTTCTATTGATGTGACTTAAGAGCATTCAAACTTGTGCACCATATCGGGTTTTTAGGCAGCTTGGGAGGTGACAAATAGTGCCAAAAGATGAGGATCTAAGTACCCAAGTGATTGAGATCAGTCCTAATGGCCAATTCCCTGAAGCAAGGGTCCATCAGATCTGGAGCCAATGTCAATACCTAGAGGTAGATACTTGTGTACAGAATCAGGCAAAAGGGGAAGTTTCACCCGGATACCACGCTTGGTACAGAGGGGAGGTATCATCTGGAAGACCAGCTAATAGACCTCACCTTCAGAAATTCGCAGAGTCCTCACAAGAGCATTGGGACTGGTTGGATACGGAACGCAAATACAAGGCCCGCATAGGAGAATTGGAAATGCAGGTTCACGATTTTCGATACGAAAGTAGTTTGCAAGCCGCAACTGATGAAGGAGACAAAAAGAAATTAGCCCAAGAAAATGACACTGTTAAGGCGCGGATCCGACAATTCAGAAAGAAAACCGACAACCAACAGATAAGTCGATCTGACAAGAGACTGATAGACGGATTGAACAAGCAACTCAGTGAAAGCCAAGAGGGTTTGAAAAGATCGGAGGCTATCATGACGAGTATCCGAGCCAGATGGTCAAGAGGTACAGAGGCACGAGCAGAGGAGGGATTGCAAAGGGGCCATTGCTATATTAAGAGAAACAAATGCTACTCTCCACGAAAAAATCCTTAGACAAGCCCAAGATGCCCGGATGGACATGAAGCGTTGCTATGATTTAATGGCCCAAATGGAAGAGCAAATGGAGAGGTTCCAAGATCAGAACGCTGACAACATTCAAATATTGGGGGCAAAGAATCGGCAAATAGAGAAACTGATTTTGGAAAGGGATAGAATCAGGATTAGAATCGAAGAAATTGGGCACTACATCACCATGAGGTGCCTGGTATGTGCGCAAAATGCCTAGTGACACCCTTTTTGCTTCAGTCATGGGTAATGTCCACCAGATTATGAAAGAGTTGAAAATCCTGCAAAGGAATCTTGCGCCAAAGCCCATGAAAAGGCCAAACAACGTCCCGCGGGCACAAAAACTTAGAGCTTTGAAGCATGTTTAGTTGAATCTATTTTTTGTGTATTCGGATTGTTCATTGAAATCTATATTTTCCTTTTTTGTATCAAAAGTTGTAGTGTGTTTCCAAAACGTTTTGGCTTTGTAAATAGAAATCGAAAAATCATTTTTACACTTGTGGCACAAACTACGCTTGGTCTGATTCATGCGGGGACATGATACGTAGGTAATCTACATAAGATTCTGGCACTGCTAAAAAAATAAAAAGAGAAAGTCAATAAAATAAAAGAAGTAAGAGAAAAATAAAGAAAGAGAAAAATGAAAATAGTTGAGGGTTCTGAAATGCTTGAAAATGGCACAAATAAAATAAGTCGGGATGATGCATGCCATCTGAGCAAAAGCATATTAGAATTGGTTTACTACTTAAGGACATTGCATCCCCCAACGTGCAATTGTGATATTTGTTGAAACTCTAACGCTAGCAAGTTTGTTGTTTTTCCAAAAATACCAGTTTGTTTGTTAGAGCTTACTGGCATCGTACCATTATCAGGCAAGATCAAAAGGGACCATACCAGAAAGCATGACTGGATCAGACAACAGTGTTGTGTCAGAAAGGACGATGAGTCAAATGCTGAAGGAAGCCATGGAAAAGATGGAAAAAATGAGGCTAGAAATGAATGAAATGCAGTTGGCCTTGGCTAAAGCACAAAAAAGGCATGAACTACCTGTTACTCCTGCTCTCCAACCAAGGCATACGCCAGGATACCCTTCTCCTGGTCTCCTAAAAAGCTTCCCGAGTCATCACTACTATCAGGAAAGGGATGCATATGACCCCCAAGCTCCACCACCCAGTCAAAACCCTCCTCCACCAAATGTCCCTATCTTTGTGGCGCCTCTCCCAGCCCCATTGCATAGATAATCCAGTGAGTCTTTGATTCAAGCTCACGATGCACAATATTACCCCCTAAACCCACATTCGAAGCACCCGAGTCACACACCTATAATCCCCACTTTGAGGTTCCGGCAGAGATTGAAAATTCGGCCAAGAGCCTAGAGCAGGACGAGGTGATGCGGAAGTTTTAAAAGCTTGTAACAGACCTTCAGGAACATGCACTGGTTAGGAAACCAGGTTAGTGTAGCCTACAAGGATCTATGCCCTTTCCCCGACGTCCAATTACCGGCGGGGTTCAAAATGCCCAAGTTTGATTTATACGAAGGTCATGGCGATCCTATGGCTCATTTGCGGGGTTTTTGCAGCAAGATGAGGGGAGCAGGAGGCAAAGATGAGCTACTGATAGCTTACTTCGGCCATAGTTGGAGTGGGTCTGCCCTGGAGTGGTATACAAGGCAAGATTCAAGCAGGTGGTACACCTGGGATGATTAGGCACAGGCTTTCGCCGGACACTTCCAATACAACCTTGAGATAGTCCCAGACCATCTCACATTGCTATAGCTTGAAAAGAAACGCCGGGAGAGCTTCCGGGAATTTGGGTTCCGTTGGAGAGAACAGGCTGTCAGAGTTGATCCTCCGATGAGAGAGGGGGAAATGGTAGATTACTTTCTACAAACTTCAAAGCCAACTTACTTCGGTCACTTGGTGACGTCCGTGGGAAAATCCTTCAAAGAAGTGGTAAAAATGGGAGGCATGATAGAAGAAGGACTCAAGACCAATAAATACTGAGTTACTCAACAATCAAGGCAACAACTCAGGCCATTCAGAGCGGCACCGGAGGTGCGCTCGGAAAGAAAAAAAGAGGAGATGTCACGACGATAGGGGCTGGCAATTGGTCAAGATCTAGAGATCCTTCCCCTCATTACCAATCCATACCCCCACACCCAAATTACCCACTTATTCCAAATTACTCCCACAACCTTACTACCCACCACAAGAACAATATTTCTTCGTCCATCAAGCACGGACATATACCCAACCTCCGGCACGCCCACAATGGAGCGCGCCAGCTCCCTAAAATACCTACCCACCTCCACATAATACCTACCCACCTCTACAAAACACATATCCATCTCCTAGGGCCTACAGAAATCCCGTAGGGCCAGGTTTTCGAGGGAATCAGGCTTTCAGAAATGAAAGGGTTCAGAGACAAAGAACGTTCACTGAATTAGGAGAAACCTATACTACTTTATTCCTCAAATTAAAGCAGTTAGGTTTGTTTAGTCCTATTGAGCCCAGATTGCCAAATCCATTACCACAAAATTTGGACCACTCGGTAAGTTGTGAATATTTTTCGAGGGTTCCTGAACATGATACCGAGAAGTGTTGGAAGCTGAAACGCGCAATACAAGATCTTATTGATACCAACAAGATCGAGGTTTGGGTACCAGGAGCACCCAACATTAACCATAACCGATTTCCAGCACACCATGAAGCCCATATGATTGAACTTGTGCACGAAGAGGGAGAGCCCAAGAAGCCATCACAGACAGTGATGATGATCTGTGCCGCTCAAAAAGAAAAATCGACAGATGGGGAAGCAGGGGTAAAGGTTAAGAGAGAAGATGTCAAGTCTGTGGTGATATTAGGGAAGAGTCCGTCCGCTACTACAAAGAAACCAGAGCTGGCGAAATTAGTAATATCAGGAGTGTCATCTGCATCTGTGGTTGTTGTGAAGGGGGTCCGCAAGGAGCCGGCCATCATAAAGCTGGTAGTCCAATTGCTAGTGATAGATAGAAAGGCTGTGCCTTGGAAGTATGAGAAGGCAGTGGTGATGTATAAGGGAAAGCAAGTGAAGGAAGATAGTTGTGAGGCGCATGGACTGACTTGATGGGGACGGTGTTTTGCTCCCGTAAAGTTGAGGAAGTCCAACCCAGCAGTGGTAAAGAAGCCAGTGAAAGAGGAAGAGGCTGAGGAGTTTTTGAAGAAAATGAAGGCCCAAGACTACTCCATGGTGGAGCAGGTAAGAAAGACCCCAGCACAGATTTCGTTGTTATCCTTGTTGATTCATTCCAGCGATCATTGCCAAGCCCTAATGAAGATCCTATACGAGGCCCATGTTCCGGATAAAATCTTTGTAAATCACTTGGAGAAAATAGTGCACAAAATCTTCGAGATAAACCCAGTGACATTTTCTGATGATGAATTTCCAAAAGAGCGTACAGAACATATTAAGGCCCTATACTTGACCGTGAAATGTGAAGACTCGGTGGCTACCCGAGTATTAGTTGATAATGGGTAAAGCGCCAACATCTGTACTTTGAACACTCTGAACAAGCTAAAAATTGATCATGATCGGATTCGCAGGAACAACATCTACATCCGAGGTTTTGACGGAGGTGGCATTAACATAGTGGGTGATATCATACTCGAATTAACCATTGGTCCTGTGGAATTCACCACGGAATTCCAAGTGGTAGACGTGGCAGTATCATACAGTTTTCTACTGGGATGACCCTAGATCCATTCCGCCAAAGCAGTACCTTCAACATTGCACCAAATGGTGAAGTTTGAGTGAGACAAGCAGGAGATAGTGATGCACGAGGATTACGGTACAAACATTGTGGGCGATGACATGGTGCCCTTCATAGAAACCAATGATGACAAAGAGCCATGGGCATACCAAGTTTCCAACGGGGTTTCAGTGGACAAGATTTCTGAAGGCGAGGACCTTACACTTCCAAGGATCGCAACTACACCCTTCATGAAAGCCTCAGAAATGATAAACTGCAGGTTTGTACCAGTAAAAGGTCTAGGGGTTGAGATTCAGGGTATTGTTAAACCTGTCTCTTTGCCCAAAAATTTTGAGACCTTTGGGTTAGGATTCAAGCCAACGGCAGCGGATGTGAAGCGAGCTCGAAAAATGAAAAAGAAATTTTGGGTTCTTCCCAAACCAGTTCCGTGTCTCTCCCAATCTTTTGTTAAAACAGGTGTCAGTAGGTTGTCAGTCCCAAAGATTCTCGGACCAATGAATCGGATGGGGATCTAGATCAGGGCTTTGAAAGGTTGTTTGCTGATGTCCACATGATCGAAGCTGGAAAGGGTTCCAGTAGAGCAGACATACAATATGTGGGGCTCAGGGCCAATATCAACAATTGGACGACTACTCCTCTTCCTACTCGGAGGGAGTCTTTTTTTTTCGAATCCACTAGGCAAGTGCCTAGGGTTGGTTTTTATATTAATAATAGAAAAGAAAGAGAATATACAACAAATAGAAAAAGTACAAATAAGAGGTACAATAGCATCGGTATTGCTACCCATATAACGCAACCGGGCTACCCTTATTGTACTAATCCTATCGAGGCATAAAAAAACCTCGCTAGCAAGCATGTAAAAAGAAAGAACTTGCTAAGACTAAATGTTCAGTGATCATCACAAAGTTTATAGCATACTCTGTAATGATATTACATATGATAATGCTTAAAAAATGGTAAAATAATATAATGTAACAAATTGAGTCTGTATTTGTTGAAACTTGAGCATTCTTCAATTCGTAGCTCTTGTTCTCCTTCTTCCGCTTTCTTCAAATATTCTTTAAACTTTATCATTTTTTTTTGATTTATTTGACCTTGTGTAGGTTGTAGGAACACTTCCCTTTTGCTTTGCGTTTCTCATTGGTGGTATTCTAAGGGCAATCTCTTGTGTTGCTTTTTTATCGCCACTTTGTTGCCTACCATCCCAACTTATATCTCTTGTTGTAGATTTCCTATTTTTCCGCTATGAATTGGTGATAAATCGCCTTTCCTCGCTGCCGCTGCCCGTAGTTGATTAGAGTTATATTTTCGTCATCTTTTTCACAAACATCTCTGCCTAAATTTATAGGTTTTGGAATTTCTTGAGGTAAATCTTGTAGCACCAATGCATTTCCTTCTTGTGACTTATCCACCGTTGCATCGCTTTATTTTTGTTTTGTGAGTTGCATTTTATTTCTATTTCTGCTCATGTGTCTTGTGCTGCCAACAGCATCATTTATAGGAATAACTGGATTAGGACTTACCATTGCATCCAATAATTTCCTCTCCTCTACTGATATTAGTGGAATGGTTGTCACCAGCTGTTGTTGTCCCTTTGCTTGAACTGGAGTGGCATGTTTGACATCTTCTGTTTGCACTAGTGTTCCATCTCCTGCTATGACTTCTCGATCACCTTTAGGACTAGCTACTGGAGTTGTAGCTGTTGTTGCAACAGTAGACGAGGTTACCATTAGGCTCTAGATTTCCTTTCTTGTTTTCTGGATTATTCCAGAGTTGTAATCCAGTTTTGGTTTTGTTTGTATTCAGTAAAAGTGTGAATATCTGTTATCCCGCATTTTAACAAAACGAAAGTTTTATTTTAATTTTGTTTCTTCTTTTTCTATTTGAACAGTTCTCTTTTTACTAGTTCCAATGACATGGCATGCACAATGGATCTTCAACCTAGTCTAAACAATAATTCTGATTCTGAATTAATTGCACAAGAGGTCGATTATGATGATGAATAAGAATACGAGGAAGATGAGGCCTTTGAAGAGATAAACAGAGAAATATGTCATGTTGAAGAAAAACCTAAGCCTAATTTGAATGACACTAAAGCCGTCAATTTAGGGGATGCTGACAACGCTAGGGAATAAAAAATCAGCATCCACATTGAGCCGAACATCAAGGAGGAACTAATCAAAGCACTCATCAAATTCAAAGATGTTTTTGCATGGTCGAATGATGACATGCCGGGTTTAAGAACAGATCTAGTGGTTCACAAATTACCCACTGAACAGGCATGCCCTCTCGTCAAGCAGAAATTGAGAAAGTTCAAGACAGACATGAGTGTAAAGATTAAGGAAAAAGTGACCAAGAAGTTGCAGGCAAAGGTTATTCGGGTCACTCAATATCCCAATTGGTTGGCAAATGTGGTACCAGTACCGAAGAAAGATGGGAAGATCCGGATATGTGTCGATTACCGCAATCTGAACCGGGAGAGCCCAAAAGATAACTTTCCACTACCCAATATCCATATCTTGATCGACAATTGCGCTGGGCGTGAGATCGGATCCTTTGTGGATTTCTATGCCGGGTATCATCAGATCCTGATGGATGAAGAAGACGCAGAAAAGATGGCTTTCATTATTCCATGGGGAACTTATTGCTACCAAGTAATGTCATTCGGTTTGAAGAATGCCGGGGTAACGTACATGAGAGCAATGACTACCGTGTTTCATGACATGATGCACAAAGAGATTGAGGTGTACGTAGATGATGTGATCATCAATCCAAGCGTCAGGAAAACCATGTAGCAAACCTTAGGAAGTTATTCCAAAGATTTCGAAGGTACGACATCAAACCCAATCCGGCCAAATGTGAATTTGGTGTTCCATCTGGGAAGCTATTGGGATCCATCGTCAGTCGGCGAGGCATTGAGTTGGACCCGTCAAAGATCAAATCCATCCAGGAATTGCCACCGCCGAGAAACAAAATAGAGGTAATGAGTCTTTTGGGAAGGTTCAACTACATCAGCAGGTTCATCGTTCAGCTCACAGCTACTTGTGAACCCATTTTTGGTTACTAAAGAAAGATGTTGCAATAGAATGGACGATAGAATGTCAGGAAGCCTTCGACCAAATCAAGGGGTATCTATGAAACCCACCTGTGTTGGTCCCACCTGAACTAGGGAGGCCGTTTATCCTCTATCTAACAGTACTGGAGAATTCATTTGGTTGCGTACTAGGGCAACATGATGTCACAGGAAGAAAAGAGCAGGCCATCTATTATCTCAGCAAGAAGTTTACAGTCTATGAGGTTAAGTACACTCAACTTGAGAAGACATGTTGTGCCCTAACTTGGGTAGCACAGAAGTTTAAGCATTATTTGTCATCATATATTACTTACCTCATTTCACGCCTAGACCTACTGAAGTATATTTTCCAGAAGCCTATGCCCACAGGGAGGTTGGAAAAATGGCAGATATTACTCACAGAGTTCGACATCATCAATGTGACAAGGACGGCCATGAAAGCCGAAGTATTTGCCGATCACTTGGCTGAGAATCCTATTGATAAAGAATACGAGCCTTTGAGGACATATTTCCTAGATGAGGAAGTGACGCATGTGGAGGAGTTGGAGCTGACAGAGGAGTCGGGGTGGAAGCTTTTCTTCGATGGGGCTGCAAATGCGAAAGGAGTTGGAATATGAGCGGTAGTTATTTCTGAAAGAGGACATCACTATCCAGTTACAACTCGGCTACTTTTCTATTGTACCAACAATATTGCTGAGTACGAGGCATGCATAGGCTTATGGTTAGCCGCGGACATGGATGTCCAGGACGTCTTGGTCTTGGGAGACTCAAACCTTCTGGTACATCAAATTCAAGGTGAATGGGAAACACGGGATTTAAAACATATACCATATCGACAATGTTTGCACGATCTGACCAAGCGATTTCGATCAGTGGAGTTCAGACACATCCCAGGGGTTCACAATGAGGTTGTTGATTCTTTGGCCACTTTAGCATCGATGTTGCACCACCCAGACAAGGTTCATGTCGACCCATTGCATATCCAGATTCGTGATCAACATGACTATTGCAACATGATAGAGGAAGAAATGGATGGTGAGCCATGGTTCTATGATGTCAAGGAATACCTCAAGATTGGAACTTACCCGGAGCAGGCCACCGAAGATCAAAAGAGATCAATTCGGCGATTGGCAAATGGATTTTTCCTCAGTGAAGGAGTGTTGTACAAAAGAACCCCAGATCTAGGATTGCTGAGATGTATAGATGCTGGTCAGGTCACGACAGTAATGACAGAGGTACATGCTGGAGTTTGTGGGGCCCATATGAGCGGATATGTATTGGGAAAAAGATTTTGCGAGCAAGATATTATTGGCTCACTATGGAGCATGATTGTATCAGTTTTGTACAGAAGTGACATCAGTGATAGGTACATGGAGATTTGATTCATTCTCCACCAACAGAATTTCACACAATGTCAGCACCTTGGTCATAGGTTCATTCTGGTAACCATCGACTATTTCACTAAATGGGTTGAGGCCAAAACTTTCAAGTCAGTAACAAAGAAAGTAGTGGTGGATTTTGTGCATTCCCATATCATCTGTAGATTTGGGATTCCAAAAATGATCATCACGGATAATGGTTCTAATCTTAATAGTGATTTGATGAAAAAAGTGTGTCAACAGTTCAAGATTACACACCGTAATTTCATCCCGTATCGTTCCAAGGCCAATGGTGCAGTTGAGGCAGCAAACAAGAACATAAAGAAGATACTGAGGAAGATGGTAGAATGGTCCAGGCAGTGGAACGAGAAGTTGTTGTTTGCATTGTTGGGTTATTGCACCACTGTTCGTACTTCAGTAGGTGCAACTCCTTACTTATTGGTATACGGAACAGAAGCAGTAATACCAGCCGAAGTTGAAATTCCATCCCTTCGGATTGTCGTTGAGGCCGGGATTGATGATGATGAATGGGAAGCCCAATTGGAGCAGCTGAGCTAAATCGATGAAAAAAGATTGGCAGAAGTATGCCATGGCCAGTTGCATCAGAAAAGAATAGCATGGGCATACAATAAGAAGTTGTGCCCCGGGAAATTTGAAATAGGGCAACAAGTATTGAAACGGATCCTACCGCATCAGATCGAGGCAAAAGGCAAGTTTGCCCCAAATTGTCAAGGGAAGTATTTTGTGACCAAAGTGTTATCCAACGGTGCTTTATGTCTAACAGACGTCGAAAGATGATGCATTGACATGGCTATCAATTCTGATGCTGTCAAGAGATATTACGTGTAATTTCTTTGACTATAACTTTGGTTTGTTTGATTGTTTGTACTCGGTGTTTATTGGATAATGAAATGACGGAGGCAATTCTTTCTTCTATCCAAATACTTTTAACCTTTGCTTTCACCCTTCGAGCCTTACTTATTTTTTCGTACCCCTTTCTTGGAATAATGAAAACGAAAAAGAAAAAAGAAAAAAAAGAAGGAAAATAACAACAAAAACAAAAAGGAAAGTCTCAAGAAAAACAAAGGAACTTGAACTACGTTCGACCTGATTCCTCAAAGAGGATATGTAGGCGCCTCATGGCTCAGTCATAATGTAACAAAAAATCAAAAATCCCCCAAGAAAGAAAACTGGGGCAGAAGTTATATTTTTAAATTTTGAAAAAAAAAGGTTTGATTCCAAGAGCTGTAATGCTTTACCCATCCAAGTTATTTTGAAGTTTATTTCCTTTTCTTTTAAACCCCATATAAAACCCACATTGATGTCCAAAAAGACCTCCCGATCATCATCCGATAGGTGCCAAGGCAGGCACATGGAAGCCGCGAATAACACATTTGCCCCCGACTGAATAAGGATATAAGTTGAAAGAAATGATAGCCATAACAGAAAGAATCTTACCTGCAACACTCCAATCCCAGCTGAGAAAATGAAATGAGAGAGTCTTATCGGTGAAAACCTTCACAAGCACCACAAGACAACGTAAGCTGAGAGAAGCAAAATGAGATTCTTATCGGTGAAAACCTTCACATGCACCATAAGAAGATGGGATCTGAGAGAAATGAGAGAGTCTTATTAGTGAAAACCCCTCGAAGGGCACTATGAGGCGACAAGATGAGATTGACGGAAAGGATTCACATTTTGTGAAGAGTCGGGAACCTGTTTATCCCCAGCAAGTGAAGACATCAGAAAGATTGATTGATACAAATAGACTGGGTTGATTAATCCAGAATGCATGACATAATCGTTGGGATCGATTATACCACCCAGATAATTTCCTTTTTCTTTTTTCGCAGCATTTGTTCAGAAATGTTTCTCTTTTTCTATCTTTTCTTTTCTTTGTTTAAACGTCTTTTTCCAGAAATTTGTTTTTTAGAAAGATCTTTCAGAGCTTATTACTCGTTTCAAAATGGTACAAAGCAAAACCGCTCCTATACGTGGTCCTTTGAAGTTTGCGGCTCCGTCGAAAAACATCCTCCAACCATCATAACATTCTGCGATATCTTCTCCTATGAAGGCTATCTCTTCATTAGGAAAATACGTCTTTAAGGGTTCGTATTCTCCTCCTACAGGATTCTCGGCTGTGAGCACGTGATTTTTGCCCTATATATGAATTAATCCCAAAAAATTCAAAATAAAAGCAATTTTTGTTTGTTCGCAATTGTTGTGAATGTTGTGTTATTTTTCGTGTATTATTTTCATTTGTATATGCGTGTTTATTTGTTAAATTAATAAAAAAATACAAAAATATTTCGCATTTGCATTTAGGATTTAATTCTACAATTAGGAGTAACTAAGTTTGTTTTACAAAAATAAAAATCACAAAATAGGCCTTTTTTGCATTTTTAGCATTCAATATCAAATTGTGCAATTTTATTTTAATTAGTGTTTAATTGTGTATGATAATTATTGTTTGGAATTAGTTAGTATTTTTGACAAGTTAATTTAGTTTATAACTAAATTTAGATTTTAGTTTTATTAATTAGAAAGTAAAAGAAAAGAGAACAAAAAATAGGAGAACAAATACGGAATTGGGCCTCTTCTTCAATTTTAAACCAGGCCCAAAGCATCCCATACCTAAGCCCAAAGAGCCCAAATCCGGTCCAAAAGGGGGCTGCCAAGAAGAGATTAAAACGACGTAGTTTTGTCTTGAAAATACGTCGTTTTGGTTATGTGACAAGATTCAATCTCATCCACCCATCTTGATTTGATCCAACGATCCTAGTTTGATCTTTATCCTAGGTAGTTAAAGCCTAAAATCCCCAAAAATTGCCCCATTTTCCCCATTATTTTCCTCTCTCTTCTTTTCCTTTCATCACTCTCTCTTCTCCCTTCCTCGAGCCGCTGGCGCTGCCGGAAATCGCCCACAGGCGGCGGCCGACCTTCAATCCGCCCCAAAATTTTATCGTGTAATCTCCACCACCTCCTCTTTCCATATCTTCAAACCAAATCCCTTAGAAAACTCTCAAGCTCCTTGAATCTTTGATCTAAGAAACTTTCCCGTCACTTTTTCGCCCAAGATAATGAAGTTCCGGCTACTACCACCCTACAATATATACATCAACGGATAGGTCTCCTGAAGACCTAGCTATTGATGTCAATTCTACCTCAAAAATCCGGCGACCAAAATCCGGCCATATTCCGGCGACCTCCCCGAACATCCTTCTTGGCACACCACTATTTTTCCGGCCATTTGAATTGTAAAATGGTAAAATACTTTATTTTTCATGGCTGGTTTTTATTTTTATTTTTATTTTCATGTTTTTTTATATTTATTTTAGCATTTTTTTTGAAATTTTAAATATTAAATTTTCTGTTTGTAGATAATAATTTGTATAGTCGATTGAATATGTCGTCAATTAGTTCTTCATGTTCGAATGATAGAACAGCATGAACATATATATATATATATATATATATATATATATATATATACTATTCAGTTGATATTAAGTGCTTGAACATCTAGTTGATATTCAGTTTTACTCGTATTTTCAATTCCTTTTGTTTGGTGCCATGTCTGATTAGACTACCTTGAATTATTATTGGAATAGGATTAAGGATTGGTTGTAGCTGCTTAATCATAATTTAGTTTTGTTAATTAGGCTTGAACAGATTTTACAATCTGTTTTATAATTAGGGCAGTAATTTCAGAAGTTTCAGGGGTATTTTGGGATTTAAATAGTGTAAAAATAAATAGTTAAATATTCTGTCTAGTAGTGCTAAAGTAACATTAAAATAAAGAATTGTTTAATACATAGTGGGGGACAAGACATAATTATGTAATCAGGGGGTAATAATGTGGTCTTCTTTGACCATTGAAAAGCGGGGACCATGGGACCCGTGTTGATTACTTTTTGCTTAATTGAAAATCAAAATTAGCATAGGCAATAATAAAAGTAAAAGAATATGGGCTGGAACGTAAAAGAGGTAAAATGATTAGCAATAATAGTGTAAAAGTTAAAGTTGATAGGTAAAAGAATAGAGGAAAGAGTCTTGATTTGGGTATATAATATGACTCATTTAACACTTAAAAGGGGACTGCATTTAGAGGGAAAAATATTTCCAGTACTAGAGAGAAGAAAGAAAAAAAGACTTTTGAATCTTATGAATTTTATAGTGTTTGAAAGTGAGAAATTAAAGAAAAAGAAAATATGTTCTTCTTCACTGTTAACAATTGGTATCAATTGTTATTGTTCATTAAAGCTTCAAGCTTCTTTTTTTCTTGAGTGATAAAAATCAGAAGTTATTTTTTGGCAACTGGATACTTCTTTGTTGGTCTGGTTTCGTTTTGTCGTATTACTGGTATTCAAGTATAGTTGCTTGGGTTTATTCTTGGTTGGTTTACAATTTGGAAGTTCTTGGATTTCTTGCTTGGTTGCAATCTCCTGGGTTTTATGCCCGCTGTTACTGGGTTACTATCGTTTGTTGAACTGTTGTTGTGTGTACGCTGCTATTGCTTCCTACTGATCTTCATCTTCTTTGTATTCCTATACCAGGTACACCACTTTGAATCACTTTGATGTACGCCTTGAAGATGAAATGAAATGGCACAAATTTATGTACTTAGTTATAGTATATTTGTATTTTAGTTAAATATTAATTATATATTTTCCTGTTATACGAATGGTAGAGATATTCATAATTAAGATTGTTTCTTATTAGATTATCGAACTAAGAGCTTTGAAATGGCGGGGATAGTAATCAACATAGTATTCTTGCTTAATTTGAGCAAATTGTTAGATTATTGAACTATAGGACGTATGTTTGCAAGAATCGCATAGCTAATAGCTTCAGCTTTACTATTTCTCATGTTTAAAATAAAGTAATTCGTGATCTCTTTCTTTTCAAAATTAATTCAATTGATAGGTAAAAATCCAGATTTGAATTTGCAAAAATTAGAATAGAAACAACTTGAGGTGGGTGATCTTTGATCTTGCTAGTAGAAGATCCCCGAATTTCAGAGGAACATATTTGGTTAATAATAAAATCACTAGATTTGACGTATTTGAAGTATGATTTTACGCAGCAAGGCTAGGAACATTAATCCATAGGCGCGAATTTGAGCAAAGAGTTAACATTTAAGTTTAATAATTTTTTTATAAGCTTTTGTAATTATGGTTAAATCTAGTTGCAAATAGTTGTGAATAATTAATTACAATAGTTTTTATATAACAATTTGAGTTTTAATCTAGCTATAATTGATTGCTTTCAAATATTAGTTGTGGAATTTCGTAGTTTATTTATAATTTCGAAATTACTTATTTATTTTATTTATAATTTCGAATTTCTCTTTTTTTTCCTTTCCGCTAATATTTGGCTTAATCTAGCAATTAATATGTTACGTTTTTAAGCATGTAATTAATTAGGATTTTTCTCTTTATTTTAGAAACATTTAAAATAAAAGAATGTAGCCACTATAGGATTATCCTTTAATTAAAAGTGAGGCGTGCCTCACCAAAAAATAAAGTACAAATTGCGGGGCCCTCGGTAAAGGTTTAAAAATATTTAGAAAATCGGGAAGGGTCGTTTAGCGAATTTCACGCTCCTCCCAAAAGATCAAAACGCGCTAGACTCTATTAGGCAGCGGGTTTAATAAATTACATTCCTAAACACGGGTGGACATTTTATGCGTCCCAAATCCAAATACTAAAACATTGGATAGAGTTTGCCTAGGATTGCGGGCTCCGGCGGCGCAATCCGAAAGCACACTTTAAACGACGTTCACTTTCTCAACTAAGTATATATTAAATAGAAGTGGTAAAAAAGTAAAATTGGCACATAGGTTCTTCATGTAATAAAATTGGATAAATAAGCTAAATATGATAGTTGAGCAACCGTGCTAGAACCACGGAACTCGGGAATGCCTAACACCTTCTCTCGGGTTAACAGAATTCCTTATCCGGATTTCTGGTGCGCAGACTGTTCAACAGAGTCATTCTTTTCCTTGATTCGGGATCTTATCGGTGACTTGGGACACCATAAATCTCCCAAGTGGCGACTCTGAATCTTTAATAAATAATCTCGTTTCAATTGTCCTTTAATTGGAAAAACTCCCTTGAGCCCTTGCAGGGGCGTAAAAAGGAGGTGTGACAGCTCTGGCGACTCTGCTGGGGACCCTTTTGACCCAGAACCATGGGTTCTGGGTTAGAATTCGAGCTTGATAAATTGTTGTATTTTGGCTTTAGTATCTGATACTCATATGATATGTGCTTATTATGCAAAAAGATGCTTATTACTGCTTTGATATTATTTGACTGTACATATAAACTATGCCAATACCCTTCTCTCTTTACCTCCGAGGATGTGCTTATTGGTTGTGACTCCATGTTCTGTTAGTGTCATACCCTAAAATAAAAGAGGCTCGGAAAGTTTCTAAGCTTGCTGGCCTTTTGGTTCCTGGAAAAGAGCTCCTTCCTCGACTCGAGTTATCCGCGCAGGTACATTGTCTAAAACATATACCCAGGATTTGAACCTAGTAAAAATGACTTCATGTCGGATCCCTAGTAGGAAATGCTTAGTTGCATCACGTTGCATATGACTTAGGGGGCTCAACACAGGGGTTGGGCCTGTCTAGGAATAGCAACCTGAAACAAAAAGTCCATCCTAATGCATCCTATTTGTTTTTCGTGCATTTAATTATCTCAGGCCCGCATGACTTTTGAATATTGGGAATATTGTGAAATTGAGAAAAAAAAGAGAGAAACAGCGGTTAGGGAGTTAATTGATTATTTTTAAAAACATAATGCCCAAATGTTGTCGAAACTCTACCAAAATTTTGAGAAAATGAAAAAAAAATATTTTTTTACTCTTACTAAAAAGCAAAGGAAAAATAGGAAAAAAAGAGTTGTTATTCTGTCCTATTTTCAAAAAATAGAAAAGAAAAAATAGTTTGTTTTGCCGGGGAAAATGAAAAGAAAAGAGTCTTTATTTTTGGGTTTTCTTATTTTCAAAATGTTTTATTTGCCAACGGAAAAGAAAATAGGTTTTTTATTGAAAAAGAAAAAGAGTCTTTATTTTTAGCTTGAAAAAATTGGTTGATTTATTATTTGTTGAAAAAGAAAAAGTGTCTTTGTTTTTAGTTAGGGTAAAATAGGTTGTTTTAGTTTTTATTGAAAATAAAAAGAAAAACAAAAAGTCGTTATTTTGTCTTGTTTTCTAAAAAGTACACAAGGAAAATAGTTTGTTTTGTCATGAAAAATAAAAATAAAAAAGAGTCATGTTTTGATATAGTTCAGTTAATTGGCGAACTACGCCAGTTTGATTCTCACATGGTGTGGGATACGTAGGCAACTCTCATCGGGTTTAACCTCCCTTTTCGCAAAAATATCCATAAAGAAAAAAAGAGTGTCAAAAATTTAAATTATTAGACAAAAATAAGTTGGGTGATGCCTCTTATGTCAAATATAGCCAAATATTCCCAAAAGGGACGCTGGAAGCCTGACTTTGCACAACCGGCCACCTCTGGTCATTTCTTTTGAATTATTTTTGACCGGTGGACTCAAACAGCCTTAAAATCTTCATATATGAAGTGCTAAAAGGCCGTGTTCGAAAAGCCGAGTTTTTTTTTAATTGTAAAAAAAGGGGGGGGGGGGGGAATTTTAGTTTTGAGTCAAATAATACTTTGGTTTTGCCTAAAAATGCCTAAATAAATGTGCAGGATGAACTCGACTCAAACTGAACCCTTTTCAATCTTGAATAAAATCCTTGTCCAATTACGACTCTGGTGGAATGATTTGGGCAAGGAAGGGCAAGACGAGGTCAATAAACATCTGAAAGGGCTTGCAGGTTTGTTGGTAATCAGTCCTCGAGGGGATATCATAAGAGCATCGGTCACTCACTGGAACCTGGCGCACAAAGTCTTTCACTTCTCGGATTTTGAACTCACCCCGACTTTAGAGGAAATAGTTGGGTACATCGGAAGTACTGAGGCTACATTAGGGGACAAATACCCAGTTGCTCCAAGAGTCATAGTTGTGTACCGGTTTTTGGACTCGTTGAAAATAATCTGAACGAACCATAATCTAGATTTGGCAAAAGACTTTTGTACTCAAAGCTTTATATATCATAGATACGGCCACATGGGAGGGTTCGACAAGCCAGAAAACAAGTTGTCTATCTCCATCCAATCAAAGACGTTCATGCCATAGAGAATCAGGCTCAGCAAAAACGAGACTAGGGACCATGCTCCCCGCCGCAACAAGAGAGCCGTAGGGGAACCTGTGGTAGGATTGAATCCCTCTCTATCCGAGATGTGCTCTTGAAGGATCGCCCTCGACAGCGCAGTGAGGTCTTAGAGAAGGAACCAGCAGGAGATACCGTCAAAAATGGGATGAACATAGACGGGTTGCTTACATGATTACCTTCTTAGGGCTTTTAGTGTTCCCAAGAAAAGATGAAAACATTGACATAAATATATCCGGGATCGTCGGTACTATGCTCACTCGAAATGACAGCACTCTACCACCCATGATTATAGCTGATATCTTCTGAGCTCTCACAACCTGCAAAGCCGGAGGAAATTTCTTCGAGGGGTGTAACTTGTTATTGCAGATGTGTATGATCAAACACTTGTGTCTCCGTGCCCAGTTCCTGAACCATGGATTATCCTTCAAAACATTCATAGAGGAGTTCGACACCAGAATTAATTGGGTCCCCTGACCTGAAGGAGTCTCGGCATGGACCTCATACTTTCGGACCGTCAACGCCAGTCAAATACAGTGGACACTAGGATGGTTACCGGTCGAGAAAGTCATATACATGCCTGCAGCTAGGTCTCATTTTCTCTTGATGGTACTTAAGAGCATTCAATCTTATGCAACATATCGGGTTTTGAGGCAGCTTGGGAGGTGACAGATAGTGCCAAAAGATGAGGATCTAAGTACCCAAGTGATTCAGATTAGTCACAATGGTCAATTCCCTGAAGCAAGGGTCCGTCAAATCTGGAGCCAATGTCAATACCTAGAGGAAGATACTTGAGTACTGAATCAGGCAAAAGGGGAAGTTTCACCCGGATACCACGCTTGGTACAGAGGGGAGGTATCTTCTGGAAGACCAGCTAATAAACCTCACCTTCAGGAGTTCGCCGAGTCCTTACAAGAGCATTGTGACTGGTTGGATACGGAACGCAAATACAAGGCCCGCATACGGGAATTGGAAATGCAGGTTCAAGTTCTCTGATACGAAAGTAGTTTGCAAGCCGCAACCAATGAAGGAGACAAAAAGAAAATAGCCCAAGAAAATGACACTCTTAAGGCGCGTATCCGAAAACTTAGAAAAAAAACCGACAACCAACAGAGAAGTTGATCTGACAAGAGGCTGATAGACTGATTGAACAAGCAACTCAGTGAAAGACAAGAGGGTTTGAAAATATCGAAGGCTAGCATGGCGAGAATCCGAGCTAGATAGGAAAGAGGTACAGAGGCACGAGCATAGCATGTACGGCAAATAAGGAGGGATTGTGAAGGGGCCATTTCTTTATTAAGAGAAACAAATACTACTCTCCACAAAAGAATCCTTAGACAAGCCCAAGATGCCATAATGGACAGGAAGCGTTGCTATGATTTAATGGCCCGAATGGAAGAGCAAATGGAGAGGTTCCAAGATCAGATCGCTGGCTACGTTCAATACTGGGTGCAAAGAATCAGCGAATAGAGCAACTGATTTTAGAAAGGGATAGGATCAGGGTTAGAATCAAAGAAATTGGGCACTATATCACCATGAGGTGCCTGGCATGTGAGCAAATGCCTAGTGACACCCTTTTTGCTTCAGTCATGGGTTATGTCCACCAGATTATGAAAGAGTTGAAAAGCCTGCAAAGGAATCTTGCGCCAGAGCCCATGACAAGGCCAAACAATGCCCTGCGGGCACAAAAACTTAGAGCTTTGAAGCATGTTTAATTGAGTCTATATTTTCTGTATTCGGATTGTTCGTTGAAATCGGTATTTTCCTTTTTTGCTTCAAAAGTTGTAGTGTCTTTCCAAAGCGTTTTGGCTTTGTAAATGGAAATCAAAAAATCCAAAATGATATCTTTGTTTTAACACTTGTAGCACGAACTATGCGTGGTCTGATTCATGCGGGGACATGATACTTAGGCTATCTACATAAGATTTTGGCACTGAAAAAAAAATAAAAAAGAGAAAGTCAATAAAATAAAAGAAGTAACAGAAAAAGAAAGAAAGAGAAAAATGAAAATAATGGAGGGTTTTGTAATGCTTGAAAATGGCACAAATTAAATAAGTAGGGATGATGCATGCGGTCTGAGCAAAAGCATATTAGAAAAGGTATACGACTTAAGGACATTGCATCCCCCAACGTGCAATTGTGATATTGGTTGAAGCGCAAACGCTAGCAAGTTTGTTGTTTTTCCAAAAATACCAGTTAGTTTTTTAGAGCGTACTGGCATCATACCATTATCAGACAAGATCAAAAAGGCCCATACCAGAAAGCATGACTGGATCAAACAAAAGTGTTGAGTCAGAAAAGACGATGAGGCAAATGCTGAAGGAAGCCATGGAAAAGATGGAAAGAATGAGGCTAGAAATGAATGACATGCAGTTGGCCTTGGCTAAAGAACAAAAGGGGCCTGAACTACCCGTTACTCCTGCTCTGCAACCAGGGCATACGCCAGCATACCCTTCTCCTGGCCCCTAAAAAAGCTTCCTGAGTCATCACTACTATCAGAAAAAGGGATGCATATGACCCCCAAGCTCCACCACCCAATCAAAACCCTCCTCCACCAAATGTCCCTATCTTTGTGGCACCTCTCCCAGCCCCATTGTATAGATCATCTAGAGAGTCTTTGTTTCAAGCTAACGATGCACAATATCACCCCATGAACCCACATTCAAAGCACCCGAGCCAAGAGCCTAGAGCAGGACGAGGTGATGCGGAAGTTTAAAAGCTTGTAACATACCTTCAGGAACATGCACGGGTTAGGTAACTAGGTTAGTGTATCCTACAAGGATCTATGCCCTTTCCCCGATGTCTAATTACCGACGGGGTTCAAAATGCCCAAGTTTGATTAATACGAAGGGCATGGCGATCTTATGGATCATTTGCGGGGTTTTTGCAGCAAGATGAGGGGATCAGGAGGCAAAGAAGAGCTACAGATAGCTTACTTTGGCCAGAGTATGAGTGGGTCTGCCCTGGAGTGGTATACAAGGCAAGATCCAAGCAGGTGGTACACCTGGGATGATCTGGCGCAGGCTTTCGCCGGACACTTCCAATACAACCTTGAGATAGTCCCGGACTGTCTCTCATTGCTAAAGCTTGAAAAGAAACCCGAGGAGAGATTTCGGGAATTTGGGTTCCGTTAGAGAGAACCGGCGGCTAGAGGTTATCCTCCGATGAGAGAGGGGGAAATGGTAGATTACTTTCTACAAATTTCAGAACCAACTTACTTCGGTCACTTGGTGACGTCAGTGGGAAAATCCTTCAACGAAGTGGTAAAAATGGGAGGCATGATAAAAGAAGGACTCAAGACCAATAAAATACTGAGTTACTCAACAATCAAGGCAACAACTCAAGCCATTCAGAGCGGCACAGAAGGTGCGCTCGGAAAGAAAAAAAAGAGAAGATGTCACGATGATAGGGCCTGGCAATTGGTCCAGATCTAGAGGTCCTTCTCCTCATTACATATCCATACCCCCACACCCAAATTACCCACACATTCCAAATTAAACCCACAACCTTACTACCCACCACAAGAAAAATAGTTCTCCGTCCATTAAGCAAATACATATACCAAACCTACGGCACGCCCATAATGGCGCGCGCCAGCTCCCCAAAATAACTACCCACCTCCACATAATACCTACCCACCTCTACCAAACAACTATCCATCTCCTAGGGCCTACAGAAATCATGCAGGGCCAGGTTTTCGAGGGAATCATGATTTCAGAAATGAAAAGGTTCAGAGACAAAGAACGTTCAATGAATTAGGAGAAACCTATACTGTTTTTTCCACAAATTAAAGCAGTTAGGTTTGTTTAGTCCTATTGAGCCCAGATTGTCAAATCCCTTACCCCAAAATTTTTTCCACTCAGTAAGTTGTGAATATTGTTCGGGGGTACCCGGACATGATACCGAGAAGTTTTGGAAGCCGAAACGTGCAATACAAGATCTTATTGATGCCAACAAGATCGAGGTTCAGGTACCAGAAGCACCCAACATTAACCAAAACCGACTGCCAGCACACCACGAAGCACACATGATTGAACTTGTGCACGAAGAGGGAGAGCCCAAGAAGCCATCACAAACAGTGATGATGATCTGTGCCACTCCGAAAGAAAATTCGGCCGGTGGAGAAGCATGGGCATAGGTTAAGAGAGAAGATGTCAAGCTAGTGGTGATATTAGGTAAGAGTCCGTCTGCCACTACAAAGAAACCAGAGCTGGTGAAATTAGTAGTATCGGGAGTGTCATCTTCATCTGAGGTTATTGTGAAAGGGGTCTACAAGGAACCAGTCATCATAAAGCCGGTAGTCCAATTGCTAGTGATTGATAGCAAGGCTGTGCCTTGGAAATATGAGAAGGCAGTGGTGATGTATAAGGGAAAGCAAGTGGAGGAAGATAGTTGTAAGGGCAGGGACTGACTTGATCGGGATGGTGTTTTGCTCCCGTAAAGTTGATGAGGTCCAACCCAGCAGTGGTAAAGAAGTCAGTGACGGAGGAAGAGGCTGAGGAGTTTTTGAAGAAAATGAAGGCCCAAGACTACCCCATTGTGGATCAGTTAAGAAAGACCCCAGCAAAGATTTTGTTGTTATCCTTGTTGATTCATTCCAGCGATCATTGCCAGGACCTAATGAAGATCCTGAACGAGGCCCATGTTCCTGATAAAATCTCTGTAAATCACTTGGAGAAGATAGTACACAAAATCTTCAAGGTAAACCGAGTGACGTTTTCTGATGATGAATTTCCAAAAGAAGGTACAGAACATAATAAGGCCATATACCTGACCATGAAATGTGAAGACTCGGTGGTTACCCGAGTATTGGTTGATAATGGGTCAAGCGCAAACATATGTACTTTGAACACTCTGAACAAGCTAAAATTGATAATGACCGGATTCGCAGGAACAAAATCCGCATCTGACGCATGTGGCACTGACACAGTGGGTGATATCATACTGGAATTAACCATTGGTCCTGTGGAATTCACCATGGAATTCCAAGTGGTAGACGTGGAAGTATCATACATTCTTCTACTGGGACGACCCTGGATCCATGCCGCTAAAGCAGTACCTTCTACATTGCACCAAATGGTGAAGTTTGAGTGCGGCAGGCAGGAGATAGTAATGCATGGGAATGACGGTACAAGCACTGTGGGTGATGGCATGGTGCCCTTCATAGAAACCGATGATGACAAAGGGCCATGGGTGTACCAAGTTTTCAACGGGGCTTCAGTGGACAAGATTTCTGAAGGCGGGGACCTTCACTTCCCAGGATCGCAACTGCAACCTTTATGATAGCCTCAGAAATGTTAAACTGCAGGTTTGTACCAGTAAAAGGTCTAGGGGCTGAGATTCAGGGTATTGTTCAACCTGTCTCTTTGCCCAAAAATTTAGAGACCTTCGGGTTAGGATTCAAGCCAACGGCAGCGGATGTGAAGCGAGCTCAAAAAATGAAAAATAAAGTTTGGGTTCTTCCCAAACCAGTTCCGCGTCTCTCCCGATCTTTTGTTAAAGCAGGTGTCAGGAGGTTGTCAATCCCAAAGATTCTCGGACCATTGATTGGATCGGATGGAAACATAGATCAGGGCTTTGAAAGGTTGTTTGTTGATGTCCACATGATCGAAGCTGGAGAGGGTTCTAGTAGAGTAGACATACAATATGTGGGGCCCAGGGCCAATATCAACAATTGGACAACTACTCATCTTCCTACCCGGAGGGAGTCTTTTTTTTTTTTTTTGAATCCACTTGGCAAGTGCCTAGGGTTGGTCTTTATATTAATAACAGAAAAGAAAAAGAAAATACAAAAAAGAGAAAAAGTACAAATAAGGGGTACAATAGCATCGGTATTGTTACCCATATAATGCAACCGGGCTACCCTTATTGTACTAATCCTATCGAGGCATAAAATAACCTCACTAGCAAGCATGTAAAGAGAAAGAACTTGCTACTAAATGTTCAGTGATCATCACAGAGTTTATAGCATACTCTGTAATGATATTACATATGATAATACTTAAAAAATGGTAAAATAATACAATGTAACAAATTGAGTCTTTGTCGTATTTGTTGAAACTTGTGCATTCTTCAATTCGTAGCTCTTTTTCTTCTTCTTCCGCTTTCTTCAAATATTCTTCAAACTTTATCAATTATTTTTTGATTTATTTGACCTTGTGGAGGTTGTAGGAACAGTTGCCTTTTGCTTTGTGTTTCTCATTGGTGGTATTCTAAGGGCAATCTCTTGTGTTGCTTTTTTATCGCCACTTTGTTGCCTACCATCCCAACTTATATCTCTTGTTGTATATTTCCTATTTTTTCGCTATGCATTGACGATAAATCTCCTTTCCTCGCTGCCGCTTCCCGGAGTTGATTTAGAGTAATATTTTTCTCATCTTCTTCACAAACATCTCTGCCTAAATTTATAGGTTTTGGAATTTTTTGATGAAAATCTTGTAACACCAATGCATTTCCTTCCTGTGACTTATCCACCGTTGCATCGCTTTGTTTTTATTTTGTGAGTTGCATTTTATTTCTATTTCTGCTCATGTGTCATGTGCTGCGAACAGTATGATTTATAGGAATAACTGGATTGGAACTTACCATTGCATCCAATAATTTCCTCTCCTCTACTGATATTAGTGGAATGGTTGTAACAAGTTGTTGTTATCCCTTTGCTTGAACTGGAGTGGCATGTTTGACATCTTCTGTTTGCACCAGCGTTCCATCTCCTGCTGTGACTTCTCGATAACCTTTAGGACTAGCTATTGGAGTTGTAGCTATTGTTGCAACCGTAGACGAGGTTACCATTAGGATCTGGATTTTCTTTCTTGTTTCCTGGATAATTCTAGAGTTGTAATCCAGTTTTGGTTTTGTTTGTATTCAGTAAAAGTGTGAAATTCTGTTATCCCGCATTTTAATGAAAACAAAATTTTCCTTTTCTTATTTTAATTTTGTTTCTTCTTTTTCTTTCTGAACAGTTCTCTTTTTTACTGGTTCCAATGACATGGCATGCACAATGGATCTTCAACCTAGTCTAAGTAATCAATCTGATTCTGAATTAATTGCACAAGAGGTCGATTATGATGATGAATAAGAATACGAGGAAGATGAGGCCTTTGAAGAGATAAATAGAGAAATATGTCATTTTGAAGAAAAACCTAAGCCTAATTTGAATGACACTAAAGCCATCAATTTAGGGGATGCAGAAAACGTCAGGGAAACAAAAATCAGCCTCCAATTGAGCCGAACATCAAGGAGGAACTAATCAAAGCACTCATCGAATTCAAAGATGTTTTTGGATGGTCGAATGATAACATGCCGGGTTTAAGTACAGATTTAGTGGTTCACAAATTACCCACTGACCCGGCATGCCCTCCCATCAAGCAGAAATTGAGAAAGTTCAAGACAGACATGAGTGTGAAGATTAAGGAAAAAGTGACCAAGAAGTTGCAGGCAAAGGTTATTCGGGTCACTCGATATCCCAATTGGTTGGCCAATGTGGTACGAGTACCGAAGAAAGATGGGAAGATCAAGATATGTGTCGATTATCGCAATATGAACCGGGCGAGCCCAAAAGATAACTTTCCACTACCCAATATCCATATCTTGATCGACAATTGCGCTGGCGTGAGATTGGATCCTTTGAGGATTGCTATGCCGGGTATCATCAGATCCTGATGGATGAAGAAGACGCAGAAAAGACGGCTTTCAGTATGCCATGAGGAACTTATTGCTACCGAGTAATATCGTTCAGTTTGAAGAATGTTGGGGCAACGTATATGAGATAAATGACTACTGTGTTTCATGACATGATGCAAAGTGATTGAGGTGTACGTAGAAGATGTGATCATCAAATCCAAGCGTCACGAAAACCACGTAGCAGACCTTAGGAAGTTTTTCCAAAGACTTTGAAGATACGACATCAAGCTCAATCCGACCAAATGTGCATTTGGTGTTCCATCTGGGAAGCTATTGGGATTCATCGTCAGTCGGCGAGGCATTGAGTTGGAACCGTCAAAGATCAAATCCATCTAGGAATTGCCACCACCGAGAAACCAAACAGAGGTAATGAGTCTGTTGGGAAGGTTGAACTACATCAGCAGGTTCATCGCTCAGCTCACAGCTACTTGTGAAACAATTTTTCGGTTACTAAAGAAATATGCTACAGTATAATGGATGATAGAATGTCAGGAAGCCTTCGACCAAATCAAGGGGTATCTATCAAACCCATATGTGTTGGTCCCACCTGAACCAGGGAGGCCATTGATCCTCTATCTAACAGTACTGGAGAATTCATTTGGTTGCGTACTGGGGCAACATGATGTCACAGGAAGAAAAGAGAAGGCCATCGATTATCTCAGCAAGAAGTTTACAGTCTGTGAGTTTACGTACACTCAACTTGAGAAGACACGTTGCACCCTAACTTGGGTAATACAGAAGTTTAAGCATTATTTGTCATCATATACTACTTGCCTCATTTCACACCTAGACCTACTGCAGTATATTTCCAGAGCCTATGCCCACAGGGAGGTTGGAAAAATGGAAGATATTACTCACAGAGTTCGACAACATCTATGTGACGAGGACGGCCATGAAAGCTCAAGTATTTGCCGATCACTTGGCTGAGAATCCTGTTGATGAAGAGTACGAGCCTTTTGAGCACATATTTCCTAGATGAGGAAGTGATGCATGTGGAGGAGTTGGAACTGATTGAGGAGTCGGGGTGGAAGTTTTCTTCGATGGGGCTGCGAATGCGAAAGGAGTTGGAAAAGGAGCGATACTTATTTCTGAAACAGGACATCACTATCCTATTACAACTCAGCTACGTTTCTATTGTTCCAACAATATGGCTAAGTACGAGGCATGCATTCTAAGCTTACGGTTAGCCACGGACATGGATGTCCAGGACGTCTTGGTCTTGGGAGACTCGGACCTTCTAGTACATCAAATTCAAGGTGAATGGGAAACACGGGATTTAAAACTTATACCATATCGACAATGTTTGCATGATCTGAGCAAGCCATTTCGATCACTGGAGTTCTGACACATCACAAGGATTCACAATGAGGTTGCTGATGCTTTGGCCACTCTAGCATTGATGTTGCACCACCCAAACAAGGTTCATGCCGACCCATTACATAGTCAGGTCCGCGATCAACATGCCTATTGCAACATGATAGAGGAAGAAATGGATGGTGAGCCATGGTTCTATGATGTCAAGGAATACCTCAGGATGGGAACTTACCCGGAGCAGGCCACCAGAGATCAAAAGAGAGCCATTCGGCGATTGGCAAATGGATGTTTCCTCACTAGAGGAATGTTGTACAAAAGAACCCCAGATCTAGGATTGCTGAGATGTATAGATGCTGGTCAGGCCACTACAGTAATGACAGAGGTACATGCTGGAGCTTGTGGGCCCCATATGAGTGGATATGTATTGGCAATCAAGATTTTGCGAGCAAGATATTATTGGCTCACTATGGAGCGTGATTGTATCAGTTTTGTACGGAAGTTCCATCAGTGTTAGGTACATGGAGATTTGATTCATTCTTTACCAACAGAATTGCACACAATGTCAGCATCTTTGTCATAGGTTCATTCTGGTAACCATCGACTATTTCACTAAATGGGTTGAGGCCAAAACTTTCAAGTCAGTAACCAAGAAGGTATTGGTGGATTTTGTGCATTCCCATATCATCTGTAAATTTGGGATTCCAAAAATGATCATCACGGATAATGGTGCTAATCTTAACAGTGGTTTGATGAAAAAAAGTATGTCAATAGTTTAAGATTACACACTGTAATTCCATCCCATATCGTCCCAAGGTAAATGGTGCAGTTGAGGCAACTAACAAGAACATAAAGAGGATACTGAGGAAGATGGTAGAAGGGTCCAGGCAATGGTATGAAAAGTTGTCATTTGCATTGTTGGGTTATCGCACTACTGTTCGTACTTCAGTAGGTGCAACTCCTTACTTGTTAGTATACGGAACTGAAGCAGTAATACCAGCCGAAGTTGAAATTCCATCCCTTCGGATTGTCGCTGAGGCGGGGATTGAAGATGATGAATGGGTCAAAGCCCGATTGGAGCAGCTGAGCTTAATCGATAAAAAAAGATTGGCAGCAGTATGCCATGGCCAGTTGCATCAGAAAAGAATGGCAAGGGCATACAATAAGAAGGTGCGCCCCAAGAAATTTGAAGTAGGGCAACAAGTATTGAAACAGATCCTACTGCATCAGATCGAGGCAAAAGGCAAGTTCGCCCCAAATTGGCAAGGGCCATATATTGTGACCAGAGTGTTATCCAACGGTGCTTTATATCTAACAGACGTCGAAGGATGATGCATCGACATGGCTATCAATTCTGATGTTGTCAAGAGATAGTACGTGTAATTTCTTTTATTATAACTTTGGTTTCTTTGATTGTTTGTACTTGGTTTTTATCGGATAATGAAATGACGGAGGTAATTCTTTCTTCTATCCAAATACTTTTAACCTTTGCTTTCCCCTTTCGAGCCTTACTTATTTTTTCTTACCCCTCTGTTGGAATAATGAAAACGAAAAATGAATAAGAAAAACAAAGGAACTTGAACTACGTTCGACCTGATTCCTCGTAGGCGCCTCACGGCTCGGTCATAATGTAACAAAAAATCAAAAACTCCCCAGGAAAGAAAACTGGGGCAGACATTATTTTTTTAAATTTTGAATATAAGGTTTGAATCCAAGAGTTGTAATGCGTTACCCATCAAAGTTATTTTGATGTTTATTTCCTTTTCTTTTAAACCCAATATAAAACCCACATTGATGTCCAAAAAGACCTCCCGATCAGCATCCGGTAGGTGCGAAGGCAGGCACATGGAAGCCGAGAATAACACATTTGCCCCCGACTGAATAAGGATCATAAGTTGAAAGAAATGATAGCCATAAAAATTCCCAACAGAAAGAATCTTACCTGCAACACTCCAATCCCAGCTGAGAAAATGTAATGAGAGAGTCTTATCCGTGAAAACCTTCACATACACCACAAGGCAACATAAGCTGAGAGAAGAAAAATGAGAGTCTTATCAGTGAAAACCTTCACAGGAACCATAAGTAGACGGGAGCTGAGAGAAATGAGAGAGTCTTATTAGTGAAAACCCCTCAAAGGGCAATATGAGGCGGCAATATGAGATTGACGGAAAGGATTAGTATTTTGTATAGAGTCGGGCACCTGTTTATCCCCAGCAAGTGAAGACATCAGAAAGATTTATTGATACAAATAGACTGGGTTGATTAATCCAGAAAGCACGACATAATCGTTGGGATCGACTATACCACCCAGATAAGTTCCTTTTTTCTTTTTTCCCATCATTTGTTCAGAAATTTTTCTTTTTTTCTATCTTTACTTTTCTTTGTTTACAAGTCTTTTTCCAGAAATTTGTTATTAGAAAGATCTTTCAGAGCTTATCACTCATTTCCAAATGGTACAAAGCAAAATGTGAAGAGGACAGGCCAAAGACAAGGCAATGGGGATAAAAGACATTTGTTGCAAGGTTGCATAATATATTGGGTTAAAAGGTCAAGGAAAGTGTGAAGAAAAACTAGAAAAATGGCATGTTGAGGAAATTGTGGGCCAAGTTCCAAGAGTATCCCCAGCAAAACTCCGGCGAATTATCGACCAAGTTCGATGTCGGCGGACCGCACAGAATGGGGAAGGAAGAAAGGAAGATTCATCGTCAGCAAAATAACCCCCAGCAAAGTTTGAAATAGGGAATGAGGAAGGGATAAATGGAAAAACCATCCCCTGAGAAAATGGCATCCCCAGTAAATGACATCATTAACAACAAGTTGTGGGAACGCAAAATAGGACAAGGGAAAGGAACATTCCTTCACAGCAAGAGCGACATAACAGCTCACCACGTTTTAAACTAACAAATTTCTCTTTGATTTGAAACAGGAAAATAAAATGATGATGGTAAAGAAAGAAAGAGTGCCAGAACTGGGGCAGAAAGTTTTCTCCCGCTGTCGAAAATTTTCTCGACGGAACGAGAAAATCAATGCGAGTTATAAAGGAAAGAAATTTGGAAGGAAAATTGAAGAAAGAAATGTATGAGGAGGCAAGGAATGAACCATGGAAATAAACACAGTTTCAAAAGGAAAAGTCAGGCGCCCGCCTGTAGAATGGAGGTTGTTATATTTTTTAAGGTTGAGAAGTCAGGAGCCCGCCTGTAGAATGGAGGTTGTTGTAATTTAAATTGAAGAAGTCAGGACCCCCCTGTAGAATGGAGGTTGATATATTTTAAAGTTGAGAAGTCAGGAGCCCGCCTGTAGAATGGAGGTTGTTATATTTTAAATTGAATAAGTCAGGAGCCCACATGTAGAATTGAGGTTGTTATATTTAAGTTAAAGTTGAAGTCAGGAGTCCGCCTATAGAACGGAGGTCGTTATATTTCAAGATTAAGACGTCAGGAGCCCGGCTGGAGAACGGAGGATTGCTACATTATATTACTGAAGACGTCAGGAGCCCTCCTGTAGAATGGAGGTTGTTATCTTTTTAATTATAGTTGTAGTCAAGAACCCACATGTAGAATGGAGGTTGCTAAATTTCAAGTCGTAGTTGAAGTCATGAGCCCGCCTGTAGAATGGAGGTTGTTATAGTTTAAGCTATTGAAGTCAGTAGCGCACCTGGAGAATGGAGGTTGTTAAATTCTAAGTCATAAAAGTCGAGAGCCCGCCTGTAGAACGAAGGTTGTTATATTTTAAGTTGAAGAAGTCAGGAGCCCGCCTGTAGAACGGAGGTTGTCATTATTTTAAGTTGAAGTCAGGAGCCCGCCTGTAGAATGGAGGTTGTTATATTTTCAGTTGTTGCTGTCAGGAGACCGCCTGTAGAATGGAGGTTGTTATATATTCTGTTGTTGCTGTCAGGAGCCCGCCTGTAGAATGGAGGTTGTTTCATCTTTTAAAAATCAATATTGGAGTCAGGAGCTCGCCGGTATAACAGAGGAATACATTTCAAGATCAAATCAGAAGTCAATAGTACAGAGGGTTATAACAAGAATCCCCAGCATAACAAGCTTAAATGAAGGAAGCAATATACCCAGCAAACAATAACGAAATGATGGAACTTATGTACAGAAAAAGCAAAAGGCCATTGTCATCCCTAGCAACTTGCGGAGGAAAGAAGCACAGGAGGAAAACAAAGTAGACAAGAAAGCAAGGCAGTGAGGACAAGTGAAGGATAGATAAGATCTTATGATCCGTAGTATAGCCTAACTTTTATTTTCTTTTATCACGGTGTAATAAGGAGATCAGTAAGCAGTAGCAACAGTAGGCAGCCGCATTAACAGCGAAATTACAGTCTCATGCTAGTCCCAGCTACCAAAACTTTCTGAACTACATTAACCTGATTCCCTTTTAGCCAGGGATATGTAGGAAACCTTCGAAGCAAAGGTTCGGTTAAATATTTCAAACAAACACTTCACACGGGTACTAGAACGGGCAAAAATCGCTCGTATCCGCTCAATTTATCTTTGCACTAAAATTCTTTGTGATTTCGGACAAAGAGGGGCAGCTGTGAGCACATGATTTTTGCCCTATATATGAATTACTCCCAAAAAATTCAAAATAAAAGCAATTTTTGTTTGTTCGCAATTGTTGTGAATTTTGTGTTATTTTTCGTGTATTATTTGCATTTGTATGTGCGTGTTTATTTGTTCAATAAATAAAAATACAAAAATATGTCGCATTTGCATTTCGGATTTAATTTACAATTGGGAGTAACTAAGTTTTTTTACAAAAATAAAGATCACAAAAAATAGGCATCTTTTGCATTTTTAGCATTAAATATTAAATTGTGCAATTTTGTTTTAATTAGTATTTAATTGTGTATGATAATTATTGTTAGGAATTAATTAGTATTTTTTATAAGTTAATTCATTTTATAACTTAATTTAGAATTTTAGTCTTATTAATTAGAATGTAAAAGAAAAGGGAACAAAAAATATGAGAACAAATTCAGAATTTGGCTTCTTCTTCAATTTTAAACCAGGCCCAAAGCATCCAATATCCAAGCCCAAATAGACCAAATCCGGTCCAAAAGGGGGCTGCCAAGAAGAGCTTAAAACGACCTAGTTTTGTCTTGAAACTACGTTGTTTTGGTTAAGTGACAAGATTCAATCTCATCCACCCATCTTGATTTGATCCAACGATCCTAGTTTGATATTTATCCTAGGTATTTAAAGCCTAAAATCCCCAAAAATTTCCCCATTTTGCCCCATTATTTCCTCTCTCTTCTTTTCCTTTCATCACTCTCTCTTCTCCTTCCCACGAGCTGCGGGTGCTGCCCATCGCCGCCGCCAGAAATCGCAAACTGGCGGCGGCCGACCTCAATTCGCCCAAAAATTTTACCATGTAATCTCCACCACCTCCTCTTTCCATATCTTCAAATCAAATCCTTCAGAAAACTCTCAAACTCCTTGAATCTTAGATCTAAGAAACTTTCCCGTCACTTTTTTTGGCCAAGTTATTTAAGTTCCGGCTACTACCACCCTACAATACATACATCAACGGATAGGTCTCCTCAAGACCTAGCTATTGATGTCAATTCTACCTCAAAAATCTGGCGACCAAAATCAGGCCAAATTCTGGCGACCTCCCCAAACATCCTTCTTGGCACACCACCATTTTTCCGGCCATTTGAATTGTAAAATGGTAAAACATTTTATTTTTCATGGCTGATTTTTATTTTTTATTTTCATTTTCAGATTTTTTTTTGTTTATTATTTATTTTAGCCTTATTTTTTGAAGTTTTAAATATTAAATTTTCTGTTTATAGATTATAATCTGTATAGTCGATTGAATATTTGTCTTCGATTAGTTCTTCAGGTTCGAATGATAGAACGGTGTTAATTGTGTATTTTAAACCTGTTAAGTGCTTGAACGTCTAGTTGATATTCAGTTTTACTCGTATTTTCAATTCCTTTTGTTTGGTGTGATGTCTGACTAAACTGCCTTGAATCGTTGTTGGAGTTGGATTAAGGAATTGTTATAGCTGCTTAATCATAAATTAGTTTTGTTAATTAGGCTTGAACAGATTTTAGAATCTGTCTTTTGAATTTAGGCTGTAATTTCATAAGTTTCAGGGGTATTTTGGGATTTTAAGAAAAGTGTAAATATAATTAGTTAAATATTATGTCCAGTATTGCTAATATAACATTAAAATAAGAAATTGTTTAATACATAGTGGGGGACAAAACATAATTGTGTAAAGAGGGGGGTAATAATGTGGTCTTCTTTGACAATTGAAAAATGGGGGACTGTGGGACCCGTGTTGACCACTTTTTGCTTAATTAAAAATCAAAAATAGTATAGGTAATAATAATAGTTAAAGAATTTGGGCTTAAAAGAGGTTAAATGATTAATAATAATATTTTAAAAGTGAAAGTTAATAGGTAAAAGAATAGAGGAAAGAGTCTTGCTTTGGGTATATAATATGACTCATTTAACACTTAAAGAGGGACTGAATTTAGAGGGAAAAATATTTTCAGTACTAGAGGGAAGAAAAAAAAGTCTTTTGAATCTTAAGAATTTTTGAGTGATTGAAAGTGAGAAATTAAAGAAAAATATTATTTTCTTCTTCACTGTTAATAATTGGCAACAATTATTATTGTTCACTAAAGCTTCAAGCTTCTTTTTTTCTTGAGTGATAAAAATCAGAAGTTATTTTTTGGCAACTGGATACTTCTTTGTTGGTCTGGTTCGTTTTGTAGTATTACTGGTATTCAAGTATAGTTGCTTGGGTTTATTCTTGGTTGGTTTACAATTTGGAAGTTCTTGGTTTTCTTGCTTGGTTGCAATCTCCTGGGTTTTCTGCTATTCCCGTTGTTACTAGGTTACTCCCGTTTTTTGAACTGTTGTTGTTGTGTGTACGCTGCTATTGCTTCCTACTGATCTTCATCTTCTTTGTATTCCAATACCAGGTACACCACGTTGAGTCACTTTGATGTACGCCTTGAAGATGAAATGAAATATCATAAATTTATGTACATAGTTAAAGTATATTTGTATTTTAGTTAAATATTAATTATATATTTTTCTGTTATACGAATGGTAGAGATATGCATAATTTAAGACTATTTCTTATTAGATTACGGAACTGAGAGCCTTGAAATGGCGGGGATAGTAGTCAATATAGTATTCTTGCTTAATTTGCAAGAATCGCATAGGTAATAGCTTCAACTTTACTAGTTCTCATGTATAAAATAAAGTAATTCGTGATCTCTTTCTTTTCAAAATTAATTTAATTGATAGGTAAAAATCCGGATTTGAATTTGCAAAAATTAGAATAGAAACAACTTGATGTGGGTCATCTTTGAATCTTGTTAGTAATTAAGATCCGCGAATTCAGAGAAACATATTTGGTTAATAATAGAATCAGTAGTTTTTACGTATTTGAAGTATGATTTTACGCAGCAAGGCTAGGAACATTAATCCATTGGCGCGAATTTGAGCAATATGAGTTAACATTTAAGTTTAATAATTTTTTTATAAGCTTTAGTAATAAGGTTAAATCTTGTTGCAAATAGTTGTGAATAATTAATTATTATTGTTTTTATTTAATGATGTGAGTTTTAATCTAGCTATAATTAATTGCTTATCGAATTTCGTAGTTTATTTATAATTTCAAAAAATTTTATTTATTTTATTCATAATTTCGAATTTCTCTTTTTTTTTCCGCTAATATTTTTCTTACTCTAGCAATTAATATATTACGTTTTAAGCTTAGGATTTTTCACTTTATTTTAGAAACAAATTAAAATTGAAAAATATAGCCACTTTAGGATTATCCTTTAAATAAAAGTGAGGCGTGCCTCGCCAAACAATAAAAGTACAAATTGTGGGGCCCTCACTAAAGGTTTAAGAATATTTAGAAAATGGGGAAGGGTCGTTTAGCGAATTTCACGATCCTCCCAAAATATTACAACGCGCTAGACTCTATTAGGCGCGGCTTTAATTAATTACATTTCTAAATACGGGTGGGCATTTTATGCGGCCCAAATCCAAATCCTAAAACGTTGGATAGAGTTTGCCTAGGATTGCGGGCTCCGGCGGCGCAATCTGAAAGCACACTTTAAACGACGTTCACTTTCTCAACTAAGTATATATTAAATAAAAGCGGTAAAAACGTAAAATTAGCACGTAGGTTCTTCATGTAATAAAATTTGATAAATAAGCTAAATATGACAGTTGAGCGACCGTGCTAGAACCACGGAACTCGGGAATGCCTAACACCTTCTCTCGGGTTTACAGAATTCCTTATCCGGATTTCTGGTGTGCAGACTCTTAAACAGAGTCATTCTTTTCCTCGATTCGAGATCTAATCGGTGACTTGGAACACCATAAATCTCCCAAGTGGCGATTCTCCTTTAATTGGAAACACTCCCTTGCGCCCTTGCGGGTGCGTAAAAAAGGAGGTGTGACATCGCCGAGGTGATCCGCTAGGGCTTGTCCTTTGACCGCATTCTGGGTAACATAAATTATGTCAAATTCACTAAATAAAATCTTCCACTTGGCGAGCTTGCCAGTTGGCATGGGCTTCTGGAAATATACTTCAATGGATCCATCCTGGATATGAGATGAGTGGTGTAAGAGCAGAAATAATGCCTCAGTTTCTGAGCTATCTAGGTTAAAGCACAACAAGTGCGCTCTAATAAGGAATACCGAGCCTCGTAAGGGGTAAACTTCTTGCTGAGGTAGTATATGGCTTGCTCCTTCATTTGTGTTTCGTCATGTTGTCCCAAACACAACCAAATGCCTCATCTAATACTGCAAGATAAAGCAAAAGAGGTCTCCCTAGCTCGAGTGGAACCAAGACAGGCGGCGTTGACAAGTATTCCTTGATTCTGTCGAAGGCCTTTTGCCAATCATCATTCCACTTAGTGGTGGCATCTTTCATTAGCATCTTGAGGATGGGTTCATAAATCACAGTGGACTGAGTTATGAATCGACTGATATAGTTGAGCCTCCCCAGGAAACTCATTACATCTTTCTTGTTCTTCGGCGGTGGCAACTCTTGAATGGCTTTGACCTTTGACGGGTCCAACTCTATACCCCGGCGACTCACAATGAACCCAATAATTTTCCGGCTGGGACCCCGAACGCACACTTGGCGGGATTCAATTTCAAGTTGTATCTCCTCAGTCTGTAGAATAATTTCCTCAAATCTTCCATGTGATCTACAACTTTTCTGGATTTAATGATGACGTCGTCCACGTATACCTCGATCTCCTTGTGTATCATGTCATGAAAGATTGTGGTCATGGCTCTCATGTAGGTAGCACCAACATTCTTCAAATCGAAAGGCATCATTCTGTAACAGTACATTTCCCACGGCGTGATGAATGTCGTTTTCTCTACATCCTCTTCGTCCATCCATATCTGATAGTACCCAGCAAAAGAATCGATGAATGACTGTAGCTCATGTTTGGCGCAGTTATCTATCAATATGTGTATATTTAGAAAAAGAAATTCGTCTTTAGGACTAGCCCGGTTGATATCCCGGTAGTCGACACGGACTCTAACCTTCCCGTCCTTCTTTGGAACCGGTACAACGTTGGCTAACCATGTTGGATACTCTACCACTCAGAGAACCTTGGTTTTGACTTGCTTGGTAACTTCTTCTTTGATTTTCAAACTCATGTCTGGCTTGAACTTTCTGAGTTTCTGCTTGACCGGTGGGTATGTTGGATCTGTCGGTAACTTGTGAGCCACAATGGACGTGCTGAGGCCGGTCATATCATCATATGACCAGGCAAATATGTCCTCATACTCTTTCAAAAACTCTGTGTATTCTTCCTTTTCTGATGGTGACAATTGTACGTTGATTCGTGTTTCCTTGATATTTTCTCATCTCCCAGATTAACGACCTCAGTTCCGTCCAAATGGGACTTAGGTCCGTTCTCAAAATTTTTGACCTCTCTGAAAACCTCTTCTGGTATTTCATCCTCCTCTGAATCTATGTCTATTCGTTGCACTGTCTCATTGCACGTTATAGTTGTCGGCTCATCACCAAGATATGTAATAGTAATGCTGTGTAAACATAAAGTAAATGGTATAGAAAATAAATGAGAGAAAAATATAAAGATAAACTTGGAAAATGCTTCTGATTAAATTCATAATTGTCTGAAACATCGGAGCTATTTTCAAAAGTAAAGACAGTGCTAAAAAGTAAAAATCAACTAAAACTAAAGTGCGATGCGTATGTGTCATTTAGCCTTGCTACCCCGAGGCTCTACGGGCAATAGTAGTCTTGATTGACTAGTTGGTGAGGTGTTCTCCCCGGTTCACAGCTTGAATGGAAGGGCCTTCCTCCCCTTCCTCCTCGAAGGTAACACAACAATCCATATCATCCTCCAAAAATAGGCTCTTCATGGCTGCTAGTCTCATCTTCCTCTGACATCACATCAGCAGGCTGAAAGGTCTGCTCTAACTGGGGTAGAGGGTGCTTCAGTGGGTAGTAGGGACCGCGCCATTGTGGCGACCAGTGCTGGAACTCCTCCCAAGTGTATTCATAACCTAGGCCGAAAGTGGTTCTATGTTTCTTCAACTGGATGGGCTTGGTGATACCCCGGAGATTCTTGCCAAGCCCATTTCCGGGCTCGCATCCACTCCAATTCAGAATTTTCGATTTTGCTATCACCACTTATCCTTGTCTAGGGCATTGACTCGCTCGATATGGTGGTATGTTTCTCCACTGATTCTCCTTCTTCCTCCGATCATCGAGATAGCCTGACGACTATATATGGGGGGTTGCTACCGTCGCCATGATTGATTACTTCTTGATGATTCCACACAAGTTTCACAGCTTAATATAATGTTGACGCCACATCACCATCTGCGTGGATCTAGGGTCGTCCTAGCAATAAGTTGTAGGATGTTGGTAAGTCAATGACTTGGAACTCAACGTCGAACCAGGTGGGCCCCATCTGCAGGCATACGCTCAATGGTGGACCACTAAGATCCGTCAAAAGCTTTAATACTGATAGCCCCGTCTTTGATCTCGCGCAATCCCTTGCCCAATGTCCTGAGGGTGACCAACGGACAAATGTTGAGGTTGGATCCCTCGTCGACTAGAATCCTGGTGATAAAATGATCCTCGCATTGCGCAGTGATGTGCAACGCTTTGTTATGACCAAGCCCTTCCGGTGGTAATTCATCTTCATGGAAGCTGATCTTATGGCTTTCCAGTATCTGTCCCACCATGTTTGACATTTAGCCTCCTGTTACGTTGCTGGGAGCATAAGCTTCACTTAGTATTTTCATCAAGGAAGTTTTATGTGCCTTAGAGCTTTGTAGGAGGGCCAGAACGGAAATCTGCGCCGGTGTCTTGTTCAGCTGCTCAATGACTAAGTACTCTTTGGCATGTTCCTTTCTCCAGAGGTCATCGGGTCCAGTTTTAATAGCTCGCCCGGAAGCCTGTTTGCTAGACTTAGCCAAATGTTCTGGGGTGTATACCCTGCCTGTCCTAATCATGCCTTGTGCGGCAGTTGCTTCTCCAATATACATATTTCCCTTCCTTCTAGCCTTACCGGTGTAATACCAGGGTATAGCATTCGTTTGGAACGGGGTCACGTCTGTCATAGAGACCGAAATAGGCGCCTTGGGAGGCAACACCAGCAACTTCAAATGGTGTAGGCGGTTTTGGAATCCGAACTCAACCTCAATTGGTTTTGGCGCCTTTGAAGAAGGTACTTCAAACTCAAGTGGCATGGATACATTTACCATGTCCCCTTAGAGGGCTGAAACTGGACGATAATGGGATTGAGAGTAACCGTTGTCTTCTTAGACTCATCTCCTTCAACTATCAAACCGGTTGACCCCTTGGGGTCCCAATCATCTTCGATCTCAATCATGTGGATGTCTCCACCCATGTGGTAAGGCAGAGGGTTATTGCGGACATTTAGGAGTGTGCTCCTTTGCTATAATGATCTTGTTGTCAATCAGATTCAGAATCTTGTCTTTTAACGAGCGACACTCGTCAATGGTATGGCCCTTCATCCCGGAATGGTATGCGCAAGTCTTGTTTGGGTTAATCCATTGGGAAAGGTTTTCTGGAGTTACGGTTGGGATAGGGGTAACGTAATCGACTACTTTGAGTTTTTCATATAATTGGTCGATTGGTTCGGCTATGGCTGTGTATTGTCTAGGAGGTTTGCGGTCAAAGTTTGGTCTAGGTCGAGGGAAATTTTGGCGAGTAGGCGGTGATGGGTAGTGAGAAGGTTGGGAGTTATATGCTTGATTTATGGGTACATGTTGGGAATATCTGGGTGAAGTGGGTTGATATGTAAGTGTGGAGGTGATTAGTAAGCAGGTGGTGGAATTTCGTAAGTGGGTGATAGTTATTGGTAATTTAGGGTAGGTTGATATGTGAGTGGGGCTGAGGGATAGGTTTGGTACTTCATGGGAGAGTTGTTTCTTTGCGCGGCCATTACGGGATTTACATCCTTCTTCTTTGTCGAGCCACCAGTCTGTAGAGCTTTGTTGGTGGCTTGAAATGCCTCGAGGTTAGTGACCATGCCGTTCTTGATTCCTTCTTCAATTCTTTCTTCCAATTTGATGATATCGGAGAACTTTTGACCCTCAATTAGCATCAATCTGTCATAGTACTGTGGATCTTGAGCACGGACAAAGAATCTGTTCATTTGTTCTCCTCCAAGGCTTGTCTGACCTTAGCAGCTTCCGGCCTCCAACGAGTAGCATACTCGCGAAAGGTTTTTATGGGCTTCTTATAAGATTCTGAGTATAGAGCCTAGTGCATTCTCAGTGTTGAACCTAAATAGATCCATGAAATAAGACGCCATGTTTACCCAACTAGTCCATTTCTTCGCATCCTGGTTAATATACCAGGATAAGGCATCACCTTTCAAGCTCCTCATGAATATGGATATTCTCGTCCCTACCGACTCCTACTAGCTTGTCACAGTACATTCTCAAGTGAACCTTGGGATCCCTGGTACCGTCGAACAATTCAAACTTGGGAGGTTTGTACCTCTCCGGGAGCTCAACATCTGGCTGAACACAGAGATCTTCATAATTCAACCCTTAGACACCTTTGTTACCTTCTAAACCTTGAACTCGGCTAGTCAACTTCTTAATCTCAGCGGCCAAATTCTGAATGAGGGAAATTTTGTCGTCTGACTCGGCTACATTGGTGATTGGCTGACTGTAATGTGGTACAACATCCACAAAGACAGGAGTTTTCTGATTATCTGTGGTGTTTTAGGGCTCCAGGATAAGTAGTGGAGCATTATTGCATGTGTTGTGGACTTGGGTCAGAGCAGGCTGGGCTGGTGGCGGCAGTGGTGATTTGTTGGCATCAGCAGCAGCAAGGGTGATCGACAGACTTGCCAAATTTCGGACTTGTTCCAACTCTTCTAGAAACCTCAGCAAAGTTTGCTCAAGATGAGCAGCAGTTTCTTTGGTGAATGAAGCATCTCCATTTTCCTTACTAGCATTGGTATCTTCCACGTTTGTTCTTGTTCCTATTTCTGGGAGGAATCGGAAGAGGAGGGGGAAGGACCCTTTGATCTTGTGGAGTATGTTGATGGTGCAATAATGCACGAACTAACCATTGGGGAGGGGAATAAAAATAAAATAAAAGTAAAAAAGTAAAAAGTTAGTGCGGATTCTGAGTAATAATGTTGCAATATTTAAACACATTGTGAGGGAATATAAATCGCTTCCTAATGTAGCTGCCTCGTTTGTGCCCGAGGTAGGCCTAGCGACAAATAAATTTTGAAGAACTTGTAATGTTAAATTCCTCATTTTATTTATAAAAACAAAACAACTAAATGATAAAAGAAGTCACTAATGGCTAGTGGCCTTATTACATTAAAGCAGAAAAGTAGAAATCCTAACTACTTGGTCCCAGAAGGACCTTCCCCAGATTCGGTATTCTTGCCTCCCTCATATAGCTCCATCAACTCGCTCAGCCCTAAAAGTAGGTAGGTTCGAGCCAAATGTCCGTCTGTGTTTCCTTCAGCATTCTGACAGTCTTCGATCCTTTGCAAGAACTTTCCTTCCAACTCTACCAAACCTTGCTCTAGATACCCCAAACGGTTGCATTTCCAAAAGCGAAGGCAAATTCCTAAGTACTGACGGACGAGGGTTTGATCACTGCTATGAAGATCCTGCCACCAGCTCAACAACTTTGGGTGGATGTTGGACACCATACAGAATTTGGGGACCTCGTGCCTCATTCCTGCAAAACAAAGTGTTAGGCCCTTAACCCCACCAGACTCGACTATTTAAATCAATAATTAGCAAAAATTATTCAATTCTCCAAATAAATACACATAACGTGAAGGTGTCCGTTTGGGTCTTAGGTTTAGGCTATCTTAATGAGTCATTATGCGGACAAAACAACTGACTCAGCTAGGGTTGACCACGATGCATGAATAGTTTAAAGGAATAAGGTTTCTACTTTTGAAGTCCTAGACAAGTTGCCCTTGAGCGGATTACTCAAGATGGAAAGGTGCGGAACCATCGACAACACCGTTAATCGACTTGTTTTACCGCAAATATGCCTTTGCCACATTTAGGGGGTTTGTACAATTGGAAGAGCGCAACCACTCATTGTAAGCGTTGCTATACGATTTGTTTCGGCACTAGTGGAACTTGATGTTGAGAAATGAAATTACAATAATGAAACAAGTTACATGTATTTTCACATTCATAAGATAAATGATTACAATGGTTACTCGAAATTAAAACAGTATTGAAATAATAAAGCGGTAAAGAAAGCAGTTAAAGGAAAGGGAAAACATGAAGAGTCAAGTTAGTAATTGTGATGGAATAATCAAAACAGGAAATAAATGCGATTAAAGTAAACAAGCAAAGTCACAAAAGCAAGTAATGGTAAAAGCCTTAAAGAAAATCCCTAGCAGAGTCTCCATGCTGTCAATGCCGTCTCCCCCCCCCCCCCCACTAAAGAGGCAAAATCCGATTTACGACATTATGGACAAAACAACTCTTATCCCCTTGTGGGAATTGGGTTTTGGAGTTTGAAGAGTCGTCACCTAATGATTATAGTGCATTAGGACACTTTTAAGAAGAAGAAGTTTTTGAATGAAAACCAGAGTTCGGGCTAGGGCTTGAAATTATCACGAAGGAAGGTGTTAGCCACCCTTCAAGATCCACTAGTGTAGTTAACGGCCTTGCTTAGATGTGACTTTAAGAAGAATAGAAATATATAGGGAAAACCAGAGTTCGAGCTAGGGCTTGAAATTATCACAAGGGATGGTGTTAGGCACCCTTCAGGATCCACTAGTGTAGTTACCGGCCTTGCTTAGATGTGACTTTAAGAAGCATAAAAATATACAGGGAAAAAGTGCATATAAGGAATACAAGCTAGTGGACAATTTTGAAAGAAGAATAGCACAAGTAAAAGGGAAATGATAGAGAAAATATTTAAACAAAAATAAAAAGTAAGGGGGTCCTAGGCTTAACTATAATATGGATCATTCGATACAATATCCCGCACATATGACCAAAAAGGGGTCGCTTTAAGATATTATCGCATCGTCGTCATCTCCATATTCTACCTTTCCCATCCCGTTAAGGTATTTAAACACGTTTGGTCTCGTTTACTTATTGCATGCTAATACCCGTCCTAAGACATTAATCTCGGGGTATTAGGACTTCTAATCCTAAAAGGGGGAAGAAGGATAAGACATATATGGAGTTTCAAAGGTGAAAATTCTAAGGCGTCAACCAAAACAAATAGCACATAAGGGTATACAAACCAGACATTCAATTGGCTCGTACAAAACCCCGCAAATCACAACAGTAATTAGTTTAGCATGACTTGCAATTACTGATTTGGTCTTGAGTTTAAAACTGATAATGGATAGATTAGTTTAACACATAAAGTTGGATAATAAGTCTACTTTGAGCCCCTCGTATCCGGTTTTTTGAAACTTAAAGTATTTTAGAAAACCAATAATTTCAAAAAGCGGTGATTTGAAACAAGAATTTGGGATTTGCAAAAATTCAGAAATGGCTTATGAAATAACCGAACTGCTTAAGTAAAATGGTGCAAGAAAAGTATTGAAGTACAAACTATGCAGGAAAAGAAAGGTTGATTTAAGAAAAATGCAAGTTTGGAATTAAAAAGATTCTTATAGATTCAAAATAGCGTAGAAGGCAGATTTGGTCAGATTTTAAAATAGACAGTATTGGAAAAATTCTTTTATTGAAGGCGTCTAAAAAATTAGGCAAATTTGAACCCTATAGACATGACATCTACAGATTGATTTGTTGTTGCTTTTTAAACGTTCAAGCGACCTATTGTTTGCCTAGCATTTTTTGCATAGTCCATATAGACATGATTTCTATGTGCACTTGATTATGGAATGTTAAAGACTCATGGAAGGATTTCTAGATGCAATGTTAAGATCCTATAGGCATTATCTCTAAGTGATTTGCGATATTGAAATCACATAGACATGATTTCTAGAAGAGATGCAATATTGAAACCCTATAGGCATGATTTCTAATACAAAATCCTATAGGCATGATTTTTATTATGATTAGAAGAAATATAAACCCCTCCCACACCCTTTTCACTATATCCCCGAATTCTTTTTACAAAGCTTGTTACATAAATGGAGAGAAAAATACTAAGGAAATAAGTACATCAAAGCTAAAACGGACTCGAGGAAGCTCAAAGCAACCTTAATGTCCAACATATGTATTTTACCAAATCCAGGCTCCAGATTCCAAGGCTTTCTATTAGAGTGTTTCAAAGTTCCAAAGGCTTTCGGGAAGCCCAGGCAATGCTTACACCCTACAATAATAATTAGAGTAGTGCAAGGTGTAGAATTACCAGCCCTTAGGTATCCAAGTTCAGAGGGAACTCAAGGGCCCCTAAGAATGGATTACCAGAGGGGGTAGGGCTTAAAGAACTAAAAGTAAGTGTAAAGTGAGGGATTAGAGGAAGACCAATGCAAAAGGTGATCATACCTAGACATGAACAGGGCTAGCACACCCCTGACCTTTTACATGGCTTAAACAAATAAGAGCAGACTTGAAATGAAGTCAGACTTAGGCCTGTATGATGATTAGGACATCAACAGACCTGAGTCAATCTCAACACATAAACGGGGGTAAGGGAATGGGATTGATTTGAGTAGAGGCTTAGAATAACCTGGTTCTGAACTAAAGGTGGCAATGGAGTACCACTCCAGTCCAAAACAATACTCACATACAAATGGGGTCACGGAAAGGGATCAAATATGAAAGCATTTTGCATAAACACATAAACAAAGTCAAACAGAAGTAGACTAAAGGGATTTGGGGAGAGGGAAATACATAAAAGCATTCATACAAGAACACATTATTAACATATAGGGATATGGGGGTAGGGATATACATGTTGATGTTTTAACAGCATAATGAACATAAACAGACATGTGAAAAGAAACAATTAAATATGTAGTTTTGGAGATGGTATTAAATCATATACCTACCAGTTTGCATCTTCAAATGATAAAGCAAATAGGGCAAATGGAACCTTATAGTTAAGCCTTGGCTTTCAGCCGGCTAAACTCGAATAGCAAAACAAGTAACATAGAAAAGCAGAGAGGAGAAGAGAAAGTGTTGAGTGTGAACTTGTATTGTTCGTCTCTGTTTTTGAAGTAAAGATGAAGGGGGTTTTATAGTCTGAAAACAAGTAGCAACTAAGGCAGAAAAATAAATTAGTATCAATCAAAATCAATCAAGGAATAATTAAGGGAATCGGACTTAGGGTAAATAAACAAAGTTCCACATATGGAAAGAAAATCAAGAATAGGTTGTAGAAATAAGGGGTAAATACATTTAAGGTTTTTCGAAATACACACGGCTTAAACAAATAAGGAAAATAAAATCATCAATCATTCAAAGAATCAAGGAAACTAGGATACACATTGATACTGAATTTAGTCATAAAGCAAGTCCAAATTATAGAATAAAATAAGTTCATACAAATCAGTTTCCCAAAATTAAGGTTGTTTCGAAAAGGGAAAGACTGATTATAAACGATGCACAAAGACCTGTAAGGTTGAAATTAATGGAAAAGTCGTGTAATCAGAGAGCAGTAGCACACAAACATGAGATGCAATTAGAAATTCTTGTAGAAATCATAAGCATGAAGCGTATAAGCAGTTAGGTTTTCAGAATCAAGCAACAACACAAACAAAGACGAAAACCCCAGGGTTCCCTAACATGTCATTGTGTAAAGAATAAAAAAAAGGATACTCGGGTAAACAAACTCAGAGAGGACCCAAATAAGGCAAAATAGAGTAAAGTTACCGGAAACCCTAGGTAAAAGGAAAACATTCAAAAGCCATAGCAAGAAATAAAGAAATCACAGTATAAAAGTTTTAGAATGAAAAATTGGAGAAACCCTAGGTGAAAATTGCATGGAATCACAAGTAAACATCTGAAAAGTCAGCAAAAGCAAAGAAATCACAGTAGAGTAGTTAAAAAAGAAAATTGGAGAAACCCTAATTTTAGGAAGATGAACAGTTTCAAGATAAAAATCGGTAAAAAATGTGGAAAACACTTTGAATGTTTAGAAAATCAGATAGATCTAAGTTACATCATAAGGAGAAACATAGAAGAACCTTGGTGATATAGGGTTTCAGAGAGAACCCTAGAAAACGAGAAATCCTGGAACTGGCTAGCTTCGAGTCGACAACGGACTCATAACCTTAAGGCTCGCCGGAGAGAGACCGAACATGGTCGTAGAAACTCCAGTTGGTGGACCTCTGAGACCTGAGATAGTGGTCTTCAAATTAGGGTTTCAATCCTCGAACAAAAGGGTCGTAGAAGGGATTGAAGAGTGAGTACAGGCAGCGTGAAGCCTGGAAAGCTATAGTCTCTGATGAAAAGAGGTCAGAAAGTGACCAGAGGAGGCTAGGATCAGGGGGTCTTGGGAGCGTTTGAGAGTTGAGGGGGATACAAGAACGGATGAAGGTGTAAAATTATTAGGGTTAGGGGTGTATTGGGGTTTAATTAAGGAAAGCTTATCGTGGGCCGTTGATCATTTTGATCAACGGCCACGAGTTAAAAGAGAGAACGGGGCGGGTTATTTTAGTGAGGGTATGGGTCAGATCTTATAATAAATTGGGTAGTGTAATTGTGGTTGAAATTAAGGCTATAATTTAAACAAAAGGGGCTATAACTTAAATAACTAATTTCCCCTAATATGAATTTTTATAAATTAGCAAATGATGTTTAAAAATCCAATTAAAAATACTGAGTTAAAAAAGCATAAGTATTAATTTAAAGATATTAGAAATGATTTTATGGTTAAAAACACTATTAAATCGAGAAATAGGCCAAAATTGTAATTTCATGCAGTTTTAATTTAGAAATGCCAAATGAGCTTGTAAAATTATGTAAAGATCATGTAAATTCTATTTTTGTGTAAATGAGAGAATAAATAAATTATTTAACAAAATAGCAAGTTTTGGGAATAATTATTGGATTTCATAGTGCCAAAATAAGTCATAAATTGATTTAAAAAATGGGGAAAATACTAAAACCTTTGTGGATGCTTATATATGCTATTGTTTTATAATATTTTGAGTATATAATATATAGGAAAAAATTAGGTATCAACAATGGGTTACCCCTACTCGGGGACTATCATTTTTTCTATTGATCCCAAGGGCAACCCTTACTCGAGGACTACCATTTGGAATAAGTTCAGTTAAACATGGCTATTGAATCTCGGAAGCATATACAAAAGGTTACGGCCTCCCTAAAAATGGCTCGGGGACGTCTGAAGCTAACAATCAGAAAGTAAGGCCTTCATAAAAAAACAAAACCTGCTAAAAGGTTACCCTCGGCACTTAAGTATCGAAAAAACTTCTGATCACACTGAGTTTTCAAAGCCTCGTGCATACTTAGACTTCGTTCGAACCTCTAAAAGTTGGATGGCCTATAACTACATTTGATTCTATTATAAGACATTAGAAAAATGGCAAGAAAAAAATTAATGAAGATATGTTGTAACAGTAAAGACTTGAAACTTCCAGAAAGGGAAAAGTTTTTATATATTAGAAATATACTTACAAAGGCTCGATAAAAATGGCCTCAAAATAAACAAAATGTACATAAGACAAAATAACTAAAAATGTACTAAGGCATCTACGACTAATCTTCGCTAGGGCCTGACTCTTCGCCAAAGCCGTCAAAATCCCCCAATCCCTCCGAACCACTGGATCCCTCGTAGCCTTCGGCACAATCGGTCTCGTGAAGCTTTTTTGCCTCGGCGTCGGGTTTTTGTCTTTTTCTATCTAAATGATATGTCAATACCGCAGGTGTAAATCTCTTCGAGGGTTTCTCTTCGGGATAGTCACTTTATATATTCGGCTTTTGCCTTCAGGCGGACTTTGGCTGCCTCCATATCGGTCTTGTATTGGGTCACTATTTTATAAGCATTGGCGAAGGTTGTATCCAACCTAGACTTCATTGTCTTGTATTCTCTATCGAGGGCATCCTGCTCCGTGATAGCCGAGCTCAGCTATGCTCGGAGGTTATTATTCAGCTGAGACTACTTTTGAACTTTCTCCTTCACCACCCGGAGTTAGACCTCTACTGATACCAGCTTCACCTTGGCGGTTTCCTTCTCCGAAGCCAAGCTGGTCCATTTTGCTCTTTCCCCCATCGGTCATGTCCTGGACCTTATTCATCTCGGTTCGGATTTGGTTGATCTGGTCGATCTTCTATTGGACCTGTGAGGTTTTGTCGTTAGCCACCATGACAAGCTCCTCATTTTTAAATTCAAAGACATTTACCTTTTCGACCAGGTCATCATGTTCCCGCTTGTCATGGCCAAAATTGATGGGCCGCGACGGAGTCCCGAGTCCTCCCTATCAAACACCCTTAAGCATGAGACTAAGATATAGACATGAATAACATCTGTTGAATTCAAGAATAACATGCGTGAGGAAAACCTGTTCAAAAGACATATATACTTATACGTCCGAAATACGTAGGGCGAGACGACCAGGCTGCAATAGACAACTACATATCCAAAATTGGAAGCTGACAAGGCCACATACTACCCAACTATAAATGATTGTGTACAGACTTCTAACAGAATATACAATAGTAAAAGGACGGGACTGGTCCCACTCATATATATATATATATATATATATGGAGCACACCAACTCTCACTGATCAAGGATCCTAAGAAGGGGGATCATCAGCTTATCTACCTACACCTGCGGGCATGAAACGCAGGCCCTATGAAATAGGGCGTCGGTACGAGTAATGTACTGAGTATGTATGTCATGAAAATCAGTACATAAAAGACATAGATAAAACATGGAGTAAAGAATTCTGCATGTAAGTCTAAATAGAATTTTAGATCCTGAAACATTTATAATGTTTTACACATGCGCATAAATGTTGTGTCATGTATAGGTATAGGTTTTCATAACATCATCAAGCCTCTGAGGGCATCCCATTATATCATCTCGACCACTATGGGCAAAATTATCATTATATACCAACTGATCAGGTGGTGGTGCGTTAATAACACCGTAACCTTTTTTTATATCCCATACACATATAAGATATGCGTATATAATGTCATCTTGGTCATGGATCAATGTAAATTAATAAATGAATGAAATGCATAAGAAATATATTAATAAGATTTTCTCGAAATGTTATAAGATTATAATACCTTTCGGATAACTTTATGAACTAAGTATTTTTCTGAGACTGAACAGACGACATAATGATAATTCATATGGGAAATAAAGAACATACTCACCTCTAATACTTTAATGAATAGAGTCATTTATGGAAGTTGTGCATTTACTCGTTTCGTTTGTGTCGTATAGATCATGCCAAAAGGAAAAAAGGGATAGCCTTAACATACCTGAGTCGATTCTCTTGACAATACCTCTAACACGCATTAATTGCGACAAAACACGTGACAACAAGATCGGAGTAGGAAAAAATCTGTATGATACTCTTGAGAAAAATCGCAAAATCTCAAGTTGCATAAGATGTTATGGAATCCCGTTGAATTGCTAATCTTGTTGAAGATACTATGATAATCTTGTTGAAAATGCTAATGAAAATCTCACGTTACATATGCATCTCTCTTTTAAGTTAGAGATAACATATTTTAGAATGGATGTGGGCCCCCACCTTATGTGGTGGATTAACCACATGCCCTTAATCTTGCCACATAATCCCTATGACTTAAGAGTCATATATATCAGGGTGGCTTGCTGCCGGGGAGTCTAATCTTATCCCATTCTTTAATTTATCACCCAACTACTCCTTAATTTACTAGGTAATCTCCCTTACCCAATAATTAATCAATTACCATATAATTAAAAATTATCTCAACTTACTTAAAATACTACTCACTTTTAACATATCTTATATCCCTTACTATCATGGTCATATAGTACCTTGAATGACACTAATCCATAAATATCGAGTACTATAGCTCGGACAATTTTTTATCCCAAATCGAAAATCTTCAATGAAACTCATTTTCTTTGATTCGTTTACCCTTTAACCTTTACAATACTTTGCCTATCGCCTATTATAAATATCATAAATACTCATAACCTCAAAAATAATCTCATCCCCGAGTCTACTTCGATTAACTTACAATGAAACGTTTATGTGTGAAATGACGGATATAACACCGCCTCAAGGTCAAAGCTTCCTTCTAAGCCTGGTACAGCTCAGCCTGAAGGCCCTTGATGGCCCTATCTTGTTGCTCAAAGGAGCTTGTACATATCCTTCTTTCAGGCCATCTCCTTGAAATCAAATTCGAGTTGGTTGATCTCGGAGCGAAACCTGAGGACGCTCTCATGGTGAAGCACCGAGGCCTGCAAAGCAATGAAAATAGTGAGAGATATTGAAGCCTAAGTGGAATCTACAAAGGACTATTGATGCATTACCAGGTTTAACGCATGCTGAGCCTCGTTGAACAGACTCGACGCCCCTACCTCGTTCATCGTTGCCTAGTACTCTTCGGTCCTAAGACATTACAGATAATTGTCTATGCCCATCGGAGTAGATAAACCCCAGGAATCTTCCACGACTGTAAGAATAACTGATCTCTTGCGGTCAGGGTCCACACTCGTAGCATGAAACTATTTTATTAATTTTGGGCTCAAGCTTAATCCGCCAATTTTCGAAGGCATGTTCTTCTTCGGGATCTCCAGATCGCACATTCGGGTAATGTTGTCCAAAATGGACATACCCAAGCCATCGAAGAAGGAACATAGGGGGTCATCCGCACCATGAACTCCTTCACTTGACTTTTCCTTCCCTACTTGGGCCTCTTCAAGAATGGAGTCAGTGTAAAAGGGCGTCTCCACTATGTCTATCACACCGTTCGCTTCCTCCGGAACAGAGGCATCTTATCGGGAGGTCTTAGCCCCTGTCTCCATTTTGGCCTCATGAGTCATAGGGAGATAGACCTCATGGCTCTCTTCCTTGATCGTCGCCTGCTTCTTGGCAGGGTTCGGTCCGTGGACAACAAAGATATCATCTTCTTCGAGATCATCCTTGAGTCGGTTAAGAAAATCAGAGTTCGGTACCCAGGACCCAGAATTGTTCTTTGGCTTGCGGGCTCGAGCATCCGACCTCTTTTTTATCTTCAACTCAGGCACCTCTGAGCCCGAGGATTTCCTTTTTCTCTTCTTCTCCTCTGCTGTAGCCCGGGGCTGCCCCGCAGCGAAGGGATCAACAGAAAAGGATACAACTTTGCCCCCTTTCAGCGGCCTAAGTTCAGTAGTCTTAGGCAAACCTGTGAAGGAAAGGGAAAGGGTCATCATTATGTATGCTCGGGGCATAATAGTAACCATTCTAAGAAGAGACTTACCATGTGAATGGGCCTCTCATCGGCCCTTTGGAATATTGCATCACAAGTGCTCAAAATGCGACACTTGCTTGTAGATACCTTCGATCCACTCCTTGAGATGGGGAACCGCATTGGGAACCCGAGCAACAACTGCACGACACAAATACTACTGGTGATAAAAGGGAACAAAGAAAACTCAACACTTAAGGAAAGATTACACTTATGAGATGCATTCCACTTTTCCGGGAATGGAGAAAACTTGGGAGGGATCAAATCTTCAGTCTTCACCTAAATGAAGCAACCATGCCAGCCTCGATCTCAGTCCCCGTCAATGCTCGAAAAGGGGACCTTGCTGGCCCGGCGAGTTAGCTTGATTAGTCCCCTCCAAAAACTTCAGGGATTGTATAGATGGAGCAGGTGGTTGAAGGTAAACCAAGGATACATGATATTATTTGCAAAGTAATGGAGGAGGATCACGATCCTCCAAAGAGGCGGGTGGATTTGCTCAAGGCACACCTCATATCTCTTGCAGAAGTCCAAAACAACTGACTCCATCGGGCTCAGTGTGAAGTAGTAATTATAAATACTTAAATACCTCTCCACATGAGTGGTGATATCGTCCTCAGTCTCATGGATACCACATCCTTACCTCCCTAGTTACAGTGCTCTCGAACAATGGGAAGGGTATCTTTGGTAATAGAGCATATATATCTCGATGCCTCTACACATCGGTCTTGTTTGGATGAGGTCATCTCAACTTTAAAGTCGTCTAAGATCGAACAGCCTCCGGGAACAAAACTTTTCATGGGGGCTCTAGGGCTGCTTCAGCGGCATCCATTTGGAGGAAAACTTCCTAGGGGGCAGCTGCATCAGGGGCAATCACCTCGGAAGAAATTGTCTCAAGAACAACCACTTTGGGGATGGCTGCCTCGGTACCTGTGGTAGGGAGAGAAGATGAAGAGGCAGTCTGTTGAGGAACTGATTTGAATGTCTTAGCCATCATAAATCTGGAAAATATGTGAAGATTTGGGAAGAGTTTATGAAGATTTGATGTTTGAGAGTGAGGATATGAGGTTCTGGGTTGAAAATCCAAGAAAATATATTAAGCTTTTAAGGCAAGATGAAGACCTAGGTAGAAACGTAAGAACAATTAGGAAGATTTGAAGGTTGAAGGTGAAAAGATGAAGATTTAAAAGAGTTAGAAGACGGTAGGGAATTCGAAGATAAGAGCTAAGATTGGAAAGTGAAAAAGGTACAAAATGACGCGGCTAACGGGACGTTTCGGCTCCTCCGTCATCTCGTCTATAACGTACGAAGGAAGGAACCGGGGAGCGTCTATCATTTCTCATCATTTTGGAAAGCCTACTCTCTGAGAAATGAGGGACTACGTATATACTGGTAAAACCAAGGGTAACATATACCCCGATTTCCCAGTGGGTCAATCGAAATAAAGACATGATGGCTTGGGATTACAATCGAAGCCAGGGACTTCTCGTACCAATGACCGAATGGAGTGCTCGCCACTGGTCCTGACAAAACACTTCCCAGACCTAGAGTGAGCTCCTAAACCTTGGAAAGCACTACTAACGATTGCACATGATTAACAAAAAGCCATGATATTAGCGTCCGAGAGAATATCACGGTGCGAATCTTCCACGATGTCGGTATCATATTAGTAATTGATGAGAAATGAGAATTTGTTTTACTTTTTTTTAGAGTTTTACTAGGGATGAAACTTTCCTACTATATAAAGGGAAAGCTTTTTTATTCGATACACATGGTAACATGCATATCAAAGGAGTATAAACTTGTTTCTCCGCTATCTAGATATAGAGAATTTCTTATTTTAATTATAGTTATTCATATACATTTGGCTCTAAATCGAGGATCGGTCGAGGGGAAGAACTATTGTTAAGCTTAAATCTGAGCCCGGACTTAATGACATAACTGGTTTGGTTATTTATTTTTTCTTTAATTCGTTTATCTAATATTATTGATTACTTGTGTTGAATCAATCCACATATCCTTAAAATCGCGTATAAATTTAATTGTTATCCATTTTAAGGGTAAACATACATGAACATTACAGAGGTTGAAGAACCAGGTCAAACTCAATCAAGAGATTGAAGTTTGATCGCACAAGCAATATGCTAAACTTCAAATAAAATGTGTAACTTCAAACACAGATTTTACAACTGTACTCGCATATATTTAAAGTTGTTTATGACTTCGACAATATATGTCTTAAATAGTGGTTCCAAAATCGACTATTAACAAATGTTATCTGACTAAATACATACATATATATATATATATACATACATATATATATATATATATATATATATGTATGTATGTATATATATATATATATATATATATATATATATATATATATATATATATATATATGTGTGTGTGTGTGTGTGTGAGAGAGATATTCTTGGTCGTACTCTAACGTTTAGCATAATTTATGATATCGTTCGTAACATTGGAGGACTTATCCTAAGAGTTTATATTATCGATCCTACTATTTAGGAGAACTAGTTTTTTAGTAGTTTGAATTTGTAATCTACTTCAAATCATGGATTATCTTTGGTTTACAATAAAGAGTTCAGATATCATGAATTTACTTGATACAAAAAATCCTTGTCTTTTTCTCCCTTCATTTTCATGCCACCCCCATATCTGGTCTTCCACCACTCTTTTCTTTCTCCGGTTGCTGTCCATATTGAGATGCTTTCATTATTTATGGGTGAGAATTTTAAATTTTCATAAAAATCAAGTCTAAATTCATCTAACTCATTGTGCAGTACCCTATTTTACCAGCATTGGTTACGTTCAAAACTCAATTTTTTCACGGCCCAAATAATTTTGTGCTCAATTTTAATAGGTAAGAAACAAGTTTTTCAAAAAGAAACATGCATGTGAAACTAAACTTGTTTATCAGACGGACTGGTCCGGGCTGGACGCAAAAAAATAGCCCGTACGATTAATGGAGCATGCTGGGTCGTGAGCTGACTTACCGGGCTGATAGCGGCCTGGGAAATTCAGGGTTTAATTGGGCCCGTCCAAGTTCGGGCTTATCGGGTCTGGACCGGGCCAATTTTTTTTAAAAAGGTATTATGTTTTTCTTATTCAATGTAATTGATACATAAGTGTTTGCAAATTTTTAATTAAGAAAATAAATATTTTAAAGCATAAAATTATACTTTTAAACTTTAAAGTTATAAATTTAAATTTTGAATTTTGAATTTTAAAATTGAAAGTAAATGGCAACTAAAAATTAGTTAATAAGACCAATATGTAAGGATCAAACTTTGAAGGATTTCGTTTCATATTATCATTGAATAATAAATAATACTCGAATTAATTTGCAAGTTTTATTTTTATTTTTTTATTTTTAAACTTTCAAATTTAAAGTTTACAATAATTAAAAAAATAAGAAAGAATACATCACATGCTTTGCATCATTTTTTTTAAGTTCATCCATGTGAAAATGAACTTCTTGGTTTCCAATATTGCTTGAATCAGAACCATAAATTATTATATCTCTAATTTTTTGGTCTGTTGTTTTATCTACACGCCCTTGATTTTGTCGTTCTGATCTTATCCAATCTCTTAAGCACACTAGAACTTCCATAGGCGCTAATACGCAATGAATGACGGGTAGCTCCTAGATGCTGCCTTACTTGGCTAAATCCGCTCTCTGCTGTAACTATTGAAATTGGCACATTTAGCACGTCTCGAGTCATGGCCGAAAGAACAAAAAATTAATTTGAGTTGGTCCTCTACCAATCTAGCGGTGGAAATTCCTTTGTGCCGGGGTCTGGTGACTTTTGCAAGTAGAATTGGAGTTCATCAATATTCCTGCTACTGATTTGTTAATACTCTCCTAGTGAGGACCAAATCAAATAATCTTCAACATCATCATTATCCCCCAAAGCACCGGATGCATATATAGAAACTGAACTTGAAGGAATATTTGTATCTACAATAGCTGTAACGACCTGGCCGGTCATTTTTGGAATTTACGCCGTTCTCCCATTAACTATTTCCCCTAAGTTTATTTTCTCCTATTTTGGTTTGCCAGGACGTTAGATACTAGGATTCTGGGTGTTTTAGGATACTTAGTCCCTAAATGAGAGTTTAAGTGTTGGAAAGTGGACCGTAGTCAGAAAGGTGTGAACACGACCTAAAAATAGAAATTTGATGGTTTCTTTAGCTCTGTTAGCTGATTTCGGGGTTGGGATCGTGTTCGGAGAGTATTTTGGGAGCCCGTAGCTCATTTAGGCTTGAAATGTCAAAGATTGTATTTTTGAAGTTTCCAGTCCGATAGTGAGTTTTTGATCCAAGGGGCAGAATGGAATTTTGGAAGGCGATGTAGCAGCGTCATGTCATTTGGGACGTGCGTGAAAACTTTCAGGTCAATCGGACGAGTGTTGGTTAGGTTTTTGATCGAAAGCGTAATTTGGATGAACTAGAAGTTAGGCTTGAATCTTTGATTTAATCAAGTTTTCGGTGTTGTTTTTAGGTGTTTTAAAGATTGGTACAGGTTTGAATAAGGTATTAGGTGGTATTGGTGCTTTTGGTTGAGGTCCTGGGGGCCTCGAGGTGATTTCGAGTGGTTAACAGAGTAAAATTTTGAAGTGTGCAGCAACTGAAGTTTTGTCATCTGGTATTTTCACTTCTGCAGCTTCAGAACCGCAGAAGCGGAGCCGCAGAAGAGCTTGTCCATCGCAGAAGGGAGTTTGCCATTTTCTTAGGAAACTGCAGAAGCGGTCCCCTTTCTGCTTATGCGTGACCGCATAAGCGATTGTATGTCCGTGGAAGCATACTCTGGACAATTAATGAAATCCGCAAAAGCGGCCCTCATTCCGCATAAGCGGTCCCTTGTCCGCATAAGATATAGAAAAATTCAAGGGTTGAGTTTCAAAGTTAGAAAAACCAATTGGGAGCTCGGGAGAAGGCAGTTTTGGGTGGATTTTGAAGATAAGATCATTGGGTAACGTTCATTTGATCCCTTCTAGTTAATTTCACCATTAAAAATTCGAATTGAGGACCAAAAAGTGGAGAATTTGGGTAAAACATCATTGGCTAAACTGTTGAGTTTTGACGGGGCATTTGACCTCCGATTTGGGAGCTTTTATATGGTTAGACTCATGAGAGTACGAGGGTTATGAAAAGATAAAACTTATTCAATTCCGAGACGTTGGCCTGAGGGGCTTTTTGATCATTTTACCTATTTTTGCATCTTAACTTTAATTTTAATAGTGGATTAAGTTGTTTGAGATGTTATTTACGCTATGCAATTGGATTGAATAGATTTAGGCTATTTGGATTTGAATACTCATGGCAAAGGCGTGGTTCCTTAGTTGATTTTGTACCGATACGAGGTAAGTGGCTTGTCTAACTTTGTGTGGGGAACCTTTTCCCTTAGGACATGAACCTTGATATTTGAATGCCTCGTACGTGAGGTGACGAGCGCGTACTTTAGCTAATTCTTGTAAACCCGTTTCTACTTGAAATATCTAAATTGAGATTCATGTTTACTTGTTCATTTTAGACTTAGCTTAACTTGTGCTTGCTTTGGAAAGCATGTTTAGCTGACTTACTTGTTTAATTGATTAATCGTATTATGTGCACTCAGTGAAGCATGTTAGGCTAGAAATTTCTATTACTTGTTCGGATTTAGCAATTATTCCTAGAATATGAGTTGTTGTTGTCGTGTGTTTAAATTGGTACTACGGGACGGTTTCCCGAGAGATCCTCTTGTACTTGACTTGTTCAGGATTAAGGGTGTGGGATACCAAGAGATCCCTAGCACATGTACTTATATATACTGGGATACCAAGAGATCCCCGGCTTGCTTATTAAGGATACCAAGAGATCCCCAGCGTATATGATGAGGATACCCAGAGATCCACGGGATACCAAGAGAACCCCGGCTGCTATTCCTTGTTGAAAGTATCCTTCCTTGTATTGCTACCATTGTTTTCCATTACTGTGTCCATATTTATCTTTCTTAGATTCTCACTGTAGACTTTACATTATTTCCGTTATCTTATTATTTACCATGTTTATTCTCAGTAGAGCCCTGACCTTCCTCGTCACTACCCGATCGAGGTTAGGCTTGGCACTTACTGAGTACTGTTGTGGTGTCCTCACGTCTCTTCTATGCATGTTTTTCATTAGCAGATCCAGGTACCTCCTTTCAGGCACACTATCAGTGATTCAGGAGAGTTCTCAGAGACTTGAGGTATATCTGCCGCGTCCGCAGATTGAAGACTCTCGCTCTTATTCTATCATGTAGCTTAGTTAGTACCTATACTGTTTTTCATTGATGTAGACATTTCCGGATGTTAGAGCTGTATTATGTACTTTATTATAGCCTGTGTTACCCGTGAGTTTCTGGGTTTTGGAATTCTATTTTGCAATTCGTAGCGTTGAAGTGTATGTGCCAAGTGGCAAATTATACACCTTCTTTAAGTTATTTATTAAATTATTATTTCGCAAATGTTGTTATTTCTGCGGTATTAGGCTTGCCTAATCATGGTGACTGGGTGCCGTCATGACGTGTTCACGATTGGTGGACTAGGGTCGTGACAAGTTGGTATCATAGCTCTAGGTTAATAGGAGTCACGGAACACAGGCCGATTTATTAGAGTCACGCTGATTGGTACGGAGACGTCTGCAGATATCTACGGGAGGCTATGTAACTGTTTAGGAAAAATCTTCATATCATTGAATTCCTTGTCGTGCTATATTTTGACCTCGATTCTAAAACTTCTATCTCTATTCTCTCACAGATGGTGAGGACGCGTGCTACTCGGGATGATCAGGCACTCGCGGCCCCTGCTGCAGCCGTTAAAGGCAGGGACCGGGGCAGAGGCCGTGGACGCGCACGTAGTGCAGCTAGAGCACATGCATGAGCTGCCGCTTTGGTACCGCCAACTGATCCAGTCGGAGTTTAGGCACCCGAGATTAATACCACCACGACTACTTCAGCCCTTTTAGAGACCTTAGCTCAGTTCATGTGGGGTTACTTCCTGTCGCTGCAGCCACATCGCGGGCCGGGGAAGGGGCCCAGACTCCGCAGCCCGCACTCTTGAGCAAAGAGTGCAGATGGACCAGGTTCCAGAGATCATTCATGTGCCGCCTGCAGTGCCAGTTCAGCACGAGGGTGGGTCAGCTCTATCAGAGGACGAGCAGCTGAAGCTTGAGAGGTTTAAGAAATATAAGCCTCCTGTGTTCAGCGGTTTAGCATCGGAGGATGCCTTTGGATTTCTAGAAGAGTGTCATCGTATTCTTCACACTATGGGTATAGTAGAGCCAGCGGGGTTTCATTTACCGCCTTTCAGCTTCAAGGAGCCGACTATGATTAGTGGCGTACTTATGAGATAGATAGTCTGGGCGAGGTTGTTTCCCTGACTTGGACCTAGCTTTCAGATATGTTCCTAAGAGAGTTTGTTCCCTGGAGCCTCAGAGGCGCATGGTGTGCTGAGTTTGAGCACTTGTGCCAGGGTACTATGACCGTTTCAGAGTATGCCATCTGTTACACCAGGTTGGCCAGACATGCACTGGCTTTGGTTGATACAGTCCGCGAAAGAGTTTGCAGGTTCATTGAGGGCCTTTTCCCACCCATCAGATCTAGCATGGCTCGAGAGTGGGAGTTGGACATCCCTTATCAGCAGGTAGTGAGCATTGCTAGGAGGATCGAGGGTATTCTTGCCAGGAAGCGAGGGGAGAGAGAGGCCAAGAAGTCTCAAGAGTCGGGCCACTACTATAGTGCATGTACTCCAGCACGAGGTCAACATGGAAGGGGTTTTGTGAGCTGCCCCATTCATTCAGCTCTTCCAGCAGCCAGCGGTGCTCCAGCTCCACCTATACCTCAGGAACCTTATTATGCACCTCCAGTTTCTAGCGTGCCTCCTGCATGGGGTACTTTTAGAGGTCAGTCTAGCAGAACTGGCCCCAGACAGTCGCAACCACCACGTCCTCCCTGAGCTTGTTTTGAGTGTGGTGACACCTGTCATATGGTGAGGGATTGCCCTAGACTTGGGAGGAGTGCACCTCCACAAACTGCTCAGCCACAGCGTGCTTCTAAGAGTTCTCAGGCCATGATCACAGCTCCAGCTGCCACCCCATCTGCCCAGCCATCCAGGGGCGGAGATCAGGGAGATAGAGATCACAATCGAGGGAGGGGTCGGGCCAGATATTATGTTATTCCTACTCGCATTGAGGTTGTTGCCTCTGATTCTATCATTATAAGTATTATATTCGTTAGTTACAGAGAGGCATCGGTTCTATTCGATCCAGGCTCTACCTATTCTTACATGTCTTCTTATTTTTCTCCCCATTTGGGTATAGCTCGGGAGTTATTGAGCTCTCATGTTTATGTTTCTACTCCCGTAGGAGATTCGTTTATTGTAGACTGCGTTTATCGGTCGTGTTTGGTTACTATTCATGGTTTTGAGACCATAGCGGATTTATTGTTACTCTATGTGGTTGACTTTGAATTATTTTGGGCATGGACTAGTTGTTGCCCCATCATGCTATTCTTGATTGTCACGCCAAGACCGTGATGCTGGATATGCCGGGTATTCCGCATATTGAGCGGAGTGGTACTTTTGATCACACTCCCAGTAGATTATCTCTTTTCTTAAATCTCAGCTTATGATTGAGAAGGGGTGTGCCGCGTATTTAGCTTATGTAAGAGATGTCAGTGTTGATACCCCTTCTATTGATTCTGTCCCAGTGGTACGGGATTATCCCGATGTATTTCCAGCTGATCTTTCGGGTATGCCACCGGATAGAGACATTTATTTTGGTATTGATTTGTTGCCGGGCACTCAGCCAATTTCCATTCCTCCGTACCTTATGGCTCCTCCTAAGTGGAAGGAGTTGAAGGATCATTTACAAGAATTTCTTGATAAGGGTTTTATTCGACCCAGTGTTTCACCATAGGGCGCTCCTATCTTGTTTGTGAAGAAAAATGATGGTTCTATGTGCATGTAAATCGATTATCGTCAGCTAAACAAGGTTACAGTGAAGAACATCGTATTGATGATCTATTTGACCAGTTTCAGGGCGCACAAGTGTTCTCTAAGATTGATTTGCACTCAGGTTATCACCAGTTGAAGATTCGAGAGCCGGATGTCCCGAAGGATGCTTTCAGGACTCGGTAAGGTCATTACGAGTTCGTTGTTATGTCACTTGGGCTGACCAATGCCCCAATAGCTTTTATACATTTGATGCACAGTGTATTCATTCCGTATCTTGACTCGTTCATCATTGTTTCCATAGGTGATATTCTTGTATACTCTCGGATCGGGAAGATCATGAGCAACACTTGAGGATAGTGCTTCAGACCTTGAGAGAGAAGAAATTATATGCAAAGTTCTCAAAATGTGAGTTTTGGTTGAGTTATGTGGCATTCCTAGACCATGTGGTAACGAGTGAGGGCATTCGGGTGGATTCGAAGAAGAAAGAGGCCGTGCAGAGTTGGCCCAGACCCTTCTCAGCTACAGAGATTCGCAGATTCCTTGTCCTGGCAGGTTATTACCATCTTTTTGTGGAGGGGTTTTCATCTATTGCAGCCCCTATGACTAGATTGACCCAGAAGGGTGCTCCTTTTAAGTGGAAAGATGAGTGTGAGGCGAGCTTTCAGAAGCTCAAGACCGCTTTGACTTCAGCCCCTATTATGATATTGCCTATAGGTTCAAGGTCCTATGGAGTTTATTATGATGCTTCACAAGTCGGACTTGGAGCAGTGTTGATGCAGGACGGTAGGGTGATTTCCTACGCGTCCAGACATCTGAAGATACATGAGAAGAACTAACATGTCCATGACCTTGAGTTGGATGCTACTGTTCATGCATTAAAGATCTGGTGCAATTATTTGTACGGCGTACCCTGTGATATTTACACGGATCATCGGAGTTTACAGTACTTGTTCAAGAAAAAAGATCTAAACTTGCGCCAGATGAGATGGTTGGAGTTACTGAAGGATTATGTTATTACTATTCTTTATCACCCGGGCAAGGCCAATGTGGTAGCCGATGCCTTGAGTCGCCGGGCGGAGAGTTTGGTGAGTTTGGTGTATTTACCAGCTTCAGAGAGGCCTATGGCGATGGATATTCAAGCCTTGGCCATCCAGTTTGTGGGATTGGACCTTTCGGAGCCCCGTAGGGTTCTAGCTTGTGTGGTTTCTTGGTCTTTATTGTTTGATCGTATCAGGGAGCGACAGTATGATCACCCCCGTTTACTTGTCCACAAGGACAGGGTTGAACATAGCGATGTTAGGGATGTGACTATCGGTGAGGACGGGGTATTGAGGATGCAGGGTCGGGTCTATGTACCCGATGTTGATGATATACGTGAGTTGATATTAGTAGAGACTCATAGTTCGTGGTATTCCATCCATCTGGGTGTCGCGAAGATGTATCAGGATTTGAGACAACTCTACTGGTAGAGACGGATGAAGAAAGATATAGCGGGATTTGTAGCTAAATGCCTCAATTGTTAGTAGGTAAAGGTTGAGCACCAGAGACCGGGTGGATTACTGCAACAGATTGAGATTCTAGAGTGGAAATGGATAAGATCACCATGGATTTTGTAGTTGGTCTCCCTCTAACTACGAAGAAATTCAATTCTATTTGGGTTGTTATGGATTGGCTAACCAAGTCCGCTCATTTCGTACCGGTGTGTACTACTTACTCAGCGGAGCGGTTAGCAGGGATTTACATTACAGAGATTGTCCGTCTGCACGGTATTCTAGTTTCTATCATCTTGGACAGGGTTATTCAGTTTACATCACGGTTCTGGAGAGTTGTTCAGCAAGAGTTGGGTACCCAGGTGACTATGAGTACAGCATTTCATCCTCAGACGGACGGACAGTCTGAGCGCACCATTCAGATTCTTGAGGATATGCTCTGTGCGTGCGTGATTGAGTTTAGAGGGTCTTGTGACTAGTTCTTGCCTTTGGCTGAGTTTGCGTACAATAATAGTTACCATTCCAGCATTCAGATAGCGCCATATGAGGCTTTATATGGTAGGAGATGCAGATCTTTGGTGGGTTGGTTTGAGCCAGGTGAGGCGAGGCTATTGGGTACAGATTTTGTTCAGGATGCGTTGGAGAAGGTTAAGTTGATTCACGATCGACTCTGTACAGCCCAGTCAAGATAGAAGAGTTACGCAGATCGGAAGGTTCGTGATGTTTCCTTTATGGTTGGTGATCAGGTTCTGCTTCATGTCTCGCTTATGAAAGGCGTAATGAGGTTTGGGAAGAAAGGGAAGTTGAATCTGAGGTTCATTGGCCCTTTGGAGATTTTGAAGCAAGTTGGGGGGGTTGATTATGAGCTTGCTTTACTTCCCAGTTTGGCCGGGGTTCATCCGGTATTTCATGTCTTGATGCTTCGAAGGTATCACGGTGATCCATCCCATGTGTTGGAGTTCACTTCAGTCTAGTTCGAAAAGGATCTGTCCTACGTTGAGGAGCCAGTGACGATATTGGACAGACAAGTCTGAAAGCTCAAGTCTAAGTATATAGCTTCAGTAAAGGTTCAGTGGCAGGGTCAGTCGGCCGTCGATGTGACTTGGGAGACCGAGCAGGATATGCAACTAAAACAAAACAATTTAACGAAAATAGAGAACTCAAATGAAAAACCAAATGAATATGTTCACAAGGGGAGTAGAATATACAACTAGGGGCGATGAATATATACATGAAGTTGCAAAGCATCTAGAATGAGTAGTTATATACAAACCATCTATCAACTACGAATGTCAAAAAGCTAAAGTAAAGATAATATATACAGTAATCCAACAGTCAATCAAAATATCAGGGCCACACCCCCACGAATAAAAGCTAGCATTGTCCCCCAATGCTAACTACCAAATTAAGCATAAAAAATCAGAAAGGATATAGAATGTCCCCTCAAGCCTCATCTGTCAACCTGTGTTGTGCAGTGGCTCCCAAGTGCTCTGTACTGGCAGGGACTTCAGATTGGACACTGTCCTGCTGATGTTGCTCTACTGGGACAAGTGTCGGATCATGAACTGGCTGGCTAACTGGTGGGAAGTGGGGGATCCTCCTGAACCGGAGCCACCTCTATCACAACTCCCTTAGTGCTAGGGAGTTTCCTCTTCTTCCTTGGCCTCTGCTCCTCCTCCTATGGCTGCACTGGTGCTGGCTCTACAACCGGATCCCCAAATAATAGGTCAATTGGAAGCTGATCTTCCATGAGCTTGTCCACATCCTCTCGCACCTTCTGCACTGACTCCTTTAAGGCCTTTGTCTTCTCAACTTTATATGCTCCCGAGCTAATTTGTCTAGTGACTTGCAGTGAATTGTGATCCCCGACTGCATTTGTCAAGTTATCCTGCTTCTCCATCATCTTTTCCTAGTTAGCCAGGATCTGCTTCAGTGTTTCCTCAATAGAGGAAGTAATCTCAACAGTAATCGGGTCTCTCTGTGTCTGGACTGCAGTGGTCAAGGTAGACAACTTGGATGTCGCAGATGACATCCAGTTGTTCAAACTGGAAAGGGAATGGGTGAGATGGTTTGTGGTGAACCGGTGAGTCTTTGATGAGGGGACTACCGGGTTAGCTGTAATAGAAGGACCAGCTGCATATCAGGACCTAGAGGCAATGCCTCATCAGTGTCAGGGATGGTGGAAGGCTCACTAGGCTGCTCAATTACCGCTGGCTCTTCAGACTGGCCAAGTGCGGTGGAAGTAGATGCAACATTCTTTTTGCCAGTCTTCGGGTTGTCTGGGCCTAACTGACTGTACCATGAGTACGGGGCCACCGGAGGTACCTTGACATCATATTTCTTTTTCTTCACTTTCAAGTCTCTGAAGTACAAAGAGAGTGCGTTTGGGAAGGGATAGTTTGTTTGGGTCTACTGGCCACCTGTAGAAATCACCCTCGACATAATTTACAAACATTCAGAGGAAACCCTGCCATGACAGATGCTACCAAAACAGCATAAGGAAGGGGAATGGAGTGATCATGTGTAGACGGGTCAAGTCGAATACACACAAAGTCAACCACCCTTTGGCTTCAAAGTTCAGAGCGTTCCTATAGATCTTTTCCTGTGCTTTCAACCAGACTGGGACTGTACCCGGGATTTCCAAGTGCTCGGCCAACCAAGGACGAACCTACTCTTTCATTCCCAGCTTTTCTAAATATTGCGAGTCATCCTCTTCTTTGAACCCCATGAATTCATTCAACGATTTGCCATCAAACACAACTATCGTGTCCCTCACTTTTGTTGCTTTTGAGTCCCCAACTATATGGTGAACATTGCAGTAGAACTCCTTCACCATATGAACATTAACCATCTCAACACATTCTTTGAAGAAGCGCCAACCCTCTTAGTGCGGAATTGTGCTTGCACATGAGGGTTGAGAGGAACAAGATCTGCATCTATGAACTTCCTTTTCGAGATCAATTTTTATTTGGGCCACCACTCTCGGAATTTGTGAAAAGCAACCTCACTAACAAACCTATCTGCTCATGCCTCTAGTTTTCTAGTACGCTCTATCCCCCCGACTTGTGGCTCACCTCCCTCAGGATACCCTCTACTCTCCCCTGATAATGAAGCTGTGTGGGAGGTGGAGTATTGCTCTTCTTCTCTTGCTACGGACTCATCGGACGAGTCCGAGATGACATTAACGGGTTTCTTTGAAATGGCCACATCAGCATGATCAGGAGAAGAGGAATCACGGAGGTGAAAAGATGTGGACATGTGGGTGGGGCAGACTCTGAGGTAATGCTCCGTGAAGGTGCGCACTCACTCTTCGTGGAATGGGATGCAGCTCTGTCGGCTTCCCGAATTATCTTAAGGCTTTTCTTTATCATTTCCCGTTTTTGGGGAGTGAGTTTTACAATCCTCTTGCTTTTCCCACCTCGGGAGGAACCACCTCTCCCGGGTTGTTGTTCTTTGCCTACTCATTTTTGAACTATTGTCTGCAAGGAATACATGTCTAACATTGTCATTTGAAGCAAAAGAGATGAAATAAACAGTTCAGTTGAATGCAAAAATTGCAGATAGAGGGGCGCGGACCGCACCAAAAGGCACGCGGTTCGCGCAGTTCATTGACAACCACACATACCTCTCTGAACTAAATGACACGGTCTGTACTGATTTGGTGCGTGTCCGCGTTGGTTCAATGTGGACCACACAAAAATGGTACGCGGTCCGCTCAGTTCAAGTTCACAAAATGCTACTTCTCTGAACTTTTCTCACGCGGTCCGCACTGTTTTTGGATCACGGTCGCACTGGGCTTACACGGACCGCGCACAAATGGCACGCAGACCGTACTGAGAGGGTGCATCACCACACACCTAGAGTCACGCAGACCGCACAAAAATGTCGCACGGCCACGTAGGGCTAATTTAACTGAGCTGGGATTTTGTTCAATTAAGTCCAATTTTTGTTCACTTTTTGGGTCCTAAGTGTCCCTACTAAATTATTTAACATGATTTCATGCCCATGATTCACCAAAAACACACAAAAATCTAATTTAACAGTTAAACTAATAAGAAAAAATGAAAATAAGAAGTTATACTAGTAGAAAGGAATTAAAAGAAACAAAAATTAGACTATGAATGAAATGAACAGGAATTGTTACCAGGGATGAATGAATTTCAACTATGTGAGCAAATGATGTTGATGCACAGTGAAATTAGAGCTTAGGAGGAAATTTTGCGAAAAGGTTCAAATGAGGCCCAAGGCCTCTATTTATAGAAAAGCCCTGGCACCCAGCACCTACACACTAGCGCGGCCGCACTGAAAGGGACGCGGACCGCGCTGGATTTTCCATCCATCACATTAGCTGCTCATTCCACGAGGACCGCAATGCATTGGTGTGCGGCCGCGTGGCAGACTTCAGAGACTTGGTGATTTCAGCTCTTCCCATGCGGACAGCACTACTTTGGTGCACGGCCACGTGGGCACTTGTAAGAGAGATGCCATTTTTTATCTTCCAGCGCAGACTGCACAATAGTGTCACATGGACCGCGCTGGGTCTTCTGAGCCTTAACTTACATTTGCTCAGGCCTACCTGGACCGCACTGCTTTGGTGCGCGGCCGCGTAGGGAATGTTCAGAGACTGAGCATTTTTAGCATTTTTTGTCCTGCACTGGTTCACATTATCATGCAACAATTCACAAACTATCAACTCAAAATCCTAATCTACAACAGAAAAACAACAAGAAAGAAAAAGACATGGGTTGCCTCAAAAGAAGCGCCTGATTTAACGTCGCGGCACGACGTATGTTACCATTACAGTCACTTCAAATGAATGAGCGCCACCACGTGGCTGTCATCAATCTTTCCCAAATAGTGCTTGACACGATGCCTATTGACCCGGAAAACTTCACCATTCTTATTTTTGAGATCAATGGCACCAAGAGGAGTTACACCAACCACTTCAAAAGGACCGTTCCACTTAGACTTCAGCTTGCGCAGAAATAACCTCAATCGGGAGTTGAAAAGAAGAACCATGTCACCATCTTTGATTTCCTTCCCTCGATCATACTTGTCGTGAAGTTACTTTATATTGTCCTTATACAAGGATGAGCTGGAGTAAGCATGAAACCTAAACTCATCAAGTTCATTCAATTGCTCAACCCGGAGATTTGCAGCGACATCCTATTCTAAGTTCAACTTTTTCAAAGCCCACATAGCCTTATGCTCCAATTCTTTCGGGAGATGACATGCCTTCCCAAACACCAACCGATATGGAGACATACCAATCGGAGTCTTGAAAGTTGTACGATACGCCCAAAGAGCATCATCCAATTTCTTCGACCAGTCGGTCCTATTTGCATTGACAGTCTTGGACAAAATATTCTTGATCTCACGGTTGGAACCCTCAACTAGGACAATCGCTTGAGGATGATAAAGAGTGGTCACCTTGTGATTTACCCTATACTTGACTAGCAAAGAGTCAAAATCCCGGTTGCAAAAATGAGAACCACCATCACTAATAATAGCACATTGAGTGCCAAACCTAGTGAAGATACTCTTTTTGAAGAATGCCACCACACTTCGAGCTTCATTGTTGGTAAAAGCGATGGCCTCAACCCATTTCGACACATATTCAACCGCAACCAAGATGTAGGTGTTGCCACAAGAACTTACGAATAGTCCCATAAGGTCTATCCCCCAAACGTCAAAAATGTCAACCTCTAGAATTGTGTTAAGGGGCATCTCATCTTTCTAAGAAATCCCTCTAGCATGTTGGCATTCATCACATCTCTTGACAAAGTCACCGGCATCCTTGAACAAATAAGGCTAATAGAACCCACAACTAAGCACTTTAGGCGTCATCATCACCCCGCCGTGACGACCACCAAAGGGCGAAGAGTGACAAGCTTCCATAATACTGAACTGCTCTTCTTTGGGAACACATCGGAAAATTACACCATCGGTGAAAAGTTTGAAAAGATACGGCTCATCCCAATAGTAGTCCAAACAATCCCGCTTGAGCTTCTTCCTATGGTTAGAAGAGAGATCATACAGGACCACACCGGTAACAAGATAGTTGGCGATGTTGGCAAACCATGGCATGTCTAGCATTGAGACCAAGAGGAGTGTTTCATCCAAAAAGTCATCATTTATCTCAAGGCCCTCCAAAGGCCTCTCTTCCTCCTCCAATCAAGACAAGTGGTCTGCCACTTGATTTTCACTACCCTTTCTATCCACAATCTCCTAATCAAATTCTTGAAGAAGAAGCACCCATCTCATTACCTCGATGACCGTGGAGTTCCTTTGAGCTTCATTCATTGTATTGCTTGGGTAGTACACTGGATGGAATATTTTGTTGATTCTTTGGCCTTAGACCACCCCCACCGCAACATCACTAGCGTCGCACATGAGCTAAAAGGGAAAGCTCCAATTTTGTGCGATAATGATGGGGGTAGTCGTCAACTTTTGCTTTTGAAGCTTGAAAGCCTCCATACATCTTTCATCGAACATATTTGGCATCTTTCTCTAGAAATTTACACAACGGGTTGACTACCTTTGAAAAGTCTTTGATGAATCTTCGGTAGAAACCTGCCCCCTTTGACAAAAGTGGGGGGAGGGAGTCTTGATATCACCTCAATTTTTGCCTTATCAACCTCAATCACTCTTTTTGAAATATTGTGACCCAACACAATTCCTTCTTCCATCATGAAATGGCATTTCTCCCAATTGAGAACCAAGTTGTATCTTCTCATCGAAACAAGACACGATCCACATTTTGCAAGAATTCACCAAATGAGTCCACAACCACACTAAAATCATCCATGAAGACCTCCAATAGGTCCTCTACCATGTCAGTGAATATTTCCATCATACATCATTGGAAGGTCATTGGTGCATTACATAATCCAAATGGCATTTGACAGAAGGCGAATGTGCCATAAGGACATGTGAAGGTTGACTTTTCTTGGTCTTCCGGGGCAATGAAAATTTGGTGATAGCCTGAATACCCATCCATAAAACAATAGAAATCCTGGCCTGCAAGTCGATTAAGCATTTGATCCAAGAACGGCAATGGGAAATGATCCTTTCTAGTCACCTTGTTTGACTTCCGGAAGTCCATGCATACCCTCTAACCCGTCACTGTACGAGTCGGAATAAGTTCATTGTCATCATTGGTCACCACTGTCATTCCTCACTTCTTTGGCACATATTGTACTGGAGAAGTCCACGAACTATCAGGAATTGGATACACCACACCGACGTCAAGCCACTTGATGACTTCCTTTTGACCACCTCTTGCATGGCCTCATTGAATCTCCTTTTATGTTTAAGAGACGGCCTAGCATCCTCCTCTAATATTATCTTGTGCATGCAAAATGTGGGGCTAATACCCCGAATATCCATCAAAGTCCATCCAATCGCCCGCTTGCACTTTTGAAGAACCGCCAAAGTGGCGTCAACCTGCACGTTAGTCAAGCAAGAAGAAAGAATAACTGGCAAAGTGAAATTAGGACCAAGAAATTCATACCTGAGGTGAAGAGGAAGTGGTTTTAACTCCAACACTGGTGTCTCCTCAATAGATGGCTTGGTGGGTGAAGTTTTGCGATTTTTAAGATCAAGAAATAACTTCCTCGGCTCATAAGAATACGAGCCCATGCCATGTAATGTGTTCACACACTCCACCCTTCCAGCATCATCATCAACATCCATGTTCAAGAGCACAGCCTCAAGTGGGTACTCAACATTTGCCATTGCGCTTGTGCCATCCACTATCACTAACGTGACAATGGCAACAAACAAGCACACCTCGGTGCTATTTGGTTGCCTCATTGATTTGTACACGTGGAACACCACCTTTTCATCACCAACATGGAAGGTCAATTCTCCTACTTCCACATCAACCAAGGCCTTCCCCATCGGTAGGAAAGGCTTTCCAAGAATTATAGGCACCTTGAAATCCACTTCGCAATCCAAGATCACGAAACGGCCGGCAATATGAACTTATCAACACGAACAAGGACATCATTAATAATCTCAAAAGGCCGCTTCATTGACCGGTCCGCCATTTGAAGCCTCATGGAAGTTGGGCGAGGTTTTCCGATACCCAAAGTCTTGAGACCGAAAATGGCATGAGATTGATACTTGCCCCCAAATCACATAGGGATTTTGCAAAATCAGCACTTCCAATGGTACATGGTATTGTGAATGCTCCGGGATCTCTAGCTTTGGAGCTATGGAGTATACAATGGAACTCATTTGGTGCGTCATATTGACTGTCTCGCACTTCATCGATCTGTTTTTAGTAACCAAGTCCTTCATTAACTTTGTATATCCCGGCATTTGTTCAAGTGCCTCCACCAATGGCACATTTATAGTCAGACTCTTCATCATCTCAATGAATTTTTTAAACTGGTTGTCACCTTTTTTGCTTGGCCAACCTTTGAGGATATGGCGGAGGAGTTCTAAGCAAAGGTACCTTGCTTTTGGCACCATCGGTTCGGGCATACCAATGACGTGTTCCCTAGACGGGTTCACGACCTCTTGAGTCTCCTCCTCACCCTCATCAATTTCAATTCTCACATCATCACTTGCACTTTGTTCAACAATATCCTCAACTACCAACGGGATCTCATAATTTTGCAATTATTTTTCAACAACCACAACTCAATTTCCTCTTGAGGCTTGCACATCACTGCTTCTTCCTCTTCTTGTGGTCACCGCCATCACATGATTATTATGCCCACCCTTGGGGTTTACTACCGTATCACTTGGTAGAGCACCCTTTGGGCGAGTGTTAAGAGATTGCGAAATTTTCCCGAGTTGTACTTCCAAGTTACGGATTAATGTGTTATGGGAGGCCAATTGAGCATTGCAGTCATGATTCTTCCTCATCATTTTCTCAAACATGTTCTCTATTCTACCCAAGTCATTGCCCGAAGAACTCGGCCCTTGAGATTGAAACGGACACGGGTTGTTGGGTTGTTGATACATTGGGGGCTTTTGAAAGCCTTGCCCCTATTACCTTGACCACCATTATTGTTCCACCCACCTTGACCACCATTGTTGTTGTTCCAATTGTTGTTTCTGTTCCAATTACCTTGATTCCCCGAGTTATTGTTCCCCCAATTGCCTCCTTGATTGTTATTATAATTTCAATTGCCACCTTGTTGATTGCCCCAATTACCTTGGGGTCTCCATTATTGATTCCCTTGACTTCATTTATTCCCTTGGTAGTTGTTGACATATTAGACTTCCTTACTTTAGTCATCAAAACCTTCATTAGAATATCCACCACCATCATCATAGTTGTCAAAATTTTCTTGAGGTTGTTGTTACCCTCTTTGCCTTATTTTCATCATATTCACTCCCTCCATGGCATTGACTTGGCGCAGATTTTGAACTTGTTTAAGTTGCGCCTTAGCTAATTGGTTCATTATTATTGTGGGTTTGGAAATGGCTTGGCTGTGATCATCTAATGGAAGTATATAACATTAGGATCACCTTGAGGAATATTAGCCCGGCTTTGTCATGCCGAAGAAGTATCGACCATTTCATCAAGAACATCACAAGCTGCGTTGTATTGAAGCTTTATAAAATTACCACCGGCCAACTGATTGACAATGCACTGGTTTGTTGTATTTATACCCCGATAGAACGTCTGTTGGATCATAAGATCATTCATATGGTTGTTGGGGCACTCTTTTACCATCGTCCGAAACCTCTCCCATATCTCATGTAAAGGCTCTGTCGCTTGTTGTTTGAAAGCTAGAATCTCATCTTGAAGAGCCGCCATATGACTAGGAGAAAAGAATTTGGCAATGAATTTATCCGCTAACTCATCCCACGTAGATATGGAATGACTTGGGAGTCTCTCCAACCAATCCAATGCTTTCCCCCGAAGTGAGAAGGGGAAAAGCCTTAACCTCAATGCATCTTCCGAAACATTTGTCTGCTTGGTCCCCCAACAATTATCCACAAACCCTTTCAAATTCTTGTATGTGTTTAGTCTGAGGCACCTATGAAGTACCCTCGTTGTTCGAGCAAAGTGAGCATGACATTGGTGATTTGGAAGTTCCCCGCCCGGATTCGGGGAGGAACTATTGCACTTGCGTACCCTTGATTGGGTAAAATTCTTGGTGCACTCTTGGTGGAGGTGGAGGAGGGTCTGGTATGTTGTCATTAACATTATTTCTACCCCGTCTTTGTGCTTGGGGTAAAACCTCCTCTTGTTCTATGTCTTTCACCTCCTCCACTCCCACGTTAATAGCATCTTGTGCGTTTAAAGCTATTGGAACCTGAGTGAATTAACACAAATAAAGTAAGTAAAAGAAGGAAAAAGAATCAAAACACAAAACTAGCCAAAAAATAGTCAAACATCGTAAAGCTCCCCGGCAATGGCGCCAAAAAGTGATCACAGCGGACTAAACCTAAGGAAGAGCGGGCGCTAGTACTTTTACCCAATAGTGGTATCGGGGTCAATTTTCCACAGGGAGCTTCAATTTGGATTTGAGTGTTTGTATGGTTTAGGACTGCATTTTGGCTCCTAATTGATCTTCTAACATTTTTGGTTTTCTTTTGATTATCTACTACAATTTATCAACTACTAGCTTAAAGCTATATTATGCTAAGAAATTGATTCTAAGTTGTATGCAATATAGAGAAAGGCACTAGGTTCGTGGCATGTACGTAGGTGGTCAACTAACGTGTAGAGATTCCTAATGCAAGAATGATGATTATGGGACTTATGCTACAACCGTTGCACTTTTGCACCCACTCTCACACCTCTCGATAGAGAGTGATTTTGCCCAATTGACACTCTCGAGACCAATTGGGTAGGCCAATTTGCCCAAGAAACTTAGGTTTCAAGTTGGGTAATTACTCTCTCAAGGATTAACCCGTTAATTTGGACTACCGTTCTCATGGGTCCATCTTAATTCCTTGTTGGAATTAATCTTGAGGTCATAGATTCTCTTTCTCAAGAAGATTCAAGACCCACAAAGCTAGACATAGTGTTTGCAACCACCAAATCTTAATGAAAACATAAGATTAACCCAAATAACAAATACCCAACATCATTCATGCACTAAATAATCACACCCATTAATTACCCACACTAGGTTGAGCCACAACCCTAGCTAATGGGATTAGCTAGACATAGTTTAAACAGAAATTGAAGAAATAGTTGATGAAATTGACATAATAATTAACTACAATGTTAATCTACTCAAATCCACGTTAATACAAGAAGACATTGCCCAAAATAGGCTAAAACTATGAAGTCTCGAGCTCAGCTGCTATCTGATACACCAAAACTTAACCTTAAAAGTAAAATATTCTATTTATACTACACATGAAAAACCTGACAAAAATACATCTGAGGGTCTGGCGCGGATCGCACAGAAATGACGCGCGGCCGCATAGGGGTTTGGGTTTTCATATTTTGCTTCTGACACTGGGGACACAGACCGCACAAATGCGACGCGTCCGTGTTGGATGATGGATGCAGACCGCGTAGAAATGGAGTGCCGCCGCGTAGGTGTTTTGGTACAAATCCACCCTATCTGAACTTCATCCACATGGACCGCACTGATTAGGTGTACAGCTGCATGGGCTTTTGCTTTGAATGACTGAGTCTCTGAACACTCATTGGCACTGACCGCATGAAAAGGGGCGCAGACCGTGCAGACTGATATTGAATTTGCATAGTCTCTGAACTATCCTGCGCGGCCGTGTGGCAAAGCAGTACGGACCGCGCAGGTTGACATTGAAATAACCCAGCCTCTAAACTCTCCTGTGCGGCTGCGTGGCAAAGTAGTGCGGACCGCGCAGGTCATCTTGTTCCCACTTCAGTTGTCTTTTGACACTTGGAAGATTTCACTCTTTTTTGAGCCGATCTTTGATATTTGTCATCTTGTCGCTCAAACCTACAATCAAGCATAATTTGTAAGCATTTTGGGACTAATTTATGGCAATTAATGCACAAATCTTAGGTAAGAATGGGTATAAAACATGTAAAAATCACAGTTATCCTCAGCCGATACCCTCATCTTTTCACTACTTTAGGTATGTTCTCTATGATAGTTCGAGTACGAACGAATGTTTAAGTGTAGGAGGATGTAGCAACCCGTGCGGTCGTTTGTGGAATTTACGCCTCGTCCCCCCATTAAGTACTTCCCCTAAGTTTATTTTCTGTTATTTTGGTTTGTCGGGACGTTCAGTACTAGGATTCTGAGTGTTTTGGGACACTTAGTCCCTAAATGAGAGGCTTAGTGTTGGAAAGTGGACCATAGTCAGAACGGTGTCAAGACGACCTCATAATGGAAAACTGATGGTTCTGTTAGCTCCGTTAGGTGATTTCGGGGTTGGAAGCGTGTTCAAAGAGTATTTTGGGAGCCCGTAGCTCATTTAGGCTCGAAATGCCAAAGGTTATATTTTTAAAGTTTCCGGTCTGATAGCGAGTTTTTGATCCAAGGGTCGGAATGGAATTCCAGAAGGCGTTGTAGCACCGTCATGTCATTTGGGACGTGCGTGCAAAATTTTGGGTCAATTGGACGAGTGTTGGTTAGGTTTTAAATGGAAAGCGTGTTTTGATGAACTTCAAGTTCTTAGGATTGAATCTTTGATTTAATAGAGTTTCCGGTGTTGTTTTAGGTGTTTTAAGGATTGGTACAAGTTTGAATAAGGTATTAGGTGGTATTGGTGATTTTGTTTGAGGTCCCGGGGGCCTCGAGATGATTTCGGGTGGTTAACGGAGTAAAACTTTGAAGTGTGCAGCAACTGAAGTTCTGTCATCTGGTATTTTTGCTTCTGCGGCTTGGGAACCGCAGAAGCAAACCCACGGAAGCAGCTTATACATCGCAGAAGCAAGTCTGCCCTTTTCTCAGGAAATCGTAGAAGCGGTGCCCTATCCGCTTATGTGGGACCGTAGAAGCAGTTGTATGTTCGTAGAAGCGGACTCTGGACAATTAATGAAATCCGCAGAAGCGGTCCCTTGTTCGCAGTAACGGAAATGACTGTTCAGATATAGAAAAATTTGAGGGTTGAGTTTCAAAGTTAGGAAAACCAATTAGGAGCTCAGGAGAAGGCGATTTTGGGTAGATTTAAAGAGAAGATCATTGGGTAACGTTGTTTTAATCCATTCTTGTTATATTTCATGATTATATAGTTAATTTTACCATTAAAAATTTGAAGTGAGGACCAAAATTTTGATAATTTGGGTAAAACTTCATTGGCTAAACTATTGAGTTTTGAGATTTGGGAGATTTTTATATGGTTAGACTCGTGAGAGTACGAGGGTTCTGAAAATGTGAAATGTATTCAATTCTAAGACATTTTCCTAAGGGGCGTTTTGGTTATTTTATCTATTTTCGCACCTTAGCAGTTCACTTATTTGCGATGTTATTTACGCTATGCAATTGGATTGAATAGATTTGGGCTATTCAGAGTTGGATACTCGTGGCAAAGGCGTGGTTCCTTAGTTGATTTTGTACCTGTTCGAGGTAAGTAGCTTGTCTAACTTTGTATGGGGGACCTTTCCCCTTAGGACATGATCCTTGATATTTGAATGGCTTGTACGTGACATGACGAGCGCGTACCTGAGCTAATTCTTGTAAACCCGTTTCTACTTAAAATATCTAAATTGAGATTTCTGTTACTTGTTCATTTTAGACTGGTAGTTTAACTTGTGCTAGCTTTGGGAAGCATGTTTAGCTGACTTACTTATTTTATCGGTTAACCGTATTATGTGCACTCTGTGAAGCATGTTAGGCTAGAAATTTCTATTACTTGTTCGGATTTAGAAATTATTCTTAGAATATGAGTTGTTGTTGTGTGTTTAAATTGGGACTACGGGACGGTTTTCGGGAGATCCCCTTGTACTTGACTTGTTCTGGATTGAGGGTGCGGGATACCAAGAGATCCCTATAACATGTACTTATATATTGGGATACCAAGAGATCACCGGCTTGCTTATTAAAGATACCAAGAGATCCTTGGAATACCAAGAGATCCCCAGCGTATATGATGAGGATACCCAGAGATTCTCGGGATACCATGATATTGCCGGATGCGATTCCTTGTTAAAATTATCCTTTCTTGTATTCCTACCTTTGTTTTCCATTACTGTTTCCATATTTATCTGGATTAGATTCTCGTTGTATACTTATTTACATTTTTTCCGTTATCTTGTTATTTACCATGTTTATTCTCAGTAGGCCCTGACCTTCCTCGTCACTACCCTACCGAGGTTAGGCTTGGCACTTACTGAGTACCGTTGTTGTGTACTCACGTCTTTTCTGCGCATTATTTTCATGTGAAGATCTAGGTACCTCCGTTCCGGCACACTACCAGTGATTTAGGAGAGTTCTCGGAGACTTGAGGTATATCTGCCTCGTCTGCAGACCGAAGAGTCTCCCTCTTATTCTATCATGTAGCTTAGCTAGTACATATCTTATTTTTCATTGATTTAGATACTGCATGTTAGAGCTATATTATGTACTTTAATATAACTTGTGTTACCCGTGAGTTTCCAGGTTTTGGGATTCCGTTTTACAATTTGTGGTGTTGAAGTGTATGTGCCAAGCAGCAAATTATATACCTTCCATAAGTTACTTAGTTGTAATTTATTATTCCGCAAATGTTTTTATTTTCACGATGTTAGGCTTACCTAGTCATGGTGAGTGGATGCCGTCATGACGTGTTCACGATTGGTGGACTAGGGTCATGACAACAGCAGAAGCATCAATAATGTTAGCACAATAAGTATATAAAATTTGTAAATATTTGTGTAGATCAGAAATACAAGTTTCAACATTAGGAGTTTTAGTTGGTCCAATATCCATATAAACATATAAAGCAGTGATTAATTGAAAACAAGTGGCCGTTTTTATAAAAGGATTTAAAATAGCACCAATTAGGTAAATAAGGGAAATATGATAGAAATATTTCTTAAATTTATCTAGCATAGCAGACCTATATCCTTCTTTCGTGTTGAAATTACAGTAAAAGAGAAATTTCAGCTATATGTACTAAATCATCTTCAATAGTATGATAATAAGCTCCAGAAAACTCAAGTGTAGCTACATAAAAGTTTGGTAAAATTTTCGTAATATATTTAATGACATCTCAAGTTCTAGATATTAACAAACAGTTAGGATCAATATAATGAGAATTAGCAACTTCAGTTATAGTAATTTTATATTTATAACAATATCTTAAGAATAAATAAGTATAATTCCACCTAGTAACTATTTCTTCAAGTATGAGTCATGATTTTAGTCCATATTGTACACATTTATCCTTAAATGCATCTAATCTAGCACTTCTATTATTTTCTTGAATTACACCAACAGTTCTTGTAACTAAAGTGATCTCATTTCTATATAATTCAAGGTCACTCTTAACCATTAAATTATAAATATGACATGCACTCCTCAGATGAAATATTTTAGGAATTGGTGGGTGTAGATGTAATTTTAATAGTGTAATAGCAGCATTTTTGTTAGAAGCACTATCAATGACATACACAAAAAAATTTCTGAAAGATTGTAACGTATAGCAACTTCATGGATAGTATTACTTATTAATGCACAAGTATGACTTTGTTCTTCATCAACTTTAAAAGCAATAATACGTTTTTGTATAAAGAAAATTATTATCTATCCAATAGCATGTAAGAGTAGAATAACCATTTCCATTAACAACACAACCAATATCAGAAGTAAAAAAAATCTACAAGAAAGACAGCCGAACAAAGAACCGATATATGCCTAATATTGTCCAGAAAGCCTAAAGATATCAACTCTACAAGTACTTCTAAGAATACCTTTACACAAAGAGTTATAAATTCTTTGAACATAAGCAACAAGATATGGTGAAGCAAAAAACTAAAAGATAAACAACCTAAAACAATCATTTTAGCTAATTCTTCCAGATCTTTCACTATAACATATTTATCCATTAAACCGCTAGTACCCAGGTTAAGTTCTTATTGTAATATAATTAATTCGTAGTCATAGCAGAGATTAAGACACAATTACACAATCAATCTAGAGTTAGAGTCTAAGAAAGCGTACCGTTAAACCCCATGGATTCAGCAGGGACAGAAAATGGCGATTAAGCCTGAAACCAACTTCCACAATCCACTAGTTGCACGCTCTCACAGCCCGGAGAACTTGACTGATGGGATGTCTACCGTTACCATGTATTTAAGAGGAAAAATACGCTAAGATTTTCTAATAGCTAGGGAAAGGTGGGTTGGCCTCTATTTATAAAGAGTGTCTACCCATCACAGGCCAATAGTTATCGGATCTCACCTATCCACAAACATAATTTTTATTATTAGGCCTTTTATTTATCTACCATTTGGACCATGTCACTATCCTTTCAGGCTATAACCAATTAAGGTAAGTCCAAATTCCAACATTCTCCTACTTGGACGCCAACGTTAATTGAGGACAAGAAAATAATTTTAAAATATTTGAGTTTTAAGAAAGTATTTTGAAAAACGATTTTAGACTCTACAGTGGCCACACTACTCACACAGACAAGGATAGAATGAACCATAGAACAATCCATTCAGTCTCAATAGAGAAGACTAACAATGAATCATAGCAGGCATCACACCATTTTAAGGTATTAATTCTTTCTATGACCACATATGCTACAATTTCAACCAACATGGATCAAACATATGTGTTAAGCATATTATCTTTCTAATCAAGGTGAATAGATTCACACCTCTTAGAAAGAAATAATCCTCCAAGTAATATTATAACCATATCACATTAGGATCCTCCAAATCAAATGATATAAAAATCATATCACCTTAGGAGGTTTATCTTGTGCTATGGCGCCCAACACGAATGCTAGGCAAGACCGATCATCTAGACACTCTCAACCTGAATACAAAATCTCAGTACCAATTGATTAAGTGAATTAAGTAGTTAACAAGAGTCATGATCTGATAGTAAATAGAAAACAACACGGGAAAACCAGAAATACTGTCAAACAACTCCCAACAGATCTAGGGTCACAAGTTTAAAGCCTTTAAATACAACCGAGTAATAAATACTCAAAAATACATAAGTCTAGGATGCGAAATCATAAATGGATAAGGGGGAGAAGTCGGGTCCTGCGGACGCCAGGTAGCTACCTCGACAACTCCAAAGTACTTTGAAAGACAGCAAACCGCTCAACTAAGATCCCGACGCACCTGAATTTACACACATGGTGCAGGGAGTAAAGTGAGTACTTCCAACAGAATGAGTAATAAGCATATATAATGACTGAAGATGAGAATCCACATAAATACCACAATGTAAAGCTATAACTAACAATTTAGCATAATTAACGGTGGAATAGCAACAAAACAACAACAACAATAACAACAACCCAGTATAATACCACTTAGTAGGGTCTGGGAAGGGTTGTGTGTACGCAGACCTTACCCCTACCCTGGGGAAGAGAGTCTTCTTTTCTAAATTGGGCCTTCGTGATGGATGTCAATGCAAAGGTTTCTACCATTAACTCAGTTCCGGTATTGAGGGACCTTTCGAATTCTCCTTATGGCCGGGCATGTCGTCGAGCAAGGTTGTGGATTTCGGTATTGATTTGGTGTTGGGCATCGTATCGTACGGCTCCGGCAGGAGTTATAGTAGTGGAAGGAGCAGATTCAGGCTTTCTTGGTAGTGAGTTTGTTAATAGACCGATGTGGGTACATGTTTAGCTTGAACTGGCTTGGTTGGCCCTGAATTGTATTGAGGGATAGGTTGATTCGATTGTTATTGAGCTTGTTAGTGATCTGAGGAGAGCTATGAGTTGTTTTTCAGTGTTGTGAGACATTATAATATGTTAGATATGGTCACATGTGGTGCAGATCTAGTGGGGATTCATAATGAAAGTCGAGCGGGAAGAGTAAGTGGGTATTGCTCGATAAATGGAGTATGGATTATGACCTATCGGGTTGTATGTCGTATGTTATTTGTTTTACCGTGGGTGTAATAAATTGCTTTGGTTCCAGATACAAAATTGTGTGTGGCTGTAGATTTTAAGCATAGTGTATTGAGGAGTTTTATGTGTAACAGTGTTTGGATAGGATCGCACATTGTGGCGAGGCCACGTGGAGATATGACCTTTCGGGGGTAGATGCAGGTGTTCTATTTCTATGATGTGAGACGGGGTCCCAGCCTTATGTTGTGATGGTACTGATGATCTTGAGGTACAGCTCTTTTGTTTGAGTCATTTTTCATAATTTGAGTATGTTCAGACATGGTGCGCGTATTATGTAAGTTGTGGCTTAGTCCTGTATTGAGGCGTCATATCATTAGAGTGGTGTGTTGGATTTGAGGTGATCATTGGGGTCACTATTGAATATGAGCGGATTTGATTTCAGCTTATTGGAAGGATAATATCGAGGTTCGGCTCGAAATATGCAGTGGTATTAGTCAAAAGGGAAGTGGCTTCATGAATGGTTGATTTGAGAAATGGTTATGGTTTATTGCGTGTTTCATTTATCGTTGGTAGCATATGAAAGTGTTGGAGTAAGACCTTAGTTGAAAAGAGGTTTTCTACCGGTATTTGGGTGTTGTGGGAAACTACTATGGATAGAAGTTATCGTTTCGAGTCTTTGGGTTATGTAGTATATCATATGATTGCACCTGAGGTTGCAGGTGTGGGTTATTACAGCTGGTTCGGGCTTATTCTGAGCATAGATGTGTGGTTCTGATCTTGTGTATGATTTCGGAAGTGCAATGTGGTTCTAGGGTTTATGGACTAGATAGATTGACAAATTTCAGCTATATTATGTTATCATACCTATGCGAGATAGGGTGACGTGGGATCACCCTCGGGTATATGCTTGGTAAAGTTATTCAGCTACTGGTTGGCTTATAGGATAACTCTAGGCACGCTCGAGGATGAGCGTTTGTTTAAGTTGGGGAGGATGTGACGGCCCGACCCGTCGTCTCATGAGTTACCACCCCGTTTCCCCTATTTTATGCTCCTTCATGTTTCAGTATCAGCATTTGGTGTGTTAGAGTTGAAATCGGTTTTGGTAGGAAATAAGACACTTAGTCTCTTTAAGGAAGGTTTGGTTTGGAAAAGTCAACCGGATGTTGACTTATGAGTTAGAGGACTCAGGTGTGATTTATGGTGATTCTTTTAGCTTCGGGGAGTGATTTGTGACTTAGGAGTGTGATCGGAAGTGAATTTGGAGGTCCGATATAGAATTATGCTTGAATTGGCGAAGTTGGCATTTTGACGATATCCGGTTGATAGGTGAGATTTTGATCCAAGGGTCGGAATGGAATTCCGAGAGTTTTAGTATCTTCATTAATTGATTTGGGATTTGTGTGCAAAATTTCAGATGATTCAGATTGTATTTGGTTGGGTTTTTGATCGGACGCGTGTTTCAGAAGTTTTGGAAGTACTTAGGCTTGAATCTGATGTGAATTGATGATTTTAGTGTTGTTTGATATGTTTTGATGACTTGAATTTGTATGATGTTTTGGGATATGTTAGTACTTTTTGTTGAGGTCCTGGGGGCCCTGGGATGATTTCGGAAGGCTAAACGGAGAGTTCAGACTTGGAAATTGCAGCAGAAATATGTAGCAGCTGTGCAGGCCAAGTTTCGCCTTCACGTTCGCATGTGGTCCATTGTGTTCCCGGAAGGCTAATTTCTAGACCATCGCGTTCGCGTAGGAGGAGCAACCTGTGCATCGCGTTCGCGGTCAATGGGACGCGTTCGCGTAGTGGAGCCCGCTAAAGCATCGCATTCGCGAAAGGTTAATTTGGTCAGTGATTTTTTGGGAATCGCGAATGCGAGAAGGCCCTCGTGTTCGCGTAGAAGGAATTGGCGCCTGGGCAAGCCTGTTTTGACATTATTTCATCCGCGAGCCAAGTCTTATTTCCACTATTTTTTAGAAACCTTGGAAGCTTTTTGACGAGGATTAAAAAGGCTTTCGACTGGAATTTATTGGAGGTAAGATTTTTTAACTTAAAATACAATTCTATTGTGAAATTGGCCTAGAAATTCATGAAATTTAGCTAAGATGGAAGAACTAGGGCTTGGGAATTTGATATTTTAAATTGAGGATTTGAGGGGTCATTCGAACTCCGATTTTGGTATTCTTAATATGTATAAACTCATGGGGAGATGCGGAATCTAATTATAAAAATTGAGTTTCGAGAAGTGGGACCGGGGCTCGGATTTTGGTAATTTCGGTATTTGTGCCCGTTATTGATTGTTTTCAATTGGATTTTTTTCCTTAGTATATTGTGATGTATTCCTTGTGGTTTTGGTTAGATTCGAGCCGCGTGGAGGCCGATTTGAGGGGCAAAGGCATCGCGAGCTAGAGATTTCGTCGGTTTGAGGTGAGTAATGATTGTACATGATATCCTCAGGGTTTGAAACCCCGGATTGCACATCATAGTGCTATATTGAGGTGGCTTGCACGCCGTATAGTGGGCATGGGGTAGAGCACCGCTGGGGATTGTGACTTGGTCCGTCCCGATTGATGAATTTACCGCGTGTTTGACTAGGATTTATTTGTTGTCATTGTTGTTTGGGTTGATTGTCATATTTGGGCTTCGTGCCAACTATTTGAATCTTTCGGGGATTATTTTCACTGTTTCATCACTGTTTTGACTTATTACTTGAACTCAGTCATACTGTTTCTCCACTATTTTACAACTCAACCACTTTTACTCAGATTTGAGTCTTAAATGATATTATTAAATGATAATTTGGGCTGAGAGCTACTGTTTTACTAATGCCCAAGGGGCTTGTGATGATATTCTGACTGAGTGTGACCGAGGGCAAGATGTGAGGATACAATGAGTAATATGAGGCCGAGGGCTGGATGTGATAGTTATATATCGATCGGGCTGCACGCCACAACGATACTTATATGGATCGGGCTGCACATCGCAGTAGTGTGTGTGTGTGTATATATATATATATATATATATATATATATATATATATATATATATATTGGATCGGACTGCACGCCGCAGTGATATAGCGCTTGGGGTGTAGGAGCCTCTCTGGAATCTGCACCCTCACAGTGAGCGCGGGTACCCATATGGATCGGGTTGCATGCCTCAACGAGATATGGATTGGGTTACACGCTGCAACACTATGTGGATCGGGCTGCACGCCGCGTTGTTACTATGTGATACTGTTCTGAGAGTAATTTGAGAGAGGGAGCCCGAGGGGCTGGTACAGTTTGAGATATTGCAAGAGGGGCAAACTTTTATGTGCTCATCTTGAAAAGATCATTTTCAAAAGAGATTTGAACCGAGCCAAGATATTTATTAAGATTTCACATATTTCACTATTTTCTCAGAAAACTGTACCCCGCTTCTATACATCATGTTGGTTGCTTTACGTGATTACTTGCTGCTCAGTTATTAGTTACTTTTATTACTTACTGAGTTGGAGTACTCACTTTACTCCATGCACCTCGCGTGCAGATGCAGGTATTTATTCACCCGGTAGGGGTTTTGAGCCGATTGAAGATTTTGCTGTCGCAGCTGAGCAAGGTGACCGCCAGCGTTCGCGGCACCAGATTTCTTCCTTGATGTCTAAATTATATTCTGTATATTATTGGCTTTGTAGCTGTATTTAGACTCCTCTAGATGCTCGTGACTTGTGACACCCCGGTTTGAGTTGTGTTGTTGTACCTCCGCCAAGTAATATTATTGAATCATCTTTAAAATTGTTTATACATGTTATCTATTTTTTTGAAAATGGCAAATAGGGTTAGTTGGTTGGCCTTCTCTTCACGAGAGGTGTCATCACGACCGGAGCGGGGTTTGGGATCGTGATAATTTTCGTAAGGGATAGGCCGGAATAGCCAAAAATGCCAAAAAAAATGGTCGTTTCCTAACGATCATTTTTGAATTTGACCGTCTCCAGCGGTCAAAAAAATTGCATAATGATAATAGGGATGGACCGGGCTGTAGCTCGGTAAAAACTCAATCGTGGGTTGCTAGGCTTACCGGGTTCCGGGGCACTGGTTACCAAAAAAGCTCGCCCCCCTCCGGCTAAACAACTAACCCTCCGCAACCAGTCCCACCCCTTGGTAGACCTGGCTGACCCGGGCTGAATCGGGTCGAACTTGGTTGGCAGTGGGCTGGCCCGACTCGTTTAATAAATTTAGGTGAAGCCCACTAGGCATTTCAAATACTGTTCGATAAGTCCATAATGCATGATCTAACTTTAAAATCGAATCCTTACGTAGGTACATCAATAATTATTTTTTCTCAAAATCTTTTTTAGTTCTCTTAGAAACCTCGACATTACTATTGGTTTGTGGATCTATTAAGCATATTTTGTGTGTATTTAATTTATTTTGACTAGGCATCGAATTAAAAAAGAAAATCTTTTAAAATTTATCATCTAAAATAAATTATAAAATATTTATATAATTATAAAATCTTTCAGTAATTAGAATTAAATAAGAATTTAAAATCAAATTATATCTAAATATACGTTTATTATTTGAAGTGCATCACATATTTTAAGACATAAGTATTTGTTTGGTCAAGTGGGAGAACATGGGCACCCAAGTGCACGTGCATTACAACATCAAAATCGTACTAAATCACAACCTAAACCCCATCCAACAGACAAATTCACTAATTTTCACGCGTTTCTCTTTTTTTTTTTTTAGGGCTTAACCCCGAAGGGAGCCCTTCCCAAAATTCTCAACGGCCAGGGGCGAACCCGGACCGAAGAAAGGGGTTTGGAAATAGTTTACAACCAGCAATAGGCGCGCCTCGGTTAGAACCTCACTAGCTGCGTCATTGCCCCAAGCGCAAAGATTTTTTTTTTCACGCGTTTCTCTCTTCATTTTTCCAGAATATAAATCTACCTCCTCATCACATCATCTCTCTCTCCCCAAAAAATCTGTCATTTGCTACTTTCTCTCTCGTCCATTCACGGGGCATCCACCAGTTAAAGGTACCTTCCTTTTCGCCGCATCTCTTTTTTCTCTCTTTACCTAAACCTATTATTTTGCGAAAATCTCTAATCACCATAATTTCTCCTATGTTTATGTTATGAAATAATATAAGAACAATAACTATAATACAAGAACAATATAGAGAAGTAGAGAGAGGAGTATTCTTATTGATACTTTGGGATGATTTACGTAAGACCCCTCTATTTATAGGCATAGAAAAGACTTAGCCTCAAAGTAAAACTCTTCTATAAGATAGACATTCACTCTAATTAGAATTCTATTTATAACAATTTAGATTTAGTAATTTTTATATGTATTTATTAAGTATTTTTGTTTGGTATGGAAGCCCTATGGCGGTTAGTTATGGTATTTACTGTATGATATTATTGCATACGATTGTATTTATGTTTCGTATGTTTAGATAATTATTTACGCTATTTCTGCTGGAGCTATTAATGCTCTATTGTTTTTGTTTTTATTTTTGTCTTTGTTTTTGTTCTACTGCTGTTTTTCCTTTATCCTATGCGCCGGGGGTCGATTGGAAACAGCCTCTCTGCCTTTCTGGGTAGGGGTAAGGCTTGTCTACATATTAGCCTCCCCAGACTCCACCTGGTGGGAGTATACTTGGTAGTTGTTGTTGTTATTTGGTATGGAAGGTGAAAATCTCAAATATTGAAAATATTCTTCTTTTTTCTGTATTGTTTTTCAGGCTTTGTTCAGTAAAAAGTCGAAAATGAACAAATTTGCATATTATAGTCAAAATGCCTTGGTGGGTTTTGTTGGTGTTGGAGAGGTGACTAACGGCGTCGTTTGTCCTAAGCCTCGTAGGGGTGGGCTATTCAATCCTCCATTGCTGCAATTCAAGTACGTTTTTTTCAGTTTCATAGATTAATTTTTTTCCTCCTTTTTGTGCTTTGTTTTTGGTTTATTTATTTGGGTATTTCTACTTTTGGGTGTTTTAGCAATCAAGAAATGGAGGGTTGTGATCTGATAGCTGGAACTGAGCTTCTCGATATCATTCTCACCAAGGTAATTACTAATTAGTGACTCATTATATGGTTTTAATTAGTAGTATTTTTTATCTCTTGATTGGGATTTTTTGGGAGCGGAGCGTAGGTTCAGAGTTTAAGATGATAATTTGTTTTATTTAGTATTATTTTATGATAGTGAATTTTCTTAAAAATACGAGTAGTGCATAAAATGAAGTGGTTTAAGTAATATTTTAGTACTTAAATACTAATAATAAAAAGAAAAAAGTTTGTCATATAAATTACAAGACTGAGGAAGTACATTTTACTCTGTATACTGATAGAAAAAATGGTCTATACAAAACTTTCCTTTTCCCTATTGTTCCATGTTCTCTGTTTTATTTTATTGATTCACTCAACCTGTTTAATTTTTCTGGAAATAGCCTCTCTGACCCTCGGGTAGGGGTAAGGTCTTCGTACATATTACCCTTCCCGATCGACTTATGGAATTATACTGGGTCGTTGTTGTTGTTGTCGTCGTCAACCTGTTTAATTTCTTTAGCTACTAATAGTGTATTTTGACTGAGAGGATTTAGTCTGTTAACTTGAGTGCTTAAGTCAATTAGTTTGAGCTGAAAATTTCTGATCTCTGTGTTCAGGGGAGATACGATGATGAGAATTCCAATTTACAGTTGGCTTCATATCCACCATTTTTTTGTGGGTCGCCGCCTAGCAGGGCTTCAAATCCCCTGATTCAAAATGCCTACTTTGGCAGTGACAATTTTGTACCTATACCACAAATCCAAGAATCAGCAGCAGCAGCTGCACCACCACCACCCTCCTCCTTCTCCGGTCGTATGATCGGAGGTGGCTGCGTTCGCCTGAAGTTCGGGAACAATTCAGCTCCTGTGAGGATTGAAGGGTTTAATTGTCGTGGCAGCTGCAGCATCTCCGCTGTTGCTTGGGTATACATATAATGTTCACTTACTCAGACATGAAAAAAAAGAGCAGAATATTTTTTGGAGAGTGCGAGAAACTAAAACCAATTCGTTTAGCTTTGTGTATATAGAGTGAAAGAAAGAGGATAATCCTCTTCTGCTGATTCGCTGTTGAGTTTTGTTCTGCAATTATTCAAATACCTGTAATCTGTATATTGTAATGAGGTGATGAATGAGTGTCAAGTTGATAATAGGAAGCAATAACTTGAGCTTTAAGAGGGAGAGAGGCTAAAGATTGTCATCTTTTCTCTGGGAGTATTAGGATTCTTCACTATAATTAGGGCAATGTATGAGTTGGGAGTATTTATTTAGTGTAGTGTGAAGACTCAAGAGACACTTGTTTAGAAGAGATGGTCTTCTTAGAAATTCTTTTCATCTTGTATTCTGCTAGAGATATTTTTTCGTTTTCATTTTCAGTAAGCTACTGTGTTGTTAATACCTTAGCTGTTTACCTGAGGAGACATGTAATTATTTAAGGAATTACATTATATTACAGTTATCATATAAATATTTTATATTTTTAGTGTAATAGCATATTACTATATGTCTTTTTTTTCAGTCGTCAATTCATAGTTTGTTATTTGTAGTTGGCTCTATATAAAGTTTACAAAGAATAGGGCAACCAAATGGACAAAACATTCTGTATTGATGCGAGATTTGAGGAAGGATGCACCTTATGGGGTGTGATTTAATAGTTTTAGTGTTGCTCCAAAACTCTTTAAAGTTTACAAAGAGCTTTAGTAAAAGTCCACACAGTGGCGTTATTATCGCCGCTTAACTTGGGATTTTAAACTTAACGATATGACATCTCTCCTTTGTTCGGCATAGGGAATAAGTAAAGATGCCAAATTGCGCAAGACAAGCTGGATCTGATGGTGAAATATTGGAAACTACGTGGACGGATTTGTTTCTTAGGTTATTTGCTTTGAGCATCTCTTTGGGTTTGGTTGCTTGCCGGAAGGAAGGGCTATCAATAAGGATTTAAGTAAGAAAATTTTACTTTATACTCATTAATTTTAAATTATTTATTTTTTAATGTTCATACTCAAATTATTACTATTTCTATTCGTGAAGTGCAAACTATATACCCGATTAAAATGAAATATAAGTAGAAGAAACCTGATAAGCAGAACAACATCGAATATGAATTGGGAAAGGAAGTCAGCACGAGAGGATTGGTGCTTAGAACTGTAAATGGAGTTTCATTCTTCCTCTATTTTTTTCTTCTTCTTCTCTAAAACCATTAATTGAAGTTAACACTTCAATTCGTTTCCATTTCTATTATGGGGTTTAATTTTAAAATGATTTCTCTTATTGTAGTATTATGGGGTTCATTGTCAATAGCAATTCACACTTATTTCTCGCTAATACCTTCTTCTTTCGTTTCACCCAAACTCGTTTTTGGAGATTTATTGCAAAAAAATTCAAATCCACCGTTGAAGGATCTTGAAGCTTGAAACTCATAATTTGGTTTGTTTGAGTTTTTAATTATTTTGATCCGATCCTACATGGGTTTGTTTGGAAAGTTGATTGGAGGTTGTAGCTAAAGTTTTAGTCAATTTGGTGGAGATTTTGTAGTAGATTTTAGAAGTTTGGGTTGAAATATAGCTCAACAAGAGAAGAAAACGAATTTGTATTGTATACTCAAATAGTATACAAATATACCATTTTGGTATACAATTCATTCCAACTATATACCCTATTAGTATAGCTATATACTATATTGGTATCATATGCTAGTTGAATCCTTTTTTGGTTGTATTAGTTGCATTTATTAGTATAATATTTGATTTTCTTTTAATAATAGTAATATACTTCAATATCTTGAAATACTTTATTACATTAATATGTGGTACACTATTTTTTTGTTTCTCTTTATGCATGTGTGTTATGTAAAAGTAGTATAGTCATATAGTTGCCGAGAATTAACAGTAAAATCGTATATTATGATGGTATAGCTATATGTCATAGTGGTATCATATAGTAGTTTGAACATTTTTTTTGTTGTTTTGATTTTAAGTGAATTCTATCAGAAATTATTTATATGAATGTGATTTGCAGTGCTGGAAAGCTTTTGTGCTTATGGATATAGATTATGTGTATTATGTAATAGTTTTTATAATTATAGGCAATTGTTGAAACGACTCATACAAATATATACCATGTTAGTATATGGAATGAGCATGTTGCTTTGCGAATATTTAGCTTGCAATGCGAGCATGTAATTTTCACATACTTTTATTATATCCTTTAATGTTTTGGTACATTAGTATAGTCACATATAGTTGTAGCAATATTCTAGAGCAATCATATACTCTGTTGGTATACATGTATACCTTATTGGTATCATGTGCTACTAGAAGTCTTTTTTGCTACTGATATTTTTATAGCATTTCAATATTTTATTATCATTTCTATTCTAACTAGTATATATGGAGATTTAGTGGCCATAAATTATATTGTCTTGCTCCATCACTGGTTAGTGTTACTGCTAATGGTAGAGTATATACTAATATTTGGAGGGAAGGAGATCAAGCTTTCCATGGCAATCATGTGGAATTAAAAAAAGAACAAGAAATAAAGAAAAACATAAAAATAAATAAAGTAAAAAAGGAGTAAAATTTGAGTGTGAAATAAGTTATGGTAAAAATAACAATAATACGATTTGGGCAAAAATAAATAAATAAAAAAGAAAAAAAAAAGGAAGAAAATGAGAAAAAAGAAAAGAAGCATAGAAATTAAAAAAAATTGTAGAATAAAAAAGATTCCCCACAAAAATTACTATGGATAGGAAATGTTAATTAGTTTATGGGTAGAAAAACAAATGGGTAAACAAGAGTAAATAATTTTATTTTTGTGGGTAACTGTGTCAAAACCCCATTTAAGTTATATACATCGATAAAATATAGAGTTTTTGCACCATTAATAGATTTTAATCTATGCTATCAAATTAGTTATTATTTTTACCAAATCATCAATTAATGTTTATGAATAGGTTTACCTATTTTTACTTAATAAATAACCTAATTTTATAAAGAAATTATACCGTAGCTATATAGAGCTTAAACTCAATTGTCACGCCCCGAACTTGAGCCTGGACTAATACGACACTCGGTGCCTGACTACATGTGACTGCGCGAACGAACTGGTTGGCTGAATTAACATGTGTATCATAACATACTAAATGCGGAAGATAAATAAATACGTGTTGATATACTGAAAGTCTGAATGATAAAAAAATTAAAGTGTGAAAATACTAATACAATTTTGTAACATATTTATAGTCAACATAGCTTAATATGAATAGTCTGCGACTCTGTCTAGCTCTTACTCTAGTCTATGAAGCCTCTATTGTAGTACTGAAAATATTGTCTATCTGTAAATATTGAAAGATTGTAAAGTAATGATAATACCCCGAAAGAACTGGGGATCACCAAATAGTTGGTACGAGAATCCTAGCGCTTTGAACCATCAACATGTAAATCATTACCTGCATCGTAAAATGCAGGCCCCTGACAAAAGGGACGTCAGTACATTTGAATTGCACTGGTATGTAAAGCAACTGAAGAAAAAATTATAAATGTTGAAACTAAAACTAAGCTGATAATTGAGAATTTGATAATTGATAACTAAAATGATAACTATTGAAACTAAAACTGAAATAATAGCTGATAACTGATAACTGAAACTGAATAAAGGAAGTAAGGATATATACTCCCTCTTATGAATGATGAACAACCTGTTTATCTGAATATTAAACTGCGGCCTCATGCCCAATATATATATGTGCACAAAATGTGGCCTCGGGCCCAAGTATACGTATACATAACTGCGACCTCAGGTCCAAAATGCATAAGTATAAATTGCGGCCTCAGGCCCAAAGATGCATAAAACATAAACTGTGGCCTCAGGCCCAAATATAGGTGTTCGACATTCATGGATTTAAAATTAGGAATTGAGAATCACACTGCAATACATAATAGTGAAATATTGAATCACAGTGAGTTACATGATACTGGAATACTAGATCATACTGAATACATAATACTGGAATATTGAATCATACTAGTTACATAATACTGGAATACTGAATAGGACTAGAATGAGACTTGTATTCTTGAACTGGTTATGAACACTAAAACTTCAAATGTTCATGACATGTTGAGTAAGCTATACTGAGACTTAGAGACATCAAGCCCATGTCTATATTGAATACGAACTGAGCTCACAACTTTCAGAATGAAAGTCATGAACGAGTTATAAAGCTAGAGAACAGAAGTTCTACAACTATTCAAGGAACTAGGCTTAACTATATTTCTGAGGCAATTGATACGTCATAAAATAAACGTAATGTAGGGAGAATCATTTACATTCTCAAACATAGAGAGTTAGCCTCACATACCTTAACTTCATTCTCTTGAGCATGATACGACATTCGCTACCCCTTTCAACTTTAATCTATATCAATACAATTCAAAGGGATCCCAAATTAGCAACAATATCCATGTTTGGTCACTTAGGTATTTTATCAAACACTTGGTGAGTATAAAGCTTCATAATCCCTATTAATGGTATTTTTACACCCAATAACCGATTCTCTTGCTCTTGGATAAATTCTAAAGTATCAAATGGTTATAATCAATATTATTCTTTATCACCCATAAGGTAAAAAACACCCTTAACCAATAAAGTTTCATTAAATAAATATCGTCCAATCTCTATAATAATTGTGTAATTAAATTGGGAACTTATGGTTTCCATACCAAGAGTTTCAATACTTATATTCCCTTAATAAATCCATACATGTAATTCTAAGGGTGTAGGATTACCCTTTTGGAAGAAATCTTGCAAAACCCTCCTTTGAGATCTTGAAGAAATCTCTTGAAGATCTAAGTATTTTATGTGTAGATTTCATCAATACTAGTGTATAAATGATGAAATTCCCACCAAGATAATGGGGATTGCTTACCTTGAATATAGGAGGGTTAGAGATCTTGAGAGAGTGGAGGAAAACCCTAAAATTCATCCAAATGAAGTGGGAAAAATAACCCCCGAAGGTTTTATATCAAAATAGGGTCGGGTTAACAAAAAAACGAAGATTTGCACAGTCGCGATGCATGGAGCGACGCAAGGGGAGGCGTGGTAATGAAAAATGCATTTAGAAACGAAATTTGGAGGTGCTCTTTTAATTTACAGAGTCGCGCTGCATGTGGCGGCGCGGTAGTGTAAAATTATGCGATGTTTTTAGTAATTTGGTCATAACTTCTGGTAGGAGTGTCCAAATGACGAACGGTTTGAAGCGTTAGAAAGTAGACTCAAAAAGCTTTCATCTGATAGGTTGTGAATCACATAATACTTTATATAAATACAGATATACTCATCCAAAGTATAGTATTATGCGTGCTCATTTAGAATTTTAGTCTATAGTGTAATTTTTCAACTTTGCTTAGACTTAGGGCTTTTCTTGGATCCCAAATCACTTATGATATGCCTCGTACGCTTATTGTCATAACCAATTGATAACCATCATATTAATTCTCATTTATTTTATCCACAACTGATTCAAATTTACGGGGTGTTACATCAATAACCAATGATAGCCACACTTTAATTGTCATGTCGGATATCTACTATCTTTCATCGGTACTTATATCATGTAACTTTGCCGATCAAAACTTTGACAAGTGAAAATAGAAATCATTTAGCATTTTTTTATGTTTGAGATTTGAATCCAGTTTTTATACTCGGTTTTTACTCAACTCACCCACCCATGGGTGCTACTCCCTCCGGTCCAAAATAAGTAATTTTTTGGATATTTTCACACAGATTAAGGAATTTACCTTTTAGAATTAATTAGCAATGAAATTGACCATATTAACCTTTAGTATCACACAAGTACTTCTAACACATACTCCAACACTATTTACTCCAAGGGAAATGTAGGGAAAAAAATAGTTAATTCATTCTTGAAATATGAATAAATTACTTATTTTTTATCACAAAAAAAAAACTAAAAGTTTATTTATTTTGAACCAGAGAGAATATTTGCTTTTGATCATTTGATTTGGTTGAATTGAAAGTCAGCCCAAAGAGAGTGTTAATTGCGGACAACTTCGTCTAAAATAATAGGCTGGCTTTTGCTAATGGTTAGAGACAATAGAATAAAAGAAGGGATTTTTTTATATATATACCATATCGTAAACCTTATTACCTCCCATGTTTAAGGTTTGTGTTTATTATATTTAAGCATACCAAATTTCAATTTATGTACCATAATTCAAATTAAAGGTATAATTATTGCTTCATTTATTCTAGGCATGATTTTAGGAGCATATATTCCTTTTTTCTTTTTTTCCTCTTCTCTTTCCTAATGGAATTACTCATTTTGAACCTCAAGTTAGGAAAATAAAAGAACTTGCTATATGGAAGAAATAATTAAGAAGAAGCTTTTTTGGTTTCTCCTTGTTATAACGAAGTAAACAAAATATGCAAGTGGCTCGTGTCGGTATATACCCATTATTGATGAGTACGGTCGAACATTACGAAGTAAACAAAATACCAGTCTAAAAATCAAATAATGGATTAAATAACATAAATTGGGATATATGTGAAGACATAGTTAAATTTTTAGGACAATTTTGCTTTGCTATTGCACACTTTTCTAGTTCTAATCATCCAACTAGTAATTCTATACTTATTTATTTGAATGACATAGCTTCATTATCAAAATTAAAATTTTGAATATTAAGAATTGATTAAATTTGGTATGATTAAATTTTTTTGACACAAGATTGTAGTTTAATTGTAGTATAAAATGTAACAATACAATTTAACTATAATTTACAATTTATCTACAAATTATCTATATTTTATCTACAATTCTACAATTTAACTATAAATTCTGAAAAAATATGTCTTCTTCTTCTTCGACATAATTGTAGAAGACTTGTAAAAGTTTTAGTCTTCCCAATCTACAATGTATCTACAACTTATCTACTATTTATCTATATTTATCTATAATTTATCTACAATTCTACAGTTTAACTACAATTGAACTACAATTTAACTACAATTTCTGGAAAAATATGTCTTCTTCTTCTTCGACTAGTTTCAATATGAAAATCAGTCAAAACCAAGTCTAATCTTCATCAAAACCCCTCAAAATTGAGATATAAACTCCTAAACATATTTTGAATTATTTACAACAACACCCAATCCAAACAAATAATGATTTTTGAAAATCCAAATTTGAATTCAAAGCTTTCAAGCTTTGTAATGGCTATCAATGGTGGAAAATATATGGAGAAGGAGAGAATTATGCTGCAATAGATTTTCTTCCGTTTTAATTTTCGAAATTAATGGTGATTCTATCACCATTAAATGTGATTCCTACAAATTTGGAGCCTTTTTCGGGTAGAATCTATCTATTTTTGGTTTGGTACAATTTTTGTAAACAAAACATGGTATAGGCGGGTAAATACCAAACCATACACAATTTTGATAATAAGGTTTGCTATATAGTATATATAGGTAAAAATCCCATAAAAGAATGGCAAGTTGGTGGGGCTTCCCCTTGCCCCTTTGTACTTTCCAAGAAGGGTACCATACAACTAACAAACTTTGAGAATGCTATGTGCCGACAGTGTTGTCGTGGCCGGACCGGATTGGTTCATGCGAGGAAACAGCCCGGTTGTTTAGTGGGCTGGCAAACTAGGCTGCTAGTGGGTTACGTAATTTCGGGTTCTAGTGGCCCTAACTAGGTTTGGACTTATCCGGTTCGAACTGAGTCGTTTTTTTAGGAATTTTACATATTTATATTATATATCAAACCTTATTATCTTCATTGTTTAAGGATTGTGTTAATTATATTTAAGGATACCAAATTACTATTTATATACCATAATTCAAATTAAGGGTATAATTATTCTTTCATTTATTGTATGCGTGATTTTAGGATTTCATTTTATTTCGTTTACCGGCCTCTCTCCTCCCACCCCCTCACACCCCCTACGATTTACCTTCATTTAACCTCCCCCCCCCCCCCACTATTTACCTTTAGTTTTTCCCCACTTGAATTCCCACTGGAAATAATAATGGCAAAGAGTTCGAAATTCTTTGACCTCTTTTTTTTGCAGTGGTTAAAGGTTATTGGTAAACACATTCGATTGAAACTCGAAGAAGAAGAAGATATATTTCCAGATTTTGTAGATATTTTGTAGTCAAATTAGAAAAATTGTAGATAAATTGTAGGCTGTTTTTTGTAGAAGATTTTGTAGAAGCTTTAGTCATTTTGGATTTGAGAAAACAAAAAAAAGAATGCATCTACAATTAGAATACAAATAATCTATAATTTATCTACAAGATATCTACAAAATAGATACATTGAATTTTAATATCCAAATTCTCGTTTCAGTTGTAGCATAATTGGTATTTTCGATATAATGGTAGAAAATTTATAGAAGTTTTAGTCTTCCCAATCTACAATGCATCTACAATTTATCTACAATATATCTATAATTTTATAATTTAACTATAATTTATCTATAATTTCTGGAAATATGTCTTCTTCTTCTTCTTCTTCTTCTTCTTCTTCTTCTTCTTCTTCTTCTTCTTCTTTTTCGAGTTTCAATCTGAAACACAAAACCAAGTCTAATCTTCACCAAAATCCCTTAAAATTGAGATATAAACTCCTAAACATATTCCTAATTATTTACAACAACACCCAATCCAAATAAATAATGATTTTTGAAACCCAAATTTGAATTCAAAGCTTTCAGGCTTTTTAATGGCTATCAATGGTGGAAAATGTATGGAAGAACAGATTTTTTCAACTTTGGAATTTTTGACATGATTTCGTGTAGTTGATAGAGAACAAACGAAGAACAGATACAGTTTCGACAATTTGAGTAATGATGTCGAAGAAGAACAATTTTGTATTCTACAATTTGTACTGTGTTGTAGAATTAGTAAAAGAAATTTGATTACTGGAGCTTCTGAAGCTTGCGTTTTTTTAGAATTGTAGTTGAATTAGAGAAAAGACAATTATGTTATAGAAGGAGAGAATTGCGCAATTTGTTGAATTGTCTTTCCGTTTCAAAACTCGAATTTAATGGGGACGGAATCAAACGCAGATTTTGTTCCTTCATTTTAGCGTGTTTTTAATGAAAAATCTACCTATTTATGGATTGGTATATAAATTGTAGTAAAAGTGTGGATTGGGCGGGTAAATAACAAATTATGAATATTTATGGTAATAAGGTTTGATATATAGTATAGATAGGAAAAAATTCCCCTTTTTAAACGTACTATATTTTCTTATTCCATGTAATTGATACTTAAGTGCTTGCAAACTTCTAAATAATAAAATTAGTATTTTAAGACATAAAATTTAACGCACTTTAAAGTGTTAAATTTGAAATTTGAATTTGAAAATTGATATTAAGTGGCAGCATAAAATTATTTAATAAAACCAATATGTAAGGATCAAACTTCAAAGGCTTTCATTTCATATTTTCATTACATAATAATACTTCAAATTAACTTGCAAGTTCTTTTTTTTTTAACTTGCAAATTAAAATTTTACATTTCACAACAATTAAAAATTTAGTGTTTACTACTGCCAAATGCCAATAAAAGCAAATTGTCTTGTAAACTAACACATTAAGCTTAAATAAGTTTAATAAATTTAAAATAACATAAATTGTCTCAAATCAACTTAAATACGAATTTTTGGAAGACACATTTAGGACAATCTTGATATATTTTCTTAAATCATGTGTCCTCCCATTTTCAATGAATATTAAAGACTCGACCACAGTTCTTGCATACTACTTTGCGAATTTATTCATTTTCTTCTACCACCTCAAAGTGTTCCCAAACATGTGAGTGCACTATAGAAGCACGGGGCATGATTAAACCTGTACCTAACAAACCATACTTCACTTAATAATTATAATTTTATAGTGGCTCCGTAAATAATTGATAAAACTTGAAATAATAATTAATTGAAAACTTGAGAGCAATAGGAAATTCAATAATCAAGAGGGAATTGAGAGAGAGAATTGGAGTACAATAAAAGAGTAACAACAACAACATATTCAGTATTATCCCATACTGTAAGGTCTGGGGAGAGCGGTTTGTACGCAGACCTTACCCCTACCTTATGAGTATAGAGATGTTGTTTCCAATAGACCATCGGTTCAGGAGAGCATAAGCTAAAAAAAGAGCAAGTTGTGAGAAAAATAAAGAAGAGGGGGGTTATTTATAATTTTTAACAGGCTAAAAAATAATATATCGATTATTAGAAGTGGGTGGGCTATTTTAGTAAGGGGTAGCTGAAATAGCTAAAAGTGCAAAAAATAGTTATTGCCCAACAAACATTTTTTATTTTGACCGTTGGCAACAGTCAGAATTTTAAAAAAAATGAAACGTAAACTGGGTTGGACCAGGCTGGAACACGAACCCGTGATCGGGTTACCGGGCTAGCCGGGTATCCAGTGCACCGGTAGCCAAAAGGCACGACTCCATCCAGAACACCCCTACCCTAGCCAACCCGTCCTTTCCTTACCAAACCGGACTGAACCGAGGGAGGGGAGGGGAGGGAAGTACACAGTTAGCCACTAATAAGATATGTATTTTCTTTTAAGCTACTATTTAAAATGACTTTAGTCTTTAGCCACTGCTTTAATAAACTTTTACCCGCCCGGACGAAAAATACCCTTATGCTCATAAAGTTCAGGACCAAGTATCCTCAACTTATGAGCTGTTACTGTAAGTTCAATACTAGTTGTCCTTAATTTATGAGTTTGTAAGTCTAAGTTTAGGACTACATATCCTTAATTTTTCAACTTGTAAGTCTAAGTTCAGGACTACATGTACTTAACTTTTGAACTTGTAACTCGAACTTCAGGACTACATGTCTTTAATTTCTGTGCTTGTAACTCTAAGTTAAGGATCAAGTATCCTTAATTTTTAAATTTTAAAATCTAAATTTATGACCAAATGTCCTTAACTTATGAGCTTATTACTGTAAGTTCAGGACTAGCTGTCCCTAATTTATGAGCTTGTAAGTCTAAGTTAAGGATAACATGTCCTTAGTTTTTGAGCTTGTAACTCTAAGTTCAGGATTACATTTCCTTAACTTTTAGCCGGCAATTGAAACTATTTACATTTGATAGCCGCAAAAGCAAATTAATTTTGTATATATATATATATATATATATATATATATATATATATATATATATATATATATATATATATATATATATATATATATATATATATATATATATATATATATATATATATATATATATATATATATATATATATATATATATTCAAATGTGTATATTTTTATATATGTACAAAAAAATATACACATTTAACTGTTATTTTAAGAGTGTATAATATATAGCGCTTTACACAAAATCAGACTCTTTAATCAAGAAATAAGGGAATATGACGAGCACTGCAGCTACATATCACTGCAACCTTTTGGGAAGTTTTGGCCAACCAAATAGTCCGAGTGTTCCAATTTTTGAAGGAACTTCTAATCACAATACATATCTTTAGACAAGTAACATCAACTTGAGACTTCTAGAGAATCTGTTTGACTCAAAAGTTATTAAATGCTTTTCGAGCAAATCAATCGAAATAAATCAAGGGTAAATTCTAATTAAGAATAATTAACTCTAGATCCGAGATGAATGCTACGAATTAAAAGATATGTTTGAATATAAATGTTGATGGCTATTATGATCAGATTTGATAGCATAAATAAAGATGCATTCAGTAACAAAAATATGAGTAAAGTAAGAGCCGGTCTTTATGGAGACAGATCTTCTTTCTTTTCATAAAGATGAATAATAGATGTTTACAAAAACTTCATGACCCTTTTTGGATCTGATGAAAGTATTGGATCACATATTCTCTCCTTTTTCTGGAGATGTATCAACAACAACAACAACTACCCAGTATAGTCGCACAAAGTGGGGTCTGGGGAGGGTAATATGTAGACGGGTCTTACCCCTACCCGAAAAGGCAGAGAGGCTGTCTCTAATCGACCCTCGGCTCAGTGAAGGAAAGGAACAACAAAAACAAAACAACAAAAGAGTATTAGTAACTTCAACATAAATAGCGTAAATAATTATCTAAACATAAAAACCTAAAAATAGAAACATAAAAACTATAAATAAAATAACATGCAATAATATCAGACAGTAACTAGCATAAGACAATCCAATACACAAATCATCTATGAATAGCCCCGCCAAGCCTCACCCAACCCCGGGTGAGGAGTATGAAAAACTCTAGGGGCCCCTATCTCACAACCCTGATACTAGACCTCCATACTTTCCTATCAAGGGTCATGTTCTCAGAAACCCGCATTCTAGCCATGTCATGCCTAATCGCCTCTCCCCAATACCTTTTAGGCCTCCCTATGCCTCGCCGTACACCGACCATTTCCAGCCGCTCACAACTCCTCACCGGGGCGTCAGGAGTTCTCCTCCGCACATGCCCGAACCACCTCAACCTCGCTTCTCGCATCTTCTCATCCACCGGGGCCACCCCCCCACCTTCTCTCGAATAACTTTATTCTTAATCTTATCTAACCTGGTGAGCCCGCACATCCACCTGAGCATCCTCATCTCCGCAACCTTCATCCTCTGAACGTGAGAGTTCTTCACTGGCCAGCACTCCGCCCCATACAACATGGCAGGCCTAACCACAGCTCTATAAAATTTCCCCTTGAGTTTCTATGGAACTTTCTTGTCACACAGGACTCCTGATGCAAGCCTCCACTTTGACCACCCCGCTCTCATGCGATGAGTGACGTCCCCGTCAATCTCTCCGTCCCCCTGAATCACTGACCCAAGATATCTGACACTGTCACTCTTGGCGATGACCTGTGATCCAATCATCACGTCCCTGCCTACTTCGCTCGGCTCGGCGCTAAACTTGCACTCCAGGTATTCAGTCTTAGATCTGCTTATTTTGAAACCCTTAGACTCGAGAGTCTGTCTCCATACCTCTAACCTCTCATTAACACCGGCCTTCGTCTCGTCTATCAAGACTATGTCATCAGCAAATAGCATACACCAAGGCACATTCCCCTGAATATGTCGGGTAAGAGCATCCATCACCAAGGCAAACAAGAGAGGGCTAAGTGTCGATCCTTGATGGAGCCCTATAACCACTGGAAAATAGTCTGAGTCGCCACCCACCGTCCTAACCCTAGTCTTAGCTCCATCGTACATGTCCTTAATTACTCTGATGTAGGCTTCTGGCACGCTCTTCTCCTCCAAGCACCTCCATAGCACCTCCCTTGGGACCTTGTCATACGCCTTCTCCAAGTCGATAAGCACCATGTGCATGTCCTTCTTCTTATCCCTGAACTGCTCCACCAGCATCCTGACAAGGTGGATAGCTTCTGTAGTGGAGCGACCCGGTATGAAACCGAACTGGTTCATAGATATAGATGTCATCTCCCTCACCCTCACCTCGATCACCCGCTCCCAGACCTTCATGGTGTGACTTATCAATTTGATACCCCTATAGTTGTTGCAGCACTGGATGTCACCTTTGTTCTATGACAAGGGCACCACTGTACTCCACCTCCACTCCTCCGGCATCTTTTTGGTCCTGAAGATCGCATTGAACAACCAGGAGGGCCACTCCACTCCTGACCTACCCATGCATTTCCGGAACTCTACCGGGATCTCGTCAGGCCCGGTCGCTCGACCCCTACTCATCCTACGCAAAGCCCCCATGACCTCCTCCGCCCTAATGCGTCTGCAGTACCCAAGGTCTCTATGTTGCTCTGAATGCCCCATCTCCCCTAACTCTATGTTACGATCCCCCTCATCGTTTAGTAAGTCTCGAAAGTACGCCTGCCACCTCTGCTTGACTTGAGACTCCCACATCAGAACTCTACCATCCTCGCCCTTGATGCACCCAGCTTGGTCAAGATCACGCGCCTTCCTTTCCCTTTCTTTAGCTAACCGGAATAACTTCCTGTCCCCGCCTTTATCCCCTAATTCCTCGTACATGCGACCAAATGCTGCATTTTTTTCTTCCGTAACCGCCATCTTTGCTTCTTTCCTCGCCGCTTTGTAGATCTCCTTGTTCGCTCTCCTTTCTTCCTCGCTTGTGCTCCCTGCCATCTTAGCAAACGCCGCCTTCTTCGCCTCCACTTTTCCTTGTACTACATCGTTCCACCACCAGTCACCCTGATGTCTGTCTGAATAGCCTTTGACTACCCCGAGCACATCTCATGCTACCTCCCTAACTAAGTTCGCCGTCTCTGACCACATATCATCCGCTTCCCCAAAACTCCTCCAAGCTCCGCCCTCAGCTAACCTCCTCTCCAACTCCTGTGCTTTCTCCTTAGTCAAAACACCCCATCTAATCCACGGTTGTCCCCGAGCACCCCTCCTCTTCCTCTTCACCCAGACACCGACATCCATCACTAGGAGTCTATGAAGAGTGGAAAGGGACTCTCCCGGAATAACCTTGTAGTCCTTGCACATACCCCTATCGCTCCTTCTGAGGAGGAGGTAATCAATCTGAGTCCTCGCCGCCGAACTTTTGAAGGTGACCAAATGATCCTCCCTCTTGTGAAATGTCGAGTTCGCAATCAAAATCTCGGAAGCCCTGGCGAAATCAAGCAGTGACGTGCCTCCGTTCCTAACCCCAAAGCCGAAGCCACCGTGCACCTCACCATAACCACCAGCATCAGCCCCAGTATGACCATTAAAGTCCCCTCCAATAACTAACTTCTCAGATCGGGGAATACTACTCACTATATCATCCAAGTCCTCCCAAAAGCGCCTCTTAACCCCATCGTCTAAGCCTCCTTGTGGCGCGTAAGCGCTGATGACGTTGAGAACGCAACCCCCAATAACCAACTTAATAGACATTAACCTATCATTCACTCGCCTAACCTCGACCACGGGCTCCCTTAGATCCCTATCAACCAAGATGCCCACTCCATTCTTACCTCTCACGACCCCAGAATACCACAGCTTAAACCCGTCTACATTCCTCGCCTTCGACCCTTTCCACCTAGTCTCCTGGACACAGGCTATGTTAACCCTCCTCTTCTAAAGAACCTTCGCCAGCTCAATGGACTTACCCGTCAGAGTGCCTACGTTCCACGACCCGATCCTTAATCTATGAGCATCCGCTACCCTCTTCCCACCCTTGCCTCCGGCCCTACCCGCAGAACCGCTCCCAGCCCCCCTGCTCGCCCCTGCCCCCACCCCTGCCCCTCGAGGACATGACCTTACTCTACCATCTCCCACCGCGGCCACTATCCCCAGCCGATTACGGAAAACAGTGATGCACCAACGTACTACAGCGGAATACGCAAAAGGATGCAAGCTAGAAATCGATAAAGTAAACCACACACAGGGTGCTTAGATAGAAAACGTAAAAGGGTGTACAGAGTAAAAAATGGAGGTCGGGAGGTACCAACTCCCAATGGAAAAACCTGGAAGTATGCTTTGATTCACCTGATATCAACTACCGCTAGCTCTTGCACACTTCGTCCGGTATTGCTTTGCTCTTCGCGTCCAAATGTCGTAAGCTCTCCTTGTCCGCCGCGGCTTGTACCTGAAAAAAAGGGGAAAGGGGAGGGGCTGCCTAGCTCGGGAAAGGGGAGGGGTTGCCTTAATGGGGGTCGCCGGAGAGGGGTGGGTCGCCGGAGTTAGGGTTGGTAGGGATAGGGGGTGAGGGTTGGGTAGTGAAGATAAAGGAGAGAGAGAGGAGAGAGACAGAAAAGAGAGAACTTACTTAGGGGGTCGCCGGAAAAGGGTTCTCTGGAGGGGGAGGGGGCCGCTGGAGGAAGGGGTCGCCGGGGGGAGGGGGAAGAGGGGGGCTGGGGAGCTGGGGAGGGGGCTTGATGGAAGTTGATGTTAGAGAGGAGAGAGAACAGAGAGACGTTAGAGAGGAGGCTTTTGAGCTTACTTCTGGAGATGTATGTTTACATATTTTCTAGAGAAAGAAAGAGAGAGAGAGAGGGGAAAGTCCCCCTTTTTTACAATGTTAGGGACTCTTTTATATAACAGGAGACCCTCATCCAAATAAACAAAAAGGTATAATTTACAGAGAATATTCAGTAGAATATTCTTTTTGAGTTTTTCAAGGTAGACTAGATGCTTCATGGCCTGTACGTCCACGACCGTTTGATAATGGTCCGACCTTGATGTGTACGTCCACGTATGTGTACGCCCACGACCGTTAGTGACGGTCCGACCTTAGGTATGTACGCCCATGACCTTGGTGTGTACGTCCACGACAATTGATGACGCCCACGTCCTTGGTGTGTATGTCCACGACAGTTGACGACCCCACGTCCTTGGTGTGTACGCCCACGACGATGATCCGACCTTTGGTGTTCACACCCACGACCTTGGTGTGTACGTCCACGACCTTGGTGTGTACGTCCACGGCTGCGACTTTGTACCGAATTTCTCTGATCTAATTTTGACACATACAGTTAGTCCCTCCGCTTATTGAGGTAGTCTCTTGGTCGAGCTCGATGAGCGAATTTTATTAATCGTAGTTCGAGAAATTCGGATGAGAGTTTAATTTGAAACAGACCATCGGTGGAAGGTAGATGGCCGAGTAACAAGTTGTGGAATATTCCCACGGATGACTGTAATGAACAATAGTACCAACAAGGGCAGCAACCGGCGAAGGAGGTTTCAGCTATATGGCTTCTCCTACAGATAGGTCAATTTTATCTTCCATATATTTAACTGCTGGTTCATCCGAATGAACGTACACCATTTCATGGCTGATTTTCGTGCCATTTTATCACATAGAGATCAGAAAACACACCGCTATTTTCAAGCTTTATTTGGATATCAAGGTCACCATATAATCTGCCATAATCACTTTATGGAGAGTAGCCCTTCAAAGGGATATATGTCAGGTGATGAGGCAATTTATCAGTTTCAGGCATCAGGTGCCACGTGAATTGTATGCCCACCAAAGACGAGAAAACATTCTCTTCACTATCAAAGGCACGAGAATGTCATAAAATGACACCAATTCTCTTGACTTTATCTGCTGCAGACAAAACCTAAATAAGATCCGCCACCGATCGTCGAAACTTCATAGCAGCGTAAAAGGAGGGTATTTAAATTTGAAGGGTAAAAGTCGTTGCTATCAGGAGGAATGTTGATTCGGGCGAGGCAGAATGTTGATTCGGGCAAGGCCGAATATTAGTTCAGACGAGGCCGAGTATTGATTCGGGCGAGGCCGAATGTTATTTCAGACGAGGGCGAGGCCGAATATTACTTCGGGCGAGACAGAATGTTGATTCGGACAAGGCCGAGTATTGGTTCGGACGAGGCCGAGTATTGGTTCGGGCGAGGCCGAATATTGGTTCGGGCGAGGCCGAATGTTATTTCGGGCGAGGCCGAATGTTATTTCGGGCGAGGCCGAATGTTATTTCGGGCGAGGCCAAATGTTATTTCGGACGAGGCCGAATGTTTTTTCGGACGAGGCCGAATGTTTTTTCGGACGAGGCCGAATGTTTTTTCGGACGAGGCCGAATGTTTTTTCGGACGAGGCCGAATGTTTTTTCGGACGAGGCCGAAAGTTGTTTCGGCCGAGGTCGAATGTTGATTCGGGCGAGGTCGAATGTTGTTTCGGGCGAGGTCGAATATTATTTCGGGCGAGGCCGAATATTATTTCAGGTGAGACCGAATATTATTTCGGACGAGGCTGAATGTTGATTCGGGCGAGGCCGAATATTGTTTCGGACGAGGACGAATATTATTTCCCATTTCGGGCGAGGCCGAATGTTGTTTCGAGCGAGGCCGAATGTTGTTTTGGGCGAGGCAGAATGTTATTTTGGGCGAGGCCGAATGTTGATTCGGGCGAGGCCGAATGTTGATTCGGGCGAGGCCGAATATCATTTGGGGCGAGGCCGAATGTCGTTTGGGGCGAGGCCGAATGTTGTTTCGGACGAGGCCGAATGTTGTTTCGGACAAGGCTGAATGTTGATTCGGGCCAGGCCGAATGTTATTTCGGGCGAGGCCGAATGTTATTTCGGGCGAGGCCGAATATTATTTCGGGCGAGGCCGAATATTATTTCGGACGAGGCCGAATATTATTTCGCGATGGCCCTTGGCCATAAAAGGTGTTATTTCGACTTACCGAAATGTTAACCCGTTGTTGTTCGAGCGAGGTCGAACTATGTTACACTTTGATGCCGAAGGCACTTAGCCTGAGTCCCAACGAGGTCAAAGTTCTCAAATTTTGATGGCGAAGGCTCATAGCCTGAGTCCCAGATCGAACGAGGTCGAACTTATCAAATTTTGATGGTGAAGGCACTTAGCCTGAGTCCCAGTTCGAACGAGGTCGAACTTAACAAACTTTGATGGCGAATGCACTTAGCCTTTAACTCGGTTCGAAGGATGTCGAACTTTGTTACACTTTGATGGCGAAGGCGCTTAGCCTGAGTCCCAGTTCGAACGAGGTCGAACTTAACAAATTTTGATGGCGAAGGCACTTAGCCTTAAGGGTGTTATTTCGAACGTATCGAAATGTTAACCCGTTGTCTCACTGTCAGATTTTTGGAGAACCGCATGTCGGAGTACTGTTCGCGCATATGTCATGCTGAATCCCGGCATACTTAATTTTGCTTTTACTGGAGAATAATGGGCTTACTTGCCCCGGTAACTTGTTTTCTTCATAGAACTGTAAAGCATGAGCCAACAATAATAGTTAAGGCTATTGACTGAATCTCTTCTTTTGGAATCTGTTCCAATAACAATCAAGTGTGTCCATATAAATTGGTTAAGCCATAAAAGCAAGTCATAGCCTGAGCACGACTATGAAAGATGGTAAACCGAATCAGCAGCAAAAGCGAGAATATAGCCATGCACGTTTGCTAGCTGGGCAAAATATTGTTGACAATTAACATGTGTTTTCCAGGTAAGTCACTTCCTTCCTGGGGAGTCCCAGTTTGCTTAATTTTGTTCGCATTGGAGAATACAATGTGTTTCCCGTTCGTGTATCTGGGGAATGCTTCAACTTCTATTCTATTTAATTAGAAAAATAGTCAGTTAAACCAAATGAAATCGTTTGTTACCTCGATTTGGTCGGTTGGCGAGTGGAGAGGAATGTCCACGTTCACTGCTCTGGTTATGCTTTTAGTGGCCGCTACTAGTTTGGCAAGACCGCCTGTTTTGATGTCTTGTACTCGGGGCATCTGGTCGAGTTGATACTCATCAAACTCGGGCGGAAGCTTATCAATTTTTGTCTGATATTTTTCGTAGCCGTTGTTCTTATTTGGGAAGTCCCAATGACTTGGTCGACGACGGATTGTGAGTCATATCGGAGGATGATTCGCCGTGTTCCATACTTGAGGGCTAGTTTCGGTCTTCTCAAGTGTGTTGATTTAGATTAGAGTTGACTGTCTATGCCACATTCTTTGAAACACGGCCCTTCTTTGTAAATATGAAACAATCGGAATAAATCAAGCCTGCCTAGCAGCAAGGGCGAAGAACTCCGAGATCACTTCAAGAGGCATCCCCTTGGTTCCAGGCACTTTCAAGAAAACAAATATCCATGATATAACACAGATGATAGCATATATGCCAAATACACCAGCAAGGCCAATAGAGGACAGCATCACAGGTAGTGTGTAGGTAACAATAATATCCCCAATCCAGAATACTAGAGCACAGATGGCAATGCATATACTCGGACCCGAGTTGGGAATATCCCTGAACAGAGTATGTTTTGAATGGGCCCGAACCCCATAACAAATGAGCAGAAGTACATCACAACACAAACTGTTGATATAGCAGCCATTGCAACAGTTCCCATACTCAGTAAACTTCCAATAACTAGAACAAAGAGGGCTATAACTAAGATAGAAATTGTGCCTAGCAGCAGACTCCTCTTATCAACAGAGATGCAGAAGCATAACTGATGCCAAGGTTTGATAAAAGAACTCCTACACCTGCTTGCTCAAGTATTTGAGGAGTGCAGTACATAACTCCACTAATTCCTGAGAACTGCTGAAGTAGTTGGACAATTGCTCGACATTATCTTAAGAGCAGCAAGGATAATGATAGGAACATTAGTATAGATTTGGCTTCTTTTTTTTTTTGATGCAGAAGTTCCATATTGAATGATATTTGCCTTTTTTGGTAATAGTATTTGCAACGCCTTTTCAGGGCGTGTTTATGCGTGCTTAGGTTTTGATGAGAGCATTTTGGCAATGTCCCCGTATTCATAAGCAACGTGAGTTGTGGGCTTCCGACCAAAAAATCCTAAAGCGGCACAGCATATAGCGTGGAAGAGACATGGAACTACTTCCATCCCCCATCACAAATTTTTTTTTTAAATGAAGCATGTTATTTAAACATGGCCCCTACCATCATTTGGTAGCTACATATGAACTGTCATGTACATAGTTTAAGAATACCAGACAAAACTATTCCGTCTGCCATTTTTCTTCAATCATTTTAAAACAAGATAGTTGTACTCATAAGTCATATGTCTATTATAGAAAGGCAAAAGATGTAAGCTTAAGTTTGGTTTTACATGTAGCCATAGAGACTTTTTTCCAGGGTTGCACTGCCCATCCATGTACAATCACAGAAAATGAACCATTATTTTCATTTAGGATTTTTTTTTGTGTTTTGCAATATAAGCGTGGACTAGTGTTTCCTATTCCTCATTTTCATTTTCACATTTTGGATAAGGGAAATAAATATGTATATCCGTCTATAACGATGAATCATTAAAATTGATTAATTTTTAAAAAGCCGATTAACACCAGCAAATGCCACGTGTTGCTTAAAAAGGAGAAGTGCAATAAGTTGGGCCTAATTAACGCGTTGGAGTAGGTCAACTTAAATCAAATTCAACCCAGGCCGCCCAAACAATTCAGCCCAAACCCACCTTCACAAATCACACACCCCTTTTCCCCAATTTCCCTCACCATTTCAGTCGAACCCCTACCCTGCAAAAATCAGTTAACATACAGAAGAAGATTTCAAGCTGAAAAAAAATGGGGAGGAAAAAAGGAGTAGAGTTCGATGAAGGAGCACCCGATGACTTCGACCCGAATAACCCGTATAAGGACCCGGTTGCTTTCTTCGAGATGAGGGAGCATTTGGTGAGGGAGAAGTGGATCGACATTGAAAAGGCTAAGATCCTCCGTGAGAAGCTCCGTTGGTGCTATCGTATCGAAGGTGTTAATCACCTTCAGAAGTGTCGTCACCTTGTTCAGCAGTACCTTGATGCTACACGTGGCATTGGGTGGGGCAAGGACCTTCGTCCTCCCTTTATGCACGGTCTCTACGTTACTCCCTAACACGATTTTGTATTATGTTTAGATTAAAAGTTTAGTTTTTAATATGTATTGACTTGTGAATTGCAGGCCCGAAGGTTGTTGAAGCTGTCGAGTCCGAATGAGACCCTTTTATTAGGTCTGTTATCGCAGGCATTTTATTTTTTCCCTTTTATTAGATTGGATCATTGGAAATGTATTTTGGATGACTTTGATTCGCTGATATTGTCTATTTGTTACTGTTTCCATTTTAAGACACCAAAAGACGTTGAAATTTGATTATTAATGCGTTCTCCTATAAATACTCCGTCCGACCCAATTTATGTGAGGGTGTTTGGCCTGATAGTTTTAAGAAAGAAAGAAAAACTTTTTGAAACTTGCTGACTACAACAAGCTATAGAAATTTTTGTGGCTATAAATCGATTTCATCAAGGGTAAAATGAGCCGTTAAAAGTTAAAGTTATATTAGATATTGAAAATGAAAATAGGACGATCTGAATCTGGCAGTTTTCCATTCTGGCTTCAAAAGGGACGTTTCTTTTGATGAATAAATGGAAATTTTACCTTGTCAATTTTTGGCAATGTCATTTTTCTCTGTCCCAATCTGAATTTATAGCTACACTCTGTTGGTTGCATAGGCTATAACTGCTATCTCTGTGGCTGTGTTTGTGATGTCAACCCTTTTTAGGGTTGTTATATCAACTTAGAAGTTAGATCCTTCAACCTTCCTCCAAAAAATATTTTCTCATCTTAGGCATATAGCTAAATATATAGCATATGAAATACTTCATAAAATTATACAAGAGCATATATCAACTGTATCTTGCAAAAAATTCGTCATGTTTAACTGAAACAGGCTTATCAAAGTACACATACACTGTCACAAAAACTTTGAATCATTAGCATAACTCATGCTAGTTATTCAAGATAAGGTAAGCAAATCGTATCTGCATTTTCATGCACTTGTCTCCATAAACCCATGCTGAAATCTAACTCAAAATAATAAGAATTAGAGGTAATACTTCTGTAGCTGCACTAGGCTTCTCTTCCTTATTCTTTTGGTTCCATCTCATTTTTCTAATTCACATAATGCAATTCAAGCTCCATATGACAAGCTCTGTCCATGTATAAAATTCAAGTCAAAACATGGTTAGGAGTCAGGGTGCCACAGTAATTCTGTTTTTTGCTTTTTTTTTTTCTTTCTTTTTTGTTGTATATACAGTAATTGGAATCCTAAATTATTCAAGTTTTCCTCCAGGTTCTGTAATGCAAGTCTCATTTTATTTATTTCTGATTGGTTACTTATCTATTGCTATGATAGCCTCACCCACAGTATTTCCTTTCAAATAAAACAAAAGAGGGGAAAATAACTACCACAAAGCTCGCACAAGAAATGCATTTGATAGTGTATTGTAAAATGCCAAAATGGCTCATAAATAGAGGTAAAAATTGTTTTAGATAACCTCTTTCCCCTCTTTAATCTTCCTTTTCCCGGATACAACAACCCTATTGTAGTATACTAGCACGTTTGGCCAAGCTGGAGAAATCAGCTTATTTTGAGAAGTGTTTTTTCTGAAAGTGCTTTTCAAGATAGTACTTTTGGAGAGAAGCAGTTTGTGTTTGACTAATCGATTTGAAAAACATTTTTGAGTAATAATTTGTGTTTGGCCAAGCTTTTCAAAAAGTGCTTTTAAGTATCAAATTACGAATTAGGACATGAAGAGATTTACTTAATAGTTAATATTATATAAGTAAATAAATAGTTTCAAAAATTTGTTATTAAAGATAATAATCAAGTTTTTTATTTTATTTTATTTAAGTAAAATATGAAAATAAAGTTAAGAAGTACTTTTATTCTTTCAAGATGATTTACACTATCAAAAATTATTCAACATATATAAAAGCATTCACCCCAGAAGTTGCTATATATTTGAAATCTACCCTAACAATAAGAATTTTTTTTTATAGATTAGTATCCAAAGTATTAGGTTTACAATAAGTAAGGTTATTTTGGAATATACTACATTTTGCCAATGGTATTTTTGGTAAGGAGAAAAGTCAAAACTGCTTCTGCTTCTGGGGATAAGCAATTCTTTTCTACTTCTCAAAAAGTGCTTCTGCTTCTTCCAAAAGAACTTTTTTCCCCAAAAAAAGCTTGGTCAAACACATCAATTTTAGAAAAAAAGTACTTTAAAAAAAAAAAAGCCTTTCGGACTAGGAAGAAGCTTGGCCAAACAGGCTATACAACTCAACTATCAGTTGAAACCTTGTTTTATACGGAAAAGGGTCAAAGTTGCCCTTGTAGTATCAAATATTGTTTAAAATTATCTTCCGTTATACTATTTAGTCAATTGTGTCCCTACCGTTATACTTTCGTTCAAATCTACCTCTAATTTAGACGGCTGGCCATGTGTCACTACCAGACTCAGAAAACCCTTCCCCAATTTAAAATACCCGCTCATTTCTGTTCTGGACCGTCATCCAACCCTAAACAAGTGAGCTTTTTTCATAGCATTGCTTTGAGCTTTTTTCATAGCAAGTGAAGATGAAGGTGCATTAAACAAATGTGCCTTTACATAGATTCCTTCTTTGGCTAATGATTCCCTACTTGAAGTGCGAGCCAGCTCCAAGTGAATGACCAGCAATGCATACATCACTGCTGCTATACATTGCTGGCAAGGATTTTAATGCATTCAAGGCTCCATTAAATCCAACAGATCTTGTGGTTTTGGACAAAACAACCTGCAAATAAGAAAGAGAAAATGATCGGTAGAAGAAAATGAAGGAGGGGATAGGGTAGTGGTGTTTTTCCCGTTTTCTAATCAAGATCTGTGGATCTCGCTGGTTTTCATGCTCAATGAAAATGAAGAAGAGGGAAAACAGTGAGAGAGAGTAGAGGTAGTTAGTGGTGGTGGCATTGTGATTTTTTCGGCGAGTTTCGTCGGTTCCATTTGTTGGTTTGGTGGAACGGGGTTGCTGTTTGAATGACGAAACATGAAGAAGGGAGAAAAGAGACAAAGTAGGGAGCCAGTACCGTGGAGGTTAGTTCTGCTCGAGTCCAGTGTTGTAAATAGCGCTAATTGCGTGAGGCGAGGCGAGGCAGTATCGCTACACGGCAACTGTTGCGTTGCGTTTCAAAATAGCGTCGCTTCAGGGTGTGTTGCGTGAGGCGCCACTGTAGCGAGTAGCGACTGTAGCGTCGCTATTTAAAAAAAAGAAAAAGAAAAAGGGTAAAACTTAAAATAACAGGTCGCAATTAGTGCTTGAGTTCAGAGCTTCTTCAACTTCGAACATAAAACAAGAAGAAAAGGTCGGAACTGTGATTAGGGTTCGAACAAAACAACTTCTTCATCTCAAGCTTGAGGTTTCTTCCAAGTGCCATCTTCTTCTTCATCAAGCTTCTGAGTTTTGCCATTGAAAGACCAGGTATGAGCTCTGAGTTCCCTTACTTTCTTCTTCTCTCTTTTCTCTTCTTTCTCCTTCTTCTTCTCTTATTCTTCCTTTTTCTTTTTTCCTCTATTTTTTGACGAAAAGAGCAGAAACAGAGTTATGTTTTTGTGCTCTAATTTTGGAGCAAAATATAGAGGTTCTTCACTTCCTCTTTCTTCTTCTCTTAATTGTTTTTGGCTCTGTTTTCGCAAAATACAGAGTTCTATTTTTTTGGCAAAATACAGAGGCCTGTTTTGGCTCTGTTATGGCCATTTTCGAGCTGCTTTGAAGCCTTTTTTTCAGAAACAGAGGCTGCTTGGAGGCCCTTTTTTTCAGAAATAGAGGCTGTTTTGAGGCCCTTTTTTCATTTATTAACTTATAGTCTTATATAGTAGAATTAATTGCATATTGACTTGATAATTTTTGTCTACAAAACAACGTTGAAATGGCGTCATCCGATAATACTAAACGAGATATAGCTTGGAATCTACTATGAGTCTAACTATCGATTGAGTTTTTAATTTTTAAATTGATATATTTATTAATATATTATTGTTATTGAGTTTTTAGCTATATATATAATATTTTATTTTTGGTATAAATTGTCGCCTCATATCAAAAAGGCGAGCGTTTCGCTGCGCGCCTCTAGCCTCACTGAAGCGTGCCCTCGTCGCTATTTGTCGCCGTGCGCCATCCAAAACACTGTGCTCGACGAAATTTTCCGGTGAAATGCCATGGTTTCTGGCTATTTTGGTATGAGGTATGGGAAAAGGAGAGGAGAGAAAGGGTGGAGAGGTGAGGAGTGAGGGGTCGTATCTGCTGGGATTATATTAGGTTCGGGGTTTTAAGGCGGGTAACGGGTCAGATAAGAGAGGAATCAGATATTTTAAATTGGGGATGGGTCAATTGATTCTGGTAGTGACACGTGGCCAACCGTCTAAATTAGGGTTAGATTTGAACGAAAGTATAATGGTAGGGTCACAATTGACTAATTAGTACAACGAAGGATGCTTTTAAACAATATTTGATAGTACAAGGACAATTTTGACCATTTTCCGTCTTTTATTAGGTTTATCTGTTGAAACCTTTGGTACCTTCTTAACAACTTTCACACCCTTGACCAGAAAATACCTAGCCAATAGGAAGATTATTTAACCCGCAATATTTCTGATAATACAATTTTCACAAAAGCTCTCTGTTTTCTCTAGAGAATTGTTGTCAGCATCACACACCGCCCTATACTGATGGTTACAAGCAAAACTAATGGAAGAAGGTGGCAGTGTTGATACTTTAATTCTTATTTTTAATCTTCACTTGTCACGTCTATGGACCGCATGATGCACCGGTTCGTAGATGTGGCCCTATGGTGAGGGAAGGTGTTAAAAATGATGTGGTAGACCTAAAATTACTTGGAAGGAAGTTCGTCTCAGAGAACTTACAATCTCTTGGGATTCATGCAAATTTAGCGAAATATTTGGCACAATGGTTAAAAAGATTGATATAAGAGAGACCTATTAGTTGAGAATATGTTTTAGTCATGTTAGCACTTTTGTGTTACGTCCTACGCTTTTATAGTAGTAGTTTAGCTTTTTAGAGATTTATATATTAGTAGAAAATATAACAGACTTCTACTACTTTTTACTTTTATTTTTTTTATATTTTGTATATTATTGGCTTGATGCTTGAGATGAGTTTATATGAAGTAACATAGTCAATGATGATCATATAGCCAACCCCAACTTGTTTGAAACTGCGGCTTAGTTGTCGTTTATCTGGTCCTCGTATTATAGTGCTCAAAACTTTAAACCTTCTATTTAAGGTGAACTTCCATTTAGTAATGGAATCAGCCAATTGACATAATAAATCTCATATATTTGGCTTCCACCTCAGTCTTCCTTTGATATTCCCTATGTTGCCATCATATCCCTCTTATACACTCTATGATCTTGCCATAGAATGCTTTCTCAACATTTAGTTAAATGTGTACAAGGCAGTTGGCAAGGGTTTGTGCAGGTTCATCAAAAGTTGAATTGTTTTCTATTTGTTTGTCCGATTAGACATAATTTCCAAAGAAATCTACGCCAGTTGAGTAGTGATAACAAATTGTTTGAGCTATCTAACATGTATTGTTCGGGCAAAGGGTTGCAACTCAAATTTCGTATTGTGGTTCTTCTCTCACTCGTATATTCTAATGGTTCTTCGTCCACTTCTACACAAATTTTGCAAATTCTCAAATTTGCTATATATCCTTGTTTTGTTGTACATACGGAGCTTTAGTGCCGTGAAGTATGAGTTTCAGTGGGTAGAAGCTCACTCCTCTCGTTTTTTGCAGGTTTGTGTTTCCAGTTAAAAGCATAAACTTCAGAGCTTGTTGGGCTACCGATTGATGAATTTGACTGTATCACTGTCTCTGTCATTCGCTGCTCTAAGACCTGTTTTATAGCTTCCTGTCTTGTGAAAGATGCCAATGGTTTGCATTGTCTTTAACTTCAGCATTTTGCTCTGGAAATAAAGATAAAATATTCATGCTCTTTCCTTGTTGGTCTCGGCTTTAACTCCATACTTGCCCTATATGTGATATCATATCCAGTGTGTCATGTTTGTCAAGACAGAATGACATTATGAATATTCTAGTTTGAGAATCTCTTGAAGTGAGGCTGTCTTTTCTTCTTCCCTCACTATTATCAGGTGGAGCCTTTTATTGAATCTATTTTGATCTATAGTTGAAATTGGAAGTTCCAGAAAACTAGTCATGCAGGGATCAAGAGCATAGTTTGCGGTTAAGTGCCTTTCTTGTTGTGCCATTATCAACTTCCTTTCAGTGGTTTAAGTTTAATGAAGTGTTGTCAAAGAGGAGAATGTGGTAGCCTCATGCATCCTCATACTCGTAGGATGGTATCATGTTAAGAGGCCAGGTAATTTTTTACCCGTCCTTCCAAGAAATACACGACGGGTCAGTTGTGTACTTGTGTTAAGGCAGTTCCAATTTGATTTTAGAAATCCATTTCTTTGATACAAGTCCATTTTAGAAGCTCTGACCTTCGAACTTAAGCCTTTTCTGGATCTGGTAGATTATTTCTATTGACTTCATTAGTTAGGATCATAAGCTAGCTTCCCTATACTATGTCAATAGAGTGAATTGTTCTCCATTACCAACTGTTCAATATGGATAAAAAAGTTGTAGCTAAGAAAACATTATCATCAAAGCCTGAAAGCTTCAAGTCATTTCTAGTAACTGCATCTTCCTCTTAAGTTAAATTTCAGTTCTCTATTAATGGAAGGTCGCAACGGAGGATTTTCCGTTAATCAGAAAATATACTGATTCCTAATCTCATTGTCAAATAACTGTCAGTCCTCATACCCCTTACTGAACTTTTGACTAATTAGGGACTAGGCTGATTGCTTTGAATTCCAATGTCGCTTTTGGGATTCCTTTTTCTTTAGGGATTTTTACCTATCTATACTATATAGCAAATCTTATTACCTCTCATGTTTAAGGTTTGTGTTTATTATATTTAAGCATACCAAATTTCAATTTATGTACCATAATTCAAATTAAGGGTATAATTATTACTTCATTTATTCTAGGCAAGATTTTAGGAGCATATATTCACTTTAGGTGTATAATTCCATTAGCCACAGTAACAAAGAATGATACCACCACGCACGCCGTTCTTCATTTTCATAACCTAAGAACACCCCAGTTCTTGAACACAAAGGAGAGACCCCCGTCTTAGGGGTATCAAGAAAATCACATTACTGTATTTTCATAACCTACTCTTAAAATAAATATCGGCTGTGTTACTATCAAATTTGTGTAGGACTAAATAACATTTCTTTTTTATTTCTTCTGTTTGGGAGGGATATTAGTCATTTATCCTTAAGTAACAATTTCTTCCTTCGAAATATAAAAGTTACGGTGGAAAACAAGAATTTGCTTGTTGATTCGTAAATAATCAACCTGATATGTTAAAAACATGTAAGAACATATATTTCTTACTAATTGTTGTAGTACTTTTTTTATTTGTAGAAATTGTATCTACAAACTGAATACATTGAATTTTAATATTCCAATTCTCATTTCCATTGTAGCATAATTGGCATTTTCGACATAATTGTAGAAGACTTGTAGAAGTTTTAGTCTTCCCAATCTACAATTTATCTACAAATTATCTATAATTTATCTACATTTTATCTACAATTTATCTACAATTCTACAAGCTAACTACAATTTAACTATAATTTCTGGAAAATATGTCTTCTTCTTCTTCTTCTTCTTCGACGAGTTTCAATCTGAAATTCAGTCAAAACCAAGTCTAGTCTTCACCAAAATCCCTCAAAATTGAGATATAAACTCCTAAACATATTTCGAATTATTTACAACAACACCCAATCCAAGGGATTTTCAATTGTAGCATAATTGGCATTTTCGACATAATTGTAGAAGACTTGTAGAAGTTTTAGTCTTCCCAATCTACAATTTATCTATATTTTATCTACAATTCTACAATTTAACTACAATTTCTGGAAAAATATGTCTTCTTCTTCTTCGACGAGTTTCAATCTTAAATTCAGTCAAAACCAAGTCTAATCTTCACCAAGACCCCTTAAAATTGAGATATAAACTCCTAAACATATTTCGAATTATTCACAACAACACCCAATCCAAACAAATAATGATTTTTGAAAATACAAATTTGAATTCAAAGCTTTCAAGCTTTTTAATGGCTATCAATGGTGGAAAATAAATGGGGAATGAGAGAATTACGATGCAATGGATTTTCTTCCGTTTTAAAATTTAAAATTAATGGCGATAGAATCACATTAAATCTGATTGCTACAAAATTGGCGCTTTTTTAGGGTAGAATTCACCTATTTTTGGTTTGGTACAATTTTTGTAAACAAACTATGGTCTAGACGGGTAAATACCAAATAATGAAAATTTTTGGTAATAAGGTTTGTTATATGGTATACATAGGAAAAAATCTCTTTTCTCTTTATGGGATTGGCAAAGAATACCATGCTTTTTTCATTTATAGCCCGCGCCAGGAATTATTTACGTCTGGTAGCTGAAAAATTGTATAAAATTTGTATAATTTTTGTATATAACATACGATATGTATATATATATATACAAATAATATATGAAAATAATATATTTTTTTAATTTTTATTTTGAAAGCGGCTATACATTGTCATTTTCCCAAGAATATTCGGCTGAACTTTGAATTCTTGCTGTCCCTTTTGAATTTACAGAAAAGGGCTAAATGTGCCCCTGTACTATTAGAAATTAGTTATCAGTAACCTTCGTTATGCTATCCTTCACTATATACTCCTGGCGTTGCTCATTTTAATATTTTTTCCCCCACATCTAACGGATCCTTTTTGGTAGACACATGGCACGATCTTAAATGCCCAAATCATTTTTTCTCTAATGCCTGAAACCACCAGAGCCACACCCGAACCCACTGTGAATTCTTCATACATGAAACGGAAAAGAGTGAAATGTGTTGCTGTACTATCGAAAATTAGTTATTAGTACCCTCCATTATTCTCCACTATCTATCCCTACTGTTACCCATTTTAATATTTATGCCCCCGCATCTAGCTGACCATGTTTTTAAGACACGTGACACGATCTTAAAAGGCCTAACCATCTACCCTTTTACCCTACCCGTTAAGCCAGACCCGGTAGCCCCCATTCATCCCTAACAAGGCTTAATCTTGTTGTCTTCTCCAAAACTCGGGTTTTGCCCCATCTGAGTCGATTTCCCTCTGTTTTCTTTCTTCACCTTTCTTTTTAAGATAATGGGTTGGATGGATGATTACTGTATTCTTGAATTGTGTACATTTATTTTAAAAATTGTAATTTATAAACGAGTTTATTATTGTGTTATTGTATGGTTTCGAATTGGAGTCCTTCTGTTCTTCTTCTTTGAAAGTCTCCATCAAATGGTAGCGTGAGTTTGTAATGAGAGTTGCATAGAGACTCCCATACAAAAGAGAAACAAATCTAAGGCTAGGAATAAATTAGCGATGCGGTAATTTGAATTTATCAAACCCACAAAACTATGCACCTTTTGCTTCTTTTCTTGAGAAGAAGAAAGTAAATTTAAACTAATACAGACGTATCCATTTTCTTAAAATGTTCTATTTTTCTACATATGCCGTTAATTGTAGCAACTCATATGCAAATACTGGTGTTCTCCAACTTCAAGGATCCAGAATGTTTAATGAATTTAAATCCTAGTTTTGGAGAAGAATCAAGATTAAGCTTTTTTAGAGGTGAATGGAGGGCTACCTGGTCAGATTGAATGGGTAGGGTAAAAGGATAGATGGTTAGATCTTTTTAAGATCGTGCCACGTGTCTTTAAAAAATGGTCCATTAGATGCGGGGCCATAATTATTAAAACGAGTAACGGTAGGGGTAAATAGTGAAAAAAAGTATAACGGAGGAGGATATTAATAACTAATTTCCGATAGTACAGGGACACATTTGGCCCTTTTCCGTACAAGAAAATCACGCACTGAAATCTTGATCTGATGCAAATGAAAATATGGTTCTGCTTCTAATTTCTTTAGGGAAGTTGAACTACAATTAGTAGTTACATATATACAACTTAAGCATGCTTCTCCTCTTGTAATAATTAAGAACTATAAGAACCACATATCAAGAAAAGTATACCGGTATTGCAACAAAACTATTAACACAATCAAAGCATCCATCCCCAATGGCGAGCTTCATTCCGACGGCAACTGGTACATCCTCCAGTGCCGATCCCATGATGACCTTCCGAGAAACTCTTTTTCAGTGGCCTCCATCACTTCTTCACATAAAACAAACCATTGAATACAAGAAAAATGAAAATTAAAGCTAGAAATAATAGTGAAGCTGCAGCAATTTTCAGACTTATTCGAAGTTCCTGAAGATGAACAATTGATGCATTTTAAGCTCACATATGTCGACCATATCTAATCAAAGTTGTTCGAAATAACCTCTTAATCTGGTTCAATCCCAAGACATTCAAGGTTCAACAATGGCGTTTCTATTTTTTTATTTTTGTGAACCGGGTTGTCAAATTTTTAGCAATGAGATTCATCTTCATCAATCCAAGTTTCAGCAGTGTACTAACAATTGAAGCTTGATAAACAATACTAATTACAATAGAAAGCACCAATTCGAGCAAACATCAACGATTTCGTCTTTTTCAAGTTCAAACTTTAAACCCACTTCTAAAGTTCAAAGGTTGTTCATCAAGAACCATATGCTAAAGAATTTTCTGATTATTTGTTCTGAATCCGCAACCTCAGATCGACTGAAACAGCTTCCTACATATAAACCTAGGAGAAGCCATAAGTACGGGTTGAAATTGTTTCGCGTTTTTGGGGATGGGTTTGGATATGGGGTCGAGGCTGAATGGGTAGGGTTAAAGGGTAAATGGTTTGGTATTTAAGATCATGCCACGTGTACACCAAAAAGGGTCTGTTAGATGTGAGGGCACAAATGTAAAAATGGATAACAACAGCGAAGATAGTGAAGGATAGTATAACGAGTGATAACGACACGATAGAAGATTCAAGAATTATTAAAGAGAAATTAAGAAACGTGCGGAAACTAAAAGAAATTAAGGAAACGGAAAAGACGGAAATTAAAGATAGATTGAATTCAAGAGAGCATTTCTTGAATTCAAGAAGTCTATTCTTGAAGTTGAATCCTAGCAACAACAATTAGCTAACAAAGAACTAATCGCCTTTGGTAGAGAATTAAAAAACAAGAGATAGATTGTGAAACCCGACCCTTTATAATAACAAGAACAACAATAAGCCTAAACTTATCACTTTTCATGAATACCTAGAAGTGATCTAAGATTTCGAAAATGGTGAAACCCGGCCTTTAAGAATAACACGAACAACAACATGCCTAAACTTATCACCTTTCTTGAATACCTAGAAGTGATCTAAGATTTCGAAAATGGTGAAACCTGACCCTTAAAAATAATAAGAACAACAACGAGCCTAAAGTTATCACCTTTCTTGAATACCTAGAAGTGATTTAAGATTTCAAAAATGATTTAATCTTACCACCTAAGTTGATTCTTAAAGGTTGAAGAATAAATCCAAGTTAACCACACACCATGGTGCAAGAAAATTCTCACATTTCTTTATTGATATTATCCATCATCCTCTTTAAAAATAAAGAAGACACCCCTTTATATAGAGAGGGAGTTACTTAATTCTACCAAAACAAAGAAGGAAAGTCCTAACTACTTTGGACAAAAAATCCTAACTACTTTAGGACAAAATGTCCAACTACTTTAGGACAAAATGTCCAACTACTTTAGGATATGATCTTGAAAGTCCAAATCCAATCTTGGAAATCTTACAAATCTTTAAAAAAGAAATAAAGTCCTAATTACTTTGGACAAAATGTCCAACTACCTTAGGATATGATCTTGAAAGTCAAAAATCAATCTTGGACTTGAAAATCTTGAACATCTTGAAGGAAATTTGCAAGCAACATGGTACCAACTTGCACTTAACTTCTAGCACGACTATTGTACACTTATTTGATATGAAGTAAGTCATTTTAATGTTATTAAAACGTGGCTTCATGTATGACTTATTAGGCTGCAAGTTTGGACACATTTTAGGTGCCAAAATGGTACAAAAGTGGGTTGATTTGGACCTTATTCAAAGGATGTCTCCTGGGATCTAATACTCTTCTTCTTGGATATAAATTTGGTCAATAATATAATTTTAACACATAGCCAATTCATATTCATTCCATGAGAATGACCTTGTTTTTTACAACTCTTTAGCTTGACATATTGTTAAAGGCCCTTTTTGAGATGTCAATCTTTCATTCTTGTCCTTGAGTAGAGTTGAGCTTCCTAGAATACTATCAACGAGGAATATTAATAATTAATTTTCGATAGTACAAAAATATATTTAGCTATATTTGGAGTCGAGCTAACTGCATAGACAGAGGAGAACTTTTCTAAAAGTGGAAGTCAATTGAATGATCAAAGCATCGGTTGCTTCCACCCGTGGCCTTCTTCGACCCCTTTTTCGTTGAATTTAGTCATTCTGCCAAACTCAGCCATCTTAGCCTCACACCTTTGCAGCCCCTTAGCCTCTTCCACAGTGTGTAAAGTACCAAGAGTCTCTATCTCGGTTGTATGGCAACATTACTTAGATTGGAGTATCAATTTTATACCCCTAATAGAAGAATTAGTTTAGCTTATAATTTTGAGTCTTTTGACTATAAGAGTAGAAGGAAAATACACAACTCATACTAGTCACAAAGAATATGTTCGTTCAGTAGTTAAGAAGAACTTTTTTTATGATTAAAAAGTAATTTACTACCAAATTTTGAATGAGTGAACAGTATATAAATTAATTTTTATATAAGCATACCTATCATTTTGGATGCTCCAAAATAAAAAGGAAAAAACATATCACTTAAAATTCACGTAAAGAATTGGTGAAACTAGTACTCATGCAAAGGAGAAATAGCCAAGGATAAGGATCGAAATAATTTGATATACTAAAGATCAATTTTCCTTATTACGTGATAATTAGTGAGTGTGTTGTCAAATTAGAATTAATAACTTAATAGAATATTTGTCATTTGCTCAAGAATTACAGTTAAGATATAGAGAAACTTTCAGAAACCACTAGGACTTAGTGATTAATAGTTAGTTGTAATTACCATTTACTATATTATTTTCTATAGCTATGATTTTTAGGGTTTTTAAAGTGTATTCGATGTATTTAAGCTACTGTATTCATGAATACAATAGTATTTTTAGGTGTGAAACATGGGAATACAACTAGGCAGATTTTTGTATTTGACTGTATTCGATTGTATTCACGCATGAAACGGGGGATTACAATTGTTTTTAAACGGAAAGTGAATCAATTAACATAATAGACTCCTAATATAACTCAACAAACTCAATTATAACACACACAATTTGTATTTCCAGTAATAAAAAAGATTCTCAACCGAAAAACACCCCCAAAAACATAGCAATCTTCAGAGAAAATATGTTGAATATTTTTCCCCGCAGATAAATACAACAAAAATAGAGCAATTATATATACATCCGAATACATAAATTATACCCCCTCTGTTTTAATTTATGTGAACTTATTTTCTTTTTAGTCGGTGCCAAAAAGAATGACCTCTTTCCCTATTCGGAAACAATTTATCTTTATGGAATGATTTATAGCCACACAAAATATATGTGCTTCATTTTACACCACAAGTTCAAAAGTCTTCTCTCTTTTCTTAAATTCCGTGTCCAGTCAAATGAGTTCACATAAATTGAAACGGATGGAGTATTAATTAAAAGAAAATATGAATACATTGATGGAATACAACGAGATAATGAATACAATAAAATCCATGGAATACAACGAGATACATTGAAATATAATTTAAAAAAGACAATGAATACAATGAAACACATGGAAATATAACGAGATACATTGAAATGTATTGAAATATTTTAACAGAAAATTCAAGTTGCTCAACCCAAACTCCATTGTCTTTGTTCAAGAACAACCCTAATGTCCTCTCGTCGAGAGGGTCGCGATTCTGACTCGAAACGCCACTATTTCTATTACCATAATACCCTCATGTGTGCTTCAAAAAACCTATTCTTTATAATTGAATTTGAATGGCACTTGAAGATTGGGACGGAAAACCCCAGATGGGGCAGAACCCTAGAACGCCGAAGAGAAGTGAAGACAGAGATTTATATAGAGTTTTTGTTTCTAAATTCCAGATTACTAATATTCTGAAGAGAAAAGGAAGGCGTAGAACCCTAGAACCCTCACGTTTCGATCCAAGCAACAAACAAGTTTCTAGCATTACAATGCTTTCCTCAATTTTTCTTTCTCATTCCCGTTTCGATCTGTACTTGGAAAATTTGAGTTCGGGATAATTGTGATTGTATTCATGGAGAAAGATGGGAGTTGAGAGAGAGAGGCTGCCTCAAAAATATGAAAGAATGAGAGAAAAACATAATATTGTATGGTCAAAACGTGACTCGTGATAATTAATAAGATTAATTATTTCTTAAACATGTTTGGGCTAACACAAGGCATAACTATTCGTTAATAATAAGCATTCGAAGATCACTCAGCATAATCAATGGGGTCACGGTGTCAGGCTTTGAACCTCTCCATGGAGAGGCAGACCAAATCAATATCATCAATAAAAGATCTTTACATTTATCCCCCTAACAAATAACACTCGTCTCTTATATTTTTCATTTGGCCGTTTGATTTATTACGATCTACTATGATTGATCCTCCATTTATTCTAATTGATTTATGCTTATAAAGTGCATGAGAACTTTGGGCTAAAAAATTTGGCGCCGTCTGAGGGGATTTCACAGCATAGTTGCGTAGTTCATCCTCAGACAAAAAAAAAAAAGAAAACACTTATAGGAAAAGCAACCCATCTTGAATGAGAAAAGGTAGCACAGCGAGTGAAGGGAACTCGAAAGCTCCGGCAAGAGTAAGAAGCCTGACTGCCTCCATCCTCAAGAAAGCGAAAGAAGAAGAAGAAGCAGTTAACCCCCCCCCCCCCTCAAGGGAGAACACGGGCGAGAGACCCTCATCCCTGTCGAAAAGTGGCACGGAACTTGGATCCATAACAAAATGGTCTCTACAAACTAGCTAAGAAGGCTACGTACAAATCAGACAAGATCTCAAAAGAAAACCTAACCCCCCCCCCCCCCAAGAAAACAAGTCAGGTGAAAAGGCGAAAGTTCAACTGTGAGTTGAACTGAGACTTAGGCTATGTGCCTTCGACAATGAAATTATAAAGGTTCAGCTACGGTTGAACAACAGCTCAGGCTATACGCCCTCGCCCAAAAATTCAATAATGAGTAGAACTGGGACTCAGGCTATGTGCCTTTGACAATGAAATTGCAAAGGTTCAGCTACGGTTGAACAACAGCTCAGGCTACGCGCCCTCGCCCAAAAATACAACTATGAGTTGAACTGGGTCTCAGGCTATGTGCCTTTGTCGACAAAATTGCAAAGGTTCAACTACGGCTGAACAACAGCTCAAGCTACGCTCCCTCGCCCAAAAATTCAACTATGAGTTGAACTGGGACTCAGGCTATGTGCCTTCGACGACAAAATTGCAAAGGTTCAACTACAGTTGAACAACAGCTCAGGCTACGCGTCCTCGCCCAGAAGTTCAACTATGAGTTGAACTGGGACTCATGATATGTGCCTTAGAAAACAAAATTGCAAAGGTTCAACTACGGTTGAACAACAGCTCAGATTACGCGCCCTCGCCCGAAAATTCAACTATGAGTTGAACTGGGACTCAGACTATGTGCCTTCGACGACAAAATTGCAAAGGTTCAACTGCGGTTGAACAACAGCTCAAGCTATGCGCCCTCGCTCAAAAATTCAACTATGAGTTGAACTGGGAATCAGGCTATGTGCCTTCAAAGACAAAATTGCAAAGGTTCGACTACGGTTCAACAAAAGCTCAGGCTACACGCCCTCACCCAAAAGATTCAACTATTAGTTGAACTGGGACTTAGGCTATGTGCCTTCGACGAAAAAATTGCAAAGGTTCAACAACGGTTGAACAACAGCTCAGGCTACGCGCCATCGCCCAAAAGTTCAACTATGAGCTGAACTAGGACTCAGGCTATGTGCCTTCGATAACAAAATTGTAAAGGTTCAACTACGGTTGAACAACAGCTCAGGCTACGCGCCCTCGCCCAAAAATTCAACTATGAGTTGAACTGAGACTCAGGCTATGTGCCTTCGACGACAAAATTGCAAAGGTTCGACTACGGTTGAACAACAGCTCAGGCTACGCGCCCTCGCCCAAAAATTCAACTATGAGTTTAACTGGGACTCATGCTATGTGTCTTCAACGACAAATTTGCAAAGGTTCAACTACGGTTGAACGCGCCCTCGCCCAAAAATTCAACTGTGAGTTGAACTGGGACTCAGGCTATGTGCCTTCGACGACAAAATTGCATAGGTTCGACTACGGTTGAACAACAGCTCAGGCTACGTGCCCTTGCCAAAAATTTAACTATGAGTTGAACTGGGACTAGGCTATGTGCCTTCGACGACAAAATTGCAAAGGTTCAACTATGGTTGAACAATAGCTCAGGCTACGCGCCCTCGCCCAGAAGTTCAACTATGAGTTGAATTGGGACTCAGGCTATGTGCGTTCGACAACAAAATTGCAAAGGTTCAACTACGGTTGAACAACAGCTCAGGCTACGCGCCCTCGCCCAAAAGTTCAACTATGAGTTGAACTAGGACTCAGACTATGTGCCTTCGACGACAAAATTGCAAAGGTTCAACTACTTGAACAACAGCTCAAGCTACATGCCCTCGCCCAAAAATTTAACTATGAGTTGAACTGGGACTCAGGCTAAGGCTGTATCCGGTTCCGGTTCTGGGTCTATTTGGGTCTGCGGTTCTGGTTCTGGCGGTTCTGAAGGTGGAATCGGCCCGTGACGGTTCCGGGTACCATCCGGTTCCGGTTCTGGCGGTTCCGATTCCGGCGGTTCTGAATTTTTTTTTTAAATCAATATCTTGTATAGTAGTCATTAGTATATTGTAGAATATATTTTATATGGTGTACTATGTTATTAGTATAGTATATATTGTGTTTGGTAATTAGTATATATTGTGTATAAGTAGTGAATATTTTGTATATAAGTAGTATATATTGTATTTAAGTAGTATATATTGTATATAAGTAGTGTATATTGTGTTGTAGTTAGTAATTAGTATAAACTGTATATAAGTAGTATATATTGATAAAAGAATGTTGTCATTATTATATTGTGTTGTATGTTATATAAATATTCAAGGATTGATATAGAAGTAAAGACAAAGAAATATTGAGACAAAAGATATTCAAGGATAAGATAAAGAGCATATTTATTGACCAAAATGGCATATCTTTCTTAGTCTTCCTTCCCCCAATGGAATGTGCACAACATGGTACTAATATCACCACTAAAAGGAAAAAAAACTAAAAGAAGACATGCCAATGTACAAGTTGCATCATAATTTATGCATTATTTCTAACAAATCTCATAAAATCTTCAAGGTTTGGAGGTGGTTGTGTTGGCGGTGGTGGAAATGAAGCTTGTTCATCACCACTTCCGGGTGAAGTTGCTTCCTGAGCAAGTTCTGCTATCATTTCTTCATACGCCTCATCTATTTCTGGGTGTGATTCTGCTATTCCTTCTTTCTGCGCGGATCCAATCTCGAAAAAGCACTGATTTTTCCAAGTTGTCCCGCATCGACGCTCTGTGATCACCTATTTGTAGTCTTGCTTGACTAAAAGCGCTCTCCGATGCAACAGTTGACGCTTGAATCGACAGAACATCCCGAGTCATCCTTGCAAGAACGGGAAAATGCTTTTCCCTTGTCTTCCACCATTCCAAAAGGTCGAAAGAGCCGTCTGGATTCTCCTTCTCTAGTCCATGTGACAAATAAACTTGAAGCTCATTTAGATGGGAAATTTCATCTAAATTATCACCTTGAGTACCCCTGAACTCCGTCCACGATTTAAGAGCTGTTAAACCACCAGCTCTTTTAGACGATTGTGATGTAGACGAAGTAGGGGTTGGAATATTAGGCCTAGCATGCTCTAACTCCTGCTTATAAGCATTATAAACAGTTTGAGCATTAACTTTAATTGATGCTTTCGCAGTAGCAATTTCTACTTCTGAAAGATCTAAAGATTGATAAATAGTATAATACCAAAAGTGAGGACCTCCTAATTTCATAGTTGGATTTAACATAGCAGACACACCAAAAATAGGAGGGATTGGAAAAAAATATTTTTTAAACTTCTTTTTCATTTCAGTTATTGCAAGTTCATAAATGTCCCCTCCCTCGCTAAAATCAACAAACAAATTAGCAAGTGCGGCAATATAAACTAAACAGTTAGAAATAGTTGGATAATATTGGCCAGAAAAAGCATTTGTAGCCACATGAAAATGTTCTAAAAAATCTAATAGAATTTTAACGTTAGTCCAATCTTGTGTAGTTAACATTTCATCATCTTCCTCACCTCAATCCCGAGAATTATACGTAGCGTTAATTGGGTTTCTATATTCGTACGCTACTACTAAACTTTCGTACATGTAATTCCACCTAGTCGGGCAAGGTTTAGGAACCTTTCTTTCTCTAAGGCCATATTCGTCACACTTTTTAAAATATTCTCTATGTCTACTTCTACGGTTTGAATAAAATAGCCAATTAAGAGCCATTTTAACCTTTTCAATTTCTAAGTTCAATATTCTCATACCATCACCAACAATTAAATGATAAATATGATAAATACATCTAACATGGAAAATATTAGTAAAAGCAGGATTAAGTGTTCTTGTTAGCATACCTATTGTACGGGTGCCGCTACGATCTCCAGTATACCTATGAATAAGTAATTTCCCACAAGATTTATACTTAGCCTTATCTTGTTCTCTTAGTTGAATAAAAAAATTGCCAAACTAATGATGTTTCTGTACTTTTAGGAGGTTGTCTACTAAAAGTGGGAGTTTGTACGGGTGGGTGTGCCGGTTTATTACCTAAGTTATGAGCAGGACTAGTAGGTGTATCATCTAAATCTACTGGAGCTTGGGTTTCATCATCATCATCAACATCCTCATTTCCCTCTAATATAGGTGCATTAGAATAAAGAGAATTCATTGTTGAAACACGTTCTCAAGTCGCTAAAACTAAACGTGTGTTCATTTCTTTAGGTTTTGATAAATGACAAACCGACGCGCATGGAACATCGACATATGCCAAAGTCCAAGAACATGAGAAACAAAGAGCAAGATCAAGAATATCAAACAAAGTTATAAATGAGTCACTTTATAGTGTGATCTTGATCGACAACTTATTCAAGTCTTGGCTTCTCTCGTAAAATCATTTTCATGCATCATTGAGTTAAACCAAAATGATTTTCAAACATTTTCATTTTAGCCAAATAATTTTCAAACATGTTTTTCAAATCTGGACATAAATAATCGATTATGTATTTCTTATAATCGATTATGTTGAGGCAGTGTATAACCGGATTTTCAAAGCAACGAAATAATCGATTATGTCTCTTCTTATAATCGATTATGTTGAGGCAGTGTATAACCGGATTTTCAAAGCAACGAAATAATCGATTATGTCTCTTCTAATAATCGATTATGTTGAGGCAGTGTATAAACGGATTTTCAAAGCAACGAAATAATCGATTATGTCTTTTAGGTAATCGATTATGTTAAGATCGTTGCCAAAGTATTTTTAAATCGCTGAAATATAATCGATTATACACAAGGCTATAATCGATTATGCTTGCACAGAATCTGCTTCCAATTTTTTAACGTTAACTGATAATCGATTATGTAACTTGAATAATCGATTATTATGCTTAAAATCCGCATATGATTTTTGAACGATCTGCAGATAATCGATTATGCAGATCATATAATCGATTATGCAAGCACAAAATCAGCAATTAGTGATTGGCAATTAAGCAACGGTCTTGGTGACTTTGAGCACTATAAATACACCTCAAAATCAATCTTTTAAGTACAACAACTGATTACATTCTTGCTTAATCTTACATACTCTCATATCCATCATTTTATATTCATTTCATAGCTTTTTGAGAGCCAAACTCTTGACTAAGTTGTTGTGTTCTTGAGCTTATTGTTCTTACTCATATCTACTCTATAAAGAGAGTCTTGGCTTGAGTGCTAAGTGTTTGCACACACTTGAAGGGATATTCTAATCCCTTGTTGTAAGAAGGAAAAGTAGTTCCTTGGTTTGAAGTCTTGAGGTGCGGTATCCTCGAGCAGGTTGAAGTCTTGTAGAGTGTATTTCTACGAGCAAGTGTAACGGTTTGTTAGGCACCCGCAAGCTTAACGAAGTTAGTGTAAAACTCGAGAGAGTCTCTCGGGGACTGGACTAACCACGCGTTGTGGTGAACCAGGATAAAATTTGGTGTGTTCTCTCCTTATCATTTTAATTACTGCACTTACATTATTCCTGCAATTTTAATTCCCCAAATTTACATTGTTTTTTATTATAACGCTATTCACCCCCTTCTCTAGCGTTAAGCGTATATTCTAACATTCATAATATCATCGTCTATTCTATCACTTACTGCTACATCATGTAGAAAATTAATATCGCTAAATTGAAAACAAGGGTGATCACTATCAAGGATTCCGAAGGGTTCATTAGGATTTCTAGGTTGGCTACTACTTTGAACTTGCTTATCTTTTCTAGGTCGGGTAGCCGGGGGAGGGGTAGTATTTTGGCCACTACTTTCACCGGTTTTAGCTTTTCCTTTACCGAACATTTTCTTAAACGAAAATGCCATAATAATTATAATTAAGCAAACTAACAACACAAAAAAATACTACTAGCACGTAAGAGTTGAAACGAGTTTACCGGATTGACGAACAACTTCTTGAAAATTGAAAATCGTTGAACTTGAACACTTGAAAACTTCAATTCAACAACTTCACAATTTTTCACGAATTTGCAACAACAAATTAAGCACTTGCACTAGAAAGATTGAAAGAGAGCTTGAGAGAGATTGAGAGATATTGATGAATTGGTGAATAAAAAGGAAAGAATGAGGGGGTATTTATAGTTGAGAAATGGGAAATAGTGTAATTATATAAAGTTTGGGGTTAAATTAAAGTTTGGGGGCCAAATGGCTATTTTTTAAACTTTCAAACGGCTACTTTTTGCAAAGAGCCGTTTGGAAATAATTTTTAAAAAAAATTTTTTTTTTTTGAAAAATGCCCGTTAGGGAACCGGCAGAACCATTTGGAACTGCCAGAACCGGTCCAGAACCGCGAGCCGGTTCCGGTTCTGGCGGTTCAACCGGGTAGAACCGCCCCGTCACGGTTCCTGGGAACCGCTAGAACCGGAACCGCCGCAACCGGGCCGCCGGAACCGGCAGAACCGTAGGGCCGCGGTTCCGGTCCGGTTCCGGTTCGGAACCGCGAAAATACAGCCTTAACTCAGGCTATGTGACTTCGATGACAAAATTGCAAAGGTTCAACTACAACTGAACAACAGCTCAAGCTACGTACCCTCGCCCAAAAGTCCAACTATGAGTTGAACTGGACTCAGGCTATGTGCCTTCGACAACAAAATTGCAAAGGTTCAACTACACTTAAACAACAATGCAGGCCACACGACCTCACGCAAAAACTCAACTACAGAATAAACCGAGGCTTAGGCTAAGAACCCTTTTCATTGGACCCTGCAAAACCTATTCCCCTACAAATGAAAGGACAAGTTAAGCACCCTCGCCAATCAAGTAAGTACGCCTAACTCGAGCTAAGATTCAGGCCGCAATAAGTTCGGCCCCAGTCGAATTACAAGGTCATGGCCAACAATTCGACCACGCCCGAACTGGAACTAAGGCTGCACGCCTCCCTCGCCAAATAACGGCTACAACTTATTCATTCCAAGTAAAGGAAAACGATAAGAGAAAAGCGATCAATCACGGCTAAGGTCATTTACGCTAGCAAACCACCTAGTTTTTGACTAAGACAAGACCAACCGGCAATAGTCGGATTCACCCAACCGACCAAGACCATCAACGTCATCATGGCCAAGGCCACCGATGTTATCACGACTAAAGTCGTAGGGAGATCAACAAGTCCTCCCCAGGAAACTCTAAAGGCAAACCCCCCTTGAATGAGTGAAAAAGAAAACTCGGAAACTAAAAAAGAGAAGAACATAAAATTGTATATATATTCACAGCCTTATTTACAATAGGTCGCCTCCACTTACGTACGACCAAGGCCGGAAAATTAAGAAAAAAAAGAGAGAGCCAAACGGAAACAAAAAAAACAACAAAAAAGAATAAACGCCTAACTCTAAAAAAACCCCTTTTACTCAGCGCCACCCGCGCCACCCTCACGGCCGCCCGCACCATCATCAGCGCCATCATCGGTCACTGGAGTGGGCGGGTCGAAGCCATAAGCAAGACGAGCTTCATGAGCCTTTTGGCGGGCCCTGTCATAAATAGCCTCGGACACGACGCCAGCAAGCCCACAATTTCCTGAACACGTCAAGCTGGGCCTCAGCAAAAGAGCAAAGGTTGCGAGCGGGGCCGTAAGAAGCCGCCTGATCCCTCAGGCGCTGATTCTTGGCCTCCAAGGCTGCAATCCGATCCGCCGTAATTTGGGCGTCCTGTTCATAAATGTCGATGTGCTCCTCCATCCCCGCCACTCTAAAAGCCGCAGTAGACCTTTCCAGCTCCCGCTCCCTCTCCGGAACGCAGACCGCTGCCTCCAACGCCCCAGCCTTTGTCGAAGCGTCCCCGGCTTGCCGCCTCGAAGCAGTGAGCTCCTCATCCAGCCTAACCACCTGCCTAATCAGGGACTCAGAGGCTTTCGCCAAAGCCTCCTGACTCCGGCGCTCCTTATCGGCTGCAGCATTTCTCTCAGCCTCCTACTCCTCGTCCCTACGACGAAGTTGCTCCTCGATAACTCTAACCCTGCTCTGAGCTTGCTGCACCAGAAGCTCCCGCCTCGCCAACTCCTTAACCAACTCACGGCTGTGAGGGTCACTCCTCAGGCGCTCACACATCGCGCGACACCTATCCTGGTAGCAGCGCGCGCATACTCTCCACCTCCAAAATAAAAGACTGCAAGACAAAAGCAGCATTTAAGTTAGGAAGCAAACCAAGGCAAGAAAAGAAATGGAAGGAAATTGCCACACGTACCCTAAATCCCATCACGACCACCTCGGTCATCAATCCGACGTTCGAGACATCCCTCAGCGACCTGCTCTCCTCCTCCGAGCACAAGGCCGCGAAACATCAGTATCAAATTGTTCTCCTCTGGCAGCAAGTTCTGGTCGGTCGGAATCTTAGCATAACGGCATGGCCCCTCTGCATGCGCCTTCGCGCTGGTAAAGCCTTCTAGGATCCTGCAAACGTCTTCGGGCTCTAGGTCGGATTCAGAGTCTAACTCCCCTCCCGCGATGTCCCTTCCTTCCTCGACCGGCCGAGAGGTTAAAGCTTCTCCCTCTACAAAAGGGTTGACACTTGCTTCCCTAACCAAAACAGCCGCTGAGGAACCAACCTCCCTCTCAGCAGCTGGGACTGATGATGTATCCGACAAAGCAACTATCTCGCTATGGCCTAAGCCGACCGGGGCAACCCTCATTGTGTTTTTGCCCTCAAGGGCAGGCGCAACCGCCTCCTCCCCCACAGCATCCTACGTTGGAGAATCCAAATGCACCACCTCCACAGTAGGCGTAAAGGCGACCCTTCGCCTCACCATTGGCCTCTCCTCTTCTTCCTCCTCCTCCTCATCCAATGTCGGTTCCGCCCTGCGAACAACCCCCGAAGACGCCTCGATCCGAGTTGTAGACCGCTCCGGGGAATGAGCCGTTGATGACTCAGCTGAAGTCGCTCTCAGAACTGGGCGTGGTGTCGGCGCCATAACCAACTGAGAAGCCACACCCGGCCTACGGAAAACAAGCTGAGGAGCCCTCACACGGCACACCGCCCCTGACCAAAAAAAGAAAAAGAATTAAGGGGAGAGAAACTCAGCACAACTATACAAGAACGGTGCAATAACTCAAACACTCACCCGCAGCGGGCCTACGTCCATGCTTTCCCAGAAGGCCGGCCACGTGCGTATCCCCGCCGTCTGAGGAAGTATGGCCTCGACCCATTCGTTAATGCCGGACAACACTCAGCTGCGAACACAAGATAAAAGTTAACACCCATTAGAACAAAAATTAGAAAAAATGGAGGGGAGGACCCGACAAATAGAAAACTCACCTATATGGTTCCAAGTCTTTGGGAAGTCCCTGACATTCCCCACCAAGTGCTCAGTCCTGATGTAGAAAAGTTATTGTAAGAATGAGGGCCGACCATGTCGTCTAGCTCAGCAGTCAAACCCCGGGCCCCACAAGGGACCATCTGAATCATGGTACCACAGACCCTTTGAGGGGCGTACAGAGTCAGCACGAGCCTCATCGTTATTTCCCTTCGTGCCAATTCCGCATACTTGGAGAGCATGGCAAAGAGCTTGTAAAAGGAGGGGACGAGTTGCCCAGGGCACACTTTGTAGTAACAACAAAAATCTGCTACCGGGAAGCTTAAATCTAATCTGAAAGCGTAAGCATAGAAAACGCAATATCCAGGGCGGTCAGTATGAACCCTCTCCTCGCTCCTAGCAAGGGAAATGTCAGCAAAGCGAGGAATACCCCAATACTCCCTTAATTGGGAGAGGTCCACCGCACCCATTAAGGGAGTCTCATTAACCTGATCCTCCCCCTCATCAGCGGTGAAGCTAGTCACCAGACCCCTGGGAAGAGAAAGGATATCGACTGCCAACGGGATCCTATCGGTCTCTGCCGATTCAGTAGCCCTCGCGGCCGCAGAAGACCCGTCGACCGCCGGAAGAATCACCGGAGAAAGCTCTGTGTTAAAACTGGTTGCCATTGCTGACTACTGGACAATGAGTGAACGAGGCTCACCGGAGAAGAAGTAAAAATGGAGATTGAGTGAACAAAGACAAAGAGCAACACGAATTGATAAAGAAAAAGAACAAGAGAAGTTGCTTCTTCAGAAATATCACTTAAACAAATACTGAAAAGTGAGAAACATATAACATAACCCACTATTTATGCTGCAAAGTGGCTTTCCCGAATTTCAAAAGCCACCATTAACTGCACAACAAGCAGCAAAACGGTTCGAATCCGCAAATAACGAGTGTCATTATGACAGATATCGCGAAATAGTTTTTGCAACTGTCAATCGACATTTTGTCTTCGAAGTAGGGTCAACGACCTAGGTACGATGAAAGGCGTCCAGTATGCCTCCGTACACTGAGCCTCATTACAATGCACATCAGGCATGCACATATCCCCAGCGGCCGCCTACGGTAATACACGGCCCGGTCGAAAACATAAAGCGACCGTCCCCCAAATACAAACGGCCACAGCCGCCTCCTTAGTACAACCAGGCTATGGCCCTCCTCCGATACAAATGGATACGGCCATTCTCAAAATGTAAAATGGTTACGGCCATTATCCAGTTGTGCAGACGGCAATGACCATCCCATAAATATAGGTGACCAGGACACCTTCAAGGCGCAGAATGACTACGACCATTCTCAATAAGTAAAGCTGGCTACGGTCGTCCTTTAGGTATTAATGGCTACGGCCGTATTCTAAACATGAATAGCTACATCCCCCCCAGTCCACGACCGAAACGACATCCAATCCCCTATTCCGGATCTGCTGACTCGCATTCCGTGAAGTCCGTTCATGGAGTCCGACCGAACCTCGACCTCAATGAGCGGAGGGGCTAACTGTATGGGTCAAGACTTAACTCGTAAAAAAGATAATAAGATTAATTATCTCTTAAATATGTTTGTGCTAACAAATGGCATAACTATTCGTTAATAATAAGCATTCGAAGATCACTCATCATAATCAATGGGGTCACAACCTGTCCATTATTGGCGGGTGTTCCCTCGGCATGACCACGACCATCCAACGCTAGCTGGCAAGGTGCACAACTACAAATACTAAGAGAAAGAACCCTAGCGCGGGGGGAGGGGGGGGAGGGGCTGCTTCTTCTTCTTCATTTTTCACCTCTCAACTAAGGGAATATCATGGTCAGGCTCTGAACCTCTCCATGGAGAGGCAGACCAAATCAATATCATCAATAAAAGATCTTTACATTTATCCCCCTAACAAATAACACTCGTCTCTTATATTTTTCATTTGGTCTTTTGATTTTTTACGATCTTCTATGATTGGCCCTCCATTTATTCTAATTGATTTATGCTTATAAAGTGTATGAGAACTTTGCGCTAAACAAATACAATGCGTACTTTATGGCTTAAGAGTATGAGGTGACCATAAATAAATATTTAGCTATAAAAATTGAAAGGTTGCTATCGAATATAATTTTTTTAAAAAATATTTATTTAAGATAAATAATATATCATCTTTTACTATAAGAGTTAAAAATTTCCGGAAGCCCTTTCTTTCTTCTTGGCCTTTTGTTTCTTCCCGTTTGGACAGAGTCCAGCTCTACCTACTTTGAATTGTTTATCTTATAGTTACGACTTACGACTTTACTACTACTATATTATATTATATTACTATTACAAATGTTTTGAATGAATAGCTTGTCACGATGACAGCAACCAAATTGCGTGGAGATTCGAGCTCAGCTTTCTATTTCTTTCTTCATCTCTGCTTACTAGTAAAATTGGCGGTTTGTTAGAAAATTGGAAAAACTTTTTGCAAACATCTTTTTGAAATTTTTTGCAAACTTTTGTTTATTTCCGAAGCTTGTGTTTTAAGAAAGAAATATAAAATTTATTGTCTAAAATTTCTATGACTGTAAAAATTTATTATTAAAATAAAATAAGAAGCGTAAGTTTAATTATGTTTAAATATAAAAGGTGTAGCGTCATGTTTTTTTGAATTAATTAAAAAGAAAATTTATCACATAAAATAGATAAAGAAGTAGTTTTCTTTCAAATTTTAGAGAAAATTTTGATTTTTCTTTTCAGTTTTGTAAGAAAAACAAAAACATATTAAATATATTTCAAATTAATTGTAGATTTCCAGAAAAACTCCATAAACCACCCCAATAATAACATCGTTTTATTTTTCAACCCAATAATAACATCTTTAATTTAGTAAATTCGACTTACTGGAGCAGCCATCTGATTTTTTCCTAGAAGTTTCGAGTAATGCGAAAGAAACAATAAAAGAACCTATTTTTATTACAAAAAAAAAAAACAATAAAAAAACGATAGTGGTGTTCGAAGAGTCTGAGCTGCACCTAACGAAACTACGGAAGAGTAGATTTCAATCGCCTACCGACAAGATGATGATCATCCACTTCGCTCTTTAAAAAAAAAGATTTTGTAACTATATCTACCGACTAGTATCAGTTAACAGTACACTGTGGCCTGGGCCTGAACTGGATCGGGCACGTGGTTCTAGCGGGCCTAACGTGTTTGGCGGGCCGGTTCTGGTGGTCCTGGGCCTGGTGTTACCTGTATGCCCGTTACGGGCCGGTCCAAGACCATTAGCCTGTGAGCCCGGGACCGTCAGACGGGCCTGGGCCGGTCCTGGCGGGCCTAAACGGGCCCAACGGCTATTTTTTATTTTTTTAAAATCAGCAACGGCCATATTTAAAATATAGCCGTTTGGGCTGAAAATATGGCCGTTTGGAAGTTTATAAAATGGCCATTTGGCCCTCAAACTTTAATTTAACCCCAAACTTTATGTAATTACATTTTTTCTCATTTCTCAACTATAAATACCCCCTCATTCATTCATTTTTATTCACCAATTCATCAATATCTCTCAATCTCTCAATCTTTATACTGTTGGAAACACGTTCTCAAGGCATTATACTAAACGTGTGTTCATATTTGTAGGTTTTGATGAATGACAAACTATGCGCAAATTGACATATGACGAGGTCCAAGCACAAGGGCGAAATTGATATATAACAAGATTCAAGCACAAGACAAAGATCGAGATTAAGTTTTATATGAGTCGGTATTTAATTGTGATCTTGATCCGACAACTTAAACTCAAGACTTGGCTTCTCTCGTAAAAATACTTTTAACAAATCATGCATATTTAATTTAGAGCAAAATGATTTTAAATAATGCATATTTACTTTTTTCAAAATAATTTTTAAACACGCCTCTAAAATCTGGACTAAGATAATCGATTATGTCTTATGATAATCGATTATGTTGAAGTCAGCTGCTTGACAATCGATTGTGAACTAATGACAATCGATTGTGTTAAGGCAGTGAGCATCAGATTTTTCAAATCTGCATGACAATCGATTGTGAACTTTATGACAATCGATTGTGATGAGGCAGTGTCCAAAGTTTTTCAAAGCTCAAAATAATCGATTGTGAAGCTAATGACAATCGATTGTGAAGAGACAGTATCCATCAGATTTTTCAAAGTCAAAAAATAATCGATTGTGAACTTATGACAATCGATTGTGTTGAGGCAGTGACTTCCAGACTTTTTCAAAGTTATCAAATAATCGATTGTGAACTTATGACAATCGATTGTCAAGAAGCAGTGTCTAAATTGATTTTTCAAGACTGATATATAATCGATTGTTAATTAGTATAATCGATTGTATAACTGACCGTTGCCAAAATATTTTCAAATACCATCAGGTAATCGATTATTGATTTCCTATAATCGATTGTTTTAATTAAAATCTGGAAAGGATTTTTTGAACGTTGTTGAGTAATCGATTGTAGATTGTTGACAATCGATTGTTTTACGTAAAATCTGGAAAGGATTTTTTGAACGTTGCCAGTAATCGATTATTGATCTTATATAATCGATTGTTATGCGTAAAATCTGGGATTGATTTTTGGAAGAACTGGCAAACAATCGATTGTGGTAACTTGACAATCGATTGTCACTGAGTAATTTCAGCAACTCTTAATTGGCAATTAGGCAACGGTAATACAAGGTTTTTCAACTATAAATACAGCTTCAATTCAGTCTTTTAAGCACAACAATATACAAGAACTGATTATACAATTGCTAAAGCTTGCATACTTTATTGCTTATCATTTTATATTCATTACATAAGTTTTTGAGAGCCAAATTCTTGTCGAAAGTTGTTGTGATCTTGAGCGTATTCTTTTACTCATATCTACTCATTAAGGAGTGTCTTGTTTGAGTACTTAGTGTTTTGTACACTTGAAGAGAATTGTTATTCTCTTGTTGTAAGAAGGAACTTGTGTTTCCTTGGTTGAAGTCTTGGAGTGTTGTATCTCCGAGCAAAGGTGTTGAGGCTTGTGTCCTCAAGTTGTAAAGGTTGTTAGGCACCCGTAAGCTTGACAAGTTAGTTGAAATCTCGAGAGAGTCTCTCGGGGACTGGACTAGCCACGGGTTGTGGTGAACCAGGATACATCGGTGCGTTCTTTCTTATTTATCGCACTTATTTATTTCCTGCAATTTTTAAATTCCGCAAGTTTACGCTAATTTTTATTATAATGCTATTCACCCCCCTCTAGCGTTAAGCGTATTATCTAACAATTGGTATCAGAGCCCAACTCTCTGAAGACTTAACAGTTTGAGAGAAACATCCATGGCTTCTACTCGTGACTCTTTTGCAGGAATAGATGAAGGACAATGCTCCACCCGACCACCACTATTCAACGGTACAAACTATACGTACTGGAAGGAGAGGATGAAAATCTTCGTTCAATCAAATAGCTTTCATCTTTGGAAGGTGATAATGAAGGGAAATCAAATTCCAACCAAAAAGGTTGATAACGAATGGGTTCCCAAGTCCGAAGAAGAATATGACGCAGATGATATCCGAAAGGTGCAAAATAATGCTAAAGAAATTAATTTATTATATTGTGCTGTAAATGCTGATGATTACAGGAAAATATTTGTTGCACAACGGCGAAAGAAATGTGGGACAAGCTGGAAATTACGTACGAAGGTGCGGACCAGGTAAGGGAAGCTAAAATTGATTTCCTAACTCATGCATATGAATTGTTTCACATGAAGGAAGGTGAAAAGGTCGATGAGATGTTCGAACGATTTTCAATAATCGTAAATGACTTACATGCTCTCAAGAAGACATTCACGGATAGGGAACTTGTCCAAAAAATTCTTCGAAGTCTCACTCCGGCATGGCGATCCAAGGCCGACGCGATTCAAGAGTCCATCGGCGTTTCAAATGTCACCATCGACGCATTAAGAAGTAATCTTAGGACTTATGAATCTACTATACTTAACCCTCTTGTTGATGATCAAAGGAGGCAAAGAATCGCTCTTAAGGCAAGCACAAGCCAACTCAAAACGATGAGGACGGAGACAACGAGTTTGGACTCGTTATCAAAAGATTTCAAAAGTTCATGCGAAAAGAGTATGAACGAAAGGGCAAAAAGCAAGGAGAACAAATAAAGTGCTATGAATGCGGAGAAACCGGGCACATCAAATCAAATTGCCCAAATATCAAAAAGGAGAAGAAACCTTTCAAGAAGCAACGTGCATATATATCTTGGGGAGGCGACTCCGGAGATGAGTCAAGCGAAGGAGAAGAAGACGAAGCCGCAAACCTTTGTCTTATGGCGCAAGAAGACAAACAAGATGAGGTATGTCAAATCTCTTCTAAAAATTTCTTTTCCCTTGAAGAAATGCAAAATGCTTTTGATGAGTTATATAGTGAATTTATTAAAGCTTCAAAAACTGTTAAAAGCATAAAAGAAAATGCTTCTTTAAAAGAAAAAGATTTTCAAAAACAACTTTCTTTGAAAGAAAAGGATTTGGAAAAACTAATCTTAGAAAATGAGAAGTTGAAAGAGGAAAACAAGTTTTTCGGAAAAAGAAGCGCCGACAAGCCCGAAAGTTCTATTAAACATTGTACTTCTTGCATGCATCTCAAAAATGAAGTAGAAAGGCTTAAAGGCACCTTAGATAAGTTTAATTCTTCTCACAAAAATTTGAATGAGGTTCTTGTTAATTTGAAGTCAACCAAGCATGGCATAGGTTTTAAGAATGAGCCTAAAGAAAAGGTTGAAGCCAAACCCCAACAACCTAAGGCTCAACCTAGGATTAATAAAACAAATGCTCATCCTAGAAATAACAACTCTAGAAACAATATGCATGCTAGACCAAATGTTGAACACTTTAGGAGACCTAGAAATGACCTACCACCTAGAAATAACTACTCTAGAAATAATGCATATTCTAGGCCAAACACTAGAAGGAATTTTGAACCTTTTAGAACACCTAGAAATGACTTCCAACCTAGAAACAATTATTCTAGAAATGCTGTACATCCTAGAACAAATAGTAGGAGAAATGATGTTCATGAAATGCGCAATAGTTATAGTGTCGAAAATAGAGTAAACAATTTTCGTCCGTCCAATTACTATGAACCTAGAAGGATGCATAATCCTAACGTGACTTGTCATTATTGTAGACGAATTGGTCATATTGCTCCTGCTTGTTTTACACGACATAGACATAACACTCAAACGCATCATTATGATATGCCTAACCCCCAAGGACCCAAAATGGCATGGGTACCTAAAACTCATTAATTTGTTTTGTAGGTATGTTTGAAGGGATCAAGTGTACTATGGTACCTTGATAGTGGATGCTCCAAGCACATGACGGGAGACGAATCCAAATTCCTTCAACTAGAACACAAGGAAGGGGGAAGTGTTATTTTTGGTGATAACAACAAAGGAAAGATTATCGGCATCGGATCGGTCGGTAAGGATGAAATTTCTTCCATTAAGCATATATTTACTTGTTAAAGGTTTAAAGCATAATCTCTTGAGCATAAGTCAATTATGTGACAAGGGAAATCTTGCCTTATTTGATTCGGATGAATGCTTAGTGTTTAGACGTAGTGATTTTAAAATTATCCTTCGTGGTTTTAGAATGGATAATATTTATATGGTTGATCTTGCTAATTCCTCACCCGAATATGTGGATTGTCTTATGAGCAAAGAGGATAATACTTGGTTATGGCATCATAGAGTAGCACATATCAACATGCATCTTTTGAACAAATTGATTTCACAAAACTTAGTTATTGGTCTTCCCAACTTGAAATTTGAAAATGACTCTATTTGTGATTCTTGTCAAAAAGGGAAACAAACAAAAGCATCTTTCAAATCTAAAAACATTGTTTCAACTACTAGACCATTGCAATTGCATCACATGGATTTATTTGGACCATCTCGCATTGAAAGTCTTGGTAGAAATCGTTATGCCTTTGTTATTGTTGATGATTATTCCAGATTTACTTGGACTTTATTTCTTGCCCATAAAAGTGATGCGTTTCAGAATTTTAAATATTTCCTTAAACGTATTCAAAACAAAAAAGGAAACAACCGTCACTTCAATTAGAAGTGATCATGGGGGAGAGTTTGATCACAATCTCTTTGCGGACGTTTGTGACGAACTCGGTATCGAGCATACCTTTTCCGCTCCACATACACCACAACAAAATGGGGTGGTGGAAAGGAAAAATAGGTGTCTCGAAGAGATGGCTAGAACCATGCTCGAAGAGGCTAAGATTCCCAAACATTTTTGGGCGGATGCCGTGAGTACCGCATGCTACATTTTAAATAGAGTAGTCATAAGGCCAATACTCATGAAAACCCCTTATGAACTCTACAAGGGAAGGAAACCAAATATCTCCCATTTTAGAGTATTCGGTTGCAAATGTTTTATTCATAACAATGGAAAAGATCAATTGGGAAAATTTGATGCCAAGTCCGATGAGGGAATTTTTATTGGATATTCTTCACATAGCAAAGCATATAGGGTCTTTAATTAAAGAACCGAAACTGTGGAGGAATCCCCTCATGTTGTGTTTTCCGAAAATAATGCTCGCTTGGCGAGAAAGGATTCCGGTTTTGATCTTGCAGGTATTTTAAATAGCTTGAAAGACAAAATACAAGAGGAAACGCCTAAGGAAAATAAAGATGAAATCTTGGAACAACCAACAGAGGAAGCGCCACAATTGGAGAAAGAAACGAAAATGCCTAACGAGTGGAGGACAATCAAAGATCACCCTCACGAACAGGTAATTGGCGACGTCGGAGAAAAGGTAAGTACCCGAAACTCTCTTAAAAACACCTTAGGACATACTGCTTTTGTTTCTCAAATTGAACCCACAACCATCTCCGAAGCAATTGGGGATGAATTTTGGACCTTGGCAACGCAAGAGGAGCTTAACCAATTCGAACGCAATGACGTTTGGGATTTGGTGCCAAGACCCGAAAATCATACCATAATTGGTACGAAATGGGTTTTTCGCAATAAATTAGATGAAAATGGTGTAATCACTAGAAACAAAGCTAGGCTTGTAGCAAAAGGCTATAATCAAGAAGAGGGTATTGACTATGAAGAAACATATGCTCCCGTAGCTAGATTAGAAGCTATTCGTTTATTGCTTGCTTTTGCCTCTTCTATGAATTTCAATTTATATCAAATGGATGTGAAAAGTGTTTTTCTAAATGGTGTTATTCAAGAAGAAGTTTATGTTGAACAACCCCCCGGTTTTGAAGATTCTAAATCTCCCGATCATGTTTTCAAACTCAAAAAGGCTCTTTATGGTTTAAACAAGCTCCCCGAGCTTGGTATGAAAGATTGAGTAAATTTCTTTTGGAAAATGATTTCATTAGGGGGAAAGTTGACACCACTCTTTTTGTTAAGCATAAAAACAATGATATTTTATTGGTTCAAATCTATGTGGATGATATTATATTTGGTGCTACTAACAATGTCTTATGCAAGGAATTTTCCGATTTAATGACAAGCGAATTTGAGATGTCTATTATGGGTGAGTTAACATTTTTTTGGGATTACAAGTAAAGCAAATGAAAGAAGGTACGTTCATTTGTCAAGCCAAATATTGCAAAGAATTGCTGAAACGATTTGAGATGAACAATGCAAAAGCAATGGCCACTCCCATGAGCACATCCGATCATCTAGACAAAGATGAGAAAGGTAAGGAAGTAGACACCAAGAAGTATCGAGGTATGATTGGATCTCTTCTCTATCTTACTGCTAGTCGTCCGGACATCATGTTTAGCGTGTGCTTATGCGCCCGTTATCAATCGTGTCCGAAGGAGTCTCACCTTACTGCGGTAAAACGGATTTTGAAGTATCTTGTTGGTACTACAAATGTGGGTCTATGGTACCCCAAAGGTTCTTCATGCCAACTTGTTGGCTATTCCGATTCCGATTTTGCTGGATGCAAGTTGGACCGCAAGAGCACTAGTGGCACTTGCCATTTGCTCGGTAGCTCTCTCGTTTCTTGGTTTAGCAAGAAACAAGTAAGTGTTGCGTTGTCCACAACCAAGGCTGAATATGTAGCCGCGGGGAGTTGTTGCGCTCAAATCCAATGGATGAAACAGCAACTCTTGGACTATGGCCTAAGTCTTGATCATATCCCTCTTAGATGTGATAATACTAGTGCCATATGCTTGACGAAGAACCCCGTTCTTCATTCGCGAACAAAACACATTGAAATTAGACATCACTTTATAAGAGATCACGTTCTCAAAGGCGATGTCAAAATTGAATTTGTTGAAACCAAAGATCAATTGGCCGCCATCTTTACAAAGCCTTTAGAGAAAGAGTCCTTCTTTCGAATTCGTAGTGAACTCGGGATTCTTGACTCCACGTTGATCTAAGTCATGCATTACTTTTTCCATTCTACATGATTTCTAACTTGAGCGTCGGAGACGTCTAACGAATTTTTGCAGGTATCGCCCTAAAGGTAGGGGGAATTATAAAGCATGACACACAATAATCGAGTCTTCTTCAGAACAATCGGTTTCTGTCGTCTAAAAATTGATTATCTCGTATCAATAATCGATTGTGTTGCTATTATTTGAGTTATTTTTGTACTCGTTCTTTTTAAATAAATAAACAAGTTGTTTTAAATCTTTGCTATCTTATTATTATTTTTGCTAATGGCAAAAGGGGGAAGATAACGGGTATGCACTCTCAATATTTATTAGCTTAAATTGAGGGGGAATTTATATATTGAGGGGGAACTAATTGCATACTTGTTGCATATCTTTACTTGTCTTGAATCGTCATTATGAATTGCCTAATATGCATATCCCGCTTAAAGTTTGCCATTATCAAAAAGGGGGAAATTGTTGGAAACACGTTCTCAAGGCATTATACTAAACGTGTGTTCATATTTGTAAGTTTTGATGAATGACAAACTATGCGCAAATTGACATATGACGAGGTCCAAGCACAAGCGCGAAATTGATATATAACAAGATTCAAGCACAAGACAAAGATCGAGATTAAGTTTTATATGAGTCGGTATTTAATTGTGATCTTGATCCGACAACTTAAACTCAAGACTTGGCTTCTCTCGTAAAAATACTTTTAACAAATCATGCATATTTAATTTAGAGCAAAATGATTTTAAATAATGCATATTTACTTTTGTCAAAATGATTTTTAAATACGCCTCTAAAATCTGGACTAAGATAATCGATTATGTACTTATGATAATCGATTATGTTGAAGTCAGCTGCTTGACAATCGATTGTGAACTAATGACAATCGATTGTGTTAAGGCAGTGAGCATCAGATTTTTCAAATCTGCATGACAATCGATTGTGAACCTTATGACAATCGATTGTGATGAGGCAGTGTCCATCAAAGTTTTTCAAAGCTCAAAATAATTGATTGTGAAGCTAATGACAATCGATTGTGAAGAGACAGTGTCCATCAGATTTTTCAAAGTCACAAAATAATCGATTGTGAACTTATGACAATCGACTGTGTTGAGGCAGTGACTTCCATACTTTTTAAAGTTATCAAATAATCGATTGTGAACTTATGACAATCGATTGTCAAGAAGCAGTGTCTAAATTGATTTTTCAAGACTGATATATAATCGATTGTTAACTTAGTATAATCGATTGTATAACTGACCGTTGCCAAAATATTTTCAAATACCGTCAGGTAATCGATTATTGATTTCCTATAATCGATTGTTTTAATTAAAATCTGGATAGGATTTTTTGAACGTTGCTGAGTAATCGATTGTAGATTGTTGACAATCGATTGTTTTACATAAAATCTGGAAAGGATTTTTTGAACGTTGCCAGTAATCGATTATTGATCTTATATAATCGATTGTTATGCGTAAAATCTGGGATTGATTTTTGGAAGAACTGGCAAACAATCGATTGTGGTAACTTGACAATCGATTGTCACTGAGTAATTTCAGCAACTCTTAATTGGCAATTAGGCAACGGTAATACAAGGTTTTTCAACTATAAATACAGCTTCAATTCAGTCTTAAGCACAACAACATACAAGAACTGATTATACAATTGCTAAAGCTTGCATACTTTATTGCTTATCATTTTATATTCATTACATAAGTTTTTGAGAGCCAAATTCTTGTCGAAAGTTGTTGTGATATTGAGCGTATTCTTTTACTCATATCTACTCATTAAGGAGTGTCTTGTTTGAGTACTTAGTGTTTTGTACACTTGAAGAGAATTGTTATTCTCTTGTTGTAAGAAGGAACTTGTGTTTCCTTGGTTGAAGTCTTGGAGTGTTGTATCTCCGAGCAAAGGTGTTGAGGCTTGTGTCCTCAAGTTGTAAAGGTTTGTTAAGCACCCGTAAGCTTGACAAGTTAGTGGAAATCTCGAGAGAGTCTCTCGGGGACTGGACTAGCCACGGGTTGTGGTGAACCAGGACACATCGGTGCGTTCTTTCTTATTTATCGCACTTATTTATTTCCTGCAATTTTTAAATTCCGCAAGTTTACGCTAATTTTTATTATAACGCTATTCACCCCCCCTCTAGCGTTAAGCGTATTATCTAACATATACTACAATTGCTTAATTTATTGTTAAAAATTCGTGAAAAACTGTGAAGTTGTTGAATTGAAGTTTTCAAGTGTTCAACGATTTTCAATTTTCAAGAAGTTGTTAGGCAATCCGGTGAACTCGTTTCAACTTTCACGTTTTAATAATATATTTTTGTGTGGTTTAGTTTGCATAATTATAATTAATATGACATTTTCTTTGAAAAATATTTGGTAAAGGAAAAAATAAAACCGGTGAAAGTAGTGGCCATAATACTACCCCCCCCCCCCGACATACAAAAGATAAGCAAGTTGAAAGTAGTCGCCAACGTAGACGTCCTCCTCCTCCTCGCGTAATGCTTGATAGTGATCACCCTGGTTTTCAATTTACCGATAGTGAATTTCTACATGATGTTGCAGTAGGTGATAGATTAGATGATGAAATTATGAATGTTCTTTATCCTAATAAACCTATCTTAGAGGAAAATGAGGATAATGATGAAACTCAAGCACCAGATTTCGGTGATACATCTACTAGTCCTGTTCATAACTCAAGTAATGCACTGGCCGACCCACATGTAGAAACTCCAACTTTTAATAGACAACCTGCTAAACGTCAAGAAACATCATTAGTTTGAATTTTTTTTACTCAAGTAAGAGAACTAAATAAGGATAAGTGTAAAACTTGTGGGAAATTACTGGTTCATAAATTTACTGGAGGCCGTAGCGGCATGGGTAGTTTGACTACGCACATAAAACACACCCTAGAGATAAGGCTAGATTTTTTCAAATGCAAGCGCAGCAAGAGGGGACAAGTGTAGATTCTGCTGTTAACCCTAGTACAGGTTCAAATCTAGTTCAACCAGGAATTAACACTGTCAGCGGAGGTATTTTATATTACGATCCAAATAGAGATCGTGAAGAATTAGCAAAGATGATTACTGTTATGTGCTTACCTTATACTTTTGCTTCTAATCATAATTGGGTTCATTATATTAGAAGAGTTTTAATCCTACTTATAAAGGTTGTCACTATTTATAGCTAACACTGTTTCAAATATTTGTAGATATTTTTGCTTTAGCGATAAAATAATGGCAATTTCTATGGATAATGCTTCTAGTAACACTAGTGTTATAGGCATGCTTACAAAAACACTAAATCCTGCATTTACTAATATTTTCCATGTTAAATGTATTTGTCATATTTATCATTTAATTGTCGGTGATGGTATGCGAATTTTAAACATAGAAATTAAAAAGGTTCGAATGGCTCTTAATTGAAATTTTTATTCAAACCGTAGAACTAGACTTAGAGAGTATTTTAAAAATGTTATGAATATGACCTTAGAGAAATAAATATTCCTAAACCTTGCCCGACTAGATGGAAATGTATGTACGAAGATGTTCTACCCATACATGTTACTACTCTAAAAGCTAATATAATTCTGACACAAGATTGTATTGTAATTGTATCATTATTGTATCAAGTATTCATTCATGCATTGATGCATCAAATACAATTTAGATACAAATTTGATATAATCCTGAAAGAATTCTTATACAATTACGATATAACTTAAAACAAATTGTAAACTTAAACTGAATCAATATCATATTATACTTGTACTATTAATGTATCATATTTAGGTACAAATTGTGATACAATTCTTAATTATGATACAATTTCGATCTTTCATGTTTTTCAAGTTTCAATCTAAAATATCCAACTAGAACCAACTCTAAACTTAAATTATGATACAATATTGTATTATAGTAGTATTAGTATTATATCAGAAGTGTCTTAGGTATTGATGTATCAAATACAATTATGATACATATATGATACAATCGTAATACAATTCCGAAACTTCTTCTTTCTCGAGTTTTATTCTGAAAGTATACCTAAAACCAACTTTACACTTAACAAATCTCGCTTAAAATTGAGATATGAACCCTAAAGAATATTTTCAATCGTTTGCAAGAACACCCAACCCAAAAAAATCATAAATTCGTAAAATTCGAATATCTAATTCAAAGTTTCGAAACTTTTTAATGGTATATCAATGACATATCCTCTACCTACAATTTCAGAGATAATGTCGCTGAATTTGTCAATAGTTGAAACTTTTTAATAGTTGTTGATGAAAGTGATTCACAGGACTATATGACATTATTAGAGAGATAATAGTTTGATTCGTATGAAAGAGAGAGAGAGATTGGTTGATTTGTATGAAAGAGAGAATGACTTGAAAATCTTTTGAAATTGGAAAGAAATTCATGATTGTAGGAGGCCATTTAAGCTGATAGATGGGGATGAGGGATACAGTTACAAATTAATCCCTATATTTAGGGAATCCTTCTTTTATCCTGATTTTGTACATAAATAATAAATATAGATACATAAAGTAATTTTTAAGGAACATAAAAAAAGTAGTTAATAAATTTCTAATATAATATAGCTAGGTAAAATTCCAATAAATCTATCAGCACCATGGCAGTAGTATACAACTTTGAATTTAACGACGTGCCTAGTAACCTTTCAATTGGGCCCTGTAGCGGTGAAACCTGGTCATTCGAATATACTATTTCCCAATCATAAATATGAACTTTTTTTTAATTTTCCCTCCCAAATTAGGAGGATCTATAGTGATTTCACACTTCCTATCCCTTGTGACTCGAACCCAGGACCTAACGGTCGTATGTGGAGGTGCTTTACCAACTAAGCAAGCCTCTTTGCTACCTGTCTAATAAATATTTAAATTAAAGATTCTATTTTTAAGTAGTTTTAAATTAAAGATTCTATTTAGAAAGTTCACGATCAAAATTAAACATGTCAACTCGAACGATATTACGTCATATTTGCTACATACTCAATTAATACTTGTTTATAGTAATATATATATATTCTAAAAAAATACCTAGAGAGGAGTGGGTAGCGTGCAGAAAGAAAGCGCGTCTGGTGCTTTTGTACACATTGAGCCCTCATTGGAGCATCTCAATGATAATGGCATTTCCATAAGATCATATTCCTTATGTCACCCCCCATTTTTCTACAATACCAACGGCTTTCATCAAAACAATCAGCTCAGCAGCGCACACCACCAAAGAGCTAAACGTGAAACAATATATTCCAAAATCATACCGAAGAGACACAAAGAGGAGAATATAAAGCGAAGAAAAATCAGTTTTGAGGCTTTGACGCCGCTAATGGAGGGGGAGAAGAAGAGGAAGAGGACAGTTAACGGCAGTGGAGATCGGAGAAGAGAAGCTGCATTAGGTGGAAGTAACACAGTGTTCACGCCGCCGCCACCGCCATCGCCGCCTTCAGAGGCGGAGGTTGAGGAGTTCTTCGCGATCTTGCGGAGGATGCACGTCGTTGTGAAGTATATGGAGAAGAATGATCCGATTTTACCTGCAAGAGTCAATCGCTACGGTAGCAGGGTAACGGCGATGGAGACTGATGCCGACGGTGTTGGACGGATTCCGTTACGGAGTGGTGGTTTGGAATTGGACCTCAACATGGAGCCAGAACCGGAGACTAACGGCGTTTAATTAAGCTTATGTCAAGGAAGTAAGCACGTGCTGGTTATGGTGGCGTATCTGATGTACAGTCTAAGCTTTTCTAAGCATTCAAGCAAAATACTACATCCTTTCCAATTTATTTGAACCTATTTACCTAGATACAGAATTAAAAAAAAAAAATTTTTTTTTTGAAATATATGATCCTAACAAGTTAAAAAAGACCTCAAAAAATTTGTGTGGTTATAAAAGCTTCTTATTAAGGATAAAATTGTACTTAATTTAAGCTAAATTATTTTCAAATTTGGAAAGAGTTCATTCTTTTTGGAACAGACTAAATAAAAAATAAGTTTACACTGAAACAGTGGAAGTTTATTTTTAGTAGTATTTATGTTTTTATCAAACGAAATTTATTTTTGAAGGAAGTAAAAGTTACGAAACTTTGTATCATTGTGCAAGAGAAAATTGAAAGCTATAGAGCACACGAAATATTATTTGGTTTTGATACTTGATTCATCCAAAATTAGTATAGCAATTATACGATTTTCTTCCTAGTGTCAAAACATGTATGAGTGCATCTAGAGGTGAGAAATGAGCATTAACAATTGTCGAATCAAAATAGTGAGTGCAGTAGTCTGGCGGAAACCACCTTTCTGTCCTTTTAAAGCAGGAATAAGGTATACGTATATATTATTCTTCTCAAATTCAATTTATAAAATTTATTGAATTTGTTGTTATTAAAATAGTGAGTGTACTAATGCATATAAAGGTGCGGCTGTGACCTAATGCGCAATGAAATGAGAGGAGAATTTCGATATATATAAAGGTAGAAGGTAGCAGGTACAAAATAATATAATTAAGAGGTGCATACTTGATAATAGGCTAAGTTGTTTAATATAGCCTATGTTTTAGCTCAAGTTAAAGATGATTTACTATTGTAAATGTTTAAATAACGCAAAAATTGACTCTAATCGTGACTTTAATGTCTCACAGGAGTTCAATAAACAAATAAGAGTTTATGATGGTAATCAAGTGAAAAATGGAGTTAAAGGACAAAAAGTTGAGCAGCAACAACTTAACAGAGAGAAACCCCATTAGGGCGGGTTGTGCACTGTCTTAGCGCGCCCGCGCTAGTTCAGCCATCATGGCAGACTTAAACCTCATTAGCGAGGGATTACCGTTGGATATGCGCGCCCGCACTAGTCCTGTCCGGAAAAGCAATTATTGATGGGTAAATTTGGCAAATCCGGAAGAACCCACGAAACTACAATAAAGTAAAAGTTCCATTAGGAGATGATAATCAAATTTTGAGGGACGAAGTGGAAAAATACTATTCACCCTTGAGAGAAAAGCCATTGAAGACCAAGCTTGGAGCTAAGAAAGGAGGAGAAAAATATCATCTTGGAGCAAGAATTAAAAGAGTTCTTCCAAACTTTCTTCTAATTGCTTGTTTATAGTATGTTTAAAACTATTATTGTTGAGTTTTGTATAATCATGAGTGGCAAAAACACCCATTGTTCTGGGTTGCGATTTATCCATAAATATTGTTGTTTGAGATTAACTAGATCTTCATTATAATTTATTTATCTATATGTGTTTCTTCAATTCTATGTCTAAATTGCTTAATTGTTTGACCAACAATTGAGTTTTATTTACTATCTATGCTATGCTTGGAAAATCCATGTTTAGATTAGAGAAGAATTGAAGAAAGCATGATCTTAACCCTTAGGGGGAGCATATTTGCGGTTAGGATAGGAATATACCTAATCATCATGCTTAATTAGATATCGTGATCTTAATGCGTTCGTAATAGATTGATTTCATAGGAATATAGGCGCTAACATATTGAGAATAGATGAGTAGTACTTCGGGAGAAAGCCATGAGGACATTTATTGATTAACTAACAACCATGAGTGAATTATATGAAAATGATAGTTATTAGAACACAATACAATTTGTGAATCAATCACAACCCTAGAATATTTGTCTCTATTAAATACATAACAATTAACTCAATACTTTATAATTTAGTTATTACTTAAATTATAATTAGCACAACGAAACTTTTGAACTCGAACTTGGCTTGACGAAACGACAATATTGGTGTGTTAGTGAGTTGTTGATATAAGTTGCTGTGGGTTCGCCACTCGACTTATCATCGTATTACTTGTACAACCACGTATACTTGCGTGTGCATTTGGGAGCAACAAGTTTTTGGCACCTTTTTCGGGGAACTTAATATTAGTTACTTGCTAGTTTGTGCTTTAATTATTTATTTCATCGAGTTTAATATTACTTGATTGTTGCTCACACTCTTTCCATTTTCTCTGTTGGGCGAGGATAAGCGATGGCTAATGGCAGAACCAGCTAATTCCATTACATCATGGAATGATTTGGCAAGAAAATTTCTGGCAAGGTTCTTTCCTTCCGGAAAAACTGCAAAGATCCAAAGTGAAATAGTTGCCTTCAAATAGAAAGCAGGAGAATCTTTATATTCCGCTTGGGAGAGGTTCAAGGGGCTACTCAGAGACTATCCTCATCACAATTAGACGAATGAAGTGTTAGCTCACACTTTTATAGAAGGGCTACATTCTGAAATAAAGATTGTGGTAGATGCTGCAACTAGAGGTCATGTGTTGGAGAAAAGCTTTAACGAGATATATGCATTGTTGAACAAATTTTTCAAGATCAATCTAGATTGGCAGAGAGAGAGTAGCATACACACAGTGCAAAAATCTGTAGGGTTTCTTGAGTTAGATGTCATCTCGGCATTATCAGCACATATTTTTGCACGGACAAATCAAGTCAGCCAAATGAACTTGGCATCAACAAGCAACACAGGTACAACAGATTCAAGCTTTTTGTGAAATATGCGGAGAGGGGCACACGAGCGACATATGTCCTGCAAATCCCTGAGTTTGTCTGTTTCGTGGGTAATTTGAATAGGGGCCAACCAAATCAATGGAACACTTACAATCTCAATTGGAGGAATCACCCAAACTTCTTTTGGGATGGAAACCAGGGCACTCAGAATCAATACATGCCTCAAGCACCCCAACAACAATATAGACCACCCCATGCTGAACAAGAAGCGAATCCTACAAGCCACCTGGAAGACATATTTAAAAGAAAATAATGGCTGAGCAGCAAGCCCTCGTCACAATAGCGAGTAATTTGGAGCGTCAAATGGGACATCTTGCCTGTGCTCAAAACACTAGACCAGCTGGAGCTCTTCCAAGTGATACTAATCCCAATCCTAAAGCTCAAGTCAATACGATAACCTTTAGAAATGAAAAATCACTAGAAGAAATTCCAAAGAAAATGAAGAATACAGATCACTGCGAAGGAGAATTAGCCCCTAAGCTAGTTGAGGGGAATGAAAAAGATGATAAAGTACCCAAGCAAATAATTGAGACTAATCCACCACCTCCGTTTCCACAAAGACTGCAGAAGCAAAACGTTGATGCTAACTACAAGAAATTCTAGATATTTTGAGCCAAGTGTGTGTGAATATGCCTCTGGTGGAAATTTTATAGGAAGTGCCTAAGTATGCAAGGTATCTCAGAGATATTATGGAAAACAAATGAAGACATACAAAGTTTGAAGCAATTGCACTTACTTGCAGTGCTAGAGTTCAAAGTAAACTTCCTCCTAAGTTAAAGGATACTGGGTGTTTCATAATTCATTTGTCTCTTGGAAAACAAGAAGTTGGTAGTGATTTAAGGGCTAGTATAAATTTAATGCCATACTTTTTGTTCAAGCAACTTGAATTGGGGGCGCTCAGACCTACTACAATTACTTTACAGTTAGCAGATAGGTCACTAGTCATGCCTGAAGGAATCATTCAGGATGTGTTAGTTTCTGTGTGGAAGTTTATTCTTCATGCTGATTTTATTGTTCTTGATCACGAGGCAGAGGATAAAGTTCCCATTATTTTGGGGCGGCCATTCTTAGATACTGGTGGAGCAATTATTGATGTGAGAGCAGGAAAGTTAAAAATGAGAGTTGACAATGAGGAGGTCACTTTTAATGTGTACAAGGCACAAGCTTCCTAAGCATTATTATGACTTGTGCATGATTATTTTGGTATAATCGAAGGATATGAAACAAGGTCCTTATGTGAATTGTGGTGATCCAGATGGGACAAATGAATTAGAGGCGGTAGTGTCTCCAGCTGAGCGTGTTAAGATGATTGAGAAAAGAGCCAGAGATAAAAGATGAGACCTTCCGAGAGCGTGTAAAAGGGATAGAATTCACGGGAGAAAGAAGAAGAGAAAACGCCCAGGCTGAGCAGAGTAGCAGAGTAGTGCCATAACTGTAAATAAGGCGTTTATGGGAGGCAACCCTATTCTTATTGTTTTCTTAGTATAACTTCTTAATTTTTATTTTAAGGATAGTAGAGTATTGTATTTTCTTCATAGGCTAGGAATTTTAGATGAATAATGTAGGAAGGGTAAATTGGATATGTATTAAAGTTTGGGGAGTCGAGATAAAAAAAGAAGAAGAGAGAGACGAATCACTAAACTAGCACAGGCGCGCTAAACCAGCGCACAACCAGCGCTAAAAGGGTTTCCGTGTGCCTGGTCCTTCAGTGATTAGCGCAGGCGTGCTAATCCAGCGCACAACCCGTGCTAAAAGGGTTTCCGTCCGCCTCGAAATTAAATGACTAGCACGGCCGCGCTAAGCCAGCGCATGGCCCGCGCTAGTCCAGGTACCTCACGTTTTGAGATTTTTTTCTATTTTGTTTTATTTTATTTTATTACTTATTAAAACTAAAAACCCCAAACCTTCCCCACTATAAAACCCCTTTCTTTATTTTGTCTCCCTCTTACCCGAAAAATCCACTCTCTCCCAACGCCCAACCCTAACCTTACTCTTCATCATCATCATCATCATCATCATCATCATCATCATCATCTTCTTCTTCTTCTTCTTCTTCTTCTTCTTCTTCTTCTTCTTCTTCTTCTTCTTCTTCTTCTTCTTCTTCTTCTTCTTCTTCTTTAGTTTTGTTAATTTTTTTTCTTTATTTTGATTCAATTTCGTTTTTAATTTTTAAGATAGATTAATTTTCTCTTTTGTTAAATTCGATTTTTATTGCATATCTTTAATATAATGTGTTCAATTTTTCTTGTTTAGCATTAATATGTAGCATTATTATAGCATTGTCAATTTGATATCGTTTTAGAAGAGTTTTTAAAATTTTTCGTATTTGGCATTAGAATGTAGTCTTAATAGAGGAGTTAAACATATATTTGTTATTTGGTTGGGATGAGATATTGAAAAAGTATGAATATGATGGTGTGGCGTAGTGATTGGGTTGGTTGATGGTGAATACATTGTAATATAGGATTTGATGAAGCTTAAAACTTACCATGCTCACAATATGTTTGACAAAATGCCTCTTTGGAGGAAGTGTTGTTACCAACTATGTGGTGTTAAGTCTAAGTAGCCCGGTTTGGTTATCCGATTGAATAAGGATAACTCTGAACTACTTGCAAGTATCATGGCCCCTCGTAAACTCCCAGCATCAAGTTCCTCATCTCGGTGCCCCGCTAAAGCAAATGTCGGGGGACGACCCCGAAAATCAGTTAATACTAGGCCATTCAACAGTCAAAAGTTTGTCTTCGCCAAGGGACATAACACATTTAACAAAAAGGAGGAAAAAAATAATAGTACCTGAACAGGCATTGGATCCAAATGCTTTGGCTATTAATTATCCCAACATACCAAACGAGTTGAGGAGGCATGGACTTGAAATATTCTTCGAGGAGCCAATCACTACGAACGTAATGTTTGTTCGGCAATTTTATGCCAACCTTCCGGAACATGATGATTACAATGTTACAATTCGAAAGCGACCAGTCAATGCATCCCTAGAAACAATTCGGACAGTATATAGGCTACCCCTAGTGGAGGAAGATTATATGGATATGTTCCAGGCATATAACCGCAAGTTGATACCAAGGTCCACATTCACTGACATAATTTGTCTACCGGATGCAAATATCCAATGGTATAAATGTGGAAGCAAGTTCCATGCTAATGCACTAAAGTACGAAGCCAAATGTTGGTTGTACTTCATCAACAATCGCCTCTTGCCTTCCAAGAATCTGTCTGAAGTAAATATTCCTCGAGCTTGTTTAATCTGGTGTTTTATTAATAGTGGGTGGTTTGATGTGGCATTGTTGATACATAAAGAAATGTTACAGAGGGTTAGAGTTTAACGCTACGGGTTGTATACCCATCTCTTGTCACCATCCTGTGCCTTCAAGCCAATGTGCCAAATAATCTTGCTGCAGATAGCTGACTAGGTAAAGTCAATCCTTTCACGGCTGAGAGGGTAACCACAGGTAAGGAAGTTGTTCATGCAGCTGAATTAGTTGCTCATGATTCTGATGGCAGTGACAATGAGGAAGGGGAGGACCAAGAAGAGGGAGCTGACGATGTGGAGATGGGAGAAGATGCACAACATGCGCAACCACAAGCTTCAGATGCTGCAGGCCCGTCTAGGGCAAGTCAGGGACAACGGATAACTTCATGGAGCAGGAATTAACAGAAATGAAAACACTAGTGACATTTAGGAAAACGTGTTGATGAAATGCAAAATCAGCAGAAGAAAACGGAAAATCGGATCATAGGTTGGCTTCGTGCATTGGGTCGGGCATGCAATGTGGATGCCGGTTCAGTCTCCGACCAGGATTGACTCTTCGGGGAAGTATCTATGCCTCATCTCTTGTTTATAATGAAAGATTTGGGGACATGTCTCGCTTTAAGTGTGGGTGGAGGATTCCCTTCAGCATATGCTTAACTGTTCTTAAATGTTTTGGATGGTAGTAATTATTATGGATTTTTAGGTTGTTTCAATTGTTTTGAATTGTTGGAATGTTTTGGTGGTGTGGTACAATATATAATATTTTGGATTGCTAAACTATTTCACTTTCGCGTTTAAATATTTTGGTCGTATAGTATTGTAAAAATTAGTATTGTTGGAGTAATTGTTATCTATGATTCTTTTTTATATTGGTGCGGCCCGATGACAGATTCTTTTAGATAGGAGTTCTTGAGGCACTGAGCTTATAGAAAATAAAAAAAAGATTTTTTTTTATTTTTTTATTATTTTAGGTAGTATAACAACTCCCCCTTGGTTTTTTTAAGCCACGGTTCTTTTCCAAGGGTTTATATTGAACCATGCATAGATATTTCTTCTTCTTTTTTATTTTAAAATTTCTGTTTATATTTTGATTTGTAGAATAAAATAAGGGATGCGAGCTAAAGAAGATAACCCATAGCGTTGATACACATGAACACAATAGACCCCAGAGTGTTACGATTAGTCCTAATTGTTGAATCTCACTGAAAGCGCATTAATTTGTATATTTATCACTAAATTGCTGCTCGTAATGGAGCGTCTTGATGAGATAATCTGAATGAGTCATATGCTATGTGTGGTGAGAATTATACAGTCCATGCATTGTATTTGTGTCTAGAACTTACCCGGTATGTGAATTAAAGCGAAATACTAGGTGATGCTCGATTTATAAAAATGGTCTTAGGCTTTCTTTGACCTTTTTGAGCGTAATTGCTTCTAACAAATAAAATTTATCCCTAGTTAACCCTATTGAGCATATTGATTTTGTTTGGCATCCATATTACAAGCCTATACCTTTTTGTTCTTAATTGATCTTGTTTGGAACCTTTTTCCTCTTAAAGCACTTAATGTGACTTGAATGTGCAGAGTAAATCCAAATATTTCTTGATCGGTACAGTGGTGAGGGCATATGACATGTGACAGAAAAGTAATTCTTGACTTCTGTGAAGAGTAAGTTGAGGAAGCTTGAATATTGCATGACACTTGAGAGTCAACTTTAAGGCTAGATTGTTCACTGCTAGGCGTTATTTATGTACAACGTTCTAGGTGTAATGCGTAAAGGGAAATGGTTGAGTGAAGGAATCTCTAAAAAGAATATAGTGGATTGCTCGAGGACTAGTAATAAAATAAGTGTGGAGTATTGATAATAGGCTAAATTATTTAATATAGCCTATGTTTTAACTCAACTTAAAGATGATTTACTATTGTAAATGTTTAAAGGGAGAAGGGTCTAAAATACCCTTCAACTATCAGGACACGTGTCATCCTCTTGTTGGCTCATTCTAAATATTTCTTAATTTATTAAAAGAATTCATTATTCATACATGAAAAATAATTTTCTAAAGCAATTAAAAAGAGATTTTTTCCCGAGTATTTACAAAAAAAAGATAACAATATTCTAAAATATTTTTTTCTAAAATACTTACAAAAATGTATTAATTTTTTTTTTGTAAAAACTGGAAAAAAATCCTTTTTTCTATAGTTTTTAGTAAAAAACTATTTTAAACTTTTTTTAAAAATTGGATTTTTTTTTATCAAACTGGATTTTTAGAAAACTGTATTTTTTTGTAAAATCTGTTTTTTTAGAAAAGTGGATATTTTTAAAATCTATTTTTTAGAAAATCGAGTTCAAAAAAACAAATTCTAAAAACAAATTTTTAGAAAATCCAGTTAAAAAATACAGTTTTCTAACAAAACAGATTTTACAAAAAAAAAATCCAGTTTTAGAAAAAATCAGTATTTTTTTAAAAAACCTAAAACAATTTTTTTAAAAATGTTTTAAAAAAACCAGTTTTTTACTAAAAACTAAAGAAAAAAAGGATTTTTTTCCAGTTTTTTTAAAAAATACAGATTTTTTAATAAATTTTTGTTAGTATTTTAGAAAAAAATATTTTAATTTTTTTTGTCAATACTGTGGAAAAAAATCCCTTTTTAATTGCTTTAGGAAATTATTTTTCATGTATGAATAATGAGTTTTCTTAATAAATTAAGAAATATTTAGAATGAGCCAATAAGACGAAGACACGTGTCCATCCGTTAACGCAAAGGACAATTTTGAGCCACAAAAATTAACAAAGGCTAATGTTGAGCCGAAAACATTAACGAAAGGGCATATTTGGCCCAATAGCTGAATAAAGGGCATTTTTAGACCTGTTGATAGTTGAAGGGCATTTTAGACCCTTTTCCCATGTTTTAATAATGTAAAAATTGACTCTAATCGTGACTTTAATGTCTCACAGGAGTTCAGTAAATAAATGAGAGTTTATGATGGTAGTTAAGTGAAAAATAAAGTTAAAGGACAAAAAGTTGAGCAGCAACAACTTAACAGAGAAAAACCCCACTAGCGCGAGTTGTGCGCTTGCTTAGCGCGCCCGCACTAATTCCGCGATCCTGGCAGACTTAAACCTCATTAGCACGGGATTAGCACTGGATATGCGCGTCCGCGTTAGTCCTGTCCGGAAAAGCAATTATTGAAGGGTAAATTTGGCAAACTGGGAGGAGCCCACTAAACTACCATAAAGTAAAAGTTCCATTATGAGATGATAATAAGATTTTGAGGGGAGAAGTGGAAAAACACTATTCATCCCTTGAGACAAAATCCATTGAAGACCAAGCTTGGAGCTAAGAAAGGAGGAGAAAAATATCATCTTGGAGCAAGAATTAAAAGAGTTCTTCCAAGCTTTCTTTAGTTGCTTGTTTATAGTATGTTTAGGACTATTATTGTTGAGTTTTGTATGATCATGAGTGACTAAAACACCCATTGTTCTGGAATTGTGATTTAATCATGAATATGGTTGTTTAAGATTAACTAGATCTTGAATATAATTCATTTATCTATGGTTGTTTTTCAATTCTATGTCTAAATTGCTCAAATGTTTGGCCAGCAATTGGGTTTTATTTACTATCTATGCTATGCTTGGGAAAACGATATTTAGATTAGAGAAGAATTGAAGAAAGCATAATCTTAACCCTTAGGGGGAGCAGATTTGTGGTTAGGATAGGACTATACATAATCACCATACTTAATTAAATGTCGTGATCTTAATGCGTTCGTAATAGATTGATTTCATAGGAATATAGCGTTAATCTATTGAGAATAGATGAGTAGTACTTCGGGAGAAGGCTATGAGAGCATTTATCAATTAATTAACAACCATGAATGAATTATATGAAAAGGATAGTTAATTAGAACACAATACAATTGGTGAATCAATCACAATCCTGGAATATTTGTCTCTATTAAATGCATAACAATCAACTCAATACTTGATAATTTAGTTGTTACCTAAAATTATAATTAGCACAATGAAACTCTTGAACTCGAACTTGTCTTGACGAAATAACAATATTTGTGTGTTAGTGAGTTGTTGATATAAGTTTCTGTGGGTTCGATACTGGACTTATCATCGTATTACTTGTACGACCACGTATACTTGCCTGTGTGTTTGGGAGCAACAATACCCGCCAAGGGAGAATCTACATTTTGTTAAGTGTAGCCGGCTTCGTCGAAAAATTACACTGTATATATAATTAAAATAATAGATTTTGGAGGTATATAACATATGTTCAATACCATTTGTCCATTTTTTCTATCCGATGTCATAATAAAGTAGCGAGTGCAGTGGTATAGCCATGTTTGTCTTCTCTAATTTTTCATTTTAGTCGCGGCAAAATTCAATGTATTTTAAAAAGTCGATAACTCATTTGAAATATCTTTAGTTACTATATAGTTAATACCTCTAGGCATAAGTGCATAAAAAATCAATTCGTTTTAAAAGTAACCCAATATCTACCTTTTTCTCTTTTCTGGTTTTTCGAAAATCTAGTGAAAAACATCTTCCCTTTTATACACCATTGTCTCTTATGGGGATATCTGATAAAATACAATGGTAAAATTTGATTAGCTAGGATATGGCTCTGTACATATTTACAAGATCAATTTGGATGAGTATTGAACACCTACTGCTTTTACAAAGGTAACAAGAGTTTTGAGTTCCTGTAGTAAATGTTTTTGCTAGTTTGGAGAGAGTTTAAAGTTGCGCTATTTTGATAAAGGCTTTAGTCCAAGGAATTTGCAATAATATCCAAACCATTTGAAACAATTATGAGGTAGCTAAATATTGAGCAAAATATTAAGAAGCGCTAGGCCTATCAAGGATGCGGCCAACAAAATGCCCCTAATGACAGTAGTGAAATTGACATTGACAATAACATCATTTTCCGCAGAATAAATTTTATATGTGGTCATCTAATTTTTAGCTTATAGTATAAAATAATAAAATTAATTTTATGATTTTACACCTGAGTGTGTAGCTAGTAGTAAATGAAATGAGTGAACTAGTGAAGAACCATGAGATCTTAAGTTCTAATTTCAATGAAGTAAAAACACTAGGTTAAGCCTTATCTGATATATGTGCCGGTGGAAAGTAGCAATACTCGAGAGAATATCGTACATAACAGAATTATTCGAAGTACGCGCATATAAATCCAAACACCACCATTATAAAAATAAACTAATTTTATAATTTTAGTTAGATAAACTGAAGTTAAATAAGCAACATGTAAAATTAACTCTACTAACAATAATTCAGTCATTACATAGACAATTTAGACCCACGATTGACTCCACATTGCCGCTTGATCTTTAGCCTACTAGGCATGACTCAGACTGAGAGATCGAGTTTTCATTAAATTCATTATTATTTTAAAACTATATGTTTAAGAATTTAATATCTTTTGATACGTATATATTTATGCTCTTTATAAAAAAATATTAAATTCAATTGAATCCATTAAATCAGACGCCATCGACCTCTACCTCTGGAATACAACAAGATGATTTTGGATAAGCTTTTGCAAACTGAGTGCCTGAAAGTCAAAGATTTTATCGACAGCGGTGAAATATAGGTGCTGGTCCATCAAAATATCAATAGGAGATAGTGACATACTTTATCTGATTTTCTAATTTATTGGGAAAAACATAAATGAGGTGAGTAATCTTACAGATCCTAAATGTGCAAGATTTTCAATCGAAAAGCAAAAAACATAACTGATTCACATCTATGAAATAATTAAGATACAATTTCACCTTTCTTTTCTTTTGGTAAAATATCCATCGAGGCACTTAAATAATTAAGACAAAAAGCAGAGTCTACATCAACTTAACGTACTGTTAACGATATTCGTAAAAGCTGACGTCTGGACTCTCGTATCATTGAGGATTTTAGGTTATGAATACTAATGTATACGGGAAAATCAGGTGCCCCGATTTAGTAGGCTCGAGACGTAGCATCGAGGATAAAAGTTCGACAAAGATCAAGTCCAGACTCGAATAATAAGAGGCTCGAAAACCTAAGCATTCAAGGAATATCGGAGCCAAAGTATGACCGACTCCGAGATAGTGCCGTTGTGAGTTTGTTACAGAAGGACATGATTCTCGCCACATCCCCAAGATCATGGCATAAATTCCGAAATAAATTTGTATGAATTAGTACAAATTCGTGTAGGCGGTTATACAACTGTCCCAATAAGATTCTTTACTGTAAATGGAAATGTACCTTATTTAGGCTCTCCCTCCTATATAAAGAGGATCCCAATCATTTGTAAAGATCATCTAATCATTGACAAATAATATAATATCTTACTTTTTCGCTCACTGTTCATCAGAATTGTCCTTTAACTTATTATTTTTGCTTTATTATTCTAGTCTGTCTCGAGGTCAAGACTGACCTATCTTCTGGTTTACTTACTTATTTTCTTCATCTATACTTTAGGTTTCTTGATTATTAATTGGTATTGAACTAAATCACGTATCTTTAAAACTACAAATCAAATTTAATTGTTACTCGTATTTTCGAGGTAAACAGTTTGGCACCCACCGTGGGACTAAATGTAATAGTGATTATTTCATTACTGATTCTCATACACACGTTATTTTCACACTTGTTCTTGGCAAATATTCTTTGATTTCAGGATAAAACAAGTCAAACTCACAGAATTCACCCATACACAGTGATGAGGTCTTGGGTTCCACGGAGAAAATGACAACATAGTTTCCCCAGGGGTCGATGTACCATCGATAAACCCTGGGGAAGTGCCAAATGTGGAACCAGTGGATGTTAATTCATACATTGCTTTGAATGCAAATCTACGCGCCGATCCCGAAGCAAGTGTACGAAGGAAAGTCTGATTTGGTGGCCAAAGAACACATGGTGTAGGAGATGGAGGAATCAGCCTCTAAGTGATACTCGAGATGCTACAAGCTCAACAGATTGCCTTTGCTCAACTTCAAAGTCAGAATAAAACTCCAAGTGTAGCCAAACCAGAAAATACTTGACGTACTGAAATAGTGCCGAAAAGATCAAACGAAAATGGCTCAGGGACTGACCCCACCATTATGAGGATGCTCGAGGAACTCACCAAGAGAATCGAGTCCGGAGAAAAGAAGATTGAAGATAATGACAAAAGATGGAGACTTATAACTCCTGTATTGATCAAATACCGGGGGCACCCCTAGTCTTGAAAGGTTTTGATGCCAAAAAGTTCATACAAAAGCCGTTCCCTCCGAGTGCGGCTCCGATGCCCACCCCAAAAAGTTTCGTATACCCTATATATCAAAATATAATGTGACAACCGACCCTAACGAGCATATTACTTAATACACTTATGGGATCAAAAGGAATGACCTAAATGATGACGACATCGAATCGGTATTGTTTAAAACGTTTGGGGAAATTTTTTCAAAAGGATCCATGATTTGGTACCACAACTTTCCCCAGAACTATATCGATTCATTTGCTATGTTAGCAGATGCCTTCGTGAAAGCACACGCCGGTGCCATAAAGGTGGAAACTAGGAAATCAAACGTCTTTAAGATAAAATAGATCAGATGGAGCAAATGAAATTACCACCAGTCTCAGATGACTGGGCATTACAAGATTTTATACTGGGTTTGAATGAGAGGAGTTTGACCGTGTATCAACAATTAAAGAATAGGGTAGAGAACGACCTGCTGGGAGCCCCCTCAGATTCAGTTCATCCTAACAGGTTGGCAGCTAAGTCCCCGAGGTATATAGACAGGGAATCAAGACCCATCAAGGATCGATATCAGCCATATGTCAATCGGAGAAACAATGGCTCTGGTCTTAACACTAATCAGAATGATCGAAGAAACGAATAAGGCCAAAACTCTCGGGGACTGATGAGTAATAGTGGGTTCGATAAGCATACCGACTCTGTGGAGGTACCTCGATTGTCAGAGTATAATTTTAGTATAGATGCATCGGGGATTGTGTCAGCCATTGGAAGAATCAAAGATACCAGGTGGCCCAAGCCTATACAAACCGACCCCTCTAAAAGGAATCCAAACTTAATGTGTAAGTATCATAGCACACGTGGCCATAGAATCGAAGATTGCAGGCAGCTAAGGGAAGAGGTAGCTCTGTTATTCAACGAGGGTTACCTTCGAGAATTTCTAAGTGATCGAGATACGAATCACTTCAGGAAGAGATATGCAAGAAGAAAAAATGAACAGGAAACATAATAGAGCAGTAGGTACCTGGGAAACTGAATTGCAATGGATATGTACTAAGGCAAAAAGTAGAGTGGCCCTGAATGCTATTACTGCTTGTGTGTTCATCAACACAATTGCACTTATATGGAGGGAAAGGAACAGAACTAGATTTGATTTGAATAAGTATGAAGAAACTCATGTCTGTAAAGAGATCGCCCTTCTTATTCATATCAGAGGCAGAAAATGCAATCGATGGAAGAATGGCTTGAGGCAAATAGATAGATTTCCTTAGCTATATTGTATGAAATCCCTGTACTGAGTATAATAGTGATTACATAAAGGACTCGGTCTAGAATGATGTAATTAGTTGGAGCAAGTCAAAGCTCCTACTAATTGTCTTGTACAGCTTGTGATATTAATGAATATGATGTTTTTATTAAAAAAAATTGAGCAGGAAAAAACACAACATGTATTCCACATGATAGTTGGGGGTGTCGATGTCCCACAAAGACCTGTATTCAAACGCACCAAGGTGTCGATCACTAGAGAAAAATGGACTCGGAGCTATGTGCTAGATGACGCCCTATCATTCTATAATGAGCAAGCTGAAGGCATCTCTCAGACGCACAATAATGCCTTGGTAATTTCTATTCTCTTAAATAAAATTTAAGTTAAACGTGTTCTAGTGGATCCAGGAAGCTCTACAAACATAATAAGATCGAGGGTCGTAGAGCAGCTCGTCCAGCAAGAACAAATTATACCAGCATCCCGAGTCCTAACATGGCAAGCGAAACAACAATCGGGAAGATCATCCTACCAGTGAACGCGAGCAGAATCATTCAAGATACAAAATTTAATGTCATCGAAGGTGACACGAGGTATAATGCACTTCTAGGAAGGCCATGGATCCACAACATAAACGCAGTGCTTTCGACCCTTCACCAGATGATGAAATTTCCAACAGATAATGGTGTGAAAATGGTCTATGGAGAGAAACATACTGCAAAGGAAATGTTTGCGGTTGATGAAGTGACGCCGATACCAGAGCCTTCGACCTCGAAAAAGTCGAACACCAAAGGTAAGCAGGTGGCCAAATAGCAATCACCAATCCCAATCTCGATCGAGCCGGAGGAACATGTAATTGAAGAGGAAGAAAATGATTTCCTTACTCTTTGAACTTTTGTCGTTCCCGAAGATGCAGACGTAACCAAATCAACGGTCGAGGAACTGGAACAAGTTATACTGATCGAGCATATTCTCGATAAAAAGGTATACCTAAGGACGGGGTTAACCCCTGAACTCAGGAAATATTTCATTCATTTTTATCGATATTATGGATTGCTTTGCTCGGTTCCATCTAGATATGATAGGGATCCTATCAGAAATAACACAATATCAGCTATGCACCGACCCTAGGTTCAAACTGGTGAAGCAAAAGAGAAGTCCCCAATCCGAGGTGAAGCATGCATTCATAAAGGACGAGGTAACTAAACTTCTTAAAATAGGGTCTATTCAGGAAGTAAAATACCCCGAGTGGTTAGGCAACGTGGTCGTAGTTCCTAAAAAGGGAAACAAGCTTAGAATGTGCGTAGATATAAAAATTTAAATGAAGCGTGTCCTAAAGACTTTTTTCCTTTACCTAACATCGATCACATGATTGATGCCATGGCTGGCCACGAGATCATAAACTTTCTCGATAACTACTCAGGTTATAATCAAATTCAAATGAACCCGGAGGACCGGGAGAAGACCTTGTTTATCACTAAGTTTAGAACATACTGTTACAATGTAATGCCCTTCGAGCTAAATATAATGGGGTTACATACCAACACTTAGTTAACAAGATGTTCGAGGAACATATAGGTAAAATGATGGAAGTTTGTATTAACGATATGTTAGTAAGTGCCTGCGCGTAGAGGACCATTTAACTCATTTGCAGGAAACATTCAAAATCTTGAGGAAGTACAACATGAAGCTCAACCCGGAAAAATGTACCTTTAGAGTTGGCTCGGGCAAGTTCCTTGGCTATATGGTATCTAGTCAAGGAATCGAGATCAACCCCGATAAGATCAAGTCCATCGAAGATATCACCATCGTGGATAGTGTGAAAGTGTGCAAAGACTAACAGGACGAATAACCACCTTGGGTCGATTTATTTCGAGGTCACTAGATCGAATTCATAGGTTCTTTTCCTTACCCAGAATAAAAAAGACTTTGCATGGACCACAAATGCCAGCAAGCCTTAGAAGAATTGAAGCGATACTTATCGAGCCCACATTTGCTTCACACCCAGAAGGTAGACGAAAAGCTTTACTTATATTTGGCCGTGTCAAAGTAGCGGTAAGTAGAGTGCTTGTTCGAGAAGAGAAAGGTACGCAATTCCCTGTTTACTATGTAAGTCGAACCCTGAGAGATGCTTAAACTAGATAACCTCACTTAGAAAAATTAGCACTTGCATTAATAAGCGCATCTTGAAAGTTAAAGCCATATTTTAAATGTCATCCCTTATGCATATTAACCACTATCCTCTCTAAATGTCTTGCATAAGCCCGAATTGTCGGGTCAATTGGCCAAGTGGGCAGTCGAACTTGGCGAGTACGATATCGAATATCAACCCCAAACGACTATCAAGTCCTAAATATTGGCTGAATTAGTGGCCGATTTTAATAGAATAGAACTTTTTCTAGGATCGGGTACATCATCGGGGGTATGGACCCTTTTGACGGAAGGTGCCTCAAATGTGAAAGGGTCCGGGCTCGGCATTGTTATGAAGCCACCCACAGGAAGTACTATCAGGCAATCTTTCAAAACTTGTAGATTAACTAACAATGAGGTCGAGTATGAGGCCATGATTGCAGGTCTCGAGCAAGCTAAGAGCTTGGGGGCAGAAGTCATCGAATCCAAATACGATTCCCTATTGGTAGTGAACCAAGTAAAGAAGAGTTTCGAGGTTCAAGAAGATAGAATGCAGAGGTACTTAGACAAAATATAGGTGACATTGCACCTGTTCAAGGAATGGACCCTGGATCATGTACCTCGAGAGCAAAGTAGTGAGGTTGATGCGCTTACAAATCTGGGATCGTCGGTAGAAGAAGATGATATCATCTCGGGGACTATCGTTCAGTTATCGAGATCCGTGGTCGAGGAAGGTCATGCAAAAATAAATTCCACGAGCTTGACTTGGGATTGTAGAAATAAGTATATCGATTATTGAAAAATAGAAAGCTCCCCCTTGACCACAAAGAATCGAGGGATCTACGAACCAAGGTGTTGATACCCAATTTTTTCCCTATGTATCTTTATACTCAATATATATATATATATATATATATATATATATATATATATATATATATATATATATATACATATATATATGTATATGTATATATATATATATAAAATCATGCCTGAAAGTTTTGGTATTTTCCCTCAATTTTTAAGATTTTTCAAATCAATTTACTGCCTATTTTAACAAGTATAAGATCAAAAATTATTTCCAAATTATTACTTTTGATAAATAATGTATTTCACTCTCGTGTTTACAATAAAATATAACTAATACAATTTTAATACATTTTTACAAATTTATTCGGAATCTCTAAAGCTTAATTGCATGAAATTGCAATTATAGCCTATTTTATAATTAACTGTATTTTATAATAATAAAATTATTCCTAATATTTTTAGATTATTGTTTATATATTATTAATCAGTTTAGTGTTTTTAATATAACTTTAAATTGTTCTTAACTATTTTCTATTAAATAAAATGGGGCAAAAGTGGATGTTTAAAACCTGGCCCTATTTCTTTGCAATTTTAGCCTCAATTACACCCCAATTTCAACCCCTCAATTTAATGACCCAATTCATATTCAAACTGCCCTAAACCCAATCCATTAAACTTGCCCAGCCGCTCCATTCAATAACCCTAATTCATTATCCAAAATCAGCCGCCCCCAAATTCCCTTATCTCTCAAACTCTCTCTAAGACCACTCGAAACCCTAGCCTCCTATCGTCTTATTTGACCAAACCCATCAGCGTCCATGGCTTCCCAGGCCATGGACAACCTGTACTCTCTTCCATCCACCCTAAACCATGATTATTCAAGGTTTTCGAGGTTCGATCTTCAACAGGCCTGTTCAGATCCTCTGCCGATCTGAGTTCGTTTGGTTTCTCCGGCTCTGTTCCGACGTGTTTGAGCTTTGATAAGGCTTATCCATGGCCCAGACTTGTTCGAAGACCAGATCTTTCCACGCCTTCTCATTTCTAGGGTTTCTGAGAAACCCTAAAAAGCTTGTTCGAGGTTTTCCTTCCGTTGTTTTCTTAGATCTATAACTAATCCGTGTTATTTTTAAGGTTTTCAAATGACTTCTTACATCTTTTCCAAACTTTTCTTTCACTACTGTTCGTCTTTTCCGACTTAGGGTTTCCTTGATTTTACTTGTTCTACTGTGATTTTTATGTAGTGTTCTTACTGTATTTATCCTACTGTGACTCTTGTGTGTCCCTACTTTGATTCCTATGTGTTCTTCTTCTACTATGCTTCCTCCTAACATTTCCTTGTATTTTTTCTTTTACTGTGTTTTCCCTTATCATGTTTCACGGAATGATCAAGTTCTTTTGGGTTTTCTGAGTTCATCTCTTGCCTGATTTGTTTGTTTTGTACCTAAACTGGACTAATAACAAAAACCCTAGAATGTTGGGTTTTTCAGACCACTTGTATATGACTTGCATGTTCTCACCTCTAAACTAGTTTGATTTCAATTTCTGAATTCATCTATGTTTTTCTTATGGTCCGGACCTTTTGCCAAAAACTCTTCTACACTGGATTTTCCTTCTGATTCTTTACAATGACACTATAGTCTTCTTTCATGCTTGACGTGTTCGTATGCTCCTTTATATACTATGAATTTCCATCTAAATGGGTTTTTAAATTTGCAATTAGTTCAAAATTTCTTCTGAATATGGCTTGATTGATTTCTTTCCATTTTTCCCGCGACTCGACCTAAGTAAAACCCTTCTCTTTTTTTTTCGGACTTGATTAATTTGTATAAACTCTCAGACCTTTTGATTTACTGGTTGTTAATTAGACTTCTTACCTTATTTGCACAAACCGTGTATTTCAAAAACTTGTCCTTAAAAAACATTTATGTATTTACCCTTTATTTGTATATTATGCACAATGTTGTGTATCTGATCCCCTTTCCTTAAATATATCCGGCTCTTTACTAATCGAATTGGGATTCCTTATTTAAAGGAACCTCTGTTAATTGATGGATCCTAATTGGTACTGGACTATCCTCTTTCCGTGCTTACCTGCCTGACTTCAAGTATAAATGCCTGCTCCTCTTTTGACACAACAAACACTCGAGACACAAACATCTCTGTCTTTGAAATCTGTTACTACTTGCTCTATTATTACCTTATATACTATCACTCTCTACTACTACTTTCTCTACTACTATGAGCATTCTGCTCCTTTCTTTCCTAATGTCTGAATATTCTGGAGTTTCCTCTGAATTCCTAAGTGCTTGCTGAAGTTTTAAGTTGCTCCTGTTAAGTTTTCTGGCTGTCTACTTGCTGTTGTTTCTCTGCTGTACTGGAATTGCAACTGGTATGTTCTTCCTAGTTTAAATAACACTCTGTAAGTATGTGTGTTTTCTTCTCCTCTTCTACACATATTTCCCTATGTGTTTATTTATGCTTTCCTGCACTATGAAACTACATTCAAGTCTATTGTGCTCTTTCTTTATGTTTTTGCATCTTCAGTCTACTATGCTTTCTTAATATCCCATGTGTACGTTTAATCCCTTCCGTGTATTCCCCTTTGTATGTGAGTTCTATCCTGAATCATGGCAACACCTTAAATTACTGTCCATGATCCAGAACTAGACTCTCCTGGTGTCTACTAAAATGATTTCCCATTCCTTCTCCCCTTTATGTGTTGAGCTTTAACTTGGGTTTAGTAGTGTCTTAATCACCACTCAGACCCTAAGTTTGACTCCCCAGAGTCTGCTCGTATTTGTTTGGACCTAAGCAGAGAGTCAGGGGTGTTCCAGCCTATGCCATGGCTGGGTATGACCACCCTCTGCTATGACTCCCTCTCTCACTTTGCACTTATTAGTAGTTTCTAAGTTCTGCCCCCTTTGGTAAGCTATGTTTTGGGACCCTGGAGTTCCCCCTGAACTTGGATGCCTGAGGGCTGGTAATTCCACACTTTCACTATTTTGTTGTAACTGTTATTCAGAGTTTAAGCATTGCCTGGGGATCTTGAAGCTCCTTGGAACATTGAAACACTCTGAATAAGAGAAGGCATTAGAATCTGGAATCCGAATTTAATGAAACACATGTTATTGGATATTAAGATTGAATTAAGCTGCTCGGATCTAGCTGTAGGCTGTGATGTATTTTTATTGTTCACTTTTTTTTTATGGTTTTGTAATAATCTTGTAAAAAAGGAACTCGGGGAATATTAGTAAAGGGGTATGGGAGGGGATTTATATTTACTTGCATATGTTAAAGGGTAGATGCTATGCCTATAGGACCAATGTTGTTATTTAATCACTTTGATATCACGCCTATAGGTTCAACACGTTAAATCACCTAGAGATCATGTCTATAGGCTTTGCATTCTTTTTACTCATTCATTTAGAAATCATGCCAGTAGGATTTAATGTTCAGCCATGCTGCAAATCAGTAGATATCTCGTCTATAGGATCTAATAATCAATAACTAATTGCATATAGAAATCATGTCTATAGGAAATTTCATAAACAATAGGCAAACTGTAGGGTAATTAAATACTCATTTCGTATCCAGTTTAATAACAGTAATGATTCTTTAAAATGAGGACGTAGAAATCATGCCTATAGGAATTCAAACTCGCCTAATGAGTTTAATTGATTTACCAACTGGTTCCAGAATTTTCAGTACAATTCGTCCAAACCTGTTCGTTTTCAAAACGCTTATGAATATGCTTTTAATTCCTTTCAAACTTGTATTTCTCTTCTAAATAACATCTTTAAACCTTTTGCCTTCACTTTTTGAAGTTGTCTTCTGAAACAGAGTTTCAACTCTATCTTTTTAAGTATCTGCACTCTCTAAATCCTTTAACAATTCTCCCGTCTCTTGATCAAACCAATCTTTAATAGTTTGTTTCTTTTAGGACGTCTCACTTTCGAAAACTCTTCTTTATACTTCTACTGTATTTTTTTTAGTTAAACAATTCTGTTAATTTTTAAATCATCTCTGAACCTTTGCAATTTCCTGGTTTCAACCCTTCTGCATTAGGTTCTTAATCAGTAACTTATTTTAAAATATCTCAACTGCTGACAATTGGCTCCAGGTTGCCTTATTCAGACTTTTTCTCCAACTCTATGTGTTAAACTAGTCCGTCCGTCGTTTATTTTAAAGACAAAATCATTATATTCAAGGCATGCTAAACTAGGTGCTATGTGGTTCGCGGGGTTTATGTGAGCCTCTTATGTGTTTGTTCCTTCCTCAATATTTGCTGCTTGTTCTGTTCGTCTCCCTAATATTTTATCCTTTTGAAACACCATATATGCCCACACTCACCTTCCCCCTTTAGGATTAGAAGTCCTAAACCCCAGGACGGATAGGTTGGAACGGGTACTAACGTGCAATAAGTAAACGAGACTAATCGCGTTTAATTCCTCAAAGGGGTGGGAATGGTAGAATATGGAGATGCTGACCGGTGTGAGAATATCATAGGCGACCCCTCTTCTGAGGAGTGTGTGCGGGGTATTTCACCGAGTGATCCATATTATATTTAAACCTAGGACTCCTTTCCTTTTCTTTATTCGTATGACGTTTTCTTAAGTTTAAGTTTTCTTCCAAGTAATCCTCCCCTTTCAAAATCATTTATGTCTTGTCTTTTCTTTCTAAAACTTTGCAAACTTAGTTGTAATTTTTATGTGCAAACCTTACTTGTTTCCTTTTACTCTTCTTAAAGTCACAATTAAGCACGGACGGGAACCACACTAGTGGATCTTGAGGGGTGCCTAACACCTTTCCCTCGAGATAATCTCAAGCCCTTACCCGAGCTCTGGTTTTCATTCAAATATTCTTTCTTTCCTTTTAAAGTGTCCTAATGCACTATAATCATTAGGTGGTGACTCTTCAAACTCCATAACCCGATTCCTAAAAAGGGGATAAGAGTTGTTTTGTCCATAATGTCGTAAACCTGAATTCGCCTTAGAATAAAGGGGGCGTCGACAGCATGACGACTCTGCTGGGGATTTCTTTATGGCTGTTACTATTACGTACTTTTGTGACTTTACTGCTTCCTTAATCGCATTTATTTTCTATTATTAATTATTTTATCATAAGTACTAACTTGACTCTTCATGTTTTCCTTTATTTTAATTTCTTTCTTTACTGCTTTATTATCATTTCAATTCTGTTGTAATTTTCGAGCATTTATTGTAATCTTTACTTTATGAACGTGAAAATACATGCAATTTATTTCATTTGTAACTGAATTCTCATATTCCACTCGTGCCAAAACAAATCCTATAGCAATGCTTACAGTAAGTGGTTGCACCCTTCCGATATTATAAACCCCCTAAATGTGGCTAAGGTATATTTGCGGTAAAACCAGTTGATCAACGGTGTAGTCGACGGTTTCCCGCCTTTCCCTCTTGAGTTATTCGCTCAAGGGTAACTTGTCTAGCACTTCAAAAGTAGAACCTTATTCCGTTACACTGTTCATGCATCATGGTCAAACTTAGCCGAGTCAGTTATGTTGTCCGCATGACTTATTAAGGTAGCCTAAACCAGAGTCCATCGGGTTTCCTTGAAACCCAAACGGACGCCTTCACGTTGTGTGCATTTATTTGGAGAACTAAATGCCTTTATATCCAATTATTGATTTAAATAGTCGAGTCTGGTGCGGTTAAGGGCCTAACACTATATTTTGCAAAAAATGAGGCACAAAATTCCCAGATTCGGTATGGTGTCCAACATTCACCCAAGGTTGCTAAGCTAGTGGGAGAACCTTCATGTCAGTGATCGGACTAAGACTGTATTCGTCCCCGTTCAGGCCCGGGACCGGACTGGGACCGCGGTCCTGGCGGGCCTACCGGTCCTGGAGGTCCGGTCCTACCGGTCCCAAAAGATCATGACGGGCCGGTCTTACCCGTTGAACCGTTAGGCCCGGGACCGCCTGGCGGGCCTGGGCCGGTCCTGGCTGGCCCAACGGCTATTTTTTAAAAAAAATTTTTTTTTTTTTAAAATTCAGTAACGGCTCTTTGCAAAAAGTAGCTGTTTGGAACTTTGAAAAATAGCCATTTGGCCCCCAAACTTTATATAATTACACTTTTTCCCATTTCTCAACTATGAATACCCCCTCATTCTTTCATTTTTGTTCACCAATTCATCAATATCTGTCAATCTCTCTCAAGGTCTCTTTCAATCTTTCTAGTACAAGTGCTTAATTTATTGTTGAAAAATCGTGAAAATTTGTGAAGTTGTTGAATTGAAGTTTTCAAGTGTTCAAGTTCAATGATTTTCAATTTTCAAGAAGTTGTTCGGCAATCCGGTAAAATCGTTTCAACTCTTACGTGCTAATAATATATTATTGTGTTTTTTAGTTTGCATAATTCTAATTAGTATGGCATTTTCTTTGAAAAAAATTTTCGGTAAAGGAAAAGGTAAAATCGGTGAAAGTAGTGGACATAATAATACCCTTCCCCCGGCTCCCCGACCTAAAAAAGATAAGCAAGTTGAAAGTAGTAGCCAACCTAGACGTCCTAATCCGCCTCCCGTAATGCTTGATAGTGATAACCCTTGTTTTTAATTTAGTGATAGTGAATTTCTACATGATGTTCAGTAGGTGATAGATTAGATGATGAAATTATGAATGCTATTTATCCTAATGAACCTATCTTAGAGGAAAATGAGGATGATGATGATGATGATGAAACCCAAGCACCAGATTTAGATGATACACCTACTAGTCCTGCTCATAACATAGGTAATGAACCGGCACACCCACCTGTACAAACTTCCACTTTTACTAAACAACCTGCTAAACGTCAAGAAGCATCATTAGTTTGGCATTTTTTTTTACTCAAGTAAGAGTGCACGACAAGGCTAAGTGTAAAACTTGTGGGAAATTACTTGTTTATAGGTATATTGGAGACCGTAGTGGCACGGGTAGTTTGACTAGGCGTATAAAATTACACCCTAGAGATAGGGCTAGATTTTTCAAAATGCAAGCGCAACAAGAAGGGGGGGGGGACAAATATAGATTCTCAAGTTAACCCAAGTACTGGTTCAAATCTAGTTCAACCAGGAATTAACACTGTCACCGGCTAGGCTCGCCAGGCCCGGCACACCAAGCCCGGGACCGTGAAGCCTGGCCCGTTAGGCCCGGGCCAGGGATAGAATACAGCCTTAGATCGGACCCTCGTCCGCAAATACTTAGGAAATCTTCCGTCACCCCTGGATGTCCGACCTAATAACAAAATTATTGAAGCTGCTATAGTGATCGGTCAGTTTTTCGCGAGGACCTCAAAATGACCCCTTTACTGGAAGAAATAGGAGGTCTAGCTGGGATTCCTTGGGAGACTCCGGGTCTGCTTATGCCAGAAAATCGCAGGGGTAGGGGTTTTCTCAAAATGATGGTGCTCAAGAAAAATCCGGATTTGACTTGTTTGAAAGATTCCTACATACCATTCGACTTCCTGTATGAAAGGTTTGGCCATAGCACATCCAAACGCACCTACATGGACGAGTTTGCCCTTACCTATTTAGGGCATATACATAGAAGGTTATTTGTATGCATGTTCTATTTCTTGGGACTGATTATCTTTCCTATGAAGAAGGCTAGGATCCACACCAGACTAGCCATGGTAACTAAAACCTTAATAGAGGGCATTGATGGGCAAACCTTCAACATAGTGCCCATGATCATTGCCGAGATTTATCGAGCCTTGGAGAAATGTCAGCGAGGGGCCAAACACTTTGAAGGGTATAACTTGCTACTCCAACTTTGGCTTATAGAACACCTTCAGAAAGGCGACTAAAGACAGGAAATCATACGCAGGGATTGGGATGACATATCGCTTTCCACCACCCAAAGCAAATGAACTTCATGACCAACATGTTCTCTCAACCGGAGGACGCTAGAGCATGGGTAGAATTACTTTAAAATCTGAAGGATGAATAGGTACAATGGATGTATGAGTGGTTCCCAACCGAGGAATTCATTGTTCGGTCTTGGGATGCTCCATTCCTTATACTCATTGGCTTAAGGGGGACTTACCCTTACGTACCTCTCCGAGCTATGAGTCAAGCAGGGAGGAAACAAATCATACCAAGGATAGATAAAATGAGTCACTTCAAGGCTGACTTCTAAGACGATGATAGCCCGTACAGGTGCCAGGACCAGCATTTGTGGCATTACAAGATTGTTTTAGGAATAGAGTCTACCGAAGCCGACAGGTATCATGCAGGAAGTGTGACGCACTATTCAGATTGGTTAGAGGATGACAACATTGGTTTGGGACAGCCAGGTTTTTCCATGGCCATAGGCTTATTGATGAGAAAACGGAAGAACAGGTTAAATACAATAAACTGCGCAAGAGTTCGAGAATGTGAAAATGAGCACCGGGGGATACAAGAAGCCCACGGATGTCAACACCAACAATCGAGTAGGGTATTTGGAACGAGGCTTAGTGGAACTGGAAGGTAAATTTCTGAAAAGGATCAATGACTGCCAGAATGATGAGGGGAATACAGAAGAACGTCTTGTCCGAGCCTATTTGTTGCTGGTACTGCAATCTGGTGCAGCTGTATGAAGGAAGCAAGAATACAGGATCTTGGGAAGGTCCTTCTGGGCCAAAGTAGTTAGGACTTTATATTGCTTTCATAATGTAATAAGGCCACTTGCCATTAGTGATGTCTTTTATTATTCAGTTGTTTAAAGACTTTTCTTGTTTTTAATAAAATTAGGCATCTAGCATTATAAGTTCTCCAAATTTAACTTGTATATTGGCCTACCTCGGGCAAAATGAGGCACCCAAATTAGGAAACGATTAATATTTCCTACACAACGTGTTAAAATTTCGCAAAAATTATCTTTCTCAGAATCCGCACTAAAATTTTACCTTTTGTTTTCTTTTATTTTTATTACCCTCCCCAAAGGTTAGTTTGTGCATTCTGGCACCATCAGCATACTCAACAAGATCCAAGGGTCCTCCACCTCCTACTCCTGCTTCTCCTAGAAACAGGAACAAGCAAAATGGGAGATGTAAATGCTAGAAAGGAGACTGAGGAAACTTCTCAAAATGCTGCAATCACCAAGGAAACTGCTGCTCATCTTGAGAAGACTTTGCTGAGATTTCTGGAAGAATTGGAACAAGTCTTAAACCTAGCAAGCATGTCAATCACTCTTGCCGCTGCAAACGCGAACAACCAGAACTCTACACCTCCACAACCGCCTGTACAACCTACTCATACCTAAGCCTGCAACACATGCAATGACACTCCACTACTCATTCCCGAACTCCAAAACACCACAAACGACCATAAAACTCCCATCTTTGTGTACACTGTACCCCACTATACCCAGCCCATCTCAGATGCACCCGAATCAGATAACAAAGAATCCCTCATTTAGAATTTAGCTGCTAAACTCAAGAAGTTAACTTGCCGTGTCCAGGGTGTCGAAGAAAGCAAAGGCGTTTGAGGGGTTGAACTACGAAGATCTTTGTGTTCAGTCAGATGTCGAACTCCCCGAGGGGTACGAACCTCCCATGTTTGAAATGTTCGACGGTACAGGTGATCCCAGGGTCAGTCTCAGAATGTATTGCGATAAGCTGGTAGGAGTTGGAAGGGATGAGAAAATTCGCGTGAAACTATTTATGAGGAGTCTGAAGGGTGAACCCTTATCTTGGTATATTATCCAGGATGCGAAGAAATGGACGAGTTTGGTGAGCATGGCGTCTGACTTCATGGACCGATTCAGGTTGAATACTGAAAATGCACCGGATATATTCTATATGAAGAAGAAGCCCACAAAAAACTTTCGCGAGTATGCTACTCGTTGGACGTCAGAAGCTGCTAAGGCCAGGCCGGCTCTCGTGGAAGAATAGATGAATAGATTCTTTGTCCGAGCTCAAGATCTGCAGTACTATGAAAGGTTAATGTTGACAGAGGGTTAGAAATTCTCCGACATCATTAAGTTGGGAGAAAGGATTGAAGAAGGTATCAAAAATAGTATGGTCACCAATCTCGAGGCACTACAAGCCACCAACAAGGACATATAGTCTGGGGGCACGTCAAGAAAAAGGACGTGAATTCCGTAATGGCTGTGCAAAGAACCAACTCCCCTATGAATTACCAAACATACCCCTCAACTCCACTTATGTATCAACCTTCCTTAATTTACCAAGCACCATCACACACTTACCAAATTCCACCACCCGCCTACCAATCATCTCCACCACCCACATATCAACCCGCCTCACCAAGATATTCCCAACCCGCACCTGTGTACCAAGCTTCAACTCCCAACCTTCTCATTACCCATCACCACGTACTCGCCAAAACTTCCCTCGACCCAAACCAAATTTCGACTGTAAATCTCCCAGATAGTATACCGCAATTGCAGAACCAATTGACCAACTATTTGGAAAGCTCAAAGCAGCCGGTTATGTTACCCCTACCCTAGCCATAACCCCATAAAATCCCTCTCAATGGATCAACCCAAACAAAACTTGCGCACACCATTCCGGAATAAAAAGGCTATACCATCGATGAGTGCTACTTTTTGAAAGATAAGATTTAGGCTCTGATTGATAATAAGGTCATTATAGCAAAAGAGCCCGGTTCCAATGTTCGAAATAACCCTTTGCCTGACCACAAGGGTGGAGGCATCCATATGATCGAGATTGAAGATGAGTGGGAACCCAAAGGGTCAATCAGATTGATAACTGAAGGAGATGAACCTAAGAAGCCAACGGTTACCCTTAATCCTATTGTTGTTCAGATCAGCCTTCTAAGGGCGATGTGGTGAATGTGTCTATGCCACTCGAGTTCGAAGCACATCCAGCAAAGGTGCCAAAACCAATTGAAGTTGAAATCGAGATTCCAAAAGCACCTTCACCATTTGCAATTGATGTGTTACCCCTGAGGGCGCTATTCCGATTTCCATGATAGACGTGACCCCGTTCAAGTAATATCCATACCTTGGGATTATACTGCCGAGGCTAAAGGAAATGGAAAACACATACCGGAGAAGCTATTGCCGCACATGGCATGACCAGAAAAGGCAGGGTATACACCCAGAGCATCTAGCTGAGTCCAGCAAGTATGCCTTTGGACGACCAGTTGAAATCAGACCCAATGACCGTTGGAGAAAGATACATGGCAAGTAATACTCGGTCATTGAGCAACTGAAGAAAACACCAGCGCAGATTTCCATCTTGGCTCTTATGCAAAGTTTGGAGGCACATAAAAATGCCTTGATGAGGGTACTGAGTGAAGCTTATGTTCCCAGCAATATTACGGGAGGCGAAATGGAAAATATGGTAGGACAAGTGCTGGAAAGCCACAAGATCACCTTCCACGAGGATGAGTTACCGCCAGAAGGGCTTAGTCACATCAAGGAGTTGCATATCACCGTGCAATGCGAGGATTATTTCATTACTAGAGTTTTGGTCGACGGGGGATCTAGCCTCAACATTTGTGCACTCATCACTCTTAGAACATTGGATAAAGGTCTATACGAAATCAAAGATGGATCTATCAATGTCAAAGCGTTTGATGGGTCTCAAAGAGCCACCATTGGAGAAATTAGCCTGTGCTTGCAGATGGGACCTACTTGGTTCGATGTTGATTTTCAAGTCATCGACGTGCCAGTATCCTACAACCTGCTGTTGGGACGACCCTAGATCCATGCTGCTGGGGCTGTGGCATCAACCTTACATCAGGTTGTGAAGTTCGAATGGAATCATCAGGAACTGATCATTCATGGCGACGATAGTAATCCTATATACAGTCACCAAACTATCCCAATGATCAGAGGCAGAAGGAAGATAGGTGGAGAAACATACCACCATATCGAGCGGGTCAATACTGTAGATGAAAACAAGTGGTGGGATAACAAAATCTAGAGCATCCTGAATTGGAGCGGGTATGAACCCGGAAAAGGACTCAGCAAAGATCTTCAAGGCATCACCAAGCCTATCAAACTAAAGAAGCACGTCACTACTTTCAACTTAAGGTACCTGGAAACAGTTTAAGGAATGTCACCACCATTGCAAAATCCCTACTACCCGTTGGAGCGCCCAATACATTACTTAGAGCAGACCTTTCAGCCAGCTGATACCTTATATGGATCAGAGGAAGACGAGACCTTGGCAGAAATGAAGAACCTATTTCTGGAAGATGGTATGTATTATTGTTTTATCTTTGAGGAGGAAGGGGAGGAAGGTCCTTCCATTCAGGCTATGAACCGAGGGGAATGCCTCACCAATTGGTCGGTCAGAACCACTAGTGCCGTGACATCTTCGAGGTGCAAGGCTAAACGAGAGTCATGCATCGCATCTTTATTTTACTAGTTGATTTTTCCTTTGCGCATCGACTTTACTTTTCAAAAAGAGCTCCGATGTTTCGAACAATTATGAATTTAATCAAAGCATTTCAAGTTTTTTATATATCGCGCTCTTATTACTTTTATCTATCATTTAATTTATTTTACACAACATTTCTATTACATATCTTGATGATGAACCAATGACTGTGACTTGCAATGAGGCAATGCAACAAACGGATATAGATTCAGAAGAGGATGATATACCATAAGAAGTTGTCAGAGAGGTTGAGAACTTTGAAAATAGGCCTAAGTCTAATTTGGACAAAACTAAGGTCATTAATTTGGGTGATACTGAGAATGTTAAGAAAACACGTATCAGCTTACATTTGTCGTCATCAGAAAAAAAGAGTACACAGAGTTCCTAAACGAGTATGAGTACATCTTTGTATGGTCTTATGACGATATGACTAGTCTCAGCACATCCATCGTCGCTGACAAATTTCCAACAGATCCAACATGTCCGCCGGTAAAACAGAAGCTCAGAAAATTCAAGTCAGACATGAGTTTGAAGATCAAAGAAGAGGTTACCAAGCAAGTTTAGGCCAGGGTTCTTAGAGTGGTAGAATATCCGACATGGCTAGCCAACATCGTGCAGGTACCTAAGAAATATGGGAAAGTTAGAGTCTGTGTTGACTACCAGGATCTTAATCGGGCCAATCCCAAAGATGACTTATCCATTGCCAAATATACACATCTTGATTGACAATTGAGCCAAACATGAGCTACAGTCATTTGTCGATTGCTTTGTTGGTTACCATCAGATTTGGATGGATGAGGAAGAGGCATAGAAAATGGCGTTTATCACGCCATGGGGGATGTACTGTTACAGAATGATTTCGGGTTAAAGAATGCTGGTGCTACCTACATGAGGGCCATGACTACTATATTTCATGACATGATAAATAAAGAAATCGAGGTGTATGTGGACGATGTCATCATCAAGTCCAAGAAAGCTACAGATCATATGGAAGACTTGCGAAAGTTCTTCAACAGATTAAGTTGGTACAACTTGAAACTAAATCCTGCCAAATGTGCGTTCGGGGTTCCTACTGGAATGTTGTTGGGTTTCATTGTGAGTCGTAGAGGAATAGAATTGGATTAGTCAAAGGTCAGGTCCATTCAAGAGTTGCCACCGCCAAAGAACAAGAAGGATGTGATGCGTTTTCTATGAAGACTCAGCTATATCAGCCGATTCATAGCCCAGTCCACTGTCATCTATGAACTTATCTTCAAGATGCTAAAGAAGGTTGCTGCCACTAAATAGACTGACGACTGTCAAAAAGCATTTGACAGGATCAAGGACTACTTGTCTATACCGCCAATCTTGGTTCCTCTTGAGCCAGGAAGTTCCCTTTTTCTCTATCTCGCAGTATTGAACGGAGCCTTTGGTTGTGTTCTGGGGCAACATGATGAAACGGGAAGAAAAGAGCAAGCCGTCCACTACTTTAGCAAAACGTTTACCCCGTACGAGGCTGGGTATTCCTTATTGGAATGCACCTGTTGTGCTTTGACCTAGATAACTCAAAAATTGAGGCATTATTTCTGTGCTTACACCACCTATCTCATATCAAGGATGGATCCATTAAAGTATATCTTTCAGAAGCCCATGCCCACTGGAAAGCTTGCCAAATGGAAAATCCTGTTAAGTGAATTCGACATTGTTTATGTCACTTAGAAAGCAGTCAAAAGACAAGCTTTGGCGGATAATCTCGCCGAAAATCCTGCGGGAGGAGAATTCGAACCTTTGAAGATGTATTTTTCTGATGAAGATGTAGCTTTCATAGGGGAAGACATTGCAGAACCCTATGATGGTTGGAGGATGTTTTTTGACGGAGCCATAAATTTCAAAGGAGTTGGTCTAGGAGCGGTCCTGGTATAAGAAATCGATTAGCATTGCCCGGTATCCGCCAAGCTCAGTTTCCCTTGCACCAACAATATAGCCGAGTACGAATTTGAATCTTGGGGCTTAAACTGGCTATTGATATGAACACTCAGGAGTTACTGGTGATTGGAGACTCAGACCTCCTCATACATCAGGTTCGGGAAGAATGGGCAACCAAGAATCCTAAGATACTCCCTTTTCTGCATCACATACATGAGTTGAGGAAAAGGTTCAGAAAGACGGTATTCCAACATGTTCCCAGGGTACAATATGCGTTTGCGGATGCACTAGCAACTTTGGCATCCATGATTCAGCATCCACATACAAACTTCATCGACCCCATCAAGGTCAAGATCATAACAACCAGCTTATTTTTCTCATGTTGAGGAAGAAGTCGATGGGAAACCATGGTTACACAACATCAAAGAGTATTTTCCACATGAGAATATCCAAAGCTTGCCAATGCTACTCAGAAGCGCACACTTCAGAGGTCATCCATCAATTTCTTTCATAGAGGAGAAATCCTGTACAAGAGGACACCTGATTTGGGATTGTTAAGATGTGTTGATGCAACAGAAGCCACTAAACTGTTAGACGAAGTACACGCAGGGACCTGCAGGCCGCACATTAATGATTTTGTTTTGGACAAGAAGATACTTTGAGCGGGATATTTTTGGATGACTATGGAAACAGACTTTATCGAGTATGCCCGAAAGTGCCACCGCTGTCAGGTACATGCAAATATGATAAAGGTACCTCTAAACGAGCTTAATGCAACAAGCTCACCATGGCAATTCGCCGCATGGGCAATGGATGTTATTGGACCAATCGAGCCTGCCGCATCAAACAGGCACATGTTCATCTTGGTAACAATTGATTACTTTACCAAATGGGTTGAATCAGCATCATACAAAGCACTGACCAAGAAATTTATGGCAGACTTTGCCCGCGACCGTATTGTTTGTCGATTTGGAATTCCAGAATCGATCATCAATAACAATTGTTCTAATTTCAACAGCAACTTAATGAAGGCAACGTGCGAAATGTTCATGATCAGAGACAAGAACTCTATAGCGTATAGACCTCAGATGAACGAAGTTGTAGAAACAGCCAATAAGAACATCAAGGAGATACTAAGAATGATGATTGAAAGAGACAAACATTGGCACGAGAAGTTCTCATTCGCCTTATTGGGTTATCGTACCACAGTCCGCATATCAACTGGGGCAACTCCCTTCATGTTGGTATATGGTACAGAAGCAGTCATTCCCGCCGAAGTAGAAATACCCTCTTTAAGAATCATACAAGAAGTATAGCTAGATGACGCGGAATGGGTAAAAGATCGCTACGAGGAGTTAGCCCTTACATATGGAAAGAGAATGAATGCAGTTTGCCATGGTTAATTATATCATAGCAGAATCTCCAGAGCCTTCAACAAGTGAGTTAAACCAAGGAACTTTACACCAGGGCAGCTGGTGTTGAAGAAAATATTTCCACATCAAGATGAAGCCAAAGGGAAATTCTATCCCAATTGGCAGGGTCCGTACATGGTTCACCACGTTCTAACTAGAGGAGCCATTATTCTGGTAGAAATGGACGGGGAAGTCTAGCCAAAGCCAATAACTCAGATGCAGTGAAGCAATACTACATTTGATCATATGTTTTTCTTCATGATTTAATTTGAACTACGCCTGACCTGATTCCCGTTTAAGAGGGTATACGTAGGTAACCCTATGGGTTCGGTCACATTTTAATAAAATTTCCATTTTCCCCGCCATTGGAATTGGGGCAGAATTTTGAGGAGGACCCTCAAAATTTCGAAGTCAGTTCTTCTAGTCTTTGCAACTGCGTCGACCCAGTAAACCGGGAAAGAATTTTGAGTAGGAAATCAACCCATTTTTAGTCATTCAGCAAAGCCGTCAGCAGTGCTAGCCCAGTAAACTCGGGCAAAAGGTTTTTAGGAGGACCCTAAAAATTCAGAACAAGCAAGGTTGCCGTGTCTTGAACCTTGTTGCAATTGATTGGTTCATACAAAATAATATTTTTCTTCAAAATATATGTACTTTACATTATATTTACTGAATCATGCAAAAGTATCATTGCATCGCCGTCGTTTAGCAAGCTACCTCAATTATACGTGACTTCAAGAGCCAGAGGATACGAACTAACCTTCCCCCTCTACAGAACTCACGATTTTTCACTGGATGTAGGAACCCAAGTCGCAAATCATTGAATACATTCACATGCTCGTACTCGTCAGGGTTGACATTTTCAGAACAATCGCTCATTCACAATTCTACTATCTGCACCCAACATTCCAAGCAGTCACAATACCTCAACCATCTATCAGCTAAGAAAATTACGACAATTCACTCCTTTACATTCCTGCATTGCATTTGCCTTTAGAGTCTAAGCTCTGTCTCTATCCTACATTTTGCATAAGGCTATTTTCTGCCTTCCGAGGTTAAGCTCTACCTCCATCCTGCATAAGGCTATTTATCTGCCTTTTGAGACTAAGCTCTATATCCTTCCTGCATTTTTCATAAGGCTATTTTCTGCCTTCCGAGGTTAAGCTCTACCTCCATCCTGTATTGCATAAGGCTACTTATCTGCCTTGTGAGACTAAGCATTGTCTCCATCCTGCATCAGGCTACCTATCTGCTTTTCGGGACAAAGCTCTGTCTCTGTCTACGTTTTTTGCACAAGGCTATCTTCTGCCTTTCGAGGTTAAGCTCTACCTCCATCCTGCATAAGGCTACTTATCTACCTTCCGAGGATAAGCATTGTCTCCATCCTGCATGGATGAAATATTGCCACTCATTTTTTTTCCAAACGGCTGAAACATCGCCACATGTATTTAAATTTTTGCTTTGGCTGAAATATCGCCACTCTTTGCATTCATTCAGCTGAAAGATTGCCACCTTCTCATGGGTTGAAAGATCGTCGACTTATTCAAAGGTGTCATGGTTTGAAGGCACCATCTCATAGCCCGAGAACACCATTTCATGGCCTGTGAATCTGTACTTTTATGCTCTTCATGGCCCATGACATCATAGTCTGAGGACGTCAACCTAACCACCAAAGACAACATTCATGGTCCAACAGGAACTTGGATCATTTTTAAGTTATGCACACTATATGCGCACATTGCTCATTTATTGGTACACCGGCTAGCAAACAGCTTTCTCGGCAAGAGTGATCCTGCTCCGGTTCTCCGCAACCTATTCGGCCTCGAAACCTTTCACAAACTCAACCATCGTGTTCGTCTTTCGAATCCCCATCGACACATTCCGTCAATGATTCATGAACTACATATGGCGTCATTCCTATAAAACAAGGGATATGTACGTAGCTTAGAAACTAGAGCGCGGTCAAAATTCTTTTACAATCGCCACTTCCGGTTAAAATTAGCCATCTTATCTTTACCCCACAAATCTTTCATCCTCTTCAGGTAAAGAGAGGCAGCTGTTGATACCCAATATTTTTCCTATGTATTTTTATACTCAAAATACTTTCAAAATAGCATATTTATGTATATCTAAGCATGATTGAAAGTTTTGGTATTTTTCCTCAATTTTTATGATTTTTCAAATCGACTTACTGCTTATTTTAACAAGTATAAGATCCAATATTATTTTCAAATTATCATTAATGTATGTTAGTATCTTATTTACAAAAAAATATAATTAATATAATTTTTACACTTTTTTACAAATTTATTCGGAATCTCTAAAGCTTAATTGCATGAAATTGTAATTATAGCCTATTTTATAATTTACTGTGTTTTATTATTATAAAATTATTCCTATTATTTTTAGATTATTTTTTGTATATTATGAATCAGTTCAGTATTTTTAGTTTACTTTTAGATTGTTCTTAACTATTTTTTATTAAATAAAATGGGGGAAAATGGTTGTTTAAAATCTAGCCCTATTTCTTTGCTATTTTAGCCTCAATTACTCCCCAATTGCAACCTCCCAATTAAACGACCCAATTCCAATCCAAGCCTCCCTAAACCCAATTCATTAAACCAACCCAGCCACCCCGTTCAATCTAGGCCGTTGATCATTTTGATCAACGACCACCCTCTCTTCTTTCCTTTTTAATTCCACCCAACCCCCAACCATAATTCATTATCCACAATTTGCTGCCCCCAAATTCCCTCGTCTCTCAAACTCTCTCTAGAACCACTCAAAACCCTAGCCGCATGCCATTTTCTCTGACCAAACCCACCGTCGTCCATTGCTTCCCAGGCCATGGAGATCCTGTACCCTTTTCCATTCACCCCAAACCATGATTATTCAGGGTTTTTGAGGCTCGATCTTCAACAGGCCTGTTCAGGTCCTCCGCTGATCTGAGTTCATTTGGTTTCCCCGGTTCCGTTCCGGGGTGTTCGAGCTTTGATAAGGTTTATCCTGATTTGTTTGTTTTCGTCCCTAAATTGGACTAATGATGAAACCCTAGAATGTTGGGTTTTTCGGACCACTTGTATGTGACTTGCATGTTCTCACCTTTTAACTAGTTTGATTTTAATTCCTGAATTCATCTATGTTTTTCTTGTGGTTATGACCTTTTGCCAAAAACTCTTATACACTAGATTTTCCTGCTGATTCTTTACAATGAAACTAAAGTCTTTTTTCATGCTTGATGTATTCGTATGCTCCTTATATACTATGAATTTCCCCCTAAATGGCTTTTCAAATTTGCAATTAGTTCAAAATTTCTTCTAAATATGGCTTGATTGATTTCTTTCCATTTTTCTCGCGACTCGACCTAAGTAAAACCCTTCTCATTTTTTTCGGAATTGATTCATTAGTATAAAATCTCAGACCTTTTGATTTACTGGTTGTTAATTGGACTTCTTGCCTTATTTGCACAAACCGTGTATTTCAAAAACTTGTCCTTAAACAACTTTTATATTATGCACAATGTTATGTATTTGATCCCCTTTTCTTAAATATTTCCAGCTCTTTACTGATCAAATTTGGATTCCTTAATTAAAGGAACCTCTGTTAATTTATTGATCTTAATTGATACTGGACCATCTTCTTTCCGTGCTTACCTGCCTCAATTCAAGTATAAATACCTTCTACTCTTTTGAAGCAACACACACTCGAGACACAAACGTCTCTGTCTTTGAAATCTGTTACTACTTGCTCTATAATTACCTTCTCCACAACTACTCTCTCTACTACTACTTTCTCTATTACTGCTGAGCACTCTGCTCCTTTCTATACTACTGTCTGAATATTCTGGAGTTTCCTCTGAACTCCCAAGTGCTTGCTGAAGTTTTGAGTTCCTCCTGTTAAGTTTTCTGGCTGTCTACTTGTTGTTTCTCTGCTGTACTAGAATTGCAACTGGTATGTTCTTCCTAGTTTAAATAACACTCAGTAATTATGTGTGTTTGCTTCTCCTCTTCTATACATCTTTCCCTGTGTGTTTATTTATGCTTTCCTGCACTATGAAACGATATTCAAATCTGTTGTGCTCTTTCTTTATGTTATTGCATCTTCAGTCTACTATGCTTGCTTAATATCCTGTGTATTTTTTTAATCCTTTCCCTCTAATCCCCTTTGTGTGTGAGTTCTGTCCTGAATCATGGCAACACCTTAAATTGTTGTCCATGATCCATAACTAGACTCTCATGAGTCTCTACTCAAATGCTTTCCCATTCCTTCTCCCCTTTATGTGTTGAGCTTTAACTTGGGGCTGGTAGTCTTCTAATCACCACTCAGACCCTAAGTTTGACTCCCCAAAGTCTTCTTCTATTTGTTTGGACCTAAGCAGAGGGTCGGGGGTGTGCCAGCCTATTACATTGCTGGGTATGACCACCTTCTACTATAGATCCCTCTCTCACTTTGCACTTATTCCTAGTTTCTAAGTTCTGCCCTCCTTTGGTAAGCCATTCTTTGGGACCCTGGAGTTCCATGTGAACTTGGATGGTAGGGATGCTAATTCCACACTTACACTATTCTGTTATAACTGTCTTTCAGAGTGTAAGCATTGCCTGGGGCTCTTGAAGCTCCTTGGAACATTGAAACAATCTGAATAAGAGAAGGCCTTGGAATCTAGAATTCGGATTTGGTAAAATACATGTTATTGGATATTAAGATTGAGTTAGGCTGCTCGGATCTAGTTGTAGACTGTGATGTATTTTTATTGTTCATTTTCTTTTTCTGGTTCTGTAATAATATTGTAAAAAAGAACTCGGGGAATATTAGTAAAGGGGTATGGGTGGGGATTTATATTTACTTGCATATGTTAAAGGGTAGATGCCATTCCTATAGTACCAATGTTGTTATTTAATCACTTAGATATCACGCCTATAGTTTAAATTCTTTAAATCACCTAGAGATCATGTCTATAGGCTTTGCATTCTTTTCACTCAGTCGTTTAGAAATCATGCATATAGGATTTAATGTTCAGCCATGCTGCAAATGAGTTGATATCCCGTCTATAGCATCTGATAGTCAACAACTAATTACATATATAAATCATGTCTATAGGAAATTACATAAACAATAGGCAAACTGTAGGGTAATCAAATACTCATTTCGTAACCAGTTTAATAACGGTAATGATTCTTTAAAAATCAGGATGTAGAAATCATGCCTATAGGAATTCAAACTCGCCTAATGAGTTTAATTGATTCACTAACTGGTTTCAGAATTTTCAGTACAATTCGTCCAAACCTGTTCGTTTTCAAGACACTTATGAATCTGATTTTAATTCCTTTCAAACTTGTATTTCTCTTCTAAATAACGTCTTTAAACCTTTTGCCTTACCTTTTTGAAGTTGTCTTCCGAAAAAGAGTTTCAACTCTATCTTTTTAAGTATCTGCACTCTCTAAATCCTTTTACAATTCTCCTGTCTCTTGATCAAAGCAATCTTTAAGAGTCTGTTTCTTTTAGAATGTCTCACTTTCGAAAACTCTTCTTCATACTTCTACTATATTTTTTTAGTTAAACAATTCTATTATTTTTAAAATCATCTCTGAACCTTTGCAATTTCCCGGTATCAACCCTTATGCATTAAGTTCTTAATCAGTAACTTATTTCAAAATATATTAACTGTTGACAATTGGATCCGGGTTGCTTAATGCTGACTTTTTATCCAACTGTATGTGTTAAACTACTCCGTCCACCATTTAATTTAAAGACCAAATTAGTATATTCTAGGCATTCTAAACTAGATGATATGTGGTTCGCGGGGTATATGTGAGCCTTTTTTTGTGTTTGTTCCTTCCTCAATATTTGCTACTTGTTCTGTTCGTCACCCTTGTATTTTATCCTTTTGAAACTCCATATATGCCCACACTCCCCTTCCCCCTTTAGGATTACAAGTCTTAAACCTCGGGACAGATAGGTTGGAACGGGTACTAGCATGCAATAAGTAAATAAGACTAATCGCGTTTAATACCTCAATGGGGTGGGAAGTGTAGAATATAAAGATGATGACCGATGCACTAATATCACAGACGACCCCTCTTCTGAGGAGGTGTGCGGGGTATTGCACCGAGGTGATCCATATTATATTTAAACCTAGGACCCCTTTCCTTTTACTTATTCATATGATGGTTTCTGAAGTTTATGTTTTCTTCCAAGTAATCCTCTTCTTTCAAAATCATTTATGTCTTGTCTTTGCTTTCCAAAACTTTCCAAACTTAGTTCTAATTACTATGTGCAAACCTTACTTGTTTCCTTCTACTTTTCTTAATGTCACAGTTAAGCACGACCGGGATCCACACTAGTGGATCTTGAGGGGTGCCTAACACCTTCCCATCGAGATAATCTCAAGTCCTTACCTGAGCTCTGGTTTTCTTTATGATCTTCTTTCTTTCCTTTTGAAAGTGTCCTAATGCACTATAATCATTAGGTGGCGACTCTTCAAACCCCATAACCCGATTCCTCAAAAGGGAATAAGAGTTTTTTGTCCATAATATCGTAAACCCGATTTCACCTTAGAAAAAAGGGGGCGTCGACAGCGTGGCGACTCTGGTGGGGATTTCTTTAAGGCTTTTACCATTATGTCTTTGTGACTTTACTGCTTCCTTAATCGCATTTATTTTCTGTCTTCAATTATTTCATCATAAGTACTAACTTGGCTCTTCATGTTTTCCTTTATTTTAATTTCTTTCTTTACTGCTTTATTATCATTTCAATTCCGTTGTAATTTTCGAGCATTTATTGTAATCTTTACTTTATGAACGAGAAAATACATGCAATTTATTTCATTTGTAACTGCATTCTTCAACATCATATTCCACTCGTGCCAAAACAAATCCAATAGTAATGCTTACAATGAGTGGTTGCGCCCTTCCGATATTATAAACCCCCTAAATGTGGCTAAGGCATATTTGCGGTAAAACCAGTCGATCAACGGTGTAGTCGACGGTTCCACGCCTTTCCCTCTTGAGTTGTCCGCTCAAGGATAGCTTGTCTAGCACTTCAAAAGTAGAAACCTTATTCCGTTACACTGTTCATGCATTATGGTTAAACTTAGCCTAGTCAGTTATGTTGTCTGCATAGTGACTCATTAAGGTAGCCTAAACCAAAGACCATCGGGTTTCCTTGAAACCCAAACAGACGCCTTCACGTTGTGTACAAATTATATGGAGAACTAAATGCCTTTATTTCCAATTAATGATTTAAAAAATCGAGTCTGGTGGGGTTAAGGTCCTAACACTTTGTTTTGCAAAAAATAAGGCACGAAATCCCCAGATCCGGTATGGTGTCCAACATTCACCCAAGGTTACTAAGGTGGTGGGAGGACCTTCATGCGAGTGACCGGACCCTCATCTGCAAATACTTAGGAAATCATCCTTCACTCCTGAATGTCCGGCCTAACAACAAAATTATTGAAGCTGCTACTTTGTTTTGGGACAGTGATCAGTCAGGTTTTTGCTTCGGGGACCTCGAAATAAGCCCTTTACTGGAAGAAATAGGAGGTCTAGCTGGGATTTCTTGGGAGACTCCGGGTTTGCTTATGCTAGAAAATCGCAAGGGTAGGGGTTTTCTCAAAATGATGGGGCTCAAGGAAAATCCGAATCTGACTTGCTTGAAAGATTCCTACATACCATTTGACTTCATTTACGAAAGGTTCGGCCATAGCACATCCTACCGCACCTACATGGACGAGTTTTCCCTTACCTCTTTAGGCCATATACATAGAAGGGTTTTTGTATTCATGTTCTGTTTCTTGGAAATGATGATCTTTCCTATGAAGAAGGCTAGGATCCACACCAGACTAGCCATGGTAACCAAAACCTTAATGGAGGGCATTGACGGGCAAACCTTAAGCATAGTTCCCATGATCATTGCCGAGATGTATCGAGCCTTGGAGAAATGTCTGCGAGGGGCCAAACACTTTGAAGGGTGTAACTTGATACTCAAACTTTGTCGTATAGAACACCTTCAGAAAGGTGACTACAGATACAAAATCATACGCATGGATTGGGATGACCTTATTGCTTTCCACCACCCAAAGAGAATGAACTTCATGCCCAACATGTTCTCTCACCCTGAGGACGCTAGAGGATGGGTAGAATTACTTGAAAATCTGAAGGATGAACAGGTACAGTGGATGTATGAGTGGTTCCCAACCAGGGAATTCATTGTTCGGTCTCGGGGATGCACCATTCCTTATACTCATTGGCTTCAGAGGGACTTACCCTTATGTACCTCTCCAAGCTATGAGGCAAGCAGGGAGGAAACAAATCATACCAAGGATAGATAAAATGAGTCACTTCAAGGCTGACTTCCATGACAATGATAGCCCATACAGGTTCCGGGCTCAACATTTTTGGCATTGCAAGATTGTTTTAGGAAGAGAGTCTATAGAAGCTGATAGGTATCATGCAGGGAGTGTTCCTAACTATTTAGGTTTGTTAGAGAAGAACACATTATTTTGGGACAACCATGGTTTTTCCATGGCCATAGGCTTATTGATGAGAAAACGGAAGATCGGGTTAAATACAATCAACTAGGCAAGAGGATGCGGAAATGTTAAAATAAGCACCGGGAGATATAAGAAGCCCACGAGAAATTGATCAAGGAATGGAAGGATATGGCTATCAATTCCAACAATCCGTTAGGGTATTTGGAACGAGTTTTAGTGGAACTGGAAGGTATATTTCTGAAAAGGATCAACGACTGCCAGAATGATGAGGGGAATACAAGCGAACATCTAGCCTGAGCCTATTTGCTGCTGGGACTGTAAAATCTGGTGCAACTATACAAAGGAAGCTAGAATACCAGATCTGGGGAAGGTCCTTCTGGGCCCAAGTAGTTAGGACTTTTTATTGCTTTCATAATGTAATAACGCCACTGGCAATTAGTGATGTCTTTTATTATTCAGCTGTTTTAAGACTTGTCTTGTTTTTATCAATAAAATGAGGCATTTAGCATTGTAAGGTCTCCCAATTTAACTTGTCTCTAGGCCTATATTGGGCACAACGAGGCACCCAAATTAGGAAATGATTTATATTTCCTGCACAATGTGTTCAAATTTTGAAAAAATTATCTTTCTCAGAATCCGCACTAACTTTCAAACTTTTGTTTTCTTTTACTTTTGTTCCCCTCCCCAAAGGTTAGTTGATGCATTCTGGCACCATCAACATACTCAACAAGATCCAAGGGTTCTCCACCTCCTCCTCCTACTAGAAACAGGAACAAAAGCAAAACGGGAGATGCAAATACTATAAAGGAGACTGAGGAAACTTCTCAAATGCTGCAATCACCAAGGAAACTGCTGCTCATCTTGAGCAAACTTTGCTGAGATTTTGGGAAGAATTGGAACAAGTCCGAAACCTGGCAAACCTGTCAATCACTCTTGCCGTTGCTGACGCAAACAACCAGAACTCTACACCTCCACAACCGCCAGTAACACCTGCTCATACCCAAGCCTGCAACACATGCAACAACACTCCACTACTCATTCCTGAACTCCAAAACACCACAAATGACCATAACACTCCCATCTTTGTGGACATTGTACCCCACTATACCCAGGCCATCTCAGATGCATCCAAATCAGATAACAAAGACTCCCTCATTCAGAATTTAGCTATTGGACTCAAGAAATTAACTAGCCGTGTCTAGGGTGTCGAAGGAAGCAAAGGCGTTGAGGGGTTGAACTATGAAGATCTTTGTGTTCAGCCAGATGTCGACTCCCGGAGGGGTACAAACCATCCCAAGTTCAAAATGTTCGACAGTACAGGTGATCCCAGGGTCCATCTCAGAATGTATTGCGATAAGCTGGTAGGAGTTGGAAGGGATGAGAAAATTTGCATGAAACTATTCATGAGAAGTCTGAAGGGTTACGCCCTATCTTGGTATATCAGCCAGGATGCAAAGAAATGGACAAGTTGGGTGAGCATGGCGTCTGACTTCATGGACCGATTCAGGTTTAACACTGAAAACGCACTGGATGTGTTCTATATTCAGAATATGAAGAAGAAGCCCACAGAAACCTTTCGCGAGTATGCTACTCGTTGGAGGTCAGAAGCTGCTAAGGTTAGGCCGATCCTCGAGGAAGAATAGATGAATAGATTCTTTGTCTGATCTCAAGATCCACAATACTATGAAAGGTTAATGTTGATAGAGGGTCAGAAATTCTCCGACATCATTAAGTTGGGAGAAAGGATTGAAGAAGGTATAAAATAAGGTATGGTCACCAATCTCGAGGCATTACAAGCCACTAAGAAGGCCTTACATTCTGGGGGCACGTCAAAGAAAAAGGACGTGAATTCCATAATAGCCGCACAAAGAACCAACTCCCCCATGAAATACCAAACATACCCCTCAACTCCACTTACGTATCAACCTTCCTTAAATTACCAAGCACCATCACCCACTTACCAAATTCCACCACCCGCCTACCAATCATCTCCACCACCCACTTATCAACCCACCTCACCAAGATATTCCCAACCCGCACCTGTATACCGAGCATACAACTCCCAAACTTCTCATTACCCATTACCATCAACTCGCCAAAACTTCCCTCAACCCAGACCAAATTTCGATCGTAAACCTCCCAGACAGTATACCGCCATTGCAGAACAAATTGACCAACTATATGAAAAGCTTAAAGCAGCCGGTTATGTTACCCCTATCCTAGTCGTAACCCAAAAAATCCCTCTCAATGGATCAACCCAAACAAAACTTGCGCATACCATTCCGGAATAGAAGGCCATACCATCGACGAGTGCCGCTTGTTGAAAGACAAGATTAAGGCTCTGATTGATAATAAGGTCATCATAGCAAAAGAGTCCGCTCCCAATGTCCGCAATAACCCTCTGCCTGACCACAAGGGTGGAGGCATCCATATGATAGAGATTGAGGATGATTAGGACCCCAAAGGGTCAATCAGATTGATAACTGAAGGAGATGAACCTAAGAAGCCACCAGTTACCCTCAATCCCATTGTTGTTCAGATCCATCCTTCCCAGGGCGATGTGGTGAATGTGTCTGTCCCACTCAAGTTCAAAGCACCTCCAGCAAAGGCGCCAAAACCAATTGAAGTTGAATTCGGGATTCCAAAAGCACCTGCACCATTTGAAATTGATGTGTTACCCCCGAGGGCCCCTATTTCGATTTCCATATTAGATGTGACCCCGTTCAAGTCAAATGACATACCTTGGGATTATACTGCCGAGGCTAGAAGGAAAGGGAAAACACATACCGGAGAAGCCATTGCCGCACAGGGCATGACCCGAATACACCCCTGAAGATCTAGCTGAGCCCAGCAAGCAAGCCTTCGGACGACCAGCTAAAGCCGGACCCGATGACCTTTAGAGAAAGATACAAGCCAAGGAATACTCGGTCGTTGAGCAACTGAATAAAACACCAGCACAGATTTCCATCATGGCTCTTCTACAAAGCTCGGAGGCACATAAAAATGCCTTGATGAAGATACTGAGTGAAGCTTATTTTCCCAGTAATATTACAGGAGGCGAAATGGGAAATATGGTAGGACAAGTACTAGAAAGTCACAAGATCACCTTCCACGAGGATGATTTACCGCTAGAAGGGCTTCTTCACAACAAGGCATTGCATATCAACATGTAATGCGAGGATTATTTCATCACCTGAATCTTTGTCGACGGGGGATCTAGCCACAAAATTTGTCCACTGATCACTCTTAGAACATTGGTTAAAGGTCTGCTAAACATCAAAGATGGAGCTATCAACGCCTAAGCTTTTGATGGGTATCAAAGAGCCACCATTGGAGAAATAAGCCTATGCTTGCAGCTTGGACCTAGTTGGCTCAGTGTTGATTTCCAAGTCATCAACGTGCCAGCATCCTACAACCTGCTGTTGGGACGACCCTGGATCCACGCCATTGGGACTGTGGCATCAACCTTACATTAGGTAGTTAAGTTCAAATGGAATCATCAGGAGGTGATCATTCATGGCGACTGTAGTAATCCTATATATGGTCACCAAACCATCCCAATGATCAGAGACAGAAGGAAAACAAGCGGAGAAATATACCACCACATTGAGCGGGTCAATGCTGTAGACAAATACAAGTGGTGGGAAGAAAGGATCGAGAGCATCCTGAATTGGAGCGGGTATGAACCGGGAAAAAGACTCGGCAAAGATCATCAGGGCATCACCAAGCCTATAAAACTAAAGAAGCACGACACTACTTTCGGCTTAGGGTACCTAGAAAGAGTTCAAGGAATGGTCGCCACCATGGCGCAGTCCCTACTACCCATTGGAGCACCCTATCCCTTAGTTAGAGCAGACCTTTCAGCCAGCCGATAGCTTATATGGATCAGAGAAAGACGAGACCTTGGCAGCAATGAAGAACCTATTTCTGGAAGATGGTATGGATTGTTGTGTTATCTTCGAGGAGGAAGGGGAGGAAGGCCCTTCCATTCAGGCTATGAACCGAGGGTAACGCCTCACCAATTGGTCAGTCAGAACCACTAGTTCCCCGGACATCTTCGGGGTAGCAAGGCTAAACGAGCTTCATGCATCACATCTTTATTTTACTAGTTGATTTTTCCTTTTCGCATTGTCTTTACTTTCCGAGAGCTCCGATGTTTTTAGCAATTATGAATTTAGTCAAATCATTTCAAATTTATTATATATCGCGCTCTTATTACTTTTCTCTATCATTTGCTTTATTTTACACAACATTACTATTACATATCTTAATGATGAACCAATGACTGTGACTTGCAACGAGGCAATGCAACAAACGGATATAGGTTCAGAAGAGGATGATATACCAGAAGAAGTTGTTAGAGAGGTTAAGAACTTTGAAAATAGGCCTAAGTCTAATTTGGACGAAATTGAGGTCATTAATTTGGGTGATACTTAGAATGTTAAGGAAACACGTATCATCATATATTTGTCGCCCTCAGAAAAGAAAGAGTACGCAGAGTTCCTAAAAGTGTATGAGGACATCTTTGTGTCGTCTTATGACGATATGACTGGTCTTAGCACATCCATCGTTGCTCACAAACTGCCAATAGATCCAACATTTCCACCTGTAGAACAGAAGCTTAGAAAATTCAAGCCAGACATGAGTTTGAAGATCAAAGAAGAGGTTACCAAGAAAGTCAAGGCCAGGGTTCTCTAAGTGGTAGAATATCCGACATGGCTAGCCAACATAGTGCTGGTACCAAAGAAATATGGGAAAGTCAGAATCTGTGTTGACTACCGGGATCTCAACCAAGCTAGTCCCAAAGACGACTTCCCTTTACCAATTATACACATCTTGATTGACAATTGCACCAAACATGAGCTGCAGTCATTTGTTGATTGCTTTGCTGGATACCATTAGATTTGGATGGATGAGGAAGATGCAGAGAAAATGGCATTTATCACGCCATGGGGGATGTACTGTTACAGAATGATGCTGTTCAGTTTAAAGAATGCTGGTGCTACCTACATGAGGGCCATGACGACTATTTTTCATGACATGATACATAAAGAAATTGAGGTGTATGTGGATGACGTCATCATCAAGTCCAAGAAAGTTGCAGATCATATGGAAGGTTGGTGAAAGTTCTTCAACAGACTAATGAGGTACAACTTGAAACTAAATCCCACCAAATGTGTGTTCGGGGTTCCTGCTAGAACGTTATTGGCTTTAATTGTGACTTGCAGAGGAATAGAATTGGATCCATTGAAGGTCAAGTCCATTCAAGAGTTGCCACCTCCAAAGAACAAGAAGGATGTGATGAGTTTCCTAGGAAGACTAACTATATCAGCTGATTTATAGCCCAGTCCACTATTATTTGTGACCCTATCATCAAGATGCTAAAGAAGCATGCTTCCACTAAATGGATTGACGACTTTCAAAAAGCATTTGATAGGATCAAGGAATACTTGTCTACGCCGCAAGTCTTGTTTTCACCTGAGCGAGGAAGAGCCCTTTTGCTCTATCTTGCAGCATTGGATGAGCCTTTGGTTGTGTTCTGGGGCAACATCATGAAACGGGAAGAAAAGAGCAAGCCATCCACTACCTCAGCAAAACGTTTACCCCGTACGAGGCTCGGTATTCCTTTTTGAAATGCACATGTGTGCTTTGGCCTAGGTAGCTCAAATATTGAGGCATTATTTCTGTGCTTACACCACTTATCTCATATCAAGGATGGATCCATTAAAGCATATCTTTCAAAAGCCCATGCCCACTTGAAAGCTTGCCAAATGGTAAATCCTGTTAAGTAATTCGACATTGTTTACGTCACTCAAAAATCAGTCAAAGGACAAGATTTGGCAGATCATCTCGCCGAAAATCTTGCAGGAGGAGAGTACGAACCTTTGAAGAAGTATTTTCCTGACGAAGAGGTAGCTTTGATAGGCGAAGACATTGCAGAACCCTATGATGGTTGGAGGATGTTTTTCGACGGAGCCGTAAATTTCAAAGAATTTGTTATAGGAGCGGTCCTGGTATTAGAAAATGGTCAGAATTACCCGGCATCTGCCAACTCAGGTTCCCATGCACCAAAAATATGGCCGAGTACGAAGCTTGCATCTTGGGGCTTAAACTGGCTATTGATATGAACACTCAGGAGTTAGTGGTGATTGGAGACTCAGACCTCCTCATACATCAGGTTCGAGAAGAATGGGGAACCAAGAATCCTAAGATACTCCCTTATTTGCATCACATATAGGAGTTGAGGAAAAGGTTCAGAAAGACGGAATTCCATCATGTTCCCAGGGTACAAAATGAGTTCGCGGATGCACTAGCTACTTTGGCATCCGTGATTCAACATCCAGATACAAACTTCATCGACCCCATCTAGGTCAAGATTCATAATCAACCAGCTTATTGTGCTCATGTTGAGGAAGAAGCCGATAAGAAATCATGGTTCCACGACATCAAAGAGTATTCGACCACAGGAGAATATCCAGGGCTTGCCAATGCTACTCAGAAGAGCACACTTCGGAGGTTATCCAACAATTTCTTTCACAACAGAGGAATCTTTTACATGAGGACTCTTGATTGGGATTGTCAAGATATGTCGATGCAACAAAAGCCACCGAACTGCTAAACGAAGTACACGTAGGGGCCTGCGGAACGCACATGAATGGTTTTGTTTTGCCCAAGAAGATACTTCGAGCGGGATATTTTTGGATGACTATGGAAACGGACTATATCCAATATGTCCAAAAAGCGCCTCCGCTGTCAGGTACATGCAGATATGATAAAGGTACCTCCAAACGATCTTAATGCAACAAGCTCACCATGGCCGTTCGCCGCCTGGGGAATGATTGTTATTGGACCAATGGAGCCTGCCACATCAAACGGATAGGTTCATCTTGGTAGAAATCGATTACTTTACCAAATGGGTTGAAGCAACATCATACAAAATAGTGACCAAGAAAGTTGTGGCAGACTTTGTTGCGATCGTATTGTTTTTCGGTTTGGAATTCCAAAATCGATCATCACTTACAATGGTTATAATCTCAATAGCGACTTGATGAAGGCAATGTGCGAAATGTTCAAGATCAGTCACAAGAACTCTACAGCTTATAGACCTCAGATGAACGGAGCTGTAGAAGCAGCAAATAAGAATATCAAGAAGATACTAAGAAAGATGATTTAAAGGCACAAACAATGCACGTTAAGTTGTCATTCGCCATATTGGGTAATCGTAGCACAGTCCGCATATCAACTCGAGAAACTCCCTACATGTTTGTATATGGTAGAGAAGTACTCATTCCCACCGAAGTAGAAATTCCCTCTGTAAGAATCATACACGAAGCACAGTTAGATGACACAGAATGTGTAAAAGGTCGCTATGAGTAGTTAGCCCTTATAGATGGAAAGAGAATGAATGTAGTTTGACATGGTCAATTATATCAGAACAGAATATCCAGAGCCTTCAACAAGCGAGTTAAACCGAGGAAGTTTACAGCAGGGCAGCTGGTATTGAAGAAAATATTTCCACATCAAGATGAAGTCATAGGGAAATTCTCTCCCAATTGGGAGGGTCCGTACATGGTTCACTAGGTTCTAACTGGAGGAGCTCTTATTCTTGAAAAAATGGACTGAGAAGTTTTGCCAAAGCCAATCAACTCAGACGCAGTGAAGCGATACTACATTTGATCATATGCTTTTCTTCATGATGTAATTTGAACTACGCCTGACCTGATTCCCTTTTAAGAGGGGATACGTAGGCAACACTATGGGTTCAGTCGCATTTTAACCAAATTTCCATTTTCCCCGCCATTGGAACTGGGGCAGAATTTTGAGGAGGACCCTCAAAATTCCGAAGTTAGTTCTTCTAATCTTTTCAACAGCGTCGACCCTCCTTAAAATTCTTGAATCAACCCGTTTTTAGTCATTCAGCACAGTCGTCAGGAGTGCCAGCCCATTAAATTGGGGCAGAATTTGAGGAGGACCCTCAAAATTCTGGGACAAGCAAGGTTGTCATGTGTTGAACCACGTTGCAGTTGATTGGTTCATCCAAAATAAAATCATTCTTCAAAATATATTTACCTATATTGTATTTACTGAATCATGCATTTGTATCATTGCATGTCTTTCGTTTAGCAACGCTACCCCAATGATACGTGACATCAAGAGACGGGGGATACGAACTATCCTTCCCGCTCTACAGAACTCATGATTTTTCTTTGGATGCAGGCACCCAGGTCGCAAATCATTGAATATATTCATAGGCTCATACTCTTCATGTTGACATTTTTAGAAAAATCGCTCATTCATAAGTCTACTATCTACACCCAACATTCCCCAGCAGTCACAATACCACGACCATCTATCAGCTAAGAAACTCACTACAATTCACTCCTTACATTCCCGCATTGCATAATGCTACTTATCTGTCTTTCGAGACTATGCTCTGTCTCTATCCTGCATTTTGTATAAGGCTATTTCTGCCTTCCGAGGTTAAGCTCTACCTCCATCCTGCATAAGGCTACTTATATGCCTTTCGAGACTAGGCTCTGTCTCCATCCTGCATTTTCTTGCATAAGGCTATCTTTTGCCTTTCGAGGTTAAGCTCTACGTCTATCCTGTATTGCATAAGGCCACTTATCTACCTTCCGAGACTAAGCATCGTCTTCATCCTGCATGAGGCTACCTATCTGCCTTTCGAGACTAAACTCTGTCTCCATCAACATTTTTTGCATAAGGCAATCTTCTGTCTATCGAGGTTAAGCTCTACCTCCATCCAACATAAGGCTACTTATATGCCTTCCGAGACTAAGCATTGTCTCCATCCTTCATGGCTAAAATATCTCCACTTTTTTGAACGGCTGAAACATCGCCACCTGCATTTGAATTTTCACTTTGGCTGAAAGATCGCCACTCTTTGCATTCATTCAGCTGAAAGATTGCCACCTTCTCATGGGCTGAAAGATCGCCGACTTATTCAAAGGCGTCATGGTTTGAAGGCACCATCTGTATAGCCCGAGAACACCATTTCATGGCCTGCCAATCTTTACTTTTATGCTCTTCATGTCCCAGGACATCATAGTCCGATGACGTCATCCTAACCGTTCAAAGACAACATTCATGGTCCAACGGGAACTTGCATCATGTTTAAGTTATGCACAATATATGCGCACATTGCTCATTTACAGGTACACCGGCTCGCAAATGGCTATCTCGGTAAGAGCTATCCCGCTCCGATTCTCCGCAACATGTTCGGCCTCGTAGTCTTTCTCAAATTAGACCATCACGTCCATCTTTTCATATCCCCATCGACACATTCCGTCAATGGTTCCTGAACTACATATGGACTGATTCTTGTAAAACCAGAGATATGTAGGCAGCTCAAAAACCATAGGGCGGTCAAAATTCTTTTACAATCACCGTTTCCGGTCAAAATTGGCCATCTTATCTTTACCCGACAACTCTTTCATCCTCCTCCGGTAAAGAGGGGCAGCTGTTGATACCCAATTTATTCCCTATGTATTTTTATACTCAAAATACTTTCAAAATAGCATATATATGTATATATAAGCATGCCTGAAAGTTTTGTTATTTTTCCTCAATTTTTAAGATTTTTCAAATCAACTTACTTCCTATTTTAACAAGTATAAGATCCAAAATTATTTCCAAATTATCATTTTCGTAAATAATGTATTTCACTCTCGTATTTACAACAAAATATAATTAATATAATTTTTTCACGTTTTTACAAATTTATTTGAAATCTCTAAAGCTTAATTGCATGAAATTGCAATTATAGCCTATTTTATAATTAACTGCATTTTATAATATAAAATTATTCCAAATATTTTTAGATTATTTTATATTTTATTAATCAGTTCAGTATTTTTAATTTACTTTTAAACTTTTTTAAACTATTGTTTATTAAATAAAATGGGGAAATGTGGTTGTTTAAAACCTGGCCCTTATTTCTTTGCAATTTTAGCCTCAATTACACCCCAATTACAGCCCCCAATTAAACGACCCAATTCCAATTCAACCCGCCCCAAACCCAATTCATTAAACCCGCCCGACCGCCCCGTTTAATTTAGGCCGTTGATCATTTTGATCAACAACCACCCTCTCTTATTTCCTTTTTGATTCCACCCAACCCCTAACCCTAATTCGTTATCCAAAATCAGCTGCCCCCATATTCCATCGTCTCTCTCTAAAACCACTCGAAATCCTAGCCGCCTACCGTCTTCTCCGACCACGGACAGCCTGTACCCTCTTCCATTCACCCCAAACCATGATTATTCAAGGTTTTTGAGGTTCTATCTTCAATAGGCCTGTTCAGGTCCTCTGCCGATCTAAGTTTGTTTGGTGTCTCCGGCTCCGTTCCGGTGTGTTCGAGCTTTGATAAGGCTTAGCCATGACCCAGACTTGATTGAAAACCAGATCTTTCCAAGCCTTCTCATTTCTAGGGTTTCTAAGAAACCCTAAAAAGCTTGTTCGAGGTTTTTCTTCCCTTGTTTTATTATATATATAACTGATCCGTATTATTTTTAAGGTTTTCAAATGACTTCTTACATCTTTTCAGAACTTTGCTTTAACAACTGTTCATCTTCTCCGACTTAGGGTTTCCTTGATTTTACTTGTTCTACTGTGATTTTTATGTGGTGTTCTTACTGTATTTATCCTACTGTGACTCCTCTGTGTTCCTACTTTTACTCCTATGTGTTCTTATTCTACTATGCTTCCTCCTAGCGTTGTATTTTTTCTTTTACTGTGTTTTCCATCATCATGCTTTCATGGAACGATCAAGTCCTTTTGGGTTTTCTGAGTTTACTCTTGCTTGAATTGTTTGTTTTCGTCCCTACACTAGACTAATGATGAAATCCCTAGAATTTGGGGTTTTTCGGACCACTTGTATGTGACCTGCATGTTCTCACCTCTGAACTAGTTTGATTTCAATTTCTGAATTCATCTTTGTTTTTCTTATGGTTATGACCTTTTGCCAAAAACTATTCTACACTGGATTTTCCTGCTGATTCTTTACAATGACACTATAGTCTTATTTCATGCTTGGCGTGTTCGTATTCTCCTTATATACTATGAATTTCCCCCTAAATGGTTTTTCAAATTTGCAATTAGTTCAAAATTTCTTCAATATGGCTTGATTGATTTCATTCCATTTATCCCACGACTCGACCGAAGTAAAACCGTTCTCTTTTTTTTTTCTGACTGGATTCATTCGTATAAAATCTTAGACCTTTTGATTTACTGGTTTTTAATTGGACTTCTTACCTTATTAGCACAAACCGTGTATTTCAAAAACTTATACTTAAACAACTTTTATGTGTTTACCCTTTATTTGTATATTATGCACAATGTTCTGTTTCTTATCCCCTTTCCTAAAATATTTCCTGCTCTTTACTGATCGAATTAGGATTCCTTAATTAAAGGAACCTCTGTTAATTGATTGATCCTAATTGGTACTGGACTATCTTCGTTTCTTGCTTACCTTCCTGATGTCAAGTATAAATACCTGCTCCTCTTTTGACACAACACACACTCGAGACACAAACATCTCTATCTTTGAAATCTGTTACACTTGCTCTATTATTACCTTCTATACTACTACTCTCTACTACCACTTTTTACTACTACTTTCTCTACTACTACTGAGCACTCTGCTACTTTCTCTCCTACTCTCTGAATATTCTGGAGTTTCCTCTGAACTCCCAAGTGCTTGTTGAAGTTTTGAGTTGCTCCTGTTATATTTTCTGGCTGTCTACGTGCTGTTGTTTCTCTGTTGTACTAGAATTGCAACTGGTATGTTCTTCCTAGGTTAAATAACACTATGTAATTATGTGTGTTGCTTCTCCTCTTCTACACATCTTTCCCTATGTCTTTATTTATGCTTTCCTGCACGATGAAACTACATTCAAGTCTGTTATGCTCTTTCTTTATGTTTTTGCATCTACAGTCTGCTATGCTTCCTTAATATCCTGTGTATACTTTTAATCCCTTCCCTCTATTCCCTTTGTATGTAAGTTCTGTCCTGAATCATGGCAGCACCTTAAATTGCTGTCCATGATCCAGTACTAGACTCTCCCGAGTCTCTACTTAAATGCTTTCCCATTCCTTCTCCCCTTTATGTGTTGAGCTTTAACTTGGGTCTCGTAGTGTCCTAATCACCACTCAGACCCTAAGTTTGACTCCTCAAAGTCTGCTCCTATTTGTTTGGACCTAAGCAAAAGGTCAGGGGTGTGCCAGCCTATGCCATAGCTGGGTATGACCACCCTCTGCTATGTCTCCCTCACTCACTTTTCACTTATTCCTAGTTTCTATATTCTGCTCCCCTTTGGCAAGCCATGCTTTGGGACCCTGGAGTTCCCTATGAACTTGGATGCCTGCAGGCTGGTAATTCCACACTTGCACTATTCTGTTATAACTGTTGTTCAGAGTGTAAGCACTGACTGGGGCTCTTGAAGCTCCTGGAACTTTGAAACACTCTGAATAAGAGAAGGACTTGGAATCTTAAATCCGGATTTGGTGAAACACATGTTATTGGATATTATGATTAAATTAGGTTGCTCGGATCTAGCTGTAGACTGTTGTGTAATTTTATTGTTCACTTTCTTTTTTTGGTTCTGTAATAATCTTGTAAAAAAGGAACTCGGGGAATATTAGTAAAGGGGTATGGGAGGGTATTTATATTTACTTGCATATGTTAAAGGGTAGATGCCATGCCTATATGACCAATGTATTTATTTAATCACTTAGATATCATGCCGATTGGTTGAACGCTTTAAATCATCTAGAGATCATATCTGTAGGCTTTGCAATTTTTTCACTCAGTCGTCTAGAAATCATGCCTATAGGATTTAATGTTCAGCCATGCTGCAAATCAGTAGATATCCCGTCTATAGGATCTAATAATTAACAACTAATTGCATATAGAAATAATATCTATTGGAAATTGCATAAACAATAGGCAAACTGTAGGTTAATCAAATACTCATTTCGTAACCAGTTTAATAACTGTAATGATTCTTTAAAAATAAGGACGTAGAAATCATGCCTATAGCAATTCAAACTCGCCTAATGAGTTTAATTGATTTGCCAACTAGTTTCAGAATTTTCAGTACAATTCGTCCAAGCCTCTTCAATTTCAAAATGCTTATGAATCTGCTTTTAGTTCCTTTCAAACTTGTATTTCTCTTCTAAATAACGTATTTAAACCTTTTGCCTTCAGTTTTTGAAGCTGTCTTCCGAAACAGAGTTTCAACTCTATCTTTCTAAGTATCTGCACTCTCTCAATCCTTTTACAATTCTCTTGTCTCCTGATCAAAACAATCTTTAACAGTCTGTTTCTTTTAGAACGTCTCACTTTCGAAAACTCTTCTTTATACTTCTACTGTATTTTTTTTTAGTTAAAAAATTCTATTAATTTTAAAACCATCTCTCAAGCTTTGCAGCTTCCTGGTTTCAACTCTTTTGCATTAGGTTCTTAATAAGTAACTTATTTTAAAATATCTCAACTGCTGACAATTGGATCTGAGTTGCCTAATACAGTCTTTTTATCCAACTCTATGTGTTAAAGTAGTTCGTCCGCCGTTTAATTTAAAGACCAAATCAATATATGCAAGACATGCTAAACTAGATGCTATGTGGTTCTCGTGGTTTATGTGAGACTCTTATGTGTTTGTTCCTTCCTCAATATTTTCTACCTGTTCTGTTCGTCGCCCTAGTATTTTATCATTTTGAAACTCCATATATGCCCACACTCCCCTTCCCCCTTTAGGATTAGAAGTCCTAAACCCCCGGACAGATAGGTTGGGACGGGTACTAGCATGCAATAAGTAAACGAGACTAATTATGTTTAATACATCAACGGGGTGGGAAGGGAAGAATATGGACATGATGACCGGTGCGCTAGTATCATAGGCGTCCCCTCTTCTGAGGAGTGTGTGCGGGGCATTGCACCGAGGTGATCCATATTATATTTAAACCACTAACCCCTTTCCTTTTCTTTATTCGTAGGATGTTTTCTTCCAAGTAATCCTCCTCTTTTAAAATCATTTTTTGTCTTGTCTTTCCTTTCTAAAACTTTCCAAACTTAGCTGTAATTACTATGTGTAAACCTTACCTGTTTCCTTCTACTCTTATTAAAGTCACAATTAAGCACGGTCGGGAACCACACTAGTGGATCTTGAGGGGTGCCTAACACCTTCTCCTCGAGATAATCTCAAGCCCTTACCCGAAATATGGTCTTCTTTCAAAATCTTCTTTCTTTCCTATTAAAGTGTCCTAATACACTATAATCATTAGGTGGCGACTCTTCGAACTCCATAACCCGATTCCTCAAAAGGGAATAAGAGTTGTTTTTTCCATAATGTCGTAAACCCGATTTGTCCTTAGAAAAAGGGGGCGTCGACACAAGGCTGCTGGGTTCACACTAGAAAGATTATACAGAAGAACATTTGATGGACTATTGGCAGTATGTTTAGGGCTGGGGGATACCGATTATATTCTACGATAAATCCATGAAGGTAATTGTGGGAATCACTCCTTCGTCGAGTCTTTGATTCGCAAAACTATCAGAGTAGGGTGTTACTGGGATAGCGTGGAAAAAGACACCAAGGAGTTCGTTAAAAAGTGTGACAAATGCCAAAGGTTCGCGACAATGATCCATCAGCCCGGAGAGAAACTAAACTCAATCATATCCCTGTGGCCTCTCATGAAATGGGGAATGGAAATAGTCGTCCCTCTACCAACAACTCCAGGTTAAGCTAAATTCATTTTATTTATGACTGACTACTTTTCAAAATGAGTGGAAGCACATGCCTTCAAGAAGGTCAGAGAAAAATATTAATTGACTTCATTTGGGACCATATTGTGTGTCAATTAGGGATATTTGACGAATGTATACATCAACGGAATGAAATTCATCGACGGGAATATAATGGAGTTACTCGAAGAACACAAAATAGAGAGGATTCTATCAGTACCATATCATCCGACTGGGAACGAGCAGGCAAAGTCAACTAATAAAACCATCATACGAAACTTAAAGAATATGTTGACGATGCAAAAGGAAAATGAAGAGAAGTTCTACCCGAGATCCTTTGGGCATATAAAAAAACTTCGAAGTCTAGCATAGGGGCTACTCCGTTCTCCTTAGTATATGGCTCCGAGGCACTTATTCCTGTCGATGCAGGAGAACCCAGTGCTAGGTTTCGACATGCATCAGAGGAGTCAAATCACGAGGCTATGAATACTAGCCTCGAGCTATTAGATGAAAAACGGGAGGCAACACTTGTTCAGATGGCCGCACATAAGCAAAGATACGAGAGATACTACAATAAAAGCACCAGCCTTCGACACTTCGGAATTGAGGACTTAGTTCTATGGAAAGTTACTCTCAAGACCCGAATGTAGGGAAACTGGGCCCGAATTTGGAAGGATCGTACTGAGTCCACGAATTTGTTAGTAAAGAATCTTACAAATTTAGCACAATGGAAGGTGAACAACGGACAAACAATTAGAACGTATCATTACTCAAACAATACTATGACTTTTTATTTTTGTCCATTTGAATTTTGAACTAACCCATTACAGGTGTTCGATCAAAGCTATTGAAGGAACCTTTTTACAAGAAGGCCTTAGTTTTTAAAGCATGCGTTGCACACTTTTCCTTTAGATCGGATTTTGTCCCTAATGAGTTTTATTGGCGAGGTTTTTAACAAGGCAACAACTATGTGCTACCTAAGGAGAACTCAACAGTATCCGAGGCTTCTTTTTAATCAACCTCGAATAATGGGGTGCATCACCCTCGGAGGTTATAATTCTTAGGAAAATACTACATGCTAAAGAGGGCCTTGATAGGAGAACTTTGTAATGGGCCAAACGGTCAGATGAACCGTGTCCATATGGAATAGTTGAGCCCCGACGGTAGAACAAGTACCATATATCAATATTCAAAGAAGCATTCTTTCTATATCAAAATACTGTGTGTCTCAAATAAGTCTATTACCATACGAGATCTACACTTATAATTCTACGGGAAATGGTCCAAGGCTAGAACGCAAATACACACCGAATACGCAGGGACTATCATCGATAGTCAACACGTCCGAGTCATATATGACCTCAAAGATGTACTTCCTTGATATAAAAGCCAAGGCCATCATACTCGGGGACTAACCTTTCGAACAAGTTGGAAAGTTTATCGAGAAACAAGTCCAAGAGACATACATGAAAACTACATCCATATTAAAGATTACGATCATATAAAAATGCTAACACCAAATTGTAACGACCCAACTGGTCATTTTTCCATTTAGAACCTGTTTCCCTTAAATAAAACTCCCCATACTTTCTTTAGCTAATTTATGACTTGCGAAGACGGTTGGTTCGAGATGTGGAAGAGTGTTGAGTAAAATAAGTCTATTTGATTCTTTAGGATTCTCTTAAAAGAACAAGTACGAATTCATTCAACATTTTGGGAAAACGAAACCAGATTCGTGATTTGATGGTTCTGGAGGGTACACGGGAAATGGTGGGACCTGGGCGTATGTCCGGAATCAAATTCCGAGGACTCTAGCTAAAGTAATGAATTTGTATTAGAAATGGTTAATTTGAAGTTTTAAAGAATAAAAGAAATTAAGTAATCATTGGTTTCCTAGGTATTAGGCTCGTATTTTGGTTCAAAATCTTGGTACAAGTACAAAATATCATTTAAGACATACCCATAAAATTTGGTGTCAATCTAAGTATTTTAAGGGCGTTTTGACCCCGTAGAGGAAAATTTAAAATCTTGAAGTTCATAAGTTTGATTCATTTGGTTTCTGGTGGTGATTCCTAGATTTAGCATAGTTTTGGTGTTTTAAGGGTTCGAGTAGTCCTCGTGGTTTTAGACTTGTCAGTATGTTCAAGCGGGGCTCGGAAGCACTAGCGTCAAACAGACGAGGCTCGAGTGGAGTAGGAAATTATCTAAAGGGATGAAGTTACTACATCTGTCATAACCACATCTGTGGATCTTGGGCTGCAGATGTGGGACTGCAGTGCAGTCTGTCCCATCGCTGAAGCGGCCCTAGGAAGCTAGGTAAGGAACTGCAGAAGTGGCTCCCTAGCCACAGAAGCGGGCCTCTGATCACAGAAGTAGTCCCAGCCCTTTTTTCCCAATTCCGCAGATTTAGTCCCTAACCAGAGATGCAGAAATTGCTGGGCAGTGAGGTTCATTTAATTCGAGTTCAAACCCATTTTCATCACATTTATGTTCATCCTTTGGGCGATTTGGGAGCTCTTGAGTGAAGGTCTCCACTTAGCATTGTAAGGTAAGTTATTTCCACCCATCTTTAGTTTAAATACTTGTATAATAGGTAGATTAAACACTAAAAATTAGGTAAAAATTAAAGGGTTAGAGACCTAGGGTTTTAATAAAACTAAGATTTAACCGCATACACCAAGGCACATCCCCTTGAATATGGCGAGTTATAGCATCCATCACCAAGACAAATAAGAGAGGGCTCAGCGCAGATCCTTGATGAAGCCCCATAACCACCGGAAAATGGTCTGAGTTGCCACCTACCATCCTAACCCTAGTCTTAGCTCCATCGTACATGTCCTTGATCACTCTAATGTAGGCTTCTGGCACGCTCTTCGCCTCCAGGCACCTCCATAGCACCTTCCTTAGGACCTTCTCGTACGCTTTCTCCAAGTCGATAAACACCATGTGCAGGTCCCTGAACTGTTCTACCGATCTCCTGACAAGTTGGATAGCTTCTGTAGTGGAGCGATCCGTCATGAAACCGAACTGGTTCACGGATATAGATGTCATCTCCCTCACCCTCGCCTCGACCACCTGCTCCCAGACTTTCATGGTGGGATTTATTAATTTGATACCCCTATAGTTTTTGCAACACTGGATATCCCCTTTGTTATTATACAAGGGCACCACTGTACTCCACCTCCACTCCTCCGACATCCTCTTAGTCCTGAAGATCACATTGAACAACCTGGACAGCCACTCCGGACCTACCCATGCATTTCCAGAACTCCACCGGAATTTCGTATGGCCTGGTCGCTCGGCCCCTAGTCTTCCTGCGCAAAGCCTCCACGACCTCCTCCACTCTAATGCGCCTGCAGTACCCAAGGTCTCTATGACACTCTGAATGCCTCAGCTCCCCTAGCTCTATGTCTCGATACCCCGCCTCGTTAAGCAGGTCTCGAAAGTACGTCTGCCACATCTGCTTGACTTGAGACTCCCCCATCAGAACTCTATCATCCTCATCCTTAATTGACCTTACTTGGTCTAGATCCCGTGCCTTCCTCTCCCTCATTTTAGCCAACCGGAATAACTTCATGTCCCCGCCTTTCTCCCCAATTCCTCGTACATGCGACCAAATGCCGCATTTTTAGCTTCCGTGACGCCAGCTTCGCTTCTCCTTTTTAATCCTATACGCCGAGGGTCGATTGGAAATAGCCTCTCTGCCCTTTTGGGCAGGGGTAAGGCTTGTCTACATATTACCCTCCCCAGACCCCACCTGGTGGGAATATACTGGGTAGTTGTTGTTGCTGTTGTTGTTGTAAGATTTAACCGCAAAAATTGTTATGAAATGAACTAGAAATCATATATTATTGATCTTTAGGTTGTAGAGAACAACTTCCTTCGAAAAGTCTCGGAATCCGGGCACGTGGGCCTGTGGTTTGAATTTAGGAAACTTGTGAAAAAGGTTGGTAAATTGCTTAAATAGTTAGAATTCGATCTTGTTAGCCTATATTTAATATTTCTTACTTGATTTAACTAGTTTGGAATCGTTCGGCTTTGAATTGAGGGCTTGGACTTGTTCTTGATAATTGGAAGTGCGCTTTGGAGCGAGGTGAGTCTCCTTTCTAACCTTGTAAGAGGGAGGTATCCCCATATGTATAATAACTGAATAAATTGCCATTATATGTGGGGCTACGTATGTACTAGGTGACGAGATTCCGTGTGTAACGACTAATATGCTAAGTTCTGGTATTCTAGGGTCCAAAAGCATGTTTTGCGTGATATTCTTGTAACTTGATGTTAAATTCGAAAATTGGTATAAGATATTTGATTAAGGTAAATGCTACTAAAGAGGTAACCTTATTCTATTTCGTGCTTAATGTGAATTGGGATATTTCCTATGAATTGTTGCTCCTCAGATATATAATATTGACTGCTTGTGATGATCTTATTTATGTTTGACCGCATAGCATGTGTGATTCGCGAGCGGGGTAATAGATACATATATGGTTTGAGATGTTCGACCCTCGACAGTGCACACTTTATATTCATGTTCGATCGAGCCATACATCCCTCAGTGTTATTTGCGCATGATTTTCATAGCGTTCTATTTATGGAATGGACTTCATATCTTCTTAATATATAAATGGACACTCATGATATTATTTAGAGAAGAATTGTTAATCTATGCTTATTAAATGCTAATAACTTGTGATATTCCTGCTTATTATAAATTCACCTCATATTATTTGACCTTAGTAAGTATCGAGTCGACCTCTCGTCTCTACTTCCTCGAGATTAGATGAGATACTTACCGGGTACATGTTGTTTATGTACTCATACTACACTTCTGTACTTAAATGTACAGGATATGAGGCAGGTGGATCTGGATATCATTCTGGTGCGCATTCTTGAGCGTACCCGAGACTTTTACGGTGGGTTGCTTTCCCTCCATGCCAATCAACATCCTGAAGAAGTCTTTCTTTTGTATCTTTCTTTTTCTATCTATCCTGATTCAGACAGTAGGATAATATGACTCTTTTGTATATTCTACAAGTTGCCCGTAGCTTGTGAAACTAGGTTCTGGTACACACTTTGGTAGAATTTTATTTTGGGGTTGTATAATCATGTTATTTACCTTATTGATCACTTCTCGTTTTAAATTCAAATTGGAGTATCTATTATTCTTATTTCAGCTAAAAGTAACATAAGAAATTTTTGAAGTGTTTCCGCGTTGGCTTGTCTGACAATGGTGTCGGGCGCATTCCTAACCTATTACGGAAATGGGTCGTAACAATATGGTATCAGAGCACTAGGCTCACGTAGGTCTCTCAAGTCATGGAAAAACATAATAGAGTCTTGTAGATCGGTACGGAGACGTCTGTATTTATCTTCAAGAGGATATAGGCTTTTAGGAAAGACTACTCTTTATTCACTTCCTATCGTGCAGTGGTTGGAATACTAAATTTTCCTCTTCTATTCTCTCACATATGGTGAGGGCTCGCATCGCTGACGTTCCCAACCTGGGAGGAGCTGCTTCCCCCATTGCTAGAGGCGGAGGAAGAGGCCGGGGGAGGGCACTATCCCATGGTAGGGGACGAGGACGTCCTAGAGCTATTCCAGTAGCACCACCAGCAGATCCTGCGAGGGATCCTATCATTGAGGAGCATGGCAAGGTGCCCAAAGCTGAGCCTACCCCGCGAGATTTCATCAATGCACCGGATTTTAGGAGGTCATAGTCCACATGCTACGGTTCATGAATTCTATGACTCAGGCTGGTTTATTTCCAGTAGACCCGGCCACCTCACAGGACAGAGGGGGAGCACAAACCCCTACTACTCAGGCTCCAGGTCATGGAACTGTAGTATATCAGACTTTGGGTGCACTACTCGCAGATGAGGCTCAGCCAGTTGCTTCCGTGGCACCCCAGCCTAGGCCAGCTGCAGATGGAAATCCACAGAAGTTATTGGACAGATGGACTAGGCTTCACCCTCCAGTCTTCGTGGGTGAGCGTCATGAGGATGCCCAGGACTTCATCGATAGGTGCAGGGACAGACTGCACAACATAAGGATATTGGAGTCACATGGAGTTGACCCACTACTTTTCAGCTGGAGAGTAGAGCCCGTAGATGGTGGGAGTCCTATGAACTTGACATGCTAATAGGTTTTCCTCCCCTCACTTGGGGTTAGTTCACACAGTTATTCCTGGATTGGTACATTCAACCCTCTAAGAGGGAAGAGTTGCGGTATCAGTTCGAGTATCTTGAGTAGGGTCAGATGTTAGTGACCGACTATGAGGCAATTTTCTCTGAGTTGTCTCGCCATGTCATGATACTTCCCACATATGCAGAGAGAGTGCATAGGTTTGTTGCGGGGTTACATCCCACCATCCAATCTTGTATGGCCCAAGAGGTAGAGATGGGTTGAGAGTATCAACTAGTGGTTGAGATTGCTCGCAGGATTGAGGGTTATCATTTGAGGGGTAGAGAGAAGATGCATCATGATAAGAGGCTAGATTCTTAGGAGAGTTCAGAGGATCCCGGGCTATGGGTAGAGATTAGTTTGGGAAGGGTCAGCCCAGCAGGCCTCTAGTATCAGCACCACCACCCTCTCCTCGAGGTTCCCTAGTGAGGCCTTATTTTAGTGCAATGCCGGAGAGTTCTTACCGCCCACCAGCTATTCAGGGTTCTTTTGGCGGGTATTCAAGTTATTAGGGTTATTCTAGTGCTCACGTCAATGCTATGCCATAGAGCTCATATCACCCAACAGCCATCTAGGGGTCTTCTAGCGGGTATTCAGGTCACCCGGCTTAGACTTTAGTTAAGCACGCTATGGTACCGAGAGTATGCTACGAGTGTGGAGATCCATGTCATATGAAGAGGACTTGTCCTAGACTTCGGGGTAAGAGGTAGTGCAGCAGGGTCAGCATCCCATGATTTCAGCACCAAGTTCCGAACCACCTAGAAGTAGAGGGCAGGCTGGTAGAGGTCGTCCTAGAGATGGAGGCTAGGCAGGGAGAGGTTAGCCCGTTATTGCTCAGTCAGGTGGAGGCCAGCAAGCCGGTGCTCCAGCCAAATTTTATGCTCTTCCAGCCATGCCAGATGCATTGGCCTCATATGCCATCATCGCATGTATTATTTTCGTTAGTGGTAGGGATTATTCAGTATTATTTGATCCAGGGTCTACTTATTTATATGTATAATCTCTGTTTGCTCGTTTCCTGGTTACTTCACCTAAGCCTTTGGGCACTCATGTTCATATGTCCACTCTTCTGGGTGATCCTGTGGTTGTGGATTGGATCTTTAGGTCCTGTGTGGTTACCTTTTGTGGTTTCGAGACTAAAGTAGATCTTTTGTTACTTGATATGATGAATTTTGAGGTCATCCTTGGCATGTATTGGTTATCTCCATATCACGCCATCCTAGATTGCATGCCAAGATTGTTTCACTGGCTATTCCAGGGTTGCCGAGGTTGGAATGGAAGGTTTCCAGAGTTGATACACCTAGTTGAGTTATTTCTTTCCTAAAGGCTAGGCATATGGTCGATAAGAGTGTTTAGGTTATTTAGCTTATATTTGAGACATCACTGCAGAGTCTCCAACAATTGATTCAGTCCCAGTAGTTCGAGAGTTCGCCGATGTTTTTACTTCTGATCATCTTGGCATGCCTCCGGATTGTGATATTGATTTCTGTATTGATTTGGCTCCAGGCCCTCAGCCTATATCTATTCCACCATACAGTATGGCTCCTAAAGAGTTGAAGGAACAACTTGAGGAGTTGTTGGTGAAGGGGTTTGTTAGGCCCAGTGTGTTGCCTTGGGGTGCCCCTGTGTTATTTATGAAGAATATGGATAGGACTATGGGGATGTGCATTGGTTACCGCCAGTTGAATAAAGTCACCATCACGAACAAGTTTCCATTGCCTTGTATTGATGATTTTTTTGACCAGTTGCTTGGTGCTAGGGTGTTCTCTAAGATTGACTTGAAGTCAGGGTATCATCAGCTGAAGATTCGGGACTCAGATATTCCGAAGACTACATTCCGGACTAGATATGGCCATTATGAGTTTTTGGTGATGTCCTTTGGCTTGACTAATGCCCAAAAACATTTATGGATTTGATGAACAGAGTTTTGAGGCCTTATATTGATTCCTTTGTTATCATTTTCATTGACAACATCTTGATATACTCACGTAGTCTGGGGAGCACAAGCATCATTTGAGAAAGTGCTTCAGATCTTGCGAGAGCAGCAACTGTATGATAAGTTCTTCAAGTGTGAGTTTTGGGTAGATTCAGTTTCATTCTTGGGGAATGTGGTGTCAGGAGAGGGTATTAAGGTGGATCCCAAGAATATTGAGGAATTTCAGAGTTGGCCACGTCCTATTTCAGTGACCGAGATTAGGAGTTTCCTGTGGTTAGAAGTTTATTACAGGTGATTCGTGCAGGGATTTTCATCTATTACCTCGCCTTTGACTAGAGTGACCCAAAAGGGTGCAACATTCCGTTGGTCCAAGGATTGTGAGGAGAGCTTCCAGAAGCTCAAGACAAATTTGACTACAACACCAGTTCTTGTATTGCCTTCCGGCTCGGGGATGTATACTGTATATTGTGATGTTTCACGCATTGGCTTGGAATGGGTATTGATGCAGGAGAAGCGATTTATTGCATATGCTTTGCGTCAGTTGAAGGTGCATGAGAAGAATTATCCTGTGCACGATCTAGAGTTGGTAGCGATTGTTCATGCCCCTAACATATGGAGGCACTATTTGTATGGGGTGTCATGTGAGGTTTATATCGATCATTGCAGATTACAACATTTGTTCAAGTAGAGGGATCTTAATTTGAGATAGTGCAGGTGGCTTGAGTTACTAAAGAATTATGACATTACCATTCTTTATCATCCGGTCCAGGCAAATGTGGACATGGATGCCTTGAGCAGAAATGCGGAGAGTATGGGTAGTTTGGCATTTATTCCAGTAGAGGAGACACCACTAGCTTTGGACATCCAGTCCTTGGCTAACACACTTGTATGGTTGGACATTTCATAGCCTATCCGAGTTCTAGCATGTGTGGTTGCTCAGTCTTCATTATTGGGTAGATCAAGGTCCGGCAGTTTGATGACCCCCATTTGGCAGTTCTCAGAGAGAGGGTATTTTCGGGAGGTGCCAAGGAGGTTTTTATTGGCAAGGATGGTATGTTGCGACTTCAAGGCTGACTATGTAATCCTAATGTTGATGGTTTGAGGGAGAGGATTCTAGAGGAGGCCCACACATCCGGGTGCCACGAAGATGTATCATGGGTTGAGGAAACATTATTGGTGGCGGAGAATGAAGAAGGATATCATGGAGTATGTAGCTACAAGTTTGAATTGCTAGTAGGTCAAGTATGAGCACCAGAGGCTGGGTGGCCTACTTTACCAGATGCCTATTCTGGAGTGGAAGTGGAAGCGCATCACCATGGAATTGGTAGTTGGGTTGCCGTGGACTTTGCGGAAGTTTGATTTAGTATGGGTCATAGTGGACAGGTTGACTAACACGGCTCACTTTATTCCAGTGGCGACTACTTATTCAGCAGAGTGGTATGCTCAGATTTATATTCTGGAGATAGTCCGATTGCACGGCCGGTTTCTATCATATCATATAGAGGCCCTCGGTTTACTTGCCATTTCTGAAGAGCCGCTCATAGTGAGTTAGGGACCCATGTATATCTTAGCATAACATTCCATCCCTAGACCGACGGGCAGTCAGAGCGGGCAATTCAAATTTTAGAGGACATGCATAGAGCATGTGTGATTGACTTTGGAGGGCAGTGGGATCAGTTCTTGCCTTTAGGAGAGTTTGCATACAACAACAACTATCAGTCCAGCATAGAGATGGCTCCATATGAGGCTTTATATGGTCGACGTTGTCGTTATTCTATCGGGTTGTTTGAGCCAGGTGAAGCTAAGTTACTTTGTATAGATTTGGTACAGGATGCCTTGGATAAGGTGAAGTTCATTCAGGAGAGGCTTCGCACAGCTCAGTACAGACAGAAGAGTTACCCGAATCAGAAGGCGCGTGATATATCATTTATGGTTGGCAAGAAGGTTCTCTTGAAGGTATCGCCAATGAAGGGCAGTATGAGGTTCGGGAAGAAGGGTAAGTTGAGCCCAAGGTTTATAGATACCTTTGAGGTGTTGAGGCGAGTTGGGGAGGTTGCCTATGAGCTTGATTTACCCCCAGTTTATCGGGAGTTCATCCAATTTTTCATGCATTGATGCTTCATAAGTATCATGCCGACCTATCCCATTTGTTGGACTTTAGTACTATCCAGCTGGACGAGAGTTTGGGTTACAAGGAGGAGCCAGTTGCCATTATAGATAGACAGGATCGCCAGTTGAGGTCCAAGAGTATTTCTGCGGCGAGGGTCCAGTAGAGGGGCCAACCAGTTGAGGAGGCGACCAAGGAGTCCGAGGAAGACATGCGGAGCAGATATCCCTATTTATTCAGCAGTTTAGGTGCTTTCTATTTTTGTTCGAGGACGAACATTTTTTAAGAGGTGGAGAACCTAATGACCCGACTGGTCGTTTTGCGTTTTAGAATCCTGTTCCCTTAAATAAAACTCCCCGTGCTTGCTTTAGCTAATTTACCACTTGCGGGGACGGTTGGTTTTGGGATTTTGAAGAGTTCTGAGAACAATAGTTCCATTCGATTGTTTAGGATTCTTTCAAAAGACCAAGTTTGACTTTAGTCAACTTCTAGAGAAAACGGACTCGGATTTGTGATTTGACGTTCCTGAAGAGTTCGTGGGAAAATATGGGACGTGGGCGTATGTCCGGAATCGAATTCTGAGGTCCCTAGCCTGAGTAATAAATTTTTATTAGAAATTGTTATTTTGAAGTTTTAAATAATAAAAGAAACTAAGTAATAATTGATTTTCTAGGTATCGGGCTCATATTTTGGTTCTAAATCTTTCTACAGGTCCGAAATATCATGTAAGACTTGCTCAAAAAATTTGGTGCCAATCCAAGTAGTTTAAGGGTGTTTTGATCCCTTAGAGGAAAATTAAAAACTTGAAGTTCATAAGTTTGATTCATTTGGTTTATGGGGGTGTTTCCTAGATTTAGCATTGTTCCGGGTGTTTCGAGGGTTCAAGTAGTTTTGCCTTGTAATTTCAGACTTGTCAGTATGTTCGGGCGGGGCCCCAGAGCCCCGAGCGTCAAACGGACGAGGCTCGAGTGGAGTAGGAAATTTGCTAAAGGGCTGAAGTTGTTGCTTCTATCATAGCCGCATCTGTGGTTCTTGGGCCGTAGATGCGGGACTGCCAGTATGGTCAGTCCCATCGCAGAAGCGGCCCCGGCAGCCAGGCGAGGAACCGTAGAAGCGGCTCCCTAGCCGCAGAAGTGATCCCAGTCCCTTCTGCCCAGTTCTGCAGATGCGGCTCTCTTTCTGCAGGTGCGAGACCGCAGATGCGGAAACCACTAGGTAGTGAGGTTCATTTAATTCGAGTTCAAACCCATTTTTATCATATTTATACTCATCCTTTGGGCGATTTGGGAGCTCTTGAGGGAAGGTCTCATCTTAGCATTATAAGGTAAGTTATTTCCATCCATCTTTAGTTTAAATACTTGTATAATAGGTAGATTAAACACTAAAAATTAGGTAAAATTAAACGGTTAGAGTTGGACCTAGGGTTTTAATAAAACAAAGATTTAACCACGAAAACTATTATGAAATGAACTAGAAATCATATATTATTAATCTTTAGGTTGTAGCGAACAACTTCCTTCGAAAAGTCTTGAAATCCGGGCACGTGGGCTATGGGTCAGAATTTAGGAAACTTGTGAAAAAGGTTGGGAAATTGCTTAAATAGTTAGAATTCAATCTTGTAAGCCTATATTGACTAGTTCTTACTTCATTTAACTAGTTTGGAATCGTTCGACTTCGAATTGAGGGCTTGATCTTGTTCTTGATAATTGGAAGTGTGATTTGGAGGGAGGTGATTCTCCTTTCTAACCTTGTAAGAGGGAATTGTCCCCATAGGTATAATAATTGAATAAATTGCCATTACATGCAAGGGCTACGTACGCACTAGGTGATGAGAGTTCGCGCGTAGCGACGAATATGCTAAGTTCGGGTAGTCTAGGGCCCAAAAACATGTTCTACATGATATTCTTGTAACTTGATGTTATATTCGGAAATTGGTATAAGTTATTTGATTAAGGTAAATGCTACTAGTGAGCTAACCTTATTCTATTTCGTCCTTAAAAGAGAATTGGGATATTTCCTGCGAATTGTTGCTCCTCGGATATATATTATTGACTACTTGTAATGATCTTATTTGTATTTGACCGCGTCGCACGTGCGATTCGCGAGCAGGGTAATATATGCTTCTATGGTTTGAGCCGTTCGACCCTCGGCAGTGCACACTTTATATTCATGTTGGATTGGGTCGTACATCTCTCGGTTTTATTTGCGCATGATTTGCTTAGCATTCTATCTGTGGACTGGACTTCATATCTGCTTAATATATAAATGGACACTCATGATATTATTTAGAAAAGAACTATTATTCCATGCTAATAACTTGTGATATTCCTGCTTATTATAAATTCACCTCATATTATTTGACCTTAGTAAGTATCGAGTCGACCTCTCGTCTCTACTTCCTCGAGATTAGATGAGATACTTACCGGGTACATGTTGTTTATGTACTCATACTACACTTCTGTACTTAAATGTACAGGATATGAGGCAGGTGGATCTGGGTATCATTCTGGTGCGCATTCTTGAGCGGACCCGAGACTTTTACGGTGGGTTGCTTTCCCTCCATGCCAATCAACATCCTGAAGAAGTCTTTCTTTTATATCTTTATTTTGTTGTCTATTGTTATTCAGACAGTAGGATAATATGATTCTTTTGTATATTCTACTAGGTTTCCGTAGCTTGTGACACCAGGTTCTGGCACACACTTTGGTGGACTTTTATTTTGGGGTTGTATAATCATGTTATTTACCTTATTGGTCACTTCTGGTATTGAATTCAAATTGGAGTATCTATTTTACTTATTTCTGATAAAGGTAACATAAGAAATTTTAGAAATGTTTCCGCGTTGGCTTGCCTGTCAATGGTGTCGGGCGCCTTCATGACCTATTACGAAAATGGGTTGTTACAAAAATAATGCTGCTCGGAGATGTCTGACTTCTACTATAAATTAAAGACCTTTCAATACTTTAAAAAACCTGGTTAAATTAGGTTACCCTTGGCAAAAGCAAAAGGGCTTCTTTAATATCAGCCCTCGAATAATTAAAAGTCTTCGTTAACATTATCCTTCCAATAAACATCAAGAGGTACTCGATTATTGTTACAAAAAGAATTACAAATAAGGTTCCAATCGATCGAACCTTCGAGAAGCCCTACGGGGACAAAAACACATGCTAAGGCAATAATATATTTTCACTAAGTTTTCTAGCCGAAAAGAGGGAAATATTATAGCCGGTCTTAGAGGCCGAATTGGCCTAATTTAATGAGCCTAAGGGCCGACCAATAATAGTATAAGGCCAACAAAAAAAGAGCCTAAGGGCCAAAACGTATAGTGTTCGAGACCTTGCTCTCATTCAACTCGGACTCAAGAGTCCCGTCATCCCGAGCTCGCATCAAATTAATCAAGTCATAGCTCGAGGATTACCAAAAAACTAGAGAGGTATTCTATTATAAGCTTGAAAATCGCACATTGATCATTCAAAAATGTAAGGGTTTGTTATATTTAGAATCTGAACCAATGTCCACTTGATCGTTGAAGTTTTCAAAACTTTTCTGAAAATAAAGACAAATGGAAAATAGGAGATGAACCAAGGGAATTCTTTATATTTATAAGAGATGTTTACAAAATATATTTACATCAACCATGAGGGGCCCTTGCACAAAAACATTAAAATGAAACAAAAGAACCTAATCTACTTTGGGGGCCACATCCCAAGGAACCACATCTCATGAAGCCGCATCTTTGGGAACCTCCTCTTCGGGGATTTAGCACTTATCTCCTCCATTCTTGGAACCACTAGCGGAATCTATGTCATCGGAGAGCAAAGTGGAAGCCTCTTCCTCCAAAGTTTTTGCTCTTTCAATATCGGCTGAGAGGTCAAAGCCATGAGCGTGCACCTCCTCGAGAGTTTCTCTCCAGGTCTCTCACATGGAATAGTCGAGAGCACATGATTAATTAACTTCAGCCGAAATGAAGATCTCCTTTACCTGAGTGTTATCAGCTTTAGCGTCAGCTCGGTATTAGGACACAAATGCTTCTGCCTCGGATTTGGCCTTCACAAGCTCAACGGTTGATTTAGCATCGAGCTCCTCAATTTTGCGTCTCATGTCCAAGCTTTCCTCCTTTGCATTTTGAAGCGGGCATTCGATTGAAGTCAGCTGTTCCTGAAGTGCATCTTTCTCGAAGGCGAGACAGTACAAGTGATTCTTCCACCCTAGGGTCTCAGCCTCGTTCGTCTTGAGCTCCTCCCGAAGCTGCTTTACCAGCTCATCCTTCTGCTGGAACTGCGAAGTTGAAGTATTAGTCGCCAAAGCAAGCAAGCGATAACAGACCCTCAAAGGCTATATTACCTTTTCAATGAGCTCGGCCTGTTCTTGACGAGCCTTCGCCAATTCAACTCGGAGATCGTTGATCTCCCCCTCTTTTTTGACGTAGAGGATCTTAAGGTTGTCCTTCTCCTCCACGAGCTTCTTAAGTTCGGCTTCACATCGGGCAAGCTTAGCCGGAGATTTGGAGAATGCTTGTCAGTGAAGCGACACGACCTTCTCACAAGGAAAAAGTAGTTAGACTTAGAAATATGAAGATTAAACTCGAAGTAATGGAAGACAAAACTTGCTTGTTTAAGAAGCCTTTTCGATCCTCAAAAATAAATGAGTCGTCAGGATTGAGACCTTCTTCAATCCCCAAAAGACATTCCCGAAAAATATCACTCCCTTCATGGGTCGTTCCCATATCAAGAGTCCCCGTGTCTTGGGCATCTCGGAATTTCCCTTCAAAGAACATCGAGCCCTGCGGCGAGTCATCAATATTGGTTAACCCAAGTGATTCACTTGGTATATTATCATGTCTTTGAAGGTCCTCAGAGTTAGGCTCTACGAGCTCATCCACCAAGCATCCCCTAGGAGAAGACGTACTTTTTCCACCTGATGGCTCGGGGACTTTGCTCGAGCTCCCCTCCGAAATTTCTTTGGTTCACGATTGAACCGTACTTGCCACCATCGGTTTGGAGGCCTTCATAGCGTCACTGCTCCCTCTTTCCTGAGCTACCATCAGGCAGTTTTCATCTTGTCCCTCTTCATCCTCCTCCCAAAAATGTTGGGCAGTTTCTGGAGATAGGGCCATAGTATCGTCTTTGGGCTTTCGTGTCTAGATTTTCATTGGATTTGGGAAATTTGCAAGTGACCCCCTTTTTCTTTTCTTTTCCTTGGTAGCCTTTGGGATTTCTTCTTCACCGAGCGGGGAGGCCATATAGCAACATCGTCTCCGAGGCCTGCATAAGGATAAAATGAGTATGTTACCAAGAAACCTAAAGATGCGAACAAGAAAACTCACCATGGTTTTTAGATTTCCATCGACCCTTGGACAAGTCACGCCAATTGCGTTCCACGAATGTAGAATTGGAGTCCAATTTCTGGACCCAACCTGCGAGGTCTGGGAATGCACCAGGAATCCAAGGAACAACTGTATCATTGGAAAAGGTTTAGATCGAGTAAAATATGGGACCGAGGAAGAAATAGGAAAAGCAGAATATTAATTCATCATCGATAAGTCTATACTTACTTTTCATGTTCTATTCCTCGGGAAATGGTATCCTCTCAGCAGGAATCAGATCGGAGGTCCTGATTCAGATAAACCGGCTCATCCACCCTCAATCCTTGTCCTCATCAATGCTGGAGAAAAGAGATTTCACGGATCAGCGCTGCAGCTTTATGAGACCACCTTGATGAAGGTAGGGGATGTATAGCCTGATCATGTGGTCGAGATTAAAAGGCATCCCCTCGACCAGGCTCGAGAAATGTCTATTCAGGTTGATGATGCACCAGAAAGAGTGGTAGATCTTGCTAAGCATCACTTGGTATTGTTGGAAAAAATCAAGAATGACTAGGTCTACGGGACCCAGTGATGGATCTACGGTACCCAATATGAAATGGTAGGTGTACACGCTCAAGTATCCTACCTTATGGCTGGTAATATCCTCTTTGGGGGAGGAATCACAAAATCTTTATTCTCCCAATTGCAATTCTTTTTCACCTGCTTGAGTTCGTCTTTAGTGATCAAGCAGATGTATCGTGGTAATGGCTCACACCATCCTGGTGTCGATGTAGGTTTATCTAATTTAAAGTTTGAAGTTGTCTTGCACGGCCCCGGAGTGCATTCCTCGATATTAGGTTGCACCACTGTTCTACCTCTGGCCGGCGTCGATAATGAAGAAGCTTTTTATTTCTGAGGAACGATTTTAGATATTTTAACCATTGTTTTTGGGGAATTCAAAAGAGAAATGGTAGATGTTGTAGTAAGATCAAGTTAAGAAGAGGGCGAACTCAAAGAAGTTGAAGGAGCCAAAGAAATTCTAAGAATGATATACGAAGTAAAGTTTGCAAAATTTATGAAGCTGGCCTATTTATAGAGCCTATTGTTTGGTGTTTTGGGGAAGACAAATAGCCGACTGTCAGCCGCCTCCAATTAATGACCTTATAAAACTATGACGACGCGAACTTTCAGTCACTTCAGTTTCTGACACTACAAAATTGGCATCATCATCAAATGCTCCGAAAAATCGAGGTTCAAATCGTTTCTTATAGTTTTACTCTAAGACATGCGTGGAGTATTTGTATACGGGGAATTCAAGTGCCCCCGATTTAGTAGACTAGAGACCTCGCCCCGAGGATAGAAGTTCGATAAAGACCAAGCCTGGGCTCAAAGGCAAAATAAAAGGCTCGAAGACCTAAGCGTTCGAGGAATATCGTAGCCACGTATGACCGACTCCGAGATAGTATCGTTGTGAGTTTCTTACAGAAGGACAAGATTCTCGCTACGTCCTGTTTAACCAAAAAACTAGGAATTGGTCAAAGCTTAGAAAATAAGGAAAATTTGGGTTACTGATAATCAAGAAATAAAAATAAGAAAAGACTTTGAGAGCAATTGTAAAGCAATAAATAAGATTGTATTTCAGTAGTGTCTCAATAGTATTTCGTGTCCTTACAAATGTTTAGACCCCCTCATTTTATAGTCAATTATAGGGAAATGTGTATTTTCTTTGCCTCAATAAGTCAATTATGAGCAATAAATGACATTAAAAGAAACGTTACTCAATCATTTACATTAAATATAAATTCTCTAACGTATTTGGCATTTAATGTTGAATTTGGCCTCTTCTGCGTTGTCATATTCATTTCATTGATTCTTCTTGATCCTCAAGCTTTAAATGACTTGAGTAGGTACGAGCCTCGTGTTATTTGAACAACAACCCGTGCCTCTTTAAGTCTCTTCTCCCGTATCTATTATTACTCGTGCATCGTGACTGATTATAATGCTTTGGCCATTTGACTAATAACGTGTCATGACATGTCACCTTTGATATGTAAATTCAATTTTCCCCCAGGTAATCTCCCTGATAATTCATGCTTATGCAAAATGTTTTGTAACGGAAAAGCAGTTACTACAACAATGGGATAACATTGAAAATAAGGTCTTAATTTTCTAGATGCTATGAATAAAGCAAGTGCTAGCTTTTCTAATTGTGGATACTGTGTTTGTGCATCTAACAAAGACTTACTAACATAGTAGATAGGGGATTGCTTACCTTGGTCCTCCCAGACTAAAACAGGACGTACTGCAACTTCTGATACGGCTAGATAGATAAGTAATTTTTCCCCTTCCTTTGGCTTTGCCAACAACGGTGGATTTGACAAATATTTTTTCAAATTCTAAGTGCTTGTTGACAGTCTTCGTTACATTTAAAATGATCTTGCTTTTTAAGTGCGGAGAAAAATTTGAAACATTTTTCTAAAGACTTGGAAATGAATCTCCCCAAGCTGCAGTTCTTTTCGCTTGTCTTTGGACCTCTTTTTTACTTGTAAGCACGTTAGGGATTTCCTCTATTACTTTTATCTTTGAAGGGTTTACTTCAATACCATGGTTAGAAACAAGAAACCCCAAAAACTTACCTGATGCGACCCCAAACGCGCATTTTTCTGGATTGAGTTTCATATTAAATTTTTGCAAGATTTGGAATATAACAGACAAATGAGAGATATGATCATGATAATGCTGAGTTTTGACGAGCATATCGTTTATGTATACCTCCATGGTTTTCCCTAAATGTTCTTGGAACACTTTAGTAACCAACCTTTGATATGTTGCTCCACATTTTCTAGATCAAATGACATTACATTATAGCAGTAAGTCCTCTTGTCTGTGATGAAAGAGGTTTTCTATTCATCACTTGGATCAATTTTGATATGGTTGTAACCTGCATATGCATCTAAAAAACATAGTAGCGCGTGCCATGCATAGAATCAATTAGTTGATCTATATGCTGGTAGTGGAGAAGAATCTTTTGGACAAGCTTTGTTAAGATCTGTATAATCTATACAAACTCGCCAGTTACCATTCTTTTAGGCCCCACAACTATATTAGCTAACCAATTAAGATACTTTGCCTCATGGATAGACCCAATTTTCAACAGCTTTTGGACCTCGTCTTGAATCACCTAATTTTTTGAAAGCTCTTTGCTTTTTTTGTTTTGCTTTATTGGTGTGAACGATGGGTCTTCATTCAACTTATGGGTAAATATATCTGGTAGTATTCCTGTCATATCAGCATGGGACCAAGCAAAATAGTCCATATTAGCTTTTAAAAGTTCAATTAACATACCTCGCATGAGCTTAGATTGGCTCCGACATAAACCTTCCGTTCCAGCCATTGTTCAAATAATATCATAGTTTCCAATTCTTCAATGGTTGTTTTAATATTTTGATTTTCTTATGGCTCTTGAATTGTATCAAGTCTCGAGTCTAAATCTGTCCATTCTTGCTTAATTGTGGTTAGAACTTCGTTTACGGTGCTCGTATAATTCACAACATTAATACTCCTGGTTGTATGCGGAACCCCACAAATTTGGCAAATTCCCCACGGTTATGGGAATTTAATAACTTGATGTAAAGTTGATGGGACAACATCCATATCATGGATCCATAGTCTCCCCATGATCATATTATAAGCCATCTCCATATCTACTACCTGAAATTTGGTTTCTTTAACAACACCTTCTGCAAAAGTTATTAGTACTACACTTGAGTTGTCGAACCCGGACAAGGTATGTGCCTTTGGTATCATTTTATCTTCAGCTTCCATCTCACGTAATACCCTTAGTAGGATAATATTTATAGAACTCCCTAGATCACTCAAAACGCGTTTCACATTAGTATCATGTACAAGTAAAGATATTACCAATGCGTCGTTATGGGGAGATAACACTCCATTTGTGTCTATCATCGAAAGTGACACTTTCATTCTCCAGGACCTGCCATACCCGTTTCCCATGTGTAATTGTCACTTTGGAGACCTTATTTGAAGCCGTATATGTTAGACTGTAGATATCTTCTCCCCCGCTTATAACATTAACGATTCTCTTGGGTGATTGCGGCTTTGGTGTTTCCTGCCTATTCTTCATATAAGCTTGCTTACCTTTCTCACTATATAATTCAGTGAGATATCCTTGTTTCAATAGATGATCCACCTCACTTTGCAAGAATTTGCACTCTGACGTTTTATGCCTGTGGTCATTCTGGAACTCGCACCATTGGCCAGGATTGCGCCTCTTTGGATTTGACCTCATCTCCTTTGGCCACCGTACCTTATCACCCATGCTTCTTAAAACATCTACGAGCTCAGAAGTACTTGCATTGAAATTATAGCCACTGAACCTTGCCTTTAATTTCTTGTCATCATCTCGTGGCTCTTGGGTATTTCATTCGTTTCTGAACCTTGATGAAGAATCAGATTCCCTGTTCCTTGACCTTTGATCATAACATTGATTGTCCTGCTTTAATGATGAGTCATGTCCTGTCCCATGTATGGATCGTACATGTTCTTATCTGATCTTTTTTCGGTCTCTAACCTCCTTGAATTGGTCCTTTCTTCATTATGGAATCGAGGAACAATATCTTCCTCAATTCTTAATTTTGTACTGTACATGTAGTAGACGTCATTCCACGAGGTTGCAGGGAACTCATAAAGACATTCCTTGAGTCTTCTCATGGTCTCTGAATTTTTGTCATTTAAGTTTCTTGCAAAAGCTATTGCAGCCCAATTGTCAGGTACATGGGGCAAAGTCATTCTTTCACGTTGGAATCTATCAACAAAATCTCTAAGCAACTCTGAGTCCCCTTGTTTGATTTTGCAAATATCCTCCATTCTTTTCTCAATCTTTTGAGCTTCGGAGTGTGCTTTGATGAAAGAATATACAAGCTCTGCAAAAGAATTTATAGAGTTTTTAGGTAAAAGAGAATACTAGGTTAGGGCACCCTTGGTGAACGTTTCTCCAAATTTCTTGTCCAGTACTGATTCGATCTCTTTCTTGGTCAAGTCATTGCCTTTGACGTCCGTTGTAAATGCAATCACGTGATCACGTGGATCTATTGTACCATCGTATTTTGGAATGTCATACATTTTGAACTTTTTAGGGATTGGAAGGGGAGCAACACTTGGCTTCAAAGGTTGTTGTGAGTATTTATACATATCCACTTCTTTGATTACAGGTGGGGCTCCAGGGATTTGCTCTATGCGATCATTTTGTTCCTTGCGCTATTTCTGCTAGGTTAGTACTAAATTTTGCAAATGAGAATTAGTTGAATTACCTGGTTCTCCCTCCTGTGATTCACTGGGGGTTCCTCCATTTTCAGAATTAATTAGCCCAGAACGGAGATTCTCCAATCTGTTGTTATTGAGTGTAGGTGTAGGTGGTGCATCAGGTAACCGACTGATTATAGCCTCAAAAGCTTTATTAACCTGTGCATCAGTTACATTTTTAAAGCCGCATCTCCCCCTTAAAAATGTTCAGATTGTTCCTGATCATCTTCACGAAACTCAGGAGTACCTTCACGAGATCTACGAGGAGAGCCATGTAGAGAGTTATTATCTCGTTGATCTCTATCAAATTGTTGTGTTTGATTTTCTTGATTGTTTTTGTTGTTGTTTGACATGATGATAACAACAAGAAAAATGTAGCTAAAGAGAATATATTATCAGATTCCTGGTAACGGAACCAATTTGTTTAACCAAAAAACTGAAACTTTGGTCAAAGCTTAGAAATTAAGGATAAATCGGGTTACTGATAATCAAGAAATAAAAATAAGAAAAGACTTTGAGAGCAATTGTAAAGCAATAAATAAGATTGTATTTCAGTTGTGTCTCAATAGTATTTCGAGTCCTTACAAATATTCAGACCCCTTCCTTTTATAGTCAATTCTAGAGAAATGTGTATTGCGTTTGCCTTAATAAGGCAATTATGAGCAATAAATGACACTAAAGAAACGTTACTCAATCATTTACATTAAATATAAATTCTCTAACATATTTGGCATTTAGTGTTGAATTTGTCCTCTTCTGCATTGTCAGATTCATTTCATTGATTCTTCTTCATTCTCGAGCTTTAAATGACTTGAGTAGGTTACGAGCCTCGTGTTATTTGAAAAACAACTCGTGCCTCTTTAAGTCTCTTCTCCCGTATCTGTTATTACTCGTGCATCGTGACTGATTATAATGCTATAACCATTTGACTAATACACGTGTCATTCTCCAATACATGTCCCCAAGATCTTGGCGTAAATTCTGGAATAGATTTGTACGAATTAGTACAAATCCGTATTAGGCGGTTATACAACTGTCCTAATAAGATTAAAACAACAACCCAGTATAATCCCACTTAGTGGGGTCTGGGGAGAGTAGTGTGTACGTAGACCTTACCCCTACCCTTGGGTAGAGAGGCTGTTTCCAAATAGACCCCCGGCATCCTTCCCTCCAAGAACTTCCCACCTTGCTCTTGGGGAGACTCGAACTCACATCTTCTCGGTTGGAAGTGGGGGTTGCTTACCATCATAACAACCCTTCAATGCACTTATTTAGGGTCCCCTCCTATATAAAGGGGATCCAACCATTTATAAAGATCATTTAATGAAATACGCCTAATTTTAAATACTAATAACGTTATGACACGGAAATTTTACACAAAGTTTAACACTCTCAATAGTTCGTTGGTTTTCTTGACTTAGATGCAGTAGGTCTTGGACAAAGTTATCTTGATCTCCATCTCTCCCCTCATTGAAATGGGAGTCCGTAGTTATAACTTCTATGTGGAAACATTGTATGGAATGAAATAAATAAAAGTGTCGGCTTACTGATTAAAGAAGTCAGTTAAAGAATTATGAAATCTTTGTTATCAATAGGTAAAAATATTAGGTGATCCATCTATTCAAGCATTAACGACAGAATTATTTAGTGCTTGTATTGATGGTAGATAAGAAATACCTCATAAAATAAACCTAGATGCCGCAAGCTAGAGAGAATAAACGAATATTTTGTTCACAATCAAATGAAGAGGTAACTTCATAAATTTTTTATAAGCGTTCACGGGTACTACTGACCAAATTATATAGAATTATTTACATTTGAACTAATTTAGGAACATTGGCGGACCTAAAATTTGTGGGGGAGGTCTTTGTGTACATAAGACAGGGGCAGATATACCATGTAAAACATGGTTCACGTGAATCTGTGATTTTCTGGTTAAAGTATAGATATAATGTATATAATTTGGCAAAAATAAATATATATTTGATAGAACCCATAGTTAAAAGAGACCTAGTGGTGCATTGGTTTTGGTCTCTTATTTTCAATAGCCTAAGATCAGGAGATCAAATCCCCCGCCAATCTTTTGATTTAATTTCTTTTAAAAACTATAATGGTAAACTCATTCTCCGGAAATTCTGGATCCGCTTCTGACAAAAGACTTGAGTAAAAGAACAATTGATGAACAATTTAGTAATGGATGACAAACGTCTTCTAAGGAAGCTCTTATTAATATTTTCAACTCTTAGAAGGAAATTTTTGACAATGAAAGGCTAACTTAAAAACACAGTTTGACAGTAACTCAACTCATATTTAAATATGAAGTGGGGATTTCGAAGAACGTCAATGACAAAACTTATAAACAATTGTACATCAAATTACTAGGTAAAGTAGCGGAAAATAACTTTAATTATCTACAATTGATATTTACACCAAATAAAGCAATTTAATTGAAAGAATTGCACATTAAAGTAAGAATACATCTCGCTTAACTATAGTTAAATGATGAAAGTCTACATGCAAGATATGTACATTAAACTAGTAGTTTAATACAAACATTGAGGGCAGATAAATTATTTTTTCATAACTAGAGGTGATAACGGAAAAATCAAAGAGATGATGACTCAGAAAAGTAAAAAAAGAGAGAAAATCAAGAAGATAAAGCACGATAATTTACTTTAGGGAATTCTTTACTCGTACATGAAATTAACTAATGGTGTTAGATAACAATATTTTCAAAATACAATGATGCCTCATGAGTCCAGCGGTTCATGATATCATATAGCTCTTCACTTCTTTTTTTGCTCTAAAGTTATGCCTTTTGGACTTGACCAAAAGTTTACGTTAAAAATTTATCCTTTGCTACATGTATCATCGAACATGCACACTTCCAAAGAAAATGTGTCGACTATAGAAAACACCGTTGAATATAGTTATATACTTTTGTCAGGAATATTGTGTCTTCATAAAACATTTAGTTTCTAGTGATATTGTTTTGAGAAAATGAGTGAACATAATCCTTTATAATATAAATAAAAAAATTAATTTATAAATATATTTCTTGTGTTATTTCTTATGTGTAACCCCAAAAAAACGGTGTCATCATCTGTTGTGCTACATTATTTTTAGTTGGGTTTATGCAATACTTGACAGGAGGGGTTGGTCTAGTTTAAAAAAGTAAGATTATGAAAAAAAGCCCTTCTTCTTCGTTCTCTCTCGGCGCACGTTAGTTAACGTACGCCGAGCTCGTAGCTATGGCGAGAGGGAGGGGTCGAGGTAGGGGACGACCCCGGAAAATGCCAATTCCAACAATAGAGAGTGTCATAGAAACCATTCATCAAGCTCCTATGGAGAACCCTAACCACTACTGTTACTCCTGAGCAACCTACCGATCCTTCATGCGAAGGTCAGAATGGTCTGATTTTGCAACAATCTAATGGTTTAATGGAGACGGAGCGAAGCTGTTCAGTTTCGATTGAAGCAGCGGTGGCTCTGATGAAGCAGATAGCTGGTGAAAGTGGACACATGCAGAAGATTATGCCAGTCCAAACTCAACCAGCGAATGTAGCAATGGAGCAAGAGGAGGAAATTTCAAACAAAACAGAGATATCAAAGCGGAATTGGGCTAATCTCTTCCAGAAGAACAGATTTGCATCTAATGGTATGGCTCTTGAATATATACTTCCAGAACAAGACATGTTCTATCACGAGGAAGGATACTACATTGTCAAGTTCAGAGCAATAGATGATGCCAAAGAAATCCTGTGTGCTGGGCCTTATTCTATAGCAAACAGACCCATGATTCTTAAGCAATGGACGCCAGATTTTGACTTCACTGAGGACTTCCCTGTTGATATTCCACTATGGGTCAAATTCCCTAAACTTCCCATGTCTTGTTGGGGAATGAGATCCCTAAGTAGAATTGCCTGTGTGTTAGGCAGACCTATTTTCGCAGATGAATGTATAACCAAGCAATCTAGAATTTCCTATGCTCGAATGGTCATAGAGATGAATGTTACCAAAGAGCTACCTAGGGAAATATGGATAATGGATGCTAATGGGAGAAAATTTCTACAAGAAGTGGTTTATGACTGGAAACCATCTTACTGTAGGAAATGTCTGATGGTTGGCCATAATTGTTTGCTGAATCAAAAATCACATCAGCCTCCTCAAGTGAAGAAGACTAGAGTGATTCAGGAATGGAGAACCAAGGCCCCAATCCAAACTGTTCATAATCAGCATGAGGTACCTTTGCAACAAACTGAACAACATGAGACAAGGCACAGCAGTGAAATTCATAAAGAGCCTAATGAACCCCCAACACTGATGATAGGAAAGAATAAGCAGGAAGAGAAAGGGAAGCAAGTTCAAACCCCTGTGTTCAACCTCACCAACTTCCCACATTTATCTCCTATTGTGGTTAGTAATCGTTTTGATTCAATGTCCATTAGTAGAGTTGAGATTCCTCCAGATGATGGAGGAGGACCTAGCAACTGTCAATGAAGGGGTTAGTCTGGAATATTAGGGGTGTAAATAAAAGGTATAAACAAAAAGAAGTTAGGGAGTATATCAAGAAAAATAACATTAACCTTGTTGGTTTAGTAGAAACCAAGGTTAAAGAAAAGAATGCTGGAACAATTGCTAAGCTGTTGGTTCCTGGCTGGGGTATACTAACAAATTATCAGGGTTCCATAAATGGTAGAGTATGGATTTTATGGGATACAAAGGTGATCAGAATCACTGGTATCCAAAAGGAGGCTCAATTGATTCACTGTAGAGTCAGAAACATTTCTGTAGATGCCATCTGGTATCTCAGTGTGGTTTATGGCTATAATGGGATGGACCAGAGAAGATCACAATGGAAAAATCTGCAGGATTACTCTGTTGCTATTGCTGAGCCTTGGTTAGTTGCTGGAGAATTCAATGATGTTCTATATGCCACTGGTAGACAGTTAAGTAATCAAGTCAAGCACTCAGAGATCCAAGAGTTTACTCAATGCATACAACAGGATGGACTTTCAGAGCTACCCTGGAAAGGGGAGTATTTCACCTGGACAAATAGGCAGACAGGCAGTGATAGAGTATGTAGTATACTGGACAGAGTTTTTGGCAATTATGAGTGGATGATTAGCTGGAGTCATGTGCAAACTTTATATGATCATCCCCTAATCTCTGATCATTAACCCTATGGTGATTACATTGGCAGAAGCTACTAGGAAAGGGAAGATTCCTTTCAGATTCTTCAATACATGGGCCAATCATGAAGACTTTTATCAGCTGGTCAAAGATAACTAGCACAACAATAATCAGTTTTCTATGAAATCAATTTGGTCCAAACTCACATCATTAAAAGGCCCTCTAAAATCTTTAAACATTAAAGATTTTAAGAATATTATTCACAGAATTGATCATAGTAGACAAGAATTAAAGGACATCCAGAAACAGATGGCACTGACATACAATGATGAGCTGCAATTTAAAGAGAAAGAAATAGTAGTAAAGCTGGAAAAGTGGTCCTTGATTGAAGTAAGTATTCTACAACAGAAGGTCGGGGCAAAATGGATTCAACTGGGTGACTCTAACAACAAGTATTTCTTATTAAAGCTAGGGGTCTCAAGGTTACTAATCCAGATGACATTAAAAAGGAGATCATTGACTTCTATAAGTCATTAATGGGCACATCAGCTTCTTCTCTGTGAGCCATAAACCGAGTATATATGGCTAATGGTCCTAGCTTAACACATCAACAGAAGAAAGACTTAAGTGCTGATATTACAGAACTTGAAATTCTGGAGAGTTTAAAGGCAATTGGGGATGACAAAGCTCCAGGAATTGATGGATACAATGCAGTTTTTTCAAGAAGACCTGGAACATCATTGGCAAGCAGATCATAGGTGCAATCAAGGACTTCTTACAGACTACCAAGATGTATAAACCAGTAAATTGTGCCACTCTCACTTTAATCCCCAAAGTCCCTAAGCCAACCACAGTAAAAGAATATAGACCAATTGCATGTTGCTCAGTTTTATACAAAATGATTTCCAAGATCTTAGCCAACAGAATGCAGAAAGTCATGTCTAGCATCATTTGTGAAGCCCAAGCAGGTTTCATCCCAGGAAGGAAGATTGCAGACAATGTCATCCTGGCTCGTGAGTTGATCAAAAGCTATTCCAGATCCCATGTGACTCCTCGATGCATGATCAAAATTGACCTTTAGAAGGCCTATGATTCTGTTGAATGGATCTTCTTGCAACAGGTAATGGAAGGATTGGGTTTTCCAGCCAGATTCACAAACTGGATCATGGATTATGTTCAAACAGTAAGCTATACAGTGATGACTAATGGGGAAACAACTGAACCTTTTAAAGCTACTAAAGGTCTTAGACAAGGTGATCCAGTCTCCCCATTCCTATTTGCAATAGTCATGGAGTATCTTAGCAGATCACTGGCTGAACTGATGAAAGACCAAGAATTCCTATACCATCCAGACTGTAAAAAGCTGGGCATCACTCACATAAGTTTTGATGATGCTCTACTTCTATTTGCTAAAGGTGAAATTAATTATGTCATTACCATGTTCCAGTATTTCTCCCAATTCACTGAAGCCTCTGGACTGAAAGCCAACCTGGGAAAAAGTTCAGTATACTCTGGAGGGGTTAGTTCTGAAGTACAGCAGCAGATTACTGGTCACCTAGGCTATATCTATGCAGAATTGACTTTTAAATATTTGGCCATTCCTCTATCCACCAAGAAGATGGCATTGATTCAGTGGCAACCTCTGGTGGAAAAGACCACTGCTAGGATCACCTCATGGACTGCTAGGAAGTTGTCATATGCTGGGAGGATGCAACTGGTACAGTCAGTGGTGTTTGGAATACAGGCATACTGGGCTCAACTTTTCCTCATCCCTACAAAGATCCTAAAGCTAATTGAAGTAGTCTGCAGAAGTTTCATCTGGTCAGGATCAAATGTCATCACTAAGGCCTACATATCCTGGGACAAAATGTGTCTACCTAAGTCAGCTGGTGGGTTGAACCTCACTAACCTACCTATGTGGAACAAGGCTGCAATTGCTAAACTTTACTGGGATTTGGCTCACAGGAAAGACACATTGTGGGTCAAATGGATTCATTCTGTTTATATAAAGCAGCATCAACTGGAGAACATTCCTATCCCCAAGCAAGCTAGTTGGATGGTTCGAAAGATAATTGCAGCAAGACGTCTGCTACAACAACACCAAGGTCTTAACATGCCAGTATGCAGCATTAGACAAATCTATCTATTTCAGATTGGCCAACTCCCGAGCGTTCCATGGAAGAACTTAGCTGCTCAGAATTATGCCAGGCCCAAAGCTGTTTTCAACTTATGGTTGGTACTTCATGACATGTTACCAACCAAGGATAGGCTAATGCACTGGGGAATGACTGTGGACAACAAATGTGTTCTATGCCAGCATGCTACAGAATCCAGGGATCACCTGTTCCATACTTGCCCATATGCTACAGACTTAAGGGAGCAAACACTATCCTGGCTCAGAGAAGATCACCCCAGAATGCAGAACTGGGACCAGTATATCCAGTAGATAGTTAGCAAAGCAAAAGGAAAATCTAGTAGAGCTAACATATTCAAAATGGTGACATCTGAATTATTCTATACTTTGTGGCTGGAGAGAAACTCGAGGATTTTTTAGAATGTTTTCCGCAGTAGTGATACCCTACTCAGGGACCTAGCTAATACTTGTAATGTTAGAGGAACCCCCAAAATTAGACAACAGCTTCAGCAATTTCACTTGTAAATAGGTTAGATAGTTATAGAGATAGTTGGTATACAATCTAGATGCGATAGTCAGCTGTGCATAGGCTGAATTATGGTTTTGTATTGAAATATCTTTGGTGATTAATAAAATTCTTAATTACCAAAAAAAAGAGGGGTTGCTCTGATGGTGAGCGACCCCCACTTCCAACCGAGAGGTTGTGAGTTCGAGTCTCCCCAAGAGCAAGGTGGGAAGTTCTGTTGAAACATGTTCTCAAGTTGCTAAAACTAAACGTGTGTTCATCTTTGTAGGTTTTGATAAATGACAAACCGACGCGCATGGAACATTGACATATGCCGAAGTCCAAGCACAAGAGAAACAAAGAACAAGATCAAGTAAAGCAACAAAGTTATACATGAGTCGTTTTATATTGTGATCTTGATCGGACAATAGATTCAAGACTTGGCTTCTCTCATAAAATAATTTTCATCAAACCATGCATCTTTGATTTAAAACAAAATGATTTTCAAACATTTTCATTTTAGTCAAAATGAATTTAAAACATGTCTTTCAAATCTGGACAGAAATAATCGATTATGTTTTTCTGATAATCGATTATGTTAAGACAGTGTAAATTGGAATTTGCAAAACAAAAAAATAATCGATTATGTCTTTTCTGATAATCGATTATGTTAAGACAGTGTAAACCGGATTTTACAAAACAGAAAAATAATCGATTATGTCCTTTTTGATAATCGATTATGTCAAGACAGTGTATAACCGGAATTTACAAAACAGCAAAATAATCGATTATGTCTTTTAGGTAATCGATTATGTTAAGACCGTTGCCAAAGTATTTTTAAACGCTGAAAGATAATCGATTATGCACAAGGCAATAATCGATTATGCTAGCATAAAATCAGCGTCTGATTTTTAAACGTTATCACGTAATCGATTATGCCATTTTAATAATCGATTATTCTGCTTAAAATCTGCATATGATTTTTGAATGATTTGCAGATAATCGATTATGCAAATCAGATAATCGATTATCCTAGCACAAAATCAGTAATTAGTGATTGGCAATTAAGCAACGGTCTTGGTGACTTTGAGGACTATAAATACACCTCTAAATCACTCTTTTAAGCACAACAACTGATTACATTCTTTCTTAAGCTTACATACTCTCATATCAATCATTTTATATTCATTTCATAGTTTTTGAGAGCCAAATTCTTGACGAAGTTGTTGTGTTCTTGAGCGTATCAATTTTACTCACATCTACTCTATAAGAGAGTCTTGTCTTGAGTGCTAAGTGTTTGCATACACTTGAAGGGAAGTTCTAATCCCTTGTTGTAAGAAGGAAAGTTTAGTTCCTTGACTTGAAGTCTTGAGGTGAGGTATCCTCGAGCAAGTTGAAGTCTTGTAGAGGGTATATCTACGAGCAAGTGTAACGGTTTGTTAGGCACCCGTAAGCTTAACGGAGTTAGTGTAAAACTCAAGAGAGTCTCTCGGGGACTGGACTAACTACACGTTGTGGTGAACCAGTATAAATTCGGTGTGTTCTCTCCTTATTACTTTAATTACTTCACTTACTTTATTCCTGCAATTTTAATTCCGCAAATTTATCTTGATTTTTATTAAAACGCTATTCATCCCCCCCCCCCTCTAGCGTTAAGCGTATATTCTAACAATTGGTATCAGAGCCTAACTCTCTGAAAGACTTAACAGTTTGAGAGAAACAATCCATGGCTTCTACTCGTAACGTTTATGCAGGACTAGGTGAAGGACAATGCTTCCCAAGGCCGCCACTATTCGATGGCACAAACTATACTTATTTGAAGGAAAGGATGAGAATATTTATCCAATCATATAATTTTCTACTGTGGAAAATTATCAAGAATGGAGAGCAAATTCCAACAAAAAAGGTAGAAAATGAAATGGTGCCAAAATCGAAAGATGAGTATGATGCAGACGATATTAGAAAGGTGGAGAACAACGCAAAAGCCATCAACATGATGTACTGTGCTGTAAATCCTGATGATTATCGGAAAATCTCATGTTGCATCACGGCTAAGCAAATGTGGGATAAATTGGAAATCACCTACGAAGGTACGGACCAGGTAAGAGAAGCTAAAATATATTTTCTAACCCATGAATATGAACTTTTTCATATGAAGGAAAACGAGAAGATAGATGATATGCTCGAACGATTTTCAAAAATCGTTAATGATCTTCATGCTCTTAAGAAGACTTTCACGGATAGGGAACTTGTCCGTAAAATTCTTCGAAGTCTCACTCCGGAATGGCGCTCCAAAGCCGACGCTATTCAAGAGTCAATCGGCATTACAAATGTCACAATCGACGGGCTTAGAGGTAATCTCAAAACCTATGAATCTACTATTCTTAACCCTCCTTTGGATGATCAAAGGAAACGAAGGATCGCCCTTAAAGCAAGCACGGCTCAACCTCAAAATGATGAGGATTCAAGCGACGAAGATAACGAGTTCGGACTCGTTATTAAGAAATTTCACAAGTTCATGCAAAAGAAGTATGAATGAAAAGGTAAGCAACAAGGAGACCAATTAAAGTGCTATGGATGCGGAGAAATCGGGCATATCAAATCAAATTGTCCAAATATCAAAAAGGAGAAGAAACCCGTCAAGAAACAAAGAGCATACATCTCTTGGGGAGGTGACTCCGGAGACGAATCAAGTGATGGAGAAGGAAACGAGACCGCTAACTTGTGTCTTATGGCACACGAACAAACTCAAAATGAGGTATGTACTACTTCTAAGAACTATTTCACTTTAGAAGAAATGCAAGATGCATTTGATGAGTTGTATAAAGAGTTTATTAGCGCTTCTAAATCTATAAAAGATTTAAGAAAACAAATTTCTTCAAAAGAAAACGATTTTGAAAAACTAACTCTTGAAAATGAGAAATTAAAAGAGGAAAACAAGTTTTATTGCAAAAGAAGTGCCGATAAACCCGAAAGCTCAAATAAGGATTGTACTTCTTGCAAATCTCTAAAGGAGGAAGTAGAAAGTCTTAGAAGCACTTTGCACAAATTCAATTCTTCACACAAAAATCTCAATGAAGTGCTTGTAAATTTGAAATCCACTAAGCACGGTATAGGCTTTAAACACGAGCCAAAAGAAAAAGTTGAGTCCATTCCTAAACCACCTAAGGCTCAACTTAGGCAAAACAAAATAAATGTCAACACTCAACCTAGAAATTTTAATCCTAGAATTGCAACTCATCCTAGAACAAATGCTAGAAGAAATATTGGCATGTATAGACCACCTAGACAAGATTTTCGAAAACTACATCAAAACTATATTCCTAAAAATAGAGTGAATGCTAGAAGAAATATTGGCATGTATAGACCACCTAGACAAGATTTTCGAAAACTACATCAAAACTATATTCCTAAAAATAGAGTGAATAAAATTAGACACCCAAATTATTATCATCCTAGAAGAATGCACAATCCGAATGTCATTTGTCATTATTGCAATAAAATTGGACATATTGCTCCCGCATGCTTCACTAGACATAGACATTTCACTGCAGATCAATCACACCACTATTTTGCACCTAACACACAAGGACCCAAAATGGCTTGGGTACCAAAATCTCATTAATTTGTTTTGTAGGTGTGCTTGAAGGGATCAAGTGTACTTTGGTACCTTGATAGTGGATGCTCCAAACATATGACTGGGATGCATCAAAATTCCTTCAACTAAAACCCACGGAAGGAGGAAATGTTATTTTTGGAGACAATAACAAAGGAAAGATTATCGGCATTGGCTCGGTCTGTAAGGACGAATCCTCCTCCATTAAGCATATTTTGCTAGTTAAAGGTCTTAAACATAATCTCTTGAGCATAAGTCAATTATGTGACAAGGGAAATCTTGTATTGTTTGACTCCGAAGAATGCTTAGTTCCATCGTAGTGATTTTAAAGTTATTCTTCGTGGATTAGAATGGATAATATCTATATGGTTGATCTTGAAAATTCTTCATCAAGTTTTGTGAATTGCCTTTTGAGTAAAGAAGACGACATGTGGTTATGGCATCGTAGAGTAGCTCATGTAAATATGAATCTTTTAAACAAACTAGTTTCACAAGATTTAGTAATTGGTCTTCCAAACATGAAATTTGCAAAAGATTCTATTTGTTATTCATGTCAAAAAGGGAAACAAACAAAAGCCTCTTTTAAATCCAAAAATGTTGTTTCAACCACTAGACCTTTACAACTTCTTCATATGGATCTTTTTGGACCATCTCGTGTTGAAAGTCTTGGTGGAAATCTTTATGCTTTTGTAATTGTTGATGACTACTCTAGATTCACATGGACGATATTTCTTGCTCATAAAAGTGATGCCTTTCAAGCTTTTAAAAGTTTTCTTAAACGTGTTCAAAATGAAAAGAACACAACCATCACTTCCATAAGAAGTGATCGTGGGGGAGAGTTCGATCACAATCTCTTCGCGGATTCTTGTGACGAACTCAGTATTGAACATACCTTTTCGGCTCCACGTACACCACAACAAAATGGAGTGGTGGAACGTAAAAATTGATGTCTCGAAGAGATGGCTAGAACCATGCTCGATGAGGCTAAGATTTCCAAAACGTTTTGGGCGGATGCCGTGAGTACCGCATGCTATGTTTTAAACAGAGCTGTCATAAGACCGATACTCATAAAAACTCCCTATGAACTCTACAAGGGAAGGAAACCTAACCTCTCCCATCTTAGAGTCTTCGGTTGTAAATGTTTCATTCATAACAACGGAAAAGATAGCTTGGGAAAATTCGACGCTAAATCTGATGAAGGAATTTTTCTTGGTTATTCATCGCGTAGTAAACCATATAGAGTGTTCAATAATCGAACCAAAACCGTTGAGGAATCTCCTCATGTTGTATTTTCCGAAAATGATGCTCGCTTGCCGAGAAAGGATTCTTGTGTTGGTCTTGCAGATGCTTTAAACAAAATCAATCTTCAAGACGAGGTGCAAAAGGAGAATCCAAAGGAAGTTCAAAATGAAGTCATGGAACAACTTTTGGAAGAAGTACCACCACAAGAAGAAGAATCGATGATGCCTAAGGCTTGGAGGACGTCCAAAGACCATCCTCTCGACAAGGTAATTGGCAACATCGAGAAAGGGGTATGTACTCGAAACCTTCTTAAAGACACTGTAGGACATATGGACTTTGTTTCACAAATAGAACCTAAAACCATTTCTGAAGCAATTGGGGATGAGCATTGGACCTTGGCAATGCAAGAGGAGCTTAACCAATTCAAACGTAATGATGTTTGGGAATTGGTGCCAAGACCCGATAATCACACCATAATTGGTACGAAATGGGTTTTTTGAAATAAATTAGATGAAAATGGTATAATCACTAGAAACAAAGCTAGGCTAGTTGCTAAGGGTTATAATCAAGAAGAAGGCATTGATTATGAAGAAACCTATGCACCCGTTGCACGCCTAGAAGCCATTCGTTTATTACTTGCTTTTTCATCATCTATGAATTTCAAATTATTTCAAATGGATGTCAAGAGTGCCTTCCTCAATGGGTTTATTCAAGAGGAAGTGTACGTTGAACAATCCCCGGGCTTTGAAGACTTTAAATCTCCCGATCATGTCTTCAAGCTTAAGAAAGCGCTATATGGACTTAAACAAGCTCCTCGAGCTTGGTACGAGCGCTTAAGCAAATTTCTTTAGGACAATGAGTTCGAAAGGGGGAAAGTTGACACTACACTGTTTATCTAGAATAAAAACAATGACATTCTATTAGTTCAAATTTATGTCGATGATATTATTTTTGGTGTTACTAATGTTTTTTATGCGAGGAATTCTCTAAGTTAATGACTAGAGAGTTCGAAATGTCAATGATGGGTGAGCTAAACTTCTTCTTGGGGTTGCAAGTGAAACAAATGAAAGAGGGAACTTTCATTTGCCAATCTAAATATTGCAAGGAATTGCTAAATCGTTTTGAAATGAGCAACGCCAAAGCAATGGCCACTCCAATGAGTACATCCGACCATCTTGACAAAGATGAGAAAGGTAAGGAAGTAGACAAAAAGAAGTATCGAGGTATGATCGGATCCTTTCTTTATCTTACTGCAAGTAGACCGGACATCATGTTTAGCGTGTGTTTATGCGCTCGATATCAATCATGTCCGAAGGAGTCGCACCTAACTGCGGTAAAACGGATAATGAAGTATCTTGTTGGAACTATAAATGTGGGACTATGGTATCCCAAAGTTTCTTCATGCCAACTTGTCGGCTATTCCGATTCCGATTTTGAGGGTTGCAAATTGGACCGCAAGAGCACTAGTGGCACTTGCCATTTGCTCGGTAGCTCTCTAGTTTCTTGGTTTAGCAAAAAACAAGTAAGTGTGGCGTTATCCACAACCGAGGCTGAATATGTAGCCACGGGGAGTTGTTGTGCTCAAATCCTTTGGATGAAACAAAAACTTTCGGATTATGGTCTTAGTATCAATCATATCCCTCTTCGATGTGATAACACTAGCGCCATAAGCTTGACGAAGAACCATGTTCTTCACTCAAGAACGAAACACATAGAAATTAGGCACCACTTCATAAGAGATCACGTTCTCAAAGGTGATGTCGAAATTGAGTTTGTTGAAACCAAATATCAATTGGCTGACATCTTCACAAAGCCTTTAGAGAAAGAGTCCTTTTTCTGAATTCGTAGTGAACTCGGAATTCTTGACTCCAGGAAGATCTAATACATGCATTGCATTTTTCTTTTAACGATTACGAACTTGAGCGTCGGAGGCGCCTAACTCTTTTTTGCAGGTATCGCCCCAAAGACAGGGGGAACTCTCGGGCACTGGTGATAAATAATCGATTTTTCTTAGTCAATAATCGATTATTATTCCTTTATGTTTTCCTATTATTCTACTGGAAAAATAAACTAATCGATTATACTAACACTAGAATCGATTATCTAACACTTTGATTTTGCAGGAATCTGGCAATCATACTTAATAATCGATTATCAATATTACTAATCGATTATTGAAAGTTCAGTTTTACAAGTGTTTATAAAATAATCGATTGTTGAAAACTGAATAATCAATTTCCTCTTACCGTCTCGGTTTTTCATCACTGCCTAAGAATAATCGATTATCAAAGTTCAGTAATCGATTATTCCCCGAGTCCGTATAACACACTGTGCAGCAATAATCGATTACCAAAGTTCTGTAATCGATTACCAACGGTCAGCAGCTCAAAATTGTTACCGTTTTTGACCGTTTGGCTTAATAAATCTGCAGCTTTTTGCTCCATAAATGCCTCACTTCTTCAATTCTATAAATAGGTGTTTTCATCCTTCAAATTTCTCACTTCAAACTTCACTCTTAGCTTCAAACAATCTTCAAAAGCCCTCAAATTTTTGCAACAGCTCTTATTTCTTCATACTAATGGCGAGCAAGCACTCTAAACGCGCTCGTTACGGCAAACAAATTGCCTCCTCTTCCGTCGCTCGTCCACTGTCCCACTACTATAAAGACGGCTCTTATTTGCGGTTTGATTCTGAACCCAAACTCCTTCGATTCCTCGAAAAATTTGAGAGTCGACAAATCCTTCCGCCTCGCTTCTCAACTAGTCGATATCTTCGCGATAGCGCACCCCCATCAACGGCAAATATTCTTATGCAAAGCCAACTCCTTGACTTCCTATATCTTCAGTCTCCTTACATTCACCCTTCTCTAATTCGTGCCTTCTATTCAAATCTACAGAAGGACGAAGATGGTGACCTTGTCTCAAACATCAATGGAGTTCCAATTCTTTTAAATGAGGAACACCTGCAACTCCTTACAAAACTTCCACGAAATGGGGAAGATATTTCACTTTACACTAGAGAAGAAGGAGCCTTATTTGATGAACAACTCCTTTTCCACCAAATTGGGATCGGGGAATTTGTTCAAACTCCGGAGCAGCGTCGCCCAACCATCACGCATATGCTCCCTAAATATCGTATAATTTTTTATTTCATCACCCGCGTTCTAAAACCGCGCAAATTCAATCATACAACTCTCTCTCATGAGGATTCAAAACTCATGCATGCAATTATCACCGGGGCTCGCATCAATTGGTGCCAGTTCATCATGACTCACATGTATGATGCAATTGGGGACGATAAGCCACTCCCCTATGCCTTTGTCATAATGGCTATTTTTCAAGCCTCCGGTATCGACACCTCCGTTGGTCCTCACAAAAAGGCAACAAAACATTGGGAAATTCAAGAATCTTCGTTTCCCAATATCAGTGAACATCCGGCTCCTCCTCCAACTCAAAGACGTCGTCCTCAGGCTCCGTCTGTTGCTTCCCTCCAAACCATTTTTGAGCAACTTGCCTCTTTGTCCACATCTATGAATCGTATTGATAGAAATGTCACCCGATTATCCCACGAGCTTCATGGATATTTTGACCACGTTCGCTATCCATATGCCCAAGTTGCCCTTCCGGAAGAAGTGTCGGATGCCGAGGCGGATGTTAATGTTGACACTGAATAATATTTTTTTTGTATTGGTTGAATAATATTTTGTCTCTTTTTCTTGCTTTATTATGTATTTTCAATATTGTTTCCTCAATAAAAGTTTATTAATTTTTGCTAATGTCAAAATGGGGAAGAATAAGGGCTATGCACACTAATACATATTGGCATAAATTAAGGGGCAATTCATAAATTGAGGGGGAACTCATTCATATATTTATATACTTGTCTTGAATTGTCATTATTTAATATGCATATCCCGATATTGGTTTGCCATTATCAAAAAGGGGGAAATTGTTGAAACACGTTCTCAAGTCGCTAAAACTAAACGTGTGTTCATCTTTGTATGTTTTGATAAATGACAAACCGACGCGCATTGAACATTGACATATGCCGAAGTCCAAGCACAAGAGAAACAAAGAATAAAATCAAGTAAAGCAACAAAGTTATACATGAGTCGCTTTATATTGTGATCTTGATCCGACAATAGATTCAAGACTTGGCTTCTCTCGTAAAATCATTTTCATCAAACCATGCATCTTTGATTTAAAACAAAATGATTTTCAAACATTTTCATTTTAGCCAAAATGAATTTTAAACATGTCTTTCAAATCTGGACAGAAATAATCGATTATGTTTTTCTGATAATCGATTATGTTAAGACAGTGTAAATCGGAATTTGCAAAACAACAAAATAATCGATTATGTCTTTTCTGATAATCGATTATGTTAAGACAGTGTAAACCGGATTTTACAAAACAGAAAAATAATCGATTATGTCCTTTTTGATAATCGATTATGTCAAGACAGTGCATAACCGGAATTTACAAAACAGCAAAATAATCGATTATGTCTTTTAGGTAATCGATTATGTTAAGACCGTTGCCAAAGTATTTTTTAAACGCTGAAAGATAATCGATTATGCACAAGGCAATAATCGATTATGCTAGCATAAAATCAGCGTCTGATTTTTAAACGTTATCACGTAATCGATTATGCCATTTTAATAATCGATTATTCTGCTTAAAATCTGCATATGATTTTTGAACGATTTGCAGATAATCGATTATGCAAATCAGATAATCGATTATCCTAGCACAAAATCAGCAATTAGTGATTGGCAATTAAGCAACGGTCTTGGTGACTTTGAGGACTATAAATACACCTCTAAATCACTCTTTTAAGCACAACAACTGATTACATTCTTGCTTAAGCTTACATACTCTCATATCAATCATTTTATATTCATTTCATAGTTTTTGAGAGCCAAATTCTTGACGAAGTTGTTGTGTTCTTGAGCGTATCAATTTTACTCACATCTACTCTATAAGAGAGTCTTGTCTTGAGTGCTAAGTGTTTGCATACACTTGAAGGGAAGTTCTAACCCCTTGTTGTAAGAAGGAAAGTTTAGTTCCTTGACTTGAAGTCTTGAGGTGAGGTATCCTCGAGCAAGTTGAAGTCTTGTAGAGGGTATATCTACGAGCAAGTGTAACGGTTTGTTATGCACCCGTAAGCTTAACGGAGTTAGTGTAAAACTCGAGAGAGTCTCTCGGGGACTGGACTAACCACACGTTGTGGTGAACCAGCATAAATTCGGTGTGTTCTCTCCTTATTACTTTAATTACTGCACTTACTTTATTCCTGCAATTTTAATTCCGCAAATTTATCTTGATTTTTATTAAAACGCTATTCACCCCCCCCCCTCTAGCGTTAAGCGTATATTCTAACAAGTTCTTGGAGGGAAGGATGCCGGGAGTCTATTTGGAAACAACCTCTCTACCCTAAGGTATGGGTAAGGTCTACGTACACACTACCCTCCCCATACCCCACTAAATGGGATAATACTGGGTTGTTGTTTCTATTTTGACAAGAAGGGTTGCTCTGATGGTAAGCAACCCCCACTTCCAACCGAGAGGTTGTGAGTTCGAGTCTCCCCAAGAGAAAGGTGGGAAGTTCTTGGAAGGAAGGATTCCGGGGGTCTATTTGGAAACAGACTCTCTACCTCAGGGCAAGGGTAATGTCTGCGTACACACTACCCTCCCCAGACCCCACTAAGTGGGATTATACTGGGTTGTTGTTGTTGTTGTTGTTGTTTATGCAATACTAATAATAAGAAAAAGATAACACCAAACTAAAAATTTATAATACGACGCTCCCATCAATTTCTCTGAGCAAGTACTGTTTGGCACAAATGATATAAGGAACTATTTGGTTAAATCATTCAAAGAAGATGAAGGGTAAATTCCAGTTAAGAATAATTAATACTAGATCCGAGATGAATAACATGAATAGAAGAAAATATAGTTGAGTATGTTGGCAGTGATGATGACAATATTTAATAGCACAAATGAAAGATGCATTAAGTAACATTAAACAGCAATAAAATATAAATAAAGGAACGGATTCACCAAATCTTGAGTGGGATGAATCTTCTTTCATTTGATAAAAATGAATGATAGACAAATATAAAAACCTTAGGAACCTTTTTGGATCTGATGAAGGTATGGGATCACAGATCCTCAAGAGAGGTGTGTTTACATATTTTTTGGAAAGAGGGAGAGGGAGAAAGACAGAGAGAGAGACAGAGAGAGAGAGAGAGCCTCCCTTTTAGGAAGTCCTCCATTCCTATTTATAAGGGTTATCCATAGAAAATCCTAAAAAAAAGAAAATTAGAAGGAATATTTAGTAGAATATTGTTAGATAATACGCTTAACGCTAGAGGGGGGGGGGGGTGAATAGCGTTATAATAAAAATTAGCGTAAACTTGCGGAATTTAAAAATTGCAGGAAATAAATAAGTGCGATAAGTAAATAAATTAGAACAAACGCACCGATGTATCCTGGTTCACCACGACCCGTGGGTAGTCCAGTCCTCGAGAGACTCTCTCGAGATTTCCACTAACTTGTTAAGCTTACGGGTGCTCAACAAACCGTTACAACTTGAGGACACAAGCCTCAACAACCTTTGCTCGGAGATACAACACTCCAAGACTTCAACCAAGGAAACGCAAGTTCCTTCTTACAACACAAGGGACTAACACTTCCCTTCAAGTGTACAAAAACACTTAGCACTCAAACAAGACACTCCTTTAAGAGTAGATATAAGTAAAAAGAATACGCTCAAGATCGCAACAACTTTCGACAAGAATTTGTCTCTCAAAAGCTTATGTAATGAATATAAAATGATAAGCAATAAAGTATGCAAGCTTTAGCAATTGTATGATCAGTTGTTGTGTTTAGAAGACTGAATTGAAGCTGTATTTATAGTTGAAAAACCTTGTATTACCGTTGCCTAATTGCCAATTAAGAATTGCTGATTTTACTCTGTGACAATCGATTGTCAAATTACCACAATCGATTATTTGCCAGATCTTCCAAAAATCAATCCCAGGTTTACGCATAACAATCGATTGTTTAAGATCAATAATCGATTACTGGCAACGTTCAAAAAATCATTTCCAGATTTTACTTAAAACAATCGATTGTCAGAAATCTACAATCGATTACTCAGCAACGTTTAAAAAATCCTTTCCAGATTTTAATTAAAACAATCGATTATAAGAAATCAATAATCGATTACTCAGCAACGTTCAAAAAATCCTTTTCAGATTTTAATTAAAACAATCGATTATAAGAAATCAATAATCGATTACCTGACGGTATTTGAAAACATTTTGGCAACGGTCAGTTATACAATCGATTATACTAAGTTAACAATCGATTACATATCAGTCTTGAAAAATCGATTTAGACACTGCCTCTTGACAATCGATTGTTATAGGTTCACAATCGATTATTTAATAACATTGAAAAACTCTGGAAGACACTGCCTCAACACAATCGATTGTCATAAGTTCACAACCGATTATTTTGTGACTTTGAAAAATCTGATGGACACTGTCTCTTCACAATCGATTGCCATTAGTTTCAAAATCGATTATTTTGAGCTTTGAAAAACTTTGATGGACACTGCCTCATCACAATCGATTGTCATAAGGTTCACAATCGATTGTCATGCAGATTTGAAAAATCTGATGCTCACTGCCTTAACACAATCGATTGTCATAAGTTCACAATCGATTGTCAAGCAGCTGACTTAAACATAATCGATTATCATAAGTACATAATCGATTATCTTAGTCCAGATTTTAGAGGCATGTTTAAAAATCATTTTGACTAAAGTAAATATGCATTATTTAACATCATTTTGCTCTAAATTAAATATGCATGATTTGTTAAAAATATTTTTACGAGAGAAGCCAAGTCTTGAGTTTAAGTTGTCGGATCAAGATCACAATTAGATACCGACTCATATAAAACTTAATCTCGATCTTTGTCTTGTGCTTGAATCTCGTTATATATCAATTTTGCGCTTGTGCTTGGACCTCGTCATATGTCAATTTGCGCATAGTTTGTCATTCATCAAAACCTACAAATATGAACACACGTTTAGTATAATGCCTTGAGAACGTGTTTCCAACAATTTCCCCCTTTTTGATAATGGCAAACTTTAAGCGGGATATGCATACGATTCAAGACAAGTAAAGATATGCAACAAGTATATAGATATGCAATTTGTTCCCCCTCAATATATGAATTCCCTCTCAATTTATGCCAATAAGTATTGAGAGTGCATACCCGTTATCTTCCCCCTTTTGCCATTAGCAAAAAAATATAGAATAATTAAAAAAAACTTGTTTATTTATTACATCTGCAATTTCAGAAATAATAACGCAAATAATGTCAAGACAATCGATTATTGATACTGGATAATCGATTATATAAAAGAGAAATCGATTGTTCTGTACGTCAAGCTTTATAATTCCCCCTGCCATTAGGGCGATACCTGCAAAAATACGTTAGACGTCTCCAACGCTCTAGTTAGAAAACATGTGAAAGGGAAAATGCAATGCATGACTTAGATCAACGTGGAGTCAAGGATCCCGAGTTCACTACGAATTCGGAAGACGGACTCTTTTTCTAAGGGCTTTGTAAAGATGTCGGCCAATTCATCTTTGGTTTCAACAAATTCAATTTCGACATCGCCCTTGAGAACGTGATCTCTTATAAAATGATGTCTAATTTCAATGTGTTTTGTTCGCGAATGAAGAACGGGGTTCTTCGTCAAGCATATGGCACTAGTATTATCACATCTAAGAGGGATATGATCAAGACTTAGGCCATAGTCCAAGAGTTGTTGTTTCATCCAAAGGATTTGAGCGCAACAACTCCCCGCGGCTACATATTCAGCCTCGGTTGTGGACAACGCAACACTTACTTGTTTCTTGCTAAACCAAGAAACGAGAGCGCTACCGAGCAAATGGCAAGTGCCACTAGTGCTCTTGCGGTCCAATTTGCATCCAGCAAAATCGGAATCGGAATAGCCAACAAGTTGGCATGAAGAACCTTTGGGGTACCATAGACCCACATTTACAGTACCAACAAGATACTTCAATATCCGTTTCACCGCAGTTAGGTGAGACTCCTTCGGACACGATTGATAACGAGCGCATAAGCACACGCTAAACATGATGTCCGGACGACTAGCAGTAAGATAAAGGAGAGAGCCAATCATACCTCGATACTTTTTGATGTCGACTTCCTTACCTTTCTCATCTTTGTCTAGATGATCGGATGTGCTCATGGGGGTTGCCATTGCTTTTGCATTGGTCATTTCAAATCGTTTCAGCAATTTTTTGCAATATTTCACTTGGCAAATGAACGTACCTTCTTTCATTTGCTTTACTTGTAATCCCAAAAAGAATGTTAACTCACCCATCATAGACATCTCAAATTCGCTTGTCATTAAATCGGAAAATTCCTTGCACAAAACATTGTTAGTAGCACCAAATATAATATCATCCACATAGATTTGAACTAATAAAATATCATTGTTTTTATGCTTAACAAAAAGAGTGGTGTCAACTTTCCCCCTAATGAAATCATTTTCCAATAGAAATTTACTCAATCTTTCATACCAAGCTCGGGGAGCTTGTTTTAAACCATAAAGAGCCTTTTTGAGTTTGAAAACATGATCGGGAGATTTAAAATCTTCAAAACCGGGGGGTTGTTCAACATAAACTTCTTCTTGAATAACACCATTTAGAAAAGCACTTTTCACATCTCTTTGATATAAATTGAAATTCATAGAAGAGGCAAAAGCAAGCAATAACCGAATAGCTTCTAATCTAGCTACGGGAGCATATGTTTCTTCATAGTCAATACCCTCTTCTTGATTATAGCCTTTTGCTACAAGCCTAGCTTTGTTTCTAGTGATTACACCATTTTCATCTAGTTTGTTTCGAAAAACCCATTTCGTACCAATTATGGTATGATTTTCGGGTCTTGGCACCAAATCCCAAACGTCATTCCGTTTGAATTGGTTAAGCTCCTCTTGCATTGCCAAGGTCCAAAATTCATCCCCAATTGCTTCGGAGATGGTTGTTGGTTCAATTTGAGAAACAAAAGCAGTATGTCCTAAGGTGTTCTTAAGGGAGTTTCGGGTACTTACCTTTTCTCCGACGTCGCCAATTACCTGTTCGAGAGGATGATCTTTGATTGTCCTCCACTCATTAGGCATTTTCGTTTCTTTCTCCAATTGTGGCGTTTCCTCCGTTGATTGTTCCAAGATTTCATCTTGAATTTCCTTAGGAGTTTCCTCTTGTACTTTGTCTTTTAAACTATTTAAAATACCTGCAAGATCAGAGCAAGAATCCTTTCTCGCCAAGCGAGCATTATTTTCGGAAAACACAATATGGGGGGATTCCTCCACAGTTTGGGTTCTATTATTAAATACCCTATATGCTTTGCTACGTGAAGAATACCCAATAAAAATTCCCTCATCGGATTTGGCATCAAATTTTCCCAATTGATCTTTTCCATTGTTATGAATAAAAACTTTACAACCGAATACTCTAAAATGGGAGATATTTGGTTTCCTTCCCTTGTAAAGTTCATAAGGGGTTTTCATGAGTATTGGCCTTATGACTACTCTATCTAAAACATAGCATGCGGTACTCACGGCATCCGCCCAAAAATATTTGGGAATCTTAGCCTCTTCGAGCATGGTTCTAGCCATCTCTTCGAGACACCTATTTTTCCTTTCCACCACCCCATTTTGTTGTGGTGTTCGTGGAGCGGAAAAGGTATGCTCGATACCGAGTTCGTCACAAAGTCCGCAAAGAGATTGTGATCAAACTCTCCCCCATGATCACTTCTAATTGAAGTGACGGTTGTTTCCTTTTCGTTTTGAACACGTTTAAGAAAATATTTAAAATTCTGAAAAGTATCACTTTTATGGGCAAGAAATAAAATCCAAGTAAATCTGGAATAATCATCAACAATAACAAAAGCATAACGATTTCTACCAAGACTTTCAATGCGAGATGGTCCAAACAAATCCATGTGAAGCAATTGCAATGGTCTAGTAGTTGAAACAATATTTTTCGATTTAAAAGATGCTTTTATTTGCTTCCCTTTTTGACAAGAATCACAAATAGAGTCATTTTCAAATTTCAAATTTGGAAGACCAACAACTAAATTTTGTGAAACCAATTTGTTCAAAAGATGCATATTGATGTGAGCTACTCTACGATGCCATAACCAAGAATCATCCTCTTTGCTCATTAAACAATTCACATATTCGGGTGAAGAATTTGCAAGATCAACCATATAAATGTTATCCATTCTAAAACCACGAAGGAAAATTTTAAAATCGCTACGTCTAAAAACTAAGCATTCATCCGAATCAAATAAAACAAGATTTCCCTTATCACATAATTGACTTATGCTCAAGAGATTATGTTTTAAACCTTTCACAAGTAATATATGCTTAATGGAAGAAATTTCATCCTTACCGACCGATCCGATGCCGATAATCTTTCCTCTGTTGTTATCACCAAAAAAAACACTTCCCCCTTCCTTGTGTTCTAGTTGAAGGAATTTGGATTCGTCTCCCGTCATGTGCTTGGAGCATCCACTATCAAGGTACCATAGTACACTTGATCCCTTCAAACATACCTACAAAACAGATTAATGAGTTTTAGGTACCCATGCCATTTTGGGTCCTTGGGGGTTAGGCAAATCATAGTGATGTGATTGAGTGTTATGTCTATGTCGTGTAAAACAAGCAGGAGCAATATGTCCAATTCGTCTACAATAATGACAAGTCACGTTAGGATTATGCATCCTTCTAGGTTGATAGTAATTGGACGGCCGAAATTCATTTACTCTATTCTTGACAATATAACTATTGCGCAAATCATGAAAATCATTTCTCCTACCATTTGTTCTAGGATATGCATCATTTCTAGAATAGTTGTTTCTAGGTTGGAAGTCATTTCTAGGTGTTCTAAAAGGTTCAAAATTCCTTCTAGTGTTTGGCCTAGAATGTGCATTATTTCTAGCATGATTATTTCTAGGTTGCGATTGATGAAAACTATTTCTAGGTTTGTTGTATCTAGGATGAACATTTGTTTTATTTATCCTAGGTTGAGCCTTAGGTGGTTGGGGGTTGGCTTCAACTTTCTCTTTAGGCTCGTTTCTAAAATCTATGCCATGCTTGGTCGACTTCAAATTAACAAGCACTTCATTCAAATTTTTATGAGAAAAGTTAAACTTATCTAAGGTGCCCTTAAGCCTTTCTACTTCATTTTTGAGATGCATGCAAGAAGTACAATTTCTAGAACTCTCGGGCTTGTCGGCGCTTCTCTTGCCAAAAAAATTGTTTTCCTCTTTCAACTTCTCATTTTCTAAAATAAGTTTTTCCAATTCCTTTTCTTTAAAAGAGAGTTGTTTTTGAAAATCTTTTTCTTTTAAAGAAGCATTTTCTTTTATACTCTTAACAGTTTTTGAAGCTTTAATAAATTCGCTATACAACTCATCAAAAGCATTTTGCATTTCTTCAAGGGAAAAGAAATTTTTGGAAGAAATTTGACATACCTCTTCTTTGTTGTCTTCTTGTGCCATAAGACAAAGATTTGCGGCTTCGTCTTCTTCTTCCTCACCTGACTCGTCACCGGAGTTGCCTCCCCAAGATATGTATGCTCGTTGCTTCTTGAAGGGTTTCTTCTCCTTTTTAGCATTTGGGCAATTTGATTTAATGTGCCCGGTTTCTCCGCACTCATAGCACTTTATTTGATCTCCTTGCTTTTTGCCCTTTCGTTCATACTCTTTTCGCATGAACTTTTGAAATCTCTTGATAACGAGTCCGAACTCGTTGTCTCCGTCCTCATCATTTTGAGGTTGGCTTGTGCTTGCCTTGAGAGCGATTCTTTGCTTCCTTTGATCATCAACAAGAGGGTTAAGTATAGTAGATTCATAAGTTTTAAGATTACCTCTTAATGCGTCGATGGTGACATTTGAAATGCCAATGGATTCTTGAATTGCGTCGGCCTTGGATCGCCATTCCGGAGTGAGACTTCGGAGAATTTTTCGGACAAGTTCCTTATCCGTGAAGGTCTTCTTAAGAGCATGTAAATCATTTATGATTTTTGAAAATCGTTCAAACATCTCATCGACCTTTTCTCCTTCCTTCATGTGAAACAATTCATATGCATGGGTTAGGAAATCAATTTTGGCTTCCCTTACCTGGTCCGTACCTTCGTACATAATTTCCAGCTTGTCCCACATTTGCTTCGCCGTTGTGCAACAAGATATCTTCCTGTAATCATCAGCATTTACAGCACAATATAATAAATTAATAGCATTAGCATTATTTTGCACCTTTCGGATATCATCCGCATCGTATTCATCTTCGGACTTTGGGACCCATTCATTTTCAACCTTCTTGGTTGGAATTTGTTCTCCATTCATTATGACCTTCCAAAGATGAAAACTATTTGATTGTACAAATATTCTCATCCTCTCCTTCCAGTATGTATAATTTATACCATCGAATAGCGGTGGTCGGGTGGAGCATTGTCCTTCACCTATTCCTGCAAAAGAATCACGAGTAGAAGCCATGGATGTTTCTCTCAAACGGTTAAGTCTTCAGAGAGTTGGGCTCTGATACCAATTGTTAGATAATACGCTTAACGCTAGAGGGGGGGGTGAATAGCGTTATAATTAAAATTAGCGTAAACTTGCGGAATTTAAAAATTGCAGGAAATAAATAAGTGCGATAAGTAAATAAATTAGAACAAACGCACCGATGTATCCTGGTTCACCACAACCCGTGGCTAGTCCAGTCCCCGAGAGACTCTCTCGAGATTTCCACTAACTTGTTAAGCTTACGGGTGCTCAACAAACCGTTACAACTTGAGGACACAAGCCTCAACAACCTTTGCTCGGAGATACAACACTCCAAGACTTCAACCAAGGAAACACAAGTTCCTTCTTACAACACAAGGGACTAACACTTCCCTTCAAGTGTACAAAAACACTTAGCACTCAAACAAGACACTCCTTTAAGAGTAGATATGAGTAAAAAGAATACGCTCAAGATCGCAACAACTTTTGACAAGAATTTGGCTCTCAAAAGCTTATGTAATGAATATAAAATGATAAGCAATAAAGTATGCAAGCTTTAGCAATTGTATGATCAGTTGTTGTGTTTAGAAGACTGAATTGAAGCTGTATTTATAGTTGAAAAACCTTGTATTACCGTTGCCTAATTGCCAATTAAGAATTGCTGATTTTACTCTGTGACAATCGATTGTCAAATTACCACAATCGATTGTTTGCCAGATCTTCCAAAAATCAATCCCAGATTTACGCATAACAATCGATTGTTTAAGATCAATAATCGATTACTGGCAACGTTCAAAAAATCATTTCCAGATTTTACTTAAAACAATCGATTGTCAGAAATCTACAATCGATTACTCAGCAACGTTCAAAAAATCCTTTCCAGATTTTAATTAAAACAATCGATTATAAGAAATCAATAATCGATTACTCAGCAACGTTCAAAAAATCCTTTCCAGATTTTAATTAAAACAATCGATTATAAGAAATCAATAATCGATTACCTGACGGTATTTGAAAACATTTTGGCAACGGTCAGTTATACAATCGATTATACTAAGTTAACAATCGATTATATATCAGTCTTGAAAAATCAATTTAGACACTGCCTCTTGACAATCGATTGTTATAGGTTCACAATCGATTATTTAATAACTTTGAAAAACTCTGGAAGACACTGCCTCAACACAATCGATTGTCATAAGTTCACAATCGATTATTTTGTGACTTTGAAAAATCTGATGGACACTGTCTCTTCACAATCGATTGTCATTAGCTTCACAATCGATTATTTTGAGCTTTGAAAAACTTTGATGGACACTGCTTCATCACAATCGATTGTCATGCAGATTTGAAAAATCTGATGCTCACTGCCTTAACACAATCGATTGTCATAAGTTCACAATCGATTGTCAAGCAGCTGACTTAAACATAATCGATTATCATAAGTACATAATCGATTATCTTAGTCGAGATTTTAGAGGCATGTTTAAAAATCATTTTGACTAAAGTAAATATGCATTATTTAACATCATTTTGCTCTAAATTAAATATGCATGATTTGTTAAAAATATTTTTACGAGAGAAGCCAAGTCTTGAGTTTAAGTTGTCGGATTAAGATCACAATTAAATACCGACTCATATAAAACTTAATCTCGATCTTTGTCTTGTGCTTGAATCTCGTTATATATCAATTTTGCGCTTGTGCTTGGACCTCGTCATATGTCAATTTGCGCATAGTTTGTCATTCATCAAAACCTACAAATATGAACACACGTTTAGTATAATGCCTTGAGAACGTGTTTCCAACAAATATTCCCTTTGAGAATTCCAAAGCAAACTAGCTATCGCTGTTCGACCTCGATCTTAGTGATGATTGTCCGACCTCGATCTTATGTCTTTGAGCGCCGAATTTCTGTAATCTAATTTTGATACATACAGTTAGTCCCTCCGCTTATTGAGGTCGTCTCTTGGTCAAGCTCGGTGAGCGGACTTCATTAATCGTAGTTCGAGAAATTTGGATGGGGAGGTCAACTAGTGTGGATCGCGGCTGAGGGTGCCAATCTTTAGATCAAAGTGGTATCCCCGCGGGCTGAACATTAGCTGAGTTCGATCTGGTCCAATGACTCGAGTGATGAGTCGATCGAGAAGACAGTTGAGTAAGGGAAAGCCGTCGAGGCAAGGATGGCGGCTTCGGCAAGGATGGAGACATAAGAGGAGGTCATTCGCATGCTCGAATATGGACAGGCGAGTAGGCCGAATGTAAATATGGACGAGGTCGCCGAATCTGAATTCAGGCGAGGTTGTCGAATGTGAATTCAGGTAATGTCGCCGAATGGTGATTCGGTCGAGGCCGAAGGTTGATTCGGTCGAGGCCGAAGATTGATTGTATCGAGGCCGAAGGTTGATTCAGACGAGGCCAAATGTTGATTCGGACGAGGCCGATTTCTTCTTTTTTGACAATGCTCCTTGGCCGTAAGGGTGTTATTTTGAGCTGGTTAAAATGTTATCTCGTCGTGGTTCGAACGAGACGAATGTTGATTCGGACGAGGACGAATTCTTCTTTTGGCAATGGCCCTTGGCTGTAGGGGTGTTATTTCGAGTTGGTCGAAATATTAACCCATCGTGGTTCGAACGAGGCCGAATGTTGATTCGTACGAGGCTGAATTCTTCTTTTTGGCGATCGCCCTTGGCCGTACAGGGTCGACCTTCTTTTTTTTGGCGATAGCCCTTAGCCGTACGGGGTCGACATATTCTTTTTGGTGATGGCTCTTGGTCATACGGGGTCAACCTCCTCTTTTTTGGCGATGGCCCTTGGCCGTATGAGTATTATTTTGATCTAGTCGAGATATTAACACGTTGTGGTTCGAATGTTGATTAGGACGAGGCCGAATTCTTCTTTTTAGCGATGGCCCTTGGCCGTAGTGGTGTTATTTTGAGTTGGTCGAAATGTTAAACCGTCGTGGTTCGAACGAGGTCGACCTCTTCATTTTTGGCGACGGCTCTTGGTCGTACGAGGTTGACCTCCTCTTTTTTTTTGCGATGGCCCTTAGCCGTACGGGTTCGACCTTCTCCTTTTTGACGATGGCCCTTAGTTGTAAGGGGCCGGCCTCTTCTTTTTTGGCAATGGCTCTTGCCAGTATGGGGTCTACCTCCTCTTTTTTGTCGATGGCCTTGGCCGTATGGGTGTTATTTCGAGTTGGTCGAACTATTAACCCATCGTGGTTCGAACGAGGTCGACATCTTCGTTTTTGGCGATCGCTCTTTGTCGTACGGGGTCGACCTCCTCTTTTTTAATGACAACCGTTAGTCATGCAGTGTCGACCTATTCTTTTATTTGCGATAGCTATTAGCCGTAGGGGATCGACCTTCTCTTTTTTGGCGATGGCCCGTAGCCGTACGGGGTCAACCTAATGCTGAAGCAAATAATCGCAGTCAGTCAACTCAAAGGGGTGATGATATGAGAGGAATGATACATGATGCATTTGCAGGTGTTACACAATTCATGGATACTGACGTTAGTGAATTAGGTGGCGTAGAGCATAACTTACAAGATAATACTGCTCATCCATCTGGAAATCAATCGCATCCAGAGGTGGATAAGTTTGAACGGCTCATGAAGGAGGCAAATGAAGAACTATATCCAGGATGTAAGAAATTTAGCAAAATGTCCTTTTTGATGCATCTGTACCGTACAAAATGCATGTTCAAATGGTCAAATGAATCGTTTAATGCTTTGCTTGGACTATTGAAGGATGCGCTGCCTGAAGGAGAAAAATTGCCTCCTTCTTTCTATGAGACCAAAATGATAGTTGAAGGCTTGGGCTTAAAGTATGAGAAAATTCATGCTTGTCCCAATGATTGCATGCTTTTTAGGAAAGAGTTTTCTAATAAGAATGTCAATAAATGCAATATTTGTAAAGCGTCTAGATGGATATTTGATGCTAGAAAAATCCCAACCAAGGTCCTAAGGTATTTTCCTTTAAAACCAAGGCTACAAAAACTATTTATGTCTTCAGAAACTTCTAAAGTAATGCGTTAGCATCATGAAGAGCGCACAAAGATGGAGTTCTACGACATCCTGCAGATTCTGAAGCATGGAAAAAATTTGATAGTAGATATCCCGAATTTGCTGGAGACCCTCGCAATGTGTGGCCTAGGACTAGCTTCTGATGTTGTTCAATCCATTTGGCATAATGTGAACTGTTCATAGTACGTGGCCAGTGATTTTAATGCCAAATAATCTTCCTCCATGGATGTGCATGAAACAAGAGTTCTTCATTCTGTCCTTACTTATTCCTGGACCCAAAGCACCTGGCAATAATATCGATGTATTTTTACAACCTCTAATAGATGAGTTAAATGAATTATGAGATGTTGGGGTAGAAACATACGATACCTCTACTAAGGAGATATTTAAAATGCGAGCAGCTCTCATGTGGACTATAAATGACTTTCTTGCATATGGTACTCTCTCTGGATGGTACACGTTTGCATGCCCTTCTTGTAACATAAACACTCAATATAGAAGGCTGAAACATGGCAGAAAGTTTTGTTACATGGGGAATCGACGCTTCTTGAAATCGGGACACAAATATTTTGGAATGATGAGAGATCATTTGATGGGACTAAAGAAACAAGACCTGCACCTTCTCCAGTATTTGGGTCAGTAGTGCTGAGTCAAGTTAAAGATATAAAATTTACTCTCGGTCAGTCAAGTGAGGGTGTAAGTGGGGTGATGAAAAACACATGGAAAAAGAGAAGTATTTTTTCGATCTTCCTTATTGGAATTTAACTTGGTGCGGCATAATCTTGATGTGATGCACATAGAAAGAAATATGTGCGATAACTTAATTTATACACTATTGAATCTTGGTAAAAAGTCTAAAGACAACTTAGAAGCTCGATTCGACTTGAAGGAGATAAAAATAAGGCCAAGCTTATGGCCTCAATATCGAACTAGTGGGAGAGCATATCTTCCTGCTACTTTTTTCACAATGTCTCAGCAGGAAAATGAGTTATTTTATGAAGTACTACAAAATGCCAAGTTTCCAGATGGCTATGCGTCTAATATTTCACGTTGCGTTCGCAAACAAAAGTTATCTGGCTAAAAACTCACGATTGTCATGTTATAATGCAAGAACTTCTTCCCCTTGCCTTGCGGAGATCAGTAGATAAAAGAGTAAGTTCAATTTTAATTGAACTATGCATATTTTTTCGTGTTTTGTGTAGCAAAGAGATAAAACTAGAAGAGTTAAAAGTACTTGAAGAAAAAACCCCAGAAACATTGTCTACTATGGAGATACTCTTCCTCCCAGTAACTTTTAATGTTATGATACACTTGGTTATTCACTTGGCAACTGAGGCTAAACATGCGGGACCAGTACAATTATCGCTGGATGTATCAAATTGAGACGTATGTTGAAAATCACAAAATCTTTATTATATGTCTTTAGTTGCTAAATACTCTAATATCAAACTAGTAACATTACTTTGTTCCATAGGTATTTGGGTACTTTAAAATCATATGTTCGTAACAGTGCATGTCTAGAAGGTTCAATAGCAGAAGCATACATAGCAAATGAGTGTATGACATTCAACTCACGATATTTAGAGGGCGGAGATTCAAGGTCTTATTGTTCAATAAAATTGAGTGAAGAATTGAGCATGGGACTAAATAAAGAAGAATCTCTTTTTCCTAATGTTGGGGAGTCGTACGGTAGAGTAGACGTATTTGAGTTGGATGACAAAATATGGTTTCAAGCGCATCGGCATGTGCTTTTCAATTGAGAATCAAAAGTGGTTGAGCATTATAAAAAGTAAGTGTTATATCTGTTAGTATATATATAGTACTTATTTGATAACAAAACTGATATATGCGAGTTACATGTATAGGGAACATATTGCCTACACGAGCACAAGTTTTCATATTAACTCATACAAAACGTAAGGATGATAGACTACTGGATGATGATTCTGTCAAGACAATTGTAAGATTTTTTTTTTATTTTTTTTTCTTAATTGGGAAATAGTTAGGAAAAAACATAAAAGCGAATAAATGAATTCCAAATTGAATTTATGTATTTTATCGCCAGGAAATGATAAATGAAAGGACGAACAATAGTGAGAGCTCTACTGACCAACCTCCTCGCGCTGTTGCTTGGGAAGGCGATGTGTATTCTCAGGTGTTCGGAAAGGACAGAAGTGGATATGTTCGCGGTTTAGAACTTGGTCCAAATCCTTCTAGTTTATTGGGTAGTAGATCTTCCTTAGAAAATGTTGTTGGAGAGGATTCGTCTAATAAAGCTGTCCAAAGGTTAACGCTAGAGATAACCGAGTTAAAAGATAAACACAATGAAGAAATGAATCTGATGAAACAAAATCAGGAGAAGATGCAATCAAAATTACTCGAAATGCGACAATTGATGCGCAAATATTCTTCCAATGAATCTATGCCTCAAAATATGAATGGCACCTCAATTGAACAGGTAACTCGATTTTATATGTTATGTACATTATTAATGAAGTTTTAATCCTATAAAAGTATTGTTATCTGGTGTGTTAATATTTATTAGGTCTCTGCTGCCAATAGTGGCCATGAACGAGTATCACAAACATCAAGGATACCTAATGTTGCTGAAAATACTTCAATGTCTCATAGTACTACTCATCTTTATACTTCGGCATGATACTATTTAATTTTTCTATTGCTTTATTAAACTTATGTAGATTTCACCTGCTCAATATGCAAAGGAGATAAATCTCCTTGTTTAGCAACATTGAGAAAATTCTATGCAGTTGACTCCTCATCCAGGTCTTTGTTTGTCTGATCATCTTGCATTTCAAGTCCATTTGCCTCATCTGTAGAGGTTACTGCATTATTATGGTAAAAAGGCTAATATAATGCTTAATATTGTTATTTTTTAAATTTTGGCCTGCTTTTATTTCTTTTGGCCCACTGCAATTTAGAAGGCAGTGGAATGAACTGCTTTTAGTTGAATTGTCAGAAATTATCATCCTTGCTTGTTGCAACGAATTGTATTGTTCATGGTTTTTAGCAGTAGTAGTGATATAGCTATTGTCTTTGTTATTTCCCTTCTTACTCTTGCTATTTGGGTATGAGACACATGTTGGTATGGGTTTTTGTGGCATGCCAATTTTGGGTTATGTGTTTTAGTTGCTGCTGTATCAACCTCTGCTGCAATCTGCAGCTTGGCTACATTTTTGTTTGGATTGCTCCACATCTGCAGGAACCAATTCCTTTCCTGTCACTAACTCCACCTTGTTGCACATTCCTATTACCAGTTGGAACAATTTGTTTTCCAGATTGGCCTTTATCAACAACCTGTTTTGTACCATTCCTCACTCGATTGTCTCTGACTTCTTTCCATTGCTCTCCCACATTCCCAACCACTCTCCCACTAGATACGATCATGATTGGATTCTTTGCATTATTCTGAACATTATCTTTGGCAGCAGTTGATTGTTTTTCCTTGTCAAAATCCACAAAAAGTTCTGGATGCAATCTCCAGCATGTTTCTCATTGTGGCCTTGCAATTTGCACTCTTTGCAATACTTAGGAACGTAATCATATTGAACCTTCACCCATTCAGTTCGTGTCTTGCTATTAGCCTCATCTACAATATACGCCGGATCTCCTGTAAATCTGGCCAACCATAGGAAAATTTTCCAAGAACTGCAAACTTAAGACACTCGATTATGTTCATTCTCTCCACTTCTGCTTCAGTACACTTGATAACAGGTTGTCCATTAAGGTATTCAACAGATTTAATAAGAATTGGCTCGATAGTTTTTGTAGTTGAAAATAATCGCTTGTAAGATGACAATTTGTCAAATAATTGCATGTACTGTTTGGATCACTTTGATGCATTTGCCTGTACTGTTTGGAATACTTGGTTTATGAGTAGTTCAGTCCCCAGCTTACTCATTGAAATATTTCGTCGAACACCCAAGTTTTAAACCAATTTTAGGCTACCCTGTCCTCCTCGATCCTTGTTGGGCATTAGTACCAACTGTTTGGACATCCCGCTATCATGTAAAACTGTTGCATAAACTTCAGGACGCCAACAGTATCTAGAGCCTCGAAATAATTTGAGTTGGACCCAACATTGAAGTCAATTCCCCACTATTTCAATCCCAGAAATCTGGGCAGCAGCTTCTTTATCAGAGATTTGCTATGTATTTTTGTTTGTGTGTTCTGATTGTGCCTTTTGTCGTCCATAGTTTAAGGGTGATCCATGTATGAAAATGTGATCTACCTCTCTTCTTGCATTCCTGTATGTACTATTTAATGATTACTTCACTATGACTCCTACAATGAGATTGATTCTGGACTTGATTCAAGACTTTTGTTGCATTATCTCATAGATGGGCTGTTTTTTATATTGGTTGAAGAAATTAACAGAGGTTTTGATCTGAATAATAGTAGATAAAGCTACTAGAACCGTTTGAATTAAACCTGTGTGATGTTAACACACTTCTAAGACAAGAATTGAATTGTTCGAAATAAATGATTATAAGTCAAAATAGTGAGTACAGGGAAGAAGTCGTTCTTCATCCATTTAATGATTTGAGATGCTTTTTTCAAGTAATTTGAATAATATAAATATCAGCATATTTTCATGCTTATGACGGGTTTTAGAAGGAATTTTTAAGCGAGAATAACACACAAATCGTTGTCCTTCATTGAAGTAGATATCATGGGAAGAAACCTTCATCCATTTAAAGATATCAAATACTTTATTAAAGTGGATTGGATAGTTATTATGGTGTGGTTGTGACCTTAAACTTATCGTCGGGATAGTATATATATATATCAATATATTTTCCTGTATTAAGTGAGAATAACGTGACAAGCGCTGACCTTCTATGATGAGCTGCTCTTCTTTGTAACTTTCTGTTCTTCCATATTTCCAGCTGCACAGTGTTGCCTCGTCCAATAAAAATTGGACTGTATCGTGTGACTTTGCTACATCTTCCAGCTGATTCTGTGAATTCCCTCAGTAGAAAATTGTAATTCTTCTGCTTTGTTCTTTCCTGGATCCCTGTATGGTTTGAGAGAGTCAAATTATATCCTAAACCGATCCATAAATAATTTTGTCCTGCAGTTTTGCATCAGCAGTGCACATACTAGCCTTAGCACCTGGGGAATTCCCATTATTTAGTACCCCCATTACCTTCCTGTAACTTCCCCTTAGCGACTTGTTCAACAGCTGCTAATTCCTTACTAATATGTACAGTTCCATCAACATGATTAGCAGCACTCTTTGATCCTGTACCAATTGACATAATTTTTGCATTACTGGCTAATTTGACAGAGTGCTCAAAAGGCTGATTTGATATGTTTGTATGTGTGGTATGCATTTACAAATATACTACAATACTTCATACACGAGACTATATATACTTTTGGGACATTAATGAAGCAGATTCTTGCAATTTTGTTTGTGTTCCTTTTTGGTTATGGACTTTTAGTTTCATAACCTCGCAAACTATTATCATCTTTGTTGTTTTGCAACATTTACATCTTATTGACATAGTTATTTTATAATTTCAGGTCATACAGTATGATGTTTCATAATTTAGCGGTGTCAATATGAGGAAGAGTTTCAGAGATTATTTGAATATTGTTATTCGTTAAGATTAGTTATATAGTGGCATTAGCTATTTACTTCAACCAATATGAGTGAACTTTTAAGGTTTCGTGATATTAATATTTTAGATTATTAGTGCTTCCTTTTTTTCTTTAAGATTTAACGAGATATACTATAGTTATATGAATTAATATCAATATGTTTTGTTATTTTCATTATTTTTTGGTTGAATATAGTAGCTATTATTAATGGTGGCTAAACTTACCTATATAGCTTGTGAATTTTAGTGCCAATTTAACAGTATTAAGACATTTATACAGGGATATTGTAACCATTATAGTGCTATTAAAGATGATTTTTAACGACAATTTAATTGACTTTTCTATCCATTAAAATGGACGCTAAAGGGGCATACTAATATGTTTTTAGAAGAGATATTTTTTCCAATTTAATTGCTACAAAACAATTACCGCTAAAGGTATGGACTTTTACCGACAATTATTTTGAATTTAGTGGCTACAAAAATGGACGTTAAAGGAGCATTATTAGTCGTTTTTAGAATGAATTTAGCAACCATAATAATGGCCACAAACAATTGCCGTTAAAGCAGATGAGTTTTAGCGGCAATAAATCATACCCTAAATGCCTCCAAAAGGCTTTACCGACCTCGGCATCACCGGCTAAAGATCAATTGCCGGTAAATGCTATAGCGACAATTGTTATTGCCTCCAATGCCGTTTTTAATTGTCGTCAAAGGTCTTTTTCGTAGTTGTGAATAACATTCATATGCCACAAAAGATGCACCATAAGCTTGCCCATAATGTACTACTCTACTAATCGAGCTCATTCAGTCTAGGATCAAGTAGGACTTTATTTGGTTATAATGTAGGGTACAGGACGGGTAGGATACGTTTAGATATAAGAGTGACTAACCTCCCTAAGCACTTTAATACATACATTTTAACATTTAAACCGCATACTTTTGTTGAACCAAAACTCCACCTTCACATCAATGTATATTAACTTCACACTTCTTTAAGCACAATTACATCAAGAGTCACCACTATTACAGAATATTTTCACATCAGTACAACTATTATTTTTCAATTCAGGTGGCTCTTGCTCTTTCAAAACAGTACACATTTCTCCTTATTTAATTAGTTCCACTCAAAAGCCAAACCAACCACCCCGCACTTTAACTATTACAAAGTTTATAACAATTCAAGTGCTCATGAGAGGTGAAAATAATCAAATATATGGTCAATTCAAATAATTGGGTAAGACTTGTAATATAGCTGCCAAAGAAACGGGATTACAGGCTCAAAGGGGTTAACTATGATACATAACAATTAGGTGGATCAAATACATATATGGCTCAACAAAAAAACGCCTATATCACTTCGAAGACTGAACAAAACTAACATTTCACTTTGCAAACACACAGGGAAAGTTTCAGACATCAAATGCAATGCACTGAATAACACAAAACCTTAGACACACATGGCATATAACTCACTCAAGATTGGATTCATAGACACTCTAGTAAAAGCAATTAAGCAAAGTTAAGATAATACAATTTAAAGTACTTCTACAAGAGTCAAAAACTGAGCCTAAGCGTCACAATCAAATTACTCACTATTCTCAAGGCATAACCAAGTCAAGAGATATTGCTTCAATTCAAAGCACAATACCATGACTCCTACTCCTAAAAAAAACTAACTACACCAAATTCAAGTAAAATCCTTAGAAAAGAACCGTGGCACAAAGAAAAACTAAGGGGGAGTTGCAAAACTACCTACAAACAAAATCTTTTTGTCATTTTTCTTTAGACTTAAATCACTCAAGAAAACTGTCTAGGAGATCCATCGTCGAGAAAAGTCCATTTTTTGTATGTTTTTATAAAAAACAATTATTCAGTTAAACTAACACAACTAAAATAGCATAGAAAGTCACCCAGACAATCTCCTCACCCCATACTTAAAATTGTGCAATGTCCTCACACACACTATAAATAACAAGATGGTAAAATAGACTCCCTGGTAGGCCAAAGGCCGAAGAATTAGTCGCTGACGGGATACTCAGACTTCTCCAAGTATGATCCATTGTGCGGGTACCTCACACTCAGTTCGACCACATGCTCACTTTTACATATCTCCTATTGGCTTTGACTCCATGCTCGTACTCCTACAAAACAAAAAACTAACACTACAAAGAAGAAGAAGAAAAATATAACACAATAAAAAAAAATAGAATTGGGTTGCCTCCCAACAAGCGCTTTATTTAACGTCGCGGCACGACGCCATCACTTTCACCACTTTCTTTCCACTTTGAAGATATATATTGCTCCCTAATTTTTCATCAATTTTTCTATCACGTTCCTGGGGAGGTGGCATAAAAATAAAGGAATCAAGCAATAAATATCTCATCTTGCACTTCTTGGCTTTTAAGTGAGGGATGTCGTTTTGTCTTTTTGTTGTGACAAATTTTAGAATTTAAGGATCTTGTTCTTCATCTATACATCTCTCCAAAGGCTCGATCTCCATGTTTTCACCCACTCATAATGTAGAAAAATGATTAGAATGAGGACCAACACGCCCTAACTCCAAAACTGAATTATTTTTGACATCCTCGGTAATACATACTTCCTCAACCTCAGCATTATCCACAAGAACGTGGTCTAATAGTTGATATTCTCCTTTTAGCTCCTCAATTTGGCCTAGAAAATCTTTTTCACCTTCGCACAACTCATCACTAAATTGTTGGGCATTACATACATCAACCTTTGCACTCAATTGAGCCTCCAAGTCGCGAATAAATTTGCCAAATCGATCGATATCTTCCCAGTTCAGCTCTTTCTTCTAATAAGTGTTGTATCTCATTCGTAATTTTCTCACGGAAACCTCCATATTTATCCAATCTTGTGAGGTTGACGCCCGTCAACCTCACAAGAATTATTAGGATCAACATAAGAAGGGTTGGAGTAGGATAATAAAATTTAGGACAATTATTTCAATTTTCATCATCAATAGTACAGGATGGAGATGGTGCACAGAACTCGGTACTAGGAATATTTTTATAATATTGTCACAAGTGGGGTCCTTTACAGTATGAACAAGGATCACAAAAACAAGAAAATTACTAAGTTCCATAAAGAAAATTATAATACTAACTATCTCACCACTTTTCGTTCAAAGATTCCATAAAGAAAATTATAATACTAACTACACTAAACTAAAATTAAAAAATTAAATAGATAAAAAGTAAAAATCTAATCTAGTAAATAGTTTATTTCTAAGTTCCCGGCAACGGCGCCAAAAAATTGTTGCTCCCAAACGCACACACAAGTATACCTGGTCGACAAGTAATATAGAATTATAAGTTCAGATATCGTACCCACAGGGACTTGTGATTAACTATCAACTAAATTAAACCAAACAATTAATCTATTCAAGCGAATCCTTATGTATGAATATTTAACTAAAATTTATCTAATGTAGAAAATAAGATGATTAAAGAAAACAACGACAAATTATAAAGACAAATTCAATGTAAGTGAATATTCTAGAGCTATGGGTTAACTATTTACTCCGTTGAGTTTTCCACTTAAATCGTATAATTAATTTATCTGATTTATTGGTTGACATGGATAATATTGCTCGTAGCCTTCTCCCGAAGTAAAACTCACATATTCAAGCTAATCTAACGCCTATATTCCTATGGAATTAGAATTAACAAGAACACATTTATAATTCTCGTATAGTAACCAAGCAAGGCGATTAGGCATATTCCTATCCGAACCCCAAATCAGCTCCCCCTAAGAGTTAAGATCTTATTTTACTCAATCTTACATACAATCTAGAATTCTCTCTCCCGAGTTCAATCCCAGATTCGTAGATAATATTCAATTGGTGATCTAGAAATCAAATAACTAAGCGCAAGATTGAATAAATAAATCAATAAGATAAAATAATAAGAACAATTCAAGCTTCCAACTACAATGTTCATGTAGCACCCAAAACTCTAAAACTAATAAACTATGAAATTAAAGGAAGAGAAGAGAAGAAAAACTATTTAGAAGCATCCTCCAAGCGTGATGTGTGTTCCTCCACGTGAATTCTCCTTCAAAGTATGTTATATCTCTTCAAAAGTGGCGTCTCATATGTATATAAACCAAGTAGGGTTGGGCCTAAACAATTAGACTTTCTCCAAGGTGAAAAGGGACACTTTTCCCGGGTTGATATGCGCCAGCTCGCGCATCTGGCCGCTAACTTCGCGCGTCTGACCGCTAATTCTGCCTCCAACCCTTAACGAGCCTAACTTCACGTATGTCTTCGCGCGGTTTCACCCTGTTCCGTTGCGAATTTGCAAAAACGCAAAACATGAAAGTTGTAGCCCTTTGAGTTAGCTTTCCAACTATACATTGTGGAATCCAAATGGAGTTTTGAGTAAAGCGTTATATCTATTTTACTAGACAGTGCACAATATGCCCACTGGATTCTTCGTTCGCTCTAACTATCATCGGTTGACCCTCAAACGTGATCCCGACATAATTCCTTGAGCTTTTACTCATATTTCAAAGCTCCAAATCACTTGAATTCATTTCAGAACATCTATACAGGTCAGAATCACTCCTACTAGGCATAAAACACACTATTAGTGCAAAACACCAGCGATTAAAACTCAAACTCAATTAAAATGCAAAAAATTTGAGTGTAATAAGCGATTAAAATACGTAGTTATAGCCTATCATCAGAATAAATATTGGCAGCGATTATTTAATAGCATAAAGAAAGATGCATTAAGTAACATTAAACGACAATAAAATATACATAAAGGAAAGGATTCACCTAATCTTGAGTGGGACGGCCATTTGATAAAGATGAATGATAGATAAATACAAGAATCTTAGAACCTTTTTTGAATCCGATGAAGGTATGAGATCACAGATCCTCCAACGAGGTGTGTTTACATATTATTTTAGAGAGTGGGAGATGGAGAGAGAGCGAGCCCCCTTTTAGGAAGTCCTCCCTTACTATTTATAAAGGGTATCAATAGAAAATCCTAAAAGGTACAATTAGAGGGACTATTAGTTTTCCTTTTAAGAATTCTAAAATAACTAGCTATTTCATTGCTGTCCGACCTCGATCTTATTAATAATTGTTCGACCTCAATTTTATCCGCGTGCCAAATTTTTCTGATCTAATTTCGACTCATACAAGTAATTAAACCCATACAAGTATCTTCTAATTGGTTTTGTTTTTGAAAATGATAAATACACAATGGTCGGTGCGCAAGATGTGTCCCTCTTTTTTACCGAACTCATTGGGAAGGTGAAAGGCCAATCTCTGCCCTTTGCAAGCGGATATTGCGCTATATTTGGCCATGTGGTGGTTCTGATTGAAGACGTGGCACCTTGATGGATCCAAAAGTTGACCAGTCACATCTATTTTTTTAACAATAACATAATTATAATACCGGGTAATGTGACGTTGTAAACAATTTTATTTGGGATAATTTTCTTTTAAGAAAATAGAGGAAATTAAACAAGAAAAGACCGTAGGTTGGAAAATAAGCCTGTTGAAGCTAGTCACCACGGTAACCAACTTGTGGAGAAAGGAAGCAGGAGCATATCCACTGCAGCGGCTATGGATTTAGATAAATTGACAACTTACTTTGTATTATTCAAAGTCTTTTATACCAACAACAACAATCCAATAATCCAGTATAATCTTATTTAATGAAATTTGAGAAAACTTAAACTCATAATCTATTACTTAAAGGTAGAGATTGTTTACCATCAAAGCAACCCCTTTTATCTTAAAATATTTATAATAAATTGTAAATATGGATCCATAAACTTAAATCCTAGCTCCATCTTTGAAAGAAAAAAGTTACGCCTGTTTGGTCAAAGCTTTTCCAAACCCGAAAATTCTTTTTGAAAAAATACTTATTTGACCAAACTTTTAACCGTGGGCAAAGTCACCTTTACAAAGGGCGGTCAACTGACAATTCTATCGAAAAATTACATTGTATGTATAAATAAAATATGTTATGAAATAATATAAAAGACAAGAACAATAACTCAAGAACAAGAGCAATAGAGAGAATAGAGAGAGAGAAGTATTCTTATTGATACTTAGAGATTGTTAGGGATGGTTTACAATGGTAGAAGACCCCTTTATTTATAGGGAGGAGGATGATTCATCTACCAAGAATAGAACTCTAGAATCTCTCTAATTATAGACATTCACCTTAAATAGGAGATTTCATAACACTCCCCCTTGAATGTCTATTCAACAATGTGCCTCGTTAAAACCTTAAAACCAAAACCCAATGGGAAAAATTAAAGAAAGGAAAAAGAGTACACATGTTTGAATATGCGCCTATTGGTTGCCTCGTTAAAAATCTTGCAAGGAAAACCCGGTGGGACAAAACCTTGTAAGGGAAAAAGAGTGCAACGCGCATTGACTCCCCCTAATGAGTACATCAATTTATATCCTTGAGCATTTGCATTCCAATCTTGTGCATCATCTTCAAAACGATCTTTGGTAGACGTTTGACAAATCAACCATATTGACTTGAATAAATATTCCGTACCTTGAAATCATCATTCTTGATAGATATGAACATCTTCATATAATGTCGCGGAATAACTCTTCAATATCTCCATTGATGCATTCTCAATGCCATCATGCTTATAGTTATAGCAAGATTCATATGTACACAAATTGTACTTGGGATGTGGTACTTCAAGACCAAGAATTGCATATGCTTCAAGCAACTTAAATCTTTCAAGTTAAGTCATATAAGCCATATAATAGACTTTAGATGCATATCAAGTTTTCCATGTCATGCTAGACAAATAAGATATCGAAAACTGACTATACATACCTTTGACTTTATACTTTCAAGCATTTGAACTATAGGTTCAAAACTACATGTCTTTCATATGGAATCAATTCTTCTTGAATTGTATCTCTTCCATTTAGTTACTTTCTTTGGGTCAGCAAGTGCGTATAGCATGCTTTGCAATATGTTGCAATTGAATTATCCCTTTTATGAACTTCACGTTCATATCATGATATTCGGGGATATACATATACAAATGATAATTCATCCCATGTAACCTTTTCTCAAGTGTTTATCATGTCTCCCCCTCATGTTAGTAAAGCTAACTTGTTTCCTCAACTTTGGGAAATCATCTTTGTGCATTATCATGTCAATATACACAGCACATTAATAATAAGATGAAATTATTTGGTTCCTGACCTTGAACCACTTATGAGGGGAGAATATACTCTCGTATACAACTTATATCAAACTGATATATATAACTTTGTTCTCATAAGAAACAGTTTAGCTATTAAGTGGAAGCACTCAATAATTATCTTGCTAAACCAACTTTGATATAAACCAACTTATCAAGATGAACTATCTTGAGTAGAGAATCTGGAAATTATGCTCGAAGTTAGATTACTGAGCAATTTACCTCGCAAGCACCGGCCAGGCTGCGGGTTAATAACAAGAGCACATGTAACCATATCATAGATGCATCATATGTGGTATACATGGCAGGTGAATGGGCCCATATTCACCTTTGGTATTTCCAGAATTTATGGGCTTCAACCCGAACTCTTTAGTTGGTTAGTTCATTAATGAGAACAAGTGATACAAGAGAATTCGTAAAGAACTTTCTAGTTCTTTGATATTCACCTATGTGAATTTGCACATCATACATAAAATGAGATGGCTAACACGAATGTCAACTGAATAAATTATCAATATTGGTAAACTTCAAATTTACACCATGACATGTGCACTTATCAATAAACTTCAGGTTTATTATGACATGGGTTTTATACCAATAGATATCCACTTTATTGTGGCATTACTTCGTTTGTGTAGTACAAATTGGAGAACGAAGCGGGTAGCTTTTCATATACAAATTACCCCGCTACAAGTTGTAGTAATAGGAGATATCAAATCCTTCCTTTATTTATAGTCTCAATATAATCAATCGCTTTCGCGTGTACTTTGGAAACTGAATAAGTTTCTTTGAGACTTACTACAGCACAATACTCAATTGTGTTTCTCCAACATAGTAATAATTGGCTCTTCTAGAGCTCTCAATTAATTTTGTACTACCACATATTCATCAACATCCATGTGGTGAATATCTTTCTTAAAGAGAAAGTTATACCATTATGGTCACGTCAAACTTATATGCAAGATATGTTTCTTGCATTATCGTTGTCCTTTAATAGTCATATTTCCAAAATACTTTGGCGTACAATAGGTACGTGACCAACGATCATTCATGCCATATATCATCTCAAACCTCCTTCTAGGGGTGAGTGTGGTATCATCTCAAACCTCCATCTAGGGGTGAGTGTGGTATATTTAATACCAATTTCATGTTCATATTCTTCCAATAATGAATATGTATTCGTGAATCAGATGTTGTCACATTCACTTCGGGGATATGTGATTTTGTTATCCTTTTCAAATCTATAAATGCGTCAGGCATTTGATTTGCTATTCTTTGCAAATGGATAATCTTTTGTGCCTCTTTCTCACAAATAGAGGTATGTGGATCAAGATGAGATAATGATGCATTTTTCCACAAAATTTCCCGTTTGGTTTCACCAACTTCTCCCCCTAATTTTGGGAAAAGTGTCTCATCAAATTGACAGTCTGCAAATCGTGCAGTGAACAAATCTCATGTCAATGTTTCGAGGTAGCGAATAATGGAGGGCGAATTCAACCTCAACATATATTCCTAACCTTCTTTGCAGACCCATTTTGGTGCGGGATGGCGGTGCAATAGGCACATATACTGCGCATCCAAAAATCCTTAAATGGGATATATTGGGTCCATGACCCAAGACCAATTGCAACGGGGAATATTTGTGTCAATTCGTCAGTCAGAGACGAACTAGCATTGCTGTATGCAAAATGGCGTGTCCCCAAACCGAAGTGGGCAGCCGACGAACTAGTATTACTGTATGCAAAATGGCGTGAACCCAAACCATAATGGGCAGCCGACGAACTAGCATTGCTGCATGCAAAATGGCGTGAACCCAAACCGAAATGGGCAGCCTCGTTTTCATGAAGAATTCAAGATTATTCTCATCTATTGTCTCAATATGATATCCATTTTGAATGATATCTTTAAAACTCAACAAGTTCCTTTTAGACTTGGAGGAGAACATTGCGATTGATATCATTAAAACTCAACAAGTTCTTCTTAGACTTGGAGGAGAATATTGCATTCTCTAAGATAAACGTCATGCCTTTGGGCAGAGTTACAGTTGCTCTTCCGGAGTCTTCAATCAATTTACTTCCCATGGTTTGACATATAAAAGAAAATATACGAACATGAGAATAAACAACTTCAATCCGTTTGTGTCACATAATATTTTCAAAATCTGCTGCTAACAGTTGACTAACAAAATCAGATATGTTATCCATAATTGATTACTTTGCAGTTTGAAAAATTTCAGTTTAAGCATTTTCATAAAACAATCGATTGTTAAACACACACAATCGATTGTTGAACATTGACAATCGATTGTTAAACACACACAATCGATTATTTGCTATTTTTGAAAAACTTCAGATCACACTGTCTTAAGACAATCGATTGTTAGACATAGACAATCGATTGTTGGTTATTTTTGAAAAATTCCAGATTACACGGTCTAACGACAATCGATTGTTAGACATAGACAATCGATTGTGGATGATTTTTGAAAAATTCCAGATTACACTGTCTAACGACAATCGATTGTTAGACATAGACAATCGATTGTTGACTGTTTTTGAAAAATTCCAGAACACACTGTTTTAAAGACAATCGATTGTTAGTCATAGACAATCGATTGTTGACTGTTTTTGTAAAATTCCAGATCACACTGTTTTAAAGACAATCGATTGTTGATCATTGACAATCGATTGTTTTGCAGTTTTTATGCGAAATATGAGATAACCGACTAGTTTTTCAGGTTAGTCGATTACCTCTACTGGAAAGTAAAAATATTATTGATATTTGAGCATATTGATACATTCTAAAGAACTAATACTAACATTATATCATGAACTAACTAATACGAGCTAATACTAATGGCTATTAGTTTATTCATTCACTAATACAAACAAGTAAAATAAAATCAAATAGCTCCATCTTCTTTCATCACGGATCCATCACCGATTAGGTGGTCTATCTTCCCTTCGGGTTGCTCAAAGAAGTCTGCCACATCCAAGTGGGTGATGTCAAAGTTGTCGTCAGAGACAAAATTCTTTTCAGGGCATTTACTCTTTCGAGATGCTTGATAAAGGTCAACCAAAAGTCATGGTATACGGCAAGCCTTTGACCAGTGCCCATTTTCACCACAACGATAATATATAGTTTATAAACTATTTGCTTTTGGGTTCTTATCATATCGTGCTTGTGGCAGAGTGACCAACTTCAGGTTGTCATCTCTTCTTTAAGCCATTCCACAGGATAGGTGGATCCTTGACGGTGAGATATTCAATCTTCAAACCTTCATCAAGGTGATGGCGCAAGAAAATCAAGGCCTTAGCATAGTTTCAAACCTTCATCAAGGTGATGACGCAAGAAAATCAAGGCCTTAGCATAGTTTTGGGTGGATGCATTATTTCTGTCTTTAATGGCGTCTCCAAGACCCATAGCATCTAAGTGGATTTCAGCATCCAACACCCATGTCATATAGTTCTTGCCCGAAATTTCAAGGGCAACGAACTTTCTTTTCATAATGTCAGACATAAAATAAATTTAAATCAAGAGCGTGTTCATACTTACGGGCTCTATTACAATTATCACATTCACTTCAGGGAATGGATCAAGATCATGTGCTTTACACAATCTCATGTCAAATATTACTTTCATAAAGTGAAAGATTATTTTGAGAATCCTTATTGTTCTCATTACCACAATAATGACGATTATAACTTCGTCTATTGCCATGTCCACATCCATTGATGCCTTTACGGTAATTAGTCTTCTTTCAGACTTATCACATACTGCTACCACATTCTCTAAAGGGAATGGAGCAAATTCAATTGGACGGAATTCTTTGCCACGTCCACATTCATTGATACCTTCATGGTAATATTTTAGTCTTCTTTGCTTCCACATTCTCTAAAGGGAATGAAGCAAATTCAATGGGACGGATTTTCAATTATTTGCCCACAATCATACATGAATTTAATCATGGCAGGACATAGAGATTTTACCACTTCATGTGGTTATAATTTCTTACAAACTCCATTAGAGTTATAATCAAACTTTGTTTGTATATTAAATCAAATCGTAGAATTTCAAGAATTTGAAAGGGAAAAGTAAATTACTTACCTTTAAGGTATACCAATTATATTTTCAATGTTTTCTTCCTTTTCTCCACTGATGCAGACGACGGCGGCTCCGATGCGGAGAAATTGACGGCGGCTTAATCTTCTTAAAGAGCTTCTTGAGACGGTAGAGTCTCGTGCTGATAACGTGTTATGCAATAATATAAAAGACAAGAACAATAACTCAAGAACAAGAGCAATAGAGAGAATAGAGAGAGAGAAGTATTCTTATTGATACTTAGAGATTGTTAGGGATAGTTTACAATGGTAGAATGGTGGTTTACCTGAAACCTGTCAATGTTTCGAGGTTTACAAAATATTAATTTTAGATATGTAAAATCTATATTGAACACCCTTTGTTTAAAATTTTTTCTGCTTCTTTCAAGTTTGAACACCTTTGAAAATATTTATGGCTTCGCCACTACTTTAAAAGAAAAAAAATACTTTAAGTAGAAGCATAAATAATTTTGGAGAAGTAGAAAAACATAAAAACATAATTTATCCTCAAATTACTTTTTTGAGAAGAATTTTTTAATAAAAATATATTTAGAAGTAATTTTTAAAAATTTAACTAAATACTAATTGCTGTTCAATTTTTTAAAAAAATTAATTATTTAAATATAATTTAAATCTTACCAAAAATGTTTTAAAATAAATTGATTTTAAAAGCTTGCCCGCTAAAAGTTGCAGTAAGAATCACTACAATTTAACCTATCCGAAAACAGTGGGCTCCGAGGCGGACTTGAAATTCGGAACTCAAATGGAAGTAAATGTTATGAATTTATACAGAAACAGGAAAGTGACAGGAAAAAAAGAGAATTCAAATCTTCATACTAGTGGTGTACATAAAGTAATTTGATTTGATTTTTTATTAAATTAAAATCAAATTAATTATGCCGATTTATTAAATTTATAATCAATTAAATCGACATAAAGTCGATTTTTCCGGTTTCGATTTTAGCTCGTTTTTTTTGGTTTTTTTGATTTATTTTCGATTTTTCTTTTTAGTTATATTATTCTTGAAAAAGAAATCAAATAATCATCAATTACCCGCATGATTACTATTTTTCTTAATAATATATCAACGAATACTAATTATTCGTATAAATCATAATTCCAAGACCTTCTATAAATGTACTTTTGAGGTATAATTTAATTATAAAATATAGTCTATTGTATGTATTTAAAACATCTTATAAATATGGTATATTTTTAATTCAGATGTTGTTATGTAATATTTTTAGTATATTATAGGTATGAAATATATATATATATATATATATATATATATATATATATATATATATATATATATATGTATACATTTAATATATCATTGTATTTAATAACATATATGAAATATGATGTATCAAATATTTGGGGAAATCTGCCATATCAGAATGTATTATTAAATAACGTAATATTTTATTTATTTATGCTATATTTATAATAAAATGTGCTATTATTGAAATAATCCAAATATGGTAACAGTAATATAAATATTATTTTATAAGAGCCCTAAAATGTAAAAATCTCTAGAATAATCTACTTAGTGGATCAATATACAAGCTCACAAATAAATAATATCTCAAAACATTAAAAACTATAAAATAATTTAGAATATACTTACAAATTAGATTTTAATAATTATTTTTTATATATAAATTTTTAAATTTTATTTATATATGACGTTGGTTTGGTTTAAATTCGATTTGACTTACTATTTATTAATGCCAAATCAAATCAAGAGTGATCCATTTTTTATTTTCCAACATCAAACCAACCAAACGAAATCACAAGTCAATTTTTTTTCTTTGATTTGACTTGATTTGTCGTTTCGAATTATGTTTTGGCTTGTACACCCCTATTTCTTAGTACAGAAAAAGAAAAGAGAAGGAAAAGAATAAGGCAAGATGTATGTGAAAGCGTGATGATAGGGATGGAAATAGTGAAGGTGTGGACTTGCAATTTTCCTTCCATTATTAAAATACCACCCAAAAAATTGAATCTCTCCCTAAAATTCCTCCCCCACCCATCTCTCCATCAATATAAATGTCCCCACAAATACTTTTTTCCCTCCATCCACGTAAGCCCCACCCACTCCTCTCAGTCACATGTTTCCATCTCAACCAAACAAACATCATATCTCTGTCACTTTCAAAATTTATATCATTTGCATTTCTATCCTTGCCTGCTATATAAGCCAATATTTTTGCTTCTTTTTCTCCCTCACTGGCTACTCCACAAATACAACCCTGCAAGCACAATCTTTGCATTTTTAACCATTTTCTTTCTCTTTGTAGTAGAGAATATATTACTTTTAAGTTTTAAACAAGCTACTGTAATTACTTTCCTAGCCACTTTTTTCATTTCTCTTTAACCAACGCTTCATTTCTGTTTTGCTTTTACTAAAATATCCTCCTTATAGTAATCTAATTCCTAATTTTACCATTTCGCCTTATGGAAGTGTGTGAAACCGAGATAAACCGTAACAAGCGATCCCGAGATGACTCGAAGTCGGCCTCGGCCGAGTCAAAGCGAGTGCACACAGAGGAGGAGGCAGTTCTCAACTCACACGAGTCGAACCGAGTTAATTCGGAGCCTGAGGTGAACAGTAACTCCGCCAGGCGCGATGCCGGTCTAGGCTTGTACTCGCTGGACGTCAAGCAGATCAGAGAAGATATACTGGACATCTTAAATGAACCGGAAACTGTTCCAGACCGTCTAACGGAGGTTCAGGATCTGGATTCGGTAATCAGGAGTTTCGAAGAAGAGATTGTTCATCCGTCAACTCAGCCCGCTCAATCAGACCTAGGCTACCTTCTAGAAGCTTCGGATGATGAGCTCGGCCTCCCTCCCACCGTTTCAGCTTCTGATTACTATGTTAACGCCAAAACTGACACGCCGGAGAACGCCGCTGGAATTAGATTTGAGAATGAGTTACCGAGATTTGACTCGTTCGAAATGAACGCCGGAGCCGGTGACGGAAATAGCTCCGGCGTCTACAGTAACGGTGATTTTATGACATTGGAGGGATTGTTTGATTACGAGGAGTCGTTGGAATTTTCGGAATTTTATCGGGGAGAAGAGTCCTTGTCTGCTTTATAGACTGATGAAGAATTTGTTAAGGAAACATAAATTGGGGAAATTGCCATTTTGGTATCTCCCTTAAAAAATTAATTTTGGTTACCGCAATATATCTGTTAATTAACTTTCACAAATTATACTGATTTTGTCAAATAAGTAGATAATTATCAATATATATTTCTTAAGTCGGTTAAACTTTTGAAAATCTTTTCGTCTAGTAAACAAAAATCAATGGGCTGAACATTACAAGAGTTAGAATTCTGAATTAGTAAAAAGTAGTAGTAGTAGTAATTACTAGCGGTGACAAAAGAGATAAATAAGTGTTATCCATTTATATTATTCACAATGATAACGGGTATGAATAAAAATTATGTTTATCACTTAGAAAATAAATAATCAATAAATACTCTATGAGTTTACCTTTTATGTTGTTAAAGATTTAAATTGGGGTATCTCAAGTATAAAGAATATAAATTATTTAGAATAATTGTAGAAATATTAATATTATTTGCCAGTTAATTTATTTTTATTCGTATTTAATATAAAGTTGGATAATAGAGGTTGCTCTAATGGTAAGCAACCCTCACTTCCAATCGAAAGGTTAGGAGTTTGAGTCTCCCCAAGAGCAAAGTGCGAAGTTCTTGGAGGGAAAGATGCCGGGGGTCTATTGGAAACAACCTCTCTACCTAATGATAGGGTTAAGGTCTACATACACACTATCTTTTTCTGATCCCACTAAGTAGAATTATAACGAGAGGTTGTTGTTGTATTTAATATAAATTTGGTTGAATAATTTAATCATTTTTTGCATTATTTATTTTCGAATCGCCCCTGTCCAATCCTACCAACTCGAACGTTTGTCACCCCTAATAATAACTAAGTTTAAAGCTCGGCGGAAAATATTGTTTGAGAGTCATTTCCATACACAAGTTCATGAAGGGTGTTAAGTATAATTTATTCTTTTGAAATTGCTGGAGACCGAAACATTTTCATTTTTCTGTTTACCATAATTAACACGGGATAAAGGAAAACGTTAATTAAGGTCGCTCCGGCGAGTTTGAACTCGTAATTATGTAATAAACTAGAAAGAGTTTTTCCATTTGCTTATCGCGTAATTTTTTTTTCACAATCATATCACTTAATTACATATAATTTTATTTTATTGATTAATAATTCAAAATAAATAATAAGTAATTATTATAAGAAATTTATACTAATAATCTAAAAAAATTATTAAATCGTCAATGCATATAACTTAAATTCGATGTGATATCTTAATTACCTATTATCTCGAACAAAATATGATTAAGTTTCGTGGATATTGGACCATCTTTAATTTCTCCCAATTAATGAGCTTAGGGAATTAATTGAGCTCGAGATCATGTAATAAGCTAGCAAAGAGCTCATTAGCTCTTGTGGCACTGATAACTTGTAATGAGCCGAGCGGCGAGCTCATGACAATGAGTTATGTTAAGCAAGGGGTCGTTTGGTTGCTAACAAAACTTATCGGGGATAAATAATATACCGAGATGGTATCAATCTGATACCGGTATTAGTTAATACACGTAATCAAATAAATATAACTTCAAATTATGTATCTGTTTGACAAAAAGTGTCAACCTTTTTGTTAATAAATTAATGATAAGATAGAGGGTAAATGTTAACCAAATATAATTAATTATGGATCAAAGCATGTTAAACACGAGAATTGAATATAATCGAGCTTATATAACTCTTCTTGAGATTATTAAAAGACATCAAAAATAAATGATAAGCTTCCATCTTTGATGTATTGTTCCGTAACGTAAGAGCGAAGAAGGAAAGGTGTGACGACCCAAAGGGTCAGCACCGTAATTCTCCCTTTCTTTGTGCTACTGAGTCATTGAAAACCCCTTATTTGGTTGTTTCGATTTGCGTGCGTAGTCCGGGCACGAAGCCGGAAATTTTTTTATGTGGAAATACTTGAATTCTGTGCTAAACTATGAATTTTGAAACTAATATTGCTATAGTTAACTTTGGTCAACGTTTTGGGTAAACGGACCCGGACCCGTGATGTGACGGTCCCAGAGGGTCCGTAATGAAATTTGGGACCCGGGCGTATTCCCGGAATCGAAATCCGAGGTCCCAGGACCGAGTACGAAGCTTTTTCTGTGAAATTATTTTTGAAAATGCTTAAGGAAAAATGAAAATGAAAATTTGATCAAAAGTGATCGTATGGGGCTCGTATTTTGGTTTCGATGCCCGATGCTAGTCTTAAATAAGCGTTAAGCGCTATCTGTAAAGTTTGGTTGAAAACGGACGTCGTTTGACGTGTTTCGGACTAAAAGTGGAAAGTTTGAAAGTTTTGAACTTTGAAATGAAAATCATGAGTTTCGGAGGTTGATTCTTTGATTTTGATGTTATTCTAGCAATTTGATCGAACGAGTAAGTCTGTAGGATGTTTTTGAGGTTGGGTGCATGTTTGGGTGTGAGCCCCGAGGGCTCGGGTGAGTTTTGGATAGGTGTTAGGCTCATTTGAAACATCTTTAACTGCTGGTGTCTGCAGTCTTCGCATTTGCGAAGACTTATTCGCAAATGCGACATTCCTTTGTTTGGTCAGTCTTCGCAAATGCGACTTCTCTCTCGCAATTGCGATCCCCCTCTTTGCAACCAGACTTCGCAAATGTGAAGTCAAATCTCACAAATGCGACTATCACGCCTAAGCCATTGGTTCGCAAATGCGAACCTTTTCTTGCAAATGTGATGCCCGTCCCATTTGTGCCTTCTTTGCCTCGACTTACTTTATCGCAATTGCGACCACCGTTTTTCTCTGCCTTCTTCGCAATTGCGAATAAAATATCACAATTGCGACATCTGCAACTGTGCAACTTATACTTAAACGATTTCAAGCTTCACTTTTCTTATTTTCAAAAACCCAAAACCCCCATAGGCGGTTTCTCCGAACCCCTTCATCCCCAATCCACTTGTAAGACAACTTTTACTAGTTTTCTTCAATCTTTATCATCTTCTAACATGATCTCATCTTTAAATCAAAGCTTTCATGGTTAAAGATGAGGATTTGGGGTAGAACCTAGGTTTTCATAAAATTGGGGATTTGGACCTCAATTAGGGTCCGATTTCAAAACAAATTGCATATATGAACTCGTGGGAAATGGGTAACCCGTTTTTGGTTCGAACCTCGAGTTTTGACCACGTGGGCCCAGGGGCATTTTGGGAATTTCTTGATAAAACTTTGGGAATTTCATTCTTATGCATCCAAATTGATTTAACTGGCATTTGTTGATACATTTGAGTAAATTGTGGTTAGATCGGTTTTGAAGCGAATTCGAGGGGTAAAGTTATCCTAGAAGCGTGAGTTAAGTTGGAAGCCTTCGAGGTAAGTGTTCGATCTAACTTTGGCTTGAGGGAATATGATTATGTTGTTAATTGCTATGTGATATGTGGAGTCGGTGTATAGGTATGGTGACAGTTACCTATGCGCCCGAGTCGAGCATGACCGTGTTGTCATTTGCTATTAGAATTGTGAAAGAAGTGAACAATTTGGATAAATTCTTGTTATTAGAGCTATGAAGTGAAAGATGAGAAGTAAATGAACTAGAGATGAGTTGTTGGTGTTTTTCCCTTGTCGGGACTTGTTGTTAAATTGTTTCCCTTGCCGGGACTTGTTGTTGCATTGTTCTCCCTTGCCGGGATGGTTAATCTTGTTGTTTACTCCTTTTCCCATTAATTGTGATTATTGTTTGGGTGAGGAGAAGCGATAAAGCACGATGGGTGATGCTGTGTACTTATTGAATTCCTCCTGAAGATGGAGTGGTACTTATTGATTACCTCCATAAGATGGAGTGGTACTTATTGATTTCCTCCATAAGATGGAGTGGTATTTATTGATTTCCTCCATAAGATGGAGTGGTATTTATTGATTTCCTCCACAAGATGGAGTGTTATATATCGATTTCCTCCACAAGATGGAGTGGTATTTATTGATTCCCTCCACAAGATGGAGTGGTATATATTGATTTCCTCCACAAGATGAAGTGATATTTATTGATTTCCTCCACAAGATGGAGTGGTATTGATTTGGTGAGGACGAGAGTAAAAGCACGATGGGTGGTGCCGTGCAACGTGGTTTTATTGGTCTTACCTTACTGGTGTTCCTTATCCCATTTTCCCTTTATTAGTCGTTGTTTCATTGGATTCTCTTGCTTAAATGCTATCTATTCAGTTCCATCTCTTAATTGTAGAAGTTATAATTGAACTGCTATTCCCCCCAGCGTGTCCCCTCCCTTTTTGTTGTTTAAACTCTTGTTTTCCTTTTCTGTTATCGTATATATCTGTACAGGTTGTTTATTGTAGGTCCGGTTAGCCTCGTCACTGCCTCGCCAAGGTTAGGCCGGAAACTTACCGGCATATGGGGTCGGTTGTGCTGATACTACGCTTCTGTGCCTTTTTGTGCACATGTCAGGATACAGCCTACAGACTGCAGTAGTAGTTAGTGGGCGATCTTTCAGTCCAGAGATTCTGAGGTAGTTCGCTGGCGTTCACGAGCCCCGAGTCTCCTCTATCTTTTCTAGTTTGTTTTTATTGCATCAAAACAGACATATGATGTATTTCTTTCAGACTATTGCTTTAGTACTCTTAGTCATCCGTGAGCAGTGACACCGGATACTGGGTAGAGACAGTTTGTTAGTTTTCCGCATCTTATTCTATTGTTATTGTTATTAAAAGACATCCGCATGCTTTATTAATTATTCTAGTATTTAATTGTTTTAAATATAAGGTTGTGAAAATGGTTATAAAGGTTGGCTTGCCTAGCTTTGATACTAGGCGCCATCATGACTCCCGATGTTGGGTAAATCCGGGTCGTGAAAAGTTGGTATCAGAGCGCTAGGTTACTTGGGTCTCACAACTCACGGACAAGCTCGGTAGAGTCTGAGGGATCGGTACAGAGATGTCTGTATCTATCCCCCAGAGGCTACGGAGTTAGGAAAAGTTTCACTTTGTTCATTCTTGTCGTGCGATTGTGTCCCCAAATATTGATTGTCGTTCTACACTGTTCTTTCGTAGATGGCGAGAATACATGCGTCTTCTTCTTCTGTGCAGTAGCCCGAGCCCCCAACAGCAGCTCCCACAAGGGGCAGGGGCTGAGGCCGTGCCAGAGGCCGTGGCAGGGGCAGAGCTCAGCCCCAGGTAGAAGTTCCATAGGTGGAGCCTCATATTGACTTTGATGAGGAGGTTCCAGCTCCACCAGCTCCAGTGGGCCCAGCTCAGGTCCTAGGAGGAGTGATGCTTTCTTCGGATCTTCATGATGCTCTTATCCGCATAACAAGGTTTTTTGACAGTGTAGCCAGAGCAGGATTTCTGCCAGTAGCACCAGCCACTTCTGAGGCTGGAGGAGGGCTTCAGACTCCTGCTACACGTACTCCTGAGCAGGTAGCTCCACAGACTCAGGTTCCCTTGGTTCAGCCCGTAGTGGCGGCTCAGACAGGTATTACAGCTCTCTTCAGATGCTTTGTGCAGAGTTGATCGGTTCTCCAAGTTTTTCACTACCACTTTTAGCGGTGCTTCATCGGAGGATCCCCAGGATTTTCTGTTCTGTTGTCATGAGATCCTTAGGACTACGGGGATAGGGAGACCAATAGGGTCGATTTTTGCACTTTTAGACTTGTGGGTTCTGCCAAGACTTGGTGGAGAGATTATTGTCTGTCTAGACGAGCAGGGTCCCCAGCTTTGACATGGGATCAGTTTGCAGAGTTATTTTTGGAGAAGTTTCTCCCCGTCACTCAGCATGAGGTACTTCGCAGACAGTTTGAGCATCTTCATCAGGGTTCTATGACAATTACACAGTATGAGACCAGGTTTGTTGACTTGGCACGTCATGCTGTAGTGATACTCCTTACTGATCGGGAGAGGGTCCGAAGGTTCATTAGCGGATTGATTCAGCCCATTCGCCTACAGATGGTAGTGGGGGTTGGATGTGATATTACTTTTCAGGAGGCGGCAAATGCGGCCCGTCGAGGGGAGATGGCACTAGCTCGAGGAGGTAGTAAGGGTTCTGACAAGAGGCCTAGACATTCCGGCAGGTTTAGTGGTATCTCATCTGGAGGTAGAGGTTCCTAGGACAGAGACCATCCCTAGAGACCTTTCCAGTCAGCACTCCAGACTTTACATAGTGCTTCAGGTGATCGTAGTTCTCAGCCACAGTATTTTGACCAGCAGCTCTTCAGCTCACCATTAGCCCCCATCAGTGCGCCGCCACATCAGAGCGTCAGGGGAGGACATACAGGTCGATAGAGCCAGCAGTCTCAGCAGCCGAGGGCATGTTGTGTTTGTGGTGACCCAGGTCATATTGTCAGGTATTGCCCTCAAGCCTTGAGTAGTTCTCAGCAGCAGGGTCCTCGCCCTACGATTCAGGCAGCAGGCGATCCACAGGCCTCCCAGCCAGCTAGAGGTAGGGGTACAAGCCATAGAGGTAGAGGTAGGGAGCGTAGAGGTGGAGCTCATACCGCCATAGGCAGAGGTCAGCTCTTAGCAGATCATCCCAGAGATATAGTCCAGGGAGTAGGGGGTCAACCCCATTACTATGCTTTGCCGGCCAGGCCGGAGGTCGAGTTATCTGATGCTGTGACTACAAGTACTATACTGGTCTATGATAGGGGTGCTTCGGTATTATTTGATCCGGGATCTACTTATTCTTATGTGTAATCCTATTTTGCACCCTATTTGCTTATGCCTAGTGAGGCTTTGGGTATTCTGGTATATGTGTCCACACCGGTTGGTGATTCTATAGTGCTCGACCTAGTACATCGTTCTTGCGTAGTGGTATTTGAGGGTTCTGAGACCCGTGTCAATTTATTGCTTCTTGACATGGTGGACTTTGATGTTCTATTGGGGATGGACTGGTTGTCCCGTATCATTCCATCTTGGATTGTCACGCCAAGACCGTGACTTTGGCCTTGGTAGACTTGCCCCGACTTGAGTGGAGAGGGACCCCAGGTCATGCCACCCGTAGAGTTATTTCGTATGTCAAGGCTCGACGTATGGTCGAGAAGGGATGTTTAGCATATTTGGCGTATGTTCGCGACTCCAGTGCATAGGTTCCACCTATCGACTCTGTTGCTATTGTTCGAGAGTTCCCCGAGGTTTTTCCTTCAGACATGCCGAGTATGCCGCCCGACAGGGATATTAACTTCTGTATTGATTTGTCTCCTGGCACTCAGCCTCTTTTTTATTTCGCCGTATTGCATGGCCCCGCCAGAGTTGAAAGAGTTAAAAGAACAGCTTCAGGATTTGCTTGATAAGGGTTTCATTAGACCCAGTGTATCACCTTGGGGTGCACCAGTGTTGTTTGTGAAGAAGAAGGACGGTTCGATAAGTTGTGCATTGATTACTGGTAGTTGAACAAGGCGACGATAAAGAACAAGTATCCACTGCCGAGGATTGACGACTTGTTTGAGCAGCTTCAGGGTGCTAAGGTGTTCTTGAAGATCGATTTGAGGTCAGGTTATCATCAGTTGAGGATTAGGGCGTATGATGTCCCTAAGACATCATTTCGTACTCGGTATGGGCATAATGAGTTTTTTGTCATGTCGTTTGGGTTAATCAATGCCCCGGCAGCATTCATGGAGTTGATGAACCAAGTGTTCAGGCCTTACTTGGATCTATTTGTTATTGTATTCATTGATGCTATCTTGGTATACTCTCGCAGTCAGGAGGAGCATGAGCAACACCTCAGAGTGGTTCTTCAGACTCGAAAGGATAGCCAGTTGTACGCAAAATTTTCAAAGTGCGAATTTTGGTTGAGTTCAGTACCATTCCTGGGTCATATCGTATCAGCAGAGGGTATCCAGGTGGACCAGAAGAAAATAGAGGCAGTCAAGAAGTGGCCTTGACCAGCTCCAGCTACAGAGATTCGGAGCTTCTTGAGGGTAGCTGGTTACTACAGACGTTTTGTGGAGGGGTTTTCATCCATCGCAGCCCCGATGACTAGATTGACTCAAAAGGGTGCCCAGTTCAGGTGGTCAGATGAGTGCAAGGCGAGCTTCCAGAAGCTCAAGACAGCCCTGACTACGGCACCAGTATTGGTTTTGCCCACAAGATCTAGGCCTTATACTGTATATTGTGATGCTTCCCGCATCGGACATGGTGCAGTGTTGATGCAGAACGGCAAGGTCATAGCATATGCTTTGAGGCAATTGAAGATCCACGAGAAGAATTATCCAGTTCATGACCTAGAGTTGGCAGCTATTGTTCATGCCTTAAAGATCTGGAGGCATTATTTGTATGGTGTGACGTGTGAGGTATACACGGATCACAAGAGCCTTCAGTACTTGTTCAAGCAGAAAGAGTTGAATTTGAGACAACGGAGGTGGTTGGAGTAGTTGAAAGATTATGATGTTTCTATTTTATACCACCCAGGGAAGGCCAATGTGGTGGCCGATGCATTGAGTAGAATGTCCGCCAGCATGGGTAGTCTTGTATACATTCCGGTCAGCCAGAGACCGCTTGCCTTAGATGTTCAGGCCGTGGCCAATAGATTTGTGAGATTGGATATTTCTGAGCCCAGCAGAGTGTTAGCTTGCACGGTTGCTCATTCGTCATTGATGGAGCGTATCCGGGAGCGGCAGTTTGATGATCCCCATTTATCTGTCCTGAGAGACATGGTGCAGAGGGGAGGTGCCAAGGATATGACTTTGGGAGATGATGGCATATTGAGGTTGCAGGGGCGAGTTTGTGTGCCCAATGTTGATGGTATTCGAGAGACGATCTTAGCGGAGGCCCACAACTCTTGCTATTCTTTTAATCCGGGCGCCGCAAAGATGTTCGGGATTTGAAACAACATTATTGGTGGAGCAGAATGAAGAAAGACATTGTTGCATATGTGGCTCATTGTCTAAATTGTCAGCAGGTTAAGTGCGAGCATCAGAGGCCTGGTGGGTTATTTCAGAGGATTGAGCTTCCCGAGTGGAAGTGGGAGAGGATCACTATGGATTTTCTTACTGCCCTTCCGATGACTCGGAAGAAGCTTGATGTTATATGGGTTATTGTTGATAGGCTGACTAAGTCAGCGCATTTCATCCCAGTTGCCACCACTTATTCATCCGAGAGGTATGTAGAGATTTATATCAGGGAGATCGTTCGCCTTCATGGGGTGCCCATATCTATTATTTCGGATCGGGGTCCGCAATTTACTTCGCATTTCTGGAGAGCGGTGCAGCATGAGATGGGTACCCAGGTCCATTTGAGTACAAAATTTCACCCTAAAACGGACGGTCAGTCCGAGAGGACCATTCATATTCTTGAGGATATGCTCCCAGCATGCGTTATCGATTTTGGAGGCTCGTGGGACCAGTTCTTGCCGTTAGTGGAGTTTGCCTACAACAACAGCTACCAGTCTAAAATTCAGATGGCCCTGTATGAGGCGTTGTATGGCAGGCGATGTCGGTCCCCAGTCGGATGGCTTGAGCCGGGAGAGGATTGGTTATAGGGTACAAATTTGGTACAGGAGGCCTTGGATAAGGTCAAGATCATTCAGGGCAGACTTCGGTCAGCTCAGTCCAGTAGGTTCGACAGTTGAGGTCGCGGAGTTTTCCTTAAGTGCGTGTTCAATGGAGAGGTCAGCCTGCTGAGGCATCGACCTAGGAGTTCGAGTCTGATATGCAGAACCATTATCTCCATATATTCCTTGACAAGGGTACTCCTTTCTTTTGTCCGTTCGAGGGCGAACGATTGTTTTAGAGGTGGAGGATGTGATGACCCAAAGGTTCATCACCGTAATTCTCTCTTTCTTTGTTCTTCTAAGGCTTTGAAAACCCCTTATTTGGTTGCTTCAATTTGCGTGTGCAGTCGGGGCGCGAAGCCGAAATTATTTTATGTGGAAATATTTGAATTTTGTGTTAAAACATGAATTTTGATACTAATATTTCTACAGTTGACTTTGGTCAATATTTTGGGTAAATGGACCCGAACCCATGATTTGACAGTCCCGGAAGGTCCGTAATGAAATTTGGGACCCGGGCGTATTCCCGGAATCGAAATCCGAGGTCCCAAGACCGAGTACGAAGCTTTTCTGTGAAATTGTTTTTGAAAATTCTCAAGGAAAAATGAAATTGAAAATTTGATCAAAAGTGATGGTATCAGGCTCGTATTTTTGTTCCGATGCCCGGTACAAGTCTTAAATGAGCGTTAAGCGCTATCAGTAAAGTTGGTTGAATACGGACGTCGTTTGACGTGTTTCGGACTAAAAGTGGAAAGTTTGAATGTTTTGAACTTTAAAATGAAAATCATGAGTTTTGAAGGCTAATTCTTTGATTTTGATGTTATTTTGGCGATTTGATTGCACGAGTAAGTCCGTATGATGTTTTTGAGGTTGGGTACATGTTTGGGTTGGAGCCCCGAGGGCTCGGTTGAGTTTTGGATAGGTGTTAGGCTCATTTGAAACATCTTTAACTGCTGGTGTCTGCAGTGTTTGCATTTGCAAAGACTTATTCGCAAATGCGAACCTCCCGCTTTTTCCTGCTTCTTTGCACATGCGAGAAATAATCTCGCAAATGCGACATTCCTTTGTTTGGCCAGTCTTCGCAAGTGCGACTTCTTCTCGCAATTGCGATCCCCCTCTTTGCAACCAGACTTCGCAAATGCGAAGTCAAATCTCGCAAATGCGACTACCACGCCTAAGACATTGGTTCGTAAATTCGAACCTTTACTCGCAAATGCGATGCCCGTCCCATTTGTGCCTTCTTCGCAATTGCGACTTACTATATCTCAATTGCGACCACCATTGTTTTCTGCCTTCTTCGCAATTGCTAACAAAATATCGCAATTGCGACATCTGCAACTGTGCAACTTATACTTAAACGATTTCAAGCTTCACTTTTCATATATTCAAAAACCCAAACCTCCATAGGCAATTTCTCTCGAACCCCTTCGTCCCCAATCCACTTGTATGTCAACTTTTACTAGTTTTCTTCAATCGTTATCATCTTCTAACATTATTTCATCTTTAAATCAAAGCTTTCATGGTTAAAATGGGGATTTGGGGTAGAATGTAGGTTTTCATAAAATTGGGGATTTGGACCTCAATTAGGGGTCTGATTTCAAAATAAATTGCATATATGAACTCGTGGGGGAATGGGTAACCCGATTTTTTTTGAACCTTGAGTTTTGACAACGTGGGCCCAAGGACATTTTGGGAATTTCTGGGTAAAACTTTGGGAATTTCATTCTTATGCATCCAAATTGATTTAACTAGCATTTGTTGATATATTTGAGTAATATTGCTTAGATTCGACCGGTTTTGAAGCGAATTCGAGGGGTAAAGCTATCCTAGAAGCGTGCGTTAAGTTGGAAGCCTTCGAGGTATGTGATTGATCTAACTTTCGCTTGAGGGAATAGGATTAGGTTGTTAATTTCTATTTGCTATATGGAGTCGGCGTATAGGTATGATGACAGTTACCTATGGGCCCGAGTCGAGCATGACCGTGTTGTAATTTGTTATTATAATTGTGAAAGAAGTGAACAATTGGGATAAATTCTAGTTATAAGAGCTATGAAGTGAAAGATGAGAAGTAAAGGAACTAGAGATGAGTTGTTGGTGTTTTTCCCTTGTCGAGACTTGTTGTTATACTGTTTCCCTTGCTGGGACTTGTTGTTTAACTGTTTCCCTTGCCGGGACTTGTTATTAAATTTTTTCCCTTAGCGGGACTTGTTGTTGCATTGTTCTCCGTTGCCGGGATGGTTAATCTTGTTGTTTACTCCTTTTCCCATTAATTGTGATTATTGTTTGGGTGAGAAGGAGCGATAAAGCACGATGGGTGATGCCGTGTACTTATTGATTTCCTCCACAAGATAGAGTGGTACTTATTGATTTCCTCCACAAGAATACGTGGTACTTATTTATTTCCTCCACAAGATGGAGTGGTATTTATTAATTTCCTCCACAAGATGGAGTGGTATATATTGATTTCCTCCACAAGATGGGGTGGTATTTGTTGATTTCCTCCACAAGATGGAGTGGTATATATTGATTTCCTCCACAAGATGGAGTGGTATTTATTAATTTCCTCCGCAAGATAGAGTGGTATTGATTGGGTGAGGACGAGAGTAAAAGCACGATGGGTGGTGCCGTGCAACGTGGTTTTATTTGTCTTACCTTACCGGTGTTCCTTATTCCGTTTTTCCTTTATTAGTTGTTGTTTCATTGGATTCTCTTAATTGCAGAAGTTATAATTGAACTTCTAGCCCCCCAGCATGTCCCCTCCCTTTTTGTTGTTTAAATTCTTGTTTTCCTTTTCTGGTATCGTATATATCTATATAGGTTGTTTATGGCAAGTAAAATTAGCCTCGTCACTACCTCGCTGAGGTTAGGCTGGACACTTACAAGCTCATGAGGTCGGTTGTGCTGATACTACGCTTCTATGCCTTTTTGTGCACATGTCAGGATACAACCTACGGACCGCGGTAATAGTTAGTGGACGATCTTTCAGTCTAGAGATTGTAAGGTAGTTCATTGGCGTTCGCGGGCCCCGAGTCTCTTCTATGTTGTATCAAAACAGACATATGATGTATTTCTTTCAGAATATTGCTATAGTACTCTTAGTCGTCCGTGAGCAGTGACACCAGATACTGGGTAGAGACCGATTGTTAGTTTCCGCATCTTATTCTATTGTTATTGTTATTAAAAGACTTCCGCATGCCTTAAATAATTATTCTAGCATTTAATTGTTTTAAATATAAGGTTGTGAAAATTGTTGTAAAGGTTGGCTTGCCTAGCTTCGATAGTAGGCGCCATCACGACTCGCGATGGTGGGTAAATTCGGGTCGTGACAAAAGGAAGGAATGCCATTAATAACTACGAGATCTATCTTTATAGATTCAGCAATAACAATCACAAAGATTTGCAATCAAAATCTAGGCTCTTGCTCTGTTGCTAGAGATCTTCTTTTGTTCTTCTACCCCCGAGGGAGTAAGTCCACTTTTCTTGCCTTCTTACCTCCTATATATATTACAAATATTCTACTTTGTCCAACGCTCTTTAGCCAGAATATCCTCTCTCTTAATTATACTTTTCATCGCTCCCCTCAAGTGTTATGATGCATGTTTTGCCACAGAAGCTTTCTGAAGCTTGATCTCGGCAGTGACCGACATACCCATTGTTATTATGCCTTATGGGTATGACTACAGTTTAGTTGACCCCTTAGGGTTCCTTTTAGCGCTAATCCACGTGTAATTATATTTTGACTCATAAATTTAGTCCCTCCATCCGTTAGGGTCGCCTCTTGGTGAGCTCGATGGGCGGACTCTTGGTGATCCAAAAATTAGGAGAAATCTAAACGCTTTATGCAAGGAGCGAGATCCTTAGGGCGGGTAGTGAGGTGACGCTTCAAGAATTGTATCAGACAGTTATGTCAGTTTGGAATTGGATTGTGACGTCAATTCAGGATGTCATAAATACTTATCATGTGTCAATATGGTGCACGTTTCCTAGGCATTGTGCATTTCCCGTGCCTTTTCCGTTTTCTAACTTGCAGCTTTTGGTTTTCCTGATCAGGCTCCCCTCGTTTGAATGTTACGCTTTTCAATTGTTTAAGATACAACTTTGCAAACTTTCTCCTGCTTTTCTTGTCTCTCATACTTCTGCTTCCATTAGGATTTGCTGTGACCATTGTCTTTTTCCTTTATCATTTCCGTTTCTTTCGATCAAAGAAAACAAATGTCTAGTGCTTCTTCCCATTCTGATAAAGCAGTAGGTGCTCCGGTGCCTGAAAATGACGTATCCTTACTCGAAGAGGGAGTGGAGGTGGTGGACGACAAGGGGTTACCAACGATGGATGAAGTGGTTCCCTGCCCGGAAAATGTGGACTGTTTTTAACAGCCCTGCCAGAGATGAACCACGCCCATTTCTTCCACAATGGATACTGCAGCGATTACGGTGCTCAAAGCCAAGTGGGGAATCCCCAATCACATTGAAATGGTGCTGGTGAATCAGGACATAGTGCGTTTACACCGCCCAGGATACTGCGCATTTTACGCATATCGGGTACACGCTTCCCCTTCCTTCCCTGGTGGCAGATTTCTGCTGCTTCTGCGAAGTGTGTCCGGCTCAACTCTCTCTGTATGCGTACAAGCTCTTCCATATGCTCATCAAGTATAAGGATCTAGCCGACCGAGGAATTTCCTCTTGGGCATATGCTCCACCTCTTCGCCCCTTTTTCTTCGGGGAACAATGATTCATTTGCATCATCGAGGAACCAAGAGTATGGTGGTGAAGATGGACGATAAGGCCAATCGCCGCCTTTGGGAGAGATACTTCTATATCATAGTAGAACACGTCATGTCGAACCCAGTAGGGTTTTATAAGAAGTGGAATTTTGCTCGTGAGTTTTTTTCTGTTTACTTTATGCATTTTTTCTTAAGACGGTTGATAAGTAGGATTTTAACATGTTTTATGGCCATACTTGCCTATGCTTTGGGAATAAATTGCTATAAAATAGTCCCAAAATGCATATAGGTTGTGCTTGATTGCAGGTTAGAGCGACAAAGTGATGAAATATCAAAGATCTGCTCAAAACGGAGTGAAACCTGCTCAAGTGTCAAAGATCAATGAAGTGGTGGAAATCAAAATCTGGTGCGGACCTCACAATTGTGCATGCGGCCGCACCTAGAGAGTTCAGAGAGGGCACAAATTGAGACTACAACCACACGGCCGCACCATCTTGTCACGCGTCTGTACTATAAGAGTTTAGAGAGAGTGCAAAATCAAGTATGAATCCACTCGGCCGCGGTTGAATTTAAGCTGCTGCACCCAGCTCACGCGGCCGCACCACACTGTCACGCGATCGGCACCCAGCTCACGCGGCCGCACCACACTGTCACGCGGTCCGCACCAAAAGAGATCAGAGAAGATGCAGTTTCAGACAAAAGTTAGCCACGCGGCCGCACAACATGTTTCAGCGGTCCGCAACAACCCCCCCTGCACCCGCGCCAAAACTTTACGCGGTCCGCACCAACCACTTCAGAGAAGTAAGAACTGGAAGTCAACCAGCTAGTGCGGCTGCAGTCATGTTTGTACGACGCATTCCCCCCTATTTTGAAATTTTGTCCAGTTTTTCCAGCCCACTATAAATAAAATATTTACCATTTAGGTCAAGTTTTATTATTTGAACGTAAGCTGCACTCGTGACAACCGTGTATTAGCCTATTTTGGGTTTTTAGCTTTATTTCTTCCATATATTCTTGTAGTTTAACTTTAGTAATTAATTATTATGGTTAATTCTTCTTCTATTTCTTTAAGTTCTCTTCCAATTATGTCTAGCTAAACCCATTAGCTAGGGTTGTGGCTCAACCCTAGTGTGGGTAATTGATGGGTGTGACCATCTAATGACAGATTGATATTGAGAAAGAGAGTTTAAGACCCCAAAATTGACCCAACAAGGAATTGGGATGGACCTAATCCCAATTAATGGGTTAAACCTCGAGAGAGTAATTACCCAACTTGAATCCTAGTTGCTTGGCCAAATTGGCCTACCCAATTGGTCTTGAGAGAGTCAATTGGGCAAAATCGCCCTCTCTACCGAGAGATATGTTAGTGGGTGCAATTGTGCAACGGTTATATCATAAGATCCAAAATCATCAATCTACTATTAGTAGTCTTACCCGTTAGTTAACCACCTAGGTAATGCCATGACTCTAGTGCCTTTCTCTATATTAATTACAACTTAGAAAATATCTCTTTAGCATAATTTTAGCATTAATCCGTAGTGAATAATAGTAGTCTTTAATAGAAAACCCAAATATGTTAGGAGTGCAATTAGAAGCACAAACGTAATTCCAAGCTAAGCATACATTTTAACTCCTTCAAAAGCTCCCTCCACCACCACCACCAAGAGTGGCCCGAGAGTTCTACCCAATAAAGGGTACGCAAGTGCCATTATTCCTCCCTGAATCTAGGCGGGGAACTTTCAAATCACAAATGTCATGCCGACCTTGCTCGAGCAAAGAGGGTATTTTATGGGCTCCTCCGATCAAAATGCATACAAGCACTTGAAGGGGTTCCAGATACATGTTGGGATAGCAAGCAGACTAACGTATAGGAGGATGCATTGAGATTGGGTCTTTTCCTGTTCTCTCTTCGGGGTAAAGCATTGGATTGGTTAGAAAGGCTCCCCAATCATTCCATCACAACGTGGGATGAATTGGCGGACAAATTCATTTCCAAGTTCTTTTCTCCAAGTCACATGGCAGCTCTTCGAGATGAGATTCTAGCTTTCAAGCAAGAGCCGACGGAACCATTGCACGAGATATGGGAGAGATTTAGGACTATGGTGAAAGGCTTCCAAAACAATGACATGAACGATGTGATGATTTAACAAACATTTTGTCGGGGCATAAATACTACAAACCAATGTATTGTGAATTAATTGGCTGGTAGAAATTTTATAAAGCTTCCGTACAATGAAGCTTGTGATGTCTTAGATGAGATGGCCGATACTTCTTCGGCATGTCAAAGTCGGGAAAGTGTTCCTCAAGGTGATCCTAATGTCATATATTTTCATGAGGAGTTACATGACCACGTCCAAGCCATTGCCGAGCTTACAACAACAATGAATCAATTGGCGAAGGCACAATTGCAACAAGTACAAAGCCCGCGCCAAGTCAATGCCGTGGAAGGAGTGAATATGATGAAAAGAAGGCAAAGAGGGAAATAACCTCAAGGAATTTCTAACAACTTTGATGATGGAAATGGTTTTTCGAATGAGTGCTATGATGAACAAAGCGAGGAGGTTCAATATGTCAATAATTACCAAGGCAACCGAGTCAACTCTTCGAACCAATGGTGACCCCAAGGAAATTGGGGCAATCAACAAGGTGGTAATTAGAACAATAATAACAACCAAGGAGGAAATTGGGGGAAGAACAATTCATATAATAAAGGGAATTGGAATGGGAACAACACAACAATTGGAACAACAATAATGAGCAAGATGGTTGGAATAACAATGGTGGTCAAGGTAACGGGGGCAAGGCTTTCAAAGGCCCCCGATGTATCAACAACCGAACAACCCATCTTCGTTTCAATATCAAGGTTCTAGTTCTTCGGGTCATGGCATCGATTGGATTGAAAACATGTTTTAGCAAATGATGAAAAAGAACCAAGACTCTGATGCTCAATTGGCCTCTCATAACACTTCTATCCGTAACTTGGAAGTGCAATTGAACCAAATGTGAGCAATGATGTGAAAATTGAAATTGATGAGGGTGAGGAGGAGACACAAGAGGTTGTGAACCCGTCTAGGGAACACATGATTTATATGCCCTAACCGGTGATGAAAAAAGCCAAGACACCCTTGCCTAGGACTCCTCCGTGATATCCTTAAAGGTTGGCCAAGCAAAAAGGTGACAACCAATTCAAGAAATTCATCGAGATGATGAAGAGTTCGACTATCAACGTGCCTTTGGTAGAGGCACTTGAGAAAATGCCCGAGTATGAAGATTTCATGAAGGATTTGGTGACGAAAAAGAGGTCAATGGAGTGTGAGACAATCAATATGACCTATCAAGTGAGTTCTACTGTACACTCCATGGCTCCAAAACTTGAGGGCCGCTAAGCATTCACTATACCTTGTACCATCAAAACTTCCGACTTTGAGAAAACCCTTTGTGATTTGGGCGCGATATCAACCTAATCCCATATTCGGTCTTCAAGACCTTGGGAATCGGACAACCTCGTCAAACTTCTATGAGGCTTCAAATGGCAGATCGATCAATGAAGCAACCCTTGGGGATAATTGATGTGTCCTTGTTCGTATTGATAAATTCATATTTCCGGCTGACTTCGTCATATTGGATTGTGAGGTGGACTTTGAAGTCCCTATTATTCTTGGAAGACTTTCCTAGTTACGGGGAAGGCTTTGGTTGATGTTGATGCGGGAGAGTTGACCTTCCGTGTTGGTGATGAAATGGTGGTGTTCCACGTGTGCAAATGTATGAGGAAACCAAATAGCACCAAGGTGTGCTCGTTTGTTAAAATTGTCACGGTGGTGATAGTGGATAGCACAAACCCAATGATTAATGTTGGACCCACTTGAGGCCGTGCTTTTGAACATGGACGGAGGTTGATGATGATACAGGAAGGGTGGAGTTTGTAAACGCATTGCAGGGTATGGGCTCGTATTCTTATGAGCGTAGGAAGTTTCTTTGGATATTGACAATCGCAAAACTCCACCAACCAAGCTATATATTGAGGAGCCATCAATGTTGGAGTTGAAACCACTTCCTCCTCACCTCAGGTATGAACTCTTGGGTCCTAATTTCACTTTGTCTTGCTTAACTAATGTGCAGGTTGACACCACTTTGGCGATTCTACAAAAATGCAAGAGGGCGATTCGATGGACATTGGCCGATATTCAGGGTATAATCCCCGCCGTTTCCATGCATAAGATCATATTGGAGGAGGATGTGAGGCCTTCACTTGAACATTAAAGAAGACTCAATGAAGCTATGCAAGAATTTGTCAAGAAGGAAGTTATCATGTGGATTGCTGCCGGTGTGGTGTATCCCATTTTTGACAGTTCATGGAGTTCTCTGGTGCAATGTGTACCGAAGTCGGGTGGGATGGCGGTGGTGATCAAGGACAACAATGAGCTTATTCCTACTCGTACTGTGATGGGTTGGAGAGTGTGTATGGACTACGGAAAGCTCAACAATGTGACTAGAAAGAATCATTTACCATTGACATTCCTTGACCAAATGCTTGATCGTCTTGCGTGCCAGGATTTCTGTTGTTTTATGGATGGGTACTCGGAGTACAATCAAATTCTCATCGCCCGTAAAGACCAAGAAAAGACTACCTTTCCATGTCCCAAGGCACATTCACCTTCTCTCGAATGCCATTCGGATTATGTAATGCACTAGTGACCTTCCAACGTTGTATGATGGCAATTTCCACCGACATGGTGGAAGATATATTGGAGGTCTTCACGGATGATTTTAGTGTGGTTGGGGACTCTATTGGAGAATGATTGCAAAACTTGGATCGAGTGTTGGCCCAATATGAAGCCAAAAACTTGGTTCTTAATTGGGAGAAGTGCCATTTTATGGTAGAAGAGGGTATTGTGTAGGGTCACAAGATTTAGAAGAGATGTATTAAAGTTGACAAGGAAAATATTGAGGTTATTTCGAGGCTTCCTCCCATGCTTCTATCAAAGGGGTGAGGAGTTTTCTTGGGCACGCGAGTTTCTACCGAAGATTCATCAAAGACTTTTCTAAAGTTGTTAGCCCGTTGTGCAAATTTCTAGAGAAATATGCCAAGTATGTCTTTGATGAGAAATGTATGGAGGCTTTAATGCTTCTAAATCACAAGTTGACGACTAGCCCCATCATTACCTCACCGAATTGGAGCTTGCCTTCGAGCTCATGTGCGATGCTAGTGATGTTGCAGTGGGGGCGGTCTTGGGCCAAAGAATCAACGAAATGTTCCATCCAGTATACTACTTGAGTAAGACAATGAACGAAGCTCAAAGGAATTTCACGGTCACTGAGAAGGAATTGCTAGACATTATTTTTTCCATGGAAAAGTTTCTCCTGTACCTTATGGGGGCCAAAGTGATTATCCATACCGATCACGCCGCCCTTAGGTAATTGATGACCAAGAAAGATTCGAAGGCGAGGTTAATGAGATGGGTACTACTTCTTCAGGAATTTGATTTTGAAATTGTGGATAGAAAAGGAAGTGAAAACCAAGTGGCAGACCACTTGTCTCGATTGGAGAGGAATCCTTGTGATGACCTTGAGATAAATGATGCATTTCTGGATGAACAACTCCTCGCGGTTTCAATGCATGACATGCCGTGGTTTTCCGACATTTCCAACTATCTTGTTACCGGTGTAGTCTCGTATGAGCTTTCTTCCAACCAAAGGAAGAAGCTCAAGCGGGATTGCTTGGATTATTATTGGGATGAGCCATATCTTTTCAAGATTTGCACCGATGGTGTAATACACCGATGTGTCCCTAAAGAAGAACATTTGAGTATTGTGGAAGTTTATCACTCTTCTCCCTATGGTAGCCATCATGGCAGGGCGAGGACGGCTTCTAAGGTGCTTAGTTGCAGATTCTATTGACCTTCTTTATTCAAAGACGCCGGTGACTTTGTCAAGAGATGCGATGAATGCCAACGAGTCGGTGGGATTTCTAGAAAGGATGAGATGCCCCTTAACACAATTCTAGAGGTTGACATTTTTTATGTTTGGGGGATCGACTTTATGGGTCCGTTCGTGAGTTCTTTTGGGAACACCTATATCTTGGTGGCGATTGATTATGTGTCAAAATGGATTGAAGTCGTGGCTTTTACCAACAATGAAGCCCGCAGTGTGGTGGCGTTTCTGAAAAATAGTATCTTCACAAAGTTTGGAACTCCACGTGCTATCATTAGTGATAGTGGGTCGCACTTTTGCAACCGAGATTTTGATTCGTTGCTTTCCATGTATGGAGTAAATCACAAGGTGACCACCCCTATCATCCTCAAGATAGTGGCCAAGTTGAAGTTTCCAACTGACAGATTAAGAGTATCTTGTGTAAAACTAGCAATGCTAATATGATTGATTCGTCAAAGAAGTTGGATGATGCTCTTTGGGCCTACCATACTGCTTTCAAGACGCCAATAGGTATGTCTCCGTACCGGTTGGTATTTGGGAAGGCTTGTCATCCTTCGGTGGAATTGGAACATAAGGCTATGTGGCCTTGAGAAAGTTGAGCTTGGAATGGGATGTTGCGGCAAATCTCCTGGTTGAGCAACTCAATGAGCTTGATGAGATTAGATTTCATACCTACTCCAGCTCGTCCTTGTATGAGGACAAGATGAAGTACCTTCAAGAAAAATATGCCTGAGGAAAGGAATTCAAGGTTGGTGACATGGTTCTTCCTTTCAACTCCTCGTTGAGGCTATTTCCGGGAAAGCTAAAGTCTAAGTGGAGTGGTCCATTTGAAGTTGTTTGTATAACCCCATTTGGTGCAATTGATCTTAAGAACAAAAAATGGTGAAGTTTTCCGGGTCAATGGGCATCATGTTAAGCATTATTTGGGGAAATTTGATGACAGCCACGTAGTGGCACTCATAAATTTGAAGTGATAGTGATGGTAACATGCGTCGTGCCGTGACATTAAATCAGGCGCTTTTTGGGAGGCAACCCATGCCTTTTTCTTTCTCTTTGGTTTCTGTTGTAGATTAGGATTTTTGAGCTAATTGTTTGTGAGATGTTGCAGGACTTGTGTTGAAGCAGAATAGAATAGAGTGCAAAAAAAGTGCACAGTCTCTGAAAGCTTCCAGTGCGGTCGTGGTAAGGTTTGTGCGGTCCGCACCGGCTTAGTCTGAGATTGACTGGTCTCTGAAGCCAATCCTCGCGACCGCGGCCATTATTGAGCGGTTTGCATTTTTTCCATGCAGCCGCGTCCATGCTTGTGCGGCCCACGTGACCTTTAGTCTGCAGCAGGTGATTGGTAAGACCCAGCGCGACCCGTAGGGGTGGGCGTTCGGGCATTTCGGATTGCATATGAAATTTCGGTTTGGATTTTCAGTTTTCGAATTGACAAAATGACAATCCAAATTCAATCCAAATAATTTCGGATTGGATCGTATTTTTTAAGTTCGGTTTCGGATTAATAGGTTTGGATGTTTTGGATTTTCGGTTTTAAGCTTATTACTTGAGATGTTTCTTCTCTTTTCAAAAATGAATATCCAAATGAAGTACTCATATTAAGCTGTGTGAAGGTTTTTCATTTTTACCGCAATCATCTAAATGAAATATTATAGCAATGAAATTATTATATACAAAAATGAAATAGAGACGTTAATACGACAGGTAATAAGTAGAAATAGTAAAACCATGTCCAAATAGAAAGTATTCTCATAATAACTTAGCAATTAATATTGAATATATATGATAATATCTAATGCGCAGCGTATTTAATTTATTACTATTGACATATGGATAATGGATTAAATATAAAGTATACGAATTTCATATTTTCGAATATCCAAAAAATCAAAGTACCAAATCCAATATCCAATCCTTAATCCAAAATTTTGAAAAATTAAATCCAAAATTCAATCCGTAATCCAAAAATCCAAGAAATTCGGATTTCGGTTTGAGTTTCGTGTTTGCCCAAAGAATGCGCACTCCTAGCGGCCCATATTAAAGTTTACGAGGCTGCGCTGGAGGATAAGTGATGGGTCCCACTTCTTTTCTACAAATAGGGCCTGAGGGCTTCAGTTTGAACTTTTCGCAAAATCGAACACCTAAGCCCTAAATTTTAATGTTTATCTGAAACGTGCTTGTGTGATTGCATCAAAAGCTAAATCTTCATAATCCTGGTAACATATTCTCACATTGATCATTATTTAAGTGTTAAGTTCAATTTCATTCATGTCCCAGTAGTCATAGCTTCTTTGTTTTCATTTTCTTCTTAATCTAATGCTTAGGTTAGTTATTTGTTGTTTTTAAAAAGCTGGGCATACTTTTAATGGTGGGTATCGAGTAGGGACAATGTAGGATGAAAAAACTTGAATGAAATGGCATAATGTGTAAAACCCTAATTGTTCCCTGATCTTTAACTCAGCGCGGCCCGCGGTCATGGTTTCGCGGTCCGCATGTCTCTGATGCGTATGCACCCTTTGATCACACGACTCGCAGCTACCTTGTTCCTGAATGTGAAGAAATCACCAACGCAGCCGCGTCCCTCCTTGTGCAGTATACGCTGGCCCCATGCGGCCACATCCCTTCTATACACGGCCCGCGTGGGTGCAGATCAAAGAAGTGAAGTTTTTCTTGTTTGGTCAGTGCATCCTGCGACCTTGTTCACGCGCCCCGCGGTGCCATTGTCTGAGAAGCTACTTGCAATTTTTCTTCGTGATATTCTGCATTAGTTTTTTTATTGATACACTGCACTTGCCTAAACTAACAAAGTTAGACGTGTTCGCTTGCAGAAAATTGTAAAGCAAAGAGGACGAGGTGCCAAAAAACACGGCAAGGTGACCCCTCCCGGCGACGGAAAGCTAAACAGACCAAAGTCACTCCCTGACCACAACTGAAGACACGGAAGAATGTTGTGAGTGACGAGGAACAGTCGGGGAGAGAGTACATCCCTCTCAGGACCTCTCAGCAGATTCGGGGCAAGCCCCCTGAGTCCTAGCCCGAGCTCCACTTACAATACAATATGTGTTGTCTGATGGCTCAGAAGCAGGTAACGGCAAATACTCCACCTCCCCCACAACTCTAGTATCCGGGGAGAGTGCATCAAGTGGGACCAATAGTGATGATGAGGTCCCGAACAGTGGCATACCGGATGTTGGTGGTACTGAAAGATCCATAAAGGCTGTGGTGTGGCAGGATTGATTTGTGAGCCAGGTGGATTTTCATAAATTCTGAGAGATGTGGCCGAAGGAGAAGGTGATTGCAGAGAGGAGCGTAGTCACCCGAGATTTATTACCCATGCTCCCAGAGTGCACGAACAGTTTCATACCAGATTTGGGTGGGACCACTTTCGAGATGAGTTGGAGTATACAAATAAGCATATGATCAAAGAGTTTTACTGAAATGTGGCCCACACCAAAGAGGGTTCAATTGCAACAAAAGTTTGAGACAAGAACATTGTATTCTCTGGACAAGTGCTAAATGATTACTTGGGGTTTGATGATGAGGATGAGTCCTAGTACAAAGAGAAGTTGGAGTTGAAGGAGGAAGTTCGCGCATTGGTGGCGGAGTATTTGGCTCATCCGGGTACTATTCCGGATTGGATATATGTGGGGACCAAAATTTTAGAAAGAAGCTGAACTTTGAGGCTAGAGGGTGGTTGACGTTCGTATGCAACAGATTTGACACCACATCACATGAACAGACTATCCCACTCCCTCGAGTAGTAATGATTACGTCTATCATGGCGGTTTTCCCCATCAATGTGGGGAATGTGATGTCCAAAGTGATTACGTCGATAGGGATCGATACTGATCAAAACTATCCTTACCCAAACACTCTCACTATGTAATTTAGGGATGCGAAGGAGAAGAAATACCCCTATTATGTCAAAGTTCAGCTAGTATCCCCATTCTCATGGTTCAGTATTCAGGGTCCAGACAACCTAAAGGGGGACAAGAAAAGCAAAGCATCCACCTCTGCCCCGAATGGCAAGTCCTAGGAGCAAGTTGAGGTAGAGGCCTCTGTTGAGCCATCCATCCTAGCTGCTACCACTATTCAGGATGTACCCTCCTCCTCTGTGGGCCCCAGTTCTTCAACTGGCCCAACAGTCCCCACTTCCAGATCCAACCCTTTGACAGTCCAGCAGTTAGTAAAGACCTTGGCTAGTTTAAACAACTGGATGTCGGTTTCGACATCCAAGTTGTCCACATTGGCAACTTCAGTTGCGGCCTAGTCTGCCCCAGCCTTTGTCTAGATTCCTCAGTCCATTGAGGAAACATTGAAGACGCTCCTAGACAACCAGGAGAAGATTATAGCGACTCAGGATGCCTTAACTAAGGCAATGGATGCACAGGTCAAGGCTCTGAAAGAGCTTGCCAAAGAACACAAGAAGATTGGAAAGTCAGGGGTATCAAAGGAGTCAGTGAAGGTTCTCAAAGCAGATGTTGACAATCTAGTGACAGATCAGCTACCGTTAGACTTGTTATTTGATGAGTCATCACCTCCAACAGCAGCAGCAGTGCCAGAGCCACAGCAGGAGCAGGCACCCGAGGAGGAAGAGGAAGAGGAAGCTGCCCAACACTGAGGGTATAGTGATAGAGCTTGTTGATACCCAGGAGATTCCCTCTGAAAATGCACCCAGCACTGAGGCAGTCAAAGTTAGGGTCCTAGTACCAGCAGCTGAGTAGTAGGAGGCCGAGAACCAGTCTGAGGTTCCCGCCCACACAAAGGACCACTAAGGATCCGATGCATGCGGACAAGGCCTAGGGAGCCCTCTAAATCCTTTCTTTTTGATACTTTTTGTGCTTATTTGGTAGTTGGCATTGTGGACAATGCCAACTCTTATTCGTAGGGGTGCGCCCTATTGTTTATTTTTTGATACACTTGGATGACTGTATATATTTTATTCTTAGTTTATTTTATTAGATTTGATAGTTGGTGTTTATATAATTTCTCATTTTAGGTACTTTTCTACTTTATGCATATATTTATCCTCCCCCATTGTATATTCTACTCCCCCATTGTACATATTCATTCAGTTTTTCTATTTTTCGTAAAAAAAAATTGTTTTTAGCTTTATAGATAGGCTCGTAGCCTTTTTATTTTGTTTTGGTGTATTCAATAAGCCCTTAGTTTTCTTAATGCCATGATTCTTTCCAAGAGTGAAGTGTTGTGCAAACCGGGTGGCTCTTCCCAATGATAGATGGCATGACAACCTTCTTAAGGGTTTGAGTCCATTTGTGAATTTTCTTCTTTGATTTTTATATTTTGTAGTTAAGGGTACCTCAACAAAATTCACTTGGGCCTAGCATATTTTCCTTTGATCCCATGATCAAAGACACGAAGTTGTGTTTGGGATGGTGAAAGTCGTGGCCTTTCTTGTGTTGACCAAACAATCATCATGTGGTAATTTTGGACCATTGTGCGCTTGAATCGTAACTAAGGTCGTTGTGGGCCCTAAACTCGATGTGTTTAGCAATCCTTGAGTGTATGTGGTGAGAACTCGAATTATGAGCCCAAATCCCGTGAAAATTTCCCTGAATGTTTGTTAAGGCGAAATCCTAGGTGAAATTTGACTTGAGAAATGGTTATAGGCTCTTCTTGATCCAAATCCTAAGATTGAACTATTCCACGACCTTCCAATGAAATGATCCCTAGTTAGCCCTTCTGAGCCTTGAACCTTCTTCTTTCAAGAACCAAAGCTACAAGCCTATACTCGTTCTTAATGATACCCTCTCTTGGCACCCAAATCTTCCCTTGAGTAATGACAAATTGTACGCGGGGGGGGGGGGGGGGGGGGGTAAAAAAGGAAACAATGTGGTAAAAAGGTACAAAAGTAAAAGAAAAGGAAGGTAATAAAAAGAGAGAAAACGAAAAAGGCAAAAATAAAGACCAATGTTAATAAGGACAAAAAGGGGATTGAAAGATACAAAAAATTTAAAAAAAAGGTGTAGAAAAAGTAGACAAAAGGAGAAAGGTTTTGAATTGCATAAGAAAGAGTGACAATGTGTCTCCCTAATCCCTTGAAAAGAAGTTAAATACTCAAATGAGTCAAAAAGTGTTCCAAAATGAATCAAAAGAAGGGCTTAAGGGAATATTAAACCCACTTGAACAAAAACATGTCCTACCCTTACCCATAAACCTTCACAATGACTCCACAAAAGCCCTATATGATCTTGAGTTGGAGGAAGCCTACATTAGTGGATACTTACACAAGGGGCAAGCATATGGTACTTAGATACGGACTTGTGAACTTCTTCTTGAGAGAGATGAGTGAAATTCCATCAACCTCGGTTTGTGTGTCAATACTCTAAAAGGTGAGATTTGATTAGGGAGAGTTGAGAATGTGTGAGTTTGGGTTCCACAATGATCAAAGTAATTGAGAGAAGTTGCTTGATTAAGTGTGTCAACTCTTGATGCTCTTGTGTCACACTTGATCCACATGTTTTCAAAGTTTAAAATGTGTTAATGATGCATTTGAATTGAGAGCAATTGTTAGTACCAGTTGATGCTTGCTGAGGTACTTTAGGATAAACTGGAATTACTTGGATGTTTCCTTTAAGGGGTAGGCCTTATTTTGTTTGCTTGAGGAAAAGCAAACGTTTATATTTGGGGGAGTTGATAAGTAGGATTTTAACATGTTTTATGCCCATACTTGTCTATGCTTTGAGTATAATTTGCTACAAAATAGTCCCAAAATGCTTACATTGCAGGTTTGAGCGATAAAGTGACGAAATGTCAAAGATCGACTCAAAACGGAATGAAACTTGATCAAGAGTCAAAGATCAATGAAGTGGTGGAAGTCAGAACCTGGTGCGGACCGCATAATTGTACATGCGTCCACACCAGGATAATTTAGAGAGGGCACAAGTTGAGACCGCAACCACGCGGCCACACCATCTTGTCATGCATCCGCACTATAAGAGTTCAGAAAGAGTGCAAAATCAAATATGAATCCACGTGGCTGCAAGCGACTTGCGCCCAACTCATACGGCCGCACCACACTGTCACGCGGTGCACCAAAAGACATCAGAGAAGATGTAATTTCAGACAAAAGTCAGCCACATGGCCACACAACATGTTTGAGCGGTCCGCGCCATACCCCCTCGAGGTCACGACACAATTTTACGCGGTCCAAACCAACCACTTAAGAGAAGCATGAACTGGAAGTCAACCAGCAAGTGCAGCTGCAATCATGTTGTGTGGCCCGCAGGGAAAATTTTGTCCAGTTATTCCAGCACACTATAAATTGAATATCTACCATTTTTAGGTAAATTTTTATCATCTAAACATAAGCTGCGCTCGTGAGATTCATGTATTAGCCTATTTTGGGCATTTTAGCTTTATTTCTTCCATAGATTCTTGTAGTTTAACTTTAGTAATTAATTATTATGGTTAATTTCTTCTATTTCTTTAAGTTGTCTTTCAATTATGTCTAGCTAAACCCATTAGCTAGGGTTGTGGCTCAACCCTAGTGTCGGTAATTGATGGGTATGACCATCTAATTATGGATTGATGTTGGGTGTTTGTTATTTGACTTAATTTTAAGATTTAATCAAGGATTAGTGGTTGCAAACGCTGATTCTAGAATAGTGGGTTTTGACTCTTCTTGAGAAAGACAGTCTAAGACCCCAAAATTGACCTAACAGGGAATTGGGATGGACCCATGAGAAATGGTAGTCCCAATTAATGGGTTAAACCTCGAGAGAGTAATTAACCAACTTGAATCCTAGTTGCTTGGTCAAATTAGCCTACCCAATTGGTTTCGAGAGAGTCAATTGAGCAAAATTACTCTCTCTACCGAGAGGTGTGAGAGTGGGTGCATTTGTGCAACGGTTATAAAATAATCCACATAATCATCAATTTGTTATTAGTGGTCTCTACCCGTTAGTTAACCACCTAGGTAATTCCATGACCCTAGTGCCTTTCTTTATATTAATTAAAACATAGAAAGTATCTCTTTAGCATAGTTTTAGCCTTAATCCGTAGTTGATAATAGTAGTTGTTACAAGAAAACTCAAATATATTAGGAGTGCAATTAGAAGCACAAACATAATTCTAAGCTAAGCAGACATTTCAACTCCTTCACTAGCTCCATGTGGAAATTGACCCCGAAACCACTATTCCGGTAAAAGCTGTTAGCGACCCGCTCTTCTTACATTGGTGTAGTGTTGAGTCGGAAGCAATCAACGGTCGTCAGTCATCTTCTATTAATGACTTCACTGAGGGTTTGTTTTTGCTTTTGTAGCCGAGAGAATGCCTCCCCCGCTAGTTATCGATATACGCGAGTGGGTGAGCTCAATTCTCCCTCACACGATAGAGATTCGTGAGTGAGTGCCTTTCCATGAGAAGTTTGGACGCAAGCCTCTTATTAGGGAGTTGGATTGTTGTGGTTTTGATTTGTTCTCTGCTTCACACATTCTTTAACCTTGTTGTTATATGATCAAATCACTCCTTATTGACATGTTAGAGAGGACGAGGTCTCCTCCGTTCGTATTCCGTCAAATGGTTTCCCCCACCTGGCCCACACCAAGAGTCACTACAGGCGAGGGCATAGAAAGTCCGGCTGCTCGTCAGATTGCACCGGCGATCGAAGCTGTACGCTTGGAGGTTACTTCTGAAACAGAGACTCCAGTCCCCGCAGTCCGTTCAACGGGTGAACTTCTCGCGCGGTAAAGGAGAGGCCCCGACGAAGAGGAGAAGGGTAGTGTTGGAAGGGATTTTTTAGTCGAAAGACCTCAAGGGGAAACCTCATTTCGACAAAACCCGAAACCGGTGGTGGTGCTATCCTGGATGCAGAGGCGACACCCGTTGCGAGCGTTCAAAAGGCTATTGTGGTGGATGGACGGAGTTCCAACGCCATCGTAGTTGTTCCGAGTAGACCATCATCATCCTGGCTAAACCGTGCCCCTTATTCGGCTGATGATAAGGGCTAAGGCGTCATGGTTGAGGGTTATGAATCCAAATCTGACATTAATCCGGAGAAAATGAGGATTTTTGAGAAGGGCTTCACTTGGACTGAGGTAAATGCGGAAGGGCCTTCCCACATACTCAAAATTCCGTCAGATTTCAACTTGTTGCAGAATACAGTGGATTTGGTGCCACTGTTCGTTATTTTATGCTCAACCTCTGAAAGTGGATATTTTAGGAGGTCAGCGGTTCTGAGTTATCACGCGGTGTGGCGGTGGTGGTCTTAAGGGTGAGTTCCTTTTTGTTTTCTTCATTTTTTGACCATTGTCTTTAATGACTCTTTCTCCTCTATCTTTTATTAGAGTTACATGCTGGAGATCGAGAGCGCTCATAGGGATGAGATGCAGGCCGAGAGTTTTCTTAAAATTGCAGGGAAGTATCGGTAGTATCATAACAGATGCCATGAGATGCGCGAGAATCTTAGAATGAGCATTAGTGCCTAGTCCGCCAGGGAGGAGCTGGAGATACAAGATGAGGAACTGATGCACTCTATCCGCAGATGAAGTGAGCTTGAGAAGATACTTCATGCCAAAGACGAGGATCTCGACGTGGTAAAAGTGGTTGCTGTAGAATGCGAGGAACTTCAGGCGAAGGTGCTATCGTTACAGGATGAACTTGAGCAAAATGGTACTAGAGTCAATGCTTTTAGTGTAGAATGGACGAAGAAGGTTGCCGATCTGGAAAGGAAAGTGGTCGAGTTGGAGGTAGCCGAGGGAGCTCGAGTGTCGGCTTTGGCGGAGGTGGCAGTTCTAGAAGACACTATCCGCATCCTCAAGTCTGAGTTGGAATATGAGAGGGAGACGACTACGCCGAGGGAGGCACGGCTCGTGGAGCGAATTGGTGAACCTGATCGAGATGCTTCATGCTGGGAGACCGAGTTGCAGCTCTTGAAGCCAAGAAGGCACAATTTTTGGCTCAAGCTCCCCACAAGTCTACATCGGATTACTGTTCCCCGCAACCTATACGAGCTATTGGTCCATGACGAGGCCCAACGTGATATATACAAAGGATTGTGGGAGGAGGGGATCGTCCCTGATGCCGCCTTTAAAGATGCTCGGGCGAAAGCACGCGAGGCTTGTACTGCCTGCGGTTCTGACCCTGCGACACCGGAGGCTGGTGATGGCGTTAATATTGAGGATGGGATTCCTTGTGATGATGATGATGATGCTGGGGAGAACGACGGGGAGATGCCACCGATTGAAACTTTGCTGCAGCTCTTATACTTAGTTTATTTTGTTGTTTGTTTTTAGTTTTTTTGAGGGCTTGTTTTGTCCTTTTTGTAAGGTGCATTGTTGCTCACTTACATTTGAATCAAATAGTTTCTCTACCTTTGTTTGTGTAGATTTTGACTTTCTTTCTCTTTCTTTTCCTTTTTTTATTGTTTCTTTCTTGGGGAGAAGATATTTGGATTTCTTTATAATAAGTTCCTGATCTTTTGATTGTAACTTTTAAGGAGGGCGGATCTAGTTTTCTTGATCCGGGCAAGGTCGGACCTCATTGTGTGAGTTTGAATGAAGTTACTTTGGATCTGCAAGTTCGGGCAAGGTTGACTTCTGACTTGCCAACTTGGGCGAATCAACCCTTATTTGTATATTTGAACGAGGTCGAATGTAGACTTGGCAGCTTGGGCAAAGTCATTTTTGACTTGTATATTCGAGTGGGATCAAATTTAGACTTACCTATTTGGGCGAAGTCAATTTTACCATATATATTTGAACGAGGTCGAATTTGGAGTTGCTGACTTGGGCAAAGTTATTTTTTGACTTATATACTGGAACGAGGTCGAATTTGGAGTTGCTGACTTAGGCGAAGTCAATTTTGACTTATATATTCAATGAGGTTGAATTTGGAGTTTCCGTCTTGGGCGACGTCAATATTTGACTTATATATTTTAAAGAGGTCGAACTTAGACTTACCCATTTTGGAAAAGTCAATTTCTTCCTGATGAGTTCGACGATGGCGGGGGAGAGCTCATGTGCGATAGAACTTTGTCCCATTATGAGTTCGACGGGGTCAAACTTTGATTTGTTGATTCGGGTGGACGAAATTTTTCTTCCACATAGCGAGGGCCGACGGCCGTAAGGGTGTGAATTTTGAGCTGGATCAAAACTGTAACCCATTGTAAGTTCGAGCGAGGTCAAACTTTCCTTTTATATGTCGATGGCCGATTGCCGTAAGGGTTTTAACTCGAGCGAGGTTGAATTGTAATCTATTGGGAGTTCGAGCGAGGTCGAGCTTTCCTTTTATTTGATGATGTGTGGGTTTGGAGGGATAGTGAGATTTGTCCGTTGTATTACTTTTATTGGATATCATTACTTGTTACTGCATTGTTTGTGCGGGCATCAGGGTGAGTCCTGATTTGCTTAACTTTGCTTTCATTGGAGAGTGTCGTGCATCGTTGCATAGTTTGTATATGTTGGTGGAGTCACAATTTACCTGGTCCCTTTGTTGCTCGGCCTGAAAAGGTTGTTGGCGAGACGGACGATGGACTTATTGTTCGGGTTGCTAGGCACTAGGCTTTTCGAGCCCATGCTTTGCTAGTTAGGGAGACTGTACGTTTCATGGACCCGTTGCTCAGTCCTCGGTTCCGGAGATTGTTTCTTAGTAAAATTGGCTTGTTCTAGGTTGTTTCTATTATTTATTATACAGTATGGCACATATGGCTTTTCTCGGTGGTTGCTTGCGAGATGGCATGGTACGGAACATTTTCCCGTTATGTCTGGTGGCCTTCGTTCCTTGTTTGCGTACCTGTGAGAATGCTCGTGTTCTTGCTTTTCCTCGTGCTCGAATGGTGGTTCCATATTTGGCAGTTGTGTTTGGCTTCGTTGTTAGTCGCATCTAGGCTTCTCGTGGGCTGGACGTACTTCGGCCCCTAGGATCTCGAGCCCGAGTCCCAATCATATCCTGTATGATATGCGCAAACAACAAGGGGAAACATGTAATTCTTATTCATAAATCACACAACACATGTGGGTACAAAAATAAGGTAGGATACACTCGTTATTTCAAAGAGTCACAACAGGCTATTGTCCCTTCCTAAGAGGTGGGAGTACAGGCCGGTATACAAGGTAAATACATCAAATAGGATTGCGGTCCTTCTAAGTGCGTAGAGATCGTGATCATACTTTAAACCTACATGTGATGTGCCAAACCTATCGCTACAAATGAGGCGTGGATTTTTCATGCACATCAGTCATCATTTCAATTTCATGTAGAGATCGGACCCAGATTGGTTTGGTTATATCAAAAGATTATCTATCACTTTTTCGAGTTGGTGTTTATACTGAAAGAGATCGGACCCAGATTGGTTTGATAATTAACTCTAGATCAAAGCATGCTAAACACGAGAATTGAATATAATCAAGCTTGTATAACTCTTCCTAAGATTATTAAAAGACATCAAACATAAATGATAAGCTTACATCATTAATGTATTGTTTCGTAATGTAAGAACGAATAAGGAAAAGAAGGAATACCATTGATAACTATGAGATATATTTTTATAATTCAGCAATGACGATTACAATGAATTGCAACCAAAATCTAAGCTTTTGCTCTGTTGCTAGTTATCTTCTTCTTTTCTTTTATCCCTCTCTCTCTCTCTCTCTCTCCTGAGGGAGTCAATCCTCTTTTCTTGCCTTCTTACCTCCTATATATATTACAAATATTCTCCTTTGTCCAACAGTTTTTAGCCAGAATATCCTCTCTCTTGATTATACTTTTCATCGCTCCCCTCAAGTACTATGGCATATGTTTTGCCGTATAAGTTTTCTGATGGTTCGATCTTGGCAGTGGTTGAGATACTCATCGTTATTATGATTTGTGGGTACACCATTGCTTAGTCGACCTCTTACCGTTTCTCTTAGCACTAATCCACATGTGGTCAGATTTTAACTCATACAATATCGACATTAAGATTCTAATTCCAGTAACCATACGTCCCCTAAATAAAATTATAAGCTAAGACTAAGTACCGAGAAAGTGGGGAATATTTAGTCTCGAGTAGGGTCTTCCATATGTTTAGTGTTTGAGTTCCAATTGAGCAGCTTTGATCTTTACCTGATCTAGGGATGACATCCACTGATCTTTCCACCAGCTTAGGTAAATCCGCACTTAATGTTTATATTAAGCCATGTTACTCGTTTCCACCCATTTCTCACCCCTTGTCTTCAACCTTTTTCTCCCTTTCACCCGCCTCTCCTCTTCCACTAGCTTAATTATTTAATATTCCTATATGATATATATACTAAATCACTAAATATATGGCATATATTATTTATACATATATGTATTCTCATCTTTAATTTTGAATTACTAAAGTTAAATTTCCTGAATATTATGAATACGGCATGTTAAGAAGAGCAACCCTAAGTGGTAGACTAGAAAATCTTACAAACAATTTAATTCCATACTACTCTAGGAAATACTCCAAAAGTCCACATAAAGTTTCATTTTTTATTGTTACCTATTGTATCATACTGCTACTTTAAATAACATATATGTTTTTATTATTACTTTAATTTTATTCTATCGTATCGTTAAATCCATCGTTACGTCACGATAAAATGTGCCACTTTATGGAATGATAAATTTGATGTGGTAGAGTCATTTCCTTGCTTTTTTCCCCTCTCATCTTACCCTCTCTTATTATTAAATAATTATATTTTATCCTTTATCTTATTTTTATATAATAATTCTATTTTATATCCTTTTTTTCTTTGTATTATTACAAGTTTATTCTTCATATTGTTAGTGCATGACATCATGAAATGACGGTAAACGATACAATCTATTCAAACGTTATATTCATCAAACAATACAATACAATGCAGTACTGTATGAGGTAAAATTGGTTGATAATACAAGGTCAAATGGTAAAATGACACGTGGAATTGAAGATACACAAAAGATGAATTAGGAAACAACTGATACCCGATGCAATGTGTGACTGGTACCAGGCGAATTCCGAAGGAAACATAGTTGGCGGTAGAAGTTCAAATATTCGACATTGGGTAACATTCAATGAGCAGCCATTGCAAGGAATGTTTGGTAGCATTCAATGACCAACCGTTACAAAGAATATTTGCATTAAAAGCATGTCATTATATATTCTTCAATGACACTTTTATTCTTATGTAAAAGGAGCTTGATCCTAGGATCTTGCTTTCCTAGGCACAACTATAAATAGCGGGTGAACATCCATTATAGGGGGAATGAAACATTTTTGCATGTTAAAATTGTACTTCACGATTCTGTGCTCAATCAAAATATTACCATTGCTCTGTTATTATCATTGTTCATGCTTCAGGAAAGCTCGACTCAGACTTGGGTTTGTTATTTCCTTTATTTTTAATTGTTAATATTATTTATTTATCATTTTTGGATAAATTGATTTGCTTGTCCATAAACCACAATACTGTCACGGCCCAAATTTTCCACTATCGGGATCGTGATGGTGCCTAATATCACACTTGCTAGGCAAGCCAATGTTAGAGTATTACTAACTAATTTCCTTTATGATTTAGTAATTAAAAGTAAACAAGTAAAAACAAATGATCAGAATTGCGAAAGAAAACAATTGCTAATGTAAGCAAACAACTACTTTGTTTAAAAACAATTACCAGAATTATTACTACTACTACCTAGAATCCGGTGTCACAATTCACAATTATACTTTGATTTTCTACAAATATTGGTCTGAAAGAAATTACATCTGCTTTTGAAATAAATAAAAATAGAAATGTAGAAATGTAGAAAGGTATAAAGGGGTATAGAGCGGGACGCCAGGGCCCTCAGATGGAAAAAGGATTACCTTGGGTCTCCAAACTATGAACCTGTAACCAATCTCTCAATCAGCCACGGCCTTCTCCGAAATCTGCACAGAAAGTACACAGTGCAATATCAGTACCATCGATCCCATGTACTGGTAAGTACCGATCCTAACCTCGACAAAGTAGTAACACGGCTACGGTGGGGCAGTTACAATATAACCTCCATACAATATGTAGTAAAGAGCAAAAGAAGTGCAAGACAAAATAAAGCAGTAACTTGCAACAAAAATAAATACGGAACATAAATATCTTATCAGTACCCAGCTATAATTAATCCTTAAGTGAGATATAAAACTATAGAATGACTTCACAGCAGATGAAGGAACATATACAATAAACTTATGCGCCGCACATCCTGATCCCACCATATAATTAGTAACAATATGAACATTCACTCGTATAACTCCATATCAATCCACCCTTATTCCTCATGTTGCGGCGTGCAACCCGATCCCACAGTACAATAGTAATTCACCCTTATTACTTCTCAATATATCACTCTTATTCCTTCTATTGCGGCACGCAATCCGATCCTACCATATGATAAAGTTTCATCCTTATTCCTTATGTTGCGGCGTGAAACTCGATCCTACCATATCAACACCAATCACACAATAAGAACAGAAATTTTACAATTTGGCTCAAAACTCCCCATGGTATTTAACCTCAACTAACACAAACGGAAAATGGTAAAATTATAAAACTTCACTCGAATTATACTACTCAGCGAAACCAATTCAAAGATACCAATAAACACTGATATCCAACTTAATCCAACAATATGAATCAATGAAACCACGTAATATCCAATACGTTTAACAACGAAAACAATATCCAACAAGTAGCTACTAATCAAGAAACTATCGATAAAATAGGTAGCAATTAAGATAGGGAGGGAACGAATTTCGTCACCTCACCTATACGCCATACACATGAATTTTCACATAGCAATCAAGTCGGGATCCCTAATCCATCGAGTCAAAGTTAGACAAAACACTTACCTCAACACAAAGAAAAATTACCGTTTTCCTTTAGTTTTCACCTCTGTACCACTCGTATCTAGTCATAATTATCTTAATAACATCAATTATCACTAAATTATCAATTCCAATACATAATTATAAGGTTTCCAATATTTCCCCCAAAAAGTAAAAATTGACCCCGATCCGCTTGGTCAAAACTCGTGGTACCAACCAAAACTCATTCACCCCAGCCCAAATATGTAGTTAGTTCCAAATCCGACCCCAACTCAAGGTCTAAATCCCAAAATATGCAATATGCCCAATTCTAATTTTCTACCCTTAAAGAACAATATTTAGGACTAGAAATTCATTGGGTGCTGATAGAAGTTTAAGAGAATGAATTAAAGAACAAAAACCTATTATTTGGTGTTGAATCCTCTCTCCAAAATTACTCCTAGGTAGAGTTCAAATGAAAGAGTTGTGAAATTTATGAAAAATCCCGTGTTGGTTATGTTTTTCAATACACAGGCATTAGACCTTCTTCGCGTTCGAGAAGGGTCTAGTACGATCGCAAAGCAGCAACTCTAGTAGCCTTTGCATTCGTGAGATACTCTTTGCATTTGCAAAGTATTATTCCCACCAGCCTCAGCGTTTGCGAGCCATGTGCCGCATTTGCGAAAAGTATAATTCCCCTCCTTAGGTCCCAATGCTTCACGTTCGTGGTAGCCTGGTCGCGTTCGCGAAGGGTAATGCCCCCAACCCTCCACATTTACGACCAGTCCTTAGCGTTCGCATAGAAGAAAGTCTTCCTCACACAAGTTTACGCTTGCATTCGCACGAGAAGCTTCGTGAACGTGAAGAAGGAAACCAGCAAGTGCTGAAGCTGCAGAAAACCAGAATTTTCCTGAATCCAAAACATCCCGAAGCCTATCTGAAACTAAACATGCACACAACTCTAAAAATATCATACAAACTTGCTCGCATAATCAAATCTTCAAATTAACACCTACAACTACGAATCTAGTACCAAATTGCATGAAATTTTCTAGAAAGTTTTAAAACTTCTATTTTCTCAACGGAAGGTCCGAATCATGTCAAATCAGTTTTGTTTCATACCAAATTTCACAAATAGGAAATAAATACCATAACGGACCTGTACCAGGCTCCGAACTAAAGTATGGACCCGATACTAACCAGATCAAACATCACCAAAAATTCGTTAAACCATTATAATTTCAGTCTTACAATTTTTTCAAAAGATCATTTCTCGTGTTAAGGATCTCGGAATTTGATTCCGGGCATACGCCCATGTACCATATTTTTCTACGGACCCATCGAGACCGTCAAAACATGGATCCGGGCTCGTTTACTCAAAATGTTGACTGAAGTAAACTAAAATTCACTTTTTAGGCCAAACATTATTATTTTATCAAGTTTCCACATAAAACCTTTTTGAAAATACGTCCGGACTTTGCATGCAAATTGAAGAAAGATAAAATGTGATTTTAACTTGAAAAACGAAATCGAGTTGTAAAACATAAGATGACCTTTTGGGTCATCGCATTCTCCACCTGTAAAACAACGGTTCATCCATGAAAGTACATAGAAAAATACCTGAGCCGATAAAAAGGTAGGGATATCTGCTCCGCATATCGGACTCAGACTCCCAGGTAACTGCCCCGATAGGCTGACCTTTCCACTGGTCTAAAATGGCTACCGGCTCTTCCTTGTAGGTCAATCCTTGTACAACCAGACAATGCTATAATCCAACACGTGGGATACATCGCCATGATACTTTCAAAGCATGGACACATGAAACACTGGATGTACCGCTGATAAACCTGGAGGCAACGCAACTCTGTGGGAAACCTCTACCACTCGCTCAAGGATCTACTAAAGCCCGATATATCTTGGGCTTAGCTTTCCCTTCTTTCTAAACCTCATTACTCCCTTCATGGGCGACACTCGAAGCAACACTCTCTCTCCAACCATGAATGCTATTACACGAACCTTACAATCGGCATAACGCTTTTTCCTGTATTGAGCTGTACGAAGTTTATCCTGAATGATCTTAACCTTATCCAAGGCATCCTGTACCAAATCTATACCCAATAACCGAGCCTCCCCCAGCTCCAACCACCCAACCACCGATCGATACCGTCTACCAAAATAATGTCACATAGGGAGCCGTCTGGATGTTTGAATGATAACTGTTGTTGTAGGAAAACTCCTCTAACTGTAAGAACTTATCCAAAGAACCTTCAAAGTCAATAAGATAGGCGCGGAGCATATCCTCTAAAATCTGAATAATACGCTCAGACTATTCGTCCGTCTGAGGATGAAATGTTGTGTTCAACTCGACCCGTATGCCCAACTCACACTATAGTGTCATCTAGAAGTGCGAGGTAAACTGCGCACCTCGATCGGAAATGATAGACACGGGCATATCGTGAAGATGAACGATCTCACGGATATAAATCTCTGCCAACCGCTTCGAAGAGTAGAAAACTTCCATAGGAATGAAATATGCTGACTTGGTCAGTCTATCCACAATAACCCAAACTGCATCGAACTTCCTCTAAGTCCGTGGGAGTCCAACAACAAAATCCATAGTGATATGCTCCAACTTCCACTCAGGGATCTCAGTCTTCTGAAGAAAACCACCAGATCTTTACTGCTCATACTTTACTTGTTGACAATTTAGACACCGAGCTGCAAATGAAACAATATCATTCTTCATTCTCCTCCATTAATAATGCTATCGCAAGTCCTGATACATCTTGGCGGCACCCAGAAGAATAAAATCTGGGGAACCGTGAGCCTCCTCTAGAATCAACTCACGAATCCCATCCACATTAGGCACACAAATACAGCCATGCATCCTCAAAACTCTATCATCTCCAACCGTAAGTAGCTTGGCATCACTGTTGCCGAACTGTGTCCCTAAAGACAAGAAATTGAGGGCCATCATACTGCCAATCCCTGATGCGCTCAATCAAGCAAGATCGAGCGACTATGCAAGCTAAAACACGGCTGGGCTTAGAATATCCAACCTCACGCACTGATTGGCTAACGCCTGAACATCTAAGGAAAGTGGTATCACACCGATTTGAATGAATGAAGGGCTACCTGATCACGACTTAACGCTACAAGGATGTAGGAAGAGAGGGTCGCTAACAGCTTTTACTCGATTAGCGGTTCGGGGTCAATTTCCACAGGGAGCTAGTGAATGAGTTGGAATGTCTGCTTAGCTTGGAATTATGATTGTGCTTCTAATTGCACTCCTAACATTTTTGGGTTTTCTTTTAACAACTACTATTATCAACTAAGGATTAAGACTAAATTATGCTAAAGAGATATTTTCTAAGTTGTAATTAATATAGAAATGCACTAGGGTCATGACATTACCTAGGTGGTTAACTAACGAATAAAGACTACTAATAGTAGATTGACGATGGGGATTATGATATAACCATTGCACAATTGCACCCACTCCCAGATCTCTCGGTAGAGAGACTGATTTTGCTCAATTGTCTCTCTCGAGACCAATTGGGTAGGCCAATTTGACCAAACAACTAGGGTTCAAGTTGGGTGATTACTCTCTCGAGATTTAACCCGTTAATTGGGACTACCATTTCTCATGGGTCCATCCCAATTCCCTGTTGGGTCAATTTTGGGGTCATAGACTCTCTTTCTCAAGAAGAGTCAAATCCCACTATGCTAGAATCAGTGTTTGCAACCACTAATCCTTGATTAAATCATAAAATTAACCCAAATAACAAACACCTAATATCAATCTATCAATAGATAGTAACACTCATCAATTACCCACACTAGGGTTGAGCCACAACCCTAGTTAATGGGTTTAGCTAGACATAATTGAAAGAAAAAGTAAAGAAATAGAAGAAGAAATGACCATAATAATTAATTACTGAAGTTGAGATACAATAATCTATGGAAGGATTAATGCTAAAGTGCCCAAAATAGGCTAAATCACGGTTCTAACGAGCGCAACCCTTGTTCAGATAATAAAAATTTAATCTAAAAATGGTAAATATTCTACTTATAGTGGGTTGAAAAAAGTGGACAAACTTGCCCCTGCAGGGTCAGTGCGGGCCGCAAAAACATGATTAGGGCCGCACTTAGCTATTTGACTTTTAGTTCTTTCTCTCTGAAGTAACTGGTGCGGACCGCATAATGTTGTGGCGCGGCCACGAGGGGTCAAGTGCGGACCGCACAAAAGTGTTGTGGTGCCGCGTGGCTGAACTTTGTTCGAAACTTCATCTTCTCTAAACTCTTTGGAGTGGACCGCGTGACAAGATGATGTGGCCGCATGAGCTGGACGCGGGATGCGTAAATTCAACCGCGTCCGCGTGGTTTCAGACATGATTCTTTAACTCCCTGAACTCTTCTAGTGTGGCCGCATGCACAGTTGTGCGGTCCACACCAGGCTCTTATTTCCACCACTTCATTGGTCTTTTACACTTAGGCAGGTTTCACTCCGTTTTGAGTTGATCTTTGACATTTTGTCACTTTGTCACTCAAACCTGCAAACAAGCACAACCTGTAAGCATTTTGGGACTATTTTTTAGCAAATTATATTCAAAACATACGCAAGTATGGGCATAAAATATGTTAAAATCCTACTTATCAACTCTCCAAAACTTAAACCTTTGCTTGTCCTCAAGTAAACAAAATAAGACCCACCCTTGAAGGAAACATCCAAGTAATTCCAGCTTATCCTAAGGTAAGCTCAATAAGGATCAAATAAGGATTAACAATTGGCTTAAAAAAAAGGATTAACAATTGCCCTCAATACGAATGCATCATTAACACATTTTAATCTTTGAAAACTTGTGGATCAAGCATGCCACATAATCACCAAGAGTTGACACATTTCATCAAGGAACTTCTCTCAGTTACTTTGGTCATTGTGGAATCTAAACTCACACATCCTCAACTCTCCTTCAGTGAACCTCACCTTTTAGAGTATTGATACAAAAACCGAGGTTGATGGATTTTCACTCATCTCTCTCAAGAAGGTCACAAGTCCGGGCTAAGTACCATATGCTTGCTCCTTTGTATGTATCTACTGTTGTAGGCTCCTGTAAGCTCAAGATCATATAGGGATTTTGTTGAGTCATTGTGAAGTCTTTTGGGTAAGGGTAGGATATGTTTTTGTTCAAGTGGGTTCAATCTTCCGTTAAGCACTTCTTTTGATTCATTTTGGCACACTTTCTTGACCCATTTGAGTATTTCACTTCTTTTCAAGGGGTTAGAGAGACACATTGTCACTATTTCTTATGCAATTTAAAATATTTCTCCTTTGCCTACTTTTTCCATAACTTTTTCACTTCTGATTTATTTGAATCCCCTTTTTGACCTTATTCACATTGGTCTTTCTTTTTGTCGTTTTCTTTTCTTTATTTTTCATTGCCTTCCTTTTCTTTTGCTTTTTGTAACTTTTTACCATATTGCTTCCTTTCTTGTCCCCCCACCTCCCCAAACTTAGACATTTGCCAATTACTCAAGGAAATATTTGGGTGCCAAGAGAGGGTATCAATAAGAACGGGTATAGGCTTTTAGCTTTGGTTCTTGAAAGAAAAAGATTCAAGGCTCAAAAGGGCTAACTAGGGATCATTTCATTGGTAGGTCATGGAATAGTTCAACTTAGCATTTGGATCAAGGAGAGCCTATAATCACTTTTCAAGTCAACTTTTACCTAGGATTTCGCCTCAACAAACATTCAGGGCAAGTTCTAGACCATCGGCTCGAGACATGGACTCACAATTCGAATTCTCACCACACACACTCAAGGATTGCAAAAGACATCAAGTCGAGAGCCCACAACGACCTTAGTTACGATTCAAGCACACAATGGTCCACAATGACCACATTATGATTATTTGGTCTACACAAGAGTATCATGGCCACGACTTTCACCATCCTAAATACAACATAATGTATTTGATCATGGGATCAAAGGCAAATGTACTAGGACCAAGTGAAGCTTTGCCCGAGGTACCCTTAACTACAAAATATGAAAATAAAAAAAGAAAAATAAAAAATGGACTCAAACCCTTAAGAAGGTCTTGATGACATCTATCATTGGGAAGAGCCACCCGGTTCACACAACACTCTACCCTTGGAAAGAACCATGACATTAAGAAAACCAAGGGCATATTGAAAACACCAAAACAAAACAAAAGGCTACGAGCCTATCTACGAAGCTAAAAACAAAAACAAAAATAAAAAACCCAAATGAATATGGACAATAGGTTAGTAGAATATACAATGTGGGATGAATATATAGGGTTAGGACGGTGGGTGGCAACTCAGACCATTTTCCAGTGGTTATGGGGCTCCATCAAGTATCGTTGCTTAGCCCTCTCTCGTTTGCCTTCGTGATGGATGCTCTAACCCGACATATTCAAGGGGATGTGCCATTGTGTATACTATTTGCTCATGACATAGTCTTGATAGACGAGGCGAGGGTCGGTATTATTGAGAGGTTAGAGGTATGGAGAAAGACTCTCGAGTCTAAGGATTTCAAAATAAGCAGATCTAAGACAGAATAACTGGAGTGCAAGTTTAGCACCGAGCCAAGCGAAGTAGGCAGGGACGTGATGATTGGATCTCAAGTCATCGCCAAGAGGGACAATTTCAGATATCTTGGGTCAGTGATTCAGGGGGATAGAGATATTGATGGGGACGTCACTCATCGTATATGAGCGGGGTCATCAAAGTGGAGGATTGCATCAGGAGTCCTGTGTGACAAGAAAGTTCCAAAGAAACTCAAGGGGGAATATTATAGAGTTGTGGTTAGACCTGCCATGTTGTATGGGGCGTAGTGCTGGCCACTGAAGAACTCTCATGTTCAGAGAATGAAGGTTGCGGAGATGAGGATGCTCAGGTGGATGTGCGGGCTCACCAGGTTAGATAAGATTAAGAATGAAGTTATTCGAGGGAAGGTAGGGGTGGCCCCGGTGGATGAGAAGATGCGAGAAGCGAGGCTGAGGTGGTTCGGGCATGTGCATCGGAGAAGTCCTGATGCCCCTGTGAGGAGTTGTGAGCGGCTGGCGATGGTCAGCATACGACGAGGCAGAAGGAGTCCTAAGAGGTATTGGGGAGAGGTGATTAGGCATGACATGGCTAGAATGCAGGTTTTCAAGGACATAGCCCTTGATAGGGAAGTCTGGAGGTCTAGTATCAGGATTGTAGGATAGGGGCTCCTAGAGTTTTTCTTACTCCTCACCCGGGGTTGGGTGAGGCTTGGCAGGGCTATCCAAAGATTTGTGTATTGGATTGTGTCTCCCTTATGGTAGTTATTTATGGTAGTTACTGTATGATATTATTGCATGCTATTTTATTTATGGTTCTTATGTTTAGATAATCATTTACGCTATTTCTACTGGAGTTACTAATGCTCTTTTGTTTTTGTTTTTATTTTCCTTCACTGAGCCGAGGGTCGATTGGAAGCAGCCTCTCTGCCCTTTTGGGTAGGGTAAGGCCCTTCTACTATATTACCCTCCCCAGACCCCACTTTGTGGGGCTATACTGGGTAGTTGTTGTTGTTGTTGGGACGAATATATACATAAAGTAGAAAAGTACCTAAAATGAGAAATTATATACAGACCAACTATCAAATCTAAAGACATAAACTAAGAATCAAATATCTATACAGTTATCCAAGTATCAAATATAAACAGTTTGATACAAACAGTAGGGCGCACCCCCACGAATAAGAGCTGGGATTGTCCCCAATGCCAACTACCAAATAAGCACAAAAAATATCAATAAATAAAAGATATAGAGGGCTCCCTAGGCATGGTCCACATGCATGGGATCCTCTGATAATAACTAGGTCGAGAATCCAAACTAGTGTAAGAATTTGAGAAGAAAAATGTGGAAGCAATAACAATAAGGACTTGAAAAACTAGAATTAAATAGATGAAAATAAAGGATATTGAAAAATTCAGGGAAAGAATTCTAGAACTTCCAAGAACTTTCTATAGCCTTGACAAGATCAAAGAAACAACGTCTTGATTTATGGAAGAAATCAAACGTCTTTACTTAAAAAAGCAAATCTAAACAATAGATTCAGATCTTGACCGCTTTACGAGTAGCTTGAGACAATAATTAGTAACTAGTATTAATCTCCTTCTAAGAATACCACAAAGGAATCAAAGATATCATAAAAGATAAGAAATCTTACTACCTCGAACTGTGAACTAGTAAAGGATGAAAGATAAATCTTAAAGCACAAGTAACAGAGGTTCAAAAGAACTCTCAAAGTATGACATACTTAATCAATAATGTAGTCTTATGAATAATAAGAACTCCCTATTTATAGGAGAGTACTAAGGCATAAAAGTCGTTAAAATTAGGTAGGGTGATTGCTAAGGAATCCAAAGTCATTACAATTAGGTAGGATGATTGCTAAGGCATCGAGAGTCATTATAATTAGGTAGGATGATTACTACGGTATCCAAAGTCATTACAATTAGGTAGGGGGAAGCCAAGACCCTTTGGGGAATATTTGGGCCTTAAAACAACTATTTTGGGCAATTGGTTTGGACTCCAATTGGTCTCCTTTTGTAACACTTCCTTTTGAACCTTTTTAAGCTCATTTTGAGCCCATTTGATGGACTTCAAGGGCTAATTTGGGTGATCCAATCGTCCTCTTCTTGGACTATAATTTGAGCCACCAAATAATTGTAAAACTTAGACAATTCTTCTCCTTTGGGCTTGAGCACTTCCTCCATAGTTAGAAGTTTCTTTATTTCCCATTGAAGTCCAACAACTTTAGCCTGCAATTCTTTATCTTGAGATCTTGTTAATGACCTCATTGGAGCTTCCAAAACTCTCCATATCAGTGATGCTATCTTTCCCCTCTTCTTGAAGAGAATTCATCCCCGAATTCGATCCTACGTCAAACAAAGACAAGTCAGCAACATTGAAAGTAGCACTTGCTTGAAACTCGCCAGGAAGGTCCAGCTTGTAAGCATTGTCTCCAATCCTTTCAAGGACTTGAAATGGGCCATCTCCTCTTAGATGAAGCTTTTACTTCATTTTGGAAGGAAATCTCTCCGTTCTAAAGTGAACCCAAACTAAATCTCAAGGTTTAGAAATAACTTGTTTTCGACCCTTATTCTTTCTCAAATAAGTTTGCTCATTTTTCTTCTCAACTGCAAGCCTTGTTTGCTCATGAATTGTTTTCATCATCTCAGCCTTTGTTCTACCATCAAGATTAGCAATATTATTAGTTGGTAATGGTAATAAATCAAGCGGAGTAAAGGGATTAAAGCCATAAACAATCTCAAAAGGTGACATACCTGTAGAAGAATGGATTGGTTTATTGTAAGAAAATTCAATCATAGATAAGTGATCTTCCTATGAAATTAACTTCCCTTTCAAAACAGCCCTCAAAATTTTTCCTAAGGTTCTATTAACTACTTGAGTTTGTCCATCAGTTTGTGGGTGACAAGATGTAGAAAACAAAACATCACCTATTCCTTTGCCAGAAGCATCACATTCAATTTAAAATGGAGCAGAACATAACTTTTCTTTCAACAAGGTAAAAGTATCGTCTTGTTCTTTTTCCCATTTAAAAATCTTATCCTTTTTAATAACTTCTGTTAAAGGAGAAGCAATGGTGCTAAAGTCTCTCACAAACCTCCTATAAAAACTAGCAAGTCCATGAAAACTCCTAAATTCAGTTACACGCTTGGGTTTAGGCCATTCCTTTATTTCTTTGATTTTCTCTTCATCTACCTAAACTCCCTTAGAACTAACTACAAAACCCAAGGAAATCACACGACCCACACAAAAAGTACACTTTTTAAGATTAGCAAATAAATATTGCTTTCTAAGAACTTCAAAAACTTGTTTTAGGTGTTCTCCGTGCTCCACTAAAGTGTTATAAAAGATCAAGATATCATCAAAGTACACCACAACAAATTCCCATGAAAATCCTTAAAGGTATGATTCACTAATCTCATGAAAGTGCTATGTGCATTAGCCAAGCCAAAAGGCATTAATAACAATTCATAAAACCTATATTTGTTTTTAAAAGTATTTTTCCATTCATCTCCAGGATTCAATCGAATATGATGGTAACCACTTCTTAGATCAATTTTTTAAAAGATTTTGGATCCATGTAATTGATCCAACATGTCATCAAGACGAGGGATAGGATGGTGATACTTTACCGTTATCATGCTGATTTCTCTACAATCCACACACATCCTTTAAGTTCCATCCTTTTTGGGTACAAATAGGACGGGAACAGAGCAAGGGCTCATGCGCTTTTTCACAAAGCCTTTCTCAAGCAACTCCTCAACTTTCCTTTGAAGCTCTTTTGTCTCTTCTGGATTACTCCTATAAGCAGACCTATTTGGGATTTATGATCCAGGCACAAAATCAATTTGATGCTCAATGCCACGTAAAGGTGGCAATCCATTAGGAATATCTTCAGGAAAGAAATCTTCAAAATCTTGCAAAAGAAAAGAAATATTACTTGGCAAAGAAGAAGTTAGTAACTCAGAATTAATCAAAGCTTCTTTGTAAGTAAGTAGTATTACGGGCAACACCTCTTTTCTTGCATTTAAACACTATTTGGCTTTTATATAGAAATTGTCTTTTTTTATTTCCTTAGCCTCTTTTCACTCACCGAGACCTTTTTTGTACTCAAATCCCTTTTTATCTCTTCTCTCAAATTTCTACTCTCTCTCTCTCTCCCCCTCTCTCTCTCTCTCTCGGCCATCTTTTTTTTTCTAATTCTTGGCCACCTTTCTTTTCTTTTTCCTCACGCTCGCTTTTAATCCCTCCCCTTGGTTTTCCCATTGTTTCCCTTAATATCCTTTGATCTTCAAACACTTGAGAAGGAGATAAAGGTGCAAGAGTAAATTTCCTGCCATTTAGTTCAAGAGAATATCTATCTTTCTTCCATCATAAAAAAAATTCCTGTCATACTGTCAAGGACGACCGAGTAATATATGACAACCTTGAATGGGTACTATGTCACAAAGAATATCATCCTCATATCTACTAAAATTAAATGAAATCATGCATTGTTTGTTTACCTTTAGTTCACCACTATATTTTACCATTGGAGTCTATAGGGAGTAGGGTGTTTCATGCATGCAAGTCCCAGTTTTTCCACAAAGGAACTCACCAAGTTAGCACAACTACCACTACAATGATCATAGAACAAGTTTTTCCCTTTATCCCACACCTAGTATGGAATATATTCTCTCTTTGTGCTTTACTATTGCTTCCCAAATTGATAGTGATAATCCTCCTAACTACCCCAACCATTCCATCATTATGTAGTTCTACATCATCTTCATCACTCACCTCTCCCTCTTCTTCTCCCTCACTTTTTTCACTCTCATATCCTTCATCTTCTCTAAGAATGGTGTTTCTTCTACTTGGACATTCATACATCATATGTCCCATTCCTTTACATTTATGACATTGAATAGAACTAGAAGGTGTAAAAGGTTTAGGGTTAAAGGTTTTACCTCCCTCTTTGTTCTCAAATTTACCTTTACCCTTGTCTTCTTAAGGTCTAGAAGAACTCTTCATCTCATTATTTGGCCATGGCATCTTGGAGATGGTGCATGTCCGACCTTTCCACAAGCTAGTCTGCTTTCTTTTATTTTGATTTTATACTTTTACACATAAATCAACTAACTCATATATTGTTACATATTTTTGTAATTTTACTACATCGTCTATTTCCTTATTTAGACCATTTAAAAACCTAGCCATTGTAGCCTCTTCTTCCTCTTTACAATTAGCCTGGATCATTGTTATATCCATAGCCTTAAATTACACATCCACGGACATGGACTCTTGCTTCAATGTTTGAAGACGTTGTTGTAGCTCTCTTTGGAAGTGTGATGACACGAATCTCTTCCTCATCACCCTCTTCATCTCAGCCCAAGTAGAAACTGGTGCTTGTCCTTCTTGCAATCTATCCCTAGTATGCTTTTTCCACCAAATAGCAGCTTAGGCAGAAAACTCAACAACAACTAGTTTATCCGTCTTACCTTCAAAGTAGTTGTGACAATCAAAGATGGCTTCAACCTTTCTCTCCCGATCAAGATACAAGTCTGGATCCCTTGTTCCCTTGAAAGATGGCATCTTCATCTTTATACTTATGTTATCATCTTGTACTCTACCTCTATGGCCCCTCCTATCTCTTCCCACCCTATCAAAATAAATATCATTAAATTCATTTATAAAGTTTTCTTGATTTACAATGGGAGCATGGGGTACATTTCTCCTAACTTGGGGCCTAACATTATTTTCCCTCCTAAGTTCAGCTACTGTATCATTTTGATCAGAAATTGTATCTCTCCTTTCTGCGCGTTGCAAATTCAACCTTTCAAATTGCTGGTGCATAGCTTGAAGGTAAAGTCGTTTCTTGCTTTGATTTTGGCTTCTTGGAGAACCCTTTTTTCATCATAATTACATGGATGCGACAACCTTTATAAACAAAATAAACTGTATCACACAAATTAGCTTCTTTTTTTTCTCTCTGAATAACCTTTGAACAAAATACTTTGTAATTTTATAGTTAAACCTAACTTGTATGAGTTCTTAGTCGTAAAATTCAAATTTTTTGGGGAGACTAATGAAAGAAAAACCAAATCCTAGAACTATTAGTCTTGGTTGAAACAATATGCAAACAAAAAGGGAAGGATATAAATATGTAGATTAGAATGAGTAAGAAAATATAGGATCCCCTCTTGTTGTTTCCTTTGCTAACTTTTGGAAACAAATTAGATACAAAGAATTGTTTTTTCGGAGAATAAGCAATTCTATTTTTTTAAATTGATTTTCGTTCTTTTTTTGTTTTTTTTATTTTGTTTTCTTTTTGTTGCTCTTAGTATTCAAGAAATCCCAAGACTTACCAAGAACGAAATCTTGATAGAACCGCTCAGATACCACTTGATAACGACTAGGTTGGGAATCCAAACTAGTGTAAAAATTTGAGAAGTAAATGTGGACGCAATAAGTAAAAGGAATTAAACAACTAGAATTAAATAGATGAAAATAAAGGAAATGTACAAATTCAGAGAAAGAATTCCTAGAACTTCCAAGAACGCAAGTTCTATAGCCTTGATAGATCAAATTAACAACGTCTTGATTTATGGAAGAAATCAAATGCCTTTACTTAAAAAGCAAATAAAAACAATAGATTCGGATCTTTACCGCTTTACAAGTAACTTGAGACAATAATTAATTACTAGTATTAATCGCCTTCTAAGAATACCACAAAGGAATCAAAGATATCATAAAAAAGAAGAAATCTTACTATCTTGAACTATGAACTACTAAAGGTTGAAAGATAAATCTCAAAGCACAAGTAACAAAGGTTCAAAAGAACTCTCAAAGTATGATATAATAAATCAACAATGTAGTATTATGAATTAGAAGAACTCCCTATTTATAGGAGAGTGCTAAGGCATAAAATTCCTTAAAATTAGGTAGGGTAATTGCTAAGGCATTCAAAGTCATTACAATTAGTTAGGATGATTGCTAAGGCATCCAAAGTCATTTCAATTAGGTAGGATGATTGCTAAGGTATCCAAAGTTACTACAATTAGGTAGGGGCGGCCCCGACCCTTTGGGGCATATTTGGGCCTTAAAACAACTATTTTGGGAAATTGGTTTGGACTCCAATTGGGCTCCTATTGTAACACTTCCTTTTGGACCTCTTTTAAGCTCATTTTGAGCCCATTTGATAGAATTCATGGGATGATTTGGGTGATCGAAGCGTCCTCTTATTGGACTACAATTTAAGCCACCAAATAATTGTAAAACTTAGACAATTCTTCTCCTTTGGGATTCAGCACTTCCTATATAGTTAGAAGCTTCTTTATTTCCCATTGAAGTCCAGCAACCTTAGTCTGCAATTCTTTAGCTTGAGATCTTGTAAATGGCCTTTTAGGAGCTTCCAAAACTCTATCATTATCAGTGATGCTATCATCCTCAGTGGTCCCCTGATCCTCGTGGGCGAGAACCTTAACTGGTTCTCGGCCTCCTGGCTCTCGGTTGCTGGGACTGGGGCCTGAACCTGGACTGCCTGAGTGCTGGGTGCATCACCGAAGGGAATCTCCTGGGTCTCAGCAAGCTCTATCACTACACCGTCAGTGTTGGGCAGCTTACCCCTTCTTGCTCGGGTGCCTAGGTGCCTGCGTCTACTGTGGCTCTGGTACTGCTGCTGCTGGAGGTGCTGACTCCTCAAATAGCAAGTCTAATGGTAGCTCATATGCCAATAGCTTGTCAAAATTTGTTCTGAGAACCTTCACTGATCCATTGATGCCCTAGACTTTCTCATCTTCTTGTGCTCTTTGGAAAGATCTTTCATAGACTTGCCCTATGCATCTATAGCCTTAGTCAAGGAATGCTGAGTTGCTATAATCTTCACCGGGTTGGCCATGAGCTTCTTCAATGTTTCCTCAATAAACTGAGGAATTTGGACAGTGGCTGGTGCAGATTAGGCCGCAACTGAAGTGGCCAATATGAACATCTTGGATGTTGAAACTGGCATCCAGTTGTTCAAACTGGACAAGGTCTTTGCTAACTGTTGTGCTGTCGAAAGGGTTGGATCGGGAAGAAGGGGCTGTTGGGCCAGCTGAAGAATTGGGTCCCGCATAGGAAGATGGCAAATCCTAAACAATCGTAGCAACTGGGATAGATGGTTCAACAGTGGACTCTACCGCAATTGGTTCCTCAGACTGGCCAGTCGGCGTAGAGGTGGATGCTTTGTGTTTCTTGTCCCACTTTTGGTTGTTCGGCCCCTGAATACTAAACCAAGAGAATGGGGACACCGGTTGAACTTTGACATCATAGGGCTTTTTCTTCACCCTGGCATCCTTGAAGTACTTGGTAAGAGTATTTGGGCAAGGATAGTTCCGGTCAGTGTCGATACCTATCGAAGTGATCACCTTGTACATCACATTCCCCACATTGATGGAGAAACCCTCCATGATAGAGGCAATCATCATAGCACGGGGGGGGGGGGGGGGGTGAGATAGTCTTGTCATGAGACGTGGGGTCAAGCATGTTGCAAACAAACGTCATCCACCCTCTAGACTCAAAGTTCAAATTCTTTCTCAAAATGTTGACCCCCACCTGTATCCAATCCGGAATAGTACCCGGATGAGCCAAGTATTCCGCCAAACATGGATGAACCTCCTCTTTCAACTCCAACTTCTCTATGTATTGGGACTCGTCCTCATCATCAAAACCCAAATATTCATTTAACGCTTCTCCAGAAAACATGATGTTCTTGTCTCGCACTTTTGTTGAAATTGAACCCTCTTTGGTGTGGGCCACATTGCAATAGAACTCTTTAACCATGTGCTCATTGGCATCCTCCACATCATCTTGAAAGAAATCCACCCGACTCTGGTATGAAACTGTTCGTGAAGTCGGGGGAGTATGGGCAATAAGTCTCGGGTGACTATTCTTCTCCCTGCAATCACCTTCTCTTTGGCCCACATCTCTCTAAAATTTTTGGAGGCCACTAGGCTCACAATATAGTCCTGCCACACCTAGGTCTTTATTGTTCTTTCAATACCACCAACACTCGGCACACCGCTATCCAGGACCTCATCATCACTGTTGGCTCCATCTGCTGCACTCTCCCCAGATATTGAAGTTGTGGGGGAGGTGGAGTATTTGCTGCTACCTGTTGTTGAGCCATCAGACGACTCAGACTATGTAGTAAGTGGAGCTCGGGCTGGGACTGATGGGGCTTGCCCCGAATCTGCTTAGAGGTCCTGAGAGGGGAGGTACTCACTCCCTGACTATTCCTCGTCACTCATAACATGTTTCCTTGTCTTTAGTTTTGTCGGTGAGTGAGTTTGGTCAGTTTTTGCTTTTCTTCCCCAGGAGGGGTCACCTCATCCGGGTTGTTTGGCGCCTCGTCCTTTTTGTTTAACCATTTTGTGCAAAAAACACATCTAGAATTATTAGTGTAGGCACATGCAGAGTAATAGGTGACAAATATAGCAGCAGAACAACAGATGAACAATTGCAAAATAATGACTCAGAACAGGCCGCCGCGGACTGTGTGAACTGTGGCGCGGCCGCATAGGAAGCACCGCGGCCCACGTGACCACAACCGTGGACTACACTGAACTCTTAACCAGAAGTCCTCTTCTATGAATCCCACCAATGCAGGCGAGTAGAAATGGGGCGTGATCACGTGGGCCCAGGATGTGGCGCATCAGGGCCATGCGTACCGCGTAAATAAGACCGCGGTCGTGCTGAGTCAAAAATCAGGAACGAGACTAGGGTTTTACACACTTTGCTCATTTTGTTTAATTTTTACATCCTAATGTTTCCCTACTCGATTACCCACCTTATAAAAACATAACCAGCATTCAAGAACAATAACTACACTAACCCTAACATTAAATCAAGCAAAAACTGAATACAAAAAAGTTAAGGCTATTGACAAGTAACAGAAAAATGAAATTGATACTAAGTATTGATTAATGTGAGAACTTGTTACCATGAATATGAAAGAATATACTCTTCATGTGTGCACAAAAGATGGTCTCGGGTGATCAGTGAAATTTTTAGGGCTCTGGAATGCAATTTGGCGAAGTGTTGTAAATGAATCCCTAAGTCCCTATTTATAGAAAATGATTGGGGACCGTTTACTTACCCTTCAGCGCGGCCGCGTAACCTGACTGCGGACCACGCTGGGTCTTACCAGGCACCTGTTGCAAATAGAAGCTCACGCGGGCCACACAAAAGTAGACGCATCTGCGTGAAACCAATGCAGACCGCTCAATCATGATCGCGTCCGCGTGGTTCTGTTTCAGAGACTAGTCACTTTCAGGATATGCCGGAGAGGACCGCACAAATCTTACCGCATTCGCACTGGCATTCTTCAGAGACTGTGCACTTTTTTGCACTTTATTTTGCACTGGTTCAACACAAGTCTTGCAACATCTCACAAACAATTAGCTCAAAAATCCTAATCTACAACTAAAATCAAAGAGAAAGAAAATGACATGGGTTGCCTCCCAAGAAGCGCCTGATTAAACGTCGCGGCACGACGCATGTTACCATCAATATCACTTCAAATGTATGAGTGCCACTTAAACATTCCCAAATAATGCTTGACACGATCCCCATTGACCCAAAAAAGTTCACCATTTTTGTTCTTGAGATCAATAGCATCAAATGGGGTTACACCAACAACTTCAAATGGACCACTCCACTTAGACTTGAGTTTTGGGGGAATATCCTAAACCAAGAGTTGAAAAGAAGAACCACGTCACCAACCTTGAATTCCTTTCCCCGGGCATATTTGTCGTGAAGGTACTTCATCTTGTCCTTATATAAGGACGAGCTGGAGTAGGCATGAAATCTAAACTCGTCAAGCTCATTGAGTTGGTCAACTCAGAGATTTTCTGCAACAACCCATATCAAGTTCAACTTTCACAAGGCCCACATATCCTTATGTTCCAATTCCATCGGAAGATGACAAGCCTTCCCAAACTCCAAGTGGTATTATGACATACCAATTTGGGTATTGAAAGCCGTCCGGTAGGCCCATAGAGTATCATCCAATATTCTCGACCAATCGTTCCTATTAGCATTGACAGTTTTAGACAAGATACTCCTAATCTCTTGATTAGAAACTTCAACTTGGAGACTCAATTACGGATGATATGGGGTGGTCACCTTGTGATTTAATCCATACTTGAAAAGTAACAAAATCAAAGGCTCGGCTACAAAAGTGCGACCCACCATCACTAATTGATAGCACGTGGAGTGAAAAACCTTGTGAAGATACACTTTTTAAGAAATGCCACCATACTTCGGACCTCATTGTTGGGCAACGCCACATGTTCGACCCATTTTGATACATAATAAACTGCCGCCAAGATATAGTTGTTCCCACAGGGACTCACGAACGGACCCATAAAGTCGATACCCCAAACATAAAAAATACCAACCTTTAGAATTGTGTTAATGGGCATCTCATCCTTTTTATAAATCCCACCGGCTCGTTGGCATTCATCACATCTCTTGACAAAGTCACTGGCATATTTGAACAAAGAAGGCCAATAGAATCCGCAACTAAGCACCTTAGAAGCCATCCTCGCCACGCCATGATGGCCACTTAGGGCGAAGAGTGACAAGCTTACAAAATACTCAATTGTTCTTCTTCGAGGACACATCGGCGAATTACACCATCGATGCAAATCTTGAAAAGATACGGCTCATCCCAATAGTAATCCAAGCAATCCCTCTTGAGCTTCTTTCTTTGGTTAGAAGAGAGCTCATACTAGACTAAACCAATAACAAGATAGTTGGCAATGTCGGCAAACCAGGACATGTAATGTGTTGAAATCACGAGGAGTTTTTCATCCATAAACGCATCATTAATCTCAAGTCCGTCACAAGGCCTCCCTTACTCCTTCAAATGAGACAAGTGGTACGCCACTTGGTTTTCACTCCCTTTACGATCTACATCTTCCAAATAAAATTCCTGAAGAAGTAGTGCCCATCTCATTAATCTCGCCTTAGAATCTTTCTTGGTCATCAAGTACCTAAGAGCGACATGATCGGTATTGATAATCACTTCCCCCCCCCCCCCCATAAGGTACTGTTGAAAATTTTCCATGGCAAAAACAATAGCTAGCAATTCCTTCTCGGTGACCGTGTAATTCCTTTGATCTTTGTTCATTGTTGATTCTTTGGCCCAAGACCGCCCCCACTGCAACATCACGAGCGTCGCACAAGAGCTCGAAAGGCAAGCTCCAATTCAGTGGGTTAATGATGGGGGTAGTAGTCAACGTGTGCTTTAGAAGCTCGAAAGCCTTCATACATTTCTCATCAAATACATACTTGACATCTTTCTCTAGCAATTTGCACAACGGGTTAACTACTTTAGAAAAGTCTTTGATGAATCTTCGGTAGAAACCCACGTGCCCAAGAAAACTCCTCACCCCTTTGATAGAAGTAGGGGGAGGAAGCCTCGAAATCACCTTGATGTTTGCCTTGTCAACTTCAATACCTCTCTTCGAAATCTTGTGACCCAACCCTCTTCTACCATAAAATGGCATTTCCCCCAATTGAGAACTAATTTTGTGTCTTCACATCGGGCCAACACTCGATCAAAGTTTTGCAAGAATTCTCTAAAAGAGTCCACAACCACACTAAAATCATCCATGAAGACCTCCATTATATCTTTCACCAAGTGAAAATTGTGATCATACATTGTTGGAAGGTCGTCGGTGCATTACACAATCCAAACATTCAAGAGAAAGAGAATGTACCATAAGGACAAGTGAAAGTAGTTTTTTCTTGGTCTTCTGGGGCAATGAGAATTTGATTGTACCATGAGTACCCATCCAAAAAGCAATAGAAAGCCCGGCCCGCAAGACGATCAAGCGTTTGGTGAAGGAATGGCAATTTGAAATGATCTTTTCTAGTCACCTTGTCGAGCTTCCAGTAGTCCATACACACTCTCCAACCTGTCACAATACGAGTAGGAATAAGCTCATTGTTGTCATTGGCCACCACCGTCATTCCACCCTTCTTCCGTACACATTGCACCGGAAAAGTCCAAGTACTGGCAGAAATGAGATACACCACACCGGCGTCAAGCCACTTGATAATTTACTTCTTGACCACTTTTTGCATAGCTTCATCGAGTCTCCTTTGATGTTCAAGTGATGGCCTCGCATCCTCCTCCAATATGATATTATGCATGTAAAACGCGAGGCTTATACCTTGAATATCGGCAAATGTCCATCCAGTCGCCCACTTGTACTTTTGTAGAACTGCCAAAGTGGCGTCAACCTGCACGTTAGTAAAACAAGACGAAAGAATAACAGGAAAAGTGAAATTAGGGCCCAAGAATTCATACCTGAGGTGAGGAGGAAGTGGTTTCAACTCCAAAACTGGTGGCTCCTCAATAAATGGATTGGTTGGTGGAGTTTTGCGATTTTCAAGATCCAAGGATAACTTCCTAGGCTCATAAGAATAGGAGCCCATGCCATGCAATGCATTTACACACTCCACTCTTCCGACATCATCATCAATATCCATATTCAAAAGCACAGCCTCAAGTGCGTCATCAATATTAATCATTGCGCTTGTGTCATCCACTACCACCGCCGTGATAATGTTAACAAATGAGCACACCTCGGTGCTATTTGGTTGCCTCACAGATTTGTATACGTGGAACTCCACCTTTTCATCACCAACATGGAAGATCAAATCTCCCGCTTCAAAATCAATCAAAGCCTTCCCCGTAGCTAGGAAAGGTCTTCAAAGAATAATAAGTACTTCAAAGTCCACCAAGCAATCCAATATGATGAAGTTGGATGGCAATATGAATTTATCAACACGAACAAGGCTATCATCAATTATCCCCAAGGGCTACTTTATTGACCGATCCGCCATTTGAAGCCTCGTTGAAGTTTAACGAGGTTGTTTGATTCCCAAGGTCTTGAAGAACGAATATGGAATTAGGATGATACTCGCCCCCTAATCACAAAGGGCTTTTGCAATGTCGGCGCTTCCAATGGTACATTTATAGAGAATGCTCTAGGATCCTCAAGCTTCGGAGCCATGGAATTTAAAATTGAACTCACTTGATGCATCATCTTTATTGTCTGAGAGTCCATTGATCTCTTTTTCGTCACCAAATCATTCATGAACCTTGCGTACCTCGGCATTTGCTCGAGTGCCTCCACCAAAGGCACATTGATAGTCAAACTCTTCATGATCTCATTTAAGGATATGGTGGAGGAGGCCTAGGTAAGGGTGCCTTGGCTTTGGGTACCACCGGTTTTGGCATATCAATCATGTGTTCCCTAGACGGGTTCACGGACTCTTGGGTCTCCTCCTCACCCTCATCAATTTCAGTTCTCACATAGTTGATCACATTTGGTTCAATTGCACATCCAAGTTACAGATATAAGTGTTATGAGAGGCCAATTTAGATTGGATTTCTTGGTTCTTTTTCATCATTTGCTTGAACATGTTTTCAATCAGACCTATGTCATGACCCGAAGAATTAGACCTTTGAGATTGACACGGAGGCAGGTTGTTCGGTTGTTGATACATCGGGGGCCTTTGAAAGCCTTGCCCCCGATTACCATGACAACCAATGTTATTTCAACCACCTTGCCCATTGTTGTTTTTCCAATTGTTGTTGTTGTTCTCGTTCAAATTCCCTTGATTACCCGAATTGTTGGTCCCTTAATTTCCTCATTGGTTGTTATTATTGTTCCAATTACCACCTTTTTGATTGCCTCAATTTCCTTGGGGCCTCCATTGGTTCGATGTGTTATCTCGGTTGCCTTGGCAATTATTGACATATTGAACCTCCTCGCTTTCATCATCGTAGCACTCATTCGAAAAACAATTTCCATCAACAAAGTTGTCACAATATCCTTGAGATTGTTTCCTTCTTTTCATCATATTCACTGCTTCCATGGCATTAAATTGGTGCGGGCTTTGTACTTGTTGTAATTGCGCCTTCTCTAATAAATTCATTGTTGTTGTGAGCTTGACAATGGCTTGCCGAGGTCATGTAACTCCTTATGCCAATGTATGACAGTAGGATCACCTTGAGGAACACTTTCCTGACTTTGCCATGCTGAAGAACTATCAGCCATCTCGTCTAAGACATCACAAGCTTCATTGTACGAAAGCTTCATAAAGTTTTCACCGGCCAATCCAATTGATTTACAATACATTGGTTTGTTGTATTTATGCCCTGATAGAACGTCTGTTGAATCATCATATCGTTCATGTCATTGTTTCGGCACTCTTTCACAATAGTCCTAAATCTCTCCCATATTTCGTGCAGTGGTTCCGTCGGCTTTTGTTTGAAAACTAGAATCTCGTCTCGAAGAGCCGCCATGTGACTTGGAGAAAAAAAAACTTGGAAATGAATTTGTCCACCAATACATCCCACGTTGTGATGGAATGATTAGGGAGCCTTTCCAACCAATCCAGTGCTTTATCCCGAATAGAGAACGGGAAAAGCCTCAATCTCAATGCATCTTCCGACACGTTTGTCTGCTTGCTTCCCCAGCATGTATCTACGAACCCCTTCAAGAGCTTGTAGGCATTTTTATCGGAGGGGCCCGTAAAATATCATCTTTGCTTGAGCAAGGTCAACATAACATTTCTGATTTGAAAGTTCCCTGCCTGGATTCGGGGAGGAACAATGGCACTTGCGTACCGTTGATTGGGTAGAACTCTTGAGGACACTCTTGGTGGAGGTGGAGGAGGGTTTGGAATGTTTTCATTTGCATTAATATATGCATTAGCATTTCTACCTCGCCTTTGAGCTTGTGGTAAAACCTCTTCTTGTTCAATGTCCTCAACCTCATCCACAACCACGATTCCAAGAGGGTCTTATCTGTTTAAAGCCATGTGTACCTGAGTGATTGAAACAAATAAAATTAGTAGAAAGAATGAAAGAGAAGCAAAACACAAAACTAGCCAAACAGGTAGTCAACACCGTAATCTCCTCGACAACAGCGCCAAAAAGTTATCGCAGCCATATCAACGCTACACGAATGTAGGAAGAGCGGGTTACTAACAGCTTTGACCCAAATAGTGATTCGGGGTTAATTTCCAAAGGGAGCTAGTGAAGGAGTTGGAATGTCTACTTAGCTTGGAATTATATTTGTGCTTCTAATTGCACTACTAACAATTTTGGGTTTTCTTTTAACAACTACTATTATCAACTAAGGACTAAGATTATATTAGGCTAAAGAGATATTTTCTAAGTTGTAATTAATATAGAGAAAGGCACTAGGGTCATGGCACTACCTAGATGGTTAACTAATGGGTAGAGACTGTTAATAGTAGATTGAAGATTATGGGGCTTATGATATAACCGTTGCACAATTGCACCCACTCCCACACCTCTCGGTAGAGGGAGTGATTTTGCCCAATTGACTCTCTCGAGACCAATTGGATAGGCCAATTTGACCAAGCAACTAGGGTTTAAGTTGGGTAATAACTCTCTTGAGGTTTAATCCTCTAATTGGGACTAGCATTTCTCATGGGTCCATCCCAATTCCTTGTTGGGTCAATTTTGGGGTCATAGACTCTCTTTCTCAAGAAGAGTCAAAACCCACTATGCTAGAATCAGTGTTTGCAACCACTGATCCATGATTAAATTATAAAATTTACCCAAATAACAAATATCCAACATCAATCTATCATTAGATGGTCACACCCATCACTTACTCACACTAGGGTTGAGCCACAACCCTAGCTAATGGGTTTAGCAAGACATAATTGAAAGAGAAATTAAAGATATAAAAAAGAAATAACCATAATAATTAATTATTAAAATTGAACTATAAGAATCTATGGAAGAGTTAATGCTAAAGTGCCCAAAATAGGCTAAACACGGTTCTCACGAGCGCAACCCTTGTTCAGATCATAAAAACTCAAACTAAAAATGGTAAATGTTCTATTATTGTGGGCTGGAAAATTTAGACAAAATTGCGTCATTGTGGGCCATACAAACATGACCGCGGCCACACTTGGCTGTCTCACTTCCAGTTCTTGCTCTCTGAAGTAACTGCTGCAGACCGCATAACGTTGTAGCGCGACCGCGAGAGGGTCTAGCGCGGACCTTCGTAAAGGTGTTGTGCCGCCGCGTGGCCGATATTTGTTCGAAACTTCATATTCTTTAAACTCTTTGGCGCGGACTGCGTGACAAGATGGTGTGGGCGCATGAGCTAGACGCGGACTGCCTAAATTCAACCGTGGCCGCGTGGTTTCACACTTGATTCTTGCACTCTCTAAACTCTTCTAGTGTGGCTGCATGCACAGTTGCGCGGTCCGCACCAGGCTCTTATTTGCACCACTTCGTTGGTCTTTGACACTTGGGAAGGTTTCACTCTGTTTTAAGCCGATCTTTGATATTTCATCACTTTATCGCTCAAACCTGCAATCAAGCACTACCTGTAAGTATTTTGGGACTGTTTCATAGCAAATTATACTCAAAGAATAGGCAAGTATGGGCATAAAACATGTTAAAATCCTACTTATCATTGCCCATACTAGTTGACTTTCTACTCAAAGCATCGGCCCTCACATTGGCCTCCCAGGATGATACTTTTTTTTTAGCAAATTTTAGATTTTATTAATAGAAGATAAATTTACCACAAATAGGTGAATAATGAGTAAGGGAGTCAAATCGCCGGAGGTCTTACCCATATAACACAACCGGTCTAATCTTACCGTATTCAACCTATTATGATAATATTACAAAAAAGTAAAAGAAAATTACAAGAAGATAGTTTATACGGTAAGGAGGGAGACGCCAGTATTGTCACCCATATAATGATAACCGGCAGCAACCTTACCTTATAAAGCATATCGAGGCCCTAAAAAGCCTCATGAAATAAAAGCAAGAAAACGATGAACATTAATGTGATGGTAAAGAAAGCGGATTTGCTTTCTTTTCTTCATATTTGTGGACTGTTAGCTCCAATTGTCAGAGGATTCTCTTTATGACTTTAAAATTCACGCTTGTTCCTCGAACGATTTGGTTTAGTAACGAATGATTGCATGACTTGTTTTTGCTTTGCGATTCTCATCGGTGGTCTCCGTATGTTATCGACTTCACTCATCCTGCCTTCACAACTTGTATCTCTTGCATGAGATTTCTTACTTGTTTTAAAATGCCTCGGTGATAAATCTCCATTTCTTGATGCTTCTGCTCTGCAATGTGATAAAATATCTTCTTCCTCCCCTTCTTCGTATATGTGTCTTCCTATCTCCTCCTTCAGAAATTGTGTATGCTGTAGATCGACTTCTGAAGTAGTTACCACAATTTGTTTTTGTCCCCTCCAAAGAGGTGTTTGGTTTAATTGATATAATCTTATTTTGGGCAGCTATCGGCAATGGTGTTGCAAGTCGATTAGCAGCTAAAATTGCACCCTTAGTTGTCGCTAACTTCCTTTGAGTTGTGAAATGGTCCTCACTGTCCTCTCCTGAAGTATCGTCCTCAAAATCTTGGTCGTCGTCTGAAGATGAGAAAGCAGCAAATCCTTCTCCTAACGCCTCGTCGCCGTCATAATCTCGTTGGTCTTTCCACAATTTTGAACTAACAACCAAGTCTCTCCTGGTAAAGAAAGGTTGTTTGTTATTTCCAGAGGAAGAAGTTGGTTTTCTGTAATCCTTGAAAGATGTCTCGACATCGGAATTGGATATGAATGTCGAGCATTGAGCAAAGGCCATCTGCCTATTCTGTCCTATGAAGATTGTTTCCTTACTGATAAATTTTGACCTTGTAGTAGCTATGTTTGGAGATGTATGTACAGTTGGATTGTTATCTCTGCTGAGTGTTAAGTTTTTGGAGTTCGAAACCTCCCCCTCAGTAGCATCAGCTTGAGTAACCTGCATTGTGATATGGTCGTGTGCATTCTGTAAAACAAGTTGCTGCTCAGTTAGCCTAGCTTCTTGAATTTTGTTGTTGCCAGCTTCTGTTTTGGTATGCTCAGAAGTATCCAAATCTATTTTTGGATTCAGCTGTATTGTCTCACCCTCCAGACCATTCTCCTGCCCAATTGAATCAGACGTAGGAATAATTTCAGACATTTCTTTTTGGATCATATCAGGACTGCTTGGATGTGTAACAGATATCTGTGTTGGCTTTTCCTTTGGTTCAAATTATATAGCAGTTATATTGTTGTGGATCGATTGCTGTTGTTTTGTGGCTTTATCCATTACAGAAGATTCTGTCAAGGCTGCTGGATTATGTGGTTCAGCAAAAGGTGTCAACTTAGACAAATCTTTACCTGAATGAGTTTGAGCTAAGCCATTCATTGGAGGCTTCACTGGATCAGCAACAGAATTGATACAAAGCACTGCAGCATTAGTATTATGCATTTCAGAAACTGTCCTTACAGAGAATTGAGAAGACTTAAGATCCTCATTCTGTTTCATAGCATCTTTTCCAATACCATGATGTACAATTGAATCACACATACTAGAATTCTCATTTAAAACTGTATTGTTTTGTGTATTCACTGCTTCAGCATACTATGCAGTGACAGTCACAGCAGATTGAATTTTATTTGGATCGACATTCTGTTTCAACACAACATTTACATGTTGAACAGCAGAATCAGTAACACGTTGACCCTCATTCAGTATTGGATTATTGTGCACGACCTTTCTTTGTACAGCTCTTTTCCCATTTAGAAAATCCCTTGCGTCCCCTTGCAATTTGTCAACAACAACCCCATTACCAGTCATGTGGCTGTCCTGATTATCCTCCTCTGCACCAGCTTTTTTATTTGTAAACCTACAAACCTTTTCATCATGTCCTTGGTGTTTGCAAAAGGCGCAATACTTAGGAAGGTTGTCATATACAATGATTTGCTGGAACTCCACAGATTTCCCGGAAATAGAATCTACAAACTGTAACATGACCTTTTTTGGGTGTTTATCCAAAAGGTTCACAATAACCTTGACTCTTGCTGCGCTTGGCCTCGTTGTATCCTGCGTTGCCTTGTCAACAGCAATTGGTTTTCCAACAGCAGACGCAATTGACAGCAGAGACCTTTTCGCAAATAAGTTTGGTGGCAGACCTGGCATAGAGATCCATACAACTGCCATCGATGTCTCCTCTTTTGGATTAAATCCGAAAGTCCATGGAAATGTCGGAAGAAATATTCTTCGCCTTTGGATTTAGGATAACCTGTCGACTTACCAAGGAAGTGAGCATAATCATCGAACAGATCAAACCTGACTAGAAGGTGCCTATATTCCAACTGTCAAACATTACAACGACCTTAAACATCAAATTGCGACGAAAAAATTCGTCGCACTTCCGATAAATCAGGTTTGCCATAAGAAAATTTTATCACAACTTCTTGGTGCCAACCTTCTTCCCTGGTGAAAGTGTTAACATCTTCTATTGTGAATTGGATTACCGGATGCTCATGTTCGAAGTAGACTGCGCAAAGCTCGATCTTTGTCGAAACTGTCTGTTTAGCTTGAGTAACAGACGCATACGATGGCTTTACAAATTCTTTTGAAGTTGTTGTTACAGAATTTTGAATAATCTCTCCCACAGCCAAAGGCTGGGGAGAGATCTGTGCAGCCATGGCTGCCAAAATCGCGTGAACTCTTCAAGATACTACCAATGAGACACGAGTTCATCTATCGTTTTGGACAACCGAAAAAAACTAAGCAAGCCGAACGATCCCAAAGAAAGGATCAGAATTTGAATGAATAGCAAGAATCGTAAGATTTAAGATCTGTTGCGTTTGGATTAAGATTTTGGAAAAACAATAAAAGGAAGGTGTTCACCTCAAGAAGGAGATTGTCGAGACACCAAAATATTAATAATCCGTCATCGGATTCCGGTGAGAATAGTGACGGAAATGAACTGTTCACGCACGCTACAATAAAGCTAAGTTACTGTTCATGCGCAATTCACTGTTCACGCTTCCAGAGAGAATTTACAATTCACTGTTCACGCGTGCAGGTTATTATTGGTATCCCCAGGATGATACTAGATGATAATATCATAGTCTTTCAATAGTTCCAACCACATTCTCTGCCTCAAAATAAGCTCCTTTTTCTTGAAAAAATACTGCAAAACTTTTATGATCCGCGAACACCTAACACAACACGCCATATAGATAGTGCCTCCAAATCTTCAGTGCGTGAATAATGGCTGCCAACTCCAAGTCATGAACTGGATACTTCTTCTCCTGAACCTTTAGCTGCCGCAAAGCATATGCAATAACATTTCCACCCTGCATCAATATCTCACCAGTCCAATACAAGATGCATCAAAATATACTGTATAGAACCCTGAACCTGTGGGTAACACCAACACCCACACCATAGTCAAAGTTGTCTTATGCTTCTGAAAGCTCGCCTCACAATTTCCCTGATCATGTTAACGGAGCACCCTTCTGAGTCAACCTGGTCAATGGGATGCTATAGATGAAATCTCCCCCACAAACCGACGGTAATAACCCTCCAATCCCAAGAAACTATGGATCTCTATGGCTGAAGTAGGCCTAGGCGAATTCTAGACGACCTCAATCTTCTTTGGATCCACCTGAATACCCTCTGCTAATACAACGTGAACTAATAAAGCAATTGAACTCAACCAAAACTCACATTTTGAAAACTTAGCATATAACTGGTTGTCTCTCAGAGTCTAAAGTACGATCTGAAGATGTTGCTCGTACTCCTTTCGGCTGCAGGAGTAGATCAAGATATCATCAATAAAAATAATCACAAAGGAATATAGCTAAGGCTTGAACACCCGGTTCATCAGATCCATAAATTCTACTGGGGTAATTGTCAAGACAAATGACATCACTAGATATTCATAATGCCCTCCGAAATGTTGTCTTAGGGACATCAGATGCCCTAATCCTTAACTGAAGGTAGCCAGACTCAAATTTATCTTTGAAAAACACCTTGGTGTGACACCTCCTTTTCCCTACACCCCCTAAAGGGTATAGAAGGGGGGTTTTCCAATTAAAGGACAATCGAGATGAGATTTTATTTATTAAAATTCGCAGTTGCCACTTGGGAGATTTATGGTGTCCCTAGTCACCGATTGAATCCCGAATCAAGGAAAAATATGACTCTGTTTAACAGTCCACAAACCAGAAATCCGAGTAAGGAATTATGTTAATCCGAGAGAAGGTGTTAGGCATTCCCTAGTTCCATAATTCTAGAACAGTCGCTCAACTTTCATATTCGGCTTATTTATCTGATTTTAATACATGTTGAACCTATATGCAAATTTTAACTTTTAGCAGCTTTTACTATTATTATTTTAATAGAGAATTACAACGTTATTAAAATATGGCTCGAACCAAGTCATATAAATGCACCCGTGGTTTTCGCTATATTTTAACGTTGTTGAGATTTGATTTGGGTCACATAAATGAGCACCCTAATTTAGGAAAGTAATATTATTAAATACACGCACAAAGAAACTACGCGTTTGCACTTTCCGAGGGCCATAAAATTTGCTAAATAGCACGCTTCGGATTCTAAGGATCAATACAGAATTAAAATGAAGACCACGCAATTGACATTTTTTGTTTGGCATGGCGCACCTCCAGTTATTCCAATAGGGCTTTACTCAAATAATATCAACTACAGATTTTCATAATTTGTTCAGTTTTAGTTCGGGGATATTTGCTAAAGCATACCACGAGGTAAGGATGAACAAGTGACTCTCGATCAACGAAGGACATTGGTCGAACACATGTATGTTGTGACAAGTCAAATTGCCTATTCCTCATGATCAGACGAACCAAATGAAAAGTCAAGTTCATCTAATATGAGACCTAATATCACATAACACTATAGCTAAGCATAACAGAAGGACTAGAACACTAAAGCAACCAACTCAAAATTAAGTTCACAAAAGAACACTAGGACAAAAGATTAGGCTTTGACTTGAGAAAACAATTTAAGTAAACCACCATGGCTAATATTTTCACTTCAAATGATTAACACCAAAGAAAGTAACCCATGAATCAGATAATCATAGTGACATACAGAAAATTGCATGTCCAGTAGTAGCAAAAACTTGGTAGAGACGATGATATTCAGGCCATAAATACTCGGCGAAAGTTAACTTACTCACAAATTGTCTCAATAACACTCAGGCTTTACAAGGAAAAGGATGCATGCTCAAACTAAAATCTCGAACTTAATAGGGATTCAAATGTGCCTACGAATTCAATTCTGATGCATATGGAGAACATAGCGTGATTAATATAGGCAACCGGAGGAACTCTGTTATGCCCTTTGGAATGCTAGATTGAAAAGCCTTTTGAAATTTTCCATTCAAACCAATTACACATCAATTTAAATAAAAAATGGTCCTCTTAAGACTTCTCTTGACTTCAAACTTACAACTATTGGAGGAAAATACAACAACTTCAGATGGCAGGCTGGTCCAAAATGCACCACAGCCCATCAGTTAGAAAAAAGACCATTTAATCAGGGGAATAGAATCCCATCCTTGAAGTTTCAACAAATAAAATGATTCAACTCAAATGCAGACTAAACATGCTTCAAGTCACTATAATAAAACAAGAGATCCTAACAGTAATGATACTTATTTTGAAATCCACATCTTTGAGTTTCTGAAAATCATTTGGCACACTATGCTGTATTGGAATTGACTAACAGAGCCAACCATTAACTCACTCCCAACATGTGATGAAGGTGGTTTTTTTTTCAAGATTCTACAGCAGAAGACTCCCAAACAAGCACGTAATTTCAATTCCTATCTAACAGATCGGAAATGGACAATGAACAACCTTCCACAAAAGAAAAACTGATTCATCCCTTTTAAACCAAAATTACACAATCATGCCAGTTTTTCCACAAATTAACTCAAAAATGGCACAAATGACACAGAATTATCCACTCGGACACCCCTCATGCAGTGGTATGGAGTAAACAGAAGAAGGATAAACCTATTATACCCATTAAGTAAACAATATAAACTTTAGCATGCTCGAGCTAATCGACTAATGAACAAAAACTCCGACATCCTTCTTATGAAAGCTTATTCAAACAGAAACCAAAACTATCACGTTCAGAATCAAACCAAAACCATGTCTCAAATTCCTAGTTAGAGCATCTTATGCTAACAGATTAAATAGACATAACGGGATAGCTTTGCAAATCATTAAGCGAGCCAGTCTGACTTAAAATAACAATAGTGTGACATCTTCAAGAATCCATACCATCTCAATACTCAAACACATACCATTAATAAGAACAGACTCAGTCACCAAGAAATTCAATCATAACACAAACAAACCACCCTAGACTGAATCTCATAGCTCAGAAAAAACTGAAACGAAACAGAATCACATAGAAATAAAGAGAGGAAACTGGAACCTGAAGTTAAAGCTTCAATTATCTGAAATTTTCAGCAGTTACACAAGCGATGTAAACAAGCCGCTAATGCCAAAATGGGACGCAGATGGAACTTGAACAAAACAACTTCGAACAGCACCCAAACAAACCACAGAACAACACACAATTTCAAACAAACTCCATCACAAGTAACGTCAACCCAGAAATGAGATACAAAAAAGTCAAAATTCATTTTGTTTTTGTTTCTTGATCTCTGATTCTGGCAAAGGATACAGAACTAGACTCGAAAAAACTCAAACCATTTTTGGTTTATTTTCTGTATTTTTCTTAAATGAAACTCGAGTAAGAATCAAACCCAAACTATTTTTTCGTAATTCTGTTTCTTTTTTGAAAATGCAGTACCAACCTGAAGAGAAAGAAAACAAAGAACCTCAGAATTTTTGCCTTTCCAAAAACTCTCTCCAAAAAAATCCTCCTCTTAAAATTGGTTCCAGTCCTTATATGAAACGAATCCCTGATAATGTGGGGCTTGGATTGAACGAAATCAGTCCAATGCCTCACATTCATCCAAAGAATTGTCTCTAGGACCTTCTAATCGCTAGCCTTCTTTAAAAAACGAACGAGTGAAAGGAAGGAGAATATTCGGTGTCAAAAACCGTTATCTGTGCTAAGAGGTTGGATAGAGGAACACGTAGGTTAGGGATTGATGTTCAGTCACGTGAATTTTGGGCTGAAATGGGGCTTGGTGCATGGATTCTTCGAAGAAGAAGAATAGTGCTCGTGTGTTAGGGATTTGGGATTTTTGGGCGTCTCTGGCTTGACTGTGCGCGTATATTAGAGAATGGGTCGAGTCGGGTATCTGGGCTATTTTGGACGGGTGGATTTTGGTTGGTTTGGGCTACGGATTAAAATTAAGAAGGCCCAAATTGGGTCTCTTATTCGAAAGACCATTTTCTTTTCCAGTTTCCTTTCTTTTCTTTTCAAATTAAAAACTCCTCTTTTTTTCCAATTAAAATAACATCCTAAATCAACTCTTAACTACTACATTGACCTACCAAATTATATTAAGCTTTAATTAAAAATTAAAACAATTAATTAACTACCAAATTAAAGGAAAACTAATGAAATTCAATGCTAAGAATTAAGCAATGCACAAATAAAGCATTTTTGTGATATTTTCTATTTTGTAAAATTTATAATTACTAATTAATCTATAAATATGTAAAATTAATTCCTAAATGCAAATGCAATGTATATTTTTGCATTTTTTATGAATAAAAATAAAATAAACATGGACAGATAAATGTAAACAAATAATATAAAAACGCCACAAAAATCCACAAAGTGGTAAATACTGAAATAAATTATTTTGTTTTGAATTTTTAGGAGTAATTCATATAGGGCAAAAATCACGTGCTCACAGCTGTCCCTCTTTGCTCGGAAACACGAAGAGTTTTTGGGCAGTGATAAGTGAGCGAATACGAGCGATTTTTGCCTATTTGAATACTCCGTTGTGAAGCATTTTGAAAACGTTTACTACACCCTGCTTCGTAGGTTGCCAACATATCCTTCGCTAAATAGGAATCAGGTCAGTGTAGTTCGAGAATGTCTGGTAGCTGGGACTACCATGGAGCTGTGATTCCATAGTTGTTGTTGCTGTTGTTGTTGTTGCTGTTACTACTTACTTAACCCCCTTATTACATCGTGTCAAAAATAAAAAGAAGCTAGCATAAGCTATAATCTAAAAATTAAAAAAATCCTATCTATATTTTAGACTTGATCTTGTGTTTCTTGTTTTCTTGGTGTCTTGTGTTTTCCCGGTGAAATCCATTGTTGCCGCTTCGAATTGTAAACTAAGATATTTTCCCTTCTTCAGGTAGGTGCCTGACTGCAGAACTTGATATGTATTCCTCTGATATACGAGCGGGCTCGCGACTTCAAAACTTGAAAATGTATGCCTCTGTTATACGGGTGGTCTCCCGACTTTAAAACTTGAAAATGTGTGCCTCTGTTATACGGGCGGGCTCCTGACTTCAAAACTTGAAAATGTATGCATCTGTTATACGGGCGGGCTCCCAACTGCAAAACTTGAAATTTATGTCTCTATTATACGGGCGAGCTCCCGACATCAAAATTTGAAAATGTATGCCTCTGTTATACGGGCGGGCTCCCAACTTCAAAACTAGAAAATTTGTGCCTCTGTTACACGGGAGAGCTCCCGACTTACTTGAAAATGTATGCCTCTGTTATGCCGGAGGGATCCTAACTTCAAACCTTGAAAATGTACGCCTCTGTTATACGGGCGGGCTCCCGACTTCAAAAATTGAAAATGTGCCTCTATTATACGGGCGGGCTCCCGACTTCAAAACTTGGAAAAGTATGCCTCAGTTATACGAGCGGGCTCCCGACTTCAAAACTTGAAAATGTATGCATCTGTTATACGGGCGAGATCCTGATTTGAAAACTTGAATGTATTCCTCTGTTATATCGGTGGGCTCCCGACTTCAACACTTGAAATGTATACCTCTATTATCGAGGCGGGCTCCTGACTTCAACAAAATAGACCAAAATCAGGGAAACGTTTTGCCCCAGTTTGATAGATGGGAACATATTACCCAGCACTAATAAGAATTTTAAAACTAAAATTTGAATTGTAACACCTCTGTTCTTCAGGCGGGCTCCTGACTGCTGAAACTTGAAATATATGCCTCTGTTCTTTAGGCGGGTTCCTGACTGCCGAAACTTGAGATATATGCCTCTGTTCTCCAGGCGGGCTCCTGAGTGCCAAAACTTGCAATGTATGCCTCTGTTCTCTAGGTAGGCTCCTGACTTCAAAATAGACAAAGAAATCTATTGAAAACTAAAACTGGAATTATAACACATATGTTCTTCAGGCGGGCTGCTGGCCGCTGAAATTTGAAATGTATGCCTCTATACTCCAGGCGGACTCCTGACTACTGAAATTTGAAATGTATTCCTCTGTTCTCCAGGAGGGCTCCTGACTGTTTAAATTTTAATTGTATGCCTCTGTTCTCCAGGCGAAATCCTGACTGCTGAAACTTGAATTGTATGCCTCTATTCTCCAGGCGAGCTCCTGACCTCATAAAGACAAAACAAAAAAAAATCTTGCTGACCCAGTTTGGAAGCTGTTTTGGTGCTTGCTCTTTCCCCATTGGAGGGCTTCTTCGAAACAAATCAATTTTCTTCCCCTGTTTCAAACAAAGAAAAGTTTGTCTGTTTAAAATGGTGGTTAGTTGATGGTATTCTTGCTGAAAGTCCTTCCACTGCATTGTTCTGTGTTTACTGACTTTTCCGAACTGGCCCTGAACCGCTTGACTTTCTGACTGACTTTCTAACCTCCTGATCTTCGACAACCCAAGTTTTCTATACCCATGCTGTTTATTCACACCTCTGGCCCCTTTATTTGAACCTTTGCATTTCCTACTACATTACCAAACCATTCCACCGATGAAACTTCCAGTAATTTCCTGTATTCCACCTTACATCATGTTGTCTTTGACACGCTCTGGCCATATTGTGTTTTACAATTTCGGAAGCTAGTAGAGGGATTTAAATCCTTTTCCACTTGCTCTGAACAAGACTGACATTGAAATATCTTAGACAAATAAAACCCCAGAAGAAAGTGAAATGCAACGATTATATGCGTTAAGGATAAGAAGAATCCAAAACCGGATGACTGCTAAAAAGAGAAAGAAAAGAAACTTATTTGACCGGAACAGCTGGTACTAATGATCAGGACATGCACTTCAGACTGATCGGCCTAATTTTTCAACCAATAAACTTCCAATTGTGATACCTTGTTGCCTCAGATGTTCCATAACTTGATTACTTTACCCAAACTTTGACCTTGTTGTGATGTCTTTTTCTTTTCTTTTATCTTTCATTTCTTCTTTTCTTTTTTTGTCTTTTTTCATCTTTCTTCTTGTTTTCTTTTCTCGTTTCTTTTTTTCTCTCTTTTTTTCCACTTACTTATCCCCCGCACTTGCATTTTTGAATTGTGCCGTTGATTCCAAAAGAAGGGTATGAAAGAAAATAAATAACGCTCATAAGGGAAGACAGGGGATAAAGTGTTAGAGCAGAACAAAATGCCTTCGTCATTTCAATCTTCAGAATATGCAAAATAAAAACAAGTTCAATCAATTAAAGAAAACATACATAGTATCTCTTGAACGCATCGGAATTGATAGCTATTTCTACACATTTTCCTTCTATATCTGTCAAATATAATGCACCGTTGGACAACACTCTAGTTACAACAAATGGCCCTTACCAATTTGGGGCGAACTTTCCTTTTGCTTCAACCTGATGGGGAAAGATATGCCTAAACACTAACTGCCCCACTTCAAACTTCCTCACACGCACCTTCTTGTTTTATGCCATCGCCATTCTCCGTTTGTACAAGTGGCCATGACACACTGCCACCAATCTCTTTTCATCAATCAGACTTAATTGTTCCAATCGGGCTTTAACCCATTCAACATTGTCAATTTCTGCCTCGGCAACAATCCTAATGGATGTGATTTTAATCTCTGCGGGTATTACTGCCTCTGTGTAATAGACCAACGAAAAAGAAGTTGCCCCTACTAAAGTACGAACAATAGTGTGATAACCCAACAATGGAAAAGGTAACTTCTCATGCCATTGCCTGGACCCTTCAACCATTTTCCAGAGTATCTTCTTTAAATTGTTGTTTGCTGCTTCAACTGCTCCATTTTCTTTAGGGAGATATGGGGCGGAATTTTGGTGCGTAATCTTAAATTGTTGACATGTCTCTTTCATTAAATGACTGTTGAGATTAGAGCCATTGTCCGCCTTCGGGATCCCAAATCGACAGATGATATTTGAATGCACAAAATCGACCACCAATTTATTGGTCACAGACTTGAAAGTTTTCTCTTCAACCCACTTGGTGATATAACCAATGGCTTCCAGAATAAACATGTGTCCATTTGATGCTGCTAGCTTGATTGGCCCAATGATGCCCCAAGCAACAAAAGGCCATGGTGCCGACTTTGTATGCAATTCAGATGGTGGATAATGAATCAAATCTCCATGCACCTAACACCGATGACACTTGCGCATAAAACTGATGCAATCCCGCTCCATAGTGAGCCAATAATAACTTACTCAGAGAATCTTCGGAATGTACCTCAGTCATGAAAGTTGTGGCCTAATTTGCATCAACGCGTCTTAACAACCCGAGATCTGGAGTTCTTTTGTAGAACACCCATCCACTGAAGAAAAACCCGTTTGCTAACCGTCTAATTTTTTCTTTTCTGATCACCTGTGGACTGTACCATATATACGCCCATCCTGATGTACTCTTTGATATCATGAAACCATGGCTCCCCGTCAAGTTCTTCTTCTACCATATTACAATAAGCATGGTGATTATGGACCTAAATCTACAAAGGGTCCACATAAGCCTTATATGGATGATGTAACATTGACCCGAAAATAGCCAAGGCATCGGCAACTTCATTATGAATCCTTGGAATGTGCCTGAACCCTATTGATTGAAACTGTTGACAAATATCATGCAAACATTGTCGGTGCGGTATAAGCTTCAAGTCTCGTGTTTCCCATTCTTTATGAATCTAGTGCACCAGTAGGTCTGAGTCACCCATGACCAAGACTTCTTGGATACCCATATCTACCGCTAACCTCAGACCCAAGATACACGCCTCATATTTTGCCATGTTATTAGTGCAATAGAAACGAAGCTCAGACGTAACTGGGTAGTGCTACCCTGTTTTAGAAATAAGTACTGATCATATCCCCATGCCTTTTATGTTTGCAGCCCCATCAAAGAAAAGTTTCCATCCCGGCGTCTCAACCTGTTCCGACTCCTCAATATGCATCACCTCTTCATCCGGGAAATAAGTTTTTGAATGGTTTATAATCTTCATCAACTGGATTCTCAAACAAATGATCAGTCAATGCCTGTGCTTTCATCGCAGTCCGGGTCACATACACAATGTCAAACTCTGTAAGGTGGATCTTCCACTTTACAAGCCTCCTTGTGGGCATAGGCTTGTGAAAAATATACTTCAATGGGTCCAAGCGAGATATGAGGTAAGTAGTATAAGATGACAGATAACGTTTCAACTTTTGTGTGACCCAAGTTAAGGCACAACATGTTCTATCAAGATCAATATACTTAACCTCATAAGATGTGAATTTCTTGCTGAGATAATAGATAACCTGCTCCTTTCTGCCGGTAACATCATGTTGCCCCAGTACACAGCCAAATGAATTATCCAAAACCGTCAAATATAGAATCAAAGGTCTCCATGGTTCTGGCAGGACCAACACGGGTGGGTTCGACAAATAACCTTTTATCTTATCAAAAGCCTCCTGACATTCATTCGTCTATTTGACCGCAACATCTTTATTTAACAGTTTGAAGATTAGCTCACAAGTTGTCGTGAGCTGAGCAAGCCTTGATCTTTGACGATTTTGTTCAGTACCCCGAACTATAAATCCCAACAACTTCCCATACGAAACCCCAAAAGAGCATTTTACCGGATTGATCTTAAGATTGTACCTGCGAAGCCTTTGGAAGAACTTCCTCAGATCCCTAACATGGTCAGACTGCTTTCTATACTTCACGATCACATCATCCACGTACATCGCAATTTCCTTGTGTATCATATCATGGAATATTGTTGTCATTTCCCTTATATAGGTTGCCCAAACATTTTTTCAAACCAAACGGTATGACTCGATAACAGTATGTTCCCAACGACGTGATGAATGCCATCTTTTCTGCATCTTCCTCGTCCATTAAGATATGATAATAACCCGTGTAAAATTCCCTAAAAGAACCACTCTCACATTTAGCACAATTATCAATCAATATGTGGAGTTTGGTAATGGGAAATTGTCTTTTCGACTTGCCTTGTTAAGATCCCGATAATCAACGCACACCCTAGTCTTGCCATCCTTTTTGGCACAGGCACAACATTGGCTGACCAGGTAGGATACTGCTTGATATGAATGACTTTCGCATCGAACTTCTTGGTGACCTCTTCTTTGATCTTTACACTCATATCCATTTTGAACTTTCTCAGCTTCTGTTTGACAGGAGGGAATGTCTGGTCAGTGGGCAATTCATGAACCACTAATTAGTGCTTAGACCCGGCATATCATCATACATCCATGCAAAAATATCTTTGTATTAGAAAAATGCTTTGATTATCCCCTCCCTGAGTTGTGGTTCCAGATGAACACTTATTTTAGTTTCAGGGACATTATCTTGGTCCCCTAGATTAGTTGTTTCTATGTCATTTAGGTTAGGTTTGGGTTTTTCCTCAAAGTGGCTTAATTCCTTACTAATTTCTTCATAGGCCTCGTCATCATCATATTCTAACTCATCATCACACTCAGTTTCTTGTATTATTATTTCTAAGTTAGATTGGGTTTTAAAACTTGGCCGAAGATTTGTCATGCATGTCATGTCATTGATATCAGCATAAAAAGAATTGTATAGAGAAGAAAAGGAAATAGAAATAAAATTAGGAATGGATAAAGAAAAGACAATTGCATTTCATTGAATACAAAGATACGGGGTTTTAAGCCATCCAACTGGACAGAACACAACATCTGAATTACAAACCCTGGAATAATCAGACAACTAAATAAAGACAAAACCAACTACCAAGACTCCCTCTGAGTAGGAAGAGGAGTAGTTTCCCAGTTGTTGACTTTTACACGTTGTCCGACGAACTACACATCTGCCTTGCTTAACCCTTCATCGGCTTCAAACATGTTTACTTTAGCAAATAACCTTTCAAACCTCTTTTCCAAGTCTCCATCCGCACTAATCAATGACCCAGGAACCTTTAACAACAGTTGTTTTTCGATACCCAGCCTGGCGAAAGATATGGACAGACGCGGGATTGGCTTGGGAAGGACCCATACCCTTTTATTCATTTTGTAGGCTCGTCTTATGTCCGCAGCTGTGGGCTTGAACCCCAATCCAAAGGTATCCAGATTCTTGGGCAGAGAAACTGGCTGAACAATGCCTTGCAAGGCAGCACCCAAACCTTTACCCGGTATGAACCCGTTCTTGAACATCTCCGAGGCCACCATGATAGTTGTGGCCGTTATTTTAGGGACTGGCATGCTTTTTCCACTCTAGAACCTTTTCCACTAAGACTGTGTCGAAGACTTGGTAGACCCACGAACCCTTGTGGTTGTCAACTTGGTAGACCCACGACCCCTTGTGGTCGTCAACTTCTATGAAAGGCATAATGGCATCACTTAAAGTGCAAATATTGTCTTCACCATGCACTACAATCTCCTATCTATCCCATTCGAAGTTCACCATTTGATGCAATTTAGATGGCACCGCCTTGGCGCCGTGAATCCATGGTCGTCCCAGCAAAAGGTTATAAGATACCGCCACATCTAGTACCTGAAATTCCATAGTAAACTCCACTAGCACGATCGTCAATTCTAGTATTATGTCGCTCACTGAATCTTTGCCCCCACCGTCGAACCCCCGCACACAAATGTTGTTCTTATGAATTCTATCATCATCGACCTTCAACTTGTTCAACGTGGACAAAGGACATATGTTTGCACTAGGCCATTGTCAACCAGCACTCGGGTGACTACAGAATCCTTGCATTGTACTATCAGATAGAGGGCCCTGTTATGTTCTGTGCACTCCACGGGCAACTCATCATCGGAGAAGTTCACTCTATTCACTTTAAAGATTTTATTTGCTATCTTATCTAAATAATTTACTTAGAGCTTATCAGGGACATGTGACTCATTCAATATTTTCATCAGCGCCCTGCGATGCTCATTTGAGTGGATAAGCAATAAAAGCAATGAGATTGGGTTGGTGTCTTCCTTAACTGTTCAATAATAGAGTAATCTTTCACTTTCATCTTTTTCAAGAATTCTTCTGCTTCCTCTTCCGTCACGGCTTTCTTAACCAGTATCGGGTTGTCTTTGGGCACCCTGGCTTTTCTTAACTCTTCAGGGGAAAGCACCTTCCCGAACGAGTCAGACCCTCTGACTCACAAACTTATTCTTTGATTTCTTTCCCCTTATATGTCACCACCACCTATTCATAACTCAAAGGGATGGATTTGTTGTTGGTCATTAGCAGCTGAGTTACTGGTTTTATGATAATAGGCTCTATGCGAGCCCCCTTCATGACCACCACGGGTTTGTTTGCTACCCCCTAGACCACCACTTTGACTAGCTATGGTTTTACTGCAACAATTCTTGATGACCCTTTCTCGGCTACCACAGTTGGCTTATTGTCTACCCCTTTCGACTAAACCACTAGTTTTCGACTTGTTGCCTTTACATCTAAACTGGTTTTGCTAGAACGGATCATCATTACTGTCTGCAAGGGTTTCTTAGGCTCCCCTATCTTGTGTATCAATTCAATCACATGGACATTATGGTGAGCCGGCAGTGGATTCTGAATTATATTCGGTGCCTCTAGGGCCTGGACCTAGATCCGGTGAGTGTCAATGAGCTTTTGCACAGCTGCTTTCAGTTTCCAGCACTTCTCTATATCATGCCCCAGGGCCCCTGAACAGTACTCAAAACTTACTAAATGGTCGAGATTTCTAGGAAGGGGATTTGGAATTTTTGGGTCGATTGGGTTCAATATGTCCAACTGCCTCAATTTGTGAAAAAGATTGGTATATGACTCTCCCAATGGAGTGAATGTCTTTTGTTTCGGTACTCTCTCATTCTTGAAGGCTTGGTTTGAACGGAAACCGATTCCTGGGGGATTTTTTAGGCCTTTAGGAGTGGATAGGTGTTTTGTGGAACTAGGTATGCATTTTGGTGAGTCGTTGCATGCAATTGCGCACGAGCCGGAGGTTGGGTATAGGTTTGGGCATGGTGGGTGGGAAAATGTGGATCTGGATATGGGTAATAGTGTTGTGGCGGGCTATATGAAGTGTAGGGGTAGTTTTGGTGCTGGGTCGGGGTTGGTTGTAGTAGGGTGAAGGGCCTCTAGATCCGGACCAAGCTCCAGACTCAACTATTGCAAAATCTTCATTCTTTTTTTCCCAAGCACAACCCCAGTGCCGCTTTGGATGGCCTGGGTAGTTGCTTTGATCGTTGAATAGCTCATTATTTTGTTGGACTTAAGTCCTTCCTCGACCATACCTCTCATCTTTACAACATCATTAAAATACTTGCCAATTGTTGTCACCAAGTAACCAAAATAAGTCGGCTCCAAATCCTGAAAAGAGTAATCAACCATATCGCTTTCTTCATTGGAGGTCAACCCTCACAGCCTGCTCCCTCCAACGGAACCCATATTCCCTAAATCTCTCCCCAGGCTTTTTCTCGAGTTTTATCAATGACAGACGGTCTGGGACGATCTCAAATTGTATTTGAAGTGGCAAGCAAACGCTTGTGCCAACTCGTCTCAGGTGTACCACCTGCCAGGATCCTGTCGCGTATACCATTCTAGTGCATGCCCACTCAAACTCTGGATAAAGTATGTCATTAATAGCTCATCTTTCCCCCTGCCCCTCTCATCTTGCTACAGAAACCTCGCGAATGTGCTACTGGATCGATGTGCCCGTCATACAGATCAAACTTTAGCATCTTGAACCCCGCTGGTAGCTGAATTTCTGGGAACACATGCAGATCCTTATAGGCGACACTGACTTGGCTGCCCAATCCCTGCATGTTCCTGAAGGATTGATCTAGGATTTTTTTGTTTTCTAAACATCTCTTCCTGCTCCAGGCTTAGATGGCTTTTCAGTTTCTGCCGGGAGCTCAAAGTGAAGGGTATAAGAATATGGCTCAAGAGCTTTAAATGTAGGTTCAGGAGGATAGTATTGGCTATCGTGACTCTGAAACAATGGCTCACTGGATGATCTTTGCAGTGTGGCAGTTGGGGGTGCCACAATGACAGGGGTGACTGGTGGAGGAGGGTTTTTTTTGGGTGGTGGAGCTTGAAGAGGGTAGGAGGTGGTTCCATAACTTTGTTGGTAGAAAGGTAAGGCTTGAGATGAATTCACAGTATGAGGCTTATGACACTGAGCTAGAGGTGGGATATAGGCCGGATTAACAGGATGAAGTGGCGCTGGCTACCCCTTAGCCCAGGCCTCATACATTTCGGCCATTTGTTGTTTCCACTTATACATCTCCTCTTCATTTTGTTAACATCTACCACCTCAACCTCTTTTGCTGGGTCCACAATACTAGTATCTGATTCCTGGCCTGTCATGTTCAATTTGTCTTTTGACCGGGTGTTGTATGGATGAGATGCCAGAATGCGGATCAACTAACCACCTAACTATAGTCAACACATTAAACAACAACCTTATTAGCAATTAGGCTTTAACAGATTGGTAAGCGCACATTGGGCATGAATGCATCTATACAGTTAACTGTCTATATTAAACATTTGATCGATCGCATGCGTCATCCCGGCCTTTTCTTATTTTTCAATTGCAAACTTCTCCCTTTTTTCTTTCCCTTTATTTTTTTCCCTTCTTTTTCTCTTTTTGCCTTTGCTTTATCTTGTACCTATTCTCTCCCTCTCTCGAGTTCTTATGCTCTCCTTCTCTCTTGTTTTTCCGATATTTTCTTTTCTCTTGTTTTTATTTTTTCTTTCTTCTCTCTTTTTCCTTCTCTTTTCATTTGGTTACGGTCAAATCCTATGAAAATTGCCTACGTATCATGACCCCACGTGAATCAGATCAAGCGTAGTTCTTGGAGATAAAAATAAAAAAACATTTTTTGAAATTTTCAATTTTTCATTAAAACAAACTTTGATTACAAAGACCAGGACTTAACAAAAGAGTGATAGACTCTGATGAAAAATGACATACAGACTTGAGAAACAAACAACTCACATACTTTAATATTCTAATAAAAGAAATACAGACACACAGACAGACTCACAGACTTTAAAAGACAATACAAACTCAAGAAATCGCAAATATGTTAAATCATGAACTACTCCTGGTGCCCGCAGGGCATCATTCGGCCTTGCCACGAGCCTATCTGCGAGATCCCCCTGTAGGCGATCCAAATCACTCATAATTGTGGCGAAGAAAGTGGTGTGATTCATATCCTCGCACACATTGCATATTACCACAATGTAATCAGCAATGGCCAGGATCCTCTCTCTAGTTCTGCCTCTTTCTCGAAGCAACCGTCCAATATGTTCACTCTTGGCCTCTAACACTTAAGAATCACGGAGGCTTTCACTTTGCAACTGTTGTATCTCTTCTTCCATTTGGCCATCAGATCATAACAGTGCTCCCTGTCAGCTTTGAAATCCCTAGCTTGTTTAGCTGCCTCATTTTCAAGAACAGTTACCTTCTTTTTTAGGCTAGTGATTGTCCCCTCATACTGTCTCTTTAGTCGTTGCACCAATTGAACCCGACCTTTGGCAATTTTTTATAATTGAGCCCGGACTTCTAACAGACTAACATTTGACCTGTCTAAGTCGTCTTAGTACTCGAGGGCTTTCTCTATCAGGTTGCTTATCAGTCTTTCATCTGCTCGACTTCTCTCTGGGTTTTGGACATCTATTTTCAACTTCTGGATTTGGGCTCTGAGAGCCTCATTTTCTTGAGTCAGTCTGTTCTTTTCTCCCTCATTAGCAACAACTTACACATCTTTCTCAAATTGCAGATCCATGACCTGCTTTCTCCAGTTTTCCTATGCTAGCCCTGTACTCGCGTTCTTTAGCCAACCAATTCCACTGTTTTTGCGACAATTCAGCAAAATCCTGGAGGTAAGGTCTTTTAGCCAGCCTCCCAAATGCAACTTCCCTTTTATACCAAGCATGATACCCAGATGAAACTTCTCCTGTAGCTCCATTTCATACACAGGTATTCGCCGTCAAGTATTGACATTCGCTCCCGATCTAGCGAACTCTTGCTTCAGGAAAATGGCCATCTAGACTAATCTCAACTACTTAGGCACTAAGATCGTCATCTATTGGTACTATTTGGCACCTCCCGAGTTGTCTTAAAACACGATGCAGAGCATAAGGCTGAGTGCTCTTAAGTCCCATCACGAGGAAGTGAGACCCAGTTGTTGGCATATATATGATTTCATCCACATGTAACCATCCAAACGTCCACTCTATTTGACTGGCTGTGAGGGGCCGGAAGTATGATGTCCATCCCGTGACCCATTCAGGCAAACTGACCCCGTTAATTCTCGTATAAAATTCCTCTATGAACGTTTTCTTTGTTGACCCATAACTCAGGAACTGGGCACGGTGACATAGGTTCTCGGTCATCAACATATGCAAAAACAAATTGCACCCCTCGAAAAAGTCTCCTCGGATTTGCAAGTTGTGAGATCATGGAAGATTTCAGCTACTATCATGGGTGCAAGAGTGCTTTTGGCTTGGGTGAGTAAAGTGCTGACGACCCCAGCTGTTTTTATGTCCATATTTCCATCTTTCCTCGAGAATACCAAAAGCCCCGAAAAGGCCACCAAAGCGAAATGTCTATGTTCTTCCCATTTTTGCTGGTTTCCTTTGCTACATATTTTGTTTTTTCAGATTGTTGAACCCTCCGATGTTAGCCATATCTGTGGTATATGAATGTGGGGTACAAACGACATTTGCAAAATCCGTGTTGTGGACCGTCCTGCTTATCTTTATTGAGTCTAAGAATATGTGCACAATTACAGTTCTCGGGGCAACCAAATACTTGTCACTTAAAGGAATGTTAGCACTTCCAATCTATCCGACTATTTCTTCTAAGGTCGGGGTAAGATCATAGTCTGAAAATGGAAGATGTTGTGTGCCGGGTCCCAGCGTGTGACCAATTCCCTAATAATGTCTCCCCGAGGCTTAATCTCCAATAAACCAGTAAGTCCTTTCAAATATTTTTTGACCTCGCCTTGCCCTTCTTCACCCAGATCGTTCCACATAAACGCAATTGCAAAGGGATTTTGTTCATGATTGAGAAAGGTTCATTACTCTTCATGCACATTTATTAAGGTGATTTAAGCAAAACAATCATGATTTCACTCTATTTAACTCAAAAATCAAAATTGATTCTTTTTTCAGATTTTATTTCTAAAACAAACTATTTTGAAAACAGGACTTCCTTTTTTCTTTTTCGTTTCATTAACAAATAAATAAGCTATTTTTTAGCAAAACACTTTTTTTCTTTTTCATTTCATTAACAAACAAACTATTTTTGAGAACAAAATCTTTTTTTCATTGGCAAATAACAAACTATTCTTGAAAATAAAACTATTTTTTTTTGGCAGCCGGGTCCAAAATGCACCACATCTCATCAGTTAGAACAAAGACCATTTAATCAGGGGAATGGAATCCCATCCTAAAAGTTTCAACAAATGAAATGATTCAACTAAAATGCAGACTATACATGCTTTAAGTCACTTTAATAAAACAAGAGATCCTAACAATAATGATACTAATTTTGAAATCCACTCCTTTAAGTGTCTGAAAATTATTTGGCATACGATGTTGTATTGGAATTGACTAATAGAACCAATTATTAACTCACTCCCAACATGTGATGAAGGTAGTTTTTTTCAGATTTCTACAGCAGAAGAAACTCCTAAACAAGCACATAATTTCAGTTCCTATCTAACAGCTCGGAAATGGAAAATGAACAACTTTCCACAAAAAAAAACTGATTCATCTCTGTAAACTAATATAGCACAACCACGCCAGTGTTTTCACAAAATAACTCAAAAATGGCACAAATGACACAGAATTATCCACTCGGACACACCTCATGTAGTGGTACGGAGTAAACAGAAGAAGGATAAACCTATTATACCCATTATGCAAATAAGATAAACTTTAGCATGCTCGAGCTAATCGACTAATGAACAAAAACTCCGACATCCTTCTCATGAAAGCTTATTCAAACAGAAACCAACACTATCACATTCAGAATTAAAGCAAAACCATGTCTCAAATTCCCAGTTAGAGCATCTTATGCTAACAAAATAAACTGACATAACAGGATAGCTATGCAAATCATTAAGAGAGCCAGTCGACTTAAAATAACAATAGTGTGACATCTTCAAGAATACATACCATCTCATACTCAAACACATACCACTATTGAGAACAGACTCAGTCACCAAGAAATTCAATTATAACACAAACAAACCACCCTAGACTGAATCTCATAGCTCAAAAAAACTGAAACGAAACAGAATCGCATAAAAATAAAGAGAGGAAACTGGAACCTGAAGTTAAAGCTTCAATTAACTGAAATTCTCAGCAATTACACAAGCGACGTAAACCAACTGCTAGTGTCGAAATGGGACGCGAATGGAACTTGAACAGAACAACTTCGAACAGCACCCAAACGAACCACGGAACAACACACAATTTCAAACAAACTCCATCACAAGCAACGTCAACCCAGAAATGAGATACAAAGAAGTCGTAATTCTTTTTTTTTTTGTTTTTTTCTCTCTGATTCTGGAAAAGGATACATTACTAAACTCGAAAAAAACTCAAACCATTTTTGGTGTTTTTTCTATATTTTTCTTAAATGAAACTCGAGTAACAATCAAACCCAAACTATTTTTTTGTATTTCTGTTTCTTTGTTGAAAATGCAGTACCAACCTGAAGAGAAAGAAAACAAAGAACCTTAGAACTTTTGCCTCTCCGAAAACTCTCTCCAAAAAAATATTCTCTCAAAATCGGATCCAGAGCTTTTATGAAACAAACCCCTGATGAATGTGGGGCTCGGATTGAACGAAATCAATCCAATGCCTCACATTCATCTAATGAATCGTCTATAAGACCTTCTAATCGCGTGCCTTCTCTTAAAAACGAACGAGTGAAAGGAAGTAGAATATTCGGTGTCAGAAATCGTTATCTATGGTAAGAGGAGGGATAGAGGAACGCGTGGGTTAGGGATTGATGTTCACTCGTGTGAATTTAGGACTGAAATGGGGCTTGGTGCATGGGTTCTCCAAAGAAGAATAATAGTGCTCGTGTATTAATGATTTGGGATTTTTGGGCGTCTCTAGTTTAACTGTGCGCGTGTATTAGAGAATGGGTCGGGTTGGGTATCTGAGCTTTCTTGGACGGGTGGATTTTTTTGGTTTGGGCTAGGGATTAAAATCAAGAAGGCCCAAATTTGGTCTCTTATTAGGAAGACCATTTTCTTTTTAATTTCTTTTTTTTCTTTTCAAATTAAAATAATATCCTAAATCAAATCTTAACTACTACATTGACCTACAAATTTATATTGAGCTCTAATTAACAATAAAAAAATTAATTAAATACCAAATTAAAGGAAAACTAATGAAATTCAAAGCTAAGAATTATACGATGCACAAATAAATTATTTTTGTGATTTTTTCTACTTTGTGAAAACCCTATTACTAATTAATTTAAAAATATGTAAAACTACGTCCTAAATACAGATGCAATGTATATTTTTTGTATTTTTCATGAATAAAAATAAAATAAACATGGGCAGATAAATGCAAACAATTAATAGAAAAACGCCACAAAGTGGTAAATACTGAAATAAATTACTTTATTTTTAATTTCTGAGAGTAATCATATAGGGGGAAAATCGCGTGCTCACACTTGGCACCCTGAAGCTGATCAAACAAGTCATCATTCCTCGGCAATGGATACTTGTTCTTGATGGTGACTTTGTTCAACTGTCGCTAGTCTATGTACATCCTCATAGATCCATCATTCTTCTTTAAAAACAACACATGTGCACCCCAAGGCGAGACGCTAGGTCTAAGAAAGCCTTTATAAAGTAAATCTTGCAACTGCTCCTTTAAACTTTTCAACTCTTGTGGGGCCATGTGGTATGGCGGAATAGAAATGGGCTGAGTGCCCGGACAGAAATCAATACAGAAATCAATATCTATGTCGGGTGGCATCCGGTTTGCAGAAAATGCCTTTGCAAACTCCCGAACAACTGGTACAGAATCCATGGAAGGAACCTCCACACTAGAATCACAAGCATAAGCCAAATAAGCCAAACACCCCTTCTCGACTATATGCCGACCCGTCATATAAGAGACAACCCTACTGGTAGAATAAATGGGAGTTCCTCTTCCTCTAGTCGAGCCAACCCCGGCAATGCTAAGGTCGCGGTCTTAGTGTGACAGTCTAATATAGCATGATATGGTGACAAGCAATCCATCCCCAAAATAACATTGAAATCAACTATATCGAGAAGTAGGAGATCTATACTAGTCTCAAGACTCCCAATAATAACCACACCCGAAAGATAGACACGATCTGCAACAATATAATCTCCCACTGATATGGACACATACATGGGAGCATTCAAAAAATCATGAGGCATAACCAAACATGAAGCAAAGTAAGATGACTTATAGGAGTATGTACACCCTGGAGCAAATAGAACTGAAGCATCTCTACTGCAAACTGAAATAGTACCTGTGATAACAACATCAGATGACGCAGCCTCAGGCCTGGCAGGGAAAGCATAATATCGGGGCTTGGCCCCATCACTCTGAACCATATTCCTTGGACGGCTTCCAGCTCCACCTCTAACGGACTGGCCTCCACCTCTAACGGTTTGACCTCCACCTCTAGTGGCCTAACCTCTACCTCTGGCTCACTGGCCCCTACATCTAGCTGGCTGAGCGAGAGGTGCCGAATCATGGCACGAGAACCTTGCTGCTGTGACTGAACACCTACTAATCCCCGAAAGGTCCTCCGGATATGCCCATACTAACCACACGTGAAACATCCATCCTGATACTACGAATGTGGAAATTGATACTGACCCTGACAGGCCGACTGACCGCGATAATAACTCTGAAGATGAATTGCTCTGATAGGAGCTGATGGTGCATTATAAGCTGACTTCCATAAAGGAGGTACATAAGGACCATGACTCTTTGAAGCTTCGTGGGATGTCTGAAGTGCTAAATGAAATGGCCTGGGGGGATGGCCCCTACCAAAAGTACCTCGACCTCCAGATGAGGCCCCACTGAATCCACCGGTGTGATGCAACCTCTTATCAGACTCCTGATAACTCCCTTGAGCTAAAACCATCTCAACTCATTCGGCCACATTGGTTGTATCTTGGAAAGAAATTTCACAACCTGTCTCCTTAGCCATATGCAATCTGATAGGATAAGCAAGTCCCTCAATAAACCAACTCACCCTCTCTCTCTCTCGGTAGAAGTATAAGAAGAGCATGATGGGCCAAGTCAACAAATCTAGTTTCGTACTGAGTGACAGTAATAGAACCCTGCTGAAGGCATTTGATCTACCTCCAATAGTCCTCTCTTTGAGTGATAGGAAGATACTTCTCAAAACATAGCTAAGAGAACTAGTCCCAAGTAAGAGCCGGCGACCCAGCTGGTCTGGCCAAACAAAAATCCCTCCACCATTTCTTGGAAGAACCTGAAAGATGAAAGGCAGCAAAGTCAACCCCATTGGTCTCTACTATTCCCATGTTCCATAATCCTCGTGACAATTATCCAGATAGTCTTGGGGAACATCTAAAGATGTAATGCCATAGTGAGTGGTAAAAATCTTGGTAAACCTATCCAATCCCCACAAAGTCTTAGAAGAAATAGTTGATCCATTGTTGGTCTGTGCTGCAACACCCAACAAAACTACCCTAACTGGCTGAGTTGCTAGATTCTAAAACTGGGGAGCCATTTGCTCCAGAGTTTAAGTAGCGGGACTATAGGCTCCTCCCCCAGCCTGAGAGATGGTTGGTGCCACAGGAAATATGCCGGCCTAAGCAACACTCTCTGTAAGGCCCACAAGACGGACCAAAGCATTGTGAAGTAACAGGATAGTGATGAGCCCCAGGAATGGTCTGGGCTTGAGCCTCCTCCTCAAACTCTACTTGAGACTCCGCCGCTAGTGCTGCTGGTTAAGCTCTAAGCTGAGACCTACCCCTACCTCGTCCTCTAGCACGACCTCGGCCTCATCCTCTGCCCCTCGTAGGAGCTGCCACTAGGGGCTGTAGCTGCTGCTCAGCTGAAGAAGCGGTACGTATTCTCGCCATCTGTGAAGGAACAAGACTAGAGAGTTCAATTAACATTGATAGATTAAATCGTACGACAGAGAAGAGTAGAAGTGAAATTGTTCCTAAACTCTATAGCCTCAAGGGGATAAGCACAAGCATCTCTGTACCAATCCCTCAAGCTCTACCTAGCTTGTTCATGAATTGTAAGACCTAGGCAGCCTAGTGCTCTGATACCAACTTGTCACAACTTGAAATTTCCACTATCGAGATCGTGATGGCGCCTAACATCGCACTTGCTAGGCAAACCAATGTTAGAGTATTACTAACCAATTTCCTTTATGATTTAGTAATTAAAAGTATAAATGATCATAATTGTGGAAGTAAGTAAATAACTACTTTTGTTATAAACTATTACTACTACTACTACTACCCAGAATTCGTTGACACAATCAACAAACATACTATGATTTATAACAAATATTGTTCTGAAAGAAATTACATCTGTTTTGAAAAGAAAAAAACAAAAATGTAGAAATGTAGAGGGGGACGCCACTGCGTGTGCCAACAGGACTACCTTGGGTCTCCAAACTATGAACCTGCAGCCAATCTCTCAATCAGCCACTACCTGCTCAAAAATCTGCACAGAAAGTGCAGAGTGCAGTATCAGTACAACAGATCCCATGTACTGGCAAGTACCGAGCCTAACCTCGACGAGGTAGTGACGAGGCTACGGCGAGGTAATTAAAATATAGCCTACATATAATATGTAGTAAAGCGAAAAATAAGTACAAGACAAAATAAAACAGTAACTTGCAACAAAAATGAATACGAAAGTCAAATATCTTATCAGTACCCAGCTATAACCAATCCTTAAATAAGATAAAAAAGATACAGAATAACTTCACAGTAGAAGAAGGATACATAAACAATAAACTGATGCAGCGCGTCCCGATCCAACCATATAATCAGTAACAATATGAACATTCACCCTTATTACTCCATATCAATCCACCCTTATTCCTCCTATTGCAGCGTGGCACCCGATCCCACCATGCAATAACAATTCGCCCTTATTACTCCTTAATATATCACTCTTATTCATCTATAGTGGAGCACTTGATCCTACCATATAATAACATTTCACCTTTATTCCTTCTTAATATATCACTCTTATTCCTCCTGTTGCGGCGTACAACCCGATCCCACCATATCAATACCAGTCACACAATAAGAAAAGAAATTTCAAATTTTGGCTCAAAAATCCCGATGGTAGTTAACCTCAACTAAAACAAATGGAAAATGGTAAAATTATTAATTCACTTGAATTATACTACTCAGCGAAACCAATCCAAAGTATATTAATAAACACTGATAGCCAACATAATCCAACAATATGAATCAATGAAATCATGTAATATTCAATACTTTTAACCGCGAAAACAATATCCAACAAGTAACCACTAATCATGGAAATATCGATAATACCGGTCGTAGTTAAGACAAGGAACAATATATTAAGAACAGGAAGGGAATAGTCAAAATAGATAAATTGGCGGTGCATAGGTACTCGTCACCTCACCTATACACCACACACATGGATTTTCATTTAGCAATTAAGTCGGGGATCCCTAATCCCTTTAGTCAAAGATACACAAAACACTTACCTCAATCCAACGGTCAACTCAAAGCTCAATTACTGATTTTACTTTAGTTTTCACCTCTGAACCACCAGTATCTAGTCATAATTAACTTAATAACATCAATTATCACAAAAGAAATCAATTCACATTCGTAATTATAAGTTTACCAATATTTCACCCTAAAAAATAAAAAACGACCCCAACCTGCTTGGTCAAAACTCGAGGTTCGGACCAAACCACATTAACCCATTCACCCCTGAGCCCAAATATATAGTTAATTCCGGAATCCGACCCCAATCGATGTCTAAATTTCCAAATTTACAAAATCCTCAATTCTCTCAAAATCCGTAATTTTCTACCCTTAAAGAACAAAATTTAGGACTAGGAATTCATGGGGATGATGATGAAAATTGAAAAAAATGAGTTTAAAGAATACAAACATATCATTTAGTGTTGAATCCCCTCTTGAAAACTGCTTCTAGGTCGAGTTCTCATAAAAGAGTTGTGAAATTTTGGAAGAATTCGATGTTGGTTCTATTTTAATACATAGTCATTAGACCTTCTTTGCGTTCGCGGATGGTCGCACGTGATCGCAAAGCAGCGGCTCTAATAGCCTTCGCGTCCGCGAGATACTCTTTGCATTCACGAAAACATATTCCCACCAACCTCCACATTCGCGAACCATGTGTCGCGTTCGCGAAGAGTATAATTCCCCTTGCCAGGTCCCAATGCTTCGCATTTGCGGTAGCCTGGTTGTGTTCGCGAAGGGTAATGCCCCAACGCTCCGCGTTCGCGTAGAAGAAAGTCTCTGTTAGACAAGTTTACTCTTCATGTTCACGTGAGATACTTCACGAACGCGAAGAAGGAAACCATAAAATTCTAAAGCTGCATTAAACCAGAATTTCCCAAGTCCAAAACATCCCGAGCCTATCAGAAACTCAACTGAGTCATCGGGGCTCCAAACCAAACATTCACACAAATCTAAAAAAATCATACGGACTTGCTTGCGTGACCCAATCGCCTAAATAACACGTAGAATTACGAATTTAGTACAAAATTGTATGAAATTTTCAAGAAAGTTTTAAAACTAATTTTCTCAACCCAAGGTCCAAATCACGTCAAATCATTTCCGTTTCCTACAAAATTTCACAGATAGGATGTCACGACTCGGATTTCCCTCCATTGGGTGTCGTGATGGCGCCTAATATCAGAGCTAGGGAAGCCAAACATATAAAATATTTTCCTTCTTTCATTCAAACAATATAATAGACAAGACAATAATTAAGCGGAAGTCTTTCAAATTAAAGCAACTGAAAACCAAAAGTATGGAAGTTTAATACATCTCACTACCCTGAATCTGGTGTCACTAGCTCATGGACTACTATAAAATGCTAAACTAAAGTATGAAAGGAAATACATGATGTTTGTCCGATACAAATTAAACAAACTAAACATAGAAGGGGCTTTGGCCTGCGAACGCCAGTTAGGCTACCGCGAGAGTACCTGGATTGAAGATAGCTTCCAGAAATGCTACTATTGCGGTCCGTAAGCTGCTCCCTGATCTGTGCACGAAAATGCACAGAGTGTAGCATTAGCATAACCGACCCCATGTGCTAGTAAGTGTCTGGCCTAACCCCGACGAAGTAGTGACGAGGCTAGACAGGACCTACCACAATTAACCTGCGCAGATATATATATATATATATATATATATATATATATATATATATATATATATATATATATATATATATATGTATGTATAAGTGCAAGAAACAATTACAAGATAATATAAAGTAAAATTGGGAGGGGACATGTTGTCGGGAGTAACAGATAAAAATGAAATATCAGAAATAAGTAGTAGAACTACTCCATTTTTCCATATATATATATATATATATATATATATAGTGGACGTCGTGCCACACGATCCCAATTTATAGTATAAAGTGGATGGCGCGCCACACGATCCCAATTCATGTCATGTACAAGTGGACGGCGTGCCACACGATCCCATAATATAATGTATAAGTGGACGGCGTGCCACACGATCCCATAATATAGCATATAAGTGGACGACGTGCCACACGATCCCATATTGCAGTATATAGGTGGGCGGCGAGCCACACGATAGCATATAATAGTTTAAAATATCTGATTTATTAAGGAAGGCCCCATTAAAGGAAATTCAACAATGTAATACTTTAACCCAGGAAGGGTACAACTAACCTCCCAAATATCCCGGCACGGGAGAGTACATAAAAATAGTCTATACGTCCCGGCAAGGGAATAATCTCAACACATTCTCCTTTAAATTAATTCCTTCTGAACTAACACATTCTTGTTTTAGCCATCACTCCAAAGCATACAAATCACGATTCTTCCTCAACAGTTCACATTTTATGAAATTTATCAATTATGCAAGACAATTGTGTCACATCATTTGAATTAAAAGCAATTAAGACTCACGGTCATGCTAGACTCCAGTGCATAGATAACCGTCACCGTGCCTATACACCGTACTCCACATTTAGCACATAGCAAATAATATCCTAACATATTCCCTTAAGCCAAAGTTAGAACAAAGACTTACCTCAGTCCAAAAATAGCAATCAACTCTCTAATACCGAATTTCCTCTAGAATCCAACTTCGAAACAATGGTATCTAGGCATAATTTAGTTCAGTAATATTAATAAGAGCTCAAAAACACAATCTCATATCCTAGAAATGAAATTCCTGTCATTCTTCCAAAATTACCAAAATTTGACCCTAAGCCCACATGGTCCAAACTCGAGGTTCGGATGAAAACCCAATCACCAATAACCCCATGAGTTCAAATATGTAATTTATTTTAAGATTTGACCCCAAATTGAGGTTGAACCACCCAAAATCCCCCTTTTTTACCTTTAATTCATGATTTAGGGCTAGAAAATTAGTGATTAGATGAAGAAATTCAGAGATGATGATGTTAAGAACACTTGCCTAAAGAGCTACAAAGACAGAGAAACTTGAAAATTGTCTATGGGGTGTTGGGGGGAAGAGTTCGTGTGAAATAATGGAGAATTCCCGGAATGAACACTGTTTTGGGTATTTAAAATCGCTGGGCAAAAATGCTCTATGCGATTGTGGAGCAAGGAGTGTGATCGCATAGAGTAGAGGGGACAGTGCTCTGCGGCCGCGAAGAGTCAATTGCGATCGCATAGAGGAAGTTTTCGGGCATCAGAGGTAAACATTATGCGAACGCGTAAGGGGACTGCGTTCACACAGAACAAAACTGGGCTTTGAAGTTTTGCACTATGCGATCGTGGGAATGCTATGCGATCGCATTGAACAAGGAACTGGGCAACATTAGACATCATTTTCTGCAACAATCATAAGCCCAATAACACCCCGAACCACCTCCGAAACACTCACGAGCCATTGGGGCTCCCAGCCAAATACACACAGTAACTCAACAATATCCTACAAAACTACTCGGGTGATCAAATCGCTAAAATAATATCAAAATCAAAGAATCAAGCCTCAAAATCATCATTTTCACTTCAAACATCTTAAACTTCTAACTTTAGGTATTTAGGTCCGAAACACATCAAACGACGTCCGATTTTGACCAAACTTCACATATAGCGCTTAACACATATTTAAGACCTGTACCGAGTGCCGAAACCAAAATACGGCTTGATACCTATATTTTCTAATTCATTTTCTTTACAAAAATCAATATTATTTTCAGAAAAATGATTTCTTTCAAAAATTCATTTCTCGAGCTTCGGACCTCGGATTTCGATTCCGGGAATACGCCCGAGTCTCATATTTTTCTACAGACCCTCCGGGACCGTCAAATCATGGGTCCAGGTCCATTTACCCGAAATGTTGACCAAAGTCAACTCTAACAATATCAATATCAAAAGTTTTCAAATTTCACACATAATTCAAATATTTTAACGTAAAGGTCTTCTGGTTTCGCGCCTGGACTGTGCACGCAAGTCGAGGAAACTAACGTGAGGTTTTCAAGGTCTCAGAAGCACGAAAAAGGGAAGAATTACGGTGATGACCCCTTTGGATCGTCACATTTTCCACCTCTAAAACAATTGTTCATCCTCGAACGGACAAAAGGAAGAAGCACCTGAGTCAGGAAATAAATGAGGATAATGGATCCGCATATCAGACTAGGACTTCTAGGTCGATGCCTCAGGAGGCTAACCTCTCCACTGAACACGCACTGACGGAAAACTCTTCGACCTCAACTATCGATTATGCCGGTGTAAAATAGCCACCTGCTCTTCCTCGCATGGCTGATCCTTGTCCAATTGGACAGTGCTGAAATCTAACACGTGCGATGGATCCACATGATACTTCCGAAGCATATATACATGAAACACTGGGTGCACAGCTGCCAAGCTAGGTGGCAAGGCAAGTCTATAAGCCACCTCGCCCATGCGATCAAGAATCTCAAATGGACCGATGAACCTAGGGCTGAGCTTTCCCTTATTCCCAAATCTCATCACGCCCTTCATTGGCGATACACGGAGCAATACTCGCTCACCAACCATGAAAGCAACATCTCTGACCTTGCGGACTGCATAACTCTTCTGCCTGGACTGAGCTGTACGGAGCCTATCCTGAATAATTTGGACCTTATCCAAGGCCTCCTGAACCATATCGGTACCCAACAACCGAGCCTCTCCCGGCTCAAACCATCCGACTGGAAACCGACACCGCCTACCATACAACGCCTCATATCTGAATGCTGGAATGGCAGCTGTTGTTGTAGGCAAACTCTGCTAGCGACAAAAACTTGTCCCACGAGCCACCAAAATTAATAACACAGGCTCGGAGCATATCCTCAAAGATCTGAATAGTACTCTCGGACTGACCGTCCGTCTGGGGGTGAAATGTTGTACTCAACTGAACCTGCGTGCCCAATTCTTGCTGAACCGCTCTCCAGAAATGTGAGTAAACTGTGGACCCCGATCCGAAATGATAGATATAGGCACCCCATGAAGGAGAACGATCTCCCTGATCTAAATCTCAGTTAATCTCTCGGACGAATAGGTGGGTGCAATAGGAATAAAGTGCGGTGATTTGGCCAGCCTATCAACAATAACCAAAACTGCATCAAACTTCTTCCAAGTTATCGAAAGGCTAGTAACGAAATCCATGGTAATCCTCTCCTACTTCCACTCGGGAATCTCAATCCTCTAAAATAAACCATCGGGTCTCTGATGCTCATACTTGACCTACTGGCAGTTCAAACATCGAGACACGTATGCTACTATATCCTTCTTCATCCTACGCCACCAATAGCGCTGCTTCAGATCCTGATACATCTTTGCAGTGCCCTGGTAAATAGAATACCGAGAACTATGGTCCTCCGCTAAGACCAACTCTCGAATGCCATCAACATCGCACACACAAACTCTCCCCCGCAATCTTAATACACCATCATCTCCCAAAGTCACTTTCTAGGAACCCGCACGTTGTATCGTATCCCTCAGATCACACAAATAGGGTCCTCAAACTGCCGCTCATGGATACGCTCTACTAATAGGCTCAGAAATATCCAACCTCACAAGACGATTGGCCAAGGCCTGAACATCCAGAGCAACAATCTCTGGCTGACTGGAATATAAGCAAGACTACCATGCTGGCGGACTTCCTACTCAATGCATCGGCCACCATGTTGGCCTTCCCCGGGTGGTATAAGATAGTAACATTATAATCCTTCAGCAACTCTAACCACCTCCTCTGCCTCAAATTCAACTCTTTCTGCTTGAACAGATACTGAAGACTCTTGTGATCAGTGTAGACCTTATACGTCACACAATATAAGTAGTGCCTCAAAATCTTCAAGGCATGAACAATGGCTGCCAACTCAAGATCATGAACTGGATAATTCTTCTCGTGGATCTTCAACTGCCTTGAAGCATAGGCAATGACTTTACCGTCCTACATCAATACTGCACCAAGTCCAATACGAGAAGCATCACAATAGACTGTATAAAGCCATAAACCTGTGGGCAAAACCAATACCGGTGCCGTAGTTAGAGCCGTCTTGAGCTTCTGAAAGCTCTCCTCACACTCGTCTGACCCCCTGAACTGGGCACCCTTCTGGGTCAATCTCGTCATAAGGGCTGCAATGGATGAAAACCCCTCCATAAACCGACGATAGTAACCTGCTAAATCCAGGAAGCTCCAAATATCTATAGCTGAAGCTGGTCGAGGCCAGTTCTTGACTGCCTCTATCTTGTTCAGTTCCACTTGAATACCCTCTGCTGATACGACATGACCCAGAAATGCAACTGAACTCAGCCAAAACTCGCACTTTGAGAACTTAGCATACAACTGACTATCCTTCAGAGTATGAAGAACCACTCTGAGGTGATGCTCCTCCTGACTGCAGGAGTATATAAGAATATCGTCAATGAAGACTATTACGAACAAGCCCAAGTAAGGTCTAAACACTCGATTCATCAACTTCATGAACGTTGCTGGGGAATTGGTCAATCCAAATGACATGACAAAAAACTCATAGTGCCCATACCGAGTGTGAAATGTTGTCTTAGGGACATCAGGTGCCCTAATCCTCGCTGATGATAGCAAGATCTCAAATATATCTTTAAAAACACCATCGCACCATGAAGCTAGTCGAATAAATCGTCGATCCTTGGCAGTGGATACTTGTTCTTAATCTTCACCTTGTTCGATTGTCGGTAATCAATGCACATCCTCATCAAACGATCCTTTTTCTTCGCAAATAACACCGGTGCACTCCAAGGCGAAACACTGGGTCTAATGAAACCCTTTTCAAGCAAATCCTAAAGCTGATCCTTTAACTCTTTCAACTCGGGCGGAGCCATACGATACAACGAAATGGAAATGGGCTGACCCGGTGCCAGATCAATACAAAAACCGATATCCCTGTTGGGCGGCATGCCCGGTAGGTCTGAAGGGAAAACCTCTGGAAACTCCCGAATTATAGGAATAGAATCAATAGACAGGACCTCAGCGCTGCAGTTGCAAACATATGCCAGATAAGCTAGACACCCCTTCTCGACCATGCGTCGAGCCTTCACATATGAAATAACACTACGAGTGGTATGACCTGGGGGCAAATCTGACAATGCCAAGGTCACGGTGTTGGCATGGCAATCCAAGATCGCATGATATGGGGACAACCAATCCATTCCTACAATGACGCCGAAATCCACCATATCCAAGAGCAACAAGTTGACATGGGTCCCAAGACCCCTGAATACCACAATACAGGAATGATGAACCCGATACACCACTATAGAATCTCCCACTAGTATAGACACATATACATGGATACTCAAGGACTCACTAGGCATAACTAAATAGTGTTCAAAATAGGACGACATATGAATACGTAGATCCAGGATCAAATAGCACAGAAACATCCCTATCACAGACCAAAATAGTACCTATAATCACAGTATCTGATGACTCACCCTCTGGCCTGGCTGGAAAAGCATAACAATGGGGTTGCACCCCACCTCCCTGAATCATATCCGTGGGACGATCTGCTGCTGGCTGACCCCTACCTCTAGCGGTCTGAGCTATACCTGTAAGACCTCTAGATCCACCACTATGTCCTCTACCCCTACCTCTAGCTGGCTGGGCAGGTTGTGGGGCAATTGGTGCCTGAATCATCGGACGAGGACCCTGCTGCTGTGAGCTGCTGGAAGCTCGAGGGCAATATGACTCACATCACCGCAAGTCTAACAAGCCCTCGGCTGCTTAGAATAATGAAGGGGTGGTGCACTGATAGGTGCTGATAGTGAGCTGAAGATCTGCTGGTCTAAATACTGCAGCTGTGAACCATGACCACCCAGTGTACCATGAGAAGCCTAGAGAGCTGACTGAAAGGGCCTCGGAGGATGGCATCTACAATAAGAATCCCTACCATCAGATGAGGCACCACTGAACCTGCCATTATGATGGGGCCTCTTATCAGACCCATGACCACCTCCCTAAGCAAGTGTCATCTCTATCCGGTGGGCACCATCTGCCGCCTCCTAAAATGAAATCTCACTACCGGCACCCATGGCCATCTAAAAACGGATCGGCTGAGCCAACCCATAAATAAACCTCCGCACACTCTCTCTATCGGTGGGGAGTATCATAATTGCATGACGAGCAAGATCAATGAACCGGGTCTCATACTAGGTGACCATCATAGGACATTGCTGGCGACGCTCAAACTGCTTGCGAAGAGCATCTCCCTGAGTAACTGGAACAACATTCCCCAGAAATAACTCTGAAAACTGATCCCAGGTCAATGATGGTGACCCTGCTGGCTTGGCTAAATAGAAATCTCTCCACCAATCCAATTCTTGGAGGATCTTGCTAGGCGAAAAGTGGAAAAATTGATCCCATTGGTCTCTACAATGCCCATAGTCTGTAGAACCTCATGACAGCTGAATATGAAATCCTAAGCATCCTATGAGGGGGTGCCACTATATGTGGTAGTGAAGAGCTTGGTGAAATGATCAAGCCTCCACAAAGCATCTGCAAACATAGCCGCACTATCACTGGATTGAGCTGCAATACCTGGCTGGGCTCCCACAGCTGGCTGAACTGCCACAGCTGGCTGGACTGCTGGGACCTGGGCTGAGGAGCTACCGGCTACGAAGTACGAGTATCGGGAGTCTGAACCCTCCCCCAGCCTGAGATGTGGCTGGAGCTACGGGAAGCAAACCCGCTCTAGAAATGCCCTCCATAAAGCCTATCAGTCGGACCAAAGCGTCCTGAAGTACTGGAGTGGCTATGACACCCTTTGGGACCTGAGATGGGCCAACTGGAGCTGCTGGAGCTGGAACCTCCTCATCATAGTCAATAAGGTTCTACCTCTCGGACTGCTGCTCGGGGTTGAGCTCTGCCCCGGCTTCAGCCTCACCCTCTGGCCCTGATAGGAGCTGCTATTGGAGGCTCGAGCTATTGCGCGGTAGAAGAGGAAGCACATGTTCTCGCCATCTGCGAAAGAACAGAGTAGAACGACAATCAGTATTTGAGAAACAGAATCGCACGACAAGAATGAACAAGGTGAAATTTTCCTAACTATGTAGCCTCTGGGGGATAAATACAGATGCCTCCGTACCGATCCCTCAGACTCTACCGAGTTTGTCCGTGAGTTGTGAGACCTAAGTAACCTAGTGCTATGATACCAACTTATCACGACCCTGATTTTTCACCATCAGGTATCGTGACGGTGCCTACTACCGGAGCTAGGCAAGCCAAACATTTTTCCTACTTTCATTCTAACAATATAATAGACGAGACAATAATTAAGCGGAAGACTTTAAATTTAATGCAACTGAAAACCAATAGTACGAAAGTTTAGTACATCTCACTACCCAGAATCTGGTGTAACAACTCACGGACTACTATAGAATGCTAAACATAAGTCTGAAAGGAAATACATGATGTTTGTCCGATACAAATTTAAAAAACTAAACATAGAAGGGACTTTGGCCTGCGAACGCTAGTTAGGCTACCTCGACAGTCCCTAGACTGAAGATAGCTCCCAGAAATGCTACTGCTGCAATCCGTAAGCTGCTCCCTGATCTGTGCACAAAAATACACAGAGTGTAGCATCACCACAACCGACCCCATATGCTGGTAAGTGCATGGCCTAACCCTGGTGAAGTATTGATGAGGCTAGACAAGACCTACCACAATTAACCACTGCGGATATATATGTACAAGTGCAATAAACAATAACAAGATAATACAAAGTAATACTGGGAGGGGACATGCTGTCGGGGAGTAACAGATAAAAATGAAATATCAGAAATAAACAGTAGAACTACTCCAAATTTCCATATATATATATATATATATATATATATATATATATATATATATATATAGTGGACGACATGTCACACGATCCCAATTCATAGTATATAAGTGGACGGTGCGCCACACGGTCACAATACATGTCATGTATAAGTGGACGACATGTCTCCCATAATATAGTGTATAAGGGGACGGTGTGCCACACGATCCCATAATATAGCATATAAGTGGACGACGTGCCACACGATCCCATATTACAGTATATAGGTGGACAGCGTGTCACACGATCTCATATCATAGTTTAAAATATCTGATTTTTGTAAGGAAGGCACCATTAGGGGAAATTCAACAACGTAATACTTACCGGCAAGGATACAGCGAACAACCCAGATATCCCGGCAAGGGAGAGTACATAAAAACAGTTTACACATCCTGGCAAGGGAATAATCTCGACACATTCTCCTTTAAATAAATTCCTTCTCAACTAACACGTTCGTGTTCGAGCCAACGCTCCAAAGTATACAATTCACGATTCTTCCTCAACTGTTCACATTATACGAAATTTATCAATTATACAAAACAATTGCGTCACATCATTTGAATTAAAAGCAATTAAGACATACAGTCATGTTAAACTCCGGTGCATAGATAACTGTCACCATGCCTATACACCGAACTCCACATTTAGCACGTAGCAAATAATATCCTAATCCTATTCCCTCAAGCCAAAATTAGAACATACACTTACCTCGGTCAAAAAATAGCAATCAACTCTCTAACACCATCTTTCCTCTAGAATCCAACTCAGAAACAATGATATCTAAGAACAATTTAGTTCAATAATATCAATAAGGGCTCAAAAACACAATCTCATAGCCTAGAAATGTTATTCCTATCATTCTTTCAAAATTACCAAAGTTCGACCCCGGGCCCACATGGTCCAAACTCGAGGCTCGGACCAAAACCCAATCACCCATAACCCCATGAGTTTAAATATGTAATTTATTTTAAGATTCGACCCCAAACTGAGGTTGAATCACCCAAAATCCCCATATCCCTAACTCTACCCAAAACCCCCCATTGTCTACCTTGAATTCATGATTTAGGGCTAGGAAATTAGTGATTAGATGAAGAAATTAGGAGATGATGAAGTTAAGTACACTTACCCAAAGAGCTATGGAGGAATAGAAGCTTGAAAATCGTCTATGGGGTGTTGGGGAGAAGAGTTTGTGTGAAATAATGGAGAATTCCCGTAATGAACAGTGCTTTGGGTATTTACAATCGCTGGGCAAAAATACTCTATGCGATCGCGGAGCAAGGAGATCGATCGCATAGAGTAGAGGGGACAGTGCTCTGCGATCGCGAAGAGACAATTGCGATCGCATAGAGGATGTTTTTGGGCATCAGAGGTAAACACTATGCGAACACGTAAGGAGACTGTGTTCGCATAGAACAAAAATGGGCTTTGAAGTTTTACACTATTGCGATCGCAGGGAATGCTATGCGATCCAAATAGAACAAGGAACTGGGCAACAGCAGACAGCATTTTCTGCAACAATACTATGGCGAAAAACACCTTGAACCACCTCTGAAACACTCCCGAACCCTCGGAGCTCCCAACCAAACACACACACTAACTCAACAATATCCTACGAACTTACTCGAGTGATCAAATCGTTAAAATAACATCAAAGAATCAAACCTCAAAATCATAATTTCTATTTCAAACTTCTAACTTTAGGTATTTAGGTCTGAAACACGTCAAACGACGTTCGATTTCGATCAAACTTCACAGAAAGCGCTTAACGCATATTTAAGACCTGTACCAGGTGCCAGAACCAAAATATGGGCCTGATATCTATAGTTTCTAATTTATTTTCTTTTCAAAAATCCATATCATTTTCAGAAAAATAATTTCTTTCCAAAATTCATTTCTCGGGCTTGGGACCTCGGATTTTGATTCCGGAATACGCCCGAGTCCCGTATTTTTCTACTGACCCTCCGGGACTATCACATTATGGGCCCGAATCTGTTTACCTAAATATTGACCGAAGTCAACTTTAACAATATTAATATCAAAATTCTTCAAATTTTACGCATAATTCACAATTTTAATGTAAAGGTCTTCCGGCTTTGTGCCCGGACTGCGCACGTAAGTCGAGGTAACTAAACGTGAGATTTTCAAGGCCTCGGAAGCACGGAAAAAGGAAGAATTACGGTGATGGCCCCTTTGGGTCGCCACATAGGATATAAACATCAGAAGCTCCGGAACCAAAATACAAACCCGATATTAACAAAATCAAACATCACCAAAATTCTTTAAACCATTGTAATTTCAATTTTACAATCTTCACCAAAAATTCATCTCTCGGGCTAGGGCACTCGGAATTCTATTTCGGGCATACAACCAGGTCCCATATTTTACTATGGACGTATCGCGATCGTCAAAACATGGGTCTGGGTCCGTTAACTCAGAACATTTACCGAAGTCAACCAAAATCAAAATTTTAGGCCAAAAATTATTATTTCATCAATTATTCATATAAAAGCTTTCGGAAAACACGCTCGGACTACGCACAAAAATCGAGGAGAGATAAAATGAGAATTTTATGGCCTCTGAACACAAAATCGAGTTCTAAAACATCTTTTGGGTCATCACAGCTATAAATTCAACTGCACTGTTTTATGGGTAAACAAATATAATAAAATACGATATATTGTGAAACTACGTAAAACAATAATCCAAATAAGCTGTTAACCCGTATAGACGAAAATTTTCTTAATAAAGGAAGAGGTACAAATATGATAAAGACGGCTCCTTTTTTAACACCCAATGGAGAGAAATTTATGCTGGCTACCGGTGGTAATTCGTAGTAGTAGTAGTTAACGACTATCTTTTAATGGAAATCTCAGGTACGCACATAATTATAAAAGTAAAGAAAAATTCTTCAAATGATGAAAGTCATTTAGCTCAATAACTGAAGAAATCATGTGCCGTAAAAATTTTCAAATGCCTGTAATTTATGAGGATCATTTACCTTAAATAAGCTAACATCAAAACATTATTCCTTGTTTATATGTTGCTGTTATATTTCTTATTATAATTATGATATAGTGCAAAGTTCAAATAAGTTCTAAATATTGGATCCAAACATTATGTATTTAGTATTGGGGTTTAATAAATACTGGAAGCAACTTTTAAATCCTACATATAATGTATATAATTTTAAATATTGGGGTTGACTTTGAATTTAGAACTTCCTAGCAAGTTCAAAAGACCAAACAAATATTAGGGCTTAATGACTTACATTCGTGATGCGTTTTTTCTTCACAATGTAGAATGATACGTAGGTTTGGAATAAATATTGATAGTAAAAAGTATCACCATAAGGAAAGTTTTAATAATAAAATTTTAGACAGATTTCAAAATTTTAAATATTAAAAAATAATTAAATAAACATTCCTAAATAATAAAAAAAAATAACTAAATAATTATTCTTAAATTAGAAAAATAATTAAATGAATAACTTATCCAATGTGAACTCTATTTAAAAGAGTAAAAAAGACGAACAATATTTTGCTAAGGATAAATAAGGTGCGCATTTTGTGCGTGTACCCATAACCTAATATTTTTGTTTTAAATATAGGGAGCTGGAAATTGTTAGACTAAATGCTGAAGAAAGAAAATTTTCTAGGCAAACATTTATCTCTCAAAAAAAATTCATGAATTTTGTTTTTGTACATTCATATTGAATGATTAATTTGTTATAAAGCATATAAACATCTACCGATTTTACATGATTATTTTGAATCACAGTGTTTAAGCTAAGAAAAGGTTCAAAGTAAACACTAATCTCAAGAAAAATCCAAAATTATATTCTGGTACATTCATGTTAAATGCGAATTTTGTTCTAAAAAGACATAAAAACCCACCAATTTTTACATGAACCTTAGATATTGATATACAATATAATCATGTAAAATTGGTAGATTTTAATACCTTTTATAACAAAATTTGATACTCCAGCGTTGATGCTAAGCAAAATATCAAACAAAGACAAATGATTGACATAAAATTATGCAAAGTCATGTATGGTTCTTTATAAAACAAATAGAAGAAGCAGATGGATAATAATAATATAATAAACGAAATTATGATTTGGAATTAAATTCTAATAATATGGACGATAATAATAATGAGAATCATAATGATTTTAAAGTCCTAAAATTAAGACTTATTATATAATTCAAATAAGGAAAGCTTAAATAAGTAAAATTTGATTTAATTTTAAACTACTAAATATTATCTTGGTGAATAATTAAATTACTATTTTGTTTAATGTGAACTCTACCCTAAAAAGGGTAAAAAAGGCGAACGATTCGCTAAGGACCTTCGTACTTTTAATATAATAATAATAATAATAAGAAGAATAATAATAATAAATATATAATATATATAAATATAGATTAACAACGTAGAAAAGAAAAAGAAAAAAGTGGCTGGTAAGTGGTGGGTTCGAATCCTCCGCTTTCCTTTTAGTTTCTTTGTACGGAAAAGGATCATATATGTCCCTCTACTAGTTAAAATAAAATATATTTGTCCCCTGCTATACTATTTGGTCATATATGTCCCCATCGTTCACATTTCTGGCCATATATGTCCTCTGACATTAACTTTTTAAAAAATATTAAAAAAGCCACGTGTCAGAGTCCTATTGGTTAAACTAAACCCACTCCCCTTTTTCTTTATATTAAAATGAAAATATTTATAAAAAACTTGTAAGAAATGGGGAAAAAATTTGTAAAAACTGGAATTTTTTTTATTATTTCAGAATTTAGAAAACGAAAATATTATATTAATTTTTTTTTGTTTTTACAAATTTGTGTTTTAACTTTTTACAAAATAAATTTTTTTTAAAAATGCAAAAAAAAAATGTTTTAAAAACAAAAAAACACATTTTGGAAATATTTTCAAATTTGATAATGAACTGATTTTCTTTTTGTAAAAACAGAAATAAAAATTTTTTAACAAAATATTTTTTATTTTTGACAAAATTGTTTCGTGTAACAAAAAAGAAGAAGAATGTATTCCTTATCATTCCGATTCATCTAGAGATGCTCTGTTCATATTTTTAAAATATTTTTAAAAAATAAAAAATTAGTTTAAACAATTTTTATTTCTTTTTCATTAAAAAATCATTTTAAATCATTTTTTTATTTTTTAATATAATATTTTATTTTTTAATATAATATTTTAATTTTTAAAATAAAAAATAAAAAAATTCCTAGTTTTTACAAAAAAATCTAGTTTTTACAAATTTTTTCCCCATTTTTTAAAAGTTTTTTTTACATTTTTTACAAATATTTTCGTTTTAATATTAAAAAAATGAGTGGGTTTAGTTTAACCAATAGGACTCTGACACGTGGCTTTTAATTTTTTTTTAAAAAGTTAACGTCAGAGGGACATATATAATCAAAGATGTGAATGGTAGGGACATATATGGCCAAATAGTATAACGGATGACAAATATAACTTATTTTGACTAATAGAGGGACATATATGACCCTTTTTCGTTCTTTGTTCCATCGACCATCATCATGCACCTAATAATGGCATCTTTCTTTAATCAACCCTACCTAGCTATTGGGGTCAACTGAGAATTAATAATAAAGTTGGGTGACATATAGCATCTTATAGGGCAAGCTATCAGAACAAATAATAGGAATACTATTATTTAGTTAATAAGGATGGGTTGGCGTAATTGGTAAAGTCGAAGTCATATAATCAGGAAATTATGAGTTTATGCCGTGAAAATAAGTTCTTACAGAAATACAGAATAATATTGCGTACAATAAACATGTATGGTCCGGCCTTTTTCTGAACCGGTAGTACAATGTTGGCAGTTTTAGGGAATTATCACAAAAATTGCTTGTATCTTATAAGTGTTTTGACTGGTGTAAATGTTTTTACATGTGCATAAAACTTTAAATCGTATTTTATTAATGATAATAAAATCCCTTGCTAGCATTATCTCCTGGCAGCATGAGAAAGTGGGTTGATCTACTAAACCATACTTGTGTTGCACCCTCATTAATAAACTAAAGCCACGCTTTCTAATTTTGTATGAACGAGTTTTTTAGTATTGTATAATTATATTGACAAAGAATTTAATGCGAAGAACAATTATGAATGTCGGAACCTAAAAAGCAAAGGGAAAATTTAAGATGTGGGACTCCATTTCGAGGGAAAGCATCTTTGTCAAGATTTAATGGCCCTTGTCCTCTTTAACATGTGGTTTGTATGTACTATGCCCATCACTCTTTCTGTGCCTAAAAACTTAGGTATAGCTCTTAAAGATGGAGTTTTCCCATCAACAATGCATAGTTTCTTTTAAAAATTGTTCTTATTTTTATCTCAATATCCTTTTACACTTTGCCTTTGCCATTTGCTATTTTCATCTGAAGATTCATTTATCAGTAACCAATTTATGGCTCTGGTTTCTTGGGCTAAGAAGGAACTTACTACGCTCAAACTCCAAAAGGCAAAAAGATTGACATTTCTTGAAACTTCTACTTCTCCTAAATGTTTGCCATATCCTTTGGTAAGTCTCCTATAGATCTGCTCTCTCTTTCATAAACTGTCGTTTTTTGTTTCTTGGTACAATGGTGTCACTTTGTCTTGTCAGGGCAGGATTAATGCCAAGGGGTTCAAAATAAAAGAGACAATAGCTGATGAAAATTGAACCTATGATCTTATAAAGGTTTTAAACTCTTTTGACCACTAAGTTAAGCTTTTGGATTATGTTAAGGGGAGTCAAATATAATATATAGAAATATAAAATTATTTTTACTTAATATGCACGGCGTAATTTTTCGGCAAAGGGGGTTCGGGTGAACCCTATCTGCCCCTCTAAATCTGCCCTTGATCACAGTATAACATTGTATGCCGCGGTAGAGGTAGGGTATTATTTAGGGGTTCGACCGAACCCAATAGCTTTTGTATTGATCATATATTTGTGTTGAAAATCTATTAAATTTGTATTAATATATACTTATGAACCCGGTAACTAAGAAACATTATGAGTTCGGTGTCAAGTTCAGAACCTACAAAATTCAGATCCTAGTTCCGCCTCTACCTGCATGTATGTATCATTTTGTACAATTAATGAGATCCTAATTATACGGATTATATATTTGCTAATCTTCTTTTTTCTTGCCTTTTCCGTGGTTAATATGTTTGTGATCTTATGAAAGTCATTAGATTGAGCTGCAATTAACTCGTTTAACCTAAAATCAATAGAAGTAGCATATATATATTAGAGAGGGTTTTGAGTTATTTGGTTTTGGTGACGGAAAAGCAGGTCAAGGAGGTGGTGTTAGAAGCTGACTTAAGATGTGCCAACTGCCAACACAGAGTTTCTACTGTTATTTCAAATATTGAAGGTAAGTTTTGTATCTACTATACAGGTGTCTGGACATAAAAATTGTAGTTTTTGAAAAAACAATAGTATTTGAAGTTAAGTTGAAAAAAGGTATTTGAAATTTGAATTGTGTTTGGACATGCATTTCACTTGAAAAAATATCGTAATTTTGTGAGTGGGGAAATATTATTTTTTCTGAATTTTTTTTAAAAAAGTGGTTTTTCGAAAAAACTCGTTTTTGAATTTTTTTCAAGAACTTATAAAATATCATGGAGAAACACACTTTTTTTTAAATCGGCAAAAAAGGAATTTTTTTTTATGGACAAACGGGTCCTATTTCGTATGGGCTGATCTAGAAATCGAAACTGCCCAAGAAAGAAACCGTGATGAGACAACAAGATCTTTCTTTTGTCCCTTCCAGGCGATCGGAAAATAAAGAAATGATTAATATATTCAAGATAATTACGTATTTACAAAATACCGTCTCAATTCATCCTATTATTTTTAAGTTTGATTCAATGCAGTTTCAATTGAATCTTGCAGATGTAGAGTCTATCGTGGTGCATGTAAAAGAGAAGAAGGTGACTCTTATTCGCAAATCCACAAGTAAATGATTTTAAAATGAAATTCATTCAAACAAAAAAATGTCGGAATAATAGAAGAAATTGTTGTAATTTATCTGCAAATGGTTGTGATCATCAATGTGTGTCGCTGCTTGTTCCTAATCTTTTGTTCAAGAATTACACAGCGTCAGAATGGTTGACCGATCACCTGATGTTCTGAATAAAATGAATGTATTTTATAGTTAGTGATCTCTTCCCTCTGCAATGAAGAATATATAAATAACACAAGTGAGGTGGTCGAAATGTGAAAATAGCATGGGCTAGCCAATTTTTGGATTGATAGTTGAAAAATAGCCAGTGTTTGAAAAGTTAATCAAAAATATCCACTATTTTGCTGCAACATAAAAAGTTTGAAGATTGACGCACATGTGTATGAACTTACAATATATTATGTTGGACCAGTATATTATACTGAAACTCCAATATATTATATTGAAAGTCTAACATATTATACTAAGTGTAAATCCTACTTTATTGTAAAAAATGAGCACTTCAAAATATCATAAGATGCGAATAAAACATAAAAGGAAATAGACATAAAGCACGCCAATATCATTAGTAAAACTCCATGATCTTACAAAATAATATACAAAGGCAACTAGGGGGCGATCAATTTTGTGGCCTAAAATTAAATTTTTATAAGGGGTCTTAACCTTTTTTTTTAAATTTTATTTCTTTATTTGAATTCTATTTTTTATCGTTTCTTAGATAAAAGTTATGAATAATTTTCTAATAATCAATAACTCCTAAAAAGTCTTTCTTAATTGACAATATTACTAATTCATTTAATCTTTCTGGAGACACTAATGATCTTAGGTAAGATTTTATCAATTTTAATTCTGAACGAGGGTAACAAGAGTTACTAACATTATTCATAAGTAATATAGGCATTGAAAAAAGAATGAAATCTTTTTATTTGGCCGAGTGTATCAATTAATCTGTTGTCTTCTAATTATGCTATTTTCTTAATATTTTTATTTCCGAAAATAAACATAAACCATCAATATCGAATTGATTAGTATGTTTTAAGGAACATTCAAGATTAAGGAAATATTTTTTCAAATTTCTATCATCAAGTGATCTTAATTTTTATCGCTAAATAGAAAACCAATAATATTTTCTTCGAATTGTTCAAATCTATTTTGAAGTAAGAAAACAACTTTGTCTACTGTGTATAAAGTAATCAACTACAAAGGACTTTTCAATTTTAAGATTTTATCATCAACATTCTCATCAAATTATTACTTCCTATATATCATATGTTTCTTCCAAAATTCAGGTTCGATTTCATTTTAAGTGCAATTTTCGTGGCAGAAATTATAGTAGTTGTAAACCTTCTCCTCTATACTTGTCAAAGAAAGAAAAAAAAAATTTCACGAAAACCTTTTTTTTTAAACTTATACATAGCCTATTAAGTGTAATAAAAAATGAGATCTCACAAATATGGGACCTAAAGCAGTCGCTTTATTGAAGGGCCGCCCTCGAAGGCGACTTATATATCTAGGTGCGAAATGATAATTTTAGATTTGATATTACTAATTAAATGTTTACGGACACATATTATGAACATAGGCATTTTGAAAACCATATTTGAAAAAAGTCAACCCCATGCTCTCTTGATTAAAATTCGAGATTTGGATTAAATTTCGATTACTCATTCACCCCAAGCATGGTAATAAGCCTACTTGGAACCTCCCTGAAGTACCGTCTCTCTGAGGGTTGTCAAATGCGGATAATCGAATTATTGGGCCTTAATCTGCCCCAATAATGAAGACTGAGCAACAACAAAAGGTAGAACTCTATTGGGCTCTGAAATATCCAATCTCACAAGTCTGTTAGCATGGATTGAATGTCCAAAGCCAATGGTCTCTCTTCAGCAGGAATGAATGCCAAACTACCCATACTCTCCGCCTTTCTGCTCAAGGCATTCGTGACCACATTTGCCTTACCTGGATGATAAAGAATGGCAGTGTTATAACCCTTTAGTAACTCAAGCCACCCGCGCTGCCTCAAATTAAGGTCCATTTGCTTGAACAGATGTTGTAAGCTGAGATGGTATGTGAAAACCTTACATGACACCCCATAGAAATAATTCCTCCATATCTTAAAAGCATGAACAATCGCGGCCAACTGTAGATCGCGCACTGGGTAGTTCTTCTTGTGAACCTTCAGCTGACGCGAAGCATATGCAATAACTCACTCATCCTGCATCTATACACACCCCAAGACAACGCGAGAAACGTCGCAATATACCGTATACATCCCTGAACCGGAAGGAAATACAAGAACCAGTGTTGTAGTAAAAGTCATCTTGAGCTTCTAGAAGCTCTCCTCGCACTCATTGGACCAATAGAATGGGACACCCTTCCGAGTCAACCTAGTCAAGGGTGAAGTAGTAGACGAAAATCCCTGCACAAATCATCGGTAGTAACCTGCTTACCCCAGGAAGTTCCTGATCTCGGTCACTGAAGTGGGGCATGGCCAACTCTGAACTGCCTAAATCTTATGGGGATGCACTTTAATATCCTATCCTGACACAATATGCCCCAAGAGTACCACCGACTCAAGCCAGAACTCGCACTTGGAGAACTTAGCATATAGCCTCTATTCCCGCAAGGTATGAAGCATTACTCTCAAATGATGCTCGTGCTCCCCCAGGCTACGCGAGTATATCAAGATGTCGTCAATGAAGACAAAAACAAAGAATCAATAAAAGGCCTGTAAACCATGTTCATCAATTCCATAAATGCCACTGGACCATTCGTCAACCCAAAGGACATCACCGAAAATTCATAATGGCTATATCTAGTCCTGAATGCAGTCTTCAGAATATCTGAATCCCGAATCTTCAGCTGATGATACCCTGTACTCAAGTCAATCTTAGAGAACACCCTAGCACCCTGCAACTAGTCAAACAAATCATCAATACGCGGCAACGGATACTTGTTCTTGATGGTGACTTTTGTTCAACTGGTGGTAATCAATGCACATCCGCATAGTCATATCCTTCTTCTTCACAAATGGCACTGGTGCACCCCAAGGCGATACATTGAGCCTGATAAACCCCTTCGCTAATAACTCCTCCAAGTGCTCCTTCAACTCCTTCAGCTCCCTAGGAGCAATACAGTATGATGGGATAGATATTGGCTAAGTTCCTGGAGCCAACTCAATGCATAAATCAATATCACAATCCGGAGGCATGCCTGGAAGGTTAGAAGGAAAAACATCGATGAACTCTCGAACTATTGGCACTCAATCAATCGTCAGAGACTCTGTTGTGGTGTCTCAAACATACGCTAAGTAAGCCAAACACCCGTTCTCAACGATGCGCTGAGCCTTCAGAAAAGAAATAACCCTACTAGGCGTATCAGTTGTACAACCCTTCCACTCCAACCTCGGCAATCCTGGCATCGCCAGAGAAATAGTCTTGGCATGACAATCCAATACGACATGATAGGGAGATAACCAGTCCATGCCCAGGATAATCTCAAAATCAATCATATAAAGCAACAGAAGATCTGCCCTGGTATCGTAACAACAGAAAGTAACCACACAAGACCAGTAGACCCAATCTACAATCACTTATTCACCCACAAGAGTGGACACATGAACAAGAACACCTAGAGGCTCAAGAGAGATAACCAAATAATGAGCAAATAGTGACGATACTAGGAGGAGTCGGAAGGGCCGGTGGACGATATGAACTCTCAGGTATGGCACTGAAGTAAAAGCTGGGAGGTCCCGGAGGACCTGAATACCCGCTGGATGAAACCTGGATAGCTAGCGGATGATAAGAGCTCTCTGGCATAGCACTGAAATAAGGACGTGCTGGAGCTCCTCGGGCAAGAGGTGGTGGTGGTGGAGCTGGAACTGGAGGCCTACTGGGCGGACCCCTCCCTTAATAACCTCTGCCCCTAGCTGGAGCACCTTTGAAGTCTCCAGAAAACCTCGCCCTATTGTCCTGTTGTATCTTCTTTCTACCCTTCTGACGATACCCCTCAATCTGTCAGCAATCTCAACCACTTGCTGAAACTCTATATCCATCTCTACCTCTCGAGCCATACTATTCCTGATGCCGGGCTGCAACCCCCGAGACAAACATCCACACTCTCTCTGCATCTGTAGGAAGTATCATACGTGCATGGCGAGATAAATCAGAGAACCTAGACTCATAGTCGGTCACAGACATCTGACCCTGTTCAAGATGCTCAAACTGTTACCTCAGCTCTTCCCTCTCAGAGAGTGGAACATACCTGTCCAAGAAAGTGAACTGACCCCAAGTGAGGGGAAGAGAACCTGCTGGCCTGCTAAGAACATAAGACTTCCACCATCTGCGGGCCCTGCCCTCCAACCAGAAAGTAGTGAAGTCAACCCAATGCGACTCTAGTATCCTCATGTTGTGTAGTTTGTCCCTGCATATTTCAATGAAATCCTGAGCATCCTCATGGTACTATTTCGATTTCAAATAGTCGGCAATAAGCCCCAAGCATGGTAATAAGCCCAAGTCATAGTAGAAGACATCAAGTCTTAGCCAAATATATAGTAACGTATCAACCGGGATGGACCAATTCGCAATCCCTAAAGGTAAATGACTCCACGTTCGTCACACTGCACGTGTCTCATCCCAACATAGCACTACGATGTGCAAATCTGGGGTTTCAAACTCTCAGAACATCATTTAAAGTCATTACACACCTCTAGCCAGCTAAAGTCTAGCTCGCAATGCCTTTTTCCTCTCGAATCGATCTACTAGTGCGTCGGATCTGACCAAAACAACAACGAACACGTTACAATAGGTAAAGGGAACATAACCCAATCCAAATAATCGAAAAACAACGAGAAATCCTGAAATTTGCAAAACCCGAGCCCTGAGCCCACTTCTCGAAACGTACAAAATTTAACACCAATACATTCCTTATCTCACCACGAGTCTATACATATAAAAGTTACCAAAATCCGAGTGCAAATGACCCCTCAAATCCCCATTCTTCCTTCTCTTAAGTTCAAGCCCTAACCTCCATTTTTGACCTCTAAATCGTTGATTTTTCACCCTTAATTTATGCAATAGCACATTAGATTTATGGTTTAGGCTCAAAATTCCTTATCTCAATGAAGTATCTTGATTCCCTCTCAAAAGTCGCATAAAAGCTCCCAAGCCCGAAGTGGAAATGTTGTGCTCTTTCAAAAATTCGCGAAGGTCAAATTAAATGTTTCTATCTAGACCTTTTGGCTTCTGCGACCAAAAGGCCACTTTAGCGATTTCCGCTTCTGCGGCCTTCCCACCGATTCTGCGGTTTTCATTCAGTTGCCTAGGACCGATTCTGCGGTCCAAAACACCACCTCTGCAGATCCTTTTCCTCTTCTACGGAAAAAACCCAAGCCTTCGAATACAACACCTGCGACCTCTCCCACCGCATCTGCAGAACCGCAGATGCGGAAATACCAGACACCATCACCCCGTTGGCCATCCGAAAATACCCCGAGGCCCCCGGGACCTCAACAAAAAATACATATGGGATCCAATACCTTACTCAAACGTGCCCGAACCATCAAAACACTACAGTTAACACCAAAAATCATCAAGTTTCATCGAATCAAGGTCTAAGTTCATCAAATTCTTCCGAAACTCCCATTCGATAAATAACCCAATGTAAACACCTCCGATTTAGCTAAAGTTTTGCACAAACATCCCAAATCACCTAAAGACGCTACTGCAACTCTCGAAAATCCATTCTGACTGTCTGATCTTTATCTCGCCTACAAACGGGATTCCGCCAAAATCCTAACTTCGCCAAAATAGGTTAATTTCTACACCAGACCTCCAAAATTACTTCCAATTTCGCTCCTAAGTCCCAAATCATCCCCCGAAACTAACCGAATCACCGGAAATCACCTCTGAGAGGAACTCACAAGTCAACATCTAGTTGACATTTCCAAACCAAACCTTCCTTAAAGAGACTATATGTCTCATTTCGTAGCAAACTCAATCTGATTCGACTCAAACTTACCAAACACAGATAATAAATCATGAAGAAGCATAAGACGGGGAAGACGGGACAGTAACACATGAGACGGTGGGTCGGGTTATCAGAATACTGATAGGATAGACCTCAACAACATCCTCAAAAGTATGACTCAGAACTCTCTCTCGAATCAACGTAATACGGATAGGATAGACCAGTCCTTCCACAAACCTCATAATCCTCTCTTAATCAGTTAGAACCATCCATGAAGCATAGCGAGCCAACTCTGAAAATCTCACCTCATACTGAGTCACATATATGTCTCCCTGACGTAGATGCTTAAACTGTCTACGCAGCTCCTCCCTCTGAGACTGCTGTGCCCACTTCTCCAGGAAGAGAGTGGAGAACTCCTTCCATGACAAAGGAGCTGCACCTATCGTCCTACGCCGCTCATACGCCTCCCACCAATTGAAGGCTGCTCCTGAGAACTGGAAGGTAGTAAATGATACACCACTTGACTCCAAAATCCCTGCTGTCCGAAGCATACGACGACACTTGTCAAGAAAACCCGGGCAGCCTTGCCCAGAACGCCACTGAATGTAGGAGGTGAGAGACTACTTAAACTCTCAAGAGGTTGCTGCTCATCGTCCGGCATAGCTGGAACCACAACATACTGAACCGGTGAAACATTCTAAACTGGTGCAACCTGCTGAACTAGTGGTGCTTCTGGTGTCTGTAAACCATTCACTACCGGCTTAGGTGTGCGAGCAGTGGGGGTCTGATTGCCTCCCCTGGCCTATGATGTAGATGCTGCAGTACAGTTGAGACTGCCTGAGCCAGGCCAGTGCAAACTGATAGAATATGAGCTAGGTCCTCTTGAAGACCCGTAATCACAATAGGCACAACGTGTGCCTGAACAGGTGCTGCTGGAGTCTCCACCGCTGAAGCTTGCTCCTGAGCCGGGGCAACTGGTGGATCAACAGGTTTTGCCCCTGCGGCTATGCCTCTACCACGACCACGACCGCGTCCACAGCCTCTGGTAGCTTCAGTAGGTGGTACTGATAGTTGTCCACCTCGTCTGGTAGCGCGAGTCCTCGCCATCTACAAGAGAGGAGAATAATAGAAGTTTAGTTCTCGGATCAACAAAGTCGCACATAAGAATTCCAAGAATATGAAATTTTCCAAAAGGTTTTGTAGCCTCCCGAGGATAAGTACAGATGTCTCTGTACCGATTCGCGAGACTCTACTAAACCAGCTAATGACTCGTGAGACCTATGTAACCTAGGCTCTGATACCAACTTGTCACGACCCAAATCCCAAACTCGGTTGTGATGGAGCCTCTCATGGAGACAAGGCCAGCCAACATAATATAACACTTCCTTTTTAACAAATTCTAATCACAAATGAGTATAAAACATAACTAACATTAACATGAGTGCGAAAATAAATGATAATAACAGGGAACCATCATAACACAGCTTGAGATTGGGGTGTCTCCAGTCACGAGCTACTACAAGTTTCACTAAAATACTACAAATCTAATGGTAAGAACAAAATCTAGAGATAACATGAACAACATAAAATAAGGGAGAAACAGGCTGCGGATGCCAACAACTACCTCTTCACTCCTAGTCCATCCGGTAAAGAAATCAACACTTAGGGACAAACTCAGCTCTGCCTGTATCAGCACATATGGTGCAATGAGTAATGTGAGTACTCCAACCCAATGAGTAATAAAAACAAATAATGACTGAAAGTTAGAAATCTCGTAAATGCACAAAGGAACGGTATCTCAATCAATGAAATCAACCGACAATAAGAACAGTGAAATATCAGGAAAATTCTACTTTTAAAACACTTTAAGATAAATATGTTCAACAAGTAAAGAATAATCAACAACCAAGCCCTCGGGCTCAGATAACTCCCTGGTAAGCCATTGTTACCTGACCAGTTTACATCATACAAACTCTGGTCAGCCATTGTTACCTGACCAGTTTACATCATACAGTTCCATTGTTACCACTATTCAATTACATGGGTACCCGTGCTCATTGGGGGTGCATTCAGACTCCGGAGGGGCTCCTACAGCCCAAGCGCTATATCATTACAAGGCCTAAAATCTTGTACATATCAACATAAGGCATGAAAGCCTTCTCACATTACTCAACATATCCTCACATATGGCCCTCGATCTCAATCAGTCCAAACATATTCATAGCCTCTCGGGCATCAGTAAAATAGTATTTCTTAGCTCAAACATTAGTTCAAATAATGTTTAAGTTTCAAATTTGAGTAAAAATAGTTGAGTTCATGAAGCAGTGTATTTTAATTGGACCGAGTTCAAGTAATATTTCAAATAGTGAGGAAAACAGTGATGAAAATTCACAAAGGATTTCAAATAGTCAGCAATAAGTCTGAACCATGGCAATAAGCCCAAGTCATATTGGAAGACATCAAGTCTTAGCCAAATACATAGTAACATATCAACCGGGATGGACCAAGTCACAATCCCCAAAAGTAAGTGAACCGACGCTCGTCATACTGCACGCTCTCATCTCAACATAGCACTACGTTGTGGTAATCCGGGGTTTCAAACCCTCAGAACATCATTTAAAGTCATTACTCACCTCTAGCCGGCCAAAGTCTAGCTCGAAATGCCTTTTCCTCTCAAATCAACCTCCTCGCGCATCGAATCTGACCAAAACCACAACGAATATATTACAATAGGCTAAGGGAACATTACTCAATCAAAATAATCGAAAACAGCGAGAAATCTCAAAATTTGCAAAACCCAAGCCATGATCTCACTTATCGAATCCCAAAAAATTAACACTAATACGTTCCTAAGGATAAAGGAAGTGTAAATCATGAAATTTCTTATTATTTGTAAAAGGTGTTTATCTATTTACCCGTCTTGTGAGTTGAAACTGTTACATGAATCCATGATTTCCCCACCTTATTATCATATATCGTTATTGGACCATTAGTAAGTGTCAAAGTTGACCCTCTCGTATCTACTTCTTTGAGATTTGGCAAAATAATCATTAGGTACACGTTGTTCGTACTCATACTGTTGAAACACGTTCTCAAGTCGCTAAAACTAAACGTGTGTTCATCTTTGTAGGTTTTGATAAATGACAAACCGACGCGCATGGAACATTGACATATGCCGAAGTCCAAGCACAAGAGAAACAAAGAACAAGATCAAGTAAAGCAACAAAGTCATACATGATTCGTTTTATATTGTGATCTTGATCCGACAATAGATTCAAGACTTGGCTTCTCTCGTAAAATCATTTTCATCAAACCATGCATCTTTGATTTAAAACAAAATGAATTTCAAACATTTTCATTTTAGCCAAAATGAATTTTAAACATGTCTTTCAAATCTGGACAGAAATAATCGATTATGTTCTTCTAATAATCGATTATGTTAAGACAGTGTAAACCGGAATTTACAAAACAGCAAAATAATCGATTATGTCTTTTTGATAATCGATTATGTTAAGACAGTGTATAACCGGAATTTACAAAACAGCAAGATAATCGATTATGTCTTTTTTGGTAATCGATTATGTTAAGACCATTGCTTTTAAAACGCTGAAAGATAATCGATTATGCACAAGGCAACAATCGATTATGCTAGCATAAAATCAGCGTCTAATTTTTAAACGTTATCAGGTAATCGATTATGCAATTTGAATAATCGATTATTCTGCTTAAAATCTGCATATGATTTTTGAACGATTTGTAGATAATCGATTATGCAAATCAGATAATCGATTATCCTAGCACAAAATCAGCAATTAGTGATTGGCAATTAAGCAACGGTCTTGGTGACTTTGAGGACTATAAATACACCTCAAAATCACTCTTTTAAGTACAACAACTGATTACATTCTTGCTTAAGCTTACATACTCTCATATCAATCATTTTATATTCATTTCATAGTTTTTGAGAGCCAAATTCTTGACGAAGTTGTTAGTGTTCTTGAGCGTATCAACTTTACTCACGTCTACTCTATAAGAGAGTCTTGTCTTGAGTGCTATGTGTTTGCATACACTTGAAGGGAAGTTCTAATCCCTTGTTGTAAGAAGGAAAGTTTAGTTCCTTGACTTGAAGTCTTGAGGTGAGGTATCCTTGAGCAAGTTGAAGTCTTGTAGAGTGTATATCTACGAGCAAGTGTAACGGTTTGTTAGGCACCCGTAAGCTTAACGGAGTTAGTGTAAAACTCGAGAGAGTCTCTCGGGGACTGGACTAACCACACGTTGTGGTGAACCAGTATAAATTCGGTGTGTTCTCTCCTTATTACTTTAATTACTGCACTTACTTTATTCCTGCAATTTTAATTCCGCAAATTTATCTTGATTTTTAGTAAAACGCTATTCACCCACCCCCTCTAGCGTTAAGCGTATATTATAACAATTGGTATCAGAGCCTAACTCTCTGAAAGACTTAACAGTTTGAGAGAAACAATCCATGGCTTCTACTCGTAACGTTTATGCAGGACTAGGTGAAGGACAGTGCTTCACAAGGCCACCACTATTCGATGGCACAAACTATACTTATTGGAAGGAAAGGATGAGAATATTTATCCAATCAAATAATTTTCTACTGTGGAAAATTATCAAAAATGGAGAGCAAATTCCAACCAAAAGGGTTGAAAATGAAATGGTGCCAAAATCGGAAGATGAGTATGACGCAGACGATATTAGAAAGGTGGAGAACAACGCAAAAGCCATCAACATGATGTACTGTGCTGTAAATCCTGGTGATTATCGGAAAATCTCATGTTGCACCACGGCTAAGCAAATGTGGGATAAATTGGAAATCACCTACGAAGGTTCGGACCAGGTAAGAGAAGCTAAAATAGATTTTCTAACCCATGAATATGAACTTTTTCATATGAAGGAAACGAGAAGATAGATGATATGTTCGAACGATTTTCAAAAATCGTTAATGATCTTCATGCTCTTAAGAAGACTTTCACGGATAGGGAACATGTCCGTAAAATTCTTCGAAGTCTCACTCCGGAATGGTGCTCCAAAGCCGACGCTATTCAAGAGTCAATCGGCATTACAAATGTCACAATCAACGGGCTTAGAGGTAATCTCAAAACCTATGAATCTACTATTCTTAACCCTCCTTAGGATGATCAAAGGAAACGAAGAATCGCCCTTAAAGCAAGCACGGCTCAACCTCAAAATGATGAGGATTCAAGCGACGAAGATAACGAGTTCGGACTCGTTATTAAAAAATTTCACAAGTTCATGCAAAAGAAGTATGAACGAAAAGGTAAGCAACAAGGAGACCAATTAAAGTGCTATGGATGCGGAGAAATCGGGCATATCAAATCAAATTGTCCAAATACCAAAAAGGAGAAGAAACCCGTCAAGAAACAAAGAGCATACATCTCTTGGGGAGGCGACTCCGGAGACGAATCAAGTGATGGAGAAGGAAACGAGACCGCAAACTTGTGTCTTATGGCACACGAAGAAACTCAAAATGAGGTATGTACTACTTCTAAGAACTATTTCACTTTAGAAGAAATGCAAGATGCATTTGATGAGTTGTATAAAGAGTTTATTAGCGCTTCTAAATCTATAAAAGATTTAAGAAAACAAATTTCTTCAAAAGAAAAGGATTTTGAAATACTAACTCTTGAAAATGAGAAATTAAAAGAGAAAAACAAGTTTTATGGCAAAAGAAGCGCCGATAAACCCGAAAGCTCAAATAAGGATTGTACTTCTTGCAAATCTCTAAAGGCGGAAGTAGGAAGTCTTAGAAGCACTTTGCACAAATTCAATTCTTCACACAAAAATCTCAATGAAGTGTTTGTAAATTTGAAATCCACTAAGCACGGTATAGGCTTTAAACACGAGCCAAAAGAAAAAGTTGAGTCCATTCCTAAACCACCTAAGACTCAACTTAGGCAAAACAAAATAAATGTCAACACTCAACCTAGAAATTTTAATCCTAGAATTGCAACTCATCCTAGAACAAATGCTAGAAGAAATATTGGCATGTATAGACCACCTAGACAAGATTTTCGAAAACTACATCAAAACTATATTCCTAAAAATAGAGTGAATAAATTTAGACCCCCAAATTATTATCATCCTAGAAGAATGCACAATCCGAATGTCATTTGTCATTATTGCAATAAAATTGTACATATTACTCCCGCATGCTTCACTAGACATAGACATTTCACTGCGGATCAATCACACCACTATTTTGCACCTAACACACAAGGACCCAAAATGGCTTGGGTACCAAAATCTCATTAATTTGTTTTGTAGGTGTGTTTGTAGGGATCAAGTGTACTTTGGTACCTTGATAGTGGGTGCTCCAAACATATGACCGGGGATGCATCAAAATTCCTTCAACTAAAACCCACGGAAGGAGGAAATGTTATTTTTGGAGACAATAACAAAGGAAAGATTATTGGTATTGGCTCGGTCGGTAAGGACGAATCCTCCTCCATTAAGCATATTTTGCTAGTTAAAGGTCTTAAACATAATCTCTTAAGCATAAGTCAATTATGTGACAAGGGAAATCTTGTATTGTTTGACTCCGAAGAATGCTTAGTTATCCGTCATAGTGATTTTAAAGTTATTCTTCGTGGTATTAGAATGGATAATATATATATGGTTGATCTTGAAAATTCTTCATCAAGTTTTGTGAATTGCCTTTTGAGTAAAGAAGACGACATGTGGTTATGGCATCGTAGAGTAGCTCATGTAAATATGAATCTTTTAAACAAACTAGTTTCACAAGATTTAGTAATTGGTCTTCCAAACATGAAATTTGAAAAAGATTCTATTTGTGATTCATGTCAAAAAGGGAAACAAACAAAAGCCTCTTTTAAATTCAAAAATGTTGTTTCAACCACTAGACCTTTACAACTTCTTCACATGGATCTTTTTGGACCATCTCGTGTTGAAAGTCTTGGTGGAAATCTTTATGCTTTTGTAATTGTTGATGACTACTCTAGATTCACATGGACGTTATTTCTTGCTCATAAAAGTGATGCCTTTCAAGCTTTTAAAAGTTTTCTTAAACGTGTTCAAAATGAAAAGAACACAACCATCACTTCCATAAGAAGTGATCATGAGGGAGAGTTCGATCACAATCTCTTCGCGGATTTTTGTGACGAACTCGGTATTGAACATACCTTTTCGGCTCCACGTACACCACAACAAAATGGAGTGGTGGAACGTAAAAATCGATGTCTCGAAGAGATGGCTAGAACCATGCTCGATGAGGCTAAGATTTCCAAAAAGTTTTGGGCGGATGCCGTGAGTACCGCATGCTATGTTTTAAACAGAGCTATCATAAGACCGATACTCATAAAAACTTCCTATGAACTCTACAAGGGAAGGAAACCTAACCTCTCCCATCTTAGAGTCTTCGGTTGTAAATGTTTCATTCATAACAATGGAAAAGATAGCTTGGGAAAATTTGACGCTAAATCTGATGAAGGAATTTTTCTTGGTTATTCATCGCGTAGTAAAGCATATAGAGTGTTCAATAATCGAACCAAAACCGTTGAGGAATCTCCTCATGTTGTATTTTCCGAAAATGATGCTCGCTTGGCGAGAAAGGATTCTTGTGTTGATCTTGCAGATGCTCTAAACAAAATCAATCTTCAAGACGAGGTGCAAAAGGAGAATCCAAAGGAAGTTCAAAATGAAGTCATGGAACAACTTTTGGAAGAAGTACCACCACAAGAAGAAGAATCGATGATGCCTAAGGCTTGGAGGACGTCTAAAGACCATCCTCTCGACAAGGTAATTGGCAACATCGAGAAAAGGGTAAGTACTCGAAACCTTCTTAAAGACACTGTAGGACATATGGCTTTTGTTTCACAAATAGAACCTAAAACCATTTCTGAAGCAATTGGGGATGAGCATTGGACCTTGGCAATGCAAGAGGAGCTTAACCAATTCAAACGTAATGATGTTTGGGAATTGGTGCCAAGACCCGATAATCACACCATAATTGGTACGAAATGGGTTTTTCGAAATAAATTAGATGAAAATGGTATAATCACTAGAACAAGCTAGGCTAGTTGCTAAGGGATATAATCAAGAAGAAGGCATTGATTATGAAGAAACCTATGCACCCGTTGCACGCCTGGAAGCCATTCGTTTATTACTTGCTTTTTCATCATCTATGAATTTCAAATTATTTCAAATGGATGTCAAGAGTGCCTTCCTCAATGGGTTTATTCAAGAGGAAGTGTATGTTGAACAACCCCCGGGCTTTGAAGACTTTAAATCTCCCGATCATGTCTTCAAGCTTAAGAAAACTCTATATGGACTTAAACAAGCTCCTCGAGCTTGGTACGAGCACTTGAGCAAATTTCTTTTGGACAAATGAGTTCGAAAGGGGGAAAGTTGGCACTACACTGTTTATCAAGAATAAAAACAATGACATTCTATTAGTTCAAATTTATGTCGATGATATTATTTTTGGTGCTACTAATGATTTTTTATGCGAGGAATTCTCTAAGTTAATGACTAGCGAATTCGAAATGTCAATGATGGGTGAGCTAAACTTCTTCTTGGGGTTGCAAGTGAAACAAATGAAAGAGGGAACTTTCATTTGCAAATCTAAATATTGCAAGGAGTTGCTAAATCGTTTTGAAATGAGCAACGCCAAAGCAATGGCCACTCCAATGAGTACATCCAACCATCTTGACAAAGATGAGAAAGGTAAGGAAGTAGACACAAAGAAGTATCGAGGTATGATCGGATCCCTTCTTTATCTTACTGCAAGTAGACCGGACATCATGTTTAGCGTGTGTTTATGCGCTCGATATCAATCATGTCCGAAGGAGTCGCACCTAACTGCGGTAAAACGGATAATGAAGTATCTTGTTGGAACTATAAATGTGGGACTGTGGTATCCCAAAGGTTCTTCATGCCAACTTGTTGGCTATTCCGATTCCGATTTTGCGGGTTGCAAATTGGACCGCAAGAGCACTAGTGGCACTTGTCATTTGCTCGGTAACTCTCTAGTTTCTTAGTTTAGCAAGAAACAAGTAAGTGTTGCGTTATCCTTAACCGAGGCTGAATATGTAGCCGCGGGGAGTTGTTGTGCTCAAATCCTTTGGATGAAACAACAACTCTCGGATTATGGTCTTAGTATCGATCATATCCCTCTTCGATGTGATAATACTAGCGCCATAAGCTTGACGAAGAACCTTGTTCTTCACTCAAGAACGAAACACATAGAAACTTGGCACCACTTCATAAGAGATCACGTTCTCAAAGGTGATGTCGAAATTGAATTTGTTGAAACCAAATATCAATTGGCCGACATCTTCACAAAGCCTTTAGAGAAAGAGTCCTTTTTCCGAATTCGTAGTGAACTCGGGATTCTTGACTCCACGTCGATCTAATACATGCATTGCATTTTTCTTTTCAACGATTACTAACTTGAGCGTCGGAGGAGCCTAACTCTTTTTTGCAGGTATCGCCCCAAAGACAAGGGGAATTCTCGGGCACTGGTGATAAATAATCGATTTTTCTTAGTCAATAATCAATTATTACTCCTTTATGTTTTCCCATTATTCTACTGGAAAAATAAACTAATTGATTATACTAATACCAGAATCGATTATCTAACATTTTTTATTTTGCAGGAATCTGGCAATCATATTTAATAATCGATTATCAATGTTACTAATCGATTATTGAAAGTTCATCTTTACAAGTGTTAATAAAATAATCGATTGTTGAAAACTGAATAATCGATTATCTCTGACCGTCTCGGTTTTTCATCGCACTGCCTAAAAATAATCGATTATCTGTTTTGTATCGGTTGAATAATATTTTTCTGGCTTTTTATGTATTTTCAATATTGTTTCCTCAATAAAAGTTTATTAATTTTTGCTAATGTCAAAAGGGGGAAGAATAAGGGCTATGCACACTAATACATATTGGCATAAATTAAGGGGGAAGAATAAGGGCTATGCACACTAATACATATTGGCATAAATTAAGGGGGAATTCATAAATTGAGGGGGAACTCATTCATATATGTATATACTTGTCTTGGATTGTCATTATCAATTATTTAATATGCATATCCCGATATTGGTTTGCCATTATCAAAAAGGGGGAAATTGTTGAAACACGTTCTCAAGTCGCTAAAACTAAACGTGTGTTCATCTTTGTAGGTTTTGATAAATGACAAACCGACGCGCATGGAATATTGACATATGCTGAAGTCCAAGCACAAGAGAAACAAAGAACAAGATCAAGTAAAGCAACAAAGTTATACATGAGTCGTTTTATATTGTGATCTTGATCCGACAATAGATTCAAGACTTGGCTTCTCTCGTAAAATCATTTTCATCAAACCATGCATCTTTGATTTAAAACAAAATGATTTTCAAACATTTTCATTTTAGCCAAAATGAATTTTAATCATGTCTTTCAAATCTGGACAGAAATAATCGATTATGTTCTTCTAATAATCGATTATGTTAAGACAGTGTAAATCGGAATTTACAAAACAGCAAAATAATCGATTTGTCTTTTAGATAATCGATTATGTTAAGACAGTGTATAACCGGAATTTACAAAACAGCAAGATAATCGATTATGTCTTTTTTGGTAATCGATTATGTTAAGACCGTTGCCAGAGTATTTTTACACGCTGAAAGATAATCGATTATGCACAAGGCAACAATCGATTATGCTAGCATAAAATCAGCGTCTGATTTTTAAACGTTATCAGGTAATCGATTATGCAATTTGAATAATCGATTATTCTGCTTAAAATCTGCATATGATTTTTGAACGATTTGCAGATAATCGATTATGCAAATCAGATAATCGATTATCCTAGCACAAAATCAGCAATTAGTGATTGGCAATTAAGCAACGGTCTTGGTGACTTTGAGGACTATAAATACACCTCAAAATCACTCTTTTAAGTACAATAACTGATTACATTCTTGCTTAAGCTTACATACTCTCATATCAATCATTTTATATTCATTTCATAGTTTTTGAGAGCCAAATTCTTGACGAAGTTGTTGTGTTCTTGAGCGTATCAATTTTACATCTACTCTATAAGAGAGTCTTGTCTTGAGTGCTAAGTGTTTGCATACACTTGAAGGGGAGTTCTAATTCCTTGATTTTAGAAGGAAAGTTTAGTTCCTTGACTTGAAGTCTTGAGGTGAGATATCCTCGAGCAAGTTGAAGTCTTGTAGAGTGTATATCTACGAGCAAGTGTAACGGTTTGTTAGGCATCCGTAAGCTTAACGGAGTTAGTGTAAAACTTGAGAGAGTCTCTCGGGGACTGGACTAACCACACATTGTGGTGAACCAGTATAAATTCGGTGTGTTCTCTCCTTATTACTTTAATTACTGCACTTGCTTTATTCCTGCAATTTTAATTCCGCAAATTTATCTTGATTTTTAGTAAAACGCTATTCACCCCCCCCTCTAGCGTTAAGCGTACATTCTAACACATACTACACTTCTTTGTGTTTTTGTTGCACAGGTCTACATATGGCCAGTGACTTAGTGGCAAGGCAGCATGGTTGACTCGGAGACTAGGTGAGCTGTATTTTTTCGAGGCAATTTCGCAGCTAGTATAGTCTCTTTTGGAGTTACATTTACTTTCTAACCAATTTTATTCCGGACACTTATTGTACTTATTTGGCTTTCTGTTGAAATTGCTCATGTACTTATGACACCGAGTTCTTGGATGTATTTGGGCTTAATTCAGAAATATGAAAGTCATTTAATATTTCATTGTTAATTCTGAAGAATATGTCGAGATTGTCTTTCCTGACAGCAGTGTCAGGCGCCACCACGACCCTTTGTAGGTTTTGGGTCGTGACAACATGGTATCAGAGAACTAGGTTCCCGTTGGTCTCACGAGTCATGAGGAAGTCTAGTAGAGTCTCGCAGATTGATACAGAGACGTATGTACTTATCCTCGGGAGGCTACAAGGTCATTAGGAGTACTTTCCTTCTTAATTTCCTTATCGTGCAATTTGAATCCTCTGAGGCTTATGCTTTTGTTTTCTTCCTACTCAATCTTACGCGATGCGAATCACTGGTTCTAAATGGTGAATTCAATAATTGTAAATGGCACTATGGATGTGGTGCGGGATGTTTCTCCCGGTATAGCTGAATGGACTATTATAGTCGCCCAATAGAAGGATATCTTATTTTTTCAGCTTGATAGAGGTACTTCTGGGAGCCTTGTGTTTACGCACAGGTTTCCATGATGCTTATGGATGATTTTCCGCGGTATTGATATGATGGCATGATGTTAGCCTACGTGTAAGGGTAATGAACAAAATTGAAGGGAGGTTTACTCAGCGCATGATCTGGAGATTCAATTTTTTATCCCTGGAAAGGGGAATGCAATCAAGCTGAGAATCTTTAGATGCTGGTTGATGGGGTAACGAAACTTGGTATTTTCATGTGTGATGGATTTTTCCTCGTCGGCGTGGTATCGCCGTCCTCGATTGATTATGTTAAGTTGCCAGCGTTATAGTTTTCTTCAGTCCGCCTTTGGAGCAGAATGTTGCGGGTTAATAGTGAAGAAGCGATGGTCAGAGATGGCGTGATGCAAAGGTTCAGGATCAGACCAGTGTTCCTAGTGTGATGGCTCGAGAAAGCTGATCTACGAAAAGGTTTAACGTTAGTAGTGACTTGTGAGTTCAAGTGCTATGAAGATAGATTTTATTTAAGGCGTCGATTGAGCATCAAAGTATGAGGAAGGACATGCGGGAAGTGTAAGGCGGTGTTTAAAACTTCTAGAAGGCCAAGTATGAGGAACAAGGTCGAGTGGTCGATTAAAGGGGTGAGTTCCTCCAAAGTAGGAGAGTGGTGGGTGTTTCATATGGGCTTGGTAGTGGGAAGACTACGCGCCTTAAAGAGAGTTTGGATCGATTTGAGAATTGCAGCGACTGGCGATGGGAATCTACAGGTATAATTTGAAGCATGGGTTATTACGCGTCAGGGGATTTTATATGGCAAAGAGGATCTCCTTGGAAAGAAGAAGGATGCAGAATAACTCTGAATTTGGAAGGTGGTTTCCGCACATTGACTGGTATCCACGAGGGATGAATGGACTAATACAGCTTGAGAGCGATCTCGGACCTAGAATGGGTTATTTGATTCATAGTGACTATTCCTGGTATAACAGCGTCGAAGGATGTCGGGAGGTGGGTCCATAAGGTGGGTTACTCCATGTGAGCAGTTTAGCGGTCGCGTGGTTGGAGAAGCTTCTGCAAGGAATTCTACAAGTTGTCCCGTGAAGAGATCGGTCGTGCGAATGTGGTTGATGATTCAGAATATAAAAAGGGGGTTTTGCAGAATGATTTCGAGAATTTGGGCTATTGATTGTGCAAGGTTATGTCAATAAGAGATAAAGACTTCCGGTGAATTTCAGAGTTGTGTAATAGTGGCTTCAAGTTAAGTGGGGGAGTTCCACCACATATGATTGAGTTGCATGATTAACTATTTGCGTGATTTCTGGTTATTAGCATATTGATGGGTTATTTCACTTATGAGAAAAGTCCCTAAGTGGTAATTTGAGCAGATAAATTGATGAACACATGCTATGGCTTGCCTTATTGGCTCATGTTCAGATTTAATAAAGGATTCATGATATATGCCTTGTAGAGATGCAGGCTTCAAAGGAAGTGATTCCATCAGGTGCTTCACCGACAGGGTATTCATTTGTTATAAGACTTATGGAATTGATTAAATTCGGGACCAAGATAGAGCGGGTGGCTCTCAGTAACAGTCCTAGCGAATTCAAGAGGTAAAATGTGGTGTCTAATGATTTCAAGCTTATAGGTACAATTAAGGATTAAGTTTCGTAACAACTTATGAGGGAAGGCACAGAATGTTCTATGATGTTTTGACTTGCGGTGTAGCATTTGGAATGTATGAAATGGTTCATGGGATTTGAGACAGCATGGTCTCACGATTCGAGGTCACTTGGGGTAAGTGTGGTTGGAGTATGTTATGTATTAAATGGAGTTATTATTATCTCCAAGGCAATCAAGGATAAATTGGACGAGAGTAGATTGATTAGCCATAGTTGACATGGCATATCGGTGGTAGTGATTAGTTCCTTCAGCGTGATTGAGTTATGCAAGTGACTGTGACTATACGTGTGAGGCTTGTCGGCCGCCGTAATTGATGTCATTCAGAAGCATTATTCTGTTATGGCTTGTTATGTGTAAGCGGATTTTGGAAGGGTTATGGTGGCTTGGACCACTACTTAGAGATTTTCATATTCTAAGATTATGAGAATTTTCTTGTGTGTTGCTATAGTACTCCCGAAGCGAGTTAAGTAAAAAGTTTTTATATAATGAAGTATTAATATATTAGTGATTCTGGAGATATGATGAAGAGTCGTGTTCTATGGTATATTGTCCTATGGGGTGCCATAAGTGATATGGGATTTGAAGTGAGGATCAAGGTTGCAGTTTGGTAATGACAAGGATTTCATGAGCTCGGGTATGCACGTAAGGAGTTTCGATGTTTAAAGTAAGTTGGTATTGCCATGAATGTCACCTGAGATCGGCGTTTGTGAAAAAGGATTTGCATCTTGGTTAGGGATTCTTAATCGCTTTCATCGTTAGTGCAACCGATGGTTTGGGTGTTCAGACCCGTTAATTATTTCGGGAGGATGTGGGAGTGTGTACCACAGGAATATTGTATAAGTGTGACTTGTAGTCACATGATTGATTAAAGATTTAAACCAAGTATGAAGATATTGGTAATGTCGTCAATTTGAGAATTCATTCCTGAACGGCTCTCTGTTTATTGGGTTATGGATTGGGAAGGTTCGCTCCGGTTATGAGGGTTGTTCTTATGTGCTATGTGAAAAGAGGGAGGTTAGCATGGACCTTTAAAAGCTTATTGGCCTAGTTTGGCACGATTAGGATCGACCTGAGGTTAGTGGATGGATTTAAATATGAAAATGGGTCTTATGTCAGGCCGGTAGTGTTCATTTCAGCAATGCGCTCCTTATGGGAGAGTAACTAGGGCATATTCTATCGTCGGCTATTCCATGTAACTGTATATTGCGCCGTATGAGTTGTGAGACGACTTGGTAAATTTCATATGAGTTGAGGTTCCGCGTAGCGGTGATGTTATATGAGAAGGATGGCTCTTGAGATTTAGATCATGTATCGCACCTCAGTTGTGCTTGATTTTTGTAGCCTATAGCGCTATATGTTTCCTTAGGGATAGTATTATGCACCTTAGCATGTTATGACCAATATTCAGTATTTTGATATGATGAGCTATTTAGCTCGATGTATATCTCCTTATGTGAGTTCTATTTATGGATCGTGTGGCACGCCGCCATGGATATGTTGTTTGGATCGGTTGCACGCCGTAACAGTGTGATGTTCAGTACAGTCCCCCATATTTGCTTTTATGTGTTGTGTCTCCCACTTTCCATAGAATTCAGGTCTAGTTGTAAGCCCGCATTGCATGTATGATTCGTGAGTGGGGTAATTAGATCTCCTTTACAGGGTTAGACTTCCTTTGTGTATCCGTTCTGAGTGGTTGCCTATTGTCGCATCATGGCATCATATGAGACTCTTGATCATATCTAGGATGGCTTATTGCAACAGCAGTTTGTACTGGGTGAGACGAGATTTTTTGATTAAGGATCAGTGCAACCTTCTTATATGAAGTATATTAAAGGGCAAAGATCATTCTTTGGTTCAGAGAGAGATAACAGTTCTTCTCAAAGTATAGACTCAATGATTTGTTGACTTGGCAACTGGTTATGAAGTTCTACACATCTTTTCCATCATGGCGGTATTGTAAGAGTTAGAGTAAGACCTGTGTGTGTCATGAGATGCAATGGGAGAATCAGATTCGTGGAATTTTGTTTATTATGCTTAAAGGATATTATTGTTGTCCTATGGATAAGGTAATGCATAATGAGAATTCAGCAAGGTTATGCAGACATGTTTGGGTGCAGCGTGTAGTGATTGATATGGTGATCGTATGTTGGAAACAGGCTTGGCAGAAAATTTTGGATGTTGGAATTGGGCTTTAAGGCTTATTTGCTTGAGTATATCTTCAAAATTGATCGAACCAATGTGCTCAGCTGAGTTGGTAGCACGGGAAGGTGCATGAGAAGTTAAACAGTGATTTTAGACTACTCCAATGTAGTTCTCTGCACGTTCGAGGACGAACGTATGTTTAAGTGAGAGAGAATGTAACGATCTGTATCGGTCGTTTTGAGCTCTAGCGCGTTGTTCAGTAGTATGAGGCCATGCGCAGTTTCATTTCAGGTATTATGACTTGTACGCGTGGTCGGAATTTAATTTCGAGAAGTTCAGAGTTGATTTGGAAAGAAAATTCACATTTCAGAAGCATAAAGTTGAAGGAATGAACTAGGAATGGAATTTTGAGTGAACGATCTTGAAGTCGGGATCTGAAAGTTCCATCAGGTTCGTATGATGATTTCAGACTTAGGCGTATGCTCGGATCAGTTTTGGGATGACCAGAGAGCGTTTTGTCGCCTATTGTGGAAGTTGGCATTTTGGAAGGAATTTCATAAGTTTGGTTTGAAGTGCATTTTAGTGTTATCAATGTCATTTTGGGGTTCAGAGAATAGGAGTTGCTTCGTATGGTGATTCGGGAGTTGGGAGTACGATCGGAAGTGAATTTGGAGGTGCGTAGGACATTTTGAAGTCATTTGGCTAAAGATAGAAATTTGAAGGTTTTTGAGAAGTTTGAACGGAAGTGGGCTTTTTGATATCGGGGTCGGAATTTGATTCCGGAAGTTGGAGTAGGTCCGTAATATCAAATATTACTTGTGGGAAAAATTTGAGGTCCATAGGACATGATTTGATAGGTTTAAACATCGGAAGTAGAAGTTGGAAAGTTCAAAGTTCATAAACCTTGAATCGGGGTGTAATTCAGGGTTTTAGCATTGTTTGATATGATTTGATGCCTTGAGCAAGTCCATAATGTGTTTTAGAGTTGGTTGGTAGGTTTGGTTGAGGTGCCGGGGGGGCACTCGGGTAGTTAACTGATCGAAAATGGATTTTTGGGAAGGCTAAGGTTTTGCTGGCTGTTAGTATTCCCACTTCTGCGGAAATGGGACCGCAGAAGCGGCCCTGTAGGAGCGGTAGAGGGAGCTGCATGAGGGGATTTGTTCGAAGGTTCGTGGACCGCAGATACGGTCAAGGTTCCGCAGAAGCGGGACCGCATCTGCGGAAGTGGATATCGTAGAAGCGAAAAAGGGGCGGCAAGGGTGGATCGCAGAAGCAGCTGTTGACCGCACCTGCAAAACTGCAGAAGCGATCCAGGGTCCGCGGGTGCGGAAATGACTGGAGCAGTGAGGTCTTTAAAATTCGGGGTTGAGTTCATTTCAACCCATTTTTCTTCCACTGGAGTCGATCGGGAGCAGCTTGAAGGTGCCATTTTCGTCACTTGTCATAAGGTAAGTAATTTATGTTAGTTTTGGGGTTAAATACAATGTTTATTCACGGATTTAGACTCGAAAAATTGTAGAAATTTGAGGTTTGGTGGAGAACCTAGAAACACACATTTCTTAGAATTTGACTACGATTTCGGATATGGAATTAAACAAAAATCATATATTTGAGTTTGAGTTCATGGGTAAACTTTATCTTCGAGAAATTTCGGATTCCGGACACGTGGGTCCGAGGGCATTTTTGTCTTCGTTGGAGATTAGGAATTGTTATAAATTGGAGTATAATGAGTGCCTTAGCATATATTAATTAATTTTTATCATCATTGGATAGTTTTGGAGCATTGTGCGTTGGTTCGAGTCTTCGGAAGAATGTAGAATGCCGGTTATGTATCTTCGGGCGAGGTTAGCCTCCTTTCTAACCTTGTAAGAGGGAATTGTCTCAATAGGCGAATTAAATGGTTATTTGCTCCTATATGTGGGGGCTACATATGCACGAGGAGATGAGAGTCCATACGTAGCTACTATTATGCAATTGTCCGGGTAGTTTAAGACTTAAAAGCATGCTATACTTGGGATATTTGTAATCTTATTGAAATTTGAATTGCTAAAATAAAATTGAACTAATAAATAAATTTCAAAAAGATTAAACTTCATTTTCTTAAATTGTTAAAAGAGGATCTGATTTTTACTTGATAAATGTTCCCCGATAATTCTTAAGTAACTGTTGAGCATGTATTTCTGTGTGTACCTACGTCGCATGGATGATTCGTGAGCAGGGTATTTGTTTACTTTATGTTGATTGCGTCGCATGATAATTCACGAGCATGGTATTTGTTTGCTTTATGTTGACTGCAACGCATGGATAATTCGTGAGTATGGTATTTGTTTACTTTATGTTGACCCCGTCGCATGGATGATTCGCGAGTGGGGAAAAATAGATGTACCTATTGGTTCGGGCCGTTCGACCCTCGGCAGTACACAATTTACATTTCTGTTGAAGCGAGCCGTCGCCTCGGCATTATTTGTGCATGTTTATATTGTTCGCCTGAGATATTTGATATTGACGTAGCCCTTGGGACCAGATATAAATTGCTAAGGATAAAAAGAAGTGTAAATCATGAAATTTCTTATTATTTGTAAAAGGTGTTTATCTATTTACCTGTCTTGTGAGTTGAAACTGTTATATGAATCCATAATTTCCCCACCTTATTATCATATATCGTTATTGGGCCATTAGTAAGTGTCAAAGTTTACCCTCTCGTATCTATTTCTTCGAGATTTGGCAGGATACTTATTAGGTACACGTTGTTTTTTTACTCATACTACACTTCTTTGCATTTTTGTTGCGCAAGTCGACATATGGCCAGTGACTTAGTGGCAACGCAACAAGGTTCTCATAGGTGAGCTGTATTTTCCCTAAGCGATTTCGCAGCTAGTATAGTCTCTTTCGGAGTTTTATTTACTTTCTATCCAATTGTATTTGGGATAGTTATTGTACTTATTTGGCTTTCTCTTAGAAATTGCTCATGTACTTATGACAGCGAGTTCTGGGATGTATTTGGGCTTATCACAAAAATTTTAAAGTCGTTTAATATTTCATTGTTAATTCTGAAGAATATACTGAGATTTGTTTTAATCGTATAAAAGAAGTGTTTTCAAAATTATTAAAGCAAGAATTTAATTAAGTATTTCAGTTGGCTTGCCTGACAACGATGTCCGGCGCCATCACGACCCTTTGTAGGTTTTGGGTTGTGATAATTTTGTTTCAATTATTTATTTTATTATTTTCGCTAGTTTAGTGACCAACCTTGGTCGCTTTTTTCCACAGACAAACTTTGGTCGCTTTTTTTTGGAATTCTAGTAGCGTCACTAAAAGTCAACGTTCATGATGCTTATGAGATACCCAACACAACATCTTCATCAATCACATTTGTATCCACTTGTGACAAGGTTGTCTTAACATCTTCACTTTCATCTACAATTCATATGCAATATTAGTTAGTTAAATATTAAAAATAATTAAATTTTAAAAATAAATAATATTTAAATTCACTTAAAAAATATTACCAATTTGAATACGGGAAAACTTGTGCAGCCAATTTCGAGTAGTAACAAGTGTTTGGACATTTTCATAATAAATGCAACTTCTGTACTTTGTAAGAACATGCCACATATGCTAAATATTGACTTCGATAGTACAATGATAATATGAATGCTAAGTACATCACGCACCATCATTGAAAGATCGGGATATTTTTTAGAATGGTCATTCCAATACATGACAACATCATCTCTTGAAACTTCTCAAGATCAAGTATTTGTTCCTCTTAGTAAAGATCCAATTCTGACTTTCCATCTCAAAAGGTAATATACTTTTTATTTTTTATATATTTTATTAGGTCCTCGGGCCGAGCCGACCCCGCCTCAATCAATCCTCACGGGCCACGGGCTTACTGGGTCGGGCTTAAAAGCCTCAATTTTTAACGGGCTCCAAAAATTCTAGCCCAACCCTGATAACCACGGGCTGGGTTGGGCTGGCCCAACAGGCCAAGCCCATATTGGCGGCTCTATTTCTCTGTGATCTACTTCAAGGACATGTAACGTATACGTTTTTATTAAAAATGAATGCACTTACATTATTATTATTATATAGATTTGAAGTATATTTCTCAGTATTGATAAATTTTTATACGCTCAGTGCAATTTTACTTGTTGCAGAAGGTTCCTTCCCTTATTTTCAAATTATAATTTCACAAATTATGAATAGTTCTTTTTAATTATATTTTAAATGATTTGATAGAGTAAACAAAATTTATACTATCAGTATATGAAAACTAAACCCTACTATTTTACTAGAATTTATTACAAAAAATTCAAACCTAAAAGTAATAGAGAAAATAATATTACACCTTTTGATCTCCACTTCTGCCACTTGACATGAAGAATTGCAGCATTTTTTTCCTTTAGTTCTTCAGGTTACTCGATTTCTTCGTCGTTTCCGAGCATCCTTAAATGCGGAATTGATTTATTTTATGAACTTGTTAGGAGTGGTTTGATTTACATACTAGTTATTGTTGAATGAGGTTGAACAAGCTGACTATACTAGAGTTAAGTTAAGAAGTAGAGTTAGTGGCTAAAAAGTTAGTTAGGTGATTAAATGTTAGTTAAGAAGGTAGTTAATACTGTAGCATTATGTATATATATATATATATATATATATATATATATATATATATATATATATATATATATATATATATATATATATATATATATATATATATATATATATATATATATATAATTTATACTCTCTTTGAACGAAAAAGCGGATTTTATTTTCTCAGATTCACAAAGTCGGTGATCTCATTTTCCTTTTCTCCTCTCTTCTTCTTCTTCTTCATAATCATAACTGCTCAGCTATAATTGAGCTTTAACTACCATTGTCATGGCTGTTAACATGGTATCATATCCTAAACTCTTGATCTAGCTTGCTTATCAACTCACCAACATTTGATTAGATGGGTACACTTTTCACTCACATCTTTGAAGTGTTTGAAAGTGATTCAAAATTGAATCTAGGGTTGAGATTTGAGAGAATTCTTAAAATCACTGGTACTCTGTTGCTGCAATGGCGATTAAAGGTAATCCTTAACCTTTTGATGCTCCACACACTCGAGCTATTGGTATGAGTGCCTTCACAGCTAGAACCACAAGTTTCCCTGTCATTGACCACAATCATCCTAGTACCTTTAATCAACTGATACTCCAGTTAGCTTCTTGGTTTCTCTTCAATTGAATGGATATGATAACTATTCATTGTGGAGTCGTGCTATGAGAGTTGGTTTTCTAGGAAAGTGCATATTAGATTTTGCTGACAGACGCTTTCCTATGTCTAGATTTGAACCTGCTCTTCAGGTTCTCTGGGAGAAAGTGAATGATGTAGTCTGATCGTGGATTATGAACTCTTTTAGGCATGGTCTTTTAAGTAGTGTTTGTATGCATCTGATGCACACAAAGTGTAGGAAGACTTAAGGAGAGGTTAGAAAAAGTTAATGGATCCAGAATAGTATATCCACAGAGAAAAATTCACACGGTCACACCGGATACCAGACTGTAATTGATTACTTCACTAAGCTGAAGAATTTGTGGGATGAATTTGATGCGCTTATGCCATGTCCAGGCTGCCCCTGTACATAATCAAAGAAATATTCTCAGCACCTGAATCCAATAGACTTCTGCAATTTCTTATAGGCCTGAATGAGTTATACTCACAAGCTAGAAGTCAGATCGTGATGATAAATCCTATTCCCAGCATTAATAAAGCATTCTCAATGCTTGTTGATTAGGAGAGTCAAAGGAATCTGGCAAATTTCACTCAAGAAGTGCAAGTCACTATGACTCTAGATAGTACTGCACTCTATAGTAACAAAGGGACTAACAACTCAGGAAGTCATTTTAAACCAACTGGTAACTACATGCAAAAGAAGAGTCAAGTTCAATGTGAGTATTGTCACTTCAAAGGACACACAAAGGAAAACTTCTACAAGTTGATTGGGTATCCTCCGGATTTCATGTCTAAAAGGAAAGGTTCTAGTCCTGGCATCTATTCAAATCATGCTAGTGGTAGAGGTTATCTTACAGTAGAGGTTGTAGTGCATCAAGTTGTTGTCAACAACAAGGTGTTCATCAACATTCCAGAGGTAAAGCTAATCTATCTCCGTCATTACAGACTAGAGGAGGTCACTCCGAGTTCACTCTGCCCCAAACAACACCGGGAAAGATACATGTTCCCTTTTTTTTTCTCAGAAGCAATACCAACAGATTGTACATTTGCTCAACAAAGGAGCTGAGGAAGGAGACTCTAGCAAAGCTTCATCTTTATGTATTCTAATATCCTTATTGCCTAAGTATGTTAATAACAACTGGATAGTAGACACAGGTGCATTAAATCATATGACAACAAACCTACAGATGTTAAATAGCTATCAACAGATTCCTACATAACAAAGAAGCAAAGTTCATTCACCCACAGTAACTACTGTTCTAGTCTCTCATAGAGGGAAATCAATTGTACTTTAGGATAAGGGCATCAGTAATGTGCTTTATATACTTCATTTTAAGTACAATCTCCTAGCTGTCTCTCAACTCACCAAGGAACTACAATGCTTAGTAGCTTTCTTTCCTGACTTCTTGTGAAGATACAAAGGGGTCATCACCTATTTTCTCCCTTTTTTCATGCTTCCGAGGCCTTGAAACCTCACTTGTAGTTGCCTCGACTTGTGTGCTCAGTGCGGACGAGTACTCAGAAAGCTTATATGTTAAATTATGTGAAATTTTGCTAAATTGTGGATTTAAAATGATTAAAATTGACTTCGGTCAACATTTTGGGTAAACAGACTTGGACCATGATTCGACAGTTTCGGAGAATCCATAGAAAAATACGGGGCTAGGACGTATGTCCGGAATCGAAATTCGAGGTCCCGAGCCCGAGAAATAAATTTTTGAAAGAAATTGTTTTTTTTCTGAAATGAATATGAAAATTTGGAATAAAAATTGATTAGAAAACATTGGTATCAGGCCCGTATTTTGGTTTTGGTGCCCAATACAGGTCTTGTATTTTGTTTAAGCTTTTTATGTGAAATTTTGTTGAAATCGAACGTCGTTTGACGTGTTTCGGACCTAAATAACTAAAATTGGAAGTTTAAGAAGTTTGAATGAAAAGTGTTGATTTTGAGGTTTGATTCCTTGTTTATGATGTTATTTTTGCAATTTTATCGCTCGGTAGGTTCATAGGATGTGTTTGAGTTAGTGTCTGTTATTGGTTAGGAGCCCCGAGGGCTCGGGAGTGATTTGAAGGTGGTTCAGGAGGTTTTGCACTGAGAAAATACAGCAGAATTGCTGCAGTCTGCTGTCCAGTTTCCCCATCTATGCGATCGCATAGGACAGGCCACGATTGCATAGAGCATATTTAAGAGGTTCAAAAATCCTTCTACGCGATTGCATTCTACTCTTTGCGATCACATTGTACAAAAACTAAGCCCACATTTTTTCTTCTACGCTATCGTATGTAGTCATCCACGATCGCAATGCTCAAAGAACTCATCCTACGCGATCGCAGTGCACCCTGTTCCTATCCTTATTCGATCGCAAGATCCCCTTCGAGATCGCATAGAGTAAAATTCTGCCCAGTTCTTTAAGTTCTCAAAACAGAATGCAAAGGGGAAAAATTCCCATTTTCACGAAAACCTCTCTATTTCTAGATTTTGGGAGATTTTTGGAGAAATTCTTCACCAAACCTTCTAAGGTAAGTACTATCTAACTCTTCTCCTTCATTTTCTATCATCATCTATTGAAATCTTAGGCCTGAATCATGTAATCTAGTGTTGAAATTGGCAAAGTTAGGGCTTTTTAATTTCATTGATTTAGACCTCATTTCGGGGTCGAATTTGAAAATAAATTGCATATCCGGGCTCGTGGGGGAATGAGTGACATTAAATTGGTTCAAACCTCGGGTTTTGACCAAGCCGGCTCGGGGTCATTTTTTGGAATTTTGGGTCGTGAAAAGTTAGTATCAAAGCACTAGGTTACTCAGGTCTCACAACTCACGAACAAACTTGGTAGAGTCTAAGGGATCAGTACGGAGACGTCTGTACTTATCCCCCAAAGGCAATACAGTTAGGAAAATTTTACTTTGTTCTTTCTTTTCGTGCAATTTGTTTTCTCAAATACTTACTGTATTTCTACTCTGTTCTTTCATAGATGGCGAGAACACGTGCTTCCTCTTCTACCGTGCAATAGCTCGAGGCCCCAACAGCAGCTCCTATTAGGGGCTGAGGGCAAGGTAGGGGCAGAGGCAGGGTCTTGATGCCCATGTTGATTTTTTGCACTTAGATATGGTGGATTTTGACGTTATATTAGCGATGGATTGGTTGTCCCCGTATCATGCTATCTTGGATTGTCATGCCAAGACCGTGACCTTGGCTTTACCAGATTTGCCCTAACTAGAGTGGAGAGGGACCCTAGGTCATAACACTCGCAGTGTTATTTCGTATGTGCAGGCTCGACGCATGGTCGAGAAGGGGTGTTTAGCTTATATGGCGTATGTTCGCAATTCCAGCGCAGAGGTCCCTTCTATTGATCTGTTCCTATTGTTCTGGAGTTCCCCGAGGTTTTCCCTTCAGACCTGCTGGGTATGCCGCCCGACAGAGATATCAATTTTTGTATTGATCTGGCTTCGGGCAATCAGCCCATTTCAATTCCGCTATATCGCATGACCCCGCCAGAGTTGATAGAGTTAAAGGATCAGCTGCAGGACTTGTTTGAGAAGGGTTTCATTAGACACAGTGTTTTGCCTTGGAGTGCGCTGGTATTATTTGTGAAGAAAAAGTATGGCTAAATGAGGATGTGCATTGAATACAGGGAATTGAACAAAGTGACAATAAAGAACAAGTATCCACTGCCGAGGGTCGTCGATTTATTCGACCAACTTTAGGGTGCAAAGGTCTTTTCATAGATAGACTTGAGATATGGCTACCATCAGTTGAGAATTAGGGCGTCTAATGTCCCTAACATAGCATTCCACACTCGGTATGGGCATTATGAGTTTCTGGTCATGTTATTCGGGTTGGCCAATGCCCCAGTAGCGTTCATGGAGTCGATGAACCGAGTGTTCAGGACTTATTTGGAATTGTTGATGATAGTCTTTATTGATGATATTCTTATATACTCCCGCAGCCAGGAGGAGCACGAGCAGCACCTCAAAGTGGTTCTTCGGACTCTGAAGGATAGTCAGTTATATGCTAAGTTCTTAAAGTGTGAGTTTTCGTTGAGTTTGGTTGCATTTCTGGGTCATGTTGTATCAGTAGAAGGTATTCAGTTGGACCTGAAAAAGATTGAGGCAATCAAGAACTGGCCTCGACCAGCTTTAACTACAGAGATTCTCATGGCTAGCAGGCTACTACCGTCGGTTCGTGGATAAGTTCTTGTTTATTGCAGCCCCGATGACCAGGTTGACCCAAAAGGGTGCCCAGTTCAGGTGGTCAGACGAGTGTGAGATAAGCTTTCAGAAGCTCAAGACAGCTATGACTACGGCACTGATATTGGTATTACCCATAGGTTAAGGGCCTTATACAGTCTATTGTGATGCTTCCCATATTGGGCTTGGTGCAGTATTGATGCAGAACGGCAGAGTCATTTCCTATGCTTCGAGGAAATTTAAGATCCACGAGAAGAATTATCTGGTTCATGATCTTAAGTTGGCGGCCATTGTTCATGCTTTGAAGAATTGGAGGCATTATTTATATGGTGTGATGTATGAGGTGTACACTAGTCACAACAGTCTTCAGTACCTGTTCAAGAAGAAGGGGTTGAGTTTGAGGCAGATAAGGTGGTTTATAGTTGTTGAAGGATTATGATGTTACTATCTTGTATCACTGGGAAAGGCCAATGTGGTGGCTGATACATTGAATAGGAAGTCTGCCAGTATGGGTAGTCTTCCTTATATTCCAGTCAGCCAGAGATCTCTTGCTTTGGATGTTTAGGCCTTAGCCAACCGTCTTGTGAGATTGGATATTTCTGAGCCTAGCAGAGTGTTAGCATACATGGTTGCTCGTTCTTCGTTATTGGAGCGTATCTTTGATCGACAGTTTGATGATCCTCATTTGTGTGTCTTGAGAGACACGGTGTAGTGTGGAGCTGCCAAGAAGGTGACCTTAGATATGATGGTTTTTGAGATTTTAGGGGCGAGTGTGTGTGCCCAATGTTGATGGGATTCGAGAGTTGATCTTAGCGAAGGCCCATAGTTCTCGGTATTCTATTCACCTGGGCGCAACAAAAATGTATCAGGATCTGAGGCAGTACTATTGATGGCATAGGATGAAGAAGGATATAGTTGTATATGTGGCTCGATATTAGAATTGTGAACAGGTTAAGTATGAGCATCACAGGACCGGTGGTTTATTTCAAAAGATTGAGCTTCCCGAGTGGAAGTGGGAGAGGATTCGGATGGATTTCGTTACTGGACTTCCGATTACTCGGAAGAAGTTTGATACAATTTGGGTCATAGTTGTAGGCTGACCAAGTCAGCACATTTTGTTCCTGTTGCAGCCACTTATTCCTCCAAGAGGTTAGTTGAATTTTACATCAAGGAGATTGTTCACCTTCATGGGGTGCCGATATCTATCATTTTGATCGGGGTACGCAGTTTACCTCGCGCTTCTAGAGAGCGATTCAGGGAGAGTTGGGCACCTAGGTTGAGTTGAGTACAACATTTCATCCCAAACAGACGGTCAGTCCGAGAGGACTATTCAGATTCTAAAGGATATGCTCCAAGCCTGTGTCATTGATTTTGGAGGCTCGTGGGACCAGTTTTTTCCTTTAGCAGAGTTCGCCTACAACAACAGCTACCAATAGAGTATTTAGACGGCTCCATATGAGGAGTTGTATGGTAGGGGATGTCGGTCTCCAGTTGGATGGTTTGAGCCTGAAGAGGCTTGGTTATTGGGTACAGATGTGGTTCAGGAGGCCTTCGATAAGGTTCGGATTATTCAGGATAGACTTCGTACAACTCAGTCTAGGTAGAAGAGTTATGCAGACCGCAAGGCCCGAGATGTTGCTTGCATGGTTGGTGAGCGGGTATTGCTCCATGTATCGCCTATAAATGGCGTGATGAGATTCGGGAAGAAGTTCAAGCTTATCCCTAAGTTCATCAGTCCATTTGAGATACTCAATTGTGTGGCAGATGTGGCTTATAAACTTGTTGTACCGCCTAGTTTGTCAGCAGTGCATCCAGTGTTTCATGTGTCTATGCTCCAGAAGTATCATGACGACCCATCGCACGTGATATATTGCAGTACTGTCCAATTGGACAAGGATCTATCTGGTGAGGAGGAGCCGGTGACTATTTTAGACCGGCAGGTTTGACAATTGAGGTCAAAGAGTTTTCCTTCAGTGCGTGTTCAGTGGAGAGGTCAGCCTCCTGAGGCATTGACCTGGGAGTCTGAGTCAGATATATGGAGCCATTATCCTCATATATTTCCCGACTCAGGTACTTCTTTCTTTTGTCCATTTGAGGACAAACGGTTGTTTTAGAGGTGGAGAATGTGACGATCCAAGCACCTGTTTTCTTCTTTTTCGTGCTTTTGATGTCTAGAAAACCTCACTTGTAGTTGCCTCAAATTGCATGCGCAGTCCGGGCGTGTAGCCAGAAAGCTTATGTGTTAAATTATGTAAAACATTACAAAAATTGTGGCTTTAAAATGATTAAAGTTGACTTCGGTCAATATTTCAGGTAAACGGCACAGACCCGTGATTCAATAGTCCCGGAGGGTCCGTAAAAAAATACGGGACTCGGGCGTATGTCCGGAATCGAAATTTGAGGTCCCGTAGCTCGAGAAATGAATTTTTGAAAGAAATTATTTTTCCCAAATGAATATAAAAATTTGAAATGAAAATGGATTAGAAAATATTGGTATCCGCCCCGTATTTTGGTTAAGGCACCCAGTACATGTCTTATATGTGGTCTGAGCGATTCCTGTGAAAGTTGTTTGAAATCGGGCGTCGTTTGACATGTTTCGGACCTAAATATCTAAAATTGGAAGTTTAAGAAGTTTGAATGAAAAGTGTTGATATTGATGTTTGATTCCTCGTTTATGATGTTATTTTGGCGATTTGATCGCTTGGATAGGTTCGTAGGATGTTTTTGAGTAATTGTGTTTGTTTGTTTAGGAGCTCCGAGGGCTCAGGACTAGTCCCAAGGTGGTTTGGGGTGGCTTTGCACTTAGGAAATGCGGCAGAATTGTTGTTGTCTGTTGTACAGTTGGCCCTTCTATGTGATTGCATAGGACAGGCCGCGATCGCATAGAGCATAATTCAGAGGTTCAAAAATCCTTATATGCGATCGCATTCTACCCTTCGCGATCGCATTGTACAAAAACTAAGCCCACATTTTTCCTTCCATGCGATCGCATATAGTCGAGTGCGATCGCAATGCTCAGAGAACTCACCCTACACGATCGCACCCTGGCTTCCGCGATCGCTGTACACCCTATTCCTATCCAAATTGCAATTCCGAGCACGTGGGGAATGGGTGACATGGAATTGGTTCGAACCTCAGGTTCTGACCAAGCGGGCCCGGGGTCAATTTTTGGAATTTTGGGAAGAAACCTTAGAAATCCATAGTTAGGCATAAGGTTTAGTTTGTTTAGCTATTATTGTTATTATAAAGTCATTATTTCATAGATTCGATTGTGTTGGAGCCGGATTCGAGAGGGAAAGCGGTAATTGAGGATTGACTTATCCATTGAGGTTTGAGGTAAGTGTTTTATCTAACCTAGGCTTGAGGGAATAGGATTAGAGTATTGTCTGCTAATTGCAAATTGTTGAGTACGGTGTATAGGCATGGTGACGAGTATCTCTACACCGGCGTCTAGCATAACCGTGAGTCCTTACTTGTGACTATTTGATATTGTTGTGACTCTTCCACACTTAATTGTTGACTTATATATAATGTGATGTGTTTGAGAAGAAATTATGATTTGTAGAATCCTTGGAGCGTTAGCTCGAATGATGACAGGATAATTGAGTAAAATATGAACAAAACAGAAAGTGAATTAATTATTCCCTTGCCGGAACGTGTAAATTATTGTTGTTGCTCCCTTGCCGGGATTTAAGTATTACTTGTGTTCTCCCTTGCTGAGATAGTTGAGTTGATAGTTTGTACCCATGCCGGGTTAATCGTTATATTATCAAGTTCCCTTATTGGGGTCCTCTCTAGAAAGACTTATATAATATGAAATGGGATCGTGTGGCACGCCGACCACTATATATATTATGAAATGAGATCGTGTGGCACGCCGACCACTATATATAATATGAAATGGGATCATGTGGCATGCCGACCACTATATATATAATATGAAATGGGATCATGTGGCACGCCGACCACTTATACATATGAAATGAGATCATGTTGTACGCCTGCAACATGACGCAATTGAAAATAAGTAAAAGTGACATGTTGTCCCCTTATTATGTGGTAGAAGGACATCTGTTGTAGTTTCTTTACTTATCCTTGCTATTTTGTTTTATCTGTTACCCCTAAAAGCATGTTCCCCTCCCAGTGTTAATTATTACTTTTCATTGTTATTTCGTTGTACTTGTCTATATATGTGTGTGTGTGTGTGCTTTGATAGGTCATTTCTAGCCTCGTCACTACTTCGCATGGGTAAGGCTAGACATTTACCAATATATGGGGTCGGTTGTACTGATGCTACACTCTGTGCATCTTTTTGCACAGATCCAGGAGCAGCTTTTGGACCACAGTAGTAGGATATTAGGGAGCTAACTTCAATCCAGGGACGTTCGCGGTAGCCTTGGTGACGTCCGCAGGCCCGGAGTCCCTTTTTATATTATTTAGTTTGTTATCCTAGTACCAAAATAAACATCATTGCATTTTTATTCAGACTTTGTATTTAGCACTCTCTAGACGTGCGTGAGGTAGTGACTCCAGACCTTGGGTAGTGTTCTATTGGATCTTTATATTGTTTTCGATTTATTTTAATTTTTTTAAGACTTCCGCTTCGTATATTAAATGTTTCGCTTTTATTTATATTGTTGGTGTTGATAAAATAAGTAGTTAATTGATTGGCTTGCCTAGCTCCTAATAGTAGGTGCCATCACGACTTCCGATGGTGGAAAATCCGGATCGTGATACTTCTATGTCTTTCAGGACATCTTCAATGCTCAGGTGATCGGTATTGGTAAGGAAGATCATGGACTCTATCTACTGAGATGAAGTCTTCCTATAAAGTCTAAGTCAAGCTCTATAGATAACATTAAATGTGCACATGTAGCTACAAACACTAGTATGAGTACTACAACTCCTCATTTGTGGCATATGAGGTTAGGTCATGAACCAATTGATGTAATAAAGAAACACAAATATCTTAGTTTCTTGAAAAATGTAACTCATTGTAATGTGTGTCTATTAGCAAAGCAATCAAAGTTACCATTCCATCTAAGTAATACCAACTCTAACACTATATTTGATCTATTGCACCGTGACATATGGGGACCACATAGAGTTCCCATATATGATGGTAAGAGATACTTTGTGACCATTTTAGATGACTACAGTAGATGCACATGGGTGTTCCTTATCCCTTCCAATTCTGATACTATTGTGGTTATGAGCGAATTCTTAACTAAAACACAAATATGTTTTCTACTACTATTGAAGTGCTTAGAACAGATAATGACAGTGAGTTCTGCAGCTGTGAGGGACAACAACTATTGTCAGGTCTTGGAATCACTCATCAGAATTCATGTGTTTATACACCTCAACAAAATGAAGTAGTAGAGCGGAAGCATAGAACCATTCTAGAGATGGCCAGGTCTATTAGGTTTCAAGCTTCAGCTCCTTTGAAGTTTTGGGTTGAATGTATGAATAGTGTTGTGTATCTCATCAGCATACTACCTTCTAAATTAATTAATAACAAGTCTCCTTTTGAAATGCCGCATTTGCATCCACCTTCTATGCCATATCTCAAGGTCTTTGAATCCCTCTGCTATGCAACTAGTCCAAAGGAGAATGACAAGTTTGTTGCTAGAGCCATACCGCCTGTAATGGTAGGCTATTCTTCTACTAAGAAGGGGTAAAAACTGTACTCTCTATAAACTAAGTCCTTTTATTAGTAGGAATGTCATATTTATGGAGCAGATATTTCCCTTCAAACATATGAGGGACATAGGCACTCCTCTATTTCCAGTCCTAGACTTGGTATCATTTGATATCACTGTTCCTTGTGATATGGTAACATCTAGTTCTCCCTCCTGCTCACCACATAAAGAGTCAGCCTCAACACAATCTGAGGAAGCCAGTAGTCCTCATGAGGAGCCCCATATTCCTGAGTCAATACCAGCAAATGCAGGTGATGGGACCATTATTGAGCAAACATCTGAACCAACTACTGATCAATCTCTCATGAGATCTAGCAGGACAGGAAGGCCACCTTTATGTGGTTACAAGATTATGTAACTAGATCAAACAATACATCTTGCCAATATCCCCTGTCCTCCTATGTCACATACAATAATATTAAACCTCCCACTACAAGGCTCTCATAGTGTACTCTTCCACTACTGAAACTCAGTCATTTGTAGAAGCATCCAAGGATCCTAAGTGGATAAGAACAATGCAGTTGGAGATTAAGGCTCTAGAAGCTAATCACATATGGAGCGTAGTAGATCTTTCCCCAAACAAATTCCTATTGGGTGCAAGTGGATATTCAAGATTAAGTACAAGGCCTCAGGGGAGATAGAGAAGTATGAATCAATACTGGCAGCTAAGGGCTATGGTCATCCAGAAGGGCCAGTTTACACAGACACCTTTTCCCGTGTAGCTAAGATGATCAAAATTAGATCCACTGTTGCTTTTGCCGCCTCTATGAATTGGATCATATACCAGATGGATGTCCATAATACTTTCCTAAATGGTGATCTTTTAGAAGAAGTCTACATGCATATTCCTCAGGGTTTGCTAGATTGGGGGGGCTATGAAGGTCTGCTAACTTCATAAGTCATTATATGGCCTCAAACAGGCTTCCAGACAGTGGAACAAAAAGCTGACAGAGGCTCTGGTCCAAATGAGATTTTAGCAGAGTCACTTTGACTATTCTCTGTTCAGCAAAAAGACCAATGTTGATATAATACTAGTGTTAGTCTATGTAGATGACTTACTAATTACAGGTAGTAGTCAGCATCTTCTACAACAAACCAGGGATGAGTTGCAAACCAAATTCAAGATGAAAGACTTGGGAGAGTTAAAGTTATTCCTAGGAATTGAATTTGCAAGATCAAGCGAAGGCATTGTCATGCGTCAAAGGAAATATGCCATAGAACTTATAGTTGAAGCTGGACTATTTTGACATATACTCGCCGGTAACAAGAATTACATCCATTCGGATGCTAATAGCGTTAGCCGCCTTGTATGGTCTTCATATCCATCAAATGGATGTAAAATCAGCCTTTTTGAATGATGATCCAAAGGAAGAAATTTTCATGAACCAACCTGAAGGGTTTGTGGTTCCGGGAAAAGAAAAGAAGGTGTGTTGACTTATTAAGTCCCTTTATGGCTAAAACAAGCACCCAAGAAATGGTATACAAAATTTGACCAAACAATATTGTCAAATGGGTATAAGATTAATGAATGTGATAAATGTGTCTACATTACGTACGTTCCAAATCATATAGTCATTTTTTGCTTATATGTTGATGATATGCTAATAATGAGCAAAGACATTACCAACATTCAAGCTACTAAGAGTATGCTTGCTAGTAAGTTTGATATGAAAGACTTAGGAGTTGCCGATGTAATTCTAGGAATTAAAATCTAAAGGACTCCTCAAGGTCTAGCTTTGTCTCAATCATATTACGTGAAAATGGTACTTGAAAAATTCAAACACTTGGAATTTAGAAGTGCAAGACTCCAAATGACTTAAACCATCAACTTATGAACAATAAAGGTGAAAGTACGTGTCAATTAGAGTATGCTCATGTGTTGGGAAGTTTACTATAGATCATGAACTGTACACGACCTGATATAGCTTATGCAATAAGTAAACTTAGTCGATTCACAAGTAATACCAACAAGCATCACTAGGTGGCTATGAAACGAGTTCTGGGATATTTGGAGCATACCTAAGACTACTCTTTGCACTATAATAAATATCTTGCGCTTATTGAAGGATATAGTGATACTAATTGGATAACCGGCTCAAGAGAAATAAAGTCCACAAGTGGATATGTGTTTACTGTTGGTGGAGGAGCAGTATCTTGGAAGTCTTCCAAACAAACGTGTATCGCTCGCTCTACAATGGAATCAGAGTTTATAACGTTAGATAAAGCCGGTGAAGAAACTGAATAGTTTCTAAATTTTTTAGAAGACATTCCTTTTTGGCCAAAACCATTGGCTCCTATTTGCATACATTGTGATAATGAGGCTGCAATAGGACGGTCAGGGAGCATTATGTACAACGGAAAGTCTCGTCATATACGACGAAGACATAACACCATTGGACAACTACTTTCTAGTTGAATTATCACTATTTATTATGTAAGATCAAACGATAATGTTGCAGATCCTCTTACAAAAGGCCTATCTAAAGAGAGTTGAGAAATCTGTAGGAAATCATTCTATCAATGATATGTGTGCTTTGGTTGTATTAGCATGATTTCCAGGTATAGGTTTCGATGAATGACAAACAATGAAGTCAAGTGTCAAACAACGTTATTATATGAAAAACAATCAATATTGAATGCCGAGAAGCATATTGATGAATGGATTGCATGGAAAAGCCAAATACGAGCTCAAAAGTTCAAGACCGAAGACCCAAGGCGTAGGTCGTTAGGTAGAACCAATGTAAGAGCAACGTTTAAGTTATCTCGTCTTTTGGCTCAACATAGGTCATCATAAATATGCATAAAATCATTTTATCAAATCATATTTATCATAAACATATTTCAAATACTTCAAACAAAATGATTTTAATGTTTTCATTTTAACCAAATTGGTTTTTGAAGTAAGTTTTCAATTCTGGACAGCATAAGAGAATAATCGATTATGGCAAAGTGTATAATCGATTATTCTGGGAAATTCCATTTATTGGAAATTTCCACAGAGTAAGATAATCGATTATACACTTGGGCATAATCGATTATCTTGTATCCGTTGCCTTCCCAACGTTCCGTTTTATGAACGTTGAGAAGATAATCGATTATGCAAAGTGAATAATCGATTATCTTAGCATAAAATCAGCATTATTGATTGCCAATTAAGCAACGGACATACAACCTCTACCACCTATAAATAGAGGTCTTTTTGACTCATTTGATATGAACAATATCTCTCATTATTCTTGAACATATTGATAACATTTCTACATCATATTTAGAGCTTTTGTTGAGCCATTTGAGAGAAAACTTTGTGTTGTTCATAGAGCTAATATTGTATCTCTTTATCTACTCTTCTTAGAGAGTTCTTGTTGTAAAAGAGAAAGGTTCTTGAGAAGACCATATCTTCTCATTAATTGTCCGGTTTGCTAAGTACCTTCAATCTTAGTGTGTGAAGTCTTGTGGTGCGGTATCCACGAGCAAGGTGAAGTCTTGAGGTGAGGTATCATCGAGCAAGTTGAAGTCTTGTAGAGTGTACATCTACGAGCAAGTGTAACGGTTTGTTAGGCACCCATAAGCTTAACGGAGTTAGTGTAAACTCGAGAGAGTCTCTCGGGGACTGGACTAACCACACGTTGTGGTAAACCAGTATAAATTCGGTGTGTCCTTTCCTTACTCTTTTAATTAACGCACTTACTTTACTCCTGCAATTTTAATTCCGCAATATTTATCGACATTCTCGTGCCTCACTATTCACCCCCCCCCCCCTCTAGTGAAAGGCACAAATCCTAACAGTTGGTATCAGAGCCTAACTCTCTAAAAGCCTTAACCGGTTGACAAAACGTTCCATATATTTGTTGAGAATGTTGAACGCAGGAATGATTAGCGAAGGACACTCCACCAATAGGCCTCCACTATTTGACTGAACAAATTACACATATTGGAAAGAGCGGATGAGAATTTTCATCCAATCAAATAACTTTTGCTTGTGGCAAATCATCAAGAACGGTGAACAAATGCCGACAAAGAAAGTTGGGGAAACCACGGTTCCAAAAGAGGAAGATGAATATAATGCCGAGGACATCAAGAAGGTTGAATATAATGCAAAGGCCATCAATATGTTGTATTGTGCGGTGAATCCGGATGACTATCGGAAGATTTCTTGCTGCACAACCGCCAAGGAGATGTGGGATAAGCTTGAGATCACTTATGAAGGTACGCCTCAAGTCCGAGAATCAAGAGTTGATTTTCTAACACATGAATATGAACTCTTTAGAATGAAGGAGCCGGAAAGCATCGATAATATGTTTGAACGGTTTTCAATGATCATCAACGATCTCCATGCTCTCGGAAAAGTATACTCGAACAAAGATCTAGTTCGAAAAATCCTACGGAGTCTCTCTCCCGAATGGCGTTCCAAAGCCAATGCCATCCAAGAGTCGATAGGAATCACGGACGTCACAATTGATGGACTAAGAGGTAACCTCAAAACTTATGAAAGCACAATTCTTAAACCTTCATTTGGAGATGAGAAAAGTCCAGGTATTGCCTTCAAAGCCTCATCGTCTAAAAGAGTAGAGGTAAGTGATTCGGAAAGCGATGATGATACTATTTCCACCGATTTAATTGAAAAGTTTTATAAGTTTATGAAGAAGGAAATAAAGAAGGAAGAACCAAGTCCTTCATGCCAAAATTGTTGAAAACTTGGCCACACCACGTCACACTGTCCAAAACCCAAGGACTAGAAGAAGAAGAAGAAGAAACACCAAAGGCGCGTGACATGGGATTCGGACAGCTCGGGTGATGAAACTGCCGCCCTATGCCTCATGGCCAACGAGGAAGAAGAGGTAAGTACTCCTAACTCTTACTCTTATGAAGAATTACAAGAAGCTTTTCAAGAATTATATGATGAATTGAAAAAGTCTTCAAAAATCTCCAAAGAGGTCAAGGCTAAAATTAAAGTTTTAGAAGAGAAAAATAAATTTTTGAAAAATGACAATATTGATCTTAGAAATAAAATTAAGGAGATGCATGAAGATTCTTCAATTGATCAAAATTCCAATTGTTCATCTTGTGATTCTTTGAAATTAGAAAACATAGAACTTAGGAACACACTAGAAAAACGTAATGTAGACAATCCTAAAATAGTTGAAGAAATTAAAAAGAAAAGGCCCAGGAAAAATAAAAGGCGTAAGAATCATGTTAGAAATTGTGATGCTCAACCTAGAAATAATTCTAGGACTTTTATTACTGAGTCTAGAATTAATCATTTTAGACCGCCTAGAAATGACTCTAGGAATTTCAACGCTTCTAGGAATAACGACTTTAGATCAGCTAGAATGTTTTTGGCTCAACCAAGACATATGCACAACACGAATGTTATATGTCATTATTGCAACCGGGTAGGACACATAGCACCCGTATGTTTTGCAAAACATAGGGATTTATCTTTTAGCTATGATTATTATTTGCCTAACCCCCAAGGACCCAAAAGTGTTTGAGAACCTAAAACCTATTTTTAGGTACGTTTGCAGGTGTGCTTGAAGACTACAATATCGCAGTAGATGCACCAAGCACGAAACCTTATTGCATCGAGGAGGAATTTCGGTTAGCTATCATATTTTTGATAAAAACATAATAGTTGATATGTGTTAACGATTGATATGTCTTTGTTAACGATTGATATCAATTATTTTTGTTGATTCATGTTTTGATAACTTTTATTTTGAATAACAATTGGTATCAATTATTTTTGTTAAAAATAATGATTGATTCATGTTTTGATGAGTATTATTTTTGGTTTGAATAACATTTGATATAGTATTGAAAAATAAATGATTCATGTTTTTAATACAACTATTGGTTTGTCAAAAATTAACAGTTGATATGTTGTTAAGTAATATGATTTGCTAAAATAACCGTTATTATGGTTGTTATGTTTTTGCTAACATTTGGTATCATTTTATATTGGTATGATATTTTTTGAAAATCGTCATCATGTATATTCCTCATTGTATTTCCTATCTTATGTTTGACACTAACAGCCGGTATTCCCAAAAAGGGGAAGTGTCAAAAGGGGAAAGTAGCCTGTGTATACTCTCTTTTTGCTAATGCCAAAAGGGGGAAGAAATTAGGCGATATGCATCTAATAAGGGGGATTGTCTCCACCTTCTAGTATGCTTTAATTTAGGGGGAATACTCAATTAAGGGGGAATGTTTTGCATAACTTGTATGTTGAGCTATAGCATGAACTTAGGGGGAATCAGATATGCATATCTCTTATTGTTTGTCATTATCAAAAAGGGGGAAATTGTAGGAAATCATTCTATCCATGATATGTGTGCTTTGGTTGTATTAGCATGATTTCCAGGTATAGGTTTTGATGAATGACAAACAATGAATTCAAGTGTCAAACAACGTTATTATATGACAAACAATCAAGATTGAATGCCGAGAAGCATATTGATGAATGAGCTCAAAAGTTCAAGACCGAAGTCCCAAGGCGTAGGTCGTTAGGTAGAACCAATGTAAGAGCAACGTTTAAGTTATCTCGTCTTTTGGCTCAACATAGGTCATCATAAATATGCATAAAATCATTTTATCAAATCATATTTATCATAAACATATTTCAAATACTTCAAACAAAATGATTATAATGTTTTCATTTTAACCAAAATGGTTTTTAAGTAAGTTTTCAATTCTGGACAGCATAAGAGAATAATCGATTATGGCAAAGTGTATAATCGATTATTCTGGGAAATTCCATTTATTGGAAATTTCCGCAGAGTAAGATAATCGATTATACACTTGGACATAATCGATTATCTTGTATCTGTTGCCTTCCCAACATTCCGTTTTATGAACGTTGAGAAGATAATCGATTATGCAAAGTGAATAATCGATTATCTTGGCATAAAATCAGCGTTATTGATTGCCAATTAAGCAACAGACATACAACCTCTACCACCTATAAATAGAGGTCTTTTTGACTCATTTGATATGAACAATATCTCTCATTATTCTTGAACATATTGATAACATTTCTACATCATATTTAGAGCTTTTGTTGAGCCATTTGAGAGAAAACTTTGTGTTGTTCATAGAGCTAATACTGTATCTCTTTATCTACTCTTCTTAGAGAGTTCTTGTTGTAAAAGAGAAAGGTTCTTGAGAAGACCATATCTTCTCACTGATTGTCGGGTTTGCTAAGTACCTTCAATCTTAGTGTGTGAAGTCTTGTGGTGCGGTATCCACGAGCAAGGTGAAGTCTTGAGGTGAGGTATCCTCGAGCAAGTTGAAGTCTTGTAGAGTGTACATCTACGAGCAAGTGTAACGGTTTGTTAGGCACCCATAAGCTTAACGGAGTTAGTGTAAAGTCGAGAGAGTCTCTCGGGGACTGGACTAACCACACGTTATGGTGAACCAGTATAAATTCGGTGTGTCCTTTCCTTACTCTTTTAATTACCGCACTTACTTTACTCCTGCAATTTTAATTCTGCAATATTTATCGACATTCTCGTGCCTCACTATTCACCCCCCCCCCCCCTAGTGAAAGGCATAAATCCTGACAAAATCATCTAAGGAAATAGGACTATGGCCGAGGACAAGTCAACATGGCGGTAACTCTACCTAGAATTTTGGATGTTCTGAGATCTAGGTTCAAGGAACTCAAACAAAGTTATGATTGACCGGTTAAACAATATCAAATAAAAACTTTGGTCCATTCTCGTGATAAAGACAATGTTTAGTAACAAGGATAGAACTTTACACGTTCTATAATGATTACCTAAGTTTGATGAGGTATTTATCAAATAGTGTAAATCTAAAGGATTACACGTTTAGGAATCACATATGTAAGTGTGAAGTGGTAGCCGCTTCAATGAGAATTTTGTAAGGTCAATTCTCTGCGCACTTATGAAACCAGGCGATGTTCATAGCTAAAATGAACAAAACAATGAGAACCGAAAGACGGTTAAGGAGTGGTTGTGTGACACATGGTTGTCTAGGTGTACACAAAAGTTCGACGGTTCAAAGATATCAAATATACCGATTGACCGAGTATATCCGACATATGTTCACTACGGAAAGTTCAAAGGGAAACATGCTTATCCAGATGCAATTAATCCTTACTTGCAAAATCACATAGCTTTCATCTATGATATTTCTTGATACAGCCATTCCCATTCATGTGGGGAATTGTTGGACTTTTTAGCCATTGGCCTTAAAGTAAAAGACGTGTGAATTGGAAATGGAGGGGGAAATAAAAATTTAAAGAGGTGACTTTTGTCTTGTACTTTGTCCCTCATTGATGAGGGACAACTACATTTGTGTGCTTATTTATAGAATCACTTCTTAAAGCTCTTAAAAGGAGTTGAAGAGAATGAACCCTCGCCCCGTCACCGTTTCCTTCGCTCGCTCGGCTTCGGCTTTGGATTTGAAGAAAATGATCGTTCGATAAGATTATTTTTGAAAAAAAGTTACTTAATTATTTTAGTAATTAATTAAATGCTAAATCACTGCTGAAAATACACAAGAACTCTATTGAAGGTTTAGAGGGCCTCTCTGGCCGCGGTTCTATCGCGACCGCGGTAGAAACGCGGCAGGCAGATTCAGAGAGCCTCTCTGACCGCGGTTCTGCCCTGGTCGCGGTAGAACCGCAGCAGGCAGCATATTCTGCTGAAAAGACACCGTTTCCAGACACCTCTTCTGATATTTGCCTATAAATTCTGAGGCAAGACTCCATTTTCTACACACGAAAAACACTCGAAAACTTCTTTCTTTTTGAGTATACTGCATCCCAATTCACAGTTACTCTCTCTCAAATTCGTAAGTGTGATTTTGCTCCGTTCTTTGAGTTCGTATGTATCCTGCAGTTTGTATTGCCACTGTTGCAGGAAAGTTTATTCCGTTTTATCCTGGAAGGATTTAATCTATTACCTTGGCAACGTGTGAAGGGTAAAAATTCCTTAAAGACACACAAGAAACTTGTGGACTCAGAATATTTCTGATTCTCTATTATTTTTAAATTTCTTTAATTCTTCTAACAGTTTTCTTATTTTTGTTTTAACAGAGTGACAATAACAGCAGCAACTAGGTGCTATTTTAGTCAACGTTGACTCCAACTTCATAGAAAAACATAGTAGTGAATTAAAAGAGTATAGCGAATTTCTTATCAACCAATTCAAACTTGGAACTGCCATCATCTGAGGAAGATGACTTCTAAATTCCAGCCATGCATTCAATCATAGAACTATGAATGTAGCATCAATGTACAAATATTTTTATTTCTCTCTCATTTCTCAAGTACTGGAATCAAAATCATTATTGGCAGTTCACTAAAAAATATATCAATTGATCATTAACTAATTTAATATAGCTACACGATAGTACCATGACTCTTAAATTACAAATATTTTCTTGGCCAAACTCTCAAAAGTCACGTAATTAAGCTAAAGTGCACACCTATATATACGTATACAGTTCTCCATATATATTATACACTGCAAAACTTGCCCCATTACTGTCATGACAGGAACTCCGGTAGCCCAAAGCGGTGCTCCGGGAGAATGGACCACCGGGTTATGTGGTTGCTGTGATGATCGCTCTAACTGTAAGACAATTAATTCTTCTAAAATATTTATTTGCAGAACAAAATCAGCCTCCCTCCCGCCGCCCCGCTTTTTGTTGTTTGTGTTGTTTGTTTAGCTCAAAGTTATCATACACTTTATAAGCACAAAACAATCATAATAAACCAAAAGCTAATCATACTAGATCGTAATAATATCAAAAAAATCAAACAAAAGAAATGGAAAACAAGTCTCGGGGATTAGGGAGAAACAAGTAAAGAGCTTTTTATTGATGATATTGATTTGGTCTTCCTCTCCATGGAGAGGTTCAGAGCCTTACAATGGTCTTCTTTTTGCCCATAATAAGGGTACAGTTTATACGTTCTCCTTTTCTTGGGATTAGTGGTGAAGAAGAAGAAGCAGCCCCCTTTCTAGGGTTCTTTCTCTTAGTATTTATAGCTGTAAACTAAGGCTGTATTGTGGCCCGTTTCAGGCCCGGGACCGGACCGAGACCGCGGTCCTGGCGGGCCTGGCGGTCCTGGCGGGTCGGTCCTGGCGGTCCGGTCCTTACGGGTCCCAAAAAATCGTGACGGGCCGGACTTATGCGTTGAACCGTCAGGCCCGGGACCGCTGGCGGGCCTGGGCCGGTCTTGGCGGGCCCAACGGCTATTTTTCTTAAAATAAAAAAAAATTAAAATTCAGTAACGGCTCTTTGCAAAAAGTAGCCGTTTGAAACTTTGAAAAATAGCCATTTGGCCCCCAAACTTTAATTTAACCCCAAACTTTATATAATTACACTTTTCCCATTTCTCAACTATAAATACCCCCTTATTCTTTCATTTTTGTTCACCAATTCATCAATATCTCTCAATCTCTCTCAAGCTCTCTTTCAATCTTTCTAGTACAAGTGCTTAATTTATTATTGAAAAATCGTGAAAATTGTGAAGTTGTTGAATTGAAGTTTTCAAGTGTTCAAGTTCAACGATTTTTAATTTTCAAGAAGTTGTTCGACAATACGGCAAACTCATTTCAACTCTTACGTGCTAATAATATATTTTTCTGTTGTTTAGTTTGCATAATTCTAATTAGTATGGCATTTTCTTTGAAAGAAATGTTCGGTAAAGGAAAAGGTAAAACCGGTGAAAGTAGTGGCCATAATACTACCCTTCCCCCGGCTCCCCTACCTAAATAAGATAAGCAAGTTGAAAGTAGTCGCCAACCTAGACGTCCTAATCCCCCTCCCATAATGCTTGATAGTGATCACCCTTGTTTTCAATTTACCGATAGTGATTTCTACATGATGTTGAAGTAAGTGATAGACTAGATGATGAAATTATGAATGCTCTATATCCTAATGAACATATCTTAGAGGAAAATGAGGATGATAATGATGATGATGAAACCCAAGCACCAGATTTAGATGATACACCTACTAGTCATGCTCATAACTCAGGTAATGAACCGGCACACCCACCTGTACAAACTCCCACTTTTAGTAGACAACCTGCTAAACGTCAAGAAACATCATTAGTTTGGCATTTTTTACTCAAGTAAGAGAGCACGACAAGGCTAAGTGTAAAACCTGTGGAAAATTACTTGTTCAAAGGTTTACTGGAGACCGCAGCGGCATGGGTAGTTTGACTAGGCACATAAAATTATACCCTAGAAATAGGGCTAGATTTTTTCAAATGCAAGCGCAACAAGTGGGGGGGGAAAAGTGTAGATTCTTAAGTTAACCCTAGTACTGGTTCAAATCTAGTTCAACCAGGAATTAACACTGTCATCAGAGGTATTTTATATTACGATCCAAATAAGGATCGTGAAGAATTAGCAAAAATGATTACTGTTATGTGCTTGCCTTATACTTTTGCTTATAATACTAATTGGGCTCATTATATTAGAAGAGTCTTTAATCCTACTTATAAAGGTTGGCCTCGCGCAACAGTTAAGGCCGATATTTATAAATTCAAGCATGAATATGAACAATATTTGCGCTATTTATTTACTCATATACCTAATCGTATTTTTATTACAACTGATATTGGTAGAAGTAATAATGACTGTGATTATCTAACTGTTACAAGTCATTGGATAGATGAAGACTGGACAATGCAAAAACGCATAACTGCATATAGAATAATTAATTCACGACACACGGGTAGGTTTATAGCTAACACTGTTTCAGATATATGTAGATATTTTTGCTTTAGTGATAAAATAATGGCAATTTCTATGGATAATTCTTCTAGTAACACTAGTGCAATAGGCTTGCTAACACAAACCCTTAATCCTGCATTTAGTAATATTTTCCATGTTAGATGTATTGGTCATATTTATCATTTAGTTATGGTGATGGTATGCGAATATTAAACATAGAAATTGAAAAGGTGAAAATGGCTCTTAATTGGCTATTTTATTCACACCGTAGAACTTGACTTAGAGAGTATATTAAAAAATGTGACAAATATGGCCTTAACGAAAGAAAGGTTCCTAAACCTTGCCCGACTAGGTGGAATTACATATACGAAAGTCTAGTAGTAGCGTACGAATATAGAAACCCAATTAATGCTACATTTAATTCTCGCTTAGGTGGTGAGGTTGATGATGAAATGCTAACTACCCAAGATTGGACTAATGTTAAATTTCTTTTAGATATTTTAGAACATTTTCAAATTGCTACAAATGCATTTTCTCGGCAATATTATCCGACTATTTCTAACTGTTTAGTTTATATTGCCGCACTAGCTGATTTGTTTGTTGAATTTAGCGAGGGTAGGGATATTTATGAACTTGAAATAAATGAAATGAAACAAAAGTTTAAAAAATATTTTTCCCTATCCCTCCTATTTTTGGTGTAGATGCTATGCAAAATCCAACAATGAAATTAGGAGGTTCTCACTTTTGGTATTCTAATATTTATAAAGCTTTAGATCTTTTAGAAGACGAAATTGCTACACTTGTTGATGCGAAATCATCAATTAAAATTAATGCTCAAACTGTTTATAATGCTTATAAACAGGCGTTAGAGCATGCTAGGCCAAATATTCCAACCCCTACTTCGTCTACATAACAATCGTCTAAAAGAGCTGCTGGCTTAACAGCTCTTAAATCGTGGACGGAGTTCCGGGGTTCTCAAGGTAATAATTTTGATGAAATTTCCCATCTAAATGAGCTTCAAGTTTACTTGTCACAGGGACTAGAAAAGGAGAATCCAGACGGCTCTTTCGATCTTTCGGAATAGTGGAAGTCAAGGGAAAAGCATTTTCCCGTTCTTGCAAGGATGGCTCGGGATGTTTTGTCAATTCAAGCTTCAACTGTTGCATCGGAGAGCGCTTTCAGTCAAGCAATACTACAAATCGGTGATCACAGAGCGTCGATGCGGGAGAGCTTGGAAAAATCAGTGCTTTTTAGAGATTGGATCCGCACGGAAAGAAGAAACTTTGGCATAGCAGAATCACAACCGGCAATAGATGAGGCATATGAAGAAATGATAGCAGAACTTTCTGAGAAATCGGCTTCACCCGGAAGTGGTGATGAACAAGCTTCATTTCCACCACCGCCAAAACAACCTCCTCCCAACCTTGACGGATTTATGAGATTTGTTAGAGATACAACGTAAATTATGATGTAACTTGTACATTGGCACGTCTTCTTTTAGTTTTTTTCCTTTTAATGGTGGTATTAGTATCTTGTTGTGCTCATTCCATTGGGGGAAGGAATACTAAGAAAGATATGCCATTTTAGTCAATAAATATGCTCTTTATCATATCCTTGAATATCTTTTTTCTCAATATTTCTTTGTCTTTACTTCGATATCAATCCTTGAATATTTATATAACATACAATATATAACATACAATATATAACATACAAAACAATATACTAATTACAACAACACAATATATACATTATATACAATATATACTAATTATTACAACACAATATATACAAAATATACAACACACTATATACATAATATACAATATATACTACTTACTACAACACACTATATACATAATATACAGTATATACTAATTACTACAACACATTATATACATAACATATATCCATATATACATAACATACAATATATACTACTTACTACAACACACTATATACATAATATGCAATATATACTAATAACTACAACACATTATATACATAACATATATCCATATATACATAACATATAATATATATTAATTACTACAACACAATATATACATAACATATATATCCATATATACATAACATACAATATATACTAATTACTACAACACAATATATACATAATATACAATATATACTAATTACTACAACACAATATATACTATACTAATAACTTAGTACACCATATAAAATATATTCTACACTATACAAATGACTACTATACAAGATATTGACTTTAAAAAAAAACCCCGTCAGGCCCGCCAGGCCCAGGACCGCAGTGGGCTTAGGCCCGTAACGGGCCGGTCTCTACCGTGAGGACCGCCAGGCCCGGGACCGCAAGGCCCGTCAGGCTCGCCAGGCTCGGCACACCAAGCCCGCGACCGCGAAGCCCAGCCCGTCAGGCCTGTTTAGGCCCGGGACAGAATACAGCCTTACTGTAAACTGGATGAGCTGGCGATAAGTGGCCGTGACCACGTTGGAGTTCCTCCTTTACGATGATGGACAGGTCGAGGCCGTGTTGGTCGAACCAAATAAGTATTAAATCTCATTAATGATGAATGGCCGCACCATTGATTAATCATGGATTAACTTAAGGCGGAGTTTGATTCATCAATTATCGTAGGGTCGAATTCTGACCCATACAGTTAGTTCCTCCGCTTATTGAGGTCGTGCCCCGGTCGAGATCGATGAGAGGACTTCCTCGGCTACAGTTCAGGAAGTTCGGGAAGGGAGATCGAATGTCGTTTTGGCCGAGACCAAGGGTGGTCGTAGCCGTTTATGCATTGGAGGTTATGCTGTTGAAATCGCTGGCCTTACCCATTTTTGTGTTGACGGCTTTGGACGGAATCAAGTTGATGACCTTAGTCATATTTCGTTTGTGGCCTTTGCCATTTATACATTGGATATGGCCGTAGCCGTTTATATATTGGAGATAGCTGTAGCCGTTTATATATTTGAGAGGCCGTAGCCGTTTATATATTGGAGACGGCCGTAGCCGTTTATATATTGGAGACGACCGTAGCCATTTATATATTGGAGATGGCCGTAGCCGTTTATACGTTGGTAGAATGATATTCTAACCGAGGCCATGATCCTTCTTGTCGATGGCCCTTAGCCTTGCAAGGTGTTAATATTATTTAGGCGTCACTGCGCTATCGTTCGGGGGTAGGTCAAACTTTTCCCATTAGACAAAGGCACTTAACCTTTAGACTTATTTCCGGCGAGTTCGAGCCCGATGGCATTTGAAAATCCGTTCATTTGCAAGTGCAACCGTCATCCCCGGCAGACGAGTCGTATGGTGCGCGGCCAAGGGGAGTACGGGCATGCTTGGCATGCGCTTTGGCGACATCCAAAGTTTTGGAGGTACACGGGACATCCCTTCAATATTCTCAGGTCGTTATAATCGTTTCGAAGGCGAAGTACCGGTTGGCGACTAAAAATCCATTTCATGGAGTCTTGTCATAATGACGCACGCTTCCGTAGAACCGAACCGTTTTGCGGTTGGTCAAGTAGTTAATGATGAATTTGTGAAAGCAACTTGTGTTGCTTATAAATGATTGGTTGAGGAATGTGTCTCTCACTTTTTCTTGATTTGTCTAAGAGAGATTTCTGAAGAAACTCCCTTTCTTGCTAGTTCATCTTTGCTCTTGCTCATCGATTGTCATAATCTTCATATTTCTTCGTCGACTCTTACTTCTTTCTAATTCATTGATCAACAATGGAATGTAGTACTTCCAAAAATATCGCTCAGGCAAATTTATCGGCTAACCTACCGGTGGTGGAAGAGCCATCTTCGATAGTAAGCGGTGCAGAACCGGTGGAGACCGACGAGGTTCCGTCGGTGTACTAGATTTTAACTTTGCCCGGGGGCCTGGCGACTGACTTCACCGGCGATGAGGGGGAAGTTCAAGTGGATGAAGCCCTATCAATGGGGGAAGTGGGCATGGCCCAGTTACGGGAGCAGTGGGGCATACCCAGCTACACCGATATCTCTCTCGCTAGACGTGATGAGAGGGTCCATACCGACCGTAGAGGGTACAACGTCTTCTATGCCTACCCCTTTATGTTGGGATTCAGGCCCCAAATTCCGATATTGGTTGTGGATTTCTACAAATACTACGGGGTGTGCCCGAGCCAACTCATTCCTTCTGTTTACAAGCTCCTTGCGATGTTCATTAAGGACGCGAAACTGGCCCGAAGGGAGGTTGCGCTGTAACACGTGCTTACTCTTTACGCCCGTCAGAGGGAACGCGGCACCATGATTCGGGCGAGCCCTTGTGGGGCGAGAGGTTTGACTGCAACATTATATGACGTGGTCAACTCTCGCCCTTATGAGCATTTATTCTACATCATGACCGAGCACTTCGTGGCATGTGCTACTAAGTTTCCAGAGGCTTGGAACCATGTATGTAAGTCCTTTATTCATCGAATTCCACTTTCCGTCCCTCCTTACGCCTTGTTCTTATAAGTATTAACTCATTTCATGTCTTTAGCTGAAAGGTTGCCTCTACCTCTGCTACCTGGGAGAAATCCTCGGGGTTCGTGCGTCCTAGGGAAAGTTTGGACTCTCCCCCATCGGATGCAGAGAGGAATGTTGCAGCGGAGCCTGCCCTTAAGGGCGGACACGCAGTGGGGGTTGCCCCGGTTGGCTTAAGCTATGATAATACCGTCGCTTCGACGACTTAGTTGATAGTTCCAGTTGTTGGGATGGGATGTAGTTACTCATCAACTATTTTTGTTGGAGAATCAAGAGCCAATTTTTTGGTGGGGGCGGGAGCCTCAACCTCTCAGTTGGCGGAGGGAGGGAGGGGCATCGTAGGAGAGGAGTACGAGTCCGAGTCTGACTTGGATCCTGACGACATCCGTATGTTTCAAGAAGGCCTTACCAACTCAATGGTGCATGCAGAGGGGCCATCTCATTACGTTGAAATTCCCATGGAGTCAAATTTGTTGCTCCAAGAAAATGTCTTGGTGCCGCAGTTTGAGTCGCTGTGCTCGGAGGCTGAGAATGCTTCGTTGAGGGACCTCACAGATATTGAACTGATAAGTGAAGTGGTCGTAATGATCCTGAAGGTACATGTAATGAACTTAGTCCGTTTTTCTCTTACTTTATTCTTTTGTCTTGATTATTGTTTTTGTCCTTGTAGTCATTTTTGTTGGAGGTGGAGAGCATCCGTCGAGCCAACGTCTGCTCAGGGATCTTTTTACAAGTGTTGGAGAAATACCATCTCTACCGGGATCGGTGCTGTGAGATGCACGAGCGACTGAGGAACGACCCTCGAAGTCGGGCCTTGGTCAAGGAGATGGCGAGGATAGAGCTTCAAATGCAAAAAACACTTGGCAGGGCACGTACCCTCGAGGGGCAGCTTCGTTAGAAAGATGAGGAGATGGAGGCCGAAAGGAGGGTTGTAGTCGAGAGGGAGCTCCAGATTCAGGTTATGGCGTCAGAGGTCTCTGAGACATTGATCGGGTAGGGGGTTCTTTGGAGACTGAGGTCACCGCTTTGAGGCTACAGGCAAGGGACGCCTCATCAAGGGCAGGGGCGTTGGAGGCGACGATCCGCGTTCATGAAAGGGAATGGGAATTGGAGAGAGCTGTCACGTCCTTCTGAGAGGCGGGGATAGAAAACCGCATTGGTGTCTATGAACGAGATGCCCAAATTATGGCTGATCGTATCACGGCCTTGGAGGCCGAGAATCAGCATCTAAGGTACCAGGGCGCCTATGTCAGCCAGGCTCGTGAGCTTTGGATGTTTAATGAGGCCCAGCTCGATGTGTATAAGAGATTATGGGAGGCCGGCATTGTGCTTGAAGCTACTGTTGAGGAAGCCCGTCAGAGGGCTCGTGAAGCCGGTATCAACATTGGCTTTGACCCAGCAACGCCGGGGGTTAGTGATGGTAACGTGGGTGGTGCTGAGTGAAAATTTTTGTTATGTACTTTTTCTTTGTCTTTTTTGTTGTCGTTTGGCCTTTTTTGTTGTTGTGTCATTTTTTCATTTATTTAGCGGGTGTAGGTGGGGATGACCCATTGTACATTTTGTGAATATATGCAATTTACTTTTCCCTTGTCTGCCTTGTGTTTATTTTGTATCTTCCCTTGTTCCCCAAGTTTTTCTTTTGCACGTGTTCAAGGGGGGCGTTGCCTCAGAGTTTCTCTGGTAAGCATGTTAATCCCCGATTGTTAGCACTCTTATTTCTTCGACTCGATGTGAGCGAGTTGTAGCCGTTATTTGGAGATAGTGGCACTTAGCCTTAGTCCCAGTTTAGACGCAGGCGAACTACTGGTCGTGATGGTCAAAGACACAGCCTTGTAATTTGATCGGCCCCAAAATTTACGTGGCCCGAATCTTAGTTCAAGTTGGGGGTACTTACTTGAATGGCGAGGGTGTTTAGCCTGCGTCTTCATTCATTGAGGAACGGGCTTTGCTGAGTTCAACGATGAAGGTGCTTGGCCTGAGTCCTGGTTCAACTGTGGTTGAACTTGTTAGATTTGAGGACGAAGGTGTCTGGCCTCATTGTTCGAGTGAGATTGAGCTCATAGGATTTGATGGAGAAGGCGTATATAGCCTGAGCCTTGGTTCCACTATAGTCGAATTTACTGGCGAAGGCGCATAGCCTGAGTCCCAATTCAACTTGTAGTTGAACTTGCTATTTTTGATGGCGAAGGCACACAGCCCGAGTCCCAGTTCAACTTGTAGTTGAACTTGTAATTTTTTATGGCGAAAGTTCATAGCCTGAGTCCCAGTTCAACTTGTAGTTGAATTTGTAATATTTGATGGAGAAGGTGCATAGCTTGAGTCCCAGTTATTTTTTATGGCGAAGGCGCATAGCTTGAGTCCCAGTACAACATGTAGTTGAACTTGTCTTTTTTGATGGCGAAGGCGCATAGCCTGAGTCCCAGTTCAACTTGTAGTTGAACTTGTCATTTTTGATGGCGAAGGCGCATAGCATGAGTCTCCACTCAACTCGTAGTTGAACTTGTTATTTTTGATGGCGAAGGCACATAGCCTGAGTCCCCGCTCAACTCGTAGTTGAACTTGTAGTTTTTTATGGCGAAGGCACATAGCCTGAGTACTAGTTCAACTCGTAGTTGAACTTGTTGTTTTTTATGGCAAAGGCATATAGCCTGAGTCCCCGCTCAAATCGTAGTTGAACTTGTTATTTTTAATAGCGAAGGCACATAGCTTGAGTCCCAGTTTAACTTGTAGTTGAACTTGTTGTTTTTGAACTACCCACTGCCATGGGTGTGGAGCGCAAGATATCGATTTTGATTTGAGATTTCGCACAGCTTATTCGCTATCTTCTTCTTGATTGGGATGTGTGGTCTAGCCCGAGATGGTTCTCAGTTTGAGATATCTTTGAGCCGTGAAGAAGTGTCTTGGAGAAACAGTAAAGTTATCTCCACGTAACTTAGAGGCAGGGGTGAAGATACACTTTGGTAAGGGTATTCGATTGACCACTCTTTGTCGGAAAATTACATTGCGTACATAGGTAATATATCAGATTTTAGAGGTACATAACATATATCGAACACCTTTTGTTAAGATTTTTTTTCTTTTACTTCTTTTAAGTTTGAACCACCCTCGAGAAAATTCCTACCTTCGCCACTGATTATAGGTCACGGGTTCGCATCGTGGAATCAACCACTAATGCTTACGTCAGGGTAGGCCTGCCTACATATTACACCTCTTGCGATGCGGCCCTTGATCACCAAACTGCATGAATACGGGATGTTTCGTGCATGGCGTCTCTTTATTCATTTTTACATTTGACTACATATATATGTATAACCTGCTAATTTTGCAGCTTGTGCTCATGGTGGTGTAATATACTATTGCTTGGCCCATGTCTGGTGTGCTTGTGTGTACACATGCACTTATCGTACAAAACTGAGAGCCTAATTTAGCTTGCCAGAGGACACTTGTGGAGATTGCCTTGTTCATTTCTGTTGTCTCCCTTGTGCTGTTTGCCAAGAATACAGAGAGCTCAAGAACCGTGGTTTTGACTCCTCCCAAGCTATATAAACACAATACTACTGAAACGTTTACGTGCCACAGTTTATTTGAAGGGAGACTTGGCGTAACTGGTAAAGTTATTGCCTTATAATCAAGAGGTCATGAGTTCAAGCTGTGGAAATCAATAAGATTATATACAAAAAATCCTTATGGTTCAGCCCTTCCCCGAACTCTCGCATAACGGAAGCTTAATGCGTCAATATATATATATATATATATATTCCTATCTATTAGTATTTATTTTATCAGACTCATTTTGTATTGAGTAGACACTATCAGATTGTAGTTTAGTGGCTCATGACTAGTGATACCTGGATCGGACAGTGTTTGATGATTTGCTTAATTGTTTCCTCCTGTTTGAACTATTTAAACGAAATATTTGTGGTAATATCTGAGTAGAAAATAAATTAAGAAAAAGACTTGTTTATGTTATAAATGTCGATTGGGCTTGCCTGGTACTGTGATAGGGGCCATCATGATCGGGGTGGTTTAGGGTCGTGACGGTGTCACGATCCAAAATCCCACCAAGTCATGATGGCACCTAGCCCAGCCCACTAAATAAGTAAAATTAGAAAAGGATTTGCAGTACAAGTCATGATGTACTAGGATTTAGGTTTTCAAAACTGGTGAAATGAATAAATACAATATTTGTTATATATATATATATATATATATAGTATGTATCAACTATAGGCCGTATAATGTTCAGAGACTTGACTCCTTTTATCCAGTGACTTTTTTAACAGCATTTCTTGCGGTAAATAACAGGTCAAATCTAAATAGAGTGCATTTACAAAAATTTTAATTATTTGTTTGGGATCTTGAACCAGAGTATAATTGGGAATAAATTTGTGGTTAGGATAGGGATATACCTAATTTCCGTGCTTGGTTACTATACGAGAATTATTAATGCATTCTTGTTAATCCTAATTCTATAGGAATATAAGCATTAGGTTAACTTGATTAGTCAAGTAGTACTTCGGGAGAATACTACGAGTAATATTAATCATGTCCACCAATAAACCAGATAAATTAATTAGACGATTTAGTGGAAGATTCAATGAGATTATTAGCGATCCCATAGCTCTGGAATATTTTCTCCCCATGATTTCGTCTCTAATCTTGCGACTTGTTTTCTGTAATCTCTTAGTTACTGCTCTAGATTCGTTTTATTTAATTATTCATACTTTAGAAAATTTCTTGAATATATTAATTATCTTAGTTTAATTTAGTAAATAGTTATTCACAAGTCTTTGTGGGTATGATATTTAAATATACAATTCTATATTATTTATCGACCACGTATATTTATGTGTGATTTTAAAGCAACAGCACTATTAGAGTATGTAATTATCATATTGCGCACCGCATAGATGTAATTAAGAACTACAAGTCCAACCGAGTGATGTCCTGGAACATGCATGTGAATTTCGGTGAAAGTGAATAATATTACATTACATTAAAAATATCATTAGGCGGACTCAGCGCCCACCAAAGACAAGCTGAAACGCAATGGAATATTTAACATGTTACCAAAGAATCTCTTGCTATTGCAAAAGTTCACTAGTTTTATAGGCAATGACAATCAAGAAAATGTCTATTTAGCATTTAGAAGTAATCGACAGCCGGCATATGAATCATTACAGATAAATGATTACAATAATTGCTCGATATTATAACAGTATTGAAATAATAAAGCAGTGAAGAAAGCAGTTAGATGAAAGAAAAGACATGAAGAGCCAAGTTAATTTTATGATGAAAGAATAAAAGGCAGGAAATAAAGGCAATTAATAAAGTCACAAATAGCATGTTATGATAAATGCCAAAAGAAGTTCCCAGCAGAGTCGTCATGCTGTCAACGCCTTTTTTTCTAAACAGGAGGTTCAAAATCGGGTATATGACATTATGGGATGACAACTCTTATTCCCTTGCGGGACTTGGGTTTTGGAATTTGGAGAATCGCCACCTAATGATTATAGTGCATTAGGATACTTTTAAGGAAAAGAATTGAGAGGAAGAACCAGAGTTTGGGTAAGGGCTTGAGATTATCTCAAGGGGAAAGGTGTTAGGCTGATTCACTAAGTCAATTAGCCAGTTAAAGAACCTCCTCATCAGTGGACGTTTAATACAGTTACTGCTATACCTTAGGCCTCAATGGCACCCTGTGCGCCTAAGTGCGAAAAGACAGTGTAAGCTTTGTTATGCCGAAACCTAAATGTTAAGTCAGCAACACTTCCAAATATAGAGACAGAGATAGAGATAGAGAAAGAAGCTGAGAGTTGTATTATCGATAATAATTCTTGATGTTGTTACAATGTGAAGGTCCCCTTTATATAATAGGAGACCTTCCTCGAAATAATAAAAGAAAAAGTACAAAAGTAGATAACCTCTGCTTAACAAAGAAGCTAAGCTCTAAACGACATCGCTTTTACTCCTCCGCCCGGATTGTACCCTCGCTATGGTCGACGTCTGCTTGTTGGGACGTGCCCATTAGCATGGGGATGTTGAGGGAAAATTTTGACCTTATATGTTAGTTCCTCCGTTCGTTGGAGACGTGCTTGATGGGCGTCTTCAATGGACGGAACTCCAAGCTTTGCTTTAAGGGAATTTGGTCGCGCCCTTGGGCATCTTCTCGAATGATGCGAACATGCATGACATGGTCAAGCTGTTGACATATGGCCTCTTTTCGGAATGATGTCACCGGTCACATGCATCATCATTACACTTGTTCCCAAGGTGATCCAAAACATAATGTGACATTTTGGTTTCACGCGCCAGTTTTTGGAATCATGCCTTTTCGATTTCCGCGTACCTTACCCTATAAATAGAGGAGCGGTTCAATATGATTCATCTTTCGAACCCCTGGGAGAACATTTCTTGATTTCTTTCTGTGTCTCTTTTTCTAGCAACCATTACTTTGTTTGAAAACCACCATTTTTAAGGGTCATACCTCTCGCTGCTAACACCTTTCTTCATAAGACAAATCATGGCGAAGCGTTATCAAAATAACAAAATGGCTAAGGACACCGCCCCTTCTAAGGTTCCGCCTTCCTCCTGTGGTGAAGAGGAAGAAGTATAAAAGGCCCTTGTTCCTCTATCGGCGGACAATATACTTCCAAAGAATATGAATGTCTGAAACGATTTTAACACGAAGAGCTCACCTCATCCTTGGGAGCTCAGTGAATTGTTGCAATCCCACTTAAATGCCCTTCGGGCGACATACAACATTCTGGACCATGGTTAAATGGCTCCGGCTGGGATGGACTATCCCAGTGTGCATAGGCCGGGGTTCTGTACATTTTATGAGTACAACGTATCGTTCAACCCGCCAATAGAGGAGCTCTGCCGCTTCAACAGTGTGTGTCTGGCTCAACATACGCCCTATACTTTGAAGGTGTGTAGAATCCTTGCCACATACGCGGCCAAGGCGGGGAGTGAGGTTTTATTTCATCATCTCTTGCAGATGTTCAGCTCGAGCTAATTGAGGGGTACCATGCTTTATTTGAAGAGCCGTGGTATCAAGAGCTTCGTAGTGCAGTCCGATGAAAGCCAATCGTCGCTTCTGGAAAAGATACTTCTATATGATGACGGAGCACCTGGTGTCTGACCCCGAAGGGTTCCCGGAGAGGTGGAACTCGGAATGTAAGTATCCTTGTGTGTGGATTTTTATGATGATTTTTGTCCTGGCTGCTCAACTGTTGTAGTTGTTTTTCTTCCTTTTGTAGTGGCGGCTTGCCTGCCCCGAACTATTGATGACATTAGGTCGTGGGTGGAGAGGTTGATACCGTACGCGGAGGAGTGTCGTACCTAAGTCGAGTTCCATAAATTGTATGGCCCAGCAGGTAAAATTTTTATTTTTTTTTGCTTTGGCTTGAAGGTTCTTTTAATTTTTGTTATCTAATGTACTTGCGCCGGCAGGTCAGGGAGCTTTCGAAAAGAAGAAAATCGTTGTTGGCCCATCTAGGGTGGAAACTGCCTCTAAGGGAGAGGATATATTCCTCGGTTCGCCCAGTGACGGTGCTCCTACGACTTCTCGGCGGGAGGCTGCGCCGGTGGCGACATCAGAGGAGACGCCTGAGGCAGTGCCCGAAGACGCGCCCGTGATGGAACCTGAGGTCACGTCTGTTAACGAAGAGGTTCCTTCAGAGCCGTCCTTTCAACCCGTGGAGGAGGCTTTTGAAGGTGAAGATCCGCTGGAGAGAAAAAGATAGCGGTTGATCACTAGTAAGGGAATAGCGATTGGAGATGAAAGGGTTAGTTTACCTTATCACGAGTCGGGGCCAGCTGATAATAGGCAAAATTTAGGTGATTTTAGGTATTGTTTATGCTTCCGCTTGATGATATTCCAATCATATATCTTCAATAATTAATGAATTATGGGTTTTCATAGTGAATTGTATATATTTCAGGTTAAGAGCTTGTATTACGTAAAACAAATATGATTGGAACCGTTTTGGAGAAATAAAAACCCCTCAGAACTAAATATGGTGGAAGAACAAGAAAAGAATCAAGAGTTTGGGACAGCTGGGATAGCGCGCTAGTCCAGATTTTGAAATTTAATGTTTAAGGGGTAAAATTGGAATTTCCTCTTGATCCCACTCAATTTACATAAATTAAAAACTCTATTATTGGAGTTGATCAGATTTTGAGAGGAGCTAATTATTTTAGAGAGAGAAAGTTAAGAACAAGACTCATTCTTGAAGAGAAAAAGAGAAGAAGATCAACATCTTGAAGCAAGAACTTAAAGAATTTTTCTAAAATTTCTTCTTTGTTATGAAATAATATAAAAGACAAGAACAATAACTCAAGAACAAGAGCAAATAGAGAGAAGAGTAGAGAGAGTTCTTCTTATTGATACTTAGAGAATGTTAGGAGTTATTTACAATGGTAGAGGGCACCTCTATTTATAGGGAAGAGGATGATTTAGCTACCAAGAATAGAACTCTAGAATCTCTCTAATTAAAGACATTCACCTTAAATAGAAGTCTATTTATAACACTCCCCCTTGAATGTCTATTCAATGATGTGCCTCGTTAAAACCTTAAAACAAAACCCAATGGGAAAAATTAAAGTAAGGAAAAAGAGTACACATGTTTGAATATGCGCCTATTGGTTGCCTCGTTAAAAACCTCGCAAGGAAAACCCGGTGGGACAAAACCTTGTAAGGGAAAAAGAGTGCAACGCGCATTAACTCCCCCTGATAAGAACATCAATTTATGTCCTTAAGTCTTCGCATCCCGATCTTGTAAACTAGCTTCTTGAAGGTTGACTTTGGTAGAGATTTTGTGAACAAATCAGCCATATTGTCGCTTGAACGAATCTGTTGAACATTGATATCACCATTCTTTTGAAGATCATGTGTGAAGAATAACTTTGGTGAAATATGCTTCGTTCTATCTCCTTTTATGAATCCTCCCTTCAATTGAGCTATACATGCTGCATTGTCTTCATACAAAGTTGTGGGTAGTTTAACACACTTCAAACCACATTTGTCTTGGATATGATGTATTATCGACCTTAACCACACATACTCCCGACTTGCTTCATGAATAGCAATTATCTCGGCATGATTAGATGAAGTAGCCACAATTGATTACTTAGTCGATCGCCAAGATATGGCGGTTTCTCCACAGGTAAACACATAACCCGTTTGAGATCGAGCCTTGGTGGGTCGGACAAATATCCAGCATCAGCATAACCAACAAGATCCGGTCTGCAATTCTTGCCATAAAATAAGCCCATATCGGTAGTTCCCTTTAGGTACCGCAATATGTGTTTGATCCCATTCCAATGTCTCCTCGTAGGAGCCGAGCTAAATCTTGCTAAGACATTAACTGAAAAGGATATGTCAGGCCTTGTAGTATTTGCAAGATACATTAGTGCGCCAATTGCGCTAAGATATGGTACTTCAGGACCAAGTAGCTCTTCATTCCTTTCTTGAGGTCGGAATGGATCTTTGTTCACATCAAGTGATCGAACAACCATCGGTGTACTTAAAGGATGTGCTTCATCCATGTAAAACCGTTTCAGTACCTTTTCTGTATAGGTAGATTGATGAACAAAAATTCCGTTTGCCAAATATTCAATTTGCAAACCAAGACATAGTTTAGTCTTTCCGAGATCTTTCATCTCGAATTCATCCTTTAGATAATCAATTGCCTTTTGGAGTTCTATAGGGGTTCCAATAAGGTTTATGTCATCAACATATACGGCAAGTACAACAAATTCCGATGTTGTTTTCTTTATAAAAACACACGGGCAAATGGCGTCATTTATATAGCCTTCTTTTAACAAGTACTCACTAAGACGATTATACCACATTTGTCCAGATTGCTTTAGACCATACAAGGATCTTTGCAATTTAATTGAGAACATTTCCCGAGATTTTGAGTTGTGCGCGTTTGGCACCTTGAGTCCATCGGGAATTTTCATGTATATCTCATTATCAAGTGAGCCATAAAGATAGGCAGTAACCACATCCATTAAGTGCATGTCAAGCTTTTCATGGACAGCAAAACTTATGAGATAACGAAAGGTTATCGCATCCATTACAGGCGAATATGTCTCTTCATAATCGACACCAGGCCTTTGAGAAAAACCTTGTGCAACAAGGCGTGCCATATATCTTTGTACCTCGTTTTTCTCATTTCTTTGCCGTACAAAGACCCATTTATAGCCGACAGGCTTAACACCATTAGGTGTTTCAACTATAGGGCCAAAAACTTCACGTTTTGCCAGCGAATTCAATTCTGATTGAATTGCTTCTTGCCACTTTGGCCAATCATGTCTTTTTCGACATTCTTCAACAGATTGAGGTTCGAGATCCTCACATTCTTGCATAATGCTAGATGCTACATTATAAGCAAAGGCATTATCCACCACAATATCCACTCGATTAATATTTGCCTCAATATTGATTGGATTTAGCGATAGTTCCGTATTTTCCAGAGTCTCGGGCTCAATGGATTCTTCATGAATCTCAGGATTTGTTAAATCATGAATTTCCTTATGAGATTCTTTCGTAGTGTCATCTCGATCGTTCTTTTTCCTCTTTCTAGGATTTCGATCTTTGGAACCTAATGGTCTGCCACGCTTCAGGCGTGCATTCGACTCATTGGTTATGACACTAGATGATTGTCCAACAGGGACATCAATACGGATTGGAACATTTTCCGCGGGAATGTGGGATTTTGTTATCCTCTTCAAGTCCGTAAATGCGTCAGGCATTTGATTTGCTATTCTTTGCAAATGGATAATCTTTTGTACCTCTCTTTCACAAATAGAGGTATGTGGATCAAGATGAGATAATGATGCATTTTTCCACAAAATTTCCCGTTTGGTTTCACCAACTTCTCCCCCTAATTTTGGGAAAAGTGTCTCATCAAATCGACAGTCTGCAAATCGTGCAGTAAACAAGTCGCCTGTCAATGTTTCGAGGTAGCGAATGATGGAGGGCGATTCAAACCCAACATATATTCCTAACCTTCTTTGCGGACCCATTTTGGTGCGGGATGGCGGTGCTATAGGCACATATACTGCGCATCCAAAAATTCTTAAATGGGATATATTGGGTTCATGACCCAAAACCAATTGCAACGGGGAATACTTGTGGTAATTCGTCGGTCTGAGACGAATTAGCATTGCTGCATGTAAGATGGCGTGACCCCATACCGAAGTGGGCAGCCTCGTTCTCATAAGTAATGGCCTTGCAATCAACTGCAGGCGTTTAATTAACGATTCTGCAAGACCGTTTTGAGTGTGAACATGAGCTACAGAATGTTCAACTTTTATCCCGATTGATAAGCAATAATCATTAAATGCTTGGGATGTAAACTCAACAGCATTATCCAGTCTAATGGACTTGATTGGATTATCTGGAAATTTTGCTCGTAGTCGAATTATTTGTGCCATTAATTTCGCAAACGCAAGGTTGCGTGATGACAACAGGCACACATGAGACCATCTACAGGATGCGTCTATCAAGACCATGAAATACCTAAACGACCCACTAGGTGGGTGAATAGGTCCACAAATGTCCCCTTGTATACGTTCCAGAAACGTGGGTGACTCAGTCCCAACCTTTGTTGGTGATGGCCTGATAATCAACTTGCCTTGATAACACGAAGTGCAAGGATATTCATTATTCGAAAGAATTTTGAAATTCTTTAACGGATGCCTATATGAGCTTTCTATAATCCGTCTCATCATGACCGATCCTGGGTGTCCCAATCGATCATGCCAAAGTACAAAGGTATTGGAATCAGTAACCCTTTGGTTTACTGTTGAATGTGCCTCAATTGCACTAATTCTTGTCCAATACAGGCCACAAGTTAAAGACGGGAATTTCTCAATAACCCTCTTTTGGCCGGAGACATTCTTTGTGATGACGAGATATTCAAGATTATCTTCATCCATTGTCTCAATATGATAGCCATTCCGGCGTACATCTTTAAAACTCAACAAGTTTCTCATAGACTTGGAGGAGAACATTGCATTCTCTATGATTAACGTCGTGCCTTTGGGCAGAGTTACAATTGCTCTTCCGGAGCCTTCAATCAATTTACTACTTCCAGAGATTGTAGTAACGTTTGCCTTACACATATTCAGTTGAGAGAAATACTTCCTTTCTTTGAGTATTGTATGTGTAGTACATGAATCAACTAGGCAAATACTTTTACAGTTGGACGTTGATCCAAGTTCGCTTTGTGAGATATCCATATTTGCTATCCCATAGTTTGACATACAAAAGAGATACAGGAACATAAGAATAAACAAGTTCAATTCGTTTGTGTCACATAATATTTTCAAAATCTGCTGCTAACAGTTGACTAACAAAATCAGATATGTTATCCATTACTTTGCAGTTTGAAAATTTCAGTTTAAACATTTTCTTCAAACAATCGATTGTTAAACACAAACAATCGATTGTTGAACATTGACAATCGATTGTTAAACACACACAATCGATTATTTGCTATTTTGAAAAACTTGTCTTAAGACAATCGATTGTTATGCACAGACAATCGATTGTTGGCTATTTTGAAAAATTCCAAAGCACTGTTTTAAGACAATCGATTGTTAAGTATAGACAATCGATTGTTGGCTATTTTGAAAAATTCCTGCACTGTTTTAAGACAATCGATTGTTAAGTATAGACAATCGACTGTTGGCTATTTTGAAAAATTCCAGCACTGTTTTAAGACAATCGATTGTTATGCATAGACAATCGATTGTTGGCTATTTTGAAAATTTCATCAGTCTTAACGACAATCGATTGTTAGACAAAGACAATCGATTGTGGATGATTTTTGAAAAATTCCAGATTACACTGTCTTAACGACAATCGATTGTTAGACAAAGACAATCGATTGTTGATCAATTATTTTTCAGCTTTAATGCGAAAAAAAGTAGATAATCGACTAGTTTTTCAGGCTAGTCGATTACCCCTACTGGAAAATAAAAATATTATTGATATTTGAGCATATTGAAGATATTCTAAAGAACTACTGCTAACATTGCATCATGAACTAACTAATACGAGCTAATACTAATGACTATTAGTTTATTCACTAACTAATACAAATAAGTAGAACAAAATCAAATAACTCCATCTTCTTTCATCACGGACCCATCGCCGATTAGGTGGTCTATTTTCCCCTCGGGTTGCTCAAAGAAGTCTGCCACATCCAGGTGGGTGATGTCCGAGTTGTCGTCATAGACAAAATTTGTTTCAGGGCCTTTTCTCTTTCGAGATGCTTGATAAAGGTCAACCAAGTGTCTTGGTATACGGCAAGTCTTTGACCAGTGCCCTTTCCCACCGCAACGATAACATATAGTTTCTGAACCATTTGCCGTAGGATCTTCATGACCCCGTTTCTGCTTTCGGCGGTTATCTCTCCTTGGGGGTTGACGGACTTCATTGGAATTTCTTCCTTGTCTACGTCCCTGGCTATGACCCCGTTTACGACCATGACCATGGTCCTTTTCATGTTTGGCATAATAAGAGTGCACCTTATCTGCTTCAGGCAGTGATGTGGACCCAGTGGGTCGATTTTCATGATTTCTCATGAGCAGGTCATTATTTTGCTCAGCCACTAGTAGAAGAGAAATCAGTTCAGAGTACTTTGTAAAGCCTTTCTCTCAGTACTGTTGTTGCAGTACTATATTGGAGGCATGAAACGTTGTAAACGTTTTCTCAAGCATATCATAATCGGAGATATTATCCCCGCATAGCTTCAATTTAGAAGTAATTCTGAACATTGCAGAATTATATTCAGAAACGGACTTAAAGTCCTGGAGCCTCAGATGAGCCCAATCATATCGTGCTTGTGGCAGAGTGACCAACTTCAGGTTGTCATATCTCTCCTCTAAGCCGTTCCACAAGATGAGTGGATCCTTGACGGTGAGATATTCAATCTTCAAACCTTCATCAAGGTGATGGCGCAAGAAAATCAAGGCCTTCGCACATTCTTGGGTGGATGCTTTTTCTCTATCTTTGATGGTGTCTCCGAGACCCATAGCATCTAAGTGGATTTCAGCATCCAACACCCATATCATATAGTTCTTGCCCGAAATTTCAAGGGCAACGAACTTTCTTTTCGTAATGTCAGACATAATCGAAATTTAAATTAGGAAGAGGGAAATACCTTAGATTTTTCGAGAATGGTTCTTGAGACGGTAGAGTCTCGTGCTGATAACGTGTTATGAAATAATATAAAAGACAAGAACAATAACTCAAGAACAAGAGCAAATAGAGAGAAGAATAGAGAGAGTTCTTCTTATTGATACTTAGAGAACGTTAGGAGTTATTTACAATGGTAGAGGGCACCTCTATTTATAGGGAAGAGGATGATTTAGCTACCAAGAATAGAACTCTAGAATCTCTCTAATTAAAGACATTCACCTTAAATAGAAGTCTATTTATAACATTCTTGTATTTACATATATTTTGTTTAAGACTTTTATTGTTAAGTTTTGTATGAATATGAGTAGCTAAAACCTCTAGTATTCTGGGGTCATGGATGTTAGATGATTGTGTTGTTTGAAGCTTAGATTGAAGATCTTGAATTTATTATTATGGGTTGTTTATTTGATTCTACTTTTAATTATTTTACTGCATAGCTAACAGTGAAATATTATTTACGAATCTTGAGATAAACTTGATAAAGGAAATTCTTGATTGCATATATATCAAATAGAACAAGATTCAAATCCTGGGAATCGGGTGAAGGATTCGCGATTAAGATAGACATATACTTAATTTAGGAGTTGTAAATGAATTCTTGCTAATATTAATACCATAGACATATAGATATTAATTTAAACTTGAATAGATGCATAAGAACTCGAAAGATTCTTATGAATATTATTAACTCTATAATCAATAACCCGAATAATTCAATAAATCAATTTTAAGTTAGAAAAGTAGTATGATCTCTAGCAAGTCCATGACCCTGGAATATATTTATCCAAATGGTTATCAATATATTGTGTAATTGGTGTAGTAATTTTGTGTTTAATTATTGTGCAATTATTAAGTAAATTGTAAATTGGATTTTTATATATTTTGTAATAATATAGCTTGAATTGATAATTATTTGAGTAAATATCAGTCGAGAAATTAATCATAATTCCTTGCGTGAACGATAATTTACTTACTACTATATTACTTGTCGATCGTGTACACTTGCATGAGTGTTTTTGTCGCAACACGTTTTTGTCGCCATTGCCGGGGACTTTGAAATTAGCCACTTAGCTATTTTAAGATTTTATTATATATTAATAAAAATCTAAATTTTCCATCTACTTTGTTTGTGTTGCGCAGGGTCTTCTCTTTAATGCGGAGGAGTAAAAGCACAAACAACCTCTTTCCTTTTGATCTTGAAATTGAAAGAACAATTCATAGAACGAGGAGGGAGTGGGAAGCTAGAAACAGAACAGAGAGTTGGACATTCAAGTTCAACCACAGCCAACAGTGACGCCAGGTAATCAAGAACGTTCGGTGATAGAAGCAGCAAGGCCAAACCTTGCTAATATGACTCAGGCCATCGTGAAGCCTGAAATCACTTGTCAATTTGAGCTTAAACAGTACATGGTGCAGCTGATACAGTCCACTAGGCAATATGTTGGTATATCTCATGAAGACCCACAAAGGCACATTCAAAATTTTTTGGAAATAACGGATACCTACAATTATCCAAATGTTTCCAAGAATTATGTCAGGCTGACCATATTTCCTTTTTCATTATTAGGGGAGGCTAGATAATGGTTGCAAAAGGAGCCCGCTAATTCAATCCATAATTGGGATGATTTAGCAAAGAAATTCCTAATCAAGTTTTTCCCCACCAAAAAGACAAAGTTCTTGCGGAGTCAGATTCTTGTATTTCAATAATGTGATAGTGAAACTCTTCGCCAAGATTGAGAAAGATACACAAAACTACTTCGAGATTTTCCTCATCATCGTCAAACTGATGAAGTATTGGGCCATAATTTTGTTGATGGATTAGATGAGACTTCCAAAATGAATCTTGATTCAGCTTGTGGAGGTAGTTTCATGGTGAAACCATACAGTGAAATACAACTTCTGCTAAATAACTTTACTACTAATGATCATAATTGGCAAGGCGAAGGAAAACTAAGGAGAGCAATGAAACAGAAAGCAGGGTTACTTGAACTGGATTACATTTCCACTATGAGAGCCGATTTAGCAAAATTGGCAAATCAAATGACCAGAAAGACAATGGGACCGTCACAACCAATGCAGCAGGTTCAACAAATGTCAGTTTGTTGTGAAATGTGTGGTGACAATCACATGAGTGACAATTGCCATGTGAATCTTGAATCTATTTATTATGTGGGGCAACAAAGCAGAGGTCCGGTGAACCAACAAGCCAAATATGGGAACACTTACAACCCAAATTGGAGGAATCGTCCTAATTTCTCTTGGGGCAGGAATCAACCAAATCAAAATCAATTCAGACCCTAAGGAAATTTTAATCAACCTAAAAGGTCACCGCAGCAAGTAGAAGAAAGTACAAATAATTTGTTGAAGAAATTGTTGCAAGACAATCAACAACTCATAACGGACTTTGGGGATCTTTAAAGGTAAATGGGACAGTTGGCTGCAAATCAAAATACTAGACCTGCGTGTGCTCTTCCAGGTGATACCAAAAAAAATCCTCAAAAGAGTCCATTTACACTTAGAACAGGAAGGGAGTTAGAAGAAGTTCCATCGAAGAAAAAGAACAAGCAAATACCTAAATATGAATTAATTCCCAAATCAACACAAGAGGAAAAGAAAGATGATACAAATTCAGCACCTGTGAACATTCCAAGACCACCACCACCATTTTCACAAAGGCTGCAGAAAAAGAATGACGATCGCATGTTCAACAAATTTCTCAATATGTTGAATCAAATTCAATTGAACATTCTGTTGGTAGATGCAATTCGAGACATTCCAAAGTATTCCAAATACTTGAAAGATATTGTGGCTAACAAGAGGAGATTAACGGAATTTTAAACAATTGCACTTACTGAGGAGTGCACTTCAACGGTTCAAAATAAGGTTCCTCAAAAGCTTAAAGATCCAGACAGCTTTACTATACCGGCAAGAATTGGCAATGTTAATGTAGGCCATGCACTTTGTGATTTAGGAGCAAGTATAAAGTTAATGTCGTTGTTTTTGTACAAGAAATTGGGTTTAGGAGATTCAAAACCCACCACTGTTATGTTGCAACTTGCAGATAGGTCCATAGCCTACCCGGAAGGAGTGATTAAAGATGTGCTGCTGAAAATTGGGAAATTTATTTTTCCAGCTGATTTTATTATCTTGGATTTTGAAGCCAATGAAAAAGTTCCTATTATTTTAGGAAGACCTCTCTTGGCCACAGGTGATGCTATAATTAAAGTCAGAGAAGGAAAAATGATCATGAGAGTTGACAACGAGGAAGTTGTGTTTAATGTATATAAAGCTATGCAACTTCCTCGCTATTATGAAGAATTGTCTATGTTCTCTGTCTTGGAGATAGATGAGAAACTCATAGCCCCAAGTGTATACTTGAAGGATTGTTTAGAGAAGGCAATTGTGTTGTTTGATAGTTTGGATATTGATGATGAGGTTGAAGAGATGAAGCATATTCTGAACGCATCTTGTGAATATCTGAAAGGATTAATTCCTTTTGAAACTTTGAACAGGACAGATGGCCCTCCTCCGAAGCCATCAATTGAAGAAGCTCCAAAATTGGAACTAAAGCCTTTACCTTCTCACCTTCTTTATGCTTATTTGGGTAGTTCTGATATATTACCTGTTATTATTTCCTCTGATTTATCTAAGTTGCAGGAAGAAAAAGTATTGAGAGTATTACAGGAGCATAAGAAAGCAATTGGTGGACAATGTCCAACATCATAGGTATTAGTCTTGCTTTTTGTATGCAAAAAGTCCTCATGGAGGAAGGACACAAGCCAAGCATAGAACAACAACGCCGCCTAAATCCCAACATGAAATAGGTGGTAAGAAAAGAGGTGATCAAATGGCTTGATGCCGGTATTGTATTCCCTATCTATGACAGTAAATGGGTAAGTCCAGTTCAATGTGTCCCCAAGAAAGGGGGATGACTGTGGTAGTAAATGAGAATAATGATTTGATCCCAACAAGAACTGTCACAGGGTGGAGAATTTGCATTGACTATAGAAAGTTGAACAATGCCACCCGGAAGGACCACTTTCCCCTCCCCTTCATTGACCAAATGTTTGATAGATTGGCTGGCCAGGAGTATTACTACTTCCTGGATGGTTACTCGGGGTATAATCAGATTACTATAGCCCCAGAAGACCAAGAAACGACCACTTTTGCGTGTCCTTATGGCACGTATGCGTTCAAGAGAATGCCCTTCGGCCTTTGTAATGCACCTGCAACTTTTCAAAGGTGTATGATGGCCATATTTACTGATATGGTTGAGAGGTTTGTGGAAGTTTTCGTGGATGAATTTTCTATTTTTGGATGCTCTTTCGATAATTGTTTAATGAACCTTGATAAAGTAATTGCTAGGTGTGAAGACACTAATCTGGTGTTAAACTGGGAAAAGTGCCATTTCATGGTGCGTGAAGGTATAGTTTTGGGACACAAAGTGTCCAAGGATGGTTTGTAGGTGGTCAACGCAAAGGTGGAAGCGATTGAAACATTTCCTCCACCAATGTCTGTAAAAAGGCATCCACAGTTTCTTAGGGAATACAGGTTTTTATCGTCATTTTATTAAAGATTTCTCAAAAATTTCCTCTCCCTTGTGAAGGTTGCTTAAGAAGGATGCAGTTTTCAAATTCGATAATGCATTTCCAAAGGCATTCGAGGAGCTGAAAGGAAAGCTTGTGACTGCACCTATCATCATTGCTTCTGATTGAGAGCAGCCCTTTGAATTGATGTGCGATGCTAGCAACTTGGTTGTTGGGGATGTTCCGGGATAGAGGAGAGATAAGATCTTCCATTCCATTTGCTATGCAAGCAAGACTCTGAATCCAGCTCAGATGAACTATACCGTCACTAAAAAGGCGTTGCTTACAGTAGTGTGGGCGTTTGACAAGTTCAGGTCATATCTTGTGGGGACCAAAGACATCGTCTAAACGGATCACTCAGCCATCAGGTACTTGTTCGAGAAAAAGGATGCCAAGCCTAGATTGATAAGGTGGGTCCTATTACTTCAAGAGTTTGATCTAGAGATCCGAGACCGAAAAGGAACAGAGAATCAAGTGGCTGATCACTTGTCAAGATTAGAAAATCGGAATCATGTGACTGAAGGGGGTGCAATCAAAGAAACATTCCCAGATGAGCATCTGTTGGCAGTTACCGCAAGCATAACCCTATGGTATGTTGATTATGTGAACTACATTGCAAGTGAAGTGACCCCTTCCCCCAGAATTAACACCAGACAAAAGAAGAAGGTTCTTGCATGATGTGAGACTCAACATGTGGGATGAGCCATTCTTATATAGGCTCTGTGCAGATCAGTTGGTCATGAGATGTATTCCTGAGGAAGAGATGAGCGCAATACTTCATAGTTGTCACGTTTCACCGTATGGACGGAGGAGACAGGACTGCTCAGAAAGTGCTACAATCAGGTTTTTTACTGGCCCAAATTGTTTAAGGATGCACACACCTTTATTAATTTGTGTGACATGTGCCAAAAAACTGGGGCAATCACTAAGAAGCATGAAATGCCGCTGCAAAATATTCTGGTAGTGGAGCTTTTTGATGTTTGGGGAATTGAGTTCATAGGACCCTTTCCCTCCTCGAATGGTCAAAAATATATCTTGGTGGCGGTTGATTATGTTTCTAAGTGGGTGAAGGCCATTGCTCTTTCCTCTAATGACGCAAAGGTGGTGGTGAGTTTTGTCAAGAAGTATATCTTCATACGCTTTAGAACTCCCAGTGTTAATCAGCGATGGAGGTATGCATTTCTGTAGCAAACGTTTGAACAATGTTCTTTCAAAGAATGGGGTCAAGAATAAGGTCTTTATTTCCTATCACCCTCAGACATGTTGTCAAGTATAGGTTTCAAACAGAGAGATCAAATAAATTCTTGAGAAAAACAGTGAGTGCCAATAGAAAAGATTGGGTCGAGAAGCTAGATGACGCATTGTGGGAGTATCGAACAGCGTACAAAACTCTCATAAGTGCTTCTCCATATAAATTGGTGTATGGGAAGGCATCTCACTTGCCCATAGAACTTGAGCACAAGGCCTATTGGGCAATAAAGAAGCTGAATATGGATGAAGCATTAGCTGAAAAGAAAATGTTGTTGCAACATGATGAGCTCGAGGAGTTTTGGTTACATGCATATGAGAATGCCAAACTGTATAAAGAGAAGACTAAGAAGTGGCATGATAAGCACATTAATCATCGATAGTTCGAGCCAGGTCAAGAAGTTTTATTGTTCAATTCGAGGTTGAAGATTTTTCTCGCAAAGCTTAAATCTCGTTGGTCTGTCCATTTTGTTGTGGTTACCGTGAAACCTCATGGAGCCGTGGAATTGAGAGATATGAGTTCAACGTGCACGTTCTTGGTAAAATGGTCAACGAATTAAATACTATTGGGTAGTGACATTCAATGTCACAAAACCTCAGTAGATTTAATTGATGTATAATGAAATATGGCATCGTACCGCGACTTTAAATAAGGCGCTGGTTGGGAGGCAACCCAACGATCGTGGCATTTTTAAATATGATTTTTATTGTGTAATAATAAATGCAGGTGAACAAGGGCGGATGCTAAGGTAAGTTTTTAAAATATTCGGAAATTGCCTAGGTGCGCGTCCGACCACCTGGCCGTGCGTTTGACCGCGCTAATTCGAGGAGCACACTGTACGCGGTCGCGCATCTGACCGGGCTAGTCCAACGATTTTTTTTTCATTTTTGTTTATTTTTTTCTTTTTTTTTAATTTGTTAATAAAATTACTATCCTACCCCCCCCCCCCATACTTACCCTTCATGTGACCTATCCAATTCCCAAAACCCCCATTCAAAGAAATTATTCCTCTCTAACACCTAATTCATCCGTAAATCCTTCTCTTCTTCAAATCCTTCTCTTCTCCATTCAAAGACCACCCAAACTACTACCAAAACCCAAATGACCCACCACCATTTCAACTCAACAACAACTCATCTTCTCCGTCATTTTCTTCCCACATAGGTATGAACCATATTTTTCTTTTTCTTCTCTTTTTCTATTTTTTTTCATATTTTGTTTTTATGTTTTAAGTAAAGATAGTGATAGTATTGTTTATTATTGTGTAATAATAGTTAACTTTTCTTGTTATATTTTTCTTTATATATAGAGTAATTTAACAATAATGGTTCTTTTATTTTTCTTGTTATTATTAAGATTTTTGTTGAGTTTTTATGCATATGTTGTATTAATTGTACATAAACTGTGTGTATAAAATTAGTGAAATATTTTGTGGAGTTGTTGGTTGATAAGTGTAGGGTGGAATCCCACTTGATTGGTGATGTTTTATAGGTGTATAAGGATGATTCTTGTTCTAAAAAGTATAAAAGGGGTTATGAAAATATTATGCATGAAATGTGTTTGTGAAAAAGCCCCAATGAATAAGAAAATGTAGTTTGTGATCAAAGCTGCATGGGAAGTCTAAGTAACCCCATTGAGTCACGAATTTTTGATTGGGTTGTGCTAATATGTTATTGTTTTGCAGGTATCATGACTAATTCCAGGAAAAGACGTACCACAAGTACTTTATTGAGCTGCCAAGCAGGCAGAGCTAGTTCAAGAGGGTCAGCAATTGCACGCCCATTTGATGATACAAGTTTGCTTCGTCCAAAGCTCAGGACCGATTTGCAGAAAAAGCTCAAAAGAAGCCAATTCCTGAGAGAGGTGTTGACATGAGACAATTTCAACATTGGTGCCCTCATATGCACGATGAGTTAATGATAAGGGGCTTGCACACGTTCGTAAATGAACCCGGTGAGGCAAATCTCATGGTTGTCAGAGAGCTGTTTTTGCCAATGCTCCGGAGCATACTAATGGAATAGTCACAGTGCACCGACGAGTGGTGAATACTTCAGTCAAGACGATTCGTACTGCTAACCAGCTGCCTGCACCTCCAGATGTGTATAATGACTTCTATGAATATGGAAAGAAACCAACACCCAAAATATGGGCAAGATTCTTTAAGACTATATCAGCACCTGGAAAACAAGTGGCCTGGATGACTTATGGGCAAAATTTTCATCCCAATGCACTCACCTTTGAAGCAAAGTGTTGGTTGCACCTCATTACTAATCGATTAATCCCTTTACACAATAAAAAGGAGGTCAATGGACCTCGTGCTGCTCTTATGTGGTGTTTTATTAATGGTAACGACTTTGACGTGGCTAAAGTAATGTATGAAGAGATGTTCATTCGCAGCAAGGTCAAGAGGTATGGGTTCTTTTTCCCTTCACTAGTCACTCAACTATGCAGGGATGCCCGTGTGCTAGAAAATAAAGTTGTTGATTGGTTTGTTGAAATGGAGAGCAAGTTTCATGCTGATAAAGTAACAACGGGGAAAACGCTGATGCAGTAGAGGTAGAAGAGTCAAGTATCTCTGACGATGATGATGACGACAAGGAGGAAAATGAGGCAATGAATGTTGAAGGTGAGGCGCAGACAGAAGCACCCTGTGCATCAGTTGCAAGACCGTCACGATCAGCATCACAAGAAACACTAGCACCAAAACTGTCATGAGCAGCTTCATCTTCCCAATCTACCAGATTGCCTCGTCATAACACATTGGAGAAAGAGGTGGAGGATCTTCGCACCACTATGACTAGTTTGGGAAATCGTGTGGAGGAGATTGCTGACCGACAAGTAAAGTCGGAGAAGAAATTTATGGGATGGCTGAGAGCATTGGGACAAGCATGTAATATGAATCCTGACAATGTTTCAAACCAAGAATGAAATGTCGGGGAAGTATCTTTGCCTCTTTTCTTTTTAGAAATGAAAGTCATGGGGACATGCCTTTAGTTTAAGTGTGGGGTGTGGGGGATTTCCTTTCAGTATATATTTAAGTAATTTGGATTGTTTTAACTATTATGGATTGTAGGATTGTTTTGAATTGTTTGGTTTGTTTTTGTAGGGTTGGTACATTATGTAAGTTTTTATGCTATTTAAGTTTTTTGTTAAATTGTTATGCTTGTTTGTTATTGTTTGGCTAGATAGTTAGCAAAGTGGAGTAGAATTTTTTTATATATATAAAATGGCTCCGCCTGATGACGGATTTCTTTCAAAAGGAGTTCTTGAGGTAATGAGCATAGAAAAAACATAAAAACTATTTTTATTTTTATTTTTAGAGTAATGTAACAACTTCCCCTTGGTTTTTCTTTAAGCAACGGTTCTTTTTCAAGGGTTTATCTTGAATCGGGATATGTAGTTTTTAATTTCTTTTTTTATTTTGATTTGGAGATTAAAATAAGGAGTTATAAGTTATAGAAAAGTGAACCCATAGCGTTGACACACCTGAACACAATAGACCCTAGAGTGTAACGCTTAGTCTTAACTGTTGAATCTCGTGGAAAGTGCCTTAAATTGTACGTTTATCACTGAATTGACTGCTCGAAATAAAGTGTTTTAATGAGCTAATCTGAATGAATCATATGCCATGTGTGCTAAGAATTGTGTAGTCCACGCATTGTATTTGTGTCTAGAACTTGCCCGTATGTGAATTAAAGAGAAATATTAGGTGATGCTCGGTTTGAAAAATAATTTTAGGCTTTCTTTGACCTTTCTTAGCTTAATTGCTAATTACAAATAACATTTATCCCTAGTTAACCCTATTGAGCCTATAGAATTTTGTTTGGCAACCACATTACAAGCCTATACTCTTTTGTTCTTTATTGATCTTATTTTGAACCTTTTTCCTCTTAAAGAAATTAAATTGTGAAAAGAATGCTAAAAGGATTAAGAAGGAATTAAGTATGTGGTGGCTTTTGAGTGGAACCAATGAAAAGTTAGAAAGTGCACTTGTTTTGTAACATATACACAACTAGCGGAAAGTGATTGAATAAATACATGTTGTTTTGTTTCAGCTTGTGAGTATAAATTAATAGAGTGCTTAAAGAAGATGGGAATATTTGGGTGATATTGTTTGTGAATGAAAAAAATGGGTTGGAAAAATGAGCGTAACATGTGATGTGTTAAAGTGCTTAGGGGAGTTAGTCACTATTTGTAAATGTATCCCACCTGTCCCTTAGCCATTACAACCATGAAAAATTCCTAATTGATTTTGAGTCGAGCTAGCCTACGTTAGTAGAAATTTACATTACAGGTAAGCTTATGGTACCAATTGCATATATGTGACTTCTATTGTGAGAGTGGATGTTTTCATTGATTTATGTAAGTATATGATTTGAATATGTGAAATAAATTCCAAATCTCTCTTGTTGGTGTAAGTTAAGGAAGTTTGACTATTGCATGGCACTTGGAATCAACTTTGACGCTAGGATTGTTCACTACTAGGCGCAACATATGTACATTGTTATAGGTGTAATACGTTAGGGGAAATGGTTGAGTGAAGGGATCTTTAAAGATAGTTCTAATATAATAGTTTGATTGCTCGAGGACTAGCAATGGATTAAGTGAGGGGTGTTGATAATAGGCAAAATCTAGGTGATTTAACTATTGTTTATGCTTCGGCTTGATGATATTCCAATCATATATTGTGAATAATTGATTAATTATGGGCTTTAATAGTGAATTGTACATCTTTCAGGTTAAAGAGCCTATATTACGTAAAACAAATATGATTGGGACCATTTTGGAGCAATAGAAATCCCTCGGAACTAAGTATAGTGGAAGAACAAGAAAAGAATCAAGAGTTTGGGACAACTGAGCTAGCGCGCCCAGATGCGCGGGCGCGCTAGTCCAGATTTCAGAATTTCATGTTTAAGGGGTAAAATTGGAATTTTCCCTTGATCCTACTCAATTTACATAAAGTAAAAACTCCATTATTGGAGTTGATCAGAATTTGAGATGAGCTAATTATTTTAGAGAGAGAAAGTGAAGAACAAGACTCATTCTTGAAGAGAGAAAGAGAAGAAGATCAACATCTTGAAGCAAGAACATAAAGAGTTTTTCTAAACTTTCTTCTTGTATTTACGTATATTTTGTTTAAGACTTTTATTGTTAAGTTTTGTATGAATATGAGTATCTAAAACCTCTAGTATTCTGGGGTCATGGATGTTAGATGATTGTGTTGTTTGACGCTTAGATTGAAGATCTTCAATTTATTGTTATGGGTTGTTTATTTGATTATAATTTAATTATTTTTCTGTGTAGCTAACAGTGAAACATTATTTATGAATCTTGAGTTAAACTTGACAAAGGAAATTCTTGATTGCGTATAGAATCAAATAGAACAAGATCTGAAACCTGGGCATCGGGTGAAGGATTCGCGATTAAGATAGACATATACTTAATTGCCTTGTTTGATTGAAGAATAGGAGTTGTAAATGCATTCTTGCTAATATTAATACCATAGACATATAGGTATTAATTAAACTTGAATAGATGCATAAGAACTCGAAAGATTCTTACGAATATTATTAACCCTATAATCAATAACCCGAATAATTCAATAAATTAATTTTAAGTTAGAAAAGTAGCATGATCTCCAGCAAGTCCATGAACCTGGAATATATTTATCCAAATTGTTATCAACATATTGTGTAATTGGTGTAGTAATTTTGTATTGAACTATTGTGCAATTATTAAGTAAATTGTAAATTGGTGTTTTATATATTTTGTAATAATATATCTTGAATTGATAATTATTTGAGTTGATATCAGTCGAGAAGTTAATCATAATTCCTCGTGGTAACGATACTTTACTTACTACTATATTACTTGTCGATCGCGTACAACAGCTTTCATGGTCGATGCTATCCGTTCGGGGAGGTCTGCTCCTCAAAGGAGGGTTGTTGCCAAACCCATTCCCACCCGTATTCAGGAGGGTGGTTCGTCGGCCGCTGCGGAAGAAACGAGCAAAGATGCTGAGAGGGAGAGCCCTGAGGCCGCCTTCTGAGATGTAGACGAGGTGGTGAGGGATTCAGCTCGTGTGGGGATGACGGCTGGCAGGACCAACCGCCGAATCATTATTTCGGGCGGCTACAATTTATTGGAGAATAGCGAGCAGGCCGCAATGGACATGACCCTCTCGTGTGCGGATTCCGAGAGTGAGATGTTGGAGAGTGTTAGCGACAAGGGCCTATCCCGGCGGGTCGCTGGCGCGGCCTTACAGACAGCTTTTGATTTTCCTTGTTGTGTTGTGACCGTGACTTAGACGCATACTGATTTCTTTCTTTCTATCCTTTTTAGATTCTCATGTTGGAGGTGGAGAGGAGGCGACGTGCGCATAAGAAGGCAACCGTCTTCAATAAAATGGTGCAAAAGTACAGAAGGTGTCATGAGGCATATCAAACATTGGCGGACGTGTTCAAGAAGGACCCTGAGTTCAGGGTGTTCCGTGAGGGCCGTAAACAATCATAGAAGCAGTTGAATAGGAGGGTGGCCGAGCTGGAGAAAGTTGATGAGCATCTGTTGGTTTCTGTTGCACAGAACGTCGAGCTGGAGACTCTTCTTCATTTGAAAGAAGAAGAGTTGGAAATTAGCCGTGGAGTAGCGGCGAAGGCTGCTGAACTTCAGACCAGGGTCACAGCATTGACTGCCGAGCTTGATGCTAGGACGACCGATGTTGATGTCCTTAGGCGAACTGCTCCACAGGATGTTGCGCACCTTGAGGAGCATGAGTTATGGGTTTTTGAAGAGGTCATATTGGTCGTACTCGATGAGTACTTGTCAACTGGTCGAGCCTCTAAGTCGGAAGTTGCGAGGCACCGGAATTTAGCCCGTGTCACCCGTGAAGCGGCTAGTTACAGCTCAGATTCACCAGATAGGGAGGGTTGTAAGTCTAAAGACGTCAACCGTCTGGAATCCAGTTCCTGGATATCTAAGACTTACCCGCCCAGGGATGATAACGGACCAGATGGTGGTCAGGCAGGGCGTGATGGACGAAGCGGTGAAAGCTCTTTGGACTTGTGTGCATATATATATTTTGGATGTAAATGGGGCCTTTTTCTAAGGTCGAATGTGCATGTATTTTTGGAGATACTGAAATATGACTCTTTGCTGCTACTACTCTTTTTCTTTTGCTCCTTATAACTTTTATTGTGTTTCTGATTGTCGCCTTTGCGCTTTTCGATGCAGTTGAGCTGGGTCGCACTTTGTGACGATGGCCTTGGCCAAAATTAAGACGATGACCTTAGTCATATCGTGTTAATGTCCTTGGCCATATGGGTGATTTTTACTATCGTCGACTCACTTAATTGTCGTAGTCGAACTAGGTCGACTATTGGCGGTGATAGCCTTGGTCGTAATGGAGTCGATGACCTTAGCCGTGATGAAATTGATGGCCTTATCCAAATAGGTGACTTCGACTGTCGTCGGATCACTTGCTTGCCGTAGTCGAACTAGGTTGACTGTTGGCGGTGATGGCCTTGGCCATAATGGAGTCAAGGACCTTAGCCAGACTTAGATTGATGACCTTAGTCATGATGAAGTTTATGGCCTTAGCCAGACTTAGATTGATGACCTTAGTCATGATGAAGTCGATGGCCTTAGCCAGATTAGATTGATGACCTTAGTCATGATGAAGTCGATGGCCTTAGCCCATTATACGTTGGAGAAGGACGTAGCCCTTTACACAATTGAAGATGTTCGTCGCCCTATGTACATTGGAGATGGTCGTAGCCCTGTATGTATTGGAGATGGCCGTAGCCCTTATATATTAGAGATGGTCGTAGCACTTTATACATTGGAAATGTTCGTAGCCTTTTATACATTGGAGATGGCCGTAGCCCTTTATACATTGGAGATCATGCTAGTCCAGTCCCTTTATACAATGGAGATCATGCTAGTTCTGTCCATTTATCATGTTGGCCTGGAGAGCGTATGGAGAGGCTGATATGATAAACTTATTCCGCAAATATCTCCAGGTGTCCCCTCTTCCGCCTCGTTAAAAACCTCCCCGAGAAAACCCAATCGGGACAAAACTCGGGTGAGAGAAAAAGAGTACGACTCGGGAGACGCCTTTTAGAAATGGAAATATTTGAGGTGAGCAACGTTCTAATTGTTTTGGAGCGTTATTCCTTCCATTGTTTCCAATTGGAATGCTCCTTTACTGGCTGCTATTGTGATTTTGTAGGGTCCGTCCCAGTTAGTGCCCAATTTTCCTTTGCTTGGGTATTTGGATGCCAATGTCTTGGCTTTCAGGATGTAGTCTCCCACTTTGAGTGGTCTTATATTGGCCCTCTTGTGTTGGTATCTTTTGAAATGTTGTTTTTGAGCTACCATTCTTATGTGGGCCATATTTCTCCCTTCATCGGCTTCATCGAGGTCTTGGAGTCTGTTCATGTTATTTTCTGCTCCACTGGTGTGTGAATATCTCAGGCTTGGTTCATCGACCTCGACCGATCTGACCACATCGGTTCCGTAAACCAGTGAGTACAGCGTTTCTCTTGTCCTAGTTCTGGGTGTGGTTCGGTGTGCCCACAATACTTCAGGTAGCAACTCGAGCCATATCCCTTTGGCCTCTTCTAGTTTCTTTTTTAGTATGTTTAATATTGTTTTGTTGGAAGATTCTGCCTAGCCATTAGCGGCAGGGTGATATGGTGTGGAGAGTATTCGCTTGATATGCCATTTCTCAAAGAATTCAGTTGCTTTTTGGCCGATGAACTATCATCCATTGTCATAGCTGATTTCCTTGGGGATGCCGAAACTGCATATAATAATTTTTCATATGAAGGCGATGACTTCATGTTCGCGTATTTGTGCACACGCACCTGCTTCCACCCACTTGGAGAAATAGTTAGTTACAAGTAAAAATCATGCCTTTCCTCGTCCCTCGGGCAGGGGACCGACTATGTCAATTCCTCATTTGATGAAAGACCACGGGGAGGTGACTGAGTGGAGGGGTTCTCCTGGTTGGTGTATCATGGGGGCATTTTTTTGGCACTGTTCACATCGGGGAACGTATTCTGCTAACTCCTTCTTCATGGTAGGACAGTAATAGTCGGCCCGTATGATAAATCGTATGTGGGCACGGTTGCCCGTGTGGGTACCGCAGTGGCCCTCGTGCACTTCTACTAATACTGGCCTCGTTTGGTGTGGCCCTAGGTACTTGGCAAGGGGGTCTGGCAAACGTTCTTTTGTAGAGGTCATTGTTTATCAAGCAATACCGGTCAGCTTGTACGCGGAGTTTCTTTGCCTCTTTTTTGTCGAGTGGCAGTGTTCCATCCTGTAGATATGATACAAATTGGTTGCACCAGTCCCAAGTCAAATTTAAAGAAAATACCTCTACGTGATCAAGGGCTGATTGGAGGAGGGTGACCACGCTTTCTTTGTTGAACGTCTTAGTGGACGCGGCCAGCTTTTCTAAGTCGTCCACTTCAACATTTTGTGCCCTCAGGATTTGTTCGAATCGGCATTCGTAGAACTCAGCCATTAATCTGGGGATCTCTGACTGGTATTTTTGCAATCTTTGTTCTTTGATCCGATAAGTCGTAGAGACTTCGTTTACCACGAGTTGGGAGTCACATAGGAGGATGATTTGTCGAGCCCCATACTTGATGGCTAATTTCATACCTGCAATAATGGCCTCGTACTCTGCCTCGTTGTTAGTCATCGCAGGGCATCGTATGGACTGGTAAAATTATTTTTCCCGCGGGGGCCTCGAGGACGAGACCCAATCCCGATCATGAGGCGTTGTCAGCGCCATCAGTGTAGAGATTCAATAGACTGGTATTGGAGGAGGCACGTTGTGCCTTTAGTTCCACCAGCGGTAGTATCTCTGCACTAAAATCGGCTATAAAATTGGCAAGTACTTGCGACTTGATGGCAGTTCTCAGGTGGTATGAGATGTCGTGCTCGCTGAGCTCGCTGGCCCATCTGGCGAACCAGCCTGATAATTCAGGCTTGTGTAGGACGATGCTTCTCAACGGGAAGGTCATCGCCACTTTTATGGGGTGGCATTGAAAATAGGGTTGGAGCTTCCTTGAAGCTATGACCAATGCTAAAGCCAACCTCTTAAGATGAGGATACCATGTTTCGGCGACCACTACGGTTTTGCTAATGTAATAAATAGGAGATTGCCTTCATTTTCGCAGACCAAGACAGCGCTAAATGCAACCTCGGATACAGCCAGGTACACTAGCAAGGGTTGGACTTGGTTCGCTTTAACCAATAGGGGCGGTGAGAATAGGTAGGCCTTTAGCTTTCTCAAGGCTTTGACGCACTCCTCTTTTTTCATTACATTGAAAAATTTATGGCAGCTGTCGGAGGACCGTGATATGAATCTGGATAGGGCAGCTATCCGCCCTGTCAGCTTTTGTACCTGCTTTTTTGCTGTTCAACACCTTCTGTATTGTATCTATCGCCTTCATCCGGTATGGGTTGACCTCGATGCCTCGTTATGATACGAGAAACCCTAAGAATTTTCCTGAGGCCACGCCGAAGGCGCATTTTTTGGGGTTCAGCTTCATCCTGTACCTTCTCAATATCTCGAAGTCCTCCCTTAGGTGGTCGATGTGGTCATCTTTCTTTGATGATTTTACTAGCATATCATCGATATAGACTTCCATGGTCTTATCGAGTTGTTCTTTGAACATCTTCGTAACCAGTCTTTGGTACGTAGCTCCTGCATTTTTAAGCCCGAAGGGCATTACCTTGTAGAAATATGTCCCTTGGTGGGCGATGAAAGTTGTTTTCACCTGGTCCTCATTGGCCATCATGATCTGATTGTAGCCAGAGTAAGCGTCTAGGAAGCTCAACAGTTCGTGTCCTGCGGTGGCGCCGATCAGTTGATCGATGTGGGCAGTAGAAACGAATCCCTTAGGCAGGCCTTGTTCAGGTCGATGAAGTCCATGCACATTCTCCACTTCCCATTTTTCTTTTTGACCATGACAACATTGGCGACCCATTGGGGGTACTTTGATTCCCTGATGGAGCTGTTGGCCAGTAACTTGTTTACTTCCTCACAGACCACTTCATTGATAACGGTGTTGAATTTTCTTCTCATTTGCCGCATGGGCGGGTGTAATGGGTCGACGTTTAGTTTGTGAGTGGAAATGTATCGCGGGATTCCTGGCATATCTGAATAGGAAAAGCAAATAGATCTGCGTGGTTAGTTAAAAATTCACGATACTTACTTGGATTAGCGAGGTCGTGCCCCATGTAGGCTTTCTTCATAAGGTTGGGGTCATCCAGTTGGACTGGGTCGAGATCTTCGACCATAGCATTACAAGCCTCTACGGCATCAGGATCTCTAATAGTGTCTACTGTCGAGTTGAACTTAGTCCCCAACATAGTTGATTGCTATGCCTCTGCACTTTCCCCTTAAGTTGTTTGGTGTGGGTGCAATCTTGAGCTATTTTGTAGCATTCTTGTGCGGTGCGGTGCTCACCTCGAATGCTGAACACTCCCCATGGGTAGAGAACTTGATTACTTGGTAAAAGCTCGACGGGACTGCCCGCATGGCATGTATCCATGGGTGTCCAATGATGGCGTTGTATGATGTCTCCTAGTTCATTACGTGGAAAGTTGTTTCCAGCGTGACTCATCCTGCTAAGACGGGCAGTGATATCTCTCCGGAGGTTTGTTCTACTGCATTATTGAAACCAGTTTGTGTTATGTAGCGCGGTATTATCTTATCCTTGAGTCCCATTTGTACGAGGACTCTCGGATGGATAATACAGGCGCCACTTCTGTCGTCAACCATAACTCTTTTAACATTTGTATCATCAATACGTAAAGTGATAACTAAAGCATCGTAATGACGAAAAGACAAACCGTCGGCATCGGACTTATCAAAGATGATACTATCTTCGAAGTCGTCATACCGTTCATGGGCGATGGTCCGCTTCAACTTATGCGTGGTGGTGAATTTGACGTGGTTGATTTCTGAGTCGTCCCCGCCTCTGACGTTCATGTATACCATCGTTTTGGGGATGGCGGCTTCGGCGGCCCATGGGGTTGTTCACGTCCGCATGTAATGTTGATTTTCCCTTTATAACTGAGTAGCTACCTCGCGCATCCTTGGTTCAGCATTCTAACCACTTCCTGTCGCAGGCCTATGGAGTCCTCGGTTTTGTGCCCTTGTTCCTGATGGAACTCACATAGGACGTTTGATTCCCTTATGGCAGGATCTGATTTCATCTCATCGTCCATTACACCTTGTCTCCCAGCTTCTATAGTGCGTACACTATATCTGAAGGGGACACACAAAAGTTATGGGCAGATAATGAAGGAGGCATACCTCTTTCATTTCGGAAGGGAGCGACATGTCACTGTAGTGCATCTGTTTGTCTTGATGGTGGCGGATGGGAGGATATAACGTAAGGATGGTGCCTTTCTCTGTTAAGATCTAGGATTGTTCCCGCCATCCCTCGATGCGGAGATCCCTTCTGATTTCCGGATGTATCGTCGTTAACCGTTGGGTTGGCCCTTTGAGGTCGTCCTCGTCAGCTCATACCTCAGTACAGTATGCATTATGAATCTCTTCCCATGTGGTATGGGGTACTTCATGAGACGGCTCAGTAGCTTTTTAGTTGCCCTCGAACCGTCTCTACTTAATTCATTTTGTAAAGCGCCCACCGACATACCTTCTGATACTTTTGGTAAGCTCAACTGCACCCTGTTAAACCTGTCTAAGAAGTCCCCGAGTCCCTCTCCTGCGGTTTGTCGGACGGCGAAGATATCGTTGACCCTTGCTTCTGCTTTCTTCACTCCTGCATGGGCGGTGACGAACTTATCCACCATTTCCTCGAATGTAGAAATTATCTTAGCCGGAATCTGGGGGTACCACGTCAGGTCTCCCCCTGTCAACGTTTCACTGAACTTCTTCAGCAACACGGATGGTACATGTTCTTGTGACAAGTCATTGCCTTTTACACTCATGATGTAATGGATAAGATGATCCCGGGGATCTGTAGTTCCGTCATACACTCTTAAGTAGAGAGGCATTTTAAAGGTTTTTGGGATGGAGTATGGGGCAGCTTCTTCTGTGTAAGGTTGTTCAACAAACCTCCCACGTCGCGTTTCAGTAGCAACATAGGAGCACCAGGGATTTTGTCTACCCTCTCTTGGTGTTCCTTCATCTAGTCACGAAGTGACTTGTTTTCGTTTTCCATTTCCTCCATCTTCTTGAGGATGGCTGTCAGCGTGCCATCGTTGGTCTGTGTATTGATGGGCATGTATTTTGCTCGTACGATCTCGGGCTCACCTACGGCAGCAGTAAGGTCCACCGTTGGTGAGCATCTGACGTTGTTTTGGGGTGACTTCTCAACTAAGCCACTTAGAGCACTTGTTAGCCCCTCTTCCGGTAGCTTTTTGACCTCCGAGGGTGCTTCTTTAGTTGCATATGTAGAAGTGCCCTTTTCGCACGAGATCACCAGATCTTCGGGTGGGGGAGGTGGGATCTCCCCACTCACTATGGTGCTAGGGGTTGCATTCAAAACCTCCTTTTCACCGGCTTCGTTGAGAGGACCCTTAAGGTTGGTTCTAACATCCACTATTGCTTTCATTCTCGTGTTGTTCTTAGCCATCTTTTGGTTATGTGGTGTAGAGAAGGGTTGTAGGTGGTTGTCTAGGTGCAAACTATGGTTTTGATTCTCGAAATTCCCACAGACGGCGCCAAATTCTTTGGCTCAAAAGTTATCAATATACTTTATAAGCTTAAAAACAATCAAAAGAAGATAAGGGCAAATCATAATCAAATATAATAATACCTAGAGTTGGGGATGGTTATAATGTAAAGGTAGATTTGATAATGCAAAGAGATAACAAGAGTTTCAGAGAGAGAGAGAGAGAGAGAGTTTAGAGATAGAGATAGAGATAGAGAGAGAAGCTGAGAGTTGTATTATCGATAATAATTATTGATCCTGCTATAATGTGAAGGTCCCCTTTATATAGTAGAAGACCTTCCTCGAAATAATAAAAGAAAAAGTACAAAAGTAGATAACCTCTGCTTAACGAAGAAGCTAAGTTCTAAACGACATCGCTTTAACTTCTCCGCCGGGCCGTACCCCTTACTATGGTCGACTTCTGCTTGTTGGGACGTTCCCATTAGCATGGGGACGTTGAGGGCCAAATTTGACCCTATACACTATTGTATCTTTTTTTAAAAAAAAATGGATCACATGTGTAAAGGGAAAATTGTGTGCATGTTTTCGTTTCTTTCTGTACCCTATGAAATAGTTGTGTAACTCTTTAATTTGGTCTGTTATAAATAAAACTTTTGTCACTATTCACATATTATGTTTTCTTCCTCTTTGGTTTTTCCTTTGTCGACGCACGCATTTGTGATGCATATTTTACAAGGAAGCAAATGTCTTAAGCTAAATGTAATAATAGTTCCTATCAATAAAGTGAATATTTCTTCTTACTTACTTGAGTCAAACACTTTATTACATTTGCGTTTAGGTCGTATAAACTTTAAAACTTTGCGAAAAATGATAAATTTAGAAGTATTGCCAAAATTTGATTGCATAAATTCTAAATGTCAAATATGTGTGGAGTCAAAGTATTCAAAGCATCCTTATAAGTCAGTTGAAAGGAATTCAAGTCCTTTAAACTTAATTCACATAGATCTTTGCGACATGAAGTCAACACCATCTCGGGGAGGGAAAAATATTTTATTACTTTTCTTGACGATAGCACGAGATATTGCATGTTTATTTACTTAATAGTAAAGATGAGGAAATTGATGCTTTCAAGCAATACAAGAGTGAAGTTGAAACGCAACTAAAAAAAATATCAAAATGATAAGAAGTGATAGGGGTGGAGAATATGAATCTCCTTTTGAAGAAATATGTTTGGAAAATGGCATTATTCACCAAACAACTGCCCCTTTACTCTCCTCAATCTAATGGAATTGTGGAGAGAAAGAATCGAACGTTGAAGGAGATGATGAATGCATTGATGATAAGTTCTAGCTTACCACAAAACTTGTGGGGGGAAGCTATACTTACAACTAACCGAATAATCAACCGTGTACCTCATAGTAAAACACAATCCATTCCTTATGAAAAGTGGAAATGAAGGAAACCTAGCTTGAAATACTTCAAAGAGTAGGTGTATTTAGCTAAGGTAGATGTTCCTAAACCTAAAAGGGTTAAGATAGGTCCAAAAACGGTTGATTGTGTATTTATTGGATATGTAACCAATAGCAAGGCATATCGTTTTCTAGTTCATAAATCAGAAAATCCTGAGATTCATGTTAATACGATAATAGAATCAGATAATGTTGAATTCTTTGAAACTATTTATACGTATAAAAAGGAAATTGAAGTAACCTACCAAAGGTCAAAACAACCTCAGCATGGAGTAACATATGATATGCCTAATGAGGAAAATCCAAGAAGAAGTAAACGTCAAAGGACATCTACTTCATTCGGTCCAGATTTTCTGACTTTTCTGTTAGAAAATGAGCCTCGTACCTTCAAGAAAGTAATGTCTTCCTCGGAAGCACAATATTGGAAAGAAGCTGTCAATAGTGAAATAGAATCCATATTGAGCAACCATACCTCGGAATTTGTTGATCTTCCTCCAGGTAACAAAACGTTGGATTCTAAATGGATTTTCGAGAAGAAAATGAAAGAAGATGGTACTATTGATAAATACAAGGCAAGACTTGTTGTCAAAGGATTTAGACAGCGAGAATGTCTTGAGTACTTTGACACATACTCACCGGTAATACGAATTACATCCAATCGGATGCTAATAGTGTTAGCTGCCTTGTATGGTCTTCAAATCCATCAAATGGGTGTAAACTGCCTTCTTAAATAGTGAACTAGAGGAAGAAATTTACATGAACCAACCTGAAGGGTTTGTGGTTCCGGAAAAAAAAAGCAGGTGTGTCGACTTGTTAAGTCCCTTTATAGACTAAAATAAGCACCCAAGTAATGGCATGCAAAATTTAGACAAACAATGTTGTCAAATGGTTTTAAGATTAATGAATGTGATAATGTGTTTACATTAAGAACTTTCCAAATTATATAGTCATTGTTTGCTTATATGTTGATGATATGGTAATAATGAGCAAAGACATTGCCGACATTCAAGCTACTAAGTGTATGTTTGCTAGTAAGTTTGATATTAAAGACTTAAGAGTTGCCGATGTAATTCTAGGAATTAAAATCCAGATGACTCCTCAGGGTCTAGCTTTGTCTCAGTCACATTACGTGAAAATGGTACTTAAAAAATTCAAACACTTGGAATTTAGAAATGCAAGAACTCCAATTGACTTAAACCATCATCTTATAAAGAATAAAGGTGAAAGTACGTCTCAATTGGAGTATGCTCGTGTGTTGGGAAGCTTAATACACATCATGAATTGTACACGACATGAAATAACTTGTGCAATAAGTAAACTGAGTCGATTCACAAGTAATCCCAACAAACATCACTAGGTGGCAATGAAACGAGTTCTAGGATACTTGGAGTATACCCAAGACTACGCTTTGAACTACAATAAATATCTTGCAGTTATCGAAGGATATAGTGATGCAAATTGGATAACCGGCTCAATAGAAACAAATCTACAAGTGGATATGTTTTTATTGTTGGTGGAGGAGCAGTATCTTGGAAGTCTTCCAAACAGACGTGTATCACTCGTTCTACAATGGAATCAGAGTTTATAGCTTTGGATAAAGCCAGTGAAGAAGTTGAATGTCTTCGAAATTTCTTAGAAGACATTTCATTCTGGACAAAGCCTTTGGCTCCTATTTGCATACATTGTGATAGTGAGGCTTCCATAGGACGGGCAGGGACCGTTATCTACAACGGAAAGTCTTGTCATATACGACGAAGACATAACACCGTTAGACAACTACTTTCTAGTGAATTATCACTATTGATTATGTAAGATCAAAGAATAATGTGGCGGATCCGCTTACAAAAGACTTAAATAGAGATGGAGTTGAGAAATCATCTAAGGGAATGGGACTATGGCCGAGGACAAGTCAACATGGCGGTAACTCTACTTATAATTTTGGATGTTGCGAGATCTAGGTTCAAGGAGCTCAAACAAAGTTGTGATTGACCGGTTCAACATTGTCAAAATAAAATCTTTGGCCCCTTCTCATGATGAAGACAATGTTCAATAACAAGGATAGAACTTTACACGTTCTTTAATGATTACCTAAGTTTGATGAGGTATTTATCAAATAGTGCCAATCTAAAGGATTACACGTTTAGGAATCACCTATGTAAGTGTGATGTGGAAGCCGCTTAGATGAGAATTATGTAAGGCCAATTCTTTCGCACTTATGAAACCAGGCGGTTTTCATGGCTAAAACGAACACAACAATGAGAACTAAAAGACGGTTAAGGGTTGGTTGTGTGACATATGGTTATCTAGGTATACACTAAAGTTCTACGGTTCAAAGATATCAAATCTACCAATTGACCGAGTATATCCGACATATGTTCACTATGGAAAGTTCAAATGTAAACCTACTTATCCAGATGCAATTAATCCTTACTTACAAAATCACATAGCTTTCATCTATGATCTTTCTTGATACATCCATTCCCATACATGTGGGGGATTGTTGGACTATTAAGCCATTGGGCTTTAAAGTATAAGAGTGTGAATTGGAAATGGAGGGAAAATGAAAATTTGAAGAAGTGAGCTTTTGTCTTGCACTTTGTACTTCATTCGTGAGGGACAACTACATTTGTGTTTGTATATATAGAGAATAACTTCTTAAATCTCTTAAAAGGAGTTGAAGAGAATGAACCCTCGTGTTTCCGCCGCCGTCGCTCGGCTTCGGCTTTGGCTTTGGCTTCGGCTTCGGATTCGAATTCGGATTTAGATTTGGAAAATGATCGATCGATAAGATAATTAATTAAATGCCAAAAAGTTAGTCGTTGTCCGGGTGGGGGATTGTTGGACTTTTAAGCCATTAGGCTTTAAAGTTTAAGAGTGTGAATTGGAAATGGAGAGAAATAAAATGGAGGAAAAATAAAAATTTGAAGAAGTGAGCTTTTGTCTTGCACTTTGTCCCTCATTGGTGAGGGACAACTACATTTGTGTGTATATAGAGAGTCACTTCTTAAAGCTCTTAAAAGGAGTTGAAAAGAATGAACCCTCACGTCATCGTCGTCGTCGTCGCTTGGCTCGGCTCGGCTTCGGATTCGGATTCAGATTTGGAAAACGATCGATAAGATTATTTTTGGACAAAATTTAATTAATTAATTAAATGCCAAATAGTTACTCGTTGTCCGGGCGTAACCGCGATTGAACCGCGCCACAACACTGCTTCGGATTCTGAAAGTCTTTCTGGCCGCGGTCCTGGCGTAACCGCGGTAGAACATTGACTCTGAAAGTCACTCTTGTCGCGGCCCTGACGTAACCGCGGTAAGACCGCAACAGAACACATTTTCCGAAAAGACACCTTTTCCAGACACCTCTTCTGATAATTGCCTATAATTCTTAAGCGTGGCTTTGTTTTCTACACGAAAAAACACTATATAACTTCCTTCTTTCTGAAAATACTGCATTCTAATTCGCAATCTCTCTCTCTCTCTCAAATTCATAAGTGTGATTTTGCTCCCTTTTTTGAGTTCGTTCGTATCATACAGTTGGTATTGCCACTGTTGTGGGAATGTTTATTCCGTCCCATTACCTTGGCAACGTGTGAGGGGGTTAAAATTCCTTAAGGACACACAAGCAAATTGTGGACTCGGAATATTTCTGATTATTTAGTGTTTTCCAGTTTTCTTTATTCTTCTAACAATTTTCTGATTTTATGTTTTAACACAGTAACGCTAACAATTTCCGATGAATACTCGGCTCAAGAAAACATAATTAAGCAATCATGAAAAAAGGTACGGTAGTAAAAAAATCCATGGAAAAAATAAAAGCAATAACAACGTTAAGAAAATAAGACATCCTTATAGCAATCAGTGGAAAAAAGAAATAATGTTTCATAACATGCTGGTTAGTTTAGGAAAGTGTATATTTCAGTTAAACTCTGTCTTTAAAATTAGTGGGAAAAAGAGAATAATGTTTGATGAGATGCCCCGGATAGTTAGCACCAAGGGTGTTAAACGGGTCAATTGGTCCGGGTCCGAAAATTTTTGACCCCTTCGGATTCCGGACCGGGCCAGGTTGCACAGTGACGGGTTCGTAGCGGGCTGAATTATTTCGGGTTAAAATTGAACCATACGTGTTACGGGTTGAAGGGGGTCGGGTCGGGTTTAGTATATATATTTTTTTGAATTATGTGTAGTATAACTATTAAGTTATATTAATACTTTGTAATAATTGAATGAATACAAGTAAGATGGAAAAAATTGCACTTATTGCAAGTGCTAATTTATTTCTTAATTTCAAATTGAAAAAGTAAAAAATGAAATGTTTACATTTTTTCTAACAAGTAAACTAGTAAATAGTAATTTCAAATGTTTTGCATCGCCCTAGCAAGTTCATCATAATCGATATGAACCGATTGACCTTCTTCTGGGGAGTTAAATTCGGATGGGTTTCCATGGGTTAATATATCTCCAAGTTCCTCGTCTTCTGGGCTATCAACATCTTCCTTTCCTTGATTTCTTCGTTCCGATCTAATCTAATCTCTGAAACATACTAAAACTTTCAAAGCATTGCTTCCCAATGAGTGGCGGGTGTATCCAAGTTGTTGTTTTGCTTGGCTAAATGCACTCTTCGATGCAACAGTGGAAATTGGCACATTCAGGACGTCCCGAGCCATAGCGAAAAGAACAGGAAATTGCTTTTTATTTTCATGCCACCATCCCGACGATGAAAATTCCTTTGTGCGGGGGCTCCTTTTGCTTCTGCAAGTAGAATTGGAGCTCATCAATATTCCTGCTACTGGTTTGAGTGTTAGAAAATATAGAAAAAATATTAAAACTATCAAGGCCTTCATCATCCACATTAGCAGAATTGCTATATTGCATAGCGGGACTAACATTGCCAGAAGCACGAGCAATATTATCACATTTATTTGCATAATAATTATACAGTTGTTGTAAATATTCATTTAGCTTGTTCATAGAATCATATAAATTTGGGGTTTCAGTTTCTCCAATCTCCATACAAGTATATAAAGCATTCATTAATTGGTGACAATCAGACAGTTTAATAGAAGGATTTAAAACTGCACCAATTAAGTAAATCGGAGGAATTGGAAAGAAATATTTTTTGAATTTTGTTTGCATTTTTTCAACAACATTCTTATATTTTTCTTTCTTCTTAAATTCAGATAGTAGCAAAAAAATTTCAGTTATATGTACTAAAGCCATAGTAACAGTGGGGTAATATGCGCAAGAAAATACAACAGTAGCAGTATAAAATTTATGTAAAAATTTAACATCATTAATGACCTCCCAAGTATCACTTGTTAACATACGTCTAGGATCAGTACAATGTGCATTAGCAACTTCAGTTATAGGAAATTTATATTTGTAGCAACATTTTAAAAATATATATGTATAATTCCATCTAGTAACAATTTCGTCTGGCATGAATCTAGGTTTAAGGTTATACTGGATACACTTAGTCTTAAATTTTTTTATTCTAGATTGTCTGTTATTTCCTTGAATAATACCAACTGCTCATCTAACATGAGTAATCTCAACTGAAAATAAATCAAGGCCACTTTTAACAATTAAATTATAAACATGACATGCACACCTAACATGAAAAATATCATCAAGAGGTGGTTGCAAATGCAATTTTAAAATTGAAACTGCGGCATTATTGTTTGAAGCATTATCAAAAGACATACACAAAACTTTTTGGTTTAGATTATAAAATTCAACAACTTCAACAATTGTACTACTCATAAACGTAGCAGTATGACTCTGATCTTCGTCATATTTAAAAACGATAATACGTTTTTGCGTACAAGTATTATCTTATATCCAATGGCATGTAATTGTTAAATAATCATTTCCATTAACAGCATGACCAATATCAGAAGTTAGACATACTCTAGAAGGAAGGTGACTAAACAAATAACGTATGTATGTTTGATATTGTCCATGAAGTCTAAAGATATCTGATCTACAAGTACTTCTAGGGATACCTTTAAATAAAGGATTGTAAATCATTTGAATATACATAATAAGATACGATGAAGAAGCAAAAGAAAAAGGTAAACAACCCAAAGCAATCATTTTTGCTAATTCTTCACGATCCCTCATTTTATCATATTTTACTAGACCTCCAGTAGTAGGGTTAATAGTTGTTTGACTTCCATCCCCATTATTACCCCATTCTATGGGATGGTTAGACATCGTATGTCTAGTAAGTGTCTCAGTCCCCCCTAAATTTCCTCCGGTCAAATGTTTAAAAGTTTCGTTACAAAGTTTGCACTTAACTCTAGTACCTTCTATTATTTCAAAATATTTCCATACCAGACTTCTTCTTTTACGATTAGAAGTCGGAGCCACCGGTGGTCTATTACCCCTTGTAGTACTAGCAACTCCAACTCCAATACTACCAACATTTCCACGACTAGATGTAGGTGGTATCTCATTTTCTATTACAATTTCATTATCTTCTATTCCAAAATCTTCTTGTAATTGTTCATAATCAATCTCTACATTATCATTAGGCGATGATTCAGAAACATGTGTTATTGGGTCATTACTATTACTACCGGAAGCTACATGACTACCTTTTTTTTTTATTTCCACCCCTACCAGTAACTTTTCTACACGCTCTTTTAGCAGCACTAAACATATTGTAGAAATGAAAGTATAAGCTAAAATTAAATATGCAATTGATATTTTAAATAAGAGAAAGAGTTGGAGGGAGTGCACCGAATTCGACAATAAATTGAGCACTTGATTAGGAAAATTCGGTATTACCACGAACAAACGTCAAGCAAGTATTTCAATTTTGAACTTCAAGCTTCAAATTCCGAATGACAAATTGCGATAAATTAAATTCGGGAAAAGTGAGACAAATAAAATTATAAAATTAGAATATGAAATCTTGCAAATTGAAGGGAGGAGAGAGAATGATAATTTGAGAATTGAGATTGAGATAAGAATTTTGGTTGAAGAAATGAAGAAGAAGGGGAGTGTATTTATAGATTTTAAGAAGGGTTAATATTGTAAATTAATAAATACAAAAAATAATTAAAAATGGCCATTTTTGCAAAAATATCCGTTGGCCAACGGATCTGGACCGTTGCCAACGGTAATGTGGGCCCCAAAAATTCAAAAAATCAAAAAAAAATTACCGTTGAACCGGGCCGGTCCAACCGATACACGGTACTGTTTAGTCAAACCAGGCCGGCCCGGTCCGGTTTCTACTCCAAAAATCCCAAACGGACGCCCACCCGGCCCCTTAGTAACCGGGCCAGTCCGGTCCCGGTTTATACCGGTCCGATCCGGTCCGATCCGACCCCGCCTGACCCGGTTGACACCCCTAATTAGCACGGAGCATTACGGGAAATTTCGGACAGCCAAAAAGTATCATCAAGCGCGTCTGAGCTACGATTGCACATTAAGAAATTGCATGATCTTCAGAATATGATTAAATGATGTTTGAAGATTTCTATTTTAAGGACATATGCAAATAATATCATAATTTAAAGGCTCGAGGTTGTGAGGAATCAGTTGAGGAAAAACTAAAGTTCTTTTTTGCTAATAATTGAGGAAAATGTTGTTTCAAAATAAGGTCCAGCAGATAATATTGTTTGTTTTGAATTTCAAACTTACTGTTTTTTATTGACGTAATTTTCTTCTTTAAATCTTTGCCTTGTTTGTTCTTAATTTATTACAGCGGGCAATTGATTATTTAGGATATGTATCATCTGATTCTTACAGTTCTTGTGATTTTCAAATTAACTGTTTATTATCTATTATTTTATTTACGTGTATTCCAAATTAGTATTTATCTTTGAATCATCAAATTAACTTTAAAAATGTATAACATCCAAATAACTTACTTAAAAAAACATCCAAATAAATTTCATTATAATCTCATAGAAAGTGACTAATTAAATAAAAAGAATCTTGAATTAGCTTATGCTCATAGTTGTGTAACTTTGCCTTCTTATTTATTTATTTCTAAGTATTATGCTCTAGAGTAGCTCTAAAAAACATTGTTTTTTTTTTCTCTTTTTTCCTTTTTATTTGGGTAAGCAAAACGACGCCGTTGGCTGCAATTCCGTTTCAGTCAATCCGTTCCCATTCTAAGTTCGGATTCCAATGCGTCTCTTGCCATCTAAAAGCACAATGAAACTAGCATGTGCAATTTCTAGCACTGCTTCATCGGCGACGGTCCTTTGCCACCTCGGCCGCCGCCACTTCTCCTCCTTCTCCCTTCCCAAAACCCTAAATTCATCATCATACTGGAGGAGTTGGATGAGCAACACCGCCGCTACTAACTCTTTATATCAAATTTCCTGTTCAATGTCCACCTCAACCTCCTCACCACCCTCACCGGCGTTATCAGAACCACCGCCGGAGAAGCCGAAGCCGAAACCACAGCCTTGGCTTATTGTTGGCCTCGGTAACCCTGGGAAACGATACGCTGGCACCCGTCACAACGTCCGTAATGTTCCTTTGCTTCTAGTTGATGTTTTCGTACTGATTTATATATCATGTAATGATTGGACTATTGAATTTTTCAGGTAGGTTTTGAGATGATAGATACTATAGCTGATGCTGAAGGAATATCTATGGGCAGTGTTTCCTTTAAAGCTCAATTTGGGAAAGGTACTTTCTTTTTGCTTGCTTATGCTGGATTTCAGAGTTTTCCTGATATATGCAGTTACATGGCGACAGTTATATTGTGATCATTGTATTGCACAGCATCATTGCATTGATTAGTCGTTTTATAATACATGACACATGTCTTCACAGACATTATTATCACTAAACTATAATTAATACATATTCTCACCTTAATTAATGACTTAATCATGGTAACTTAGTATGGTTTTGTGCGGGTTAGTTTTAATTCTTTTGTGGTTCTAATGTAATCCGTTTCTGTTTGCTAATTATGTTATAATAATCCCTAACTTTTGGTCTTAGTGGTAAGAGTGCCACGTCACAGGTTCGAACCCTTCCAAGACTTTGTATATAACTGGAGAAGGGAGGGGTTGGTCCATTATTCACTTAGTAGGCGGAAATTTTGTGGAAGGAAAATTTAACATAATCTTCACATTCAAATGATCATTATGTGCTGGAGTCAAAACTGCTTGTTTGACTACTTTTCTCCTGTCTAAGTGAAAGTATACAACATATGATTTGTTTCTCTTTTTGATAAACGAGAAATCCCCAAGAGCCAGTGACATACGGTTCGAAACCTGTGAGGTGCGCCTAACCACACATCACGCATTGCGCTCTAACCACTAGAATAGAGCCTTGTGATTGGCATTTCTGGTCTCCAAGTGTAAGGTGTCTTAAATCTGTAAAGTAATGTCATGGTGGGGCATTTTATGATATATATGGAAGCTTGATATATGGAGAATCTCCCTCGTGAGCCCGGAGTAAAATAAATAAATAAATAAAAAGATGAAGGCCATACTGTTAGCACTCTGTCTGGGTAGACTTAGATTTAGCACAATTTCCTTTCTGTAGTTTCTGAATGAATGAATAAAAATGAAATAGGAAAACCTTGGTGATCTGAAGAATTTGCTTGTCCAATATTCTTACCTTAGTTATATCTTTCCGTGCTCTCTGCTTTATGGCATGACTAATGTCCTGCCTTGTTATGTAAAGGATGAGGAGCATTATGAATCACCTTAAAGGGAGCCGTGATTTTCCTCGTTTACGAATAGGTATTACCTCATCTCTAAGTAAATCATTTCTGTAGTTATTTTAGTTTTAAAACTTGATATTTTCTTTAGGCATTGGGAGGCCTCCAGGGAAAATGGATCCTGCAAGTTTTGTTCTTTGCGCATTTAATCGACAAGAACGTGAGGAGGTACTTGCTTTTCTTACTTATTTAAGTAGATTTCAGAATACAATCACATATTGATGTTTGGCTTCTTTTAAATTTCAGTTGGACTTGACATTGCATAATGGTTTGGAAGCAGTGAGATTTTAGTGCTCGAGGGGTTTGACAAAAGTGCCACGTTTGTGAATAGTGTCAAACCCTTGACAGTTTAGTTTAGATAAATTCATTTTTTTTCAGATTTTGTCGATTCAATGGAGTAACGTGTGAGAACCATTGCTTGCAAGGCTACAGATATATTGTTGGTTAACTGGAGTCATTCTAATACGAAGCCATAAAATCCTGTCAAAACATTTTTTGTAATGATTTTTTGATAGAGTTTTCTACTTTTTGGGAGGTCCCTTTTTCCCTTGTTGTAATCATAATAAATTTAAACTTTCATTATTTTGTTGTAAGGTATCCAAATGTGACATCAAACTGGTCTTATTTCTTAGTTTTATATCCCGGTCAAAAGGGGATAAATTCATTAATTTCATATACATGTACATTTATTCCTCTTTTGTTTTTGAATTTGATGATAAATTACTAGCCGCAGCTTATTTAATTCATCAATGTCGATCAATATTCACCGAGGGAAGTTGTGGGACACTCCATGCGGTGAAACTACTCATCTAGGGGTGGGCATCGGTTGGTTCGATTCGGTTATGAATATTATCGGTTTAGCATATAGGTTATCGTTTTACAAATTTGATAAACCAAACCGATAAGATATTGGTTAATCGGTTATCGATTATTATCGGTTCGGATATCGGTTTACCCGATAAGATAACTCAATCTAAAGTTAAGCAAAAAAGAGAAGAAGCAAAAAAGAGAAGAATTCGCATATAGTATACTATCCATTTTGGCGTTCTGTCTAGTGACCACAACTGGAATAGTACTAATTTCAACAACAATTATCCAAATATATTAATAATAATATAAAGTAGTAGCAATTTCACCTTAAAATTAACAAGTCCAAACATATAGTACTAACAGTCCAAGATAAACTGGATGTTGTTCGTCAAATGCTTAACCTGAAAAAGGAAACCATAGAGCAAAACCTTGATCTGTGCATGTGCATGTGCAACACTGACACGGAAATGAAAAAGAACTAGAAGGCAAGAAAAAGTTGTCATGTTGTCAAAGTCCAGCATACTGTACAGAAGAATAATATTCAACAATATATCTGAAACTGACGAAGATTGCCGATTGAGAATTAGTAAGTGCGAAAAAAATTGGTAGTTATTATAGGTTGCACAACATGAGCTCACAAAATTAAGAGACGAAAATAAAAAATAAAAAATAAAAAATCATTAACAATCAAAAATACAAATATGAAGATGAATTTTGTTATAGAAATTAAAAGCGTAATGTATAAGACTAAAGACTTACGCTAGGAGTAACTAGTAAGGTTTATGAAGAATGAAGGTGAAGCAGCTGAAGAGTGCGGCTGAGAAAGAATAGGGGAGAATGAACTGAAGCCCTAGTATATGTATATACATAAGGGTAAAATCAAAATTTTATTAATTCTTATTGGGTTATTGGTTAACCCATTAACAAAATTGACAACCCGAGGCTCGAATTGATAACCCAATAGTGAAAAAAATTCTAAACGTTAACCCAATAACCCGATACCGATGACCTAATAAACAATTAACGGTTCGGTTTAGGGCGATGTGCACAAATAGCCACTAACAGCTCATATCTTTATTTTAAAGCCAGTGTTTTAAATGTCTTTAGTCTTTGGCCGCTGGTTTAATAAACTTTAACTGGCCGAACGAAAAATACCCTTCTGCTCATGTCCTTAACTTTTGAACTTGAAACTCTAAGTTCAGGATTTCAGGACTACACCTCCATAACTTTTAACCTATAACTCTAAATTCGGGACTTCAGGACTACATGTCCTTAACTTTTGAATTTGGAACTCAAACTTCAAGACCAAGCGTCCTTAAATTTTGAACTTGTAAGTCAAAGTTAAGGACCTATTGTCCTTAAATTTTGAACTTGTAACTGTAAGTTAAGTACTGATTGTCCTTAATTTTTGAATGTGTAACTAAGGCTGTATCCGGTTCCGGTTCTGGGTCTATTTGGGTAAACGGTTCCGGTTCTGGCGGTTCCCGGTTCTGGCGGTTCCGGTTCTGGCGGTTCCCGGTTCTGGCGGTTCCGGAGCCGGAACCGGAACCATACGGTTCCGGAACCAACCGGTTCCGGTTCTGGCGGTTCCGGAACCGCGGGTCTGGCGGTTCCAGGCGGTTTCGACCTTTTTTTTTTTTTTTTAAATTAAATATCTTGTATAGTAGTGATTAGTATATTGTATAATATATTTTTATATGGTGTACTATGTTGTTACTATAGCATATATTGTGTTTGGAAATTAGTATATATTCAAAATAAGTAGTGTATATTTTGTATATAAGTAGTATATGTTGTAGTAAAGTAGTATATATTGTATATAAATAATGTATATTGTGTAGTAGTTAGTATTAATAGTATTATGTGTTGTATGTTATATATTATATGTTATATAACTATTTTATATTCAAGGATTGATATAGAAGTAAAGACAAAGAAATATTGAGACAAATATATTCAAGTATATGATAAAAAGCATATTTATTGACCAAAATGGCATATCTTTCTTAGTCTTCCTTCCCCCAATGGAATGAGCACAACATGGTACTAATACCACCATTAAAAGGAAAAAAAACTAAAAGAAGACATGCCAATGTACAAGTTACATCATAATTTATGTATTATTTCTAACAAATCTCATAAAACCATCAAGGTTTGGAGGTGGTTGTGTTGGCGGTGGTGGAAATGAAGCTTGTTCATCACCACTTCCGGGTGAAGATGATTCTTGAGCAATTTCTGCTAGCATTTCTTCATAGCACTCATCTATTTCGGGTTGAGATTCAGCTAGCCCAAAGTTTCTTCTTTCAGAGCGGATCCAATCTCGGAAGAGCACTGATTTTTCCAAGCTGTCCCGCATCGACGCTCTATGATCTCCTATTTGTAGTCTGGCTTGACTAAATACGCTCTCCGATGCAACAGTTGACGCTTGAATGGACAGAACATCCCGAGCCATCCTTGCAAGAACGGGAAAATGCTTTTCCCTTGTCTTCCACCAATCCAAAAGGTCGAAAGATCCGTCTGGATTATCATTCTCTAGCCCCTGCGACAAATAAACTTGAAGTTCGTTTAGATGGGAAATATCATCTAAATTCTCACCTTGAGTACCCCTGAACTCCGTCCACGATTTAAGAGCTGTTAAGCCAGCAACTCTTTTAGACGATTGTGACGTGGACGAAGTAGGAGTTGGAATATTAGGCCTAGCATGCTCTAAGGCCTGTTTATAAGCATTATAAACAGTTTGAGCATTCACTGTAATTGATGCTTTCGCATCAGATAGTGTAGCCATTTCTTCTGGTGAAAGATCTAAACATTGATAAATACTAGTATACCAAAAGTTAGGACCTCCTGCTTTCATAGTAGGGTTTAACAAAGCAGCCACACCAAAAATAGGAGGGATTGGAAAAAAATATTTTTTAAATTTCTTTTTCATTTCAAATATTGCATTTTCATAAATTTCCCCTCCCTCGTTAAAATCAGCAAATAAATTAGCAAGTGCGGCAATATATACTAAACAGTTTGAAATTGTAGGATAATATTGGCCAGATAAAGCAGTTGTAGCCACACTAAAATGTTCTAAAAAATCTAAAAGAATCTTAACGTTATTCCAATCTTGATTAGTTAGCATATCATTATCTTCATCCTCACAATCCCTAGAATTATAAGTAGCGGTTATTGGGTTCTATATTCGTACGCCACTACTAAGCTTTCATACATGTAGTTCCACCTAGTCGGACAAGGTTTAGGAACCTTTCTTTCTCTAAGGCCTCTTTCGTCACATTTTTTATAATATTCTCTAAGTCTACTTCTACGGTTTGAATAAAAAAGCCAATTAAGAGCGAATTTATCTTTTTCAATTTCTATGTTTAAAATTCACATACCATCTCCAACAATTAAATGATAAATATGGCATATACATCTAACATGGAAAATATTTGTAAAAGCAGGATTAAGTTTTCTAGTTAAAATACCTATTGCAGTTGTGTTGCTACTAGCGTTATCCATGGAAATTGACATTATTCTATCACTAAAACAAAAAATATCTACAAACATCATAAACAGCCTTATCGCTAGGATGTATATATATATATATATGTTTAACTAAACTACCTGTTCCGCTACGATCACCCGTATACCTATGAACAAGTTCTTTACCACAAATTTTGCATTTAGCCCTATCTTTATCTCTTAGTTGAATAAAAAAATGCCAAACTAATGAAGTTTCTGTACGTTTCCGAGGTTGTCTACTAAAAGTGGGAGTTTGTACGGGTGGGTGTTCTGGGTCATTAGGAGCAGGACTAGTAGGTGTATCATCTAAATCTACCGGAGGTTGGGTTTCGTCATCATCATCACCCTCATTTCCCTCTGATATTGGTGCATTAGGATAAAGCAAATTTATAATATCATCATCTATTCTATCATCGACTGCTATATCATGTAGAAAATTAACATCGCTAAATTGAAAACACGGGTGATCACTATCAAGTATTCCTAAGTTTTCATTAGTATTTCTAGGTTGGCTACTAGTTTGAACTTGTTTATCTTTTCTAGGTTTGGGAGCCGGGGGAGGGGTAGAATTTTGGCTACTACTTTCATCGGATTTAGATGTACCTTTTCCGAACATTTTTTTCAATGAAAATGCCATACTAATTATAATTAAGGAAAATATCAACACACAACAAATATTCTTAGCACGTAAGAGTTGAAACGAGTTTACCGGATTGACGAACAACTTCTTGAAAATTGACAATCGTTGTAATTGAACACTTGAAAACTTCAATTCAACAACTTCACAATGTTTCACGAATTTGCAACAAAAATTAAGCACTTGCACAGAAAGATTGTAAGAGAGCTTGAGAGAGATTGAGAGAGATTGAGTAAGATTGATGAATTGGTGAATTAAAATGAAAGAATGAGGGGGTATTTATAGTTGAGAAATGGGAAATTGTGTAATTATATAAAGTTTGGGGTTAAATTAAATTTGAGGGGTCAAATGGCTAAATTTTAAAAATGCCAAACGGCTATTTCTGCAATACCAACGTTCTGATTTTCAGAATTTAAAAAAAAAAAATTTAAAAAAAAATGGCCGTTGGGAACCGGATAGAACCGGAACCGGAACCGGACCGGTTCCGGCGGTTCTAAACGGTTCCAAACGGTTCCGCCAACGGTCCGAATTTAAAAATTTTTTTTTTTTAATATCGGAACCGTTTGGAACCGTTTAGAACCGCCTGAACCGGCCCGGTTCCGGTTCCGGTTCTGGCGGTTCCGGTTCCACGGTTCTAAAGGGTGGAACCGGCCCGGAACCGCGAAACCGGAACCGTTTAGAACCGCGGAACCGCCAGAACCGCGGTTCCGGTCACGGTTCCGGTTCGGAACCGTTATTCGTACATCCTTATGTGTAACTGTAAGTTAAGAACTGTCTGTCCTTAACTTTTGAACTTGTAACTGTAAGTTAAGGAATGTATGTTCTTAACTTTTAAACTTGTAACTATTAGTTAAGGACTGTTTGTCCTTAACTTTAGAACTTGTAACTAGTAGTTAAGGACTGCCTTTTATCCAAGTGAAATTTTCATTCAGGAAAAAGTTTCACATCTCGAAAATAATAACTTAATTCTATTCAAAGTTTGGCTTTCCAAAGTCAGTAGTATGCAATTCATTTATAAAATATAAATTAATAATATTTATCAATTACTAGTTCTTTCAACTACACCTCCTTTAAAGAGAAGCAATTTATTTAGGTGGTATGATGATGAGATGCCTGAGCAAGCAAGGAGAGTGATTTAGGGTCTATTTAATGGAGTTGCATATTTTGAAGAAAGAGAAGAATGGGGCCAAAAGATGGAAGATGTTCGTTATGATTGTGCTATTGATTCTGTTGGTAATTCTGGAAATGACTAGTTTGTTGAAGTTGTCGTTGATGAAGTGTAAAATGTACTACGTAACTAGTTTTGCTTGAAAGTTGAAATCGTAGCAAACCTTGAAATTGTGCTACCTATATGCAGCGGCGAAATCAGATTTTTTACTGTGAGGTGTCAAAATATAAAAAATGGAACATGCCAAGAAATTAAAGATAATATATATATATATATATATATATATAAAATTTACTTAGCTACGCAGTATAATTTTTCTGGGCGAAGAAGTGTCAAGATATGAGAAGTAAATAATTTATTGTTTTAGTTTGATCCCGGGATTGTTGTGTGTCGATCACAACTTTGGGGTATTGGGGTATTTAGGTTGTGAGTTGTGACAACGACTTAGATAAATCTAGTGTTTTATTTTGGAGTTAAAATATCTTATTACTAATGTTTAGAGCATGTTAAGACATCAATTTTTGTTTTAAACAAGCTCAATCTTTTGTTAAGAAGAAGAAGAAACCACATCCGAAGCTTATGATTCATGGAGCTAATCAAGGAGAAAGAAGAAGAAACGAAGAAGATGATGAAGAAGAGTAAAGTAGAGATGAAGATGAATAATAAAGTGGTCCACTTAGAAACTTCGATATAATTGATGTTGTCTGAATATCTTTTGGACACACAGTTGGGCCTACCGGGTATTGGGCTTTTCACAATATTCAGAGTTAGGTTATTACTGTTGGGCCAGCTGAAGATAAAACCTTATTTATTTTATATATATTCTTTTATTCTTATTGTAAATAGCATGTGATTAGTTATAGAATAACTAATAGAATATAGACAGGTGTATAGGTGGTTATTTCCTAGATTCCTTTTCTGTAGATAAATAGTACACTATAGAGTGATGATTTCATTCAATATAGAAGATATACAATATTTTCTCAAAATCAATTTTTTTCAATTCCTTCATGGTATCAGAGCAATGAGCTCGATCCAACAGTTTATCCATCATTTTTTTTACAGAAAAGTTCAATCTCAAATCAATAGCCTAAAATGGTTGAAAAAAGTATAACTCCTACTGCTGAAGCCTATGATGCTAATCATCTCTATCATCCCAACATTTCTGACTCGCCTGGAATAACCTTAGTGAATTCTGTGTTTTAAGGAAGAGGATGTCCATGATGGAGAAGATCCATTCTCCTCTCTTTATCAGCCAAGAAAAATCTTGGTTTCATCAATGGAGGCTGTCAACCTCCAGATCTGAAGTCCCCAGAGTATGAGCAATGGAGTTGTGTGAATGATATGGTCATCTCTTGGATCCTAAATGCTCTTTCAAAGGACATTGCATATAGTGTCATCTACTCCAAGACTGCAAAAGACCTTTGGGACAGTCTTGAGCAAAGGTTTGGAAGATCCAATTGAGCCAAGCTATATCATATGCAAAAGGAATTATCAGGGTTAGCACAAGGAAACTGTGACATAGCAGGATACTTTACTAAGCTCAAAAGATTATGGGATGAATTAGATGCCTTGAATGTTATCATATGTTGTTCTTGTGTCTGTGTCTGTGAAGGAAAGGCAAAGCTAACAAAATCCCTGGAAGTTTATTCACTCATCCTGCAAGATGAGAATCAAAGAGAAGTTTATGCTAATTCACAATTCAACTCTCAATCAGTGTCATTCATAGCAATAGGAGAAGATAAACAACCTAATGCACAACTCCTAGCTGATTTTGCAGCTTTCATGAACAGAACAAGGCAAAAATTTTCAAAGAGACAGAAATCAAGCACAAAGAGGAGGAGGCATAGGACCCAAGTTCAACAACACAGGGCAGAGGTTTCCCAAGCCTCAGCAGAAATTCAAAGAGAGGAAGAAGTATAACCCAAATGTGACATGTTCTTATTGTGGAAAATAGAACATTCTCAAGAAGACTGCTACAGGATCATTGGATTCCCAGAAGATTTTGAGTTTAGAAATAAAAAAGGGTATCAGAATCAAATCAAAGGAAATGAAGTACTATCACATGAAGAACATGAAGGATCATCAGGAAAAAACAATAAGCACAACAACAATTTTGGTCAGCAACTCATCAACGAGCATGTAGCATAAATGATGCAGATGTATAAGCAGGCAAAGCTAACACATGGAGGAAATAATGGGATCAATGCTAATGTAGTTGCTGGTAAAACTCTAAAATATTCAAGTTCAGTATTTACTATTCTAAAATCAGACACCTGGATAATTGATTCAGGTGCCTCAGAGCACATGTGTTTTGACCCAAATTCTTTCTTGTTTTTAACTCCTCTTCCTGCTCCTTTAAACATCAGTTTGACTAATTCTTTCAAGGTAATTGTTACTCATATAAGAAGCATCTTTATTTTGCCAGGTCATACTTTAAACAATGTATTGCATGTTCTAGAGTTCAAATATAATATGTTATCAGTTCATAGATTTTATCTTTAATTCAAATATGATGTAATGTTCACATCTGTTGAGTGTGTGTTACATGGCCTTTCAATGAAGAGTCCTCAATCTTTTGGTGAAATTAGAGAGAGACTCTATCTATTGGACCAAATAGTGTCAAGTCTAAGGGTGTTTTTAGTAATGATGTATTTTCAATTCCAAAATGAAGCAATTCCATTTCAAAGTCAATTTCCTTTTCTAGTTCAATTCAAGCTAATATTGTTTGTAATTTTAAGCTTTGGCATGTAAGGTTGGGACATCTCCCATTTTCAGCAATGAAACATTTAGTATTTCTTCATTGTAAATCAGATTCTGCTTTTATCTGTGATGTTTGTCCAAGGGCTAAACAAACTAGAAATCCTTCTTCTGTTAGTACAATAAGGTCCAAATAAATAATTGAACTCATTCATATTGACATATGGAGACCCTATAGGTCAAATACCTACAATGATTTTAGATATTTTCTAAGTATAGTAGATGACTATAGTAGAAGAACATGGACATTCTTGTTAAATACAAAGAGTAATGTTTTTCCTATGCTCAAAGTTTTTCTTTCTATGGTTGAGAGGCAGTTCAATGTAAAGGTGAAATCATAAGGTCAGACAATGCTCTAGAATTGGGAAAAGGAATGTGAGCACGTGATTTTTGACCCACACGGATTGCTCCAAAATAATTCAAAAATAAAATAATTTTCCTCTATGTGCAATTTGAGAATTTTCATGGCATTTTATTAATTATTTGTATTCGTTTGTGCATGTTTATTTTGTCTTAATTAATAAAAAATATAAAAAATATGTTGCATATGCATTTAGGATTTAATTTTATAATTTTGAATTAAATCATAAATTATTTTACAATAATCGGAAAATCATAAAAAAAAATAATGCACTTCGCATTTTTGTGTTTAATTGTGTGATTTTTGTACTTAATTATTTGCAATAATTGATATTTAGATCTAATATAGTATTTTTTTTTTTAAGTTGATTTGGTTTTACATTGTTATTTAGGATTTTTAAGTTTTATTTTTCAAGTTAATTTAGGAAGAAAATGAAGGAAAACGAGAAGAAAAGAGAAATGAACTGAAAATTGGGCCACATTCCCCTGGCCCAATCAATTTTGCCCAAAAACCCACCCCAAAAACTGGCCCAGACACGCCCCAAACCCAGTCCATCTCAGTGTACATCCAAACGACATTGTTTTAGTATCCTTGATCAGAATCATTGTATGATCGAACAGTCCCAAAGTTTCACCCTCACCTCTATCCAGACCCGACCCGTCTTCGAACCGACCCAGTCCTAACCAGCCAAAACAACCCTGTTTTGATTAGTGAACTGATCGTGGCCATTGGATTCTCATCATCCAACGGCCGAAATTAAAACCTAGTTTTAATATACCCAAACCCTTACCCCTACCACAAACCAAACCCCCTACCTCATCATCTCTCACCTTCAGAGTCCAGACCTCACGCCACCGTCCTTCGCCCGCCGAAAATCGTCCACGGTGGTGGACGGTGACCAATCACTACCACATTTACACCCTAGATTCCTCATCACCTCCCCATTCCGAATTCACATTCCCTTTTCCTCGAATCATCCCCTAATCCTTCGAATATTAGATCAAATAGCGGACCCCAAAATCATAACTCACCCAATTAGCCCCAAATCAATACCAGACGTCCACCCAACCTCCCTTACCACTAATCTATCACCACTTTCATTCGAACTAGGCTAGAACCCTTTGAATTTAGATTCAGATGAACGAACCCTAAAAAACCAAACTCCAGGATTGGTACGAAGTTGAAAATTTGATGTCATAATCGACTTTAGTCGTGTGTTCTCAGTGGGGAACACTCAATTAAGGTCCATTTCGACTTCAAATTCAAATTGAAGTTTCGATTAAAATGGATTTGAACCTGGTACTCTAAGGTATTTTCTTTTTATTTTCTTTTTCTTTTGTTGTTGTTATTTTTGTCTAATTAATTTTCTTTGTCATCCGTCATTTTGGCATGCATTTCTTTCCTCTCTTTCGAACTATTTTATTTGGTCCAACTTCCTCATCACTTTTCCCTAAAAGCATGTTAGAAAACCCTTAAAATTGGTAAGTAAGTGGTTCATCACATTGGTCTGAATTGCATAGTCAACTGAACGTTGTGGGAATTACCTTAAATTGTTGTTGTTTTTAGTTGTCGTCTGAACCAACTGATCTATTTTTCGAATGTGTATCATATTTGTTAGTTCAGTTTGGGGTTTATGGATTAATGGGAAGTTTAAGGTGCAATTCACAGAAGTAAAGGAATCAGAACTAAGTGGGATGTCATCACTGGTTGTCAGGGCACACCTGAATTTAAAAAATCAGGCTGCCCATGTTAGGTGAATAAAATAAAGAAAATAAGGTTTTGGGGTGCTGACAATTCTGATTAGTGTCTTCAGAGTGGAAAATTAGGGATTATGATAGGAAAACACATTTTCTTAATGGGTTAAATGCTCTTAAGAGCTGGAAAAGGGTGGGAGTTTGGATATAAATACAGAGGAACATTCTGAAAATTGGAAGAAGACATTGAAAGAGAGAGAGAGAGAGAGAGAGAGAGAGAGAGAGAGAGAGAGAAAGGATTCAATTTTGAAGAGTTGAAGAGTTTAATAGGAGTTGAAAAGAGGAGAGTTTAGGAATACAAAACTTTGAGATTAGAAAGAGCTTGAACACTTTTTCTGAAATAACTCTACTGTTCCATTGAAACTTTCCTTCTCTTTGTTAGTTTTTCTGGAAATCATGGGTTCAAGTTCAAGCTCGTTTGAGTTTATTCAGTTATCTTTGGTTGAGTCTCTATTTTCTGTGTGGTTTTGGACTTTTCCTGGTTTTGCTGAATTCATTCTAGGTTCAATCTGTAAATAGAGTTTATACTACATATGTTTGCAGCTAATTGGATGGTGAATAATAAACCTATAAGATACTCAAGCATATACAAATTGTATTGAGGGTAATTTGGATTCGTTTGGAGGGCTGAATTGGGCAGCCCGTTAGTTCAATAAAATTTGGGCCTGTTTATCATTTGAACATGGCCCACGTCGCAGCCTCTTCTTCCTGCACAGGCGTAAGTGAAAGGGTGTAGGGCTCAAATGCTGAAAGCTTCGATGAATTTATGTTGTTTAAATTCAATCCTTATTTGGAAATTATAGTAATGATAAATGGACAAACTAATTAATTAGGACTTCAATTTTATTATTAGAGACAACTTTAAATAGAAAATCGTAGTCGCTTTAGGTTTACCTTTTAATTAATAAATGAGATGAGCTTCGCTAAACAAAGCGTATAAATTGCGGGACCCCCATTAAATGCTTATATTAAATACTTAGGATTCGGGATGGGCCGTTTAGCGAAGTTCACGGCCCCAAAGATATAATGTGTTAGTCTCTTTAGGCGCGTATTTTAATAACATTACCTTCCTAAACTCGGGTGTGCATTTATGTAACTAAAATTCAAATCTCAACAAAGTCAAAATGTGTCAACAATCACTGGTGCATTTATGTGACGTGGTTCGAGACACGTTTTCACGACGTTGTAATTCTCGTTAAAATAATAATAAAAGTGGTTTAAGGTTAAAAGCACATAAGCTAAAACATGTTTTGAAATCATATAAATATTCCAAATATAACAGTTGAGCGACCGTGTTAGAACTATAGAACCTGGGAATGCCTAACACCTTCTCCCGGGTTAACAGAATTCCTTACTTGGATTTTTGGTTCGCGGACAGTTAACAAAGTCATATTTCCCTCGGTTCAGGATTCAACCGGTGACTTGGGATACCATTAATCTCCCAAGTGGCGACTCTGAATCTTATTAATAAATCACGTCCCGATTGTTCTTTAATTGGAAAAACTCCTTATGCCCTTACGGGGGTAGGAAAAAGGAGGTGTGACAAGGAACACATGATGCAGCTTATCTTTCTTCTCAAGAAATTCTACACCAATTGTCTTGTGTAGCAACTCCTCAACAAAATGGGATTGTTGAGAGAAAGCATAGACACTCTCTTAGAAAATGCAAGGGGTTTAATGTTTCAGTCTAAACTACCTATGAAATATTGGGGGGAGTGTATCCTAACTGCTAGACACCTCATTCATAGGATGCCTTCTAGCGTACTCAATGGAAAGACACCATATGAGGTTTTATTTCAGAAAAGGCCTAAGTATGATTACTTGAGGGATTTTGGTTGTCTTTGCTATGCTTCAACACTGGTACAAGGAAGAGGGAAATTTGATGAGAGGGCAACAGCTTGCGTCTTACTTGGGTATCCCCTTCATTAGAAAGGGTATACGTTGTTGGAGCTGAAAACGGGAAAGGTATTTGTGTCAAGAGATGTGAAATTTCATGAATCGTATTTTCCCTTTGTTGAAAACAAGTTTACATGTCAACCCATATTTCCAAATCCAACTCTCACCACAGAACCTACACATCCACAACCATCAGAAGATCAAATCTCACCCATTCTTTTAGAACCTGAGAATTCTGACAGTTTTTCCTCACCTTCATATCCACATGCTTTTACTCAAAAGTCTTCCTCTCAACAGTCTCCTATTCCAGCTTCTTTTCAACCTATCCTAGACACATCACATCTCACATCACCAACCCAAGCACCTCAACAGCCCAAACCAATGAGAAGATCAGGAAGAGTATCCAAACAACTAGTTTACTTGAAGGACTATGTTTGCAGCAACATCATGTTCACATATGTGGAAGCTACTTGTTTCAATCAACCAAGTAAACCTGGACAATACTATTTTTCCTCTCTCTCACCTAATAATCAACACATCATGCAGTCTATTTCTACACTCACTGAACCTGCCACTTTTCTCAAGCTTGTCAATATCGAGGTTGGATAGAGGCAATGAAATCATAAATCAAGGCCCTAGAAGACAATAACACATGTGATGTGGTTGAATTGCCTGAAGGAAAAGGATTTTTACCTTGCAAGTGGGTATATAAGGTACAGCACCTCTCGGATGGAAGGGTTGAAAGATTGAAAGCAAGGCTAGTGGTCAGGGGGGATATTCAAAGAGAAGGGATAGACTATAGTGAGAATTTTTCACCGGTTGTGAAAATGACAACTATAAGGTGTTTGCTCACCATAGCAACCAAGAGAGATTTGAATGTCTCTCAATTGGATGTCAACAATTCATTCTTGCATGGAGATCTTCAGGAAAATGTATACATGAAATTTCCCTCGGGTGTTATACCTCCTAGTCCTAAACACGTATGTCTTCTCAGAGAGTCATTGTACGGTATGAATCAAGCCTCTAGGCAATGGTATGCCAGACTTGCTGAAGCATTGAGTTTTAAAGGATATTTATCATCATTAAATGATTATTCTTTATTCTTTAAATGTATAGGACAGCTAATGTATATTCTAGTTGTATATGTAGATGATATTCTACTTACTGGGAATGATTTGGAAGAAATTCCGCATATCAAAGGTCTTCTCAATACTGAATTCAAGGTCAAGAATCTAGGCAACATACATTATTTTCTAGGAATGGAAATTTTGCGAGAAAAGGAAGGTTTCATTGAGAATCAAAGGAAATTTACCTTAGATATGCTACAGGAATTTGATGTGTCTCATTTGAGACCAGTTAGTTCTCCACTAGATCCCTCTTCCAAGCTTGCCTCTGATGATGAACGACCTTTGAAAATCCCACAATTTTTCGTCATTTAGTTGGAAAGTTGAATCACTTGACCAATACTCGTCCAGATCTCTTTTTTGCAGTTCTTTCTCTCAGTTAGTACATGCACATGCCCTGTATTTCTCATTTCACTGCTGCATTGAGAGTCTTGAAATATCTGAGTGCAGATCCGGGTCAGGGTATTCTTCTTTCAGCAACACCTTCTTTTTCTCTGCTTGCATTTTGCGATGCAGATTGGGCTTCTTCTTAAGAATCTAGAAGATCTAAGTTATTATTTCATCAAACTTGGAGGAGCACCCATTTCCTGAAAATCAAAGAAACAAGTTTCAATATCTTTATCATCAACAGAAGTGGAATACAGATCTATGAGACGAGTTACAGCAGAACTTACTTGCCCTGTTCGACTCCTTGAAGATCTTTCTGCACCAGTGGTTGTTCCCATTCCACTTCATTCTGATAGAAAAACAGCTATCCATATCATTCGTGATCCCGTATTTCATGAACGGACAAAACATGTGGAGATCGATTGTCATTTTGTCCGTCGACAATTCCTCTCTAGGCTAATCAGTTTGTCCTTTGTTCCTTCTAAAGATCAGTTGGCAAACCTTTTCACTAAGCCACTTTCAGGGATTTCTCATTCACATATTTTGAGCAATTTAGGGGTCATATGGTTACTCTCTAACTTAAGGGGGGTGTTAAGAAGAAGAAACCCCATCCTAAGCTTATGATTCATAGAGCTATCATGAAGAAAGAAGAAGAATCGAAGAAGATGATGAAGAAGAGTAAAGTAGAGATGAAGATGAAGAGTAAAGTGGTCCACTAAGAAACTTCGATATAACTGATGTTGTCTGAATATCTGAATATCTTTTGGACACACAGCTGGGCCTAGAGGGTATTGGGCTTTTCACAATATTCAGAGTTGGTTAATTACTGCTGGGCCAGCGGAAGATAAAGCCTTATTTATTTTACTTTTTTTTTGTTTTATTGTAAATAGCATGTGATTAGTTATAGAATAACTAATAGAATATAGACAAATGTATAGGTGGTTATTTCCTAGATTCCTTTTCTGTGGATAAATAGTACACTGTGATGATTTCATTAAATCAAATTTCTTCAATTCCTTCGTCTTTATTGGGCACATTTAGAAAATTGGCTTTAAGATTTAAATTTGAATATTTAATAGAATAATAAATGAATAAAATAAAAAGGCTGAAAATATATTTTTTCGATAAGTGTCCCTAGTGCGTTAGAGGTCATGCTTCTATGTTTTCAATTAAGTACTAGTACACGAACACGCGCTGCGCGGATTATAAAAAAATAATATTAGCATGATAATATTACTCTTAATTATTTTCTCATTTGAATTCTATTGAAAGTATGGTATGATAGTAGTAGCTTTCTTGAAATGAGAGATAAATTATGAAATATACCAAGAGTTAAAAGTGACAAAGACATTCGTAGGTGTACTTTGGACTGTGAGAATATGCACTACAAACGCAAGAATGCAAAATGAACAAAAAGTAAACAGTAATGTTAGTACTAATTTGTATGCTTCATTCTCATTGTGGTTTATTGAGCTAATTAAAAACTCAAATCTTTCTTGTATTATTATATAACTGTCGAACTATTCCAATTGTATCCAAAGAAGGAACTAACACTCTCAAGATTGTATATGGCTGTGGTTTCTTACATCTCTACTTCAATGAGTATAGAGAGGTTTGAAGTGACCTCAATGGCTGACTATGAGCAAAGTAGCTCTAAGGCCAAAACTGCTAGAGCATTCCGAGTATACCCATCAATTGTAGGTGCATATGATATCATCAAGACTTTATGGTTCATCATCATCTTTCTTTGTTTCATGAACAAATAAAATCAAGGTTATTTTAATCAAAAGATAGATCAATATAACATGTTCTAAAATATATGTCCAAAAAATAAGATTTATACATATCCAACTATTGGTCCATTTGTTCAAGCTGAAGTGGATCTATTTTGTAACCAATCCAACAAAATAGAAATGTCTGATTATAATGAATAATCTCTTCTTTTTGATAAAGTAAAGAAACACAATTTTTTTAGTTGACGTTGGCTTTTCCGATTGCAATTTTGAGAAATATAAAATCTTCTCCATTCTTTCAGCTTTAGAGTTCCTATTGATAAGGAGAATATAAATAAGGAGACCTCATCTCTGAGCTCTTTAGGTTCTTGAGGAGTGGCCATCTCCGAGGGTTTTGCCTATAAAGAAGGCGCACACAATCAACATTAATATAATTCAACTCAAGGGGAAAGGTTGAATAGGCCCCTCTTGTAACAATTTTATTTGTTGTTGTTTGCAAGAATCTAATGGCTTTGAAACTGTATGATGAGTTCAATTTATGCATCTAAAATAAAAAGAATTTCTTGGATCCGTCTATGCATAAACCTAGAATATACATAAAAGTACCTTATAAGAGTTCCAAGGTCTTATCCATCAAATTGCGGTTTTGTGACACACCAGGGAAGAAAAATCCTTTATATTCTCAACTCCAGTGATATTAATCCTACAAGTAATATAACTATAATAATGGTAATAATAACAATGAAATAAATAATATTATATTATTAGAGCATTAATGACCCGGAAGCGCAAGGAAATTAAGTAGAAAAAAGGTGGGACAAAATTGAATGTCAACAGCTGTCCCTCTTTGACCGGAAATGATAAAAAGTTTTTGGGCAAAGAAATTGACATAGCAACCAACTTTGTCCCAACTGAATTGGTGTGGATATTAATGAGTAAAGTTGGATTTGATGGAAAATTTTGGAAAGTCGTCGTTGAACCCAGATTTTTGAGGTGTCTATATATCTCGGGCTTTAAGAGAATTTGAGCATATACAGTTCGACCTAAGATTTATGGCGAGACTGGTTGAAATGATTTTATACTCAAAGATGCACACGGTAAAATTTGCATGAATTTTGAATTACATACATAACCACAAGAATGCGGGAATGTAGTTGGGAGTAGATCCTTGACCTCTTGCTGACGAGTTTAACTCCACCTTCAGCAATTTGCCCCAGTTTACTGCTTAGATTATGAGATTTGATTTAGCTTTAATTTTGTCTCCATACGAAATTCCATAAGCTAAAGATAAAAATCAGTGATAAAGAGATATATGTAAATATATAGAGTTGAAAGAATTTACTCTCGTAACCTATGCTTGTGTAACGATTCGACCGATCATTTTGAGTTTCGGCGCATCATTCAGCAGTTTGAGGCCATGAGCGGCTTCATCTCATGTATATTGACTTGTGCGTATGGCCAGAATTAAAATTCAGGAAGTTTGGAGTCAAATCTAAATGAAAATTCTCATTTTGAAAGCTTAAAATTGAAGAAATGAACCAGGATTGGAATTTTGAGTAAGCGACCTCGGAATTGGGATCTGAAGGTTCCAGCATGTTTGTATGATGATTTTGAACCTGGGCATGTGCCCGGATCAGATTTTGGATAACCCGTGAGCGTTTTGGCGCCTATTGTGGAAGATAGCATTTTAGAAGAAATTGCATCAGTTTGATTTAAAATGCATTTCAGTGTTATTGATGTCTGTTTGGAATTCCGAGACTGGGAGTAGCTCCGTATGGTGATTCTGGATTTGGGAGCATGATCGGAAGTGAATTCGGAGGTCCGTAGGTCATTTTGGAGTCGTTCGGCTAAAGATGGAAAATTGAAGGTTTTTGAGAAAATTTGAGTGGAAGTGGATATTTTAATATCGGAATTGAAATGAGAATTTTACGGTTCGGATAGCTTCGTTAGGTGATTTGGGACTTAGGAGTGTATCCGGAATATTTTTGTGTTGAAATATATGAATTATGTGAAAATTTTGAAGAATTTTGATATTTAATATTGTTAAAGTTGACTTTGGTCAATATTTTTGGTAAACGGATCCGGACCCATGATATTTTTGTCACGGAAGGTCCAAAGAAAAATATGGGGCTTGGACGTATTTCCGGAATTGAATTCCGAGGTCTCAGGCCCGAGAAATGGATTTTTCTGTGAAATTGTTTTCTGAAAATGTTTAAGGAAAATGAAAATGAAATTTGATCAGAAAGTAGTGGTATCGGGCTCGTATTTTGGTTCCGAAATCCGGTACAGGTCATATATGTTGGTTAAGATCTTCTTGTAAAGTTCGGTTACAAACGGACGTTGTTTAACGGGTTTTGGCCTTAAATTGGAAAATTTGAAAGTTTGTGAAATTTGAAAGAATTCTTGGATTTAAGGCTCAAATCATTGATTTTGATGTTATTTTGGCTATTTGATGGCTCAAGCAAATTCGTGTGATGTTTTAGAGTCAGTGTTCATATTTGATTTGGAGCCCCGAGGGCTCGTGAGTGTTTCGGAGTTGTCTCGGAGTGATTTCGGACTTGGGAAAGTTTGCAGAAAATTGCAGAAATTCTGCTATGCCGAGAAAGTTTTCTAGTGCGAGTAGTCCAATTTGGAAGCTCATATCTTGTAATCTAGAAGAAATCAGAAAAAGTGCAAAAAATAAAAGTTACAGCCCATACATTCTAGTTTTCAGAAAGTTAAACCAGTTGCGATTTGGATATTATCTCGGAAAGTTATGATGGATCGAAAAGGGCTGCTGGAGCAATTTCGGGAGAATTTACGATGCACTTTAGAAGCTCATATATCGGGATATATAAATATTTATATGGTGTACAACCTATCAAATTTAAAGATCTTTGAGTCTAGTTTCTAAATCTTCAAACCGTTTGTTATTTGGATATTTATACAAGATGTTATGGGTGTTTAAACAGAAGGTGTCTGACAAGGAACAATTTTAATAGGATGTACAACTTGTATAGCACAAGTTCAAGGTACAACTCGACGAAGCACAGACAGATTCTTTTATACACGGATTTAGCTCTTTTTTCTTCATTTCTTCAAAGTATGGACGATTTTTGGAGAGCTTCAAGAGGGGATCCCACCTAGGTTGAGTTAAGTACATCAATTATGTATAGATTTGAGCATGAAAATTGTAGAAAATTGAGGATTTACGCATAGGGATTTGAAAATAAGATTTGGTAATTTGATGGTCAAATGAACTCCGATTTTAGTAAGTTTTATATGTACGGACTCGTGGCGAGGAGAGAAATCCGGTGATATGACTCGTAATTTTTCAAGAAGTGGGCCCGAGGCTCGGATTTTGCAAATTTCATGATTTTCGAGTATTTTCGATTGGGTTATATTTCCTTAGCCTATTGTAATATATTCGTTGTGGTTTTGGCAAGATTCAACGCACGAGGAGGTCGATTCGAAAGGAAAGGGCATCTCGGAGTAGATTTTTGGCCGTCTTGAGGTGAGTAATAGATGTAAATGTTGTTCTGAAGGTTTAAAACCCCCAGACTTTCACATCGTAAGGCTATATTGAGGTGTGACACACACTCCATGGCGAGTGCGGGGTCAGATACTATTGGGGATTGTGACTTGGTCCATCCCGTATGATGTTTATACTATACTGATGATTGGTTCACATACTTTATTGATATTACTGGGCTTGATGCCATGTTTGGGGCCTTGTGCCGATTTGTAAAATCTTTCGAGGATTGATATTTGCTTAGCATGATTTGCATATCATTTAATTTCATCCAAGGTTTTAAATGTTGTTTTGCAAACTCAACCATAATTCTAAGTGTTGAGAACTTAAATGATATTTTTAAATGTATTCCGGGCTAGGAACTTCTGTTTTGTAAATGCCCATCTAGACTGATTATAAAGTGACCTAAAACAGTGGTAACAATGACACTGTGTGATATACTTGAAACAGTGGTAACAATGACACTATGTGATATACTTGAAACAGTGGTAACGATGACATGTATGATATACTTGAACAGTGGTAACAATGGCACGGTGTGATATAAATTGGTCAGGTAACCACGGCTGACCGGTCAGGTAACAATGACTGACCAAGATATTGCGCTTGGGCTGTAGGAGCCCTTCCGGAGTCTGTACACACCCCAGTGAGCGATGTCGACGATAAATAAATATGGATGGCTCGGGCTGCACGCCGCAGTGGGTACTAGAATGTACCATCATATGCATTGCATTACATTCATGTATTTGTATTTATACTATTGTTTAGCTGCTCAGTTCCATATGTTGCTGTATATTTGGATTTTAGCTTACTTTATGTATTTAATGGATTTTCTAATCTTCATACTGTAGTTACTTTTATTACTCATTGGGTCGGACTACTCACTTTACTCCCTGCACCTTGTGTGCAGATCCAGGGCAGTCTCAGGCTTAGTAGATCCAGTTGATCAGCAGATCCAGCTTCTGGGAGTCTCGAGGCAGTTGTAGGGCGTTCACAACTATTGATCTTCTCCCTCCTATCCATCTCTTTATTTTCGCAGTATCAGACTTTGGATATACCATGTATTAGGATGGTATTTAGTATTATAGAGGCTCAGATTCGTGACACCAGGTCCTTGTGAAATTATATTGTGTATTTTGTTAAATTCTTCAGTACTTTAATCTTGCTTAATTGATATTTCTTTCCGCTATTTTTGATAAATTGGCTTAAGTGTTGAATAATGGTCGGGCTTGCCTAGTAGTTTGTTGGGCACCATCATGATCGGAATTTGGGTCATGACAAGTTGGTATTAGAACCTAGGTTACTTGGTCTCGCGAGTCATGAGCCGGTTTAGTAGAGTCTCGCGGATCGGTACGGAGACGCTAGTACTTATCCTCGGGAGGCTGCAGAACCTTTAGGAAAACTTCACATTTCTGAAATCTTATCGTGCGTCCTTGATTCAGCTTGAAAAAGGTACTTTTACAGTTCCTTCCATATATTCGTATGTGTAAACGAATACTCAGTATTAGATGTGCCTTGATGGCTTGTAGTTCCCCGATCGAGGGGCGAGGTGTAATCTATGTGAGTTTGATGTTAGGCCAGTCTGGAGGACTTGAGGCCGGATCTTTGCCTATGGCTTGACTACCGAGGTGCTAATTATGTAAGCAAGTGTTTTGATCTTATATGTTTGGTGTTGTCCCTATTAGTGGTAATAATTGATGGATAGCTATGTGATGAGTATGTTATAACTGCTAGATGTATCTATATGACTTGGAAGTGACGATGGAGACCTGCTGGATGATAAGTGGACTATTAAGTGTTTCATTTTCATTGTGATTCCTTGCCAAGTTGTGGATGTGTTGTTAGGATAGTTTTGGTGGTTCTCTGGCAAGTGGATAGGCCTAATTACAAAGGGAACTCTGCCGAAATTTTTGAAAAATTTAAGACTTAGTAAATACATTTGTCACCTAAAGAGTGGGCTTAAATGTGGGGTGAGTGAGTGCAAAAAAAATCGCAGAAGAGTTAAAATTTTCGATGATTCGTGTTTCCACAAGCTTATAAAGGAGTGAGTTTAATCTCACCATGGTATTACGACAGCAATAGAGTATATGTGTTGTAATCTATGGCCTTCCCAAGTGTTGTAATCTATGGCCTCGAGCCAAGTTGGGGAGTTTTCTATTGATTAGATAATTGTACGGTCATGTGCTATGTTGGTTCCGGTTCTAGGCATACTGGCGAATCAACTCTGGTTGCAGAAATTGGTCCGAAGATGGCACGGGTGAGGGAGAACTTTGACAAAGGCTACATGGTACTTCATAGATGTGTGAGAATCATAGTATGTCTTAAGTTGTCGTTGGTAAATAATGCTCGGTGCATGGAGTGGGAAGATGTTTGGTTGTATTGGAATGAGGTCATACCCTAGGGTGTCAGAGTGCTAATAAGGCACGAGTGGTTATGTTAGTTGGATCATGTGAATTGCAGTTTGAATAAGAGTAAATAACTTGAGAGAATGGTTCTAATGTGTTCGAGAGTCGTGTAATAGTGGCTTTGAGCTAAGTAGGAGAGTCCCACCGCTTACGATTGGGTTGCATGGTTAATTACCTGCGTGAATTTTGGCTATTAGCATATTGATGGGTTATTACAGCTACGGAAAAGGATCATGAGTGGTAATTTGAGTAAATGAATTGTTGAATGCATGTTATGGTTAGCCTTATTGGCTCATATTCAGACCTGAGGGAAGATTCATGATTTATGCCTCGTATAGGTGCAGGCTTCAAGGGAAGTGATCCATATGGGTGCTTTATCGAGAGGGTATTCATATGTTATAAAATTCAGTAGATTTGGTTGCATTCACGGCCAAGTCAGAGCCGGGTGGCTCTCAATCCCCCTCCTAGTGAGTTCACGAGGCAAAGTGTGGTGCCTTAGGATTCTGGGTCTATAAGTATAGTAAGAGTCAAGCTTTTGAAGCAGCTTATGAATAAAGACACATAATGTTCTATGGTGTTTTGACTTGCGGTGTAGCATTTGATAGACATGAAATGGTCATGGTTTTTGAGACAGCATGGTCTCATGATTTAAGGTCACTCGGGGTGAGTGCGGTTGTAATAAGTTAGGTGTTTAAGGGAGATATTATTATTTCTAAGGCAATCAAGGATAAACTAAAGGAAGTAGATTGATTATCTATAGTTGAGTTGGCATATTGGTGTCAGTGATTGGTTCGTTCAGCGTGATCGAGTTACGCATGTGATTTGTGGCGGTGCGTGTGAGGCTTGTCGGTCATAGTGATTGATGTTATTCTGAATCATTCTTATGTTAGGGCCTGTGATGAGTAGGCGGATCCCGGAAAGGGTTATAGTGGCTTGGTCCACTACTTAGAGATTGGCATATTCGACGATTATGAGAATTCGCCTGTATGTTGCTATAGTTATCTTGAAGTGAGTTAAATGGAAAGTCTTATATGATAAAGTATTTGCCTATCGTCGGTTCCATAGTTGTGATGGAGATCATGTCTATCGTATATCCGCACGTGAGGTGCAGTGAGTGGTATGGAATTTGAAGTAAGGACCAAGGTCGCAGTTTGGTCAATGAATGTGATGTCAAGAGATCGGATGAGCAGGAAAGGAGTTTCAGTGTTTTAACTAAGATGGGTATTGGCGTCAGTATCACCTAAGATCGGTGTTCTGTGAGGATGGACTTGCATCCTGGTTAGGGATTCCTCATCGCTTTTCAGTGTTAGCGCAGCCGGTGGTTTGAATGTGCAGGCCCGTTAATTATTTCGGAAGATGGTGGGAACTTGTCCCGTGGGAAGATTGTATAAGTGTGACATGTAGTCACTTGATTAATTAGAATTTAAACCAAGTATGAGGATTTTGGTAATATCATCCATTTGAGAGTTTATGCCTAGAAGGCACTCTGTTTATTGGGTTATGGACCTGTGAAAGATTATTGGCGTAGATTGGCACGATCAGGATCGACTTGAGGTCGGTGGATAGATTTAAATGTGGAAGTGAGCCTTACGTCAGGCCAGTTGTGTTTATTTCAGCAGTGCGCTTTTTATGGAAGGATAGTCGCGGTCTTATTTCGTGGTCAGTTAATTCATGTAAAGATATATTGCCCCATATGAGTTGTGAGAAGGCTTGGTAAATTTCTTATGTGTTGAGGTTCCGCTCAGCGATGATGTTATATAAGCAGGATGAGACTTTGTGTCACGACCCGAATTTCTCACCATCGGGGTCGTGATGGCGCCTACTAATAGGAACTAGGCAAGCCAACTCAAACTTATATTTCCATTTTTAACAATACGTATTTGAACCTATTATCAACAATATTAAAATTTCAGCGGAATAGAAAAATTTAGCGGAAAACTTAACAAATTTTACTAGATTCTATACTGAAATTCCGACATAAAACACTACCCAAGAACTGGTGTCACAATACTCACGAACTTCTAAGAATAATACACATAACCGTCTGAAAGAAATAAAATATTGTTTGTCTCGAATATATGAGATGACAAACTGAAAGTAAAGATAAAGGAGACGCCGGGTCTTGCGGACGCCTGCAAGGCTACCTCGATATCTTGGTAATCAAGATGCTAACACCCGCACTACTGCTATTGCGGCTGTCCGTAACCTGTATCTGCGCAAAAAGAGCGCAGAGTGTAGAATCAGCACAACCGGCCCCATGTGCTGGTAAGTGCCCGGCCTATCCCGGCGAAGTAGTGACAAGGTTAGGACCAGACACTCACATAAACCTGTACAGTTAAAAATATATATACAACAAAAGCACAGGTAACAACATTTAATATTTGGGAAGGGAAAATATGTTCTCGGGTAGCAACAAAATATAATAACAGGTGCAGAATAAATGAACTTCAATTAAGGAGAACAAGTAAATCAAAATTTGCACGGCACCAACTATCGTGCTTTTACTCACATTCTCATAGTCAATTAAGATGTACGGCATCACCCATCATACATTTACTCGCACACTCTCATATCAAGGCACAAAAATACCCATCGTGCATAATCACTCTTCCTTGTCACCGGCAACTATGGCCAATAACCCCAATCAATGCAATATATTATCGGTAGAAAACCAATAATATTTAATCAATAATATATATATTACTGGTATGAAACCAATAATTCTTTAAATCAACAATATAAATATTACCACTATGAAACCAATAATCTTGTAAATCAACAATATAAATATTACTGGTATGAAACCAATAATCTTTCCTTTCATATAATCACATAAGTTAAAAGTTTAATCAATTTAAGACTCGCGGCCATGCTCGACCCCCAACGTATAGATACTCGTCACCATGCCTATACGTCGGACTCCACACATAACAATTAGCACATAAACTCAACTCTTATTCCCTCAAGCTAGGATATATCAAACACTTACCTCGAAGGTTTACCGCAATTTCAATCCTTAAGCGATGCCCTTTCCTTTCGAATTTGGCTCCAATGCAATTGTATCACAATTGAATTAATATCATCAATACTACTCAACAAAATGATCCATATGGCTAAATACATATTTCACAACATTCTGCTTGATATAGTGAAAATCGACCCCGGGCCCACGTGGTCAAAACACGAGGTTCGAAACAAATTTCGACAACCCATTCTCTCACGAGTCCGAATATACAATTTGTTCATAAGTTCGATTCCAAAATGAGGTCTCGATCGAAAAATCTTTGAAAACCCTAACTCTACCCAAAATCCCCATTTTCACCATGAAAACCTTGATTTTAAAATGAAAACATGATAAAAGATGTTAAAGATTGAAGAAATTAGTTAAAAGTTGACTTACCAATGATTTGAAGAAGAGGGAGTTTGTGGAAAAATTGCCAAAGGTGTTTGGGTTTTGGAAAATATGGAAATGAGGCTTCAAAATCGTTCAAGTCTGGATATACACTGCAGGTATTGCAATTGCGAAGATTTGTTCGCAATTGCGAACTCAGCAGGCTTGGGAAATGCGAGATTTTAGTTCGCAATTGCGAACTATGAAGGATTCTGCAGAGCTTGTTCGCAAATGCGAACTATGAATGATTCTGCAGAGTTAGTAAATGGGAATATTTGTTCGCAAATGCGAACTATGAAGGATTCTGCAGAGTTAGCAAATACGAACATTTGTTCGCAAATGCGAACTCTGGGCTACAAAGGGGAGTTTCGCAAATGCGAACTCTAGGCTACAAAGGAGTGTTTCGCAAATGCGAACATTTGTTTGCAATTGCGAATTATGGGCTACAAAGGGGAGTTTCGCAAATGCGAACATTTGTTCGCAATTGCAAACTCTGGGATACAAAGGGGGACAGCAAATGCGAACAGTTGTTCGCATTTGCGAAAATTGCAGGTCTGGCATACCAGCAGCTTTCCAACATGCCAAAAATGAACTCGTGGCCTATCCAAAACTCACCCGAGCCCTCGGGGATCCAAAGCAGTTATGCACACTGACTCAAAAACATCATACGAACTTGCTCGCGCGATCAAATTGCCAAAATAACATCAAAATCAATGATTTGATCCTTAAATCCAAGATATGTTTTTCCAAATTTCATAAACTTTAAATTTTCCAATTTAAGGTCGAAACATGTCAAACGACGTCTGTTTTAAACCAAACTTTACATGAAGCGCTTAACCAACATATATGACCTGTACCAGGCGTCAGAACCAAAATACGAGCCCGATACCATTACTTTCTGATCAAATTTCATTTTCATTTTCCTTAAATATTTTCAGAAAATAATTTCACAGAAAAATTCTTTTATCGGGTCTAGGACCTCGGAATTCGATTCCGGACATACGCCGAAGTTCCATATTTTTCTACGGACCTTTCGAGATTGTCACATCATGGGTCCGGGTCTGTTTTCTAAAAATGTTGACCAAAGTCAACTTTATCAATATCAAAATTCTTCAAATATTTCACACAATTCATATATATCAACATAAAAATTTTCCGTCTTCGCGCCCGTCACTGCGCATGCAAATCGAGGCAACTAATAGTGAGGTTTTTAAGGCCTCTAAAGCTCGAAATGACTAATAAAACAAGTGATTACCCTTTGGGTCGTCACATTTCCACCTAGAAAACAATCGTTCGTCCTCGAACGGACAAAAGAAAGAAGTACCTAAGTCAGTGAATAGATAAGGATAATGGCTCCGCATGACAGACTCAGACTCCCAGGCCGATGCCTCAGGAGGCTGACCTCTCCATTGAACTCGCACAGAAGGATAACTGTTCGACCTCAACTGTCGAACCTGTCGGTCTGTCTAATATAGCCAACGGCTCCTCCTCATTAGACAGATCCTTGTCCAATTGGACAGTGCTGAAATCTAATACGTGCGATGGATCACCGTGATATTTCCAGAGCATGGATACATGAAACACTAGATGCACAACTGATAAATTAGGTGGCAAAGCAAGCTTATAAGCCACCCTTCCCACACGATCAAGGATCTCGAATGGGCCAATAAACCTAGGGCTAAGCTTGACCTTCCTACCGAACCTCATTACGCCCTTCATAGGCGATACACGGAGCAATACCCGCTCACCAATCAAGAAAGCTAAATCTCTAACCTTGCAGTCTGCATAACTCTTCTACCTGGACTGAGCTGTACGAAGCCTATCCTGAATAATTTTTACCTTATCTATGGCCTCCTGAACTATATACGTACCCAACAACCGAGCCTCTCCTGGTTCAAACCATCCAACCGGAGAACGACACTATCTACCATACAAAGCTTCATAAGGAGCCATCTGAATGCTCGATTGATAGTTATTATTATATGCAAACTCTTCCAAAGGAAGGAATTGATCCCACAAGCCTCCAAAATCAATAACACAGGCTCGGAGCATATCCTCTAATATCTGAATAGTCCTCTCGGACTGACCGTCCGTCTGGGGATGGAATGATGTACTCAGCTGAACCTGGGTGCCTAACTTTTTCTGAAATGTCTTCCAGAAATGTGAGGTAACTGCGGACCTCAATACGATACAGATATAGGCATACCATGAAGGAAAACAATCTCCCTGATATAAATTCCTGCTAACCTCTCGGACGAGTATGTGGTGGCAACAGGAACAAAATGTGCTGATTTAGTTAGCCTATCAACAATAACCCAAACCGCATCAAACTTCTTCTGAGTCATCGGAAGGCCACTAACGAAGTCCATAGTGATCCGCTTCCACTTCCACTCGGGGAGCTCAATTTTTTGAAATAAACCACCAGGTCTTTGATGCGCATATTTAACGTGTTGAAAATTCAAACACCTTGCCACATACGCCACAATATCCTTTTTCATTCTGCGCCACTAATAATGTTGCCGCAAATCCTGATACATCTTTGTTGCGCTTGGATGAATAGAATATCAGGAACTGTGAGCTTCTTCTAGAATCAATTCTCGAAGCCCATCAACATCTGGCACACAGATTTGCCCTTGCAACCTCAGAACTCCATCAGCATCTAAGCTGACCTGCTTGGCACCTCCTCGCTGGACCGTGTCTTTACGGACACATAAATGGCAATCATCAAACTGTCGATCGCGGATACGCTCAAATAATGAAGAGCGAGCGACCATGCAAGCTAGCACTCGACTAGACTCAGAAATATCCAATCTCACAAAACGATTAGCTAAGGCCTGAACATCCATAGCTAGCCGCCTCTGGCTGACCGGAATATAAGCAAGACTGCCCATACTGGCTGACTGCCTGCTCAAAGCATCGGCCACTACATTTGCCTTTCCCGAGTGATATAAAATGGTGATATCATAATCTTTCAACAATTCCAACCATCTTCTCTGCCTCAAATTTAACTCCTTCTGCTTAAAGAGGTACTGAAGGCTCTTGTGATCAGTGAATACTTCACATGCCATGCCATACAAATAATGCCTCCAAATCTTTAATGTGTGAACAATCGCCGCCAACTCTAAGTCATGAACTGGATAGTTCTTTTCATGAATCTTCAGCTACCTCGAAGCATAGGCAATAACCTTGCCATCTTGCATCAATACTGCTGAGCCTAATATGGGAAGCATCACAATAAACAGTATAAGGTCCCGAACCTGTGGGCAGAACTAACATCGGTGTTATGGTCAAGGCTGTCTTGAGCTTTTGAAAGCTCGCCTCACATTCATCTGACCATTCAAACTGGACATTGTTCTGGGTCAATCTGGTCATTGGGGTTGCAATAGATGAAAACCCCTCTACAAACCCGCGATAGTAACCCACTAATCCCAAGAAACTCCGGATCTCTGTGGCTGATGCTGGTCTAGGCCAGTTCTTGACCGCCTCAATCTTCCTTGGATCTACCTGAATGTCTTCTGTCATCACAACATGACCCAGGAATGTAACCGACTTAACCAAAATTCACATTTTGAAAATTTTGCATATAATTGACTATTCTTCAAAGTCTGAAGAGCCACTCTGAGATGATGCGCATGCTCCTCCTAACTGCGGGAGTATATCAATATGCAATCACGAAAAAGTCTAAATAAGGCCTGAACACTCAGTTCATCAATTCCATAAAAGTTGCTTGGGCAATTGTCAACCCAAAAGACATGACCAGGAATTCATAACGCTCGTACCGAGTATGGAAAGCTGTCTTAGGAACATCTGATGCCCTGATCTTCAATTGATGGTAACCAGATCTCAAGTCTATCTTCGAAAATACCTTAGCACCCTGAAGTTGGTCAAATAAATCATCAATCCGCAGTAGTGGATACTTGTTCTTGATTGTAACTTTGTTCAATTGCCTATAATCAATGCACATTCGCATCAAACCTTGTTTCTTATTGAAAAATAATACCGGCGCACCCCACCGGGAAACACTGGATCTAATGAAACCCTTTTAAAGTAAATCCTGCAACTGTTCCTTCAATTCTTTTAATTCCGGCAGTGCCATACGATATGGAGGAATAGAAATGGGCTGAGTGACCGGAGCCAGATCAATGCAAAAATCAATATCCCTGTCGGGTGGCATACCTGGCAGGTCTGAAAGGAATAGCTCAGGAAACTCGCAAACCACAGGCACCGAATCAATAGAAGGAGCCTCGGCGCTGGAATCGCGAACATAGGCTAGATAAGCCAATCACCCCTTTTCAACCATGCACTGAGCCTTAACATATGAAATAATATTGCGGCTAATATGACTAGGAATTCCCTTCCATTCAATATGAGGCAAATTCGGCAGAGCTAAAGTTATGGTCTTGGCATGACAATCCAAGATAGCATCATATGGAGATAGCCAGCCCATTCCCAATATGACATCGAAGTCAACCATATTTAGAATCAATAAATCAACAAGGGTCTCAAGATACCCAATCGCCACAACACACGATCGATGAACTCGATCAACCACAATAGAGTCACCCACATAGACGGGGACACCCAATAGATCACTAGGCTGAACCACATACGGTGCAAAATAAGAAGACACGTACGAATATGTAGACGCAGGGTCAAATAGCACCAAAGCCTCTCTATCACAAAAACCAAAATAGTACATGTAATAACTACATCTGAGGACTCACCTCTGGTCTAGCCTGAAGTGCATAGCATCGGGGCTGGGCCCCACTACCCTGAGCAATATCTCTAGAACGATCAGCTGCTGGATGACCTCTACCTCTATCGATCTGAGACCCACCTCTATGACCTCTACCTCCACCTCTAGTGCCCCTGCCACCTCCTCTATCTGGCTGGGAAGGCTGTGGAGCCTCTGGTGCCGTAATCATAGAATGAGAACTCTGTTGCTGATATCTGCCCGAAACTCGAGGGCAAAATCTGATAATGTGGCCCGAATCACCACAACCATGACAAGCTTTCGGCTGCTGAGGTTGCTGCCCTATCGACCTGAAGATCATCCCCCGAATCTCTGAAGTGGCGGTGCACTGAAAAACTGCTGCTCAAAATAATAGTGTTGAGAACCATTATTTCCTGGATTACCATGAGAAGCCCGAATAGCTGACTGGAAAGGCCTAGGTGGATGGCCTCTCCCATAATTATCTCTATCTCCAGATGTGGAACGACTAAATCTGCCTGAGTTACGGGGCCTCTTATCCGACCCATGACCACCTCCCTGAGACAGAGCCAACTTAATTCTGCGGGCTTCATTGGCCGCCTTCTGAAAAGTGATCTCACTCCTGGCGCCCATAGCCATCTTAGGACGAATTGGCTGAATCAAACCATCAATAAACCTCCTTACCCTCTCTCTATCAGCAGGGAGTATAACAATGACATGCCGAGCTAGATCAATAAACCGCGTCTCATACTGTGTAACTAACATCGAGCCCTGCTGAAGGCACTCAAACTGCCTGCGAAGAGTCTCCCTCTGAGTCACTGGAAGAAACTTTTCCAAAAATAATCCTGCAAACTGGTCCCAAGTCAAAGGTGGCGACCCTGCTGGTTTGGATAAACAGTAGTCTCTCCACCAAGTCTTGGTGGATCTAGATAGACGAAAAGTGGCAAAGTCAACACCATTGGTCTCCACAATACCCATAGTCCGGAGAACCTCATGGCATCTATATAAAAAGTCATGGGGATCCTCTAAAGAAGTACCGCTGAATGTGGTGGTAAAGAGTTTGGTGAATATGTCCAATCTCCATATAGCATAGGCGAACATAGCTGCACCCTCACCAGGCTGAGTCACTATGCTTGGCTGAACTACCACAACTGGCTGCACCACAGAAACTTGAACCCGGGGAGCTACTGGCTCTGGAGTGCGTGTAGCAGGAGTAGGGGAACCTCCTCCAGCTTGAGATGTGGCTGGTGCTGCTGGAAGCAAACCAGCTCTAGAAATGCCCTCCATGAAACCAACCAGTCGGACCAAAGCTTCCTGAAGGACTGGAGTGGCAATAAACCCCTCTGGAACCTGAGCTGGGCCCACTGGATCAGCTGGGCCGGAACCTCCTCAGCATGAATCTGAGGCTCCGATACTGGTGTTGTTGCTCGGGCTGAGCTCTGCCCCTACCTCGTCCTCTAGGACGGCCTCGACCTCGGCCTATACCCCTAGATGGAGCTGCTGCTGGGGCCTCGGGCTGCTGATCATTAGATGAGGAAGCGTGTGTCCTTGACATCTATGGAAGAACAGAGTAGAAATTCAATTAGCACTTGAAGAACAAATTCGCACGACAGGAAAGAATGAAGGTGAAATTTTCCTGTCTCTGTAGCCTCTGGGGGGATAAATACAGACGTCTCCATACCGATCCCTCAGACTCTACTAAGGTTGTTCGTGAGTTATGAGACCTATGTAACCTAGTGCTCTGATACCAACTTGTCACGACCCGAATTTCCCACCATCGGGGTCGTGATGGCGCATACTAATAGGATCTAGGCAAGCCAACTCAAACTTATATTTCCATTTTTAACATTACTTATTTAAACCCATTATCAAAAATATTAAAATTTAAGCAGAATAAAAAAATTTAGCGGAAGACTTAACAAATTTTACTATATTCGATACTGAAATTCCAACATAAAACACTACCCAAGAACTGGTGTCACAATACTCACGAACTTCTAAGAATAATACACATAACCGTCTGAAATAAAATATTGTTTTTCTATAATATATGTGATGACATACTGAAAGTAAAGATAGAGGAGACGACGGGTCCTGCGGACGCCTGCAAGGCTATCTCGGTGTCTCGGTAATCAAGATGCTAACACCCACCCTACTGTTGATGTTGCTGTTTGTAACCTATATCTGCACAAAAAGAGCGCAAAGTGTAGAATCAGCACAACCGACCCCGTGTGCTGGTAAGTGCACGGCCTGTCCCGGCGAAGTAGTGACAAGGCTAGGACCAGACACTCATATAAACCTGTACAGTTCAAAATATATATACAACAAAACCACAGGTAACAACATTTAATATTTTGGAAGGGAAAACATGTACTCGGGTAGCAACAAAATATAATAACAGGTGCAGAATAAATGAACTTCAATTAAAGACAACGGGTAAATCAAAATCTGCACGGCACCAACCATCATGCTTTTACTCTCATTCTCATCAATAATCAATTAATATGTACGGCATCACCCATCGTACTTTTACTCGCACACTCTCATATCAAGGCACGGAAAGACCCATCGTGCATAATCACTCTTCCTTGTCACCGGCAACTATGGCCAATAACCATAATCAATGCAATATATTACCTGCAGAAAACCAATAATATTTAATCAATAACATATATATTACCAATATGAAACCAATAATCCTTTAAATCAACAATATAAATATTACCGGTATGAAACCAATAATCTTGTAAATCAATAATATAAATATTACTGGTATGAAACCAATAATCTTTCCTTTCATATAATCACATAAGATTATTAAAAGTTTAATCAATTTAAGACTCACGGTCATGCTCGACCCCCAACGTATAGATACTCGTCTCCACACACATAACAATTAGCACATAAACTCAACTCATATTCCCTCGAGCTAGGATAGATCAAACACATACCGAATATACAATTTTTTCTTAACTTCGACCCACGATGTCTAGATCGAAAAATCTTTGAAAACCCTAACTCTACCCAAAAATTCCCATTTTCACCCATGAAAACCTTGATTTTAAGATGAAAACATGATAAAAGATGTTAAAGATTGAAGAAATTAGTTAAAATTTGACTTACCAATGATTTGAAGAAGATGGAATTCATGGAAAAATTGCCAGAGGTGTATGGGTTTTGGAAAATATGGAAATGAGGCTTCAAAATCGTTCAAGTCTGGATATATACTGCAAGTATCGCAATTGCGAAGATTCGTTCGCAATCGTGAACTCAGCAGGCTTGGTAAATGCGAGATTTTAGTTCGCAATTGTGAACTATGAAGGATTCTGAGAGGCTTGCTCGCAAATGCGAACTATGAAGGATTCTGCAGAGTAAGCAAATGCGAACATTTGTTCGCAATTGAGAAATATGAAGGATTCTGCAGAGCTAGCAAATGCGATCATTTGTTCGCAAATGCGAACTATGAAGGATTCTGCAGAGTTAGCATTTGCGAACTCTGGGCTACAAAGGGGTGTTTCACAAATGCGAACATTTGTTCGCAATTGCGAACTCTGGGCTACAAAGGGGAGTTTCGCAAATGCGAACATTTGTTCGCAAATGCGAACTCTGGGCTACAAAGGAGAGTTTCGCAAATGTGAACATTTGTTCGCAAATGGGAACTCTGGGCTACAAAGGGGTGTTTCGCAAATGCGAACATTTGTTCACAATTTCGAACTCTGGGCTACAAAGGGGAGTTTCGCAAAGCGAACTCTGGGCTACAAAGGGGGACTTCGCAAATGCAAACAATTATTCGCATTTGTGAAAACTGCAAGTCAGGCATACCAGCAGCTTTCCAACATGCCAAAAATGAACACGTAGCCTATCCAAAACTCACCCGAGTCCTCGGGGCTCCAAACCAAATATGCACACTGACACAAAAATGTCATACGAACTTGCTCGCGCAATCAAATCGCCAAAATAACATCAAAATCAATGATTTGAGCCTAAAATACGAGATATATTTTTTCCAAATTTCAAGAACTTTCAAATTTTCCAATTTAAGGTCGAAACACGTCAAACAACGTTTGTTTTCAACCAAACTTTACAGGAAGCGCTTAACCAACATATATAACTTGTATCGGGCCTGAGAACCAAAATACAAGCTTGATACAATTACTTTCTGATCAAATTTTATTTTTATTTTCCTTAAATATTTTCAGAAAACAATTTCACGGAAAAATTCTTTTCTCGGGCCTGGGACCTCGGAATTCGAATCCGGGCATACGCCCAAGTCCCATATTTTTCTACGGACCTTCTGAGTTCGTCACATCACGGGTCCGGGTCCGTTTACCAAAAATATTAACCAAGATCTTATGCGCGGCAGGGCGGGTGCGGGGCGGATTGAAACTGATTTTTCAAAATTTAATACGGGGCGAGGTGGTTACGGGTTCCATTGCGGTACCTTGCGGGTTTACTATGGAAGGAGAAACGTGAAGGCCTAAAATATAGGCGAGCTTGGTGAAAATAGGAAGGGGTTTAATGGAATCAGAACTGTTTTTAGCATTCCTTAAGAGCTTTTTCGGTTTTTCCCACACGAAAAGGTTTTGATACAGACTCTTATTATCCCTACCATTGCTCTCGTCTCTTCGTTTTCTCCATTATGCACCACTAGAGAAGCACAATATGAAACCTTGATAAAGATGAGAAATTTAAAATAAAACATTTGGTAATCCTTAACCAATTACCAATTAGCAAAATGTGAACTTACTAACTTTCTCAATTCTCAAAGTCAACAAAATAAATTAGTATGTATAATTAATAAGACATTCCACAATTTAATCTTACTAACTATCTGAGTAACGAATGGACATAATTCACTGGAAAATGGTAAAACCCTAATCTCATAAATGCTAAATAATTAGTGACAAAAAATAATAATTATAAAAACTAAAAATTTGAACAACTCATTCTTTAAAGTTTGAAGCTAAAAATTTGAACATGAATGAAGATAAAATATTCATAATAGTTTAAAACTTATACTAAGGAGTAAGGATTAAAGATCAGAAGTGACGACCAAGAGAATTAAGAGAATGAGAGAACGAAGCCACAAGACGGATTTATATACCTAAAGGTAAATTATATTTTTGATAAAGCTTATGGGTTTTACGGTCAAAATCGTTAGTAAAAGGCAGAATACATAAATTAGTATATGAACTTATACCCAAATCCATGTTACACATTGTTGATCACGGGCAACTTTTTACAATCCCAACCTTTTAAAAGTGAGTCAAATACATACTATTTTTTTCTTGACCAATTTTCCAAAATATGTGTGATTTCACTCTCCAATCAAATAGTATCACGTGTCACTATTTTTTATTTAAAAAATAAAAAATTTAAAATTACACCTATACCCCTTAACCATCTTCTCCATTTCATATCTTTCTTTTATTCATGGGAGATTGACGCTAGACACCACCAAAAATCCACATTTAATCACCTTCATATATTAAAACAAAATTAGGAACTCAAGTACATTAATCACGAGTTTGTGAATCTAGATTCAAATCTGACATAAGAAATATAATGCAAAACTCAAAACTCCATTAAAATTGGTTATGGCCAAATCCATGGTTGCTCAATTCGTGGTATAGATTCAAACTCATATTTATAAAATTCTCTTGATATAGATTTCTTTTAACTTTCTTTACCAATTTCTTTCAAAGCTATTTTATATTATTGTTATTCTTAAAATAGTGGACATAGAAGATGAGAAAAATGGGTAGGGAAGAAGATGAAAATAGAAAAAAGGGGAAGGGCAGCAACAAACTGGTTGTTTATTTTTTATGGGAGAGGGAGGAAAATTTTCTATGGTGAGATTTTTGAGAAAAAGAAAAGGAAATAATTTCTCCGGCAAGAGTTGGTTGTTTGTTTAAGCTCTTGAGGAAGAAGATGATATTTGTAATAAAAAAATAAAAAAATGGACATGTGTCAGTTACACTCGAGATTCACAAATTTCTTTTCCTAGTCACTTGCCTAATTTATGTGTAAAATACGTTCTTACCATGTAATCAAAATGGTGTGTAACTGACACACTTTTAAAAGGTTGGGTGTGTAAAAGGTTTTCCGTGATCAACAAGTGTGTAACAGAGATTTGAGTATAAGCTCATGTGCTATTTCATGTATTCTGCCTTAGTAAAATTGGAGAAAATAAATTTGAATTGATAACCCAATAGTCAAATAACATTAAATTATTATAGAACTATTAACCCAATAATTCGATACCGATAACTCCATAGTATTTTTTTTGGTTCGGACTATCGATTTTACCCGATATATACCCAACCCTAGATGGAGGGTAAAAGCTCTCTTGAATAAAATCCACAATTTGTTTTACCTATAATTTTTTAGCTATTCGATAATTGCATCGACACCCTTATTTTTGTAATTTTCTTTGCAAATTTGAAAATATAAAAGCCATAAGTTAAAAAATTCTAACTTTTGGCTTTCAACTTATTTTTGTCATTTTAGCTTAAAAATAAGTGTTGGAAAACTTACATAAGTATTCCAAATAAGTCTCAACTTACCAACCTCTAGCCATTAGTCACAAACTTACAAAAACTAGCCAAACACATATAAAGATTGAAAAACCAAATAAAATAAGGTTCTTTCTCTCAAAGAATCGCATGCACAAATCTCCTTCAATATACTTAAGCGTGATTAGCAACATTTAATGCAAGACAGAAAGGAAATTTCATAGATCAGGTAGCAAATAAGGTGATAAAATACAAAAAAATAAAATAAAAAATAAAATACAATATTCCAAAAATCTAAGCAAAAAAGGAACTTTTTCAACGGGTATAGTTGAAATTTATTAAAAACATATAGATAAGTCAATATATAAAATTTGAGGTGATTTTGACTGGTTTTGAATCAAAATTCATAATTAAATCGAGTTGAATATTCTTCTGCGACACATGTATCAAATATATATCAGGCATGTGTCTCACATACAAGTATACATGGATATACACGTGATACACAATTAATACAAATATGATACATGTGTGATACACAAATGATACACATTGTGATATACATATATTTTTGTCCATGTTCAGTTTTTACTATAGGTGTCAACCGGGCCGGGTTGACCCGGGACCGGCACGGACCAGCCCGGTCAAAACCGGCCCGGACCGGACCGGTTTAGCGCGGGGGGGCCGGGCTGGGTTAGGGGGGGAAGGGGGTTGGGATGTAAGGCCTTACCGGGCAATTAACCCGGACCGGACCGGCCCGGGAAGAGAAATACCGGGCGAACCGGCCAACCCGGACCGGCCCGGACCGGTTATAACGGTAAAATTTTTTTTTTTTAAAAAAAAAAGTTTTTTTAACTGCTGGGGCCCACTTGCCCGTTGGCAACGGTCCAGAACCGTTGGCCAACGGGTGTTTTTGCATTTTTGGCCCTTTTTTGTTTTTTTTTTGTTTTTATTAAATTACATTAATAACCCTTCTAAAAATCTATAAATACCCTCCCCTCTTCTTCATTTCCTCACTCAAAATTATCTATCTCTCTCTCAATTCTCAAATTAGCAAATATCAATCACTCTCTTCTCTTCAATTTTCAAGAATTCATATTCTACTTTCATAATTTTATTGTCTTTATTTTCCCGAATTTAATTTATCGTAATTTCTTATTTGAAAATCGGCATTCGAAGCTTGATTCTTGAAGTTCAAGTGTTCAACATTCTTGAAGTTCAACTGTTCAAGTGCTCAATTTATTGTCGAATTCGGTGCACTCTCTCCAACTCTTTCTCTTATTATGCAACTCAATGTGATAATGCTCGTGCTTCAACTGCTGCAAATCCCACTATGCAATGTAGCACTTCTAATGTAGTCGGAGATGATGATGAAGGCTTTGATAGTTTTAGTATTTTTTCAACTTTTTCTAACACTCAAAGTAGTAGTAGGAATATAGATGAACTGCAATTTTACTTGCAGAAGCAAAAGGAGCCTCGCACCAAGGAATTTTCACCGTTAGGCTGGTGGCAGGAAAATTCAAAGCAATTTCCCGTGCTTTACGCTATGGCGCGGGATGTCCTGAATGTCCCAATTCCCACTGTTGCATCCGAGAGTGCATTTAGCCAAGCAAGACAACAACTTGGAGACACGCGGCACTCATTGGGAAGCAATGCTTTGGAAGTCTTAGTGTGTCTAAGAGATTGGATAAGATCTGAACGAAGAAATCAAGGAAAGGAAGATCTTGATAGCCCGGAAGACGAAGAACTTGGAGATATATTAACGCACGGAAACCCATCCGAATTTAACACTCCAGAAGAAGGTCCGGAGGTTCATATTAATATGGAAGAACTTGCTATTGCAATGCAAGCCATTTGATGTAAATTGTAAACTAATTATGATACATTTTAGTTTTTCAGTTTGAAATTTTGAATTTAAGAAATAAAGTAGCACTTGCAATAAGTGCAATTTTTTCCCCATCTTTTGTTATGTTCATTCAATTATTACAAAGTATTAATATAACTTAATATTTATACTATACGTAATTCAAAAAAAAAAAAAAAAAAATCCGGCCCGGCCCGGACCGGATCAACCCAGCCCAATTGCAACCCGCCCCCAATTGAACCCGGACCGGACCGGCCCGGACCCGGATGGGTCATAAAATTTGGACCCGGAACCGGCCCGGCCCACCCGTTGGTCACCTTTAGTTTTTACTTCGAATTTTTAATTCAAACACCTCAAAACTTCACCAAATCATCCCAAAAATAAATTCAAACTCCTTAAAATGTACCTAATCTATTCTAATAACAATGCTCCAGAAAAGCGAAAATTTAATCATTTTTTTTGTTTCAAATAGCTAATTGGCTAAATATTACTAATATTTGACTAATATCAATAATATTTTATGAATTTTGACTAATTTTTATAATGAGCTACATGTAAATAGAAATACTAGTAGTTTTCTATAAGTACTTAAAAGTACTTTTTTATTTTATCCAAACAACTTAAGCCAATCCAAACTCCAGACGTACTCAAACTCAAACTACAATTGTAAAGGGCCAAATTAACAATTTGACCCGACCCACAACCCGGTTTCCTTTCAAAAACCCAGCTAAAGCCCTCGCGACTTGTATAGGGAATTTCACTGAAGCAGCAAACAATCAATCTCCGAATTCGAATCACTGAATCATGTACGGCGGTGGTGAGTACCAGTTACTTCCTTTCTCGAGTGTAAAATCCTTCTATGTACGGCTTTAGCAATTTTCTTATTTTAAGCACAAGAATTCAGCGGGTTTTTGTTTGCATTTTTGTTTTTTTGGGTCTACAGATGAAGTTTCAGCAATTGTGATAGATTTGGGTAGCCATACTTGCAAAGCTGGTTACGCTGGTGAAGATGCTCCCAAAGCTGTTTTCCCTTCTGTAAGTTAAAAAGTTTTTATCCTTTTTAGGTTGCAAATTAATAATGCAGCTTTCAGTAAGATGTTCCAAACCGTTGTTTCGGTTCAAAGTTCAAATTTTTACCAGCATTTTAAAGATTATATACATTATTAGGTTATTTAATGGACAATTACAAGTAAATTTTTATAATCTATGGATAAAATAAATGCGATAAAACCAATATGAATATTATAAAGACAATAAATAAAAATTATTATGTTTCCACCTCAAAGTGAAATATAGTATTTAGTTCTAACTTTCATTTAATGCCTATTATTGGTGTTGCAAAAATTCCTTTCCGAAATTCCGGAGAGGAAGATGCATCTTGAGTTGACGTATAGTGCGACTTGTCAGATATATTGGGTCATATGGTATTTCCCCGTTCTCTCCCCGCGAGATATCCCCCGTTTCACCCAAGAAAGATAAATTTAACAACAACAACAACAACCCAGTATAATCCCACATAGTGGGGTCTGGGGAGGGTAGTATGTACGCAGACCTTACCTCTACCCTGGGGTAGAGAGGCTGTTTCCAAATAGACCCCGACATCCTTCCCTCCAAGAATCTCCCACCTTGCTCTTGGGGAGACTCGAACTCACAACCTCTCGGTTGGAAGTGGGAGTTGCTTACCATCAAAGCAACCTCTATTGTCTTAGAAAGATAAATTTAATCATAAAATATTTGGAGCGTGAAGTGCAATTAGATCCATTTTTGAGGGGATTCATATTACTATTATCAATTAGAAAAATTCAATTAGACTTCTAATGTCGAATCAGGATCAACTAGGACAGAAATAAAGCATTGGGTCGAACTCTTCTTTGGTGTCAAGGTAATAGCTATGAATAGTCATCGACTTCCGCGAAAGAGTAGAAGAATGAGACATATTATGGGACATACAATGCATTACAGACGTATGATCATTACGCTTCAACCGGGTTATTCTATTCCACCTCTTAGAAAAAAAAACTTAAAAAAAATACTTCATAGCATGACAATACATTTATAGAAAACTTCTGCCCCGTCACACGCAATGGAACCGTAGATAGTCAAGTAAAATCCAATCCAAATTTGATCTATGGACAAAATCGTTGTCTTAACTCCCGGTAAATAAGAGAAAATCGGAAATACCCCTTATCTGATACTACTCTCTCGACACAAAATCTTATGTTTTGGAAAAAAAAATACAAAAATTTCTCATATCGAATTCGAAGTGCCATGCTATTATTACTTAGTATTCATATGGCGAAGGCGTAGTCTTTTTTTTTCTCTCAAATAAAAACCTCATTGGCGCCAAGCGTGAGGGAATGCTAGACGTTTGGTAATTTCTCCGTCGACTAGGATAAAAGATCCCATTGAAGCGGCTAATCCCATGCATATTGTGTGGACATCTGGTTGCACAAATTGCATAGTATCATAAATAGCCACCCCAGGTATTACCCAGCCCCCGGGAGAGTTTATAAACAAATACAGATCTTTGGTCTCATCCTCGATACTGAGATATACCATAAGACCAATAAGTTGATTCGAAATCTCGCATCAACCTCTTGGCCTAAAAAAAGTAATTTTTCTCGATAAAGTCGGTTGATTAGGGTAAAATTGTATCCCTTAGGAACCATACATGCGCCTTTTGATGCATACGGTTCAAAAAAAATTGTCAATTAATGTATAGATTCCAGTCCTCTTTCTTTTTTTCTAGAAAAGTTCTTTCTTACTTCTAACGAAAGGGCTTTTCTTCGATTTTTTAATAAAGACGAGTTTTGACTCCTTTTTTATATTTTCGATTTTCCATTATAAAATTTGAAGTTATAAGAAAGGGTCATTAAACTTATAAAATTAACTTCTCATTGATGTATTCTTTCATCGAGATTTAATCCAAACCGCGATGGTATTTTCTTGTTCCTGAATGGGCCTGTTTCATCTTTTTAGGTTTATGCTCTACTCCGGGTAAAGATCCGCCCGATTTGGATTTGTACATATAGGACAAATGCTCCCATTACCATTTCTTTTTGTATTCTGTCTATAGCAAGTTTGAGGTGGTAACCACGAAAAGAAAGCTTGTTACAACTGGTGAAATTGTGGAAATAATATAAAAGAATTTGACACTGATAGAGGTGATAGTATATATAATTTAAATCCATGGAATTTTTGGGAAATGCAAGCCTGAACACCAGATTTGACTGCTAAAGATGAAGCTTCTAAAGTTTAGAACTTTGGTCATAGGCAGCAACTTTGAGCTTTCATAGCATTTAAAGATGCAATTGAGGTAAAAGTATAGGGTAGTAGTAAAAATGGATTGACATGGCTTTAGCACTCTACTATTTGCCCGTCATTCAACTTTTATTATTATTTTTGGGATTAATGATTTTTAATATAGATCATGAACTCCTTTTAATTATTTTTATTTTTCTTCAAGAAATTAGAATATTTAGAAATGAAACTCATTAACTAGAACACCAAAAGAATGAAATTGGGAGATTCAACCAACTTTCCCATCAGCATTTATAAAATTATCAGGTATAATATGAGAAAATAGGAGACTTTACATTGTTTTCTCATCTACATGGTGGAGAAACTTGAGAACTATTAGACTCGAGGGCTAGAGAACCCAATACCCCATGTGATGTTTTTTTTTTCTGGAGTGCATTTATTATCAAATAAATGCTTATAGTAGCTGTATGCTCTTTGTCAGGTCCTCAAGAACAATGCTTTCAAACAAATTTATACCTTCTTTTAGGTTGAATAGCCGTTGAATATGATTTGGGAATGGGATACTTGTAATGGTTTTACATGGGAACTTTTACCACATTTAAATGCCAACTCTATGTTATTACCATGAGACCGCTGTTATAGATTATACTGCAAGGTCTTGTAGCTCTAACATGTAAGTAGCTTATGTGCTTGGGGATTTAATACAAGACTTACACATCTCAATCCGTTATGTTTTTTTTGGGGGTCATGGGGAAGCAATCTTGTAATTTGTAAATGCTTGCCCTTAATCTATTTCAAGTGTTTCCATGGGCTAAAAGTCAAGCTACTACCAGAAGGTTTGGGTTCCTTGACTTGAAATATTGGCTATCCATTGAAAGAGAGGAATCCATTTGCCATCTTTAGCTATTTAATTGTGGCATGTGGTTGATATGAATGCTATGGCCACTTGCGCTACTATTGTCATATTTTTCCAGCTAAGCGGCTACTAGTAATATTGCAATGTGTTCTATTTACAATAAATGACTTATTATTCTTTTACTAAAAATGGATCTCAGTGTTCTGTGTTTTGCTGTATGCATCCCATGTCAAGATTTCTTTTTTATTCCAAAGCCTGCTAATGGCTTTCTTCTATGCAACTCATGCGTGAACAGATATCAAAGGAACCAAGAACAGATTGTCCATTCTCTATCAATCTAATTATAATGAAATGATGCAGTTCATCACACAGTTAATGGAGGTAAAATTAGTCAAGAAAACTAATGGTGCAGTAGATGAATACTGAGAAATACTTCTCTTGCATGCTTATTGAAAAAAGAAGAAATACTTCTTACACATCTCAGAACTGGAAAGTATAAATGAAGCTGACCCACATATATGTGCTACCATTTCCATTTTTAACCTTAAGAAAAGAGAGAAAACATTGATGCCCCCAAGGCTAAGTTCCAGTGGCAAATGTTGTGGGACTGGCTTAAGTCACAGGTTCACGCGAACTAAAGCCTAGTATTTAAGTGGAGAAGATTAGAGGACGGGCCCATTATCCCGGAGGTTTGAAGACTGCGATTGGTCATGAGAGTTGGCCCCTGACGGATCTCTCGGTCATAAAAAAAGACAAAATATGAATGGCTTGTCTTATTATATTGCTCATACCCGCTTTTGGAGAATGTTGGTTCAATGAGAGAAGTCCCTAATTGCACTCAAGGATGTAGCATGGCTGTTAATGAAATTAGAGTGAACCATGAGAGAATGGGGTTCAAATCGCAGTAGTATGATAGAAGTCCCTGATTGCACTCAAGGATGTAGCATGGCGGTTAATGAAAGTTAGGATGAACCATGAGAAACTGGGGTTAAAATCACAGTATAGGCAAAAAAGGTAGGTGATTTCTTTTCATCTGTTTACGCTTTGGTGGATAGTTACCCTGCACCTTTTTTGGTGGGAGGTAGCAAGTAACTGGTAGATTAGTCGAGTTACATGCAAGATGGTTCCGACACTGCCATTGCAAAAAAAGAGATTTCCTACTTCGTCTTGAACAATAAGATTTCTCGCGGAAGCAGCTCTAAATTTCCAGGAAACTTTATTATATACATAAGATAGCTGCTGAGATAATCAGCAAGATCTCTCCTGTTATTTTCTTTTTATATAATCAATTATCTATATCTCTTGTTTTTTTCAAGATTATTTCAAATCTTTTCCTCATTATAGTTGGTGTCCTTTTGAATTCTTGAATATCTTTAGCAGGCTAACTAACCCGCCTGAGTTGTGATGTCTATATCATTATTTTTTTGCCTTCACATATGCTCATATTCAGATTCTCTTTCAACTAATCACCTACATTGTATTATTTCTGTGTGAAGTTGTCTTGATTTTATCATCTTTTAAAGGTTGTTGGATCAGTTGATCAAATGGAAGTTGATAATCCTGATAATCCGGAGGATAATTCCGGATCTGCTCCTGACTCTAAATCAAAGGGTAAGCGGAGATTGTATGTTGGATCTCAAGCCTTGGGATTTCGCCGTGATCTCATGGAGGTCAGTTTGCAAGTTTATATAGAATCACCTTGTGATGCCATTTCCTTATCTCTGTCATCTAAGATATCACATTATCGTGGGCAGGTGCTATCGCCCATCAAGGATGGGATGGTTGTGGACTGGGATATTGTAGAGAACATATGGGACCATGCTTTCAGGTAATTGGCCCTTCCTTTCATTGATATGTTGAAACAATTTCCCATGTAACATTAGGGCAAGAATGTTACTCTAAATATTTTCAACTTAGCTAAGTGGGGATTTTCAACTTGAAGCAATATGGCACAATTGCATGAGTATGCAGTATTATATTTCTCAGTCTCCAAATCTTATAAAAAAAGAAAAAAAAGAAAAGAAGAAGGCTACTATCCAGTTGCCAGGGATATTTGCAGCACAATATAGTTTGTGAATTTTCTTTCAGACTGCAAAGTGACTGTTTATATTCAGCGGATAGTATGTAGTGGCATACGCTTTGCTTATTGTTGCATGGTCGTTCTGTGTATGTCACATCCTCCCCTCCTAGTCTGGAAGTACCCTGGAGACCCTCACTGAGGGATCTTACCACCTTAAGGTGATATACTGCTGATCTTGTTGCTCTGGCACGTTTGCTTTTGATTACCGAGTGCTATGAAACATATTGCAGAATTATTATGTGAGACAGACAAAATCTGAATAATTTCCTTTTAATCTCATTTAGTTTAGTTGATATTGGCCTATTTCACAATTTTCCTAATAGCTGAAAGGATAGTTTTAGGCAATTAACGATATCTAGGACATTGTAGAGTTTGTTGCAGGGTTGTTTTAAGCAATTACTCCTAATGGCCCCCCAGACCACCATTAGTTTTCAAGTTTGGACTGCATTACCTTTTTTCCCTTCTTTTAGTTTTACTTCTTGGATTACTGGCACTGTCCTCTTTTATACTATGTTACTCGGAACCTTCAATTACCGAAGGCACTGGAGTCGACACGACAGGGCAGACCGGTACAGGTCCAGGGTTCGTACTGGGTTCTGTCAACATTCGGTGGATTCTTTTACAAAGGAAAGGTGAAACTGAGAACCAAGAAGACAGAGATGAAGCACAAAGGAGAAGAGGAAGAAAACAGAAAAGAAAAGTTGGAGACATCATTTGAAGCCACCATTCAACTCAAACAGAGGAGCGCATGCTAGGGTTACTGTCTGCTGAAGCCACCGCTTAACTCAAAGGAGGAAATGACCTAGGAGGGTATCTTTGCCAATTACTGGTGGACTGAGCCTTTACAAAAACACCTGGAAAAACGTATTTTACAAAAATACTGTGATTTAACTGGGTCACAAACTCAGTTCAATTTATATTCATAGACAAAATCCATATTGGGTATTTCCGATCGACCCTCGGCTCATAACTTAAATTAATTATACAAAAATGGATTTTGGCAAAAATTTATCTAAAAGTTGAGTTATTTTTCTATGTTCTAAATAACTAGTAATTGTTATGCATATTATATTTAAAATTTATTAGCTGTATTCCAGTATATGCACCCCTACTGTTGTCCATATCCGGAATATTAGAATTTATGAGATGAGGATCCGACCTCTAAATCCATACCCGTGTCAGACACTTGCACCCGTGTCCGGGCAATATAGCTTTTGTATTAATGTAAATAATGCTGTATTAGTGATTCATCCCCCAAAAGGAACATGCTTATTCTACAGACACTGGCACTGTATTTTTGTAGATGGGGCTGCATTTTTTTCACTTTCTTTGATCACTGAAAAATACTTGCTTTATATAAAGATGATGTTGTATTTACTTATCAAAAAAATAAAAATAAAAATAAAGATGTTTGTTATATTACTTATTCATTTTGAAGAAAGGTAAAAAACTGTCTTCTTTATATGCTTTTCCTTCGACATCTTTCTTGCCTTTTCCTGTCCTTTGTCATTTGGTTAAGTTGATGCGGCTCTAGATCCCTTGCCTACTTACATTCACTTACAGGGAATGCTTACTGATCGATCCAAAGGAGCATCCAATGTTACTTGCAGAGCCCTGTTCGAACACTCAGCAGCAGAGGGAAAAGTGAGCAATCCAATCTGTCTTTTAGCAGTGTCATTACCTTACATTATTCTAAGACTCATGCCTTTTGTCTTTTGGGCCTTGTATAATTATTAGGTACAAGATTTCAAGCCTTTGTTTTTCCTAAATATGCTGGTCATTTTATTTAATGAAACTCTTAACCTTTCTAATTTTTTTTTGCTGGCATATCTATTTTTGCGTCTTACGTTAATTCTGTCTTACAGAGATAAAGTTTTATTAGGAAGACTAGGAAAGTACAAGGACGAAGCATGCTCTTAAGTAAAAATTACGTATTTATTAATCTTGTAGGCCATACGTCTTTGCTACTTCAAAGGGCAAACAATGAACCTGCAACAGCTTCCTGTCATATTAAAGTCATATGCACCAAAAGCTTATTATAGATTAATGAGAAAACAATATATATCCCATGAAACAAACTAATCTTATCCTCAGCTATAAACAATGAGAATAATTTTTCAGTCTGTGACTATACTGCATTTCTACCAGAAAGCACAGCTAGCAGTGAGTGAAGGTAGGAAGAACAGCGAAACTCAGTAAGAGGATTAGTTATTAGAAGGTCGTGGATATTCAATGGATGAATAAGAACCTGAGCGGCTGATACCAGTGATGTAGCACCAGAAAGGGAGTAGGGTGAAAGAGAAGGGAAAAATATGAGAAAGGGGAGGAGAGAAGAATAAAGAGAGGAGAGAAAAACTGAAAGAGAGAAAGAAGAATTGAAGAATCCGCAAAAGAGAGATTTTACAAGTAGTTCATCTGTAAAATCACTTTAGAGTGATTCTTGTGGCCTTGATTGAGTATTTTGACCTCTCAAAATAGTCCCTGAGCTTTCTGCACAGTTAAAGAACAAATTTGGGTCAAGTTTTTGGTCAAAGCTAGGTCCTTCCACTTCGACCTTTTCTGTGAGGTCATTGTAGTCCTCATAGTGTTGCCTGAAATTCCTATCATGGTTGTCTCTTAAGTGAGGATTGTCAACTAGTGGCTGGTTTACTGATGAACTGCTCATTTGCCGCTGAATGGATCCCAAGTCCCAAGATGGAAGCCTTACCTTGTTTAATGTGTATACCTTGTGAAATTACTCTATTCGAAATGTTTCTTCCCCTTAATGAAAAGAGTCTACTGTGAAAGACTTTGTCCATCATGAACTGGAATAAAGGAAAGAAGTTATTGTTCAAAGCTAAAAATGAAGTTTTACTACTGAGGGAACATTATCAATTAGATGTTTTCTTTTAAGGCAATCTGGTGCCTGCATTATCATGTCATCTGAATGCAAACTGAAAATTACAGTGGGCTGATCATATAATTTACAGGGCTGCAGAGATAATGTTTGAAAAGTACCAAGTTCCTGCATTGTTTTTGGCAAAAAATGCTGTAAGGCCTTTCTCAATTCTTGAATTTTTAATTAGTGGCATCTTAACAAAACCTTCATTGTGCTGTTCAGTGATGAAACTTTCACTTTTGCCTGATTACGAAAAAGAAAAAAAAGAAAATGGAAAAATACTGTATCTTCATAATGTTACAAGATCATTCCACTCTGGTTGCTAATTATCTCAGGATACTGTTACTGCTAGGTTCTCACATCTTTTGCATCAGGACGTGCGACTTCTTTGGTCGTTGACAGGTAGGAGCTTATTTACTAACTGGCTATCAGCCTTGAATTGCTTCTTTGACTTGTCTTGTCAATAAAGTTCTTTTGCAGAGATATTTAACCTCCCAGCGATAATAGCATTCATATTATCTGCATTGTGTGCTTCTGTACCTTCCCTTTTAGTGAATATAAATTATTGGAAAGATTTCATGATTTCTGGTGCATGATGGCATATTAGTTTCAGTTTCTCTTCATCTCGAATTGTTAAATTTCTACACATTACATCAGTAGTAGTCTGGGTTCTGTATGATGAGCGAATGATGAAAATTAGAGCTCTTCAAGTAACGCATTTTAACTTTTAAGAATCTTGTAAGAATTATGTTTGAGAATATGGAGATATGATATCAAACTTTATAATAAAAATTAAGGCTATGTGAGAATTGTAGTAATGATATAAAGCTTTCCCAGACCCACTAAGTGGGATTATACTGGGTTGTTGTTGTTAGATTAGGTGGATGGTAATTATTCTTTTTCGATATCTACTATTGCATAGTACACCCGTAGTACTCTTCCATTTCAATCATCCTTATTTAATTCTATGTGATATCCCAACAACATCAACAACAACCAAAAAAACCCAGCTTGATCCCATACGTGGGGTCTGGGGATGACAGTGTGTATGCAGCCTTACCCCTACCTTATAAAGGCAGAGAGGCTTCTGATAGACCCTCGGCTTAAGGAACAGTAAAAGTAAAGCAACAAGCAATAGGAACAACAATGTAATAAGGTAATGGAAGCGAATTACATAACAAGTAAAAAAGAACCAGGAATAAAAGAATACAAGAATAGTACTGGTACTATCGGTAAACCTCACAACTACCTATCCTCGACCTTCACACCTTCCTATCGTGAGTCATATCCTCGGTAAGGTGAAGCAATGGCATGTCCTGCCTAATAATATCTCCCGAATACTTCTTTGGCCTACTCTTGCCCTTCCTCAAGCCTGCCATGGTCAACCTCTCACACCTCCTAACCTGAGCATCTATGTTTTTCCTCTTCACATGCCCAAAACATTGCAGCCTCGATTCCCATAACTTGTCCTCCACAGAGGCCACTTCTACCTTGTCCCTAATAACTTCATTCCTAATCTTGTCTTTCCTAGTATGTCCGCACATCCATCTCAACATCCTCATTTCAGCTAGTTTCATCTTCTTGACATGGGACTTCTTGACGGACCAACACTCAAGCTCCACACAGCATAGTCAGTCTAACCACCACCCTGTAGAACTTGCCCTTAAGTCTAGGCGGCACATTCTTATCGCAGAAAACCCCCAAAGCTAGCCGCTATCTCATCCACCCCACTCCGATGCGATGAGTGACATCATCGTCAATCTTCCTGTTGCCTTGGATTATATACCCAAGATACAAACTCTCTCTTTTGGGAATAACTTGAGTATCAATCTTCGCTTCCACTTCTGCTTAATGCATCTTTTCTTAATAGTAACTTTTGCTACACTCACAAAGTTAGATTACACAGGAGTATAACAGGAAAGATATGAGGGTTAGACAGATCCCAGTAGAGGTTCGGAAGTGCCTTGCAAGGGTTGTAGAGGTTGGTTTAGTATGATGTATCATTATCAAATTGTTCAATGTTGTATTAAGGAGTATAAAGATACCAAAATAGTGTTGAAGTTAAATCGGCTATTGGTTAGACACCAGGATCACAAATGAAATTCTTCAATAATTAAAAAGCTAAATTTGCTATTATTGTTAAAATGTGTGCACCACCTTATATAAGAGTTTATGGTGTTAAAGGCAGACCCTATTTGTTTAGCTCTACAACCATTTTCCCTAGCAAAGAGAGCTATACAAAGATGTTGTTCTCTGGAATGCTCATCCATGCAATCACACTATACATCAAAATTTCATCCAATCATTTATACAAAATTGAAGCTCAAGTTACCAGTTCTGGAGTATTTTGCTTTATTTTTTTGAAGTTGGTGAAGGAGTGGTTTGCATTTTTCTCTGTCCTCGGATCTGCTGACTATTTTCTTTTCAAGTTATAGCTGTTTCTATTTAGGAGACTGAATGCATGTGTGCTCTTTTTGTTACTCTACCTTGTTAACTGTTATGATCTAGCAGTTTCTGCTTGCATCTTTTCTCTGTTGCTCATTGGATATTGCTAAAAGAGCTGTTCTTGAACTAATACAGTGGTGGAGGATCGACTACTGTTGCTCCTGTTCATGATGGCTATGTTCTTCAAAAGGTATCCTTCAACAAAGAGCAACTGCCTAAGTGTTTTCCTTTTTTTTCCCCTGATGACTGTAGTGTCTTCGCTTAATTTAGAGTTTATCATATGATCAGTTTTACCTATTTCCTTGAGCTATCTATTGCAAAATATACTACTTCCAGTTTGTAGGTTCGACCCCTGCCCGGCGCAATAGAGCAACTCTTTTCCTTTTCAAAAAAATAAAATAAAATATACTACTTCAGTTTGAAATATGACCTCTTTTCCGTTTCTTTCCTATGGAATTCTTTTGTTCAATTCCTAGCATTAGCAGAGCTCCTACTTAACAAACAGAGATCTCCATTCCGTTTCTTTCCTATGGAATTCTTTTGTTCAATTCCTAGCATTAGCAGAGCTCCTACTTAACAAACAGAGATCTCCATTAATGTTTGTACTTCTGACATGCGTCCGGGAATTGTTTAATTGCACTGAAGCAAATGAATTTGTTCCCGAATATGCTAACCTCCCCTTCTCACTCTCAAAAATAATATTAAAATAAAAAAGGAGAAATATCTATTATCTTGTTGTACTTCCCTCACCCGGGGTTGGGTGAGGCTTGGCATGGCTATCCTTAGACGATTTGTGTATTGGATTGTGTCTCCCTTATGGTAGTTATTTATGGTAGTTACTGTCTGATATTATTGCATGCTATTTTATTTATGGTTCTTATGCTTAGATAATTATTTACGCTATTTTTGCTGAAGCTACTAATGTTCTTTTGTTGTTGTTTTTGTTTTTGTTGTTCCTTTCCTTCACTGAGCCGAGGGTCGATTGGAAACAGCCTCTCTGCCCTTTCGGGTAGGGGTAAGACCCGTCTACATATTACCCTCCCCAAACCCCACTTTGTGGGACTATACTGGGTAGTTGTTGTTGTTGTTGTTGTACTTCCCTCACGGTAATAACTGAGGGCCTCAAATTGTATCTCGCTAGAATTTCTTTAAGAAAAATCATATAATGGTTTGGCTGGCATGTTTCCGTCGAGTAGATGTTATAGAATATTCCTTGCTGTTTTCTAAATTGTAAGCCAGAGTGAAGACGAAATCAAGTCCAGGATATGGATTTTAAGGTGGAAAAGCTAATTAACCAATGCAGGATAGGTCATATACTTTAGATGTTGAAGATGGTAGGTACTCAAGATGAAAGTTTTAGATGTTTATTTTGTCTGTGGGAGGTGGAAGGAAGAAAAGGATTTCATGTTTAGTTGCATCATCCCTCTTCGATGCATGGGGAGACAGGGTCTAAGTTGCTGGCGCACTTGTACAATCTTTCTTTTATATTTTGAAGGATGGGAAAATATTAGTGGCTATGGATGTTAAATCTTCAACATATGGTCTGTGCATCGTTGTCCAACTTCTCAAAGTTCTGTTTTTGGTTTCGTTGAACATATATTCTATGTTTCTTTATTTTGATAACAGGCGGTTGCTACGTCACCTATTGGGGGAGAAATTCTTACCGATTGCTTGATAAAAAGTTTGGAACAGAAAGGCATTACGGTTAGTTATTTATTGTCAGTTTCCCCCCTTAAGACATGATTTCATACACAATGATCTGCCTTATCTCGAAACAATGTTTTTTTTGCCTTTCTCTCATTATTCTTCTAGATAAAACCTCGGTACTCATTCAAGCGGAAGGAGATCCGTCCAGGAGAATTTCAGGTAACACACCCTTGTTTTAGTTCCATAACCAATCTGATTGTTTTATCCTCACCTAAATGTAATTTTTAAGTATCTTGGTTTATATTCTTCATTACTATCTTTTTAAGCTTTGGTCACCATTAATCTTCTGATGTTTTGTCGAATTTCTTGATCACATTTATGCTATGTTTCACAGACAGTAGACCTTGACTTCCCTGATACAACAGAGAGTTACAAACTGTATTGCCAGGTTAATCATTATTAGCCTTTCCTTTCTTCAGTTGTTATTTCTCTTAGCTGTTCAGTCTTGTTCTTTTTTTGCAGAGAGCGATTGCAAGTGACATAAAAGAATGCGTCTCGCGAGCCCCAGATACTCCATATGATGGTTTGTTTCTCCTCTTAACTATTAGTATATTCTTATACTCCTTTTGACTCATGGACTCTGTTGTTTATTATCCCTAGAGGATACAAATGTATCTAAATATGAGAAGGCAGTTCTCCAAATAACTTGCTTCCACTCCCAATTGAATGCCCACCTTTATTTTTTGAGGTTCAATTTTGGAAACAGTTACTTTGTCCTGTGGAATTTAATTGAGATTCTATAAAAACTTATCGTAAACTTTTAAAATGCAATTGGTAAAAAAACAAACTGTTTTGACTCTCAAACAGGAAAATGAGTTACTTTAGCTGGGTCAAGGTACTATAATGAACAAAAGCAGCTTCTGTCATAGATCCTTATCTAGCATACGTATTAAATACTAGTATGTTGTTTTCTCTTCCCTCATCCTACTCTGCCCTGAAAAACTATGAATCATCTAACATTCAATGCAGGAGAAATTTTACAGGGAATTGAATCTTGACCTAAGTGTAGTGAAAGGATATTAACTCTGAAGATATTGCCAACATTCTATTATGTTTTGACAGAAATGACAGTTGTTTCTTTTGTAATCCCTCAGCTATAATGTACCCTTATCTAAAAGGAAGCAGAAGAAGGGAAAGGGAACAAAAGTAACTATCCTCATCCAACAAAATGTCACTGATATATTTTGGCGATCGTCTTAGACCCTTTTAGTATATATTATTGCTTACGTTGGAAAGACAAGAGGGGTTGCTCTGATGGTAAGCAACCCCCACTTCCAACCGAGAGGTTGTGAGTTCGAGTCTCCCCAAGAGCAAGGTGGGAAGTTCTTGGAGGGAAGGATGCCGGGGGTCTATTTGGAAACAGCCTCTCTACCCAAGGATAGGGGTAAGGTCTGTGTACACACTACCCTCCCCAGACCCCACTAAGTGGGATTATACTGGGTGGTTGTTGTTGTTGTTGTTTTTGTTGTTGTTATTGCTTACGTTGGAAGTTGACAGAAGAAGGAAAAAGGAAAAATAATCTTCCTCATCTAACAGAATGTCACTGATATCTTTGGAATAGTCTTAGACCTTTTATTATATATACTATGCTCATTATGGCAGTTGAGATTGCTTCAAGTTCCAGTAATACCATATTCTTGTATGTTTTCATATGCTTTTTTTTCTTTGGTGTTGTTCTATCTTTTTTTGAAGTTTGAAAGTATATGCTGCTACTCTATTTCTTGCAGACAGTTCATATTCAAACATTCCAACGACGTCTTATGAGCTACCTGACGGGCAGTAAGTGTTGTAGTCTTCCTCTGTTTCATTGGAGAATGTGTGATTCAGTTTCCTTAGATCTTTGGTTGATGATCTAAATGCAAAAATTGGAACCCCTTTTATTTCTTGGTTTGTAGTTTCTCTTTCTTGGTATACCTAGAAGCCCAATAGTAGTGGTTTTCGGTCCTAGATGATTAGGCTTCAGCCGTTCAGAGTTGCTGCCTGTAACCTATTTTTATTAATCTATGCCTTCTCAAAAACATGCGAATCTCTCTCCTTAATTGGCTGAGTCCATCATTTAATCAATGTCAAACTGAAGATAACATTCTGTATAAGTTTATGTTAATTGAATTTGATGTGGCATCTTTATACTTTTTCATATGAATCAAATACCTAGCGATGTTAAATATAGTAACTCCTCCAATTCTCTTACTCTTTGCAAAAAAATCAATTAAGTCAATTAGATTGGAATTGGGGGATATTTCTTTGCATGGTTAAAATTAAGTTTCATATGCCTTCTATTTTTTTGTTTTGCATGATGAAACAGAACGATAGAAGTCGGAGCGGATAGATTCAAGATTCCTGATATTATTTTCAATCCATCATTAGTTCAGGTTGGTATTGCTTAGCATCCTAATTTAGGTTTTCTTGTTCTGTTCTCTTATCTTGTGCATGATTCTGTATTTTTAAGTATCTTAAGATGTTGAATCTGTAATGCTTCTTGCCCTGCCTCCCCGCTATCGTATTTTTCATTTTTTATGTATTGATCCTTCAGAAGTTGGGTATACTTATAGCTGAACCACTCCTTGATATGATCTGCAAGTCCTATCTTTGCATTGCAATGATTAGAACTATCTTTCAAGAATTATTTTGATGTAAATGAGGATAATGGACCTGGCTGTGTTAATTTACACACCTCCAGTACTGCTCACACAATTTGGTTTGATATTACCTTTTTAACTTTGCATCTCATTTCCTTGCATTTCAAGGTTCAACAAAGTTTATAGTATTTCAGGTCACAAAATAGTGGGATGTTTCTGGGGTGAGTTTATTGTGCCATGATCTCTACCTTTGAGATTCAGAGTTAGTTGTTGAATTGTGAAAGATATGTATTACTTGATATATCAGTGTCTACTGATTTTTTAATAAAGTATTTTTACTGTGTTTTTTTCTGTATACTATCATTCGTTGTCAGATATAAAACAAAACATTCTGTCTGCTTAAGCATACCTATTATCTGGAGAATATGTCATCTTGCCTTCTCAAGCTATCGGCTTCAGATTTTCTGGTTTATCTAGTAATTTACTTTGGTGTTTTTCTTTCTGGTGTGCCACAGACTATCCCCGGTATGGAAAGTTTTGCTGAGACTGCTGCGTCTCTTCGTGGTCTACCACAAATGGTTGGTCCTTTCTCCCTTTACTTTGCTCAAATAGATAATATCAGTTGACGTACGTCCTTCAAATTTTGTTCCTCTTTCGCAATTCCTTTGTCGTTTGGTGTAGTAATTTACTCAAAATTTTCAGGTTATTGAGAGCATTAACAAGTGCGATGTGGATATCCGAAGAGAACTTTTTAGTAGTATATTGGTAAAGCCATCAATGCTTCTTGTAATATCTTTAAATATGAGGCTGAAGTTTCCTTTTTGCGCACTTCCCCTATTTTTTGTAGTTGCTTTTAACATTTAAATAAATACTTGTGAAGATCATTTTATAAAAGTCAATTCTTTTAAATTCCCATTTTCACATTGTAAGCGCCGATGGTAAGCAACCCCCACTTCCAACCGAGAGGTTGTGAGTTCGGGTCTCCCCAAGAGCAAGGTGGGAAGTTCTTGGAGGGAAGGATGCCGGGGGTCTATTTGGAAACAGCCTCTCTACCCAAGGGTAGGGGTAAGGTCTGCGTACATACTACCCTCCCCAGACCCCTCTAAGTGGGATTATACTGGGTTGTTGTTATTAAGAGCTGAAACTGAGAGGACGCTTTCCTTCTGGAGGAAAAAATGGAAATTGCATGAAAAAGTGATTTTAATTTTTCTAACCGGATGATGCTCTTTATGACTTTATAGATAAAAATTATATAAAGAACAATATGAAAATTCAATGGCAGATTAGAGCCAGTGTTTTTCAATTTTATCATTGGATTAAGTCCCACATCTACCTACCATGAGCATATGGATTTCCGAATACTTTTATTTTGCCTGTTTGAATATGAAACTGTGGATGAGGTTTTAGTTTGATTCACTGCTAATACAGCTTGCTGGGGGAACAGCATCGATGCAGCAACTCAAAGAACGTCTGGAAAAGGACTTGCTGGAGGTGCCATTGCCCATTTGACTCTAACTATGCCCCTCTCCCCTTTCATGCACTTGTTCGAATTCAAGGATATCAGTCTTATCTTATCTCTTTAGCTTGAATACCTAATTCCATATCTCGTGTGTGCTTTTTCCCAGGAGTCTCCTCAAGCAGCGAGAGTCAAAGTGCTGGCCAGTGGAAATGCTACAGAAAGGAGATTCAGGTTAAACTATTACTCTGTAGTTCTCGTTTCATCTTTCTCAGCCACTCTTCATGGTAATAGTTCCTTTAGATGTTGAGTGTATAAAGTAAAGGTAGAAGCTTTCAACTGTATACCGTGTGTACTGGACTTACTTTTCTCATCTACATGCACAGCATTCATTGAATGATTTGGATTTCCTCTGATATTTGTTACCTCTAAGTTTAAAGCTGACAGCATATAACTAAAGCATTTTGCCCAGTAAAATTTCAAGTACAACTAAAGCATTTGCTTTTCAACAATAGCAACAAAAAATCCGGTGTAATCTCACAAGTGGGGTATGGGGAGGGTAAACATATAAATGCAGATTTCCCCTTTCCCTTACCGTATAAATGCAGATTTGAGAATACAGTAAACATACTTTTTTTGCCAACTGCTTTTAATAAAATCTTGAAATGCTAGTTTGAAGAGGATACATCTGTTCATCCATAAATAATGGTTTGCATTTAGAATTGGGAGAGGGTTTCTTCACACAATTCTGATCTAACAAAGGCGTTGTGCAGTGTTTGGATAGGGGGCAGCATATTGGCATCTCTTGGTTCCTTTCAACAAATGTGGTTTTCAAAGTCCGAGTAAGTTCTGCATGTTTCTTTGAAACCTATGCTACTTTTGACAAGCAAGAGCACTCCTTGTTTATGTTTCCTTTAAAACAGCTCTTCCTACGCCACAAAACTGCAGCGGTATTTAATGAGCACACCTCTTCATTATGCTAATGACAGGTACGAAGAGCACGGGGCATCTTATGTTCAAAGAAAATGTCCTTAAGATGAATTCTTGTCGTTCTGTTATATTTTGGTGGAAAGCACTGTATTTATTTGACTAGCATCAAGCAAAGATGTTTTTCCTAGTGGACTTGCTCTGCTCGTCTTGTATCATTAGGAATCTGTGTCACTGCAGACAATTGTTCTGTAATGCATTGGTAGTACCAGTGTACATCCATATCGGACTTGCACCGATGACTAACGTAGTAGGAATCAGAGTGACTTGGTATTTGTGTTAGGCTGTTAGCTGTACCATTACTGAAGCTGTTCAATGAAAATGCTAGATCAAACACCTTGTGCTAATTGCTAAGACCTTGTTGGACAACTATAGGGTGGTTTGGTTGGAATACTGACTTATGCCGGTACAAGTTATGCCGGTATAAGTTATGTTGGGATAAATTATGCTGGGATTGTTGTTTATTCATTGTTTGGTATGTTGTATTAAAAATGATAATTGCATAATTTTTACGAAGAAGGTATAAGTTATACCGGTGCTAATTACCCCACCCTCTATAAGGTATAAGTTATTCTGGTGTTAATAACCCAACAGAGTATTAAGATAGTATTAAATTTTTATATCATTCCTATACCTTCTTATACCTCATACCAAACGACCTCTAAGTGGATAAAGACCCCTTTGTAACACTTGGAAGTTTACCGAGAGAACACTTGAGGATGGGTCAATCACGGCGTTCTTATATCTAAAGGTTGAAAACTGGCAATCTCAAATGATGAAGCAAGAAGTTCTAGCAAATCCAATCGAGTGAATTGATTGTATGATATCTCAGACAAAAGTTGGTCTCATTCGTTTTTTCGAGGATGCAATGTGTATTGTCATCACTTGTTGGGTCGAACTTGCTCTAGAGGAAGAAAAAGAAAACGCTAGGTGGTTTAGGCATGAGAGATCCCACAGCTAATATGATCATGATCTTGCAGTAAGACAATTAAAAAATTGGTTAAAAAGATTTTCGTTAATTCTCATTTACTGTGTTGGGTGGGTCACAATCCAATTGCAGGGCAAATATCACGTTTAATCATCGATTGAAATTATTTATATTTAATAGCTGCAAAAGTACAATTTTTTTGTCTGTGTATTATGTGTATGTATTAGTCATTATTTTGAGAGAGCAACTATGCACTATCAGTATCCTATTGATGCTCGTTGCATCTCCATTGATATGAAAATATTTCGCTAATATTCAACAAATAAAAAAGAATAACTTTCTTATATTACTAACCTTTATCGTCATTTGTGGCCATTCGTCATTACTTAGGGAAAATTACAAACAAGAATCTCTTAAACACATATTCGTTATTCATCATTTGTAGCCTTACTCATGCTCATGCACTTCCAATCAATTTCAACATATTCCCAACATATAATTCTTTTTCCATACAATCAGCGATAACTAGAAAAAATTATATGCTTAATGGTCTCAAAAATTGTACTCTGATTCCAAGGGCGGCTCGACAAATGTGGTGGCCTAAAGCCGAATTTTAGTAAGAGTCTAAATTTTATTTACCTATATAAGTACATGCAAAAACTTTGATGTTGTCTTTTTTCTTTCTGTACTTATTTATATAATAATATTCATACAAGATATATGACTTTTAGCTTCATTTAGTAATATTAATATTATTTATATTATCAAGGATTAATTCAGGTTAATAAGATGTTAGCCATATGTTTGCAATACATTACCTTGGATCTTGATGTAAAAAACTTTATTTGCTAATATGAAAATTTGAGTAGTTTAATTCGAAGTTCTAGAATATTTCTTATGTTAAAAAGTAAATTTTCTTTGTTTTTATAAAACCATTTTACACGGTTTTTAAACTTTTTTCTACGGATTTCAAAATTATCTAAATCAAAATAGTATTACATATTTTACCAACACTTTTTGGGGCCTCAACATTTTTGGGACCTAAAGCAAAGGTTTTACTAGCCTCACGCTTGAGCCACCCATGTCTGCGGTTCATTTACAGTTTTTTAGTGCTCAACAAACAGTCTTTCTGCTTCTTGGGACAAGGATGCCGAATGCCTCAGCAATATTATGACAGCTGAATTCTGTCATTTTCAGGGCTAGCATCCTAGGGCGGCTCAACAAATTTAGTGACCTAAAGCCGAATTTTAATAAGAATCTAAATTTTATACACATATACAAGTATATGCAAAAACTTTGATGCTGTCTTTTTCCTTCTGTACTTATTTATATAATAGTATTCATACAAGATATATGACTTTTAGCTTCATTTAGTAATATTATTATTATTTATATTATCAAGGGTTAATTCAAGTTAATAAGTTGCTAGCCATATGTTTGCAATACGTTACCTTCGATCTTGATGTAAAAAACTTTATCTGCTAATACGAAAATTTGAGGAGTTTAATTCGAAGTTCTAGAATATTTCTTATGTTAAAAAGTAAATATTCTTTTTTTAAAACCTTTTTACACGATTTTTAAACTTTTTTCTACAAAGTTCAAAATTGTCTAAGTCAAAATATTATTACGTATTTTACCAACAATTTTTGGGGCCTAAAGCAAAGGCTTTACCAGCCTCACCCTTGAGCCACCCATGTCCGATTCGACTTATAATTAGAGGAGCTTAGATGGTCAAATGAGCCACTATTTTCGGGATTGTGATAGTGTAATTTAGTAGAAATAACACCATGTAATCGATTTTGTTTGAGCAAATAAATGCTAAGCCAGTTTATAATAAGTTAATAGGATGATTCTCAGTTGAACTTAATACTTTCTAGACCGAATAAAACAAAACTCTTGTATGATGAGCAACGTTCAGGAGCATTAAATGGTGAGCTTAATATGCTATGATCGGTAAAACACGTAATATCATAAATATATAATAAATGTAAGAAATGATAAGAAACCTAATGGAAAGGGAACTATCACCCAATGGTTGTGTGATTGTGATGTTCCTTTTCTGATGGCGACGTGGAAAAGCAAGAATTCAAAATATGTATTGTATCTTGAAATATACGGATAAGGGTTTGAATAACATGTGCTTGAATAAGTAAATATGACAACACTGTCGTATATTCTTTTCTCAATCTTTACAATATCTCTTTGTAGTTCTCAAAAAGGCAGATCAATTTTTGTTCTTTATCTCTTCCTATTTATAAGGGACACTCCCCAAAAACCCTAAAAAGTACACCTAGACAATATCCAAAGGAATATTATTTATGTACACTTCCGAACCTAAGTTACCATTACTGCTCTGTCTTAGCTGCCCACTTTTGGTAACGACTTTTATGAGGACGAGCTTCCTTCGTTATGCCGTGTTCGAACCCATCCTTCGTATTGCTTACCCATTACCGCTGTTACCAAATTTGGACTTATGTAGTTAGTCTCTTGTTGTCGAAGTCGTAGCCTTGCACGTCCTCGATAAGCGGACATCATTCATTTTCGTCATGGGAGAATTTGGCTATTAAATCATGTCGGGTTGGCCAAGATCGAGAGACTGATACTACCAGCAGAGTCACGATTGGCTTGGTTATCGTGATGTGATGTCACTACCATGTGCATTATCATTATGCATCTTCCCGAGACAACGTCTGCGTGCTTATTGCTTTGGTTTTAGTGTCATTGACAATCCTTCACTTTGATTCTCGCACCATACAGCCCTATAAGTAGATGATGGTTACATTTTTTTAGAAATTTCTGTCATTTCTCTCCTTGCATGTGCATCATCTTCCCCCGATCTTCTTCACCAATTCTTGCTTTCAACTTCGTTTCTACGATTTTGTTTCCTTCAACTGTTGGGTGTACGTGCAGTCCTGGGCGGTGCGTTGTTCACCCCAGATGCTGAATATTCCCTATGGAGTAGGCAACTTGATTACTTGGTAGAGGCTCGATTGGATTGCCCTCTTGGCGTGTATCCATGGCCGCTCTATGATGGCATTGTAAGTTGTGTCTTAGTTCATGACATGGAATGTTATTTCTAGGGTGACGCCCCTAGTCAGAATGGATAGCGTTATCTCCCCAGAGGTTCGCTCAACTACATTGTTAAAACCTGCTAGTGTTATGCAACACGATACTATGTTGTCTTCGAGTCTCATTTGTGGTAGGAATCGAGGGTGGATAATACATGCGCCACTTCTGTCGTCTACCGTTATTCTTCTTATATCGGTATGTGAAATAAGTAAAGTAATAACAAGAGCATCGAAATGAGGGAAAGTCAAACCGTCGGTATCGAACTTATCGAAGATGATACTGTCTCTGAGGTCGTCGTACCGTTCGTGGGTGATTGACCGTTTCAGTTTATGTGTAGTGGTGAACTTCAGATGGTTGATCATTGCTTCATCGCCTCCACCGATGATCATTTGGATTGTGCGACCAGGAGAGGGTGGCTTCGAAGGTCCCTGGTGTTGTTTGCGTTTCAAGAAAAGTAGGCTTATCCACAATCGCTCATCAGTTCTTTCAGGTGCCCTTGGTTTAACATTCTCACTACCTCTTATCGCAGACCTATTCAATCATCGATTTTGTGACCCCGCTCCTGGTGAAATTCACAGAGGACGTTCGAATTCCGAGTATTTGGGTCGGACTTCATCTTTTGTGGCTATTTCACCTTCATGCCAAGCTTCTCTATTGCGTAGACTATTTCTTAAGGGAAAACACAAAAATTGTGAGTCGATAAGAGTGGAGGCATACCTCTTTCGTTTCGTTGAGTCCCTTTGTGTGGTCTGCGCGGCCCTTCCGGGTGTTGAGGAGGTAGTGAGACAACTATTCTAACATAGGGCTGATATCTTTCTCGGTTGAGACAGGGGCTCGATTGATCCCCTCGACTGTCGTTAGGATGATATTTCCTTGATTCTTCTTGAACTGTCATCAGTCGGTGGGTCAAACCGTTAAGGTCGTTTGCCAAACTTTTTTAGTAGCACTGATTTTACTTGCTCCTTTGAAAGATCGCTGCCCTTCACCGCTGTGGCATGGTGAATGATATGATCTTCTGGGTCTGTAGTACCATCGTAAGTTTTCAGGTACAATGGCATTTTGAAAGTTTTGCGAATGGCGTGTGGAGCCGCTTATTCGCTGTATGGTTTTTCGATGAATCGACCGATGTATCATTTTGGTAATAACTTTGGGGCGCCTGGTATCTTGTTGACCCTTTCTTGGTGTTCTTTCATCTGGTCACAGAGTGCCTTATTTTCGTTTTCCATATCTTTCATTTTCTTTAGAATGGCTGCAAATGCATCATTACTTGCATCAATGTGGTGCAAGTGTTACCTGTTTGGGGGATAGGTTGCTCGCCAACATTTGTTGTGATATCTACTTGTGCGGTGTTTCTGTTCTCCCTTTGGATGGGTTTGTCGAGTATGTTGTGTAGAGTGCTTGTCAGCCACTCTTCCAGTAGTTTTTTCACTACTAGTGGTGTTCCTCAGTTGTTGACGTGGAGGCTCCCCTTTCACGTGAAGCTGTTACGCTTTCGCCAAAGGGAGGTGAAGCACGCCACATGGGTGTAGCATTTGGCGTCACGTTCTCGTTGTCTTCCCTGCCATCTTCGTTGATGGTGTTCAAGATGTTGGTCGTCACACCTGTTATCACTTTCAACCTTGCATCTCCTTTTCCTATCATCGTTAGTTTGTGCAAACGAAGAAAAGACGATTGCCTTTTTTATAATCTAGAAGGAACTATAATTTCAACTAAAACCTCCTCACAGACGTCGCCAAATTATTTGAGCAAATAAATGCTAATACAATTTATAATAAGTTAATAGTTAATCTCAGTTGAACATAATAACTTCTAGACCGAATAAAACAAAACTCTTGTGCGATGAGCAATGTTCAGGAGCATTAAATAGTGAGCTTAATATGCTATGATTATTAAAACATGTAATATCATAAATGTATAATAAATGTAAGAAATGATAAGAAACGTAATGGAAAGGGAACTATCACCCAATGATTGTATGATTGGAATGTTACTTTTCATCTGACGGCGACGTCGAAAAGCAAGATGTCAAAATATGTATGAGATCTTGAGATTTAAGGATAAGGGTTTGAATAACATGTGCTTGAATAAGTAAATAATACAACACTTTCGTATATTCTTTTCTCAATCTTTACAATATGTCTCAGTTCTAAAAAAGGCAGATCGCTTTTTGTTCTTTATATCTTCCTATTTATAAGGGACACTCCCCAAAAACCCTAAAAAGTACCACCTAGAGAGCATCCCAAGTAATACTATTTATGTCCACTTCTGAACCTAAGTTACTGTTACTGCCCTGTCTCAGCTGCCCGCTTATGGTAACGACTTTTATGAGGACGACATTACTTCGTTATGTCGTGGTCGAACTCGTCCTTCGTCTTGCTTACCTGTTACCGTTGTTACCAAATTTGGACCTATGGTCATGGGTAAAACATGAATGTTGTTGTTTGAAGTTTAATTTGACAAAGTCGGTTTATCATATTGGGTTGTTTATTTAATTCTGTTCTTAATTATTTTGCTGAGTAGCTAACAGTGAAATACTATCTACAAATCTTTAGTTGAACTCGAAAGTGAGAACTTTAGATTGCATATAAAATTAAATAGAGCAAGTTCTTGAACGTGGGCCTCGGGGAACGGATTCGCAATTGGGATAGACATATACCCAATTGCCTTACTTGGTTGAAATACATGAATTGTAAAGGCGTTCTTGTTAATCTTAATTCTATAGACCTATAGGAATTGAGTTGACTTGAATATGCGAGTAAGAACTCGATAGATTCTTATGAGTAATATCAACCTTGTCAATCAATAACCCAGATAAATTGATTAGTCACTTTAAAACGAGAATACAACACGATTGTTAATGATCTCGTGACCCTAGAATATCCTCTCCTACTATTTGTTACTCGAAATTGCTATTCATTTGGTTACTTTCTTTAGTTAGATTAATTCTTTATAGTTTAAGTAGTAAAACAATTACATCTCTTTTGTGAATAATCTCTTGGGTAGATAAAGAAATTGGATTTGAATCAGTCGATAGTTAAAAAGTCTTCGTGGGAACGATACTCTACTCAGTACTCTATTACTTGACAATCACGTGCACTTGCGTGAGTATTTTTGGTCGCAATAACGTACATTATTTCTGAAGGGGAAACACAAAAATTGTGAGTGGTAAGCGTGGAGGCATACCTCTTTCGATTTGCGGAGTCCCTGTGTACGGCCTGGGCGGCCCTTCCGAGTGTCGAGGAGGTGGTGAGATGCCTATTCTGACATAGGGCTGATGTCTTTCTCGGCTGAGACGGGGGCCCGATTGATCCATTTGACCGTCATTACGACGAGCTTTCCTTGATTCTGCTTGAACTGAAATCGGCCGGTGGGTCGAATAGTTAAGGTCGTCCTTGTCGGCTCTCACCTCGACGCAATAGACATTGTGGATTTCTTTTTATGTGGTGGAAGAATATTTCATGATCCTGCTTAATAATTTTCATATCGCTAATGCTTCTCTTCTTTTTCTTTTTCTTCAAAGCTTCGATCAGTATCAAGTTTTAATATTTAGGGTTTATTCAATTTTGACAAACGTTAAATCATTACTTTTAAAACCTTCACGTCAACTTTAAACTGTCGGGTTTAAAGTTCACTGGTGATGTTACGCAAGAGGCTATGCCCGGGCCCAATGACTATCGTGTTTAAATGCATATTTTGGTTTAATTGTTTCTGTCCATTCTCTAGTGGTAACCCCATATTTATACAATTTAATTTTTTTTACGTGTTTTCAAAAGGCAACAAAGTTGACTATATTCATCAAATGGTACGAGGCATCTTAAATGATGGAACATATTTAGTCCTCTATGTTTAGTTGATTTCTAAATTTAATAAGAAGACTAGTGGGTGTTTGCCCGGGCTAAGTCTGGACCCAATAACTTTTATATACAAATATTATACATTTTTTCGATTACCGAATATAAATAGTTTCTGGTTGAGGTTAAAAGTTGTAATAACGTTTTAATAGCGTTGTTAAAATCATTCGTTAAGCCACGTTTGCATTTAAATTTGCCATGTTGGTTTTTCATATGATGATAAATTCATACATTTGAGGGCTACTTGCAACATGTTGACCATTCTTTTTAAAAAAGAATTAGAATAAATATGTGAGCGATCAGTATCTTATATATATATATATATATATATATATATATGTTGCTTTAGTTCTTTCATAACAAGAGAGTGAAAAAAGTAATAAGAAAACAATAAAACTGAATGTGAAAAAGTAAACATAGGCGCAGATCGAAATATCTGGATGGTGAAACAAACCAAAATAGTGCTAACGGAGCAAGTATTTATTCTTCCAATGATTATCACCAAAAATGACATAGAGAACTGTGTAGACTAGTGAATGCGAAAGGAAGAAGCAGAAATAGATTTCAGTATGAGAGATCAATGGACTATCAATCTCATAGTAATTTCTTGTCTCAACTACAAACCAGATATCATCAAATTCATGGGCGTCGAAGTTGTAGACAGAAGAAAGTAATTGAAAACTTTGAAACACAAACTGATGCAAATGAATAACTGATGGTAATGACATTCTGGGCAACAGTTAGGTTTCATTGTGTACGTAAATAGCAAGAAAAGAAATAACAGATGTGATTTTTAAACTTCTTTCTGAAGTTGGAAAAGCTATTGTTGTATGTGAGATATGGTTCCATCATGATTTGCATTTGGGAGAAGACCATTAGTCAATATTTGAGGCGGCGTTGCAACAACTTTTCTTCTTTCCGAATCATTGCTAAAGAGTTATCTATTTTACGGTCTTTGGTAATTTTATCATGTGCTTCGTGAATTCTTTTTTGATTGTCAATGATCCATTAGTGTGCTTTTTCCCAAGCGTCGCTACTCCAGGCGTCCTGCAAGTCAATGTAAATATATTGTTTCATCAAACAACAAGACTCATGAAGGAACAATTCAGAATATCTGCACAATGAATATATCTGGAGTAACTCATGCCGCACAAAAATAGAATAAAATATCACAATACGAAGAAGGAAAGAGCGTAAATTGAGACATCAACATATAAAGAGCCACCAAATACAGAAAGATGGTCATCTAATCAGCAAAAAATAATGTCAAGACCCGTTTCCATAACAGGTCATGATGACACCCAACAACCTTCCCGGGCAAGCCAAGTACAAAAAACATTTCTAAGTTTAACAACATCAATACTTGTTAGAAGGGAATAAGCATCCCAAATGGGGTTTCAGGAACCCAATGTAGTAATAAAAGTAAATAACATAATAATTACAAATTCTAAAACTAGTCTACTAAAGTGTGTGTCAGAACTTGGTGTCACGGCTACGGGCAACTAGTATAGAATATACAAAAGAATAATATTCTATCCTATTGTCTGAATCAGAATAGACAAAAATGAAAATACAGAGATGACTTCTTCGGCTGCAGATCGTCAATGAAAGGAGGCAGCTCACCGTAGAAGTCCAAATGCTCACTAATGCGCGCCCGAATGGTAACCACATCCACCTGCTTCAGATCCTGTACATTAAGTACAGAAGCGTAGCATGAGTATATAAACAACATGTACCCAATATGTATCCCGTCTAATCTCGAAGAAGTAGAGACGAGAGGTCGACTTGATACTTACTAAGGTCAAATAATATATGAGTTTTGATTCACAATAAGCAGTTGTATCTTAAGTCATCAAATACGAAGTATGAAATAGAAGTTCTTCCTTTTACCTTTCCATGAAGGGTGCTCAGTCATATATATTTAAACAACAAATTCGGAGTATAATCCACAAGTAGAAAACTAAATCATGCGCAAATATCCACCAAGGAGCGTACGGCCCAATCCAACAGAAAAATAAATGTGCACTGCCGAGGGTCGAACGGCTCGAATCATAGATGCATCTATTACCTCCGCTCGCAAATCATCCTTGCGATGCGGTCAACATAAAGTAAACAAATACCCCCACTCGCGAACCAATCATACGACGCAGGTACATATCGAGATACATGCTCAGATAATCAATTAATAATTTCCGGGAAACATCTAACCCAATAAGGCAGATTCTCATTTAACGCTTTAGGAAAAGTAATATGCAATCCTTTTAGAAATTCTCACGTCAATAAGTTCACAATTTATCCATACAAGGCCCAAGAGTGGCATCAATTTCAAAGATATCATAATAAGCATGCTCATGGCCCTAAACTACCCGGACTTAGCATATAAGTGCTACGCACGGACTCTCTTCACCTAGTATGTACATAGCCCCCCGCATACAAAGCAAATTTTATTCAATTGTTTAGTCCTATGGGGACAATTCCCTCTTACAAGGTTAGAAAAGAGACTCACCTCACTCCGAAGCGCTCTTTCAATCACAAGATTAGGCTCCAAGCTCAATTCGAAGCCGAACAAACACCAACTAGTTTAAATAAGGCAAGGACTAGTCAATAAGTGCTCACAAGGTTGAATTCTAACTAGTTAAGTGAATCTCCAACCTTTCCCGCAAGTTTCCTAAATTCCGATCCCTGGCCCACGTGCCCGGATTCCGAGATTTTTCGAAGGAAATTATTCTCCATAGCCTAAAGGATTTATTAATATGTGATTTTTAGTTCATTACATAGCTAATTATATGGTTAAATCTTAATTTTATTTAAAACCCTAGGTCTAGCTCTAATCCTTTGATTTTAATACATTTCTAGTGTTTAATCTACCCATTATACATGTATTTACACTAAGGGTGACTGGAAATTACTTACCTCAAATGCTATGTTGAAATTCCCTAATTGGAAGCTTCAAAATCGCCCAAGTATGAAGAAAATGGGAGATAAATGCACTTGAGCCTGTATTAAATTTGCTCACTGCCCCAATGATTTCCGCTTCTGCGGTTTTGGGACTGCTTCTGCGGTCCAGCACCTGCCAAAAATGGACCGCATATGCGGTTTTGGGTAAAGAGGGATCGATCGCTTCTGCGGCTTCTGGACCGCTATTGCGGTTTTTCCCTGGGCCGTCCTGGCCGCTTCTGCGATAAAAGGATCGCTTCTGCGGTCCAGGAGCCGCAGAATTGGTTTTAACAGAAGCAGCAGAAGTTGGTTCCTTTTCAAATTCCAACTTCGCTCGAACCTCGACCATTTGACGTTCGGGGCTCCCGAACCCCGCCCGTACATACCGACAATTCTGAAATCACGAGGCGGACCTAGTCGAACCCTCGAAACACCCAAAACAACGCTAAATCAAGGAATCAAACCCCAAAACTAATTGAATCAATTCATTGAACTTCAAGTTCTTAATTTCCTTTCAATGGGTCGAAATGCGCTTAATCTACTCGGATTGACACCAAATTTTACGGGTAGGTCTTAACTGATATTTCGGACTTGTGCCAAGTTTCGGAACTGAAATCCAAACACGATACCTATGATTTTGATGAATACTTAGATTCTCCAATTCATTAAAACTTCGATTTGACAATTTTACATAAAAATTCATTACTCGAGCTAGGGACCTCGGAATTCAATTCCGAGCATACGCTCAGGTCCCATATCTTCTCACGAATCTCCCGGGACCATCAAATCATGAATCCGGGGTCGTTTTCGAAGAAAGTTGACCGAAGTCAAACTTGGCATTTTAAGAAATCCTTTAGAAAATAACTGGTTTCATTTTCACTCAAAACTCTTCTAAAACTAATCGCCCCCGCAAGTCATGATTAAGCTAAGGAAAGCGCGGGAAATTTTATTTAAGAAAACGAAGTTCTAAACAGTAAAAGGACCGATCGGGTCGTTATTACAAATAATGTATAAAACTCAAATGAACAAAGCAGCACAAATCAAAATAAATTAGTCGTTGCTAGCTTTGCAGGAAAGTACTTAGAGGAGACTGAGTGAAAATAAAAACTAATTACTACTTGTTCCTTTAATTTTGCACAGCAAAATAAAAAATAAGTGTCCACCTCCGCACACTCTTTTAAGAGTTCTATATGTCCCTTTAGTGTTGGATTCCTCCGAATTTTCTGTTAGCCAAGGTCAATTCCACGCCGTACCCGAATAGACCAACTTCTTTACCCAGTTGAAAAAATACTAATCCAACAGAACTTGCCACGGGAAAAGGAACTCTAAAGCAGAAAATCTAGGTATGTGCAAATAATAAATTCAATTTTCGTTATCACAACCACAGTAGGAAAAAGGAAAAGTTAACTAAATTCAGAAACCAGCCGAAACCCCAGGTAAAGTCATCTCAGAAAATTTAATTCTAGCGATTGTGAAGTATATACAACAGAGAGAAACCATTGACCAACTATTTTACCCCAATTATACAGTTTAATCGACCTGTGATGAGATAATAATTTAAAAATAACGGAAGGTGAGAAAATCAAAGAAGAGAAAAGAGCGCAAAAGTAAACTCACGGGACGTACACTTTTAGCTAGAATGCAATCTCAGCCATATTCAAGGAGCTCCAGCTAAACTCCGTCAAAAGCAAATATGGCATTCACAACCAAAAGATTGTAAGTCATGATGCAATAAATTTTAAAGTGTCGCAGTCCACCTCTTTCTCTATTTGTTGTGGAAGCTCTCTGTAGAGAGTTTTGGGAGATGAAAAGAATGGACCTTGGGCCTAATTCAACCCCAAAAGTTAGCTTATAAGGTGATGATTGCCCAAGCCATATAAGAAGACCAAGAACCTCAAATACCTTCGATGTGGGACAACTCAACACTCCCCCTCACGCCCAGATCTCTGGAGCGTGGACAACATAAATATGGACCCAACATCGGTAACAATAATTGTGATGAGTCTGACTCTGATACCATGTAAACATGGTGAATCGGAGTTGAATCGAATGTAGAAAGAAGCAAAGATAGAGAGAGAAAGAGAGAGAAAACCCTTCTCTGTATTTTGATTAAAATGAACCAAGAAAAAACTAAAAAATCTAGAAGCCTCTGACCCTATATAAAATGTGGGTCAGAGTGTACATTTCGGATTGGGCTAGTCTAACCCGAATTGAAACAGGCCTAAAATAAAATACATATTCTAGCCCAAAGTGTGCTATACACGCAATATATAACAATATACAATAATGATACACTGAATATACAACAGTTATGAATGTTTGTGTTTGGGCATGGAAGCTAAGTAATCCTTTAGCTCAACACCCCCCCTCAAGTTGGAGGGGAAAACCACCTTCAATTTGGACAGAAGATAATGATGAGCAGAGCCAGGCAGGGGCTTGGTGAGCACATCAGCCAGCTGGTGAGAAGTGGATACATGAGAAAGGGAAATCAAACCATCTGCAAGCTTGTTACGAACAAAATGACAGTCGACTTCAATGTGCTTGGTCCGCTCATGAAAAACTGGATTCTTAGCAATATGGATAACTGCCTGATTGTCACAGTAAAGAGACAAAGGAAAAGCAACAGATACACCAAGATCAGTGAGTAAACGAGAGAGCCAAGATAACTCAGCAACCACCTTACTGAGGGCTCTGTACTCTGCCTCAGCAGAGGACAGGGAGACCACTGGCTGCTTCTTGGACTTCCAACTGACTAAGCTGTCACCCAATAATACACAAAAGCCAGTGACAGATCTGCGAGTATCAGGGCAAGCAGCCTAGTCACTGTCTGAAAAGGCAGTCACAGTAAAATCAGGATTGTCAGAATAGAAGAGCCCCAAATCCATAGAACCTTTAAGATACCTTAGAACATGTAGAGCAGCAGGCATGTGAGGGATTCTGGGAGCTTTCAAAAACTGACTTAAATGTTGCACAACAAAACAGATGTCAGGTCGGGTATGAGTCAAGAAAAATAGCTTGCCAATCAAGCTCCTGTAATGGTCAGGAGAAGGAAAAAGATCACCAGAATCAGCATGCAATTTAGTATTGAGGTCCAAAGGACAGACTACAGGGGAAACAGCCATACAGTCAAACTGATGCAGCAAATCAGAAATAAATTTGTGCTAATTAAGAAGCATACTACCAGCAATGGAGGACACCTCAATACCCGGAAAATAGTGCAAAGATCCAAGGTCTTTGATTCTAAATTGGTCATCCAGGAAAGCCTTGAGGGCAGAAATTTCAGCAACATCATCCTCACTGATAATAATGTCATCTACATACACAGCCAGGACCACAAGACACCCAGGTTGACCCTTGACAAATAAAGAATAGTCATTCATAGAATGAACATAGAATCTGGAGTAGAGGGCCTGAGATAGCTTGGAATACCATTGTCTGGAAGCTTGTCTCAGGCCATAAAGGGACTTCTGTAATTTGCACACAAGAGGGGCAGAAGCAGAAGACCAGAAGGGGCAGAAACACACAAACCTGGAGGAAGGTTCATATAGACCTCCTCATCAAGGTCACCATGCAAGAAAGCATTATTAACATCAAGTTGGAAAAGATCCCAATGTTTCTTAACAGCCACATCAATCAGGCACTTAACAGTAGACAGCTTGACCACAGGAGAGAAGGTTTCAGTGAAGTCAATACCTTCAATTTGAGTATCTCCCCTAATGACAAGCCTAGCTTTGTATCTTTCAATGGTGGCATCAGCTTTATATTTAATCTTATAGACCCACTTGCATCCTATGGGCTTTTTGCCAGAAGGAAGTGGAACAATATCCCAAGTATGGTTGGCATCCAAAGCCTCAAACTCCTTGCTCATGGCATCCTGCCAAGCTGGGACTGATGCATCTTGAGAATAAAAGAGGGGTTCAGACTCCAAAGGAGAAGAAGAGGAGGAGGAACCAGAAAAGGAAGGCAAGTGACAAACATAATCATTTAGATAAGAGGGAGGATTATGTGGTCTCCCAGATCTTCTGTGTCCAGTAGGAACAATAGAAGAAGAAGGAGGGAAAGAATGAGGAGGAACAGCAGGAAGAGGAACAGAAGGAGAGGAAAGGGAGGAAGGTAGTGATGAAGAAGCAGGACTGGAAGCAGAAGGGGAAGAAGCAGGAGGGGAAGAACAAGGGAAAGTAGGCAGGGCAAAATCAGAACATGGAACATCAGAGGAAGGAACAGGAGGAGGAGGAAAAAGAGAAGCAGCAGGAGGAACAGAAGAAGCAGATTCAAAAGGAAAACAGGTTTCATGAAAGACAACATCTCTGGACACAAAATATTCTTAGTAGTTAGGTCGTACAGCATGTAGCCCTTTTTGGCAAAGGGATATCCCAGAAAAACGCAAGATAGAGCTCTAGGTTTAAATTTATCTCTTTGTGGAATGGGTACAGTGGCATAGGCAAGACAGCCAAAAGCCCTTAAATGAGAATAAGTAGGGGCTTGGACATGCGATATTTCATAAGGAGATTTATTATGAAGAAGTTTGGAGGGAATCCTATTAAGCAAATAGGTGGCAGTCAATAGGCAGTCCCCCCAAAAATCAATAGGTAATTTTGATTGAAAAAGTAAAGCTCTACATGCTTCAAGGAGGGTTCTATGTTTTCTTTCTACAACACCATTTTGTTGAGGAGTATGGGGACAGGTAGTTTGATGAATGATGCCTTGTTGATTAAAGAAAGAAACACCAGCAAGACTAGACCCCACTTCCAAAGCATTATCACTTCTCATAGTTTGTACAGTGGCATTAAATTGGGTTTTGACCATACACAGAAAGGACTTGAGAAGGCTGAAAGCATTACTTTTAGACCCCAGTAAATGTGTCCAGGTTGCTCTAGAGAAATCATCAACTATGGTAAGGAAATATTTACAACCAGAAGAGGTAGGTGTGTGATAAGGGCCCCAAGTGTCTACATGAATAAGCTGGAAAGGTCTACGGGTACTGATGGAACTGTCAGGAAAAGGGAGTCTAGTTTGCCTAGCCATGGGACAAACATAATAGGGAAAAGGCTGTTTAGAAGCAAAAGGAAAAGATAAAGCAGAAATGTGTTTCATGTGTGCAAAAGGAATGTGAGCCAGTCTTAAATGCCAAATGTAGTTCATGTCATTATCATCAATTTTATTATGACAAATGGAACTGTTTACATTGGAATGTAAAGCAACAAGATTTAGATCAGAAGAGCAATCAAGAGTACAAGAATCTTTATTAGAGCATACAAAAGTGGAAGAAGAACAATTAACAAAAGAAGATGAAGAGGGCACCCAAGCAAATTTGTACAGACCAGCCTCCTCTTTACTAAGAACCAGAGGCATCTTCAGAGAAGGGGCCTGTAACATGTGAAGGAAACAAGAAGTTGCAGTAAATAGAACAATACAATGCAACTGTTTCACTAGCTTGTGGACATAAATTAAATTGTGTTTGAAAGATGGAACAAACAATACATTATGAAGAGTAATGGAGGGAGTTAAAGCAAAAGAGCCAATTGAAGTTACTTTTACTTTGTATCCATTAGGAAGAGTGACAAGATAAGGTACAAGCAAAGGTGTGATATTGAAGAGTAAGTGTTTATTAGATGTCATGTGATCAGAAGCTCCAGAATCTATTATCCAGGAGACAGAAGCAATATGAGTAAGTAGACAGAGTTTGGAATTAGAAACAGGACTCTCAGTAAGAATAGTACCAGCAAAGTTGGTAGCACACATAGTAGGAGGGGTCTGAGCAGGAGAAGTCTGAGCAGTGGAGTCACCCAAATTGGACTGTTGGAGCAGATTCATCAATTGATCATAATGGTGTCTGCTCAATCCAGGAATAACAGAACTATGTCCATCTACATGTTGGACAGGTGAATAACCCTCAGTATGATTTCCAGAAGCAGGAGAATTATGGCCATCAGAAGAAGGAGAAGATGTGAAATCAACACCAGTGGTGACATGGGCAACAGTATGTCTCTTCCCTTTGTTAAACCTGATGCTTTGAGGAAATCCATGAAGTTTGTAACACTTATCAATTAAGTGCCCAGACTTCTTGCAATATCTACAGAAGAGGGGTCCTCTGGACTGATCAAAAGCAACTCTCTGGGCATACTATCTGAGAGGAGGAGAATTGGGCAAGGCAGCTTGACTGAAAGAAGGTGTTGAAGGTTTATGTGTATTGACACTGAAGGACATAGAGTCAGGATTGAACTGGGAGACAGACTGAACTTGTCTCTGTTTTTCATCATTGAGGAGAATGTTATAGACACTGTCAAGACTAGGAGGAGGTTGCATCATTAACAAGTTGCTCCTCACCCCCATATATGTTTCATTAAGACCCATGAGGAATTGAAACACCTTATTCTCCTCATCCTCCTTTATAATGACAGGTTTAGCAGCACGGATACATTTCTGTCCATGATTTGGGCACATTGTCCCTAACTCATCCCATAACCCTTTGAGTTTGTTGAAATAAGAGGCTATATCTAGAGGTCCTTCAGAAGAATGAGAAAGTTCTCGATTAAGTTCAAAAATTTTGGTCCTATTGTTTGTGCCATATCTGGCTTTGAGTTGTGCCCATATACTCTGCGGAGTCTCAGAGTATTGAACAGTCTCAGCAATTTGAGGAGACAGAGAGGCAGTCAACCAGGAGATGACCATATAATTGCATCTATCCCATAATCTCTGTTCAGCCAGGTTAGTGTTTGGTCTAGGACAAGTTCCATCAACAAAACCAATTTTGTTCTTAGCAGATAAGGCGACTATCATCTTTCTCTTCCAACCCCCATAGCCACTACCCGAGAAAGGGATAGGAACAAGGGAAACACCGGGGACATCAGAAGAGTAAACAAATAGAGGATTTGTAGGGTCAATAGGTGAGAGATTAACAGGGTTCATATTTGCCATCAGAGACAGGATAATAGGGATGAGAGGAGAGTGATACAATAACTATGAGCTACATAATACAGCAAGTATACCAGCAACAAAAACACATGCAAGCTCTAATCTAGTGGGAGAATAGGGTTACCAGACTTCTACGCAACCGGAGAAGACACGACCTTCAAAAAAATTGCAGAGAAACCCTAGCTTGTAGAGAAGCCGGTGGAATCAGGCACAAGAGGTGTCAGAAAATCACCTTAACACCACGTTGAAAGAATCAACAACAACCATCTCGATTTCACCAACATATAAAAAAATCCGTAATCTTCACCAACGACTTGAAAAATCCAAAATTTACCACTGATAATATGATAAACTCAAATCGAAAGAACCAAGAAAGTAGAAAATATATCCGAGAGGAAGAACCAAGCCACTATCGTCGACAAGGACGTGACTTCCTGATAAGAATGGACATTGGGCCTAACTCAACCCCAAAAGCTAGCTTATGAGGTGAGGATTGTCCACGCTATATAAGGAGACCAAGGACCTCAAATCCCTCCAATGTGGGACAACTCAACACCCCCCTCATGCCCAGATCTCTGGAGCGTGGACAATATAAATGGGTGCCCAACATGGGTAACAACAATTGGGATGGGCCTGGCTCTGATACCATGATAAGAATGGACATTGGGCCTAACTCAACCCTAAAACTGAGTCCCAAGAGAGTCAATCACACGGTTCAAGAAAGCAGAATCATTACCAATAAATATGAGATCATCAACATATACTAAAAAATAGGCCGTAATACCAGAATGCTGAAAGACAAAGAGCGAAGTGTCAGAGGTAGTATTGACGAAACCCATGGTCAGAAGACATTGGCGGAGCGCACTGTACCATGCCCGGGGTGCCTGTTTGAGACATAAATAGCTTTCTGTAACTTATAGACATAAGATGGATAGGCTTTGTCAACAAAACCCGGTGGTTGTGCCATATAGACATCCTCTGTAAACCTCCTGTGGAGAAAGACATTGTTCACATCCATTTGACGAAGACGCCAGCCCTTGGATACAGCTATACTGAGAACCAAATGCACAGTTGCCGGCTTAACAACCGGACTGAAAGTCTCCTAGAAGTCTACACCTGGATGCTGATGAAAGCCCTTTGCGACAAGCCGGGCTTTGAACTTATCCATAGTGCCGTCAGGCTTTCGTTTGATACGATAAACCCACTTGCAACCCACAACATTCTGCGAAGAATCAGGCGGAACAAGATCCCAGGTGCCATTCTGTAGCAGAGCATCAAACTCTGATGACATAGCAGCGGGCCAGCGCTCATCAGACATAGCACTAGACAAAGTCTGAGGTTCAGTAACAGCTGGAGAGGTGACAACAGACATACCAAACTTCTTGTTGGGCGTAAAGATGTTATTTTTGCTGCGAGTTTGCATATGATGACCACCCTGAGAGGATGTAGGTGGCGGCATAATGGGTGTAGCGGCGGCAGGGGCCGCTGGCGGTGCCGGAAGGGGTGCTGGTGGCGCGGGCGTTGGCGCCGGCACTGCGTCCGGTGAATGATCGCTAGTGGGAGCGGCGGCAGGTACTGGTGGCGGCAGCGGAAGGACTTCTAGGGAGACCAGAATGGGTACAGGGGGACACACGGGGTTAGACAATTTGGAGAACGGGAAGACATCTTCATGGAAGGTGACATGACGCGAGACGAAGATTTTAGACGTTGAGGGATCAAAGCAGAGATAGGCGCTTTGAGTAGTAGAGTAGCTGAAGAGGACACAGGCACGAGATCAGGGTTCCATTTTATGTGAGGTGTAGGGCCGAAGCCAAGGGAAGCATTGACAGTCGAAGACACGTAGTTTGGCAAGGTTGGGGCGCTTATGGAAGAGAGACTCAAAGGAGGAGAGCATCGAGATATTTGTCTTGGGAAGACGATTAATGAGATAGACTACTGTAGCAAAGGCATAAGGCCAGTAAATGAGAGGTACAGAGGCATGACGAAGGAGAGTGAGACCAGTATCGACAATATGACGGTGACGGCGTTCAGCATAGCCATTGTGCTGAGGAGTATGAGGAGGTGAAGTGAGATGTGAGATGCCATTGGAGGCAAGAAAAGAGCGTAAAGCGAGGAATTCACCCCCATTGTCAGTATACAGAGTAATGATTTTAGCAGAGAAATAGTTTTCTACAATGGATTTAAAAATGGGGAAGGTTTGTAAGACATCAGATTTACGGCGTAAAGGAAAAAACCAAACATACTTAGAAAAATGATCAACAAAGATGACATAATATTTAAATCCTTCATTAGAAATAATCGGAGAGATCCATACATCGGAGAAAATAAGCTCCAGGGGAGCAGTAGAAGATAAACTTGACTCAGAAAAAGGTAACTTATGACACTTATGAAGCTTGCAAGAGACACAAGCAAGATCAGACACATTACTGGATGCTATACTGCTAGAAGACACTAAATGACGCAGGATTTTAGTTGACGGGTGACCAAACCGATAATGCCACAATGACGCAGAGAGCTTTTGCGCTGTGAGGGCGAACGGGAGACTAGGAGCCGTCGGCCAGTAGTAGGAGTTGCCCCTAAGCGGGCCGCGAACGAGCGTTGCCCACGTGCGACAATCCTTCACCTTGAAAATCCGTATCAGAAGAATAACAGTAACATTATTGTGACGACATAATTGGGCAACAGAGATCAAATTTTTACGCATATGTGGAACACAGAGAGCCACATGTAATAAAAGAGAGGAATGACTGTTAAGTTGTCCAGTATGTGTAATTGTCAAACCTTCACCGTTACCAGTAACCACATTGTCGAAACCAGTGTAAGGACTGTGAAGAGACATGTTGGCAAGATCAGAGGTTATGTGATGGGAGGCACCAGAGTCCAGGATCCAATCGGATGCAGAGGGAATTGTCGGAGAGTGATGGGCTGTGTGAGCAGGCGGATAAGGCGGGGAAGCATAAGCTGGCCGCGACAGTGGTCTACCGTTAGGGGGCTGATTGGCGCCGGAGATGGGGCAGGAGGGGCAGCAGCGCGCGGAGTGACCAAATTCACTGCAGAGCTGGCACTTCCCATTGTACCCGCGAGATTGGCCATTGCTGGAGTAACCACCGCAACCGGAGGCTGAACCGCGGATGCTACGACCGCGCCCGCGGCTACCGAAGCGGTTACGGCCTGGTTGCTGTCCAGCAACGAAGGCAGCCGACGAAGCCAAATCAGATGCGGCGGAGGTGGCTGGTACACGAGCAGTAATCTGAGCCTCCATGCTTAACAGCTTGTCATGTAATTCAGCAAAAGAGATGGGAGATTCGCGGGCTTGGATGGCATGAGAGAGTTCCATATACGGATCATCAAGACCATTTAGAACCTTAATGACAAGATCCTCAGAATCAACAGTAACACCCAGGAGAGATAATTCATCCACAATCACGCGAATACCGTGCATAAAATCAGTAACGAATTTAGAACCTTTTACCAGGTTATGGAGTTGCTGTTTGAGAGCCATGATACGACTACGAGAGGCAGTGCCGTATGTGCGCGCGGGGATGTCCCAGGCCTCTTTAGAGGTTTCCGCAGCGGCAATAAAGGAGATGATCGTCGGTGTGATCGACAACATGATGGCACTGAGAATAAGATTGTCCTGGCGAATCCAGTAAGGATATGCTGGATTGGGGGAAGTCATGTCCTTGTCAACGATAGTGGCTGGTGGGCACAGCTTCGATCCGTCCAAGAAGCCGGACCCGTAAGAAGGGTTCGAAATTGGAATTTCCACGCCAGGTAATTAGTGGAATCCAATTTGAGTGGGATTTGAGCCGATGCATTGATGGAAATCGGCTGGAGAAGCTCGGTTGACGTCGTAGCGGCCATGACGCGCGAGGCAAAGGATAGGAGGCGCTGAACAACGTCGAGAAAGAGAGGGCTGCTGATTAGTGCAGCGGCGGCGGCGGCGGCGATGGGCTGCCGATAAGAGCAGCGGCGGCGGCAGCGGCGCGTGTAGGGTAGAATTAGGGTTTGTTTGGCGATAAGCCACTGGCGTCTGATACCATGTAGAGAGTTTTGGGAGAAGTAATTTTCTCGTATTGCTCACATATATATAGAGTACAGAGAGGTATCAAATTCTACCAACTATAGAACTGTACAATAATGAAAGAATATTCTACCAATAATAAAAAGATACACAAAAGATATTCACAATATATCCTAATACTCTCGTATAAGCAAGATCAAGTACAACACTGACAGATTCAGAATATGACATGGAAATGAAATACAAAACTTGTATCATAGGTATGTTGAATGCAGAGGTCTTCCCATTACTAGTTTCAACACAACCCAAGAGATCTCTTCCACTAAGAGCAACTGGCATGGATTGAGCCTGAATAGAAGTCGGTGCAATGCAGCCATGCTTTTCAATATCTTTCATGATGCTTGGATGCAAGCACTGCAGGGAGAACAAATAAGCAGGATCCAAATAACTTAATTATGCCCTTAAATTAAAAAATAAATATAGGGATTTATCAATGATGAATTTATATTCAACTAAACATATCAGGAAATGATTCAGTCGTCTTTCAAGTGCAGTGAACCCTACATAGGTCAGGTTTCATTTGGAACTGTGATAACGAGAAACACGCTTAAAGTGAGCTAGGAATATGAACTTATCTAATGATCGGAGATCATTTTATGAACTTTATCTCCTTTAATTGTATCCAAAATATTACTTGAAGAAAGATAGTACCAAAATATAAACATGAGGACAACTCAAGGGGAAAAGGACCAAATATCACATATGTCAAATATTATAACTTTTCATAATAGAAATGTCCACTTCACATAATTTGGCTGACATTGGAATAGAGTTCCTAAGCAATGTTTATGCTGGCGCATGATGACTTCATAATAAATACGCAGCAACATCGCACTACTGCTTTTCAGGTCGCCCCTCCTCATCCAAAATAAATACGCTATCTTTCTCAAACCACCAACCTGCATGGTGAGACTTGGTATTACTCTTCTGAAGAGATGAATCTCTATTGACAGCTCTAGAATCAGTGTTGTTATCAAGTATTAGAAACAGTTACAGAGATATCATAAATTAAAGCAGTAAGTGTTATCGTTTGTCCGTGTTCAAAGCAACGAGAAACTGGAAACCAGTAAGAAGAAGAGACACAAACAGAACGTATGTAACGTTAAAAAAAAAAAAATTCACAGAAATGAAGAAATCCGAGACCACAGAATTCACTGTGTGTCCTTAAGGAATTTAACCCCCTCACTGTACCCGAGGTTGTGGATTATTTCCTCCCAGGATATAACGGATATACCTGTCGTAGGAGTGGCGGTACCTCAAACGCCTACGACTTTGACGAACTCAAATTCGGGAACACACTATGACTCGATAGGTTTCAGTTTGCAGAAAAGAATGCAGTATTTTTAATGCCTCCAGTATCCGAAAATGAGGCATTGCCTCAGTATATATAGCCTCGAATTGTGACTGTTCGGAAAGGCTTGGTGCCTGTTCGGGAAAGGCCATGCCTTTTCCTGAAAAATAAGAACGTTGGGAAGTTTACAGTTAACAAATTAATATTTTTTCCCGCGGGAATTAAAATTAATTTCAGAAAATGAAGATTGAATTTTAAATAAATTTGGTCCAAAAAGATTATCAATCAATCAGATCATTTGACCAAATCCAAATCCAAATCCAAAGCCAAAGCCAAAGCCGAAGCCGAGCCGAGCGACGACGACGGCGCGAGGGGAGTCCCTCTTCTTAACCCTTTAAGAGCTAGAAGAAGTGCTTTCTAATATAAGCACATAACTTTCCCTTTCTACCACCAATGTGGTACAAAGCTCCTTTTCAAAGGAACTTTGCTTTGAAACTTCATTTTCCTTCTATTGTCTTCTTCCCTCCATTTCTCATTCACACCAACTTAGCTAGCTTTAATCATTAACTAGCTTTAACAATCCCCCACATGAATGGGGAATGGCTATATGATGAAAAACATGCATGAAAAAAAAAACTGTGTGATTCGTAAGCAAGGATTAATTGCATCTGGATAAGTAGATTTCTCTTTGAACTTTCCGTAGTGAGCATATGTCGGATATACTCGGTCAATCGGTAGATTTGATATCTTTGAACCGTCGAGCTTTGGTGTATACCTAGACAACCACATGTCACACAATTAACCCTTTAACCGTTTTTGGTTCTCATTGTTTTGTTCGTTTCAGCCATGAACACTTCCTGGTTCATAAGTGCGTAGAGAGCTGGCCTTACAGAGTTCTCCTTGAAGCGGCTTACACTTCACACTTACATAGGTGATTCCTAAATGTGTCATCCCGTAGATACACTATTTGATATACCCCGTATCAAACTTAGAAACCATTAAAAAAAAACCTTAATGCTTTATCCTGGTACTGAACATTGTCTCATCACGAGAATGGACCAAAAAGTTATTGTGACAATGTTGAACCGTCATCAATGACTTTGTTTGATCTCTTTGAACCTAGATCTTGGGATCTCATGTCTTCTAGGTAGAGTTACCGCCACGATGACTTGTCCTCGGCCATAGTCCCATTCTCCTCGATGATCTTTCAACCACTTCTCTAGTTAGGCCTTTAGTTAGTGGATCCGACACATTATCTCTTGACTTAACATAGTCAATTGTGATAATTCCACTAGAGAGTAGTTGTCTAACGGTATTATGTCTTCGTCGTATGTGACGAGACTTTCCGTTGTACATAACGCTCCCGGCTCTTCCTATTGCCGCTTGGCTATCGCAATGTATGCATATAGGAGCCAACGGTTTGGGCCAAAATGGAATATCTTCTAAGAAATTCCGGAGCCATTCAGCTTCTTCACCGGCTTTGTCTAGAGCTATGAACTCAGATTCCATTGTAGAGCGGGCGATACATGTCTGTTTGGATGACTTCCAAGACACTGCTCCTCCACCTATAGTAAAAACGTATCCACTTGTGGATTTAGTTTCAGTTGAACCGGTGATCCAATTTGCATCACTGTATCCTTCAATAACTGCAGGATACCTGTTATAATGCAAAACAAAGTTTTGAGTATGTTTCAAATATCCCAAAACTCGTTTCATTGCCAGCCAATGATTTTGGTCGGGATTACTCGTGTAGCGACTTAGTTTACTTATAGCACACGCAATATCAGGTCGCGTACAGTTCATAATATACATCAAACTTCCCAACACTCTGGCATAATCCAATTGAGAATGACTTTCACCTTTATTCTTTGCAAGAGCAAGGTTCATATCAATTGGCGTCTTTGCAACTTTAAAGTCCAAATACTTGAACTTTTCAAGTACTTTTTCAATATAATGAGATTGAGACAATGCTAGACCTTGAGGAGTCTTATGGATTTTAATTCCCAGAATTAAATCGGCAACTCCTAAGTCTTTCATATCAAACTTACTAGCAAGCATGCGCTTAGTAGCATTTATGTTAGCAATGTTGTTACTCATTATTAACATATCATCCACGTATAAACAAACAATGACGACGTGGTTCGGAGTGTTCTTAATGTAGACACATTTATCACATTCATTTATCTTGAATCCATTTGACAGCATCGTATGGTCAAATTTTGCATGCCACTGTTTTGGTGCTTGTTTTAGTCCATAAAGAGACTTAACAAGTCTACATACCTTCTTCTCTTTCCCTGGAACTACAAACCCTTCGGGTTGTTCCATGTAAATTTCTTCCTCCAACTCTCCATTTAAGAAGGCTGTTTTCACATCCATTTGATGGATTTCAAGACCGTATACGGCGGCTAATGCTACTAACACCCGAATAGATGTAATCCTCGTTACCGGCGAGTATGTATCAAAGTAATCAAGACCTTCTCGTTGTCTAAACCCTTTAACAACTAGTCTTGCCTTATATTTTTCAATAGTGCCATCAGCTTTCATTTTCCGCTTGAAAATCCATTTGGAACCTAAAGGTTTATTCCCTGGAGGAAGATCAACCAATTCCCAAGTATGGTTGTTCAATATGGATTCTATCTCACTATTGATTGCCTCTTTCCAAAATTGAGCTTCCGATGAAGACGTAGCTTCGTTGAACGTTCGAGGCTCATTTTCCAACAAAAATGTTAAAAATTCTGGTCCAAAGGAAGTAGTCGTCCTTTGACGTTTGCTACGTCTTGGATTTTCCTCATCAGGAATGTTTTCCTTTATTTCTTCCCGAGGTCGTTTAGATTCTTTGCTAGACGACGCACATTCCTTTTTATACGGATATATGGTTTCAAAGAAGTCAGCATTATCTGATTCAATTACCGTATTCACCTGAATGTCGGGATTTTCTGATTTGTGAACCAGAAATCTATATGCCTTACTATTTGTGGCATATCCTAAGAAAACACAATCAACGGTTTTAGGTCCTATTTTTACCCTTTTGGGTTTAGGAACTTGCACCTTGGCCAAACACCCCCACACTTTGAAGTATTCCAAATTGGGCTTCCTTCCTTTCCACTTTTCGTATGGAATAGATTTTGTTTTGCTATGGGGCACTCGATTGAGTATTCGGCTAGCTGTTAGAATGGCTTCCCCCCACAAGTTCTGGGGTAAACCAGAACTTATTAACAGGGCATTCATCATTTCTTTCAGTGTTCTATTTTTTCTTTCCGCAATTCCGTTTGATTGTGGCGAGTAAGGAGCAGTTGTTTGATGAATAATGCCATATTCCAAACATATTTGTTCAAAAGGAGATTCATATTCACCGCCCCTATCACTCCTTATCATTTTAATCTTTTTGTTAAGTTGAGTCTCAACTTCAGTTTTGTATTGCCTGAACGCTTCAATTGCTTCATCTTTACTATTAAGTAAATAAACGTAGCAATACCGCGTACTATCGTCAATAAAAGTTATGAAATACTTCTTTCCACCGCGAGATGGAATTGACTTCATGTCACAAATATCTGTATGGATTAAGTCTAAAGGACTTGAATTCCTTTCAACTGACTTATAAGGATGTTTAGCATACTTAGATTCAACACAGATTTGACATTTTGATTGATTGCATTCAAACTTAGGCAATACTTCCAAACTAATCATTTTTCGCAAGGTTCTATAATTGACATGTCCTAAACGTGAATGCCATAAATCATTTGACTCAAGCAAGTAAGACGAAGCAGAAACTTTATTATTATTAGCAACAACCATTACATTCAGTTTGAAAAGGCCCTCTGTGAGGTAGCCTTTTCCTATGTACATTTCGTTCTTACTTATTACAACCTTGTCAGAAACATAAACACATTTAAAACCGTTCTTCACTAGAAGTCCAGTAGATACAAGATTTTTCCTAATTTCAGGAACATGACAGACGTTGTTGAGAGTCACCACCTTGCCAGAGAGGTCATCTTCAGCAGTATCTTTCCATAACCTTCAATCTTGGCCGTTGCAGAATTTCCCATATATATTGTTTCGTCGGGCCCGGCGGGAGCATATGAAGCAAAGGCTTCTCTAACAGCACAAATGTGGCGAGTGGCGCCAGAGTCAATCCACCACTCTTTCGGACTTCCCACTAGGTTGCACTCGGACAACATAGCGCACAAGTCATCAACCTCCTCGTTTGTTTCAACCATATTAGCCTGACCCTTCTTCTTTTCCTTTTTCGGAGCACGACAGTCTGCAGCTTTGTGTCCGATTTTTCCACAATTATGGCAGTTTCCCTTGAATTTCTTCTTGTTGGGATAGTTCCTTGGTCCCGATGCCTTTTTCCTCTTTTTCATATTAGTTGGGGCAGTTTCAACTATGTGTGCTCCCCCTATGGTTGATCTCCCATTTGCCTTTTTCTCCGCTGCCTTGTTATCTTCCTCGATTCTCAACCGAACGATGAGATCTTCCAATGTCATCTCCTTTAGCTTATGTTTCAAGTAATTTTTGAAGTCCTTCCATGAAGGAGGCAACTTCTCTATCACTGCCGCAACTTGAAACGCCCCACTAATCACCAAACCTACAACAAACAACATGTAAGTGACGGGGCACTGAATACTTTTGACAAAGGCATTAATTAAATTTATACCTTCAGCGAGGAGATCATGGATGATAACCTGCAACTCTTGAACTTGAGTGACAACAGACTTGCCATCTACCATTTTGTAGTCCAAAAACTTGGCAGCGATAAACTTCTTTAAGCCAGCATCTTCTGTTTTATATTTCTTTTCCAACGCATCCCATAGTTCTTTTGATGTTCCCACATTACTATAGACGTTGTAAAGATCATCCTCCAGTCCGCTAAGAATGTAATTCTTGCACAAAAAATCTGAGTGCTTCCACGCCTCAATTACAACAAATCGTTCATTTTCAGGTGTTGATTCTGGCGGAACCGGAATATCCTCCTTAATAAACTTTTGAAGGCTTAAAGTAGTTAGATAGAAGAACATCTTTTGTTACCATCGTTTGAAATCAATCCCGGTGAATTTTCCGGGCTTCTCTGCCGGAGCCGGTGCTGGTGCAGTACGACTGGAGGACGCAGCATTGCTCGTAGAACCAACCACGGGGGCTGGTGTGGCAGTAACAGTAGCAGTAGCATTCAAATTTGGAGTTTGGTCTCCCATTTCTGTCGTAGGAAATAACAGAACACTTTAATAATCGGTGAAGATTTTATTTCTTCAAACCGAATCAAATTTACACAAACAGAATTAAAACAAACTTCAAATAGAATGTAATATACTGTATAGGAAATAACAGAACACTTTAATAATCGGTGAAGATTTTATTTCTTCAAACCGAATCAAATTTACACAAACAGAATTAAAACAAACTTCAAATAGAATGTAATATACTGTATGTAGTATACTTGATGAAGTTTTTATATCTTCAAATCAAGTACCCAAATGAGTAGAAAGTTCTGAAAACTTTAATCTCAACCGGAGTAGAAAATCCGAAGATTTAGTCTCCAAACAACATACAAGTTCGTTACATGCAAACAACAAAATTACAAGTTTCTTTTATTTTCTGGACAGTCACAATTTTATGTTAGGAAAAACTGTATGTATCGTTCTGTAACGTTTTAATCAACAGCAGATGAACACGGAAATAATAAAATTAAAGTTCCTTAAGCTTGTTATCGTTTGTCCGTGTTCAAAGCAACGAGAAACTGGAAACCAGTAAGAAGAAGAGACACAAACAGAACGTATGTAACGTTAAAAAAAAAAAAAATTCACAGAAATGAAGAAATCCGAGACCACAGAATTCACTGTGTGTCCTTAAGGAATTTAACCCCCTCACTGTACCCGAGGTTGTGGATTATTTCCTCCCAGGATATAACGGATATACCTGTCGTAGGAGTGGCGGTACCTCAAACGCCTACGACTTTGACGAACTCAAATTCGGGAACACACTATGACTCGATAGGTTTCAGTTTGCAGAAAAGAATGCAGAATTTTTAATGCCTCCAGTATCCGAAAATGAGGAATTGCCTCAGTATATATAGCCTCGAATTGTGACTGTTCGGAAAGGCTTGGTGCCTGTTCGGGAAAGGCCATGCCTTTTCCTGAAAAATAAGAACGTTGGGAAGTTTACAGTTAACAAATTAATATTTTTTCCCGCGGGAATTAAAATTAATTTCAGAAAATGAAGATTGAATTTTAAATAAATTTGGTCCAAAAAGATTATCAATCAATCAGATCATTTGACCAAATCCAAATCCAAAGCCAAAGCCAAAGCCGAAGCCGAGCCGAGCGACGACGACGGCGCGAGGGGAGTCCCTCTTCTTAACCCTTTAAGAGCTAGAAGAAGTGCTTTCTAATATAAGCACATAACTTTCCCTTTCTACCACCAATGTGGTACAAAGCTCCTTTTCAAAGGAACTTTGCTTTGAAACTTCATTTTCCTTCTATTGTCTTCTTCCCTCCATTTCTCATTCACACCAACTTAGCTAGCTTTAATCATTAACTAGCTTTAACAGTAAGGGCATACAAAAGAAGAACCATTCTGAGTTATATAGGATTAGGTACAGATTTGTTCAGATTCAATACTTCATATCCAATTCGAAACCCAGTAGTAGCTAAATTTGCATCCAAAAGCCGCATGCAACTACATTTGAATCCAGCAGCATTTGCGATACTGTGAATCGAGAATGTTGGAATGAATCCAAATATTACACTTTAGCCTTCATATCGAATTACTTAGAATAACAACATAAGCGGAAGCATACCTGAATCCATAAGTGGAAATCTTTAGTCCTTCTTGAAGATTGTCCAAGGTGTGCCTTTGAGAAGCTCCTTCATCCTTCCTTTAAGATTGTCTTGAAGTTTTTTGCTTTCACAAGAATATATCCAAGACCAAAAATTGAGGATTGGTTTTCCACTTGATATGCAAGACCAAAATACTCTCTAGTTTCAATGGGAGGAAGAAGAGAATGTCTTGCATTCTTATGGAAACCATAACCCCTTCTTATAACATATAAGCTATGAAACTCAAAAGTCATAAGCATGTAACCAATGTTACATGTATGTAACCTTAGTTAGCCCATCATTAACTAAGTTTACCCTTTTGGGTATCTACACATTAGTCCTATACTTTATATGACAATATATTGGCCCCCTTAACAATGTCCATAAGACCACCAATTTAGGCCAAACCAAAAGATAGCACATAACATATAATTAATCCATATATTGTTCATATGTATGTAGATATAAGTCCATATATCTAACAATCTCCCACTTGGACGAGATACTCATACATATGTACAAACCTTAGCATTATATGTTACATTATAACCTTATGAGCTCAGAATTGCTATCATAATAAAATTGTCATGAACAATCCGGTCCATCAATCATACCAACATAGGATCTAAGAGCTCTTAGTTACTCTTGCGCAACTAGAACCAACATAGATCACGTATATCAATATAACCAACGACATGGATCAAGTATAGGTGTGTAGCATGAAAATAACATAAAGTTTGGTCTGAAATAGAATGTCTATTTCCAACTGGTTCTCTTTATTGAGATCAATCATAAACCTTAAGCGTACATAAAACTTTAAAACTGAATATCTGCAGATATAACCTTAAAACTGAATTACTGAATGTAATGGACAATACATAATTGTATAATACAAACTCCCACTATAATTCATAATCCTTAACTGATTTGACACCCATGCAAGCAATATGCTCATGAAATACTTTTGGTGTCAATCCCTTAGTGAGCGGATCCGCAATCATGGAGTTTGTACTTATGTGCTCTATGCACATTTGTCCATTCTGTACTCTTTCTTTAACAACCCGAAATTTGACGTCCATATGTTTTGCTTTCGTCAAACTACTGTTGTTGTTAGCATAAAGGACTGCTGATCTGTTGTCGCATAATAGCCTAAGTGGCTTTTTAATGCTGTCAACTATGCGCAGTCCACTAACAAAATTCCGCAGCCATAATGCCTCATTGGATGCTTCATAACATGCCATGAATTCCACTTCCATAGTGGAAGTGGCCGTAAGAGTTTGCTTGATGCTTCTCCAAGAGATAGCACCGCTAGCAAGCATGTAAATATAGCCTGATGTAGACTTCAGAATATCCTGACATCCAGCAAAATCGGAGTCGGTATACCCGATGATCTCAAGCTGGTCCGATCTCCGTAGTTTCAAAATTATTATTTGGGCACTGTTTTAGACTAAACTTGTCTCCCTTAGCAACAGGGGTGTTGCCTGGTTTACAATCCTGCATGCTAAATCTTTTAAGAACCTTATCGATATAGCCCTTTTGTGACAGACCGAGAACACCTTTGGAGCGATCTCGTTGTATCTGAATTCCTAATACAAAAGAGGCATCACCAAGATCTTTCATTTCAAATTTCTTTGAAAGAAATTTCTTAGTTTTATGCAATAATGCTATATCATTACAGGCAAGCAGTATGTCATCGACATATAAAACCAGAAAAATATACTTACTCCCACTAAACTTATGGTGTATACAGTCATCAGCAATATTCGGTTCAAAATCAAAAGATGTAATGACTGCATGGAACTTATAATACCATTGACGGGAAGCCTGCTTGAGCCCATAGATGGATTTCTTTAATTGCAAACCCTTTTCTTTGATTCTTCCGAAACAAAGTTTTCAGGTTGCACCATATAAATTGTTTCCTCAATGTCACCATTGAGAAATGCTGTCTTAACATCCATCTGATGAAGTTCAAGATCAAAATGTGCTACTAGTGCCATTATAGTCCTGAAAGAGTCTTTCGATGAAACTGGAGAGAAAGTCTCTTTATAATCAATGCATTCCTTTTGAGTGTAGCCTTTTGTGACAAGACGAGCTTTATACTTAATGACATTGCCCCCTGAATCCCTCTTGGTTTTAAATATCCATTTACAACCAATCGGTTTAATACCTTCGGGCAATGTAACAAGCTCCCAAACAGCGTTATCGCTCATAGACTTCATCTCATCATTCATGGCATCAATCCACTTTTGAGAGTTAGAACCCTTAATGACTTGACGGAAGTTGATTGGATCATCTTCCTCAAGTCCAATATCACTTTCTTGTTCTTGGAGAAATACAACATTATCATCCGGAATTGCATTTCTCCTCTCTCTAGTGGATCTCCTTAATGGCACTTTAGTTTCTTGAGGTTGTTGAGTTTGATTTTCATTAGTAATATCAGGAACTTGATTGGGGAGATTTTTGAGATTGTCTTGAACTGGAGTTGTGTGATCCGTGTCAGGAATGAGAACACCCTGACCAAGATCAACAACTTGAGGGAAAGACACATGTTCTTCCTCAAAGACAAAATCTCTAATAACTTTATCTCCCCATCCCTCAAACTCAATATCCTCAAAAAACCTAGCATTACCCGTCTCAAAAATAGTTCTAGAAGTGGGATCATAAAACTTAAACCCCCTAGATCTTTTAGAGTATCCAACAAAATAGCTACTAACCGTTTTAGCATCCAGTTTCTTTTCGTTCGGCCTATAAGGCCTTGCCTCTGCTGGACAACCCCAAATGTGTAAGTGCTTAATACTGGGTTTATTCCCAATCCAAAGTTCATATGGGGTTTTGATTGTAGCTTTAGTTGGAACTCTATTAAGAATATAAGCTGCGGTTTTTAATGCTTCTCCCCAGAGTGAGTCTGGCAAAGTAGTACGACAAATCATACTTCTTACCATATCCTTAAGGGTCCGATTTCGTCTCTCAGCTACACCATTCATAGTAGGACTGCCTGGCATAGTATACTGAGGGACGATCCCACACTCATCTAGGAATTTAGCAAATGGCCCTGGACGTTGTTCACCTGAACCAGTATATCTACCATAGTATTCACCACCACGGTCAGATCTAACGGATTTAATCCTTTTGCTTAGTTGATTTTCAACTTCAGCCTTATATGATTTGAACACGTCTATGGATTGAGACTTTTCATGAATAAGATATAGGTACCCATAACGAGAGTAATCGTCTATGAATGTGATAAAGTATTATTGACCATTCCTACAAGGAGTAGGGAATGGTCCACAAATATCCGTATGTATCAATTCTAAGACATCCGAAGCTCTCTTAGCACCTAATATCGTCTTGTTTGTTTGTTTTCCCTTGATACACTCAACACAAATATCCGAATTTGAGGAATCAAGTGAATCAAGAATTCCATCTGACACGAGTTTCTGAAATCTTTAAATGGATATGTGACCCAAACGTTTGTGCCAGAGTGATAACGAATTCTCATTAGTTAATTTTCTTTTGGTACCACTTGAACTTGTATGCAAAGTTTCATTATGTGAGGTTATTATATCAACCAAATATAGGCTATCATATGTTGATAAAAGACCAGTACCGATAAGATTTGAATTTTGAAAGAGACTAACTTTATTGTCACCAAATGAACATGAATAACCGGATATGTCCAATTTGGGAACAGAAACTAAATTCCGTCTAAAAGACGGTACAACAAAAGTCTCATTCAAATCTAAATAAAAACCAGTCTTAAACAACAGCCTAAATTTGCCAATAGCCTCAACTTGCACCTTTTTGTCGTCACCCACATAGATGTATCTTTCACCATCATTTGGTTTTCGGCAGTTCAGGCAACCCCGCATAGATATACTTATGTGAGTAGTAGCAACCGAATCTACCCACCAAGTATCCTTAGGTACCGAAATTAAATTAACTTCAGAATAAACAAGAGAAAGAGATGTAGCTTTTTTCGCACGCCAAACGTGGTACTTGGTACAATCTTTCTTCATGTGCTTAGTCCCCTTACAGAAGAAGCAACCTGATTCTGTAGTTTCAACCTTAGGTTCCTTATTTTGCTTCTTCTGGGGCCTTGCAACCGCAACTTCCTTACCTTTCTTCTTCTTATTATCTTTAGAAGAGGATGCCATATGAGCACTTTCTGTCTTATCTTGCTTTATCCTTTCCTCCTCTTGCACACAATGCGAAATGAGCTCATTAAGAGTCCATTTCTCCTTCAGGCAGTTGTAACTAACCTTAAACTGATTAAAGTGTGCAGGAAGAGAGATCAAAACTAAGTACACAAGCAGTTCCTCAGGTAATTCCAGCTTGAGTGACTTTAGTTTCGAAGCAAGATGAGACATTTCCAAAATGTACTCCCTTATGTTTCCCTTGCCTTTATACCTCATGGAAACAAGTTTACTCAAAAGAGTACTTGTTTCCGCCTTTTCGTTTTGTGCAAAACGCTTTTCAAGGTTCTCAAGGAAAACTTTGGCATTATTTTCTTCATTCATAGTGCCCCTGAATGATTATGGAATTGCATGTTTCATGATCATTAGACTCATGCGATTTGAGCGTTCCCACTTCTCCATCTCCTTCTTTTCATCAGAAGAAGATGTATCCATAAGAGAAGCAGGTTGCTCAATCCGAAGTGCAAGGTCTAGATCCACGCAACCGAGAACGATCATAATGTTCTCTTTCCATTCCTTAAAGTTTGTGCCGTTAAGCACAGGGATGCTGTTTATATTTGTAGATATCGAAGCAGCTGAAGAATTCACTGAATATAGAACAAGGATAACTTAATACATGCTTACAATTACTTGAACTTTAACTTTAGTTTACAGATTCAAAATAGGCAAATCCCATTACAAGATACCTAGCACAACATTGATTTTAGTCTTTGGACAGAAAATCAACTTGTAAGTGGTACTCTTGGTGTCGTAATCAAATATTGACAATTAACTCCTGTCAAATATCAAGCCTTCCTTTGGGCCGACTTGATATTCACATGGAAAACCGAATAATTGTCACATATTTATCACCACAAGCATGTTCGAATTCCTGCCAAATAACAACCTTCCTTTGGGCCGGTGTTAAACGCATGGAATACTAACATCCACAGTCATCTTATATTTCAAGATTAATCAATCTACACAAAAGAGGTTACTTTGGCAACATAATGCTTCAATTGACTAATTTAAAATATTAGATGCTAAATCATATAGTTCTTTAAGCCATATATTGAATCTTGACTGAAAATTACATGTTTTGACATGTAAAATCTGAATATTAATTATTTTAATCTTAATTGGACAATACCAAAATTTGAAGCATGATGGACTAAAAAACAATTAATATTAAAACTGAATATTAATGTACAAAACATTAATAATTAAAAAACTGAATATTAATTGACATATTATTAATGTACAATTAAAAAATCTGAAAACTTAATACTTAAACGTTTCATTAATTATGAAAAACGTTTCTTACATTATGCCCTCATTAAACTGCCAGAAAATAAAACGTTTCTGTAGTTTATGGCCAGATAATCGATTATCTGAGCCTGATAATAGATTATCTGGGCCTTCTGGAATCTCAAAATTTGCTGAAAAACTAGGATAATCGATTATCCTTTTAGGATAATCGATTATCTTGGCTCTCTGGAATTTCCAATTTTGCTGAAAAATTCCAGATAATCGATTATTTTAAAAATAATCGATTATCCTCAGGTTCTGTTTCAAAAATTTTTTGATGAACAAAACAGAATAATCGATTATTTCATAAAAATAGTCGATTATTCTGTGCTATTGTTTTGCAAAATTTTGGTCAACCTTTCAAGATAGTCGATTATCTGGATAAGATAATCGATTATCTTACTATTCTGTCCAACGACTTAATATGGTTTTCAACAAGAAACTTAAACAAGAAATCATGTTGATCATCAACCAAAATTATGCAAATTTCAATATTTCAAATCATCTAGAGATAACAAGATATTGATACACCAAAGTTCATCAACAACATATCATTCATGAAATCATGCTATATCATGGTACTAGAATTTCATAATCAAAATTCCATTTTAACTTAATCATAAACTTTATATAACATGGATTTCATGAACTTCCAGATAATCCAAATATGAAGGAGGCTCTGATACCAATTGTTGGAATGAATCCAAATAAAACACTTTAGCCTTCATATCAAATTACTTGGAATAACAACATAAGCGGAAGCGTACCTGAATCCATAAGTGGAAATCTTTAGTCCTTCTTGAAGATTGTCCAAGGTGTGCCTTTGAGAAGCTCCTTGATCCTTCCTTTAAGATTGTCTTGAAGTTTTTTGCTTTCACAAGAATATATCCAAGACCAAAAATTGAGGATTGATTTTTCACTTGATATGCAAAACCAAAATGCTCTCTAGTTTCAATGGGAGGAAGAAGAGAATGTCTTGCATTCTTATAGGAACCATAACCCTCACTTATAACATATGGGTTATGAAACTCAAAAGTCATAAGCATGTAACCAAGGTTACATGTATGTAACCTTAGTTAGCCCATCATTAACTAAGGTTACCCTTTTGGGTATCTACACATTAGTCCTATACTTTATATGATAATATATTGGCCCCCTTAACAATGTCCATAAGACCACCAATTTAGGCCAAACCAAAAGATAGCATATAACATATAATTAATCCATATATTATTCATATATATGTAGATATAAGTCCATATATCTAACAAAGAATACCAAACACAAGCATGTGCAGATAAGCTAGGCTAAAGAAAAGCAAAAAAAGATGGACAAAGCTTACTTAGTAATTGTAGGGGCAGAGCACGTAATAGGTGAATCTATACGCATTTTGCAAGATTAACAATGTCTAGTAAACATTTAACTAAATGCCATAATTTATTTCATCCAGCAAAAAAATTGAAACTATAAGAAAGTCGTATATACTAAATAGACACAAAGGAAAAGATTACCCTTTGTAAGGGAGACCTTCTTTGCTTTCCTCAGGGCTGAATGTAGAATATCTATGGATGGAATTACCATCGATAATTTTTGCAATGCACCTATCTTTTCTACTTCGGGCGTCAAAATTTTCCTACAAGAAAATGACAAATCCTTTCCAATTTTCATGTAAACATAAAAGAAACAGTGCATCCTAGCAAAGTCTATATTCATGGTGTCTCCGTCCCAATTTATATGATAATATTTTCTTTTAGTCTATGCCAAAAAGAATGAAATTTTCCCATATAAGATGATTTATAGCTACATAAATATGTATAATTTATGTTAGAACATAAAATTTCAGAATTCTTTTTTTCTCTTGAGTTTTGTGCTCAATTAAACAACATCAAATATATTGAGACAAAGAGAGTCATAAATACCCAACTCTGAAAAATGATTCTTGTTTGGCTCAAAAGTTATATGTCTACTTTGTAAGCATGAAAACAATCAAAAATGGATAAAGGTAAATCGTAATAAAATATAATGAGATCTAGTGATGAGAGAAATAATATATTAAGTGTAGATCTAATAAGGCAAAGAGAAAATTAGAGCTTCAGAGAGAAAGAGTGTTCGTTAGAGATAGAGAGAGAAGTGAGAGAGTTGTATTCTTGATAATAATACTTAGTCCCCGTTACAATGTGAAGGTATCCTTTATATAGTAGGAGACCTTCCTCGAAATAATAAAAAGAAAAAAGTACAAAAGTAGATGACTTCTGCTTAATAAAGAAGCTAAGTCCTAAACGACATTGCTTTCACTCCTGTGCCCGGGCCGTACCCTCGCTATGGTTGGCGTCTACTTATCGGGTTGTGCCCATTAGCATAGGAACGTTCAGGGCCAAATTTGACCTTATACAGTTAGTCCCTCCGTTTGTTGGAGACGTGCTCGATGGGCGTCTTCAATGGACAGAATTGCAAGCTTCGCCTTTAAGGGAATTTGGCCGCGCCCTTGTGTATCTTTTCGAATGGTGAGAACATGCATGGCATAGTCAATCCGTTGACATATGACCTCTTTCCGGAATGACGTCACCGGTCACGTGCGTCATCATTACACTCGTTTCCAAGGTGATCCAGAACGTGACGTGACGTTTTGGTTTCCCGCGCGAGTTTTCGAATCATGCCTCTTCGATTTCCTCGTATTTTACCCCTATCAATAGAGGAGCGGTTCAATATGATTCATCTATTGAATCCCTGGAGAATATTGTTTCCTGAATTTTTTCTTTGTCTCTTTTCCGGCAACCGTTGTTTCGTTTGAAACCCACCATTTTAAGGGGTCATACCTCTCTTTACTAACACCTTTATCCATAAAACAAATCATGGCGAAGCGTCGTCAAAATAATAAAAAGGCCAAGGAAAATGCCCCTTCTAGGGTTCCCTTCCTCCGGTGGTAAAGAGGAAGAAGTGGAACAAGCTTTTGTTCCCTTAACGGTGGGCAATATACTTCAGAAGAATATGAGTGCTTGAAGTGATTTCATCATGAAGTGCACACTTCCTCCTTGAGAGCTCAGTGAATTACTTCAGCCCCACTAATCACGACCAACTATGCCTTAAGTCCGGTTTACAAGTCCGTAATCGAATCCCACACAGAACTAAGACTTAGCTACAGCTGTCACTATCACCAAAAAAGACAAGGTTGAACAATTCCTAACTTATAAATATTAAGATTCTTGTATTTAACGAACTAACTAACACATTAAAATAATAAATTAATAACTAAAAATACTAAGAGTTAGAGACAAGATTAAGGAGGTCTAGAGTTATGATTTCGCCAATTGTCGGAATCCTTCCCGCTATGTCTTCTATTATTTCGCCTAAGTATTTTCTACCGATCATGAGCACTCTTATTACCGTAAATCTCTCCCGAGTAATCATGACAATTTACCAGATGCACTCTCCCAAGCTACACTAGCTGGCTTTCAATACAACTCACTTCAGATCGCACCCAAGGCTTCGTTATCCCTATTCCCTCCTTTAAACCCGCAATTATAGATCCCTCTTATACTTTGCGAGTGGTGTTGTTCAACAATTACCTAAATATGCACTCTCTCCCGAGTTATGCATACTAAATAGGCACAACTAATTGAGAGCTCTTCAATTAAATACAAGAAGAACGTAGTTGAACAAATAGAGATTATACTACGACTCAATTATATAAAAACATAACAAGAATTTATCCTCCAAAAGGTTCCATCAAAACTCTAGATAACAAATTAGCTATTCATAATAGTATGTGAAAATACAATGCTAAAAGTCATAACCAACAATGAAAAATAAGAAGAGGAAGAAAAAACTTGTAGAAGAATTCTCCGTCTTGCTCCCAATGTATTCTTTGCCTCCTTAGGTCAAATCTATGTCAAAAATATGTCCCCTTCTTTTCAAAATAGGTTTAGGACCTCTTTTATACAAGTTGGAATAGTGTAGGACCGAAATAAACTAGTCCCGGATGAAATAGGACTCCTTTTTGACGCCTGGAGCGGCACGATCGCGGCCAAAATGCAGTGGAACCACGGTCATACCTGCTCTCTGATTGTCTGCCGCAATTCTACCGCGGTCGAGGTAAAACCGCTATGTTTCACCATGTTCCGTTCCGAATTTGGCGAAACGTAAACCGTGAAGGTTGTATCCCTTTGAGTTATATTTCCAACCATATATTATGGAGCCCAAACGGAGTTCTTAGCAAAAGGTTAAGTCCATTTTACTTGACAGTGTGCAATATGCCTCATCGAGTCTTCGTTTCTTCTCAACTATCAAATTTGACCCCCGAACACGATACAAACTTAATTCCTTGAGCTTTTACTCAGACTTCAAAGTTTCAAATCACTTAAAATCATTCAATAACATCTATATAGCTCGGAATCACACATACAAGGCATAAAACATACAATTAATGCAAAACACTAGCGATAAAAGCTCAAACTCAATTAAAGTGCAGTAAACTCGAGTGTAATAAGCGACTAAAATACGTAATTATAGCCTATCATCAACATCCCACACTTAAACGATTGCTCGTCCTCGATCATACTACACTTTTTATAGACACGACCATTTTATACAATTCTCCTAACTCATCACACCAAGAGTATTTAAAATAGACAAAGCACAAAAGTGTAACATCTTCACCTCAAGATTTGACTCACAAGTACCACGCATTATTAAAACTCACCTACTTACTCTAATTTAGAGGTCACTCACATTACCTTTCCTTCATGAATCAAGTGCCGTCACACAACAAAAGAGGGTAGTTACTCACAATAAAATATAAGATTATTTTGGAACTCAAGATAGAAAGAATTCACTCACTCTCAGGAATAACATTCATATGCCACAAAAGATGCACCATAAGCTTGCCCGTAGTGTGCTACTCCACTAATTGAGCTCATTCAATCTAGGGTCAATTAGGACTTTATTTGGTTGTAAAGTAGACTAGGGGACATGTAGGATACATTTAGATATAAGAGTGGCTACACCTCCCTAAGCACTTTAATACATATACTTTCACATTCAAACCCCATACTTATGTCAAGCCAAACTCCACATTCACATCAATATACATCAACTCCCAAATGTTTTAAGCACAATTATATCAAGAGTCACCACTATATATATATATATATATATATATATATTCACAGCAATGCAACTATTTTTTTTCTTTTTCAATTCAAGTGGCTCTTGCTTTTCAAATCAGTACACCCTTTCTCCTTATTTCATTAGTTCAACTCAAAAGCCAAACCAATCACCCCACACTTTAACTTTTACAAAGTTCATAAACAATTCAAGTGCTCATGAGAGGTTACAATGGTTCAAATAGATGGTTAATTCAAACAAATGGGTAAGGCTTGTAATGTTGTTGCCAAAGAACAGGATTACATTCTCAAATGGGTTAACTACGATACATAACAATGATGTGGGTAAAATATACATATCTGGCTCAACAAAGAAATGCCTGTATCACTTCCTAGACTGAATAAAACTACCATCTCACTTTGCAAACACACGGGGCAATTTCTAGGCATCAAATACAATGCACAGAAAGAGACATGGCACATGACTCACTCAAGATTGGATCATCAAGACACTCTAGTCAAAGCAACTAAGCAAAGTTAAGATCATACAATTTAAGATATTTCTACAAGAGTTAAAAACTGAGCCTAAGCGTCACAACCAACATACTCACTATTCTCAAGGAAAAACAAAGTCAATAGATATTGGTTCACTTCAAAATACAAAACAATAGCTCCTACTCCCAAAAAAAACTAACTACACCCGGTTCAAACAAACCCCTTGCAAAAGAACTGTATTTAAAGAAAAACCAAGGGGGAATTGCTACACTACCTAACAAAAGAAAATTGTGGTACTTTTTCTTTAGACTTAAATCTCTCAAGAAACGTGTCTAATAGATCCATTGTAGGGAAAAGTCCAATCTTTTTATTTTCTAAAAAAAATTATTCATTTATACTAACACAACTAACATAGCATAGCTCACCCACACAATAACTTCACCCCACACTTAAAATTGTACATTGTCCCCAATGCACACCATACTAATAAGAGGGTAAAAGAAATTCCTTGGTAGGCCAAAGGCCGAAACTAAAACAACTTATGGGATACTAAAACTTCTCCCAAGCTTGGTCCTTTGTGTGGGTACCTCACACTTAGTTTCAACCATTTGGTTTGCTATTGCATCCTTCCAATACCTTTGATTTCCAAGCTCCTAGAAAATTAAAAAAAAGTGACACTACAAAAATAGTACAATTAAAAAAATAAAAGAAAGCAATAAAGTTGGGTTGCCTCCCGACAAACGCTTGATTTAACGTCGCGGTACGACGCGAATCACTTTTTGCCTCCACCTTGAGCTTTTGAATTGGACCTCAAGCTTTGATTCTGCTCTTTGATCAGGCTCCTGGGGTGGTGGAACGAATCTGACTAGCCCAATAAAATAATATAGTATTCTGCACTTCTTGGCCTTTAGGTGAGGTGTGTAATCCCGAGTTTCTGGCAAGAAAAATTCCAGAATGTAAGAACTTTGTTTCTCATTCCTTGACTCCTCAAGTGGCTCGGACAACTCTATTTCCATATCATCATCTAAACACAATATGCAAAAATGCTTGGAGTGAGCACCAATGCGCTCAACTACATGAACATTGGGACAGTCTACATTCTCAACACTAATGACAATAGAGTCAACTAAATATGTATCCTCAATATCCTTGGTTGACTCTAGTATCTCCTCTACAACATCGACATCTTCAAAATCTAATGTGATTGATTGTTGGTGTTCTACTCTAGCCTCATCCTATAGCTCATCCTCGTATTTTTTTAAATCCTCCAGTAATATGGCAATTTCTATAGCTCTTTCTTGCTCATATTGGCTACTATCCACAATGTCAACTTGTTGCGCTTTACCAGGTTCAATTAATTTATTCGCTTGATCCTTCAAGTTGTGGTTACAGCTGATTTCCCTTTTTCCTATGCGCCGAGGGTCGATTGGAAACAGCCTCTCTGCCCTTTCGGGTAGGGTAATGCTCATCTACATATTACCCTCCCAGACCCCACCTGGTGGGAGTATACTGGGTAGTTGTTGTTGTTGTTGTTGATCCTTCAAGTTGTGAATAGTTGCCCCTTGCCTTTGTACATGCAGTTGTATCTCATCATATTGTTTCGTAAGGCACTTTGGCATATCCTCATTCTCTTTCACGTCCTCATACTTGGGTTCTTTGTTCCTATTGTTCTCACAAGAAAATATAGAATCATATAATAAGGGGTTGTGGAAGATAAAAAATATAGGCACAACCATGAAAGTGACCATCTTGACCACCACACATATCACACACATTCCACACATAAGATTGAGTTGGTGCACATAACTCGCTCTCGAAAATATTTTGATAATTTGGCCAAGGGTGGTTTTCATCACAATATACATAAGGAGGATTAACAGTAGAATTACCAACATCAAAACTTTCATAATTCCATGATGCCATGTATTTTTTAACTCAACAAGTAAAATGAAAAAAAAAATCAAATACAAAAAAATAAATAAATAAAAAAAGTTAAAAGTTGAAATCTTGGAATATGTACACCTACAGCTACACCGTTAGTTCCCCGGCAACGGCGCTAAAATTTGATCACGCCCAACTATGCCTTATAAAATGGACAATGTGGTCGTTGCAAATATAATCCGGTTTACAAGTCCGGAGTCGAATCCCACAGAGAACTAAGGCTTAGCTACAACTGTCACTATCACCAAGAAGAAAAGCTTGAACAATTCATAACTTATAAATATTAAGATTCTTATAATTAACGAACTAACTAACAAATAATGCACAACGCTAGCGATAAAATCTCAAACTCAATTAAAGTGCAGTAAACTCGAGTGTAATAAACGACTAAAATACGTAATTATAGCCTATCATCAACACCCCACACTTAAACGATTGCTCGTCCTCGAGCAATCAAATTACACTTTTTATAGACACGACCTTTTTAAACAATTCTCCTAACTCATCACACCAAGAGTATTTAAAATAGACTAAGCACAAAAGTGTAACATCTTCACCTCAAGATTTGACTCACAAGTACCACGTATTATTAAAACTCACCTACTTACTCTAATGTAGAGGTCACTGACATTATCATTCCTTCATGAATCAAGTGCCCTCACACAACAAAAGAGAGTAGTTCCACACAATAAAATTAAAGAATACTTAGGAACTCAAGATAGAAAGAATTCACTCACTCTAAAAAATAATATTCATATGCCACAAAGAATGCACCATAAGCTTGCGCGTAGTGTACTACTTCACTTATCGAGATTATTCAATCTAGGATAACTAGGAATTTATTTAGTTGTAATGTAGGCTACAGGACGGGTAGGATACAATTAGATATAAGAGTGACTACACCTCCCTAAGCACTTTAATACATATACTTTCACATTCAAACACCATACTTATGTCAAGCCAAACTCCACATTCACATCAATATACATCAAATCCCAAATTTTTTAAGCATAATTATATCAAGAGTCACCACTATCTAAGAATATATATATATTCACAGCAATGCAACTAATTTTTTTCTTTTTCAATTCAAGTGGCTCTTGATTTTCAAATCAGTGTACCCTTTCTCCTTATTTCATTATTTCCACTTAAAAGCCAAACCAATCACCCCGCACTTTAACTTTTACAAAGTTCATAAACAATTCGAGTGCTCATGAGAGGTTACAATGGTTCAAATAGATGGTTAATTCAAACAAATGGGTAAGGCTTGTAATGTGGTTTCCAAAGAACATGATTACATTCTCAAATGGGTTAACTACGATACATAACAATGAGGTGGGTAAAATATACATATCTGGCAAAACAAAGAAATACATATATCACTTCCTAGACTGAATAAAACTACTATTTCGCTTTGCAAACACACGGGGCAAGTTCTAGGCATCAAAATGCAATGCACAGAATATAACAAATTCTTACACACACATGGCACATGACTCACTCAAGATTGGATCATCAAGACACTCTAGTCAAAGCAGCTAAGCAAAGTTAAGATCATACAATTTAATGTACTTCTACAAGAGTAAAAAACTGAGCCTAAGCGGCACAACCAACGTACTCACTATTCTCAAGGCATAACAAAGTCAAGAGATATTGGTTCACTTCAAAGTAACCCATAATGGCTCCTACTCCTAAAAAAACTAACTACACCCGGTTCAAACAAAACCCTTTGAAAAGAACCGTATTTAAAGAAAAACCAAGGGGGACGCTACACTACCTAACAAAAGAAAATCTTTTTGTACTTTTTCTTTATTCATAAATCCCTCAAGAAACTTGTCTAATAGATCCGTCATCGGGAAAATTCCAATATTTTTTATTTTCTAAAAAAGAATTTATTCATTTAAACTAACACAACTAACATAGCACTGAAAGTCACCCACACAATCTCCTTGCCGCACACTTAAAATTGTGCATTGTCCCCAATGCACACAGTACTAATAAGAGGGTAAAGGAAATTCCTTGGTAGGCCAAAGGCCGAAGCATTAACAGCTCATGGGATACTCAGACTTCTCCAAGCTTGGTCCTTGGTGTGTGTACCTCACACTTAGTTCCAACCATTTGGTTTGCTGTTGCATCCTTCCAATACTTTTGCTTTCCAAGCTCCTAGAAAATAAAAAAATAGACAATACAAAAATAATACTATTAAAAAAATAAAAAAATAAAAGAAAGCAATACAGTTGGGTTGCCTCCCAACAAGCGGTTGATTTAACGTCGCGGTACGACGCGAATCACTTTTTTCCTCCACCTCGAGCTTATGAATTGGACCCCAAGTTTTGATTCTGCTCTATGATCATGCTCCTGGGGTGGTGGAACGAATCCGACTAGCTCAATAAAATAATGTAGTATTCTGCACTTCTTGGCCTTTAGATGAGGTGTGTAATCCCGACTTTCTAGCAAGAAAAATTCCAGAATATAAGCACTTTGTTCCTCATTCCTTGACTCCTCAAGTGGCTCGGACGACTCTATTTCCATGTCATCATCTAACACAATGTGGAAAAATGCTTGGAGTGAGCACCAATGCGCTCAACTACATGAACATTGAGACAGTGTACATTCTCAATGCTAATGACAATAGAGTCAACAAAATATGTATCCTCAATATCCTTAGTTGACTCTAGTATCTCCTCTACAACATCGACATCTTCGAAATCTAATGTGATTGATTGTTGGTGTTCTACTCTAGCCTCCTCCTATAGCTCATCCTCTTATTTTTTTAAATCCTCCAATAATATGGCAATTTCTACAGCCCTTTCTTGCTCATATTGGCTACTATCCACAATGTCAACTTGTTGCACTTTATCAGGTTCAATTAATTTATTCGCTTGATCCTTCAAGTCGTGAATAATTGACCCTTGCCTTTGTACCCGCAGTTGTATCTCATCATATTATTTCGTAAGGAACTTTAGCATATCCTCGATCTCTTTCAGGTCCTCATACCTGGGTTCTTTGTTCCTATTGTTCTCACAAGAAAATATAGAATCATCACAATAAGGGGTTGGGGAAGATAAGAAATATAGGCACAACCATGAAAGTGACCATCTTGACCACCACACATATCACACACATTCCACACATAAGATTGAGTTGGTGCACATAACTCGCTCTCGAAAATATTTTGATAATTTGGCCAAGGGTGGTTTTCATCACAATATACATAAAAGAGGATTAAAAGTAGAATTACCAACATCAAAACTTTCATAATTCCATAATGCCATGTTTTTTTTAAATCAACAAGTAAAATGAAAAAAAGAAAAAAAAATCAAATACAAAAAAAATAAAATAAATAAAGTTCAAAGTTGAAATCTTGCAATATGTACACCTACAGCTACACTGTTAGTTCCCCGACAATGGCGTTAAAATTTGATCACGCCAACTATGCCTTATTAAAAGGACAATGCGGTTGTTGCAAATATAATCCGGTTTACAAGTCTGTAGTCGAATGCCACAGAGAACTAAGGCTTAGCTACAACTGTCACTATCACCAAGAAGACAAGCTTGAACAATTCATAACTTATAAATATTAAGATTCTTGTATTTAACAAACTAACTAATAAATTAAAATAATAAATTAACAACTAAAGATACTCAGAGTTAGAGACAAGATTAAGGAGGTCTAGAGTTATGATTTCCCCAATTGTCGGAATCCTTCCCGCTATGTCTTCTATAATTTCGCCTAAGTATTATCTACCGATCATGAGCACTCTTATTACCATAAATCTCTCCCGAGTAATAAGGAAAATTTACTAGACACACTCTCCCGAGCTACGCTAGCTGGCTTTTAATAATGCTCACTTCAGATCGCACCCAAGGCTTCGTTATCCCTAATCCCAACTTTAAACCCACAGTTATAGATCCCTCTTATACTTTGGGTGGGGTGTTGTTCAACAATTACCTAAATATGAACTCTCTCCCGAGTTATGCATACTAAATAGGTACAGCTAATTGAGAGCTCTTCATAACTACAACAAGAACGTAGTTGAATAAATAGAGATTATACTACGACTCAATTATATAAAAATATAACAAGAATTTATCCTGCAAAAGGTTCCATCAAAACCCTAGACAACAAATTAGCTATTTATAATAGTATGTAAAACTACAATACTAAAAGTCATAATCAACAATGAAAAATAAGAAGAGGAAGGAAAAACTCGTAGAAGAATTCTCCGTCTTTCTCCCAATGTGTTCTTTGCCTCCTTAGGTCAAATCTATGTCAAAAATATGTCCCCTTCTTTTCAAAATAGGTTAAGGACCCCTTTTATATAAGTTGGAATAGCGTAGGGCTGAAATAAACTTGTCCCATACGAAATAGGACTCCTTTTGACGCCTGGAGCGGCGCGACCGCGGCCAAAACGCGGTGAAACCGAGGTCATACCTGCTCATAGATTTTCTGCCGCGGTTCTACCGCGATCGCAGTAAAATCTCAATGGTTCACCCTGCCACGTTCCGAATTTGGAACAACATAAAGCATGAAAGTTGTGTCCCTTTGAGTTATCTTTCCTACCATATATTATGGACCCCAAACGGACTTCTGAGCAAAAGGTTATGTCTATTTTACTAGAGAGTGCATAAAATGCCTCATCGAGTCTTCGTTTCTTCTCAACTATCAAATTTGACCCCCGAACACGATCCCGACTTAATTTCTTGAGCTTTTACTCAGAATTCAAAGCTTCAAATTACTTAAATTTATTCCATAATATCTATATAGCTCGGAATCGCACCTACAAGGCATAAAGCATACAATTAATGCACAAAACTAGCGATAAAAGCTCAAAATCAATTAAAGTGAAGTAAACTCGAGTGTAATAAGCGACTAAAATACGTAATTATAGCCTATCATCAACACCCCACACTTAAACTATTGCTCGTCCTCGAGCAATCAAACTACACTTTTTATAGAGACGATCTTTTTAAACAATTCTCCAAACTCATCACACCAAGAGTATCTAAAATAGACTAAGCACAAAGGTATAACATCTTCACCTCAAGATTAGACTCACAAGTACCACGTATTATTAAAACTCACCTACTTACTCTAATATAGAGGTCACTGATATTATCATTCCTTCATGAATCAAGTGCCCTCACACAACAAAAGAGAGTAGTTCCACACAATAAAATTTAAGAACATTTAGGAACACAAGATAAAAAGAATTCACTCACTCTCAGAAATACCATTCATATGCCACAGAAGATGCACCATAAGCTTGACTGTAATGTACTACTCCATTAATCGTGCTCATTCAATCTAGGATCAATTAGGACTTTATTTGTTTCTAATGTAGGCTATGAGACGGGTCTGATACATCTAGATATAAGAGTGACTACACCTCCCTCTCCCTATACACTTTAATACATACACTTTCACATTCAAACATCATACTTATGTCAAGCCAAACTCCACATTCACATCAATATACATCATCTCCCAAATGTATTAAGCACAATTATATCAAGAGTCACCACTATCAAAGTGTATATATATATATATATATATATATATATATATTAACAACAATGCAACTATTTTTTTTTCTTTTTCAATTCAAGTGGCTCTTGCTTTTCAAATCAGTGCACCCTTTCTCCTTATTTCATTAGTTCCACCAAAAAGCTAAACCAATCACCCCACACTTTAACTTTTACAAAGTTCATAAACAATTCAAGTGCTCATGAGAAATGGTTCAAATAGATGGTTAATTCAAACAAATGGGTAAGGCTTGTGATGTGGTTGCCAAAGAACATGATTACATGATCAAATGGGTTAACTACGATACATAACAATGAGGTGGGTAAAATATACATATCTGGCTTAACAAAGAAATGCTTATATCACTTCCTAGACTGAATAAAACTACAATTTCGCTTTGCAAACACACGTGCAAGTTCTAGGCATCAAATGCAATGCACATAATATAATAAATTCTTACACACACATGGCACATGAATCACTCAAGATTGGATCAGCAGGACACTCTAGTCAAAGCAGCTAAGCAAAGTTAAGATCATAAAACTTAAGGTACTTCTACAAGAGTAAAAAACTGAGCCTAAGTGTCACAACCAATGTACTCACTATTTTCAAGGCATAACAAAGTCATGGGATATTGGTTCACTTCAAAATACAACACAGTGACTCCTACTCCAAAAAAAAAACTAACTACATCCGGTTCAAACAAAACCCTTGGAAAAGAACCGTAGTTTAAAGAAAAATCAAGGGGGATGCTAGACTACCTAACAATCTTTTTGTACTTTTTCTTTAGACTTAAATCCCTTAAGAAACTTTTCTAATAGATCCATCGTCGGGAAAAGTCCAATCTTTTTATTTTCTAAGAAAAATTATTCATTTAAACTAATACAACTAACAGAGCATAGAAAGTCACCCACACAATCTCCTCACCCCACACTTAAAATTGTGCATTGTCCCCAATGCACACCATACTAATAAAAGGGTAAAAGAAATTCCTTGGTAGGCCAAAGGCCGAATCATTAACAGCTCATGGGATACTCAGACTTCTCCCAAGCTTGGTCCTTTGTGTGGGTACCTCACACTTAGTTCTAACCATTTGATTTGTTGTTGCATCCTTCCAATACCTTGCTTTCCATACTACTAAAAAATAAAAACAATTGACACTACAAAAACAATACAATTAAAAAAATAAAAAAAAAATAAAAGAAAGCAATAAAGTTGGGTTGCCTCCCAACAAGCGCTTGATTTAACGTCGCGGTACGACACGAATCACTTTTTGCCTCCACCTCGAGCTTATGAATTGGACCCCAAGTTTTGATTCTGCTCTATGATCCATGCTCCTGAGCTTATGAATTGGACCTTAAGTTTTGATTCAATTAATTTATTCGCTTGATCCTTCATGTTGTGAATAATTGCCCCTTGCCTTTGTACCTGCAGCTGTATCTCATCATATTGTTTCGTAAGGCACTTTAGCATATCCTCATTCTCTTTCAGGTCCTCATACTTGGGTTCTTTGTTCCTATTGTTTCTCACAAGAAAATATAGAATCATCATAATAAGGGGTTGGGGAAGATAAGAAACATAGGCACAACCATGAAAGTGACCATCTTGACCACCACACATATCACACACATTCCACACATAAGATTGAGTTGGTGCACATAACTCGCTCTCGAAAATATTTTGATAATTTGGCCAAGGGTGGTTTTCATCACAATATACATAAGGAGGATTAAAAGTAGAATTACCAACATCAAAACTTTCATAATTCCATGATGCCATGTTTTTTTTAAATCAACAAGAAAAATGAAAAAAAGAAAAAAAAATCAAATACAAAAAAATAAAAGTTCAAAGTCGAAATCTTGCAATATGTACACCTACAGCTACACCGTTAGTTCCCCAGCAACGACGCCAAAATTTGATCACGCCCAACTATGCCTTATAAAAAGGACAATGCGGTCTTTGCAAATATAATCCGGTTTATAAGTCCGGAGTCGAATCCCACAGAGAACTAAGACTTAGCTACAACTGTCACTATCACCAAAAAAGACAAGCTTGAACAATTCCTAACTTATAAATATTAAGATTATTGTATTTAATGAACTAACTAACACATTAAAATAATAAATTAATAACTAAAAATACTAAGAGTTAGAGACAAGATTAAGGAGGTCTAGAGTTATGATTTCCCCAATTGTCGGAATCCTTCCCGCTATGTCTTCTGTAATTTCGCCTAAGTATTCTCTACCGATCATGAGCACTCTTATTACCGTAAATCTCTCCCAAGTAATTATGACAATTTACCTGATGCACTCTCCCGAGCTACACTAGCTGGCTTTCAATACAGCTCACTTCAGATTGCACCCAAGGCTTCGTTATCCCAATTCCCTCCTTTAAACCCGCAATTATATATCCCTCTTATACTTTGGGAGTGGCGTTGTTCGACAATTACCTAAATATGCACTCTCTCCCGAGTTATGCATACTAAATAGGCACAACTAATTGAGAGCTCTTCAATTAAATACAACAAGAACGTAGTTGAACAAATAGAGATTATACTACGACTCAATTATATAAAAACATAACAAGAATTTATCCTCCACAAGGTTCCATCAAAACTCTAGATAACAAATTAGCTATTCATAATAGTATGTAAAACTACAATACTAAAAGTCATAACCAACAATGAAAAATAAGAAGAGGAAGGAAAAACTCATAGAAGAACTCTCCGCCTTGCTCCCAATGTGTTCTTTGCCTCCTTAGGTTAAATCTATGTCAAAAATATGTCCCCTTCTTTTCAAAATAGGTTTAGGACCCCTTTTATACAAGTTGAAATAGTGTAGGGCCAAATAAACTTTTCCTGGACTAAATAGGACTCCTTTTGAAGCCTGGAGCGGCGCGACCGCGCCAAAACGTGGTGGAACCACGGTCATACCTGCTCTCTTATTTTCTGCTGCGATTCTACCGCGGTTGCGGTAAAATGACAATGTTTCACCCTGTTTCGTTACTAATTTGGACAAATGTAAACCATAAAATTTGTAGCCTTTGAGTTAGCTTTCCAACCATATATTATGGAGCCCAAACAGATTTCTGAGAAAAAGGTTACGTCCATTTTACTAGATAGTACGTAATATACCTCATCGAGTCTTCGTTTCTTCTCAACTATCAAATTTGACCTTCGAAAACGATCCCAACTTAACTCCTTGAGCTTTTACTCAGACTTCAAAGCTTCAAATCACTTAAATTCATTTCATAACATCAATATTGCTCAGAATCACACCTACAAGGCATAAAACATACAATTAATGCAAAACACTAGCGATAAAAGCTCAAACTCAATTAAAGTGCAGTAAACTCGAGTGTAATAAGCGACTAAAATACATAATTATAGACTATCACCACCCACTTAGGCGCCCTTAGGGAAACATACAATACGCCGGACCATGTTGAAATGGCTTCGACTGGGATGGACTATGCCAATGTGCATAGGCCCGGGTTTTGCACAATCTACGAATACCCGCTTCGGATTGGATATACCCTCCCGTTTAATCCTCTAGCGGAGGAGCTCTGCCGCTTCTTTAGAGCGTGCCCGGATCAGCTCATGCCTTATACTTTGAAGGTGTGTAGAATTCTTTGAACGTAGCGGATAAGGACAGGAGCATGGTTTCAGTTCACCATCTTTTACAGATGTTCAATGCAAGCTACTTGAGGGGCACCATGCTCCATTTGAAGTGTCGTGGTATAAAGAGCTTCGTAGTGTAGTCTGATGATAAATCCAATTGCGGCTTCTGGAAAAGATACTTCTATATCAGGATGGAGTACTTGGTGTCTAACCCCGAAGGTTTCCCGGAGACGTGGAACTCAGAATGTAAGTATCATTGTGATTTTGTGATGATTGTTGTCCCGACGATTCATTCATTGTGGTTCCTGTCTTCCTTTTGTAGAGGAGGCTCGCTTGCCCCGAGATGTCGACGACATTAAGTCGTGGATGGAGAGATTGATGCCGTTCACGAAAGAGTGCCGAACCTGGGCCGCGTTCCGTAGAGTATATGGACCGGTAGGTAATAATAATTCTTGGCTTTGACTTGAAGGTTCCTTTAGTTTTGCCTATCTGACGTGCTTGTGCTGGCAGGTCGGAGTGTTGCCAAGAAGAAGAAAAAGAAGTGTGTTGCTGTCCCGTCTAGGGTGGAGACCGACTCTGATGTCGAAGATATATTCCTTGGTTGCCTAGTGACGGTGATCCTTCAACTTCTCAGCAGGATGCTATACCGGTGGCGACATCCGAGGAGGCACCTGTGGTGGCGTCGAAGGCGATGCCTGAGGCCACACCCGTGAAGGGAACTGAGGACGCATCTGTTAGTGAACTGGTTCCTTTAGGTCCATCCTCGTAACCCACGAAGGAGGCCTATGAAAATGAAGAGACGCCAAAGAGAAAAAGGCACGGCGGATGATCACCGGTAAGGGAATAACGACTGGATATGAAAGGGTTAGTTTACCTCGTCACGAGTCGAGGCCAGCTTTTATGGCTGATGCCATCCGTTCCGGAAGGTTCGTTCCTCAAAGGAGGGTTGTCGCCTCCAGCCCAGCCCATGTTCAGGGGGGCATTTCATCGGCCGTTGTAGAAGAAACGGGCGTAGATGCTGAGAGGGCGAGCCCTAAGGCCGTCGTTAGGTATAAGGACGAGGTGGTGGGTTCTCCAGCTCGTATGGAGATGACAGCTGGCAGGACCAACTGCCGAATCATTATTCCGGACAGCTACAACTTATTGGAGAATAGCGAGCAAGCTGCAATGGACATGACCCTCTTATGTGCTGCTGCTGAGAGCGAAATGCTAGAAGGCGTCAGTGATAAGGACCTGTCCCAGCAGATTTCAAGCGCAGCCTTGCGGGTAACCTTCATTTCCTTTGTTGTCCCGTGAAGGTGATTTTGTTGCGTACTGACTTCTTTTTCTTCTCTTTTCTTTTCCTTTTAGACTCTCATTTTGGAGGCAGAGATGAGGCGGGATGCGCAGAAGAAAAAGGTTGTCTTCAGCAAAATGGTAAAGAAGTATAAGCAATGCCGTGACAAGCATCGGACATTGGCAGATATATTTGACCAGGACCCGAAATTGCGGGTACTCCGCGAGGGCCTTACTCAATTAGAAGATCAGATAAAATAGAGCAGAGTCGGGTTCAAGGAGGTCGACGGGCATCTGATGGCTGCTTTGGCTTGGAACATCGAGTTGGAGACTCTTCTTCAGTCGAAGGAAGAGGAACTGGAGATTAGTCATGGAGTAGCGGCGGAGGCTGCTGAATTGCGGGCCAGGATCACGACCTTGACTTCCGAGCTTGATGCTATGATGGCCGAGGTCTAAGTCTGAGACAAACTGCTCTGCATGGTGGTGCGCATAGTGAGGCGCACGAGATGTGGGTATACCACGACGCCAGGTTAGTTGTACTCGATGAGTACCTGTCAACTGGTTGGGCCGCTGAGGCTGAAGTTGAGGAGCTGCGGCGCCTAACCCCGGCCGCCCGTGAGGCGGCTAGTTATAACTCTCATTCACCGATATGGAGGGCTGTAACTCTGAAGACGTCAATAGTTTGGAGTCCAGCTCCTGGATTTCTAAGTCTTACCCGCTCGGGGATGATAACGGATCCGATGGTGGCCAGGCGGGGTGTGGTGGACGAAGCGGTGGTGAAGTCCCTTAGGACTTGTGTGTATTTGTATATATATATATATATTTTTACTGGGATGTAAATGGGACCTTCTCTAAGGTCGAATGTACATGTATTTTTGGCGATAATGAAATATAATCTTTTGCTCCTTAGAACTTTCATTGTGTTTTGTGATAGTTGACTTTGTGTCTTTCGTTGTAGTTGAACTAGGTCAGTTAGCATCAGCGGGTTATCGGGCTAGATCGACATTTTTAACATCGACGGCCCTAGCCATGTTCGTGACGCTGACGGTTTTGGCCGTATGGGCGACTTCGACTATCGTCAAATCATTTGTTTGTCGTCATCGACCTGGGACGATTATATTCGGCGATGGCCTTGACCATAATGAAGCTGGTGGCCTTTGCCAAACTTAAGTCGATGACCTTAGTCATATCTTGATGACGGCCTTGGCCTTATATGTGATTTTGACCGTCGTCGAAGCACTTTATTGCCATGGTCGAACTAGGTTGACTATTGGCGTTGATGTCCTCGGCCATAATGTAGTCCATGACCTTGGCCAGGTTAGGTGACTTCGACTGTCCTCGAATCACTTTATTTGCCGTAGTCGAACTAGGTCGACTATTGGCGTTGATGGCCTTGGCCATAATGTAGTCGATGGCCTTGGCCAGATTAGGTGACTTTAAGTGTCGTCGAATCACTTTATTTGCCGTAGTCGAACTAGGTCGACTATCAGCGTTGATGGCCTAGGCCAGATTAGGTGACTTCAGTTGTCGTAACTAGGTCGACTATTGGCGTTGGTGGCCTTGGCCATAATGTAGTCGATGGCCTTGGCCAGATTAGGTGACTTCGACTGTCGTTGAATCACTTTATTTGCCGTAGTCGAACTAGGTCGACTATTGGCGTTGATGCCTTGGCCATATTAGGTGACTTCGACTGTCGTCGAATTACTTTATTTGTCGTAGTCGAACTAGGTCGACTATTGGTGTTGATGGCCTTGGCCATAATGTAGTCGATGGCCTTGGCTAGTTTAGGTGACGTCGACTGTCGTCGAATCACTTTGTTTGCCGTAGTCGAACTGGGTCGACTGTTGGCGTTGAATGTGGCTGTGACTCTTTATAAGATGATTTTTAGCTACACAAATATCTATAATTTATGTTAAAACATAAAATTCTAAAATTCTTTCTTTCTTTCTTGAGTTTTGTGCTCAATTAAACAACATCAAATATATTGAGACAAATAGAGTCATAAATACCCAACTCTAAAAAATGATTCTTGTTTGGCTCAAAAATTATATGTCTACTTTGTAAGCTTGAAAACAATCAAAAATGAATAAGGGTAAATCATAATCAAATATAATGAACCTAAAGATAAGAGAGATGATATAGTAAGTGTAGATCTAATAATGCACAGAGAAAATTAGAGCTTTAGTTAGAGAGAGTGTTCATTAGAGATAGAGAGAGAAGTAAGAGAGTTGTATTCTTGATAATAATACTTGATTCTCGTTACAATGTGAAGATCTTCTTTATATAGTAGGAGACCTTACTCGAAATAATAAAAAGAAAAAAGTACCAAAGTATATGACTTCTGCTTAACAAAAAAGCTATGTCCTAAACGACATTGCTTTCACTCTTGTGCCCGAGCCGTACCCTCGCTATGGTCGGCGTCTGCTTATCGGGCCGTGCCCATTAACATAGGGACAATGAGGGCCAAATTTGACCCTATACAATTCTGCTAATCACAGAATTCCAAAAGTGAGATTAAAGGAAAAGATATACTTTTGTTTTCTTGTTGGTCCTAGTTGTGATACTAATCCTTTCACCATTTCATAGGTAGTAGTAGTTTACATTTGCTTACAGAAACACGACATTGGATACAATACACTCCTAGGCACCAAGTACAAACCCTGCAAACAGCAACAACACTATTTTGAATATTTCTCTTATTTCTTATTTCAAAAATAACAATATGAAGTAAGTATTACAATTTTTCATAAATCAAAATTTGAGGGAAAAAAGAGTAGCTTTAGAGAGCTTAGAACGCCCCGCGGGGATTGAATTCATCCCCAACTGAAATGGGAAACAACTCCAAATATTCCAGTTTTTTTCTGGAAGAATTACAAAGAATGATGGACGAATAATTTAATCAGTTTAAACAATTTATATGCACCACCTATTTCGAAAATCAAGAAGAAAATAAGCTAAGGGTGTGTTTGGTATAAAGGTTTCCAATTTTCCATGTTTGGTTGGCTTTAATATTTTGGAAAATATTTTCCTTGTCAATTCATTTTCCTCTAATTTGAGAAAAATATTTTCCTTATCAAGAGAATGGAAAACATTTTCCAAACCTCCTTCTCAACCTTCCCCAACCTAACTAACCCACATCACCCCCTCTCCAAAAAAAATATTCTTTTTCAAATTTTAGTTTTCCGATACTACCTGCCCTACTACCCCTCCACCTCATTCCCCCTCCCCCCTCCCCCCCCCCCCAAAATTTCTTTTACCTTTTTTTTGTAATTTAATTTTCTGTTTTTTTTTTGTTTTACTTCCCCCAACCCCCCTCTCTTCCCCCAGGAAAAAAAAATTTTAAATATATTTTTCAGTTTTAATTTTATTATTTATCGGTTTAAACTCAAAATTTTACAATTTTCAAAATTATGAGTTAAGAAGTTTATGTGTTTTAAAGTTTACGAGTTTAGAAATTATAAAGTTTACAGGTTCGAAATTTCGCAGTTTTGAATATTTAACGGTTAGAAAGTTTATGAAATTTGTGGGTCTAGAAGGTTGTTACTTTGAAAGATTATGACTTTATATTTATTATATTTAAATTATTTATAAATATACTTGAAAAGTTATTTTTCTTAATTTGCATACCAAATATCAAAAAATGAATAAAATTACTACTTATTTTCTAAAAAGATATTTTTCAGGAAAATTATTTTATGTTATACCAAACACACCCTAAAACTCACCTTATAACTGTACAATGAAGGAAAATAAACTGTCCAGGAAGAGAGAAGACTAAAAGAGAGAAGGGAAATTGGAAGAAGAGGTGAGCAGCATTGGAAATTTTGAGGAAGAAAAATGCATACAGAGTGCAAATCGAGTGGAAACAGAGGGTAGATGAGATATTCGTTTGAGCGTGTAAAGCAAAGGTGTCAAAACTAAAGTAGGGTTAACACGTTACTTTTGTCTCTGTCACTTATTAATAAGGGGAAAAAAGAGAGAGGAATATAGTAAATTCTGAGACGATTAAACTTCAAAATATTTATAAACATCGACTATTCTTTTAAATAGGTGTTCTAAAACGGATTATTTGTACACTTTGCCTATATTGTTAAGAGAAACAAGGCGACCTTTTGTCATTCTAGGTTAATCTAGGGAGTGCATTTGCAATTTAAAAAAATATTTACACACATTTGCGTATCTATTTTTAGAAATAAATAAATATAAAGGTACACGCGGAGTCAGTAGGCATAGGACTTAGTCGTTTACTGTATCCGACAAGGAACTGCCAGGTTGCATTTAAGAGAAAATAAACCGACTTCATCTGACTCCCACCCTTTTCTCCCTCTGTTTCCATAGCATATTTAGAAAAAATAGTAAATTTGTTTGGGTAGATTCTGCTCTGATATTGTTGCCATTACCAAATTAGTTATCGCAACTAAATGCAACGGCTCGTTGACCACGTCCTTGCTGTTACCAAAGAGTATGTTTATGTTTATGTATTTATAAAATTATATAAGTATATGAATGTTTCTGTACCTGTAATTTAGTTCCTTTATTTATTGCCCATGACGTGAATTTTGAAGGTGCTAGTTAGCTGACAAGTAAAATGGTCATTTTGGAGTTAACCTTTTTTTTCTTCTTTTTGGGTTGGGGGTAGGGTGTGGGGAGGAGGGAGGCGGAGTTAATTGCCGAATTTTGGAAAATTTAGAGAAGAACAATATAGCTATTCCAACTATTTCCCTTTCTGAGTTTTTTTTGGCAGTATTAGCTAGGTCAGATGCTGGATTCATTGTGTGCATGCATAATGATAAATGCATCTCCATTCAGGAATCTGCATCAACGTACGTGGGAGAATTCCTTTTATATTTCTATGTTTTGATGTCTTTAATTTCATGTAAATAAGTTGATATTGATAAGCATAGGTACGCATACCAGAACAACTATTGATCAAGTGATTGGTCTTCTAGGGAGTATGGGGAGGGGATTAGTCTGCTACCAATTTGGTAATATGTTATTATAGAAGAATGCGAAAGTGATGTCGTGTTTATCACTGCTAACAGATATACACCTATACAAGAGTCAGACGATTTGTTGCTAATTGAACATAATTACGTTAAAGTTCATAAAACTCAATCAACGAAGGAATGCTTTCAGAATAAGATTGAATTATGTTTTTAAAGTTTTTGAGTTGGACCATCTGACCAATGAGAGAGGAGTCTACAGTTTACATGCCTACCAAGTGTACAAGACTAGGAGTTATAGATAGTACCTGACTGATGTAAGAGAAAATTGACATTGGTCTTTATATGTTGAATAAAGAGCCCTTTATAGTTTATATCACAGGACAGTGATGGTCTTTTAAGTAAACTTGGAGGATGTGTATTGTTTTTAATACTTTCCTTAGTAGCATGAATGAATGAACTGGGTTAATCACTTACAATAAGAAGGATAAACTTACTATAGAGAAAAGGTGTAAGTAGGGTAAGATACCATTATTAAGTATATCAAAAGAAGACATTTCAGTGTATTCAAGGTGGTCACACCATTATATCCTGTTGTAAGTTGGCAGCTGAAGCTTTGCTATTGACATTGTAGAATGTATGTTTGTTATTCAAGATATAAAAATGTACTCTTACTCTCTCACCTAATAGGAAAGAAGTTCTATACGAGTAATGTCTTTTTATGCTAATCTCAGTAATCTCTATTTGCTGTTGCTGCTCAGCAAATAACTTGCTCCATCTAAAAGTGACCAGGGTGATGATGTCTGCGCGAAACAAGCGTCTAGCTGGTTGTATTTAGTCTTTGCGCAATTCAAGTAGTAGAACTAATTGTGGAAGTATGTAAGATGCAAACCCGACCAATGTAGATATGTATTCGAAGTGGATAGGCTTGGGTATCATCACCAATTTTTAACACTCCTTTATAGCAGGATAAATGAGAGATAGTGCAAAAGCTTTGTGTTGTAAATGAAAGTATTTTTCCTGAGGATAGCCATATAGTTAGTTACGCTACTAAGACATAGTAACTGCTTATCTTATTATAAGAATGTATTAACTGTTTAGAACGTTAATTCGAGATCCTTGCGGTTACTGTCATGCTGTTTTATATGTGTAGTTGTCTCTTAACCTCCTTCAGCAATTGCTGGAATGGATGTATTATTAGATTTTTATCTCTCTTTCTTAATTCTCTCAGGTCAGTTAAGACATTCACTTATGAGCCACTAAACAATGTTGTGAGGTTGATTAACAGGGTGTCAGCACTATTATTGACAATATTGCAGGGAACTCTTCTATTCTTGAAGGTATTCATGGTTGGGAGCTTCGCCCAACATTTCGTGGACCTAGGCTTCCACGCTGGATGGAAAAGTAAGTTTTGATCTTCATTTCCTCTTCCCATATGCTTTAAAATTGAGAAAATTTATCGTCTCTCAGCTTATGCATGACAAATGTGCTATTTTCGTCTACTCAATTTTCAAGTATGTCGAAAATGACAAAAAATCTTACTACTCTTTTCTTAATGTTTTATAACTGCGAGTTGGGTTAACATACTCCTTCTTGGTGATTACAGTGGTGTCTCATCCTTTAACCAATTCATCCATGAGTTTTCTATTGATTCCAATGCTTCCTCAAGTCTAGAGTGCTCATTATAGGAAGAAGATTGTGATGAAAACATTTGTCCTAAGCCTCCTCTGTTACAAAGTCCTCGAGCATCCAGAGCGAGCAGTTTTACCATGCAGAGAAGCCATTGGGTGCATTTGCTCGGATAGATCTTCTCGTGGTTCTTTTTCCCTGTTAAATTTATGTTGGGCATACCTTTGTATCTGTATGGTTCAAGTAGAAGTACTTGAGCCTCTAGTACGTCTGGGAGCTGCCAGCCTTCTAATATGCAAGCTCCAAAGAGATTACGGTCACCCAGGGACCACTTTGTCCAACGTGCCACTGACAGAAGGCGAGACGTAGGTTTGACAACTTACTTTTTTTTCTTATAGTCTCAATGAACTATGCCTCAATCTCAAACTAATACCAGTTGGCTTAACATTCATAAATCATGCAATATGATTTATATTTTTAGACATATTTCTCTTTTGATCTACATGCTGCATTTTTCGTCTGCCTGTTGCATTTGTTATGTTCATCCTTTTGGTTTAGGACATGGGGTAAGGGGCACTGCGCGGGGTTTTCTGGTTTGACAGCTTGTTGGTCAGTTAAGTAATTATCTTATTGTTCTTTTGCACTCCCATTGCAGCTTTTATGATTTGTTCTGATTTGTTTTATGTAGGATCTCCATCTGGCAATTGATATCATCATCGAGGCTGTCTTTGAATTTGTTCGCAAGGCGGCACATTGTCTACTTTCACCAATAGTCACATTTACGGAAGTGGTGAAATGGTTCTTCTCTCATATGAGTGGTTGTGAGGATGTTCATGCTGATGGTTCAGGTGTATCTATACCTGTGGATACTCTTTCAGAGAATGATCCTACGCCTAAGGAACGGCAGACAAGCTTTTATCTTTCCCTTAATACAGATGCTAGGACATGTCAAGATGTCATAACGGAGCTTGGGTAAGGCATGTTGATTTGATTCCACTCCTCAAATCTGACGTGCATGTTTACTTGGATTGAGATGTTTCCGAACAGATAAATTGCTCAACTGAATTTAACTTTTCTTTAAAAGACTCCCAAATTCGTCACATAGACTGATGATATTTCACAAAATTTTTTAGCGTGTGATATGTGTCGAAAACGACTAGCATATCATCTGCATTTCAGTTGCTGCATCAAGCCTAGAGAATGCTAATTTCTACAGGTTAAGCTTTTGGTATACTGTGTAAATTGATCGACGTTGTGCAAACTGAAGAATTTCTGTCAACTGTTTTTGGGTAGATAAGCATGTCTTACAATATTTTCAGACCTCAGTGAGTTTCAAGTTAATTGTACTGTCCTCTTTTGGTCTTTTTTATGTCTTAGGGAAATCATCGTTCAGTGGGAAAAGAATCTTGCCCCAGGCTTAGTTCTAGTGGAAAAGGTTGAGGGACTTGTTTTTTTAAGTCACAGATTCATGCCCTGCAGCATGCGAACTAAGCCCTGGTATTTAAGTCGAGAAGACAGATCCATTATTCAGAGTTTCGAAGTCTGAGGTTAGTCCTAGGGGTTGGCCCTGGCCCCAGATGGATTTCTTGGTCATAAACAAAAAGTAGGAAAGAGGATCTTTCTAGTGCCATCTTTTGATTTTTTTTTCTTTGTAGGAAATTCATTGTTGTTCAGTGGTAGACAAGATGTTCTTTTATACTGTCCTCTTTCGGTTCTCTGTTTCTTTAGGAAATGGGGAAGTCTTTGTTGTTCAGGGGTACTGCAATGTTCGTTACAGAGTTGAAGCATTGGCTTTCAACAGGAACTCTTGTATTCTTAACTAAGCAATTAATATTTTCAGATGAGATTTGGCATTATAATTATTCTCAGATATGAATCCTTTCTTTAGTAGGTACCCATATGAAGCTCTTCGTGTGGTAACTAGGGATGGATATATTCTTCTTTCGGAGAGAATTCCAAGGTTTAGATTCCTGTTTTACCATCGCTGTCTCTGTGTATCCAGAGCTTTTTGGGTGGATGCATGTTTATGAATGTGTGACGTGATGATTTAAATCTGATGTTGCAGACGTAATACTCGGAAAGTTGTTCATCTGCAACATGGGGTTTTTGATTCATCCTTGGGGTGAGCTAAACATCTGCCTTAACTCTTAATATCACATGTGCCGTTGTGTATATTGTTATACTTATCATCTAGGGGTTACACGACCAGTGATGTCTATTGTCGACAGATTGTTAAGTTGTCCTTTCAGGTCCTTCAAGTCGGTAACTAGTTTAAATAGATGAAGTTTTGGAAGGCATACTAATCAATTGGCTACAAGAATTTAAGAAGCGATATGTTGTTGGACCTGGAACATGTATGTGATTAGCAACAGTTAACGAGCCATGGTTTTTTTTTTCTTTTAAAAAAAACTATTTTACTTAATAATTTGGCTGGCATGAGCATCTATGAGTAGGTCAAACATTCTTTGCATTATGTGCTTATTAGTTCAGCTGGAATAGTGGACTTGGATTATGAACAGTTTGAAATTCATTACTCTGCTTCTTAACTAAATCTTGCTACTGTCAAAATTTGACTGATCTTGAAAGCAAGATACTTTTGCTATTGTAACTGAACAAGCTTCTGCATAAGCGAGGTATTCCAAATTATACTTTTGATGGTGGTGTATATTCTGCAGTAGCCCTTGGAAAGTTCTGAGATCTGTAGCCACAGTTGATTAAATTGTCTGAGCATGAGATCAACAATTATTGTAACTTTGATCTTGTGGATCATGAACCTTGTACCTTCCTGAAGTATCCCGTCCAAGTCTCTAGAAAACTGACCAGTGCATCTATGCATGTATTCCAGATTTTGAGACATAATAATCTTTTAGTTCTTTGGGTTTGTCTTCTTTATCAATTGCTAAAATTGTATTTTGATCAGTTATTACTGTCAGCTACATAGATATTTAGTACATCTTACATCTTAAACGGTGACCTAACCTTACAGTTGGGTGTCAAATGGAGTTGTTGGCTCTCCTGCGTTTGCAGCCTATGATCAAGGTTTGTCCTTTGAATTTGTGGGACGACATCTTTAGGTGTAGTATACTATGGTTATCACTGTACTGAGATAATTACGCGATTTATATCTCTTTATTGTTCAGGGTACGACGTGTTCCTTGGAAATTTTCGCGGACTAGTTTCTAGAGAACATATTGATAGCAATATATCCTCACGACAGTATGTGTACAATTTCATGCAGCTCCCATTAATGTTGGAAGTACATTTATCCTTATCTTTTTGTCGAAATTGTATTGATTTTATATATATCTGTCATTGCTAAATTTTTCTCAAATTATTTTTTGTAGATACTGGCAGTATTCCATAAATGAGCACGGGACAGAGGATATACCTGCGATGATAGCGAAGATCCATGGAATAAAAGTTTCTGAATTGAAAACTAGCCAAGCAGGCCTTGAGGAACAGTGTGACAGTGATCAACCTTACGAACTCTGTGCAATTTCCCATAGTGTAGGTGGAGCTGCTATTCTGATGTATGTCATAACACAGCGGATTTGGGAGAAACCCCACAGGCTTTCAAGATTAATCTTGTTATCACCTGCTGGGTTCCATCACGATTCGAATCCTGTGTTCACTGTGATGGAGTGTACTTGTTCCTGGTCTTATCTCCTTTGCTGATGCCCTTTGTGCCAGCTTCCTACATACCCACTCGTTTTTTCCGCATGTTGGTTTACAAGTTGGCTCGGGACTTCCATAACTTACCTGCAGTTGGAGGTCTCGTGCAAACCCTGATAAGCTATGGGGTTGGTGGCGACAGTTCAAACTGGATTGGAGCTTTAGGGTTCCCACACTACAATATGAATGATATGCCAGCTGTTTCATTTCGTGTGTCACTTCACATGGCACAGATCATACATGGTCGTAAGTTTATCATGATGTTTTGACTATGGGACTGCAGCTGCAAACATGGAAGTCTACGGTTCCCCTCAGCCTTTGGATTTAGGGGAGTTCTATTTGCTTATTGATATACCTGTAGATCTTGTCGCTGGGCAGAAGGAGGAGGTCATTAGGCCATCGATGGTCAGGAAATTATGAGCTGATGACAGATGCAGGTGTAGAGGTATCATATAATGAGTTTGAGTATGCACATTTGGATTTTACATTTTCTCATTGCGAAGAACTACTGGCATATGTTATGTCCCGCTTAACGTTAGAAGGACATTCGACGAAACAACCAACTGGGCAGAAATCATTAAGGCTTCGGGCAGCCATTAAGGTGTAATGCTGCAAAAGCCTGGGACACTAGTTTTTTGGGGGTGCTTCAGGTTGTTTTATATGCTTTGCAAACAATATTTTATGATAGATGCATGAAATCTAGGAAACTTAGTATCTCTATGTTGAATTCGTCGTGATTTTCCTACGGGAAGGGGATTTTTTTAAGTCCTATGAAGTGGATATCTTCTCCTATGTATATTCTCTTGTATGCTGTAATAGAATTATTTCAGGTGAAGATTGTAGCCCTGAGAAATGGATGTTTGTCCTATATATGCTATTTGTTGTGTTGTAAGATCAGAGCTTTTGGAGTAATTATAGTAGGGAGTCGAGGAAGGGGAGCCTTGGTGTAACGGGTAAAGCTGCTGCCTTGTGATCAGGAGGTCACGGATTCGAGCCGTGTAAACATCCTCTTGTAGAAATGTAGTGTAAGGCTGCGTACAATAGACCCTTGTGATCCGATCCTTTCAGGACCTCGCGCATAGCGGGAACTTAATGCATCAGGCTATTCTTTTTTATTTTTTATTTTTTATTGTAGGGAGTCAGTATGGAATAGTTTGAGGTTCTTTAAATTTGATTCCAGTTGCTATCTCCCTTGTAACTTCCATTGAATCGAGTGGCTTCTTTTTATCTCATACATTTGTAGACCCATGTCTTACACATTTGGGTTTACAAAATTCTGGGTCCACAAAGTTGTGAGACAAAAAGGAAATCTCATACAACTAGCATTAGTTTGTGTAAGACACAAAATAAAAATTTCCATTGATCGAATCACTTTTCACAACTAAATGAATTTGATTATGATTTCTGTTTCATTTATGAACCGTGCAGTTTACTTCACTGCAGTTGAAATGAAGTTGATTGATTTGGTTTAAGATCCTTATCATCTTCCCCACAATCCCGAGTCTCCTAATTGTGAAACTAACACAATAAATGCAAATGAGCTTGGTGATATTGAGCTACCAATCAATTTCAATAGATATTTTAGATTAAATCCAAAATTTGAATCGAAGTCCCGCTCTGCCACTGACTACTTGCTAATATATGTTTAGTTGTTAGAGAAAGTGAAGCTTTAAAACTACGTTACAATTTCTACGTAAACTCACTTACAAATTAAATAAATTGTAATTATAGAGCGCAAGACATTTAGTACCCCACAGTGCGCTAAAATATTCTCCGAGTCTTGCCATAAAGTTGTAAGATTTGACAATAAGCCATGTCCCAGTAAAAACAAAACAAAGCTTGGATTGTGAGGCTTAAGTCAAGTCAATCATGTTGAGCTAGTGATAGCTGTATACAACTAATTATATGTAATTAGTTAGTTGTAGTTAGTTAGTTGAGTAGTATATATTGTACACTGTTCTTTCATTTATCAGTTATGAGAATAGAGAGCATAACCGCTCGTTCTTCTTCACTCTGCTTTCCTCTTTCTCTGAGCTTCACTGCCATAGCTAACGAGGTGAATCTCGAGTTCATCATGGTATAAGAGCTTGAGTCAACGATCTAGAGCTCAAGTTTTACTCTTGATTCATCTCTCTTAATTGTTCCTACTAGTTACTCATATTAGATTGGGCAATTGCTCAATTCCCAAATATTAGGGATTGGTAGAGTTTGAGCAATTGACATTTGTGAGATCTAGTGTTTCTTCTGCTAACAATGGCGATTATTGGAGAAGACAATGCATCGACTCACGAAGAGGTAGCAGCTGAACCAGTGATTGTACCAGCAGTCAATAAGCATCATCCTTTGTTCCTGCAACCAAGTGACACTCCAGGTAGCTCTCTCATCTCTGTTAAGCTTACAGGACCTGAGAATTACACTTTGTGGAGTAGTAATATGCGTGTTAGCTTGATAGGTAAAAGTAAGCTAGGGTTTGTATATGGAAATATTCGAAGGAGAAATTCCCTCCAGTTCTTCATGAACTTTGGGAAAAATACAATGCTATAGTGTTGTCTTGGATTATGAATTTTGTGAGTGCTCAGTTGCTAAGTGGTATGGTTTATGCTTCAAGTGCACACAAGGTGTGGATGGATCTCAAAGAAACATTTGATAAAGTCAATGGTTCTAGAGTGCTATATCTGCATAAACAGATTGCTATTTTGACCCAAGGCATGTCTACTGTGTCTGCCTATTTTTCAAAATTGAAGGAGTTGTAGGAAAAGTTTGATGCTATTATGCCCTGCCCTGGATATGGCTGTGAAGAATCAAAGAAATATGTTGAGCACTTTGATTATCAGAGGCTATTACAGTTTCTTATGGGTCTAAATGAAACTTACTCTCAGTCAAGTAATCAGATTCTGAATATGTCTCCTAAACAATCCATAAACAAGGCTTACTCAATGATAATCTCTGAAGAAAGCAGAAAGTCATTATCTCAGCCTTCTAAGGTTTCAGAAGTTAATGAAGATACTGCCTTGCTCAGCAGCAAAGGAGTACCAACTGGAGCTTCAATGCATCTGAATGCAAAAGGAAACCTGGGACAAAGTCATAGCTATGCAGGAAAAGATATGACAACCTTGTTCAGCAATAAAGGGAATGCAGGAGCTAGTTATGGTCAATCTGGAGGAGGAAATCACTCAAATACTGGTTATAGACCTAAGAGAAACAACCTACATTGTGACTATTGCAATTTTAAAGGTCACACTAGGGAAACTTGTTACAAACAGAATTGATATTCACAAGATTTTAAGTCTAAAAGGAAGGGTGGATTTGGGAATTCAATTAACTATGTGTCTGATAACCTCACCAGCCCTGCACAAGCATGTCCCACAGCTAATTTTGCAGGAGTTTCACAGGTGTAGCAGATGCAACAAACATGTTATAACCTTCAAACTGGAATTCATCAATTCACTCAAGATCAATACAACCAGATCCTTCAACTTCTAGGGAAGCAACCTGAGTGCAGTGGAGCTGCTATGGCAGCAAGTATACCATTTTGTGGTGACATTACTAAAATTATGACAAAATGGGCTTCTAGCCATATGGTAATGACTCTAGCTTGTTGATTAAGTATGTTAAAAGCAAAGGTGGAAAGGTTTACCTAACTACTGGTAGTGTTACTCATGTTAGTCACATAGGATCTGTTGCTTTCTTGAAGGATCTAATAGTGTCTAATGTGATGTATATCCCTTACTTATAATATAACCTTCTATCTGTGTCCAAGCTCACAAAGGAAAAAAATGGATTGTTATGTTCTTCCCTAATTTCTTAATTTTCTAGGAGCTCTTCAGTGGACAAGTGAGGGGGATTGGTAGAGAGAAAGATGGACTATATGTGTTCAGCTCTGCTCCAAAGAAGTCAGTGGCATTACAAAGTCAAGATCAAGGTTCAGCATCAAATATTCCAAAGAGTTCAAAACAAATAAACTCTGTAAATGCAGTGAAAGTTTCCAATAAAGTAGTGAGTATAGCTGTGTGGAATAAGAGGTTGGGTCATTCACCCTTAGATACTTTGCAGAAACTAAAAAGATCTTATGACTTTCAGTATTTTGAATGTAGTAGTAAGGACAAGCATTGTGCAGTGTGTCCTCTAGCTAAACAAACAAGACTGTCTTTTCCTTTGAGTTCTAATATACAATGTCATGCTTTTACACAATACATGCAAATATTTGGGGGCCTTATAGAGTCCCTACCTATGATGGTAAAATGTATTTTCTGACTTTGGTAGATGATTACTCTAGATATACATGGACCTTTCTATTGCCTACAAAAACTGAAGTTGTTGTTGCACTGAGATCTTTCTTTGTTATGATTAAAAATGTGTATTCCCCATATGTGAAGTTGTTTAGATCTAATAATGGATGTGAATTCTTTAATAGTCACGTGTCAGAATTACTACAGTCTCAGGGAATCATACACCAAAGTCTTTGCATCTATACTCTTCAGCAATATGGAGTTGCTGAAAGGAGGCATAGGTACATACTAGAAGTTGCTTGAGCACTCAGATTTCAAGCCTTAGTACCCTTGATATTCTGGGGAGGAGTGTGGGAGTACTATAGTCTCTATCATCAATAGACCACCTTCAACTGTTCTAGCCAACAAAACCCATTTTGAGATGTTGGTTGGGCATTCACCCTCTTTGCAACACATGAGGGTATTTGGACGTTTAGGTTATGTTACCACAGTTAAACGACCTGACAAATTTGCTCCTAGAGCTTACCCTGCAGATTTTCTTGGCTATTTTGCTACACAAAAGGTGTTGAGTTGTCCCACATCGGAGGGATTTGAGGTCCTTGGTCTCCTTATATGGCTTGGGCAATCCTCACCTCATAAGCTAGCTTTTGGGATTGAGTTAGGCCAAGGTCCATTCTTATCATGGTATCAGAGTCTTGGTGAGAATATTATAGCTGTGTCTTTTGGGGTTGAGTTAGGCCCAAGGTCCATTCTTTTCATGGTATCAGCGCCAGGTCCATCCTAATTATTGTTACCGATGTTGGGCCCCCATTTATGTTGTCCACGCTCCAGAGATCTGGGCGTGAGGGGGGGTGTTGAGTTGTCCCACATCGGAGGGATTTGAGGTCCTTGGTCTCCTTATATTGCTTGGGCAATCCTCACCTCATAAGCTAGCTTTTGGGGTTGAGTTAGGCCCAAGGTCCATTCTTATCAAAAGGGATATAAAATATTTGGTATTCACACAAAGAAGTTCCATGTTAGTAGGGATGTGGGGTTTATGGAGGATATTTTCCCCTTTCAGTCTTTGAACTCCTCTCCGTCTTCCTTATTTCATATTCTAGATGTGTCTACCACTTCAACCTATGTCTTCAATCCATTCTTGTCATATTTCTCCCTATTCTCCAGTTCCTTCTGTATCTATTTCTCCAGATACTTCTCTTTCTATATACCCTGCTGCTACTGATGACTCCACAGTCCATGATATTCATGTTCCTTCCCCTACTGAAGTACCTGATACCAACAGAAAGTCCTCTAGAACCAGCAGACCACTCATATGGTTGAAAGACTACATTGTTCCTAGAAAGGGTAGTGCTCATTGGTTCTATCCAATCTCAGATTATGTCAGTTATGCTAATGTGTCACCTACGTTTGGAGCTGCCTATTCTGCCACAGTGGAGCCTAAGTCCTACACCGAGGCTATTAAAGATGAAAAATGGGTTGAAGCAATGAAGAGTGAGATCTCAGCTTTGGAAGATAATCACACCTGGTCAGTGGTTGATTTGACTCCTGGGAAGGTTCCTATTGGTTGCAAGTGGGTGTTCAAAGTGAAATATAGTTTCCTTAGGTGCAGTGGAAAGGTACAAGGCTAGGCTTGTAGCCAAATGGTACAGTCAGCAGGAGGGGTTAGATTACATTGAGACTTTCTCTCATGTAGCCAAAATGGTTACAGTCAGATCAGTTCTTGCTATTGCTGCTGCAAAGCATTGGGTCATCTTTCAGATGGATGTGCACAATGCTTTCCTTCAAGGTGATCTCCTTGAAGATGTTTACATGGAGGTTCCTCCAGGGTTTGATAGCCAGGGGGAAGAAGAATAGAGTCTGCAAACTTCATAAGTCTCTATATGGACTTAAACAAGCTCCTAGACAATGGAATAAGAAGTTGACAGATGCCTTACTACAACTTGGATTCACTCAAAGTCATTTTGACTATTCATTGTTCACCAGGAATGTGAAGTCTGAGCTAATTGTGGTGCTTGTCTATGTAGATGATCTACTTGTAACTGGGACCAGTCAGAGGTTGATTCTACATACTAGGAATAACCTGAAGTTGAAGTTTAAAATGAAAGATCTTGGTGAGCTTAAGTTCTTTCTTGGCATAGAATTTGCTAGATTATCTAAAGGGATTGTAAAGAGTCAAATGAAATATGCTTTGGAACTCATTGCAGAAATGGGGCTTAGTGGTGCAAAGCCTGCTGGTACATCTTTGGAAGCTAATGTAAAACTCACATCTGAAGAGTATGACAGATTTGTTCAAAATCAGTCCTCTCCTGAAGCAGAAGACAAGTTGTTAGCAGATGCTGGAAAATATTAAAGGCTAATAGGAGGTTATTGTACCTTACTATGACTAGAGTGGATATTGTATATGTGGTGAAAGTCCTAAGTTAATATATGCACAAACCAAAACAGTCACACATGGAAGCTGCTTTGAGGGTAGTAAGATATATCAAAGGTTTTCCTGGTCTTGGCTTTCTAATACCATCTGGAGACTCAGGTAACTAGTGGGCTTTTGAGACTCAGACTGGGGAGGCTGTCTTCAAACCAGGAGATCAGTAACAGGCTACTTGGTGAAGTTTGGAGATGCATTGATTTCATGGAAGTCAAAGAAGCAAGAGACTGTAGCAAGGAGTTCAGCAGAAGCAGAGTTCATGAGCATGGCTTCAGCAGTGGTAGAACTCACATGGCTTACAAGACTATTCAAAGAGTTGGGGGTGGATGTTGAGCTGCCTATAACTCTCAAATGTGATAGCAAAGCTGCTATTCAAATTGCAGCCAATCCTATATTATAATCCACGAAATAACCAAACACATTGACATTGACTGTCATTTTGTTCAAGAGAAATTAGTGGATGGCCTTATCAAAACACATCACGCGTTAAGGACAACATGCTGATCTACTAACAAAGAGTCTTGGTCGAGTGCAGCAAGACTTCTTAATGTCCAAGCTAAAGTTGAAAGATATATTTCAACCATTAGCTTGAGGAGGGGTGTTAGCTAGTGATAACTGTATAAAACTAATTATATGTAATTAGTTAGTTGAGTAGTATATAATGTACAATGTTCTTTCATTTATCAGTTATGATAATAGAGAGCATAACTTCTCGTTCTTCTTCACTATGTTCCTCTTTCTCTAGCTTCACAGCCAAAGCTAACGAGGTGAATCTCGAGTTCACCAAATCATCGATTACTTTTTATTTTTGTATTGGATTTTAATGGCCAACTCAAATAACATCATTATTTGACTTGTTTGTATCTCTTTACGAGGGAGCTGAGGCTCAGCCAGCTAATGTTACTTCCTGTCAGTCTGGGATAGGCTTATGTCTTAACATTTTTAATAAGTTCAATTGGATACTAGATAATTTTTATGGTGCAAATAGTTGCTATACATTTGAATATCTTCTTAATGATTCCTTCTTACAAATATGGCTGTTAGAGAAAAGTATTTTCTAAAAACATATATATTTAAGATTAATATAATATTGGTAAATTGAAGAGTGATAAATATTAGTAATAATGTCTATGTGTTAATTGTAGCAAGTAATATAAAATTAGAAGTTAAGATGGTTGCACAACAAATGCTTTTTTTGCCCGTAAGTTGGGAGAGTCATTTCCCTTTTTTTTGTGGAAAATAACTTCTATTATAAAACACACACTGTAATTAAGCTCGTTAACGGTGTTGGCACACTCATTTAGAAAATTATTTAATAGAGTTAATTATAAGTCTTATTAGATTTAATCTGTAAATCACCCTTTATATCTCATCTAGTTACTATTTATCTCTTTCCAGTTTTTTTTAGATGATTTATGGACTAAGAGTAGAATTAAAAAATAATATTTAACGATTTCTTAATTTCCTAACGCAACACTATTTGGGCCAAATTGATTTGACTAACAATTATTTTGGACCGGAAAAGACTAAAGAGTACTGTTTTTGTTTTTATATTTAGAAAGATTCAAATATATTTGTGGACGTGAAATATTGGGCATATGGTTAATAATAAAATTATAGTTAATAATAAGATTATTTTTCTATCCGCTCTCTAGCTATCAATCTAGGAGAAGTTACATTGTACAGATGCAGCTCAATTGAATCTCCTTTAGTTCGTTTGAAAATTATACTGCATAAATAAAATAAAGCAAAATTTTGTGTGTGTTTGTTTGTTTGTATTTGAATAATAATATACATAAAAAACAGTATACCGGTAAAGGGTGCTTAAAAATTACTTTAGGTTCGAAGGTTGGAATTGTAAATGTGGCATTCGTATATTTTTCTCTTTCTATTTCAATATCCGTATAATTTAATATCTATAAGCAGGTATAAATTCTTCACTAGCGTTTGGACATAGATTTGGTTGAAACTTAAATAATTTTTTTTTTTTGAAATTGTGTTAAAAAATATTGAAATTGTGTTTGGACATACATTTTATTTGCAGAATAACGTGAAGTTTTGTGAGTGAAAAAACGATTTCACCTAAAACAACTTGAAAAAAGTGTCAATTTTTCCGGAAACTGATCATGTTTCATGAACAAACACTATTTTCAAATTTTCTTTTTGTTAGCGAAATGGTTCTTGGCCACTCAAATTTGCTGCCGATTTTAAAGCCACGAACTTTCGACTTTCCCATTTGAACACTTAAACTCCTGAAACCTAAAACTAATAAACACATTTTTTCCCGATACACATCAATGGCGGGAAATAAAAGCCAACAGTTTTGGGGTCCCCCTCTTTTAATCAAACACCCACAAACCCTCCCCCACTTTTTATCTGTTTTCCTCTGTCTAACCAAACCCTACATCTCTTAGACGATGGTCGATTAACCTGGTCCCATCGATTAATCACTCCAAAGCCATACGATTTTGGTCCCTCCTTCTTTAATTAAAAGTTGTTCGAGTTTTTTTTGGAGCTTTCAGCTTCTGTCAAGTTTATATCTGAAGGTTAGTTGGTTTATTGTGATGTCGATTTCATCATCATCATCATCTTCTTCTTCTTCTTTTATTTTCTTGTGAAATAATGTGGGTAATGTTGTTTGACAGTGAAATCTATCTATTTCTCCATGCTTATTTCTTCATATGATATTAGGGAATTTATATTAGGGTTTTTATATTTGGGGAAACACTTGAATGTTCAATTGTTTTGTCTTTTTCATGACTGATCTAGCATTTGGGGTTAAAAAATTACGAATTTTGTCTACATGCACAAATTATGGAATCTTCACTTTATTTTAGGGGTTTGTCTTTTTCATGAGTGATATGACATTTAGGGATAAAAAATTAGGTTTTTTTTTTATTATCAAATATTCTTCTCTCACATTTTGTTAAAGTTTATTGCTTTTTAAGGTTAAAATGTATCTGACTTGTCCCTTTTTATAGGTTTCAATGGCCGTTTATGTGAAATTACAGTTTCATCACTTAGGATTTTTAGTGGCTGACCCAATTCTGAGGTATGTAAATGGTCAAACTTGGCCAGTTGTACTTCAAGCTGATATTGATGAATTACATATAATTCAATTTCATGATTGGGCTAAGGATATGGGGTACTTAACAGTAGATACATATGCATGTAAAATTAACCAAAAGGGAGAACTAAGATTTTTGAAATATGATACTGATGTGTTAGCTCTATGTCAAGACTTTAAGGATGAGGATTTTATTGATGTGTACGTATGTCATATAATTAATACACAATGTATTGATTTAGAACTAGATGAAATGGTAAGTAGTGGTGGTTTAAATGTGGACCCCACTAATGTTCAGCATGTTGTTAATAAAATGGCACATGGGCAGACAACTGGAGTGAGATCAAGGAAAGGGATACCAATGTTATGCTCTAATTGTAAGAGAGTGGGCCATAACAAGAAGGGGTGTCCTGTCCTGGTAATGAATTTAATTTGTGTCTGATTGTGTCTTGTACTTTTTTAATTTATATATCTCAGTTTGTATTTTGAAAATTTCAGAGAGGACAAGGATCTGGAACAACATGAACCAGTAATGCTGGTGCTACTCAACCATCACAGGCTGCTGAAACAACAACTCAAAAATCAGGCCCTACGAGTGATTCTGCAACTGTCAGGGCCAGAAATACTCAACCATCAGCTGTTGCAAGTGCATCTGTGAGTATTTATTTTAGTTAATCTGTATTAGGTCCAAAATTTTTAATTTACTAGAAGCTAATTTATCTTATATCAGGATATTAGAAGTATGAGATCAAGAACTTCTGAGGATATTTTAGCTAGTGTTAGAGGAAGGCCAAGAGGTAGTGGACTACGAGGAAGACAACAACAATTGAGGAGAAGACAAACTCAAGCAAGCCTTAGCCAACCTCAAGTCCATTTTTCATCTCAGCCAAGCCAAACTCCATGTCCAAACTTGATCCAATCTCAACAAAACATCAACCAATCTCAACCTTGAAGCTGAATGAAAGTTTGTTTTCGTGGTAACGTAAGTCTGTTAGTTGCAGAACTAAATTTTTAGTTAACTTAAGTCTGTTTAACTCATGACTTTTTTCTTTTGGAACAATGTTAAAACTATTTTTCCTACTAGACATCAGTTCATTGCTAATTTTGTCAGCCAAGAAGGCTGATCTTGGTTGTTTATATATGTGTGCTTGTTTATGTTATAATTTGCTTTTTATTCCACAAAAATAACATCAGTCATTCTGTCATTATCATTGTACACAGGTTATGATGGTAGTGCTAACTACATTAATAAGAAAATTACAATTGCTTAGTGCTACTACAACAACTAACGTTACAATGATCTTCACCCTCTTCCTACTCTGTAATCGATCTCTCTCTTTAATTCTTGATAGCAACCCTGAAATCACTTGTTTATAGTGATCTGGAAGAGGTGGGTCAAACCACCTAAAAAAATTACAAGAATTGGCTCGACCATAGTTTGAGCTCCCATAAAACCTCCTTCCTGGATTTGTTGGCTTCCAAGTGATGCAAATATGAGCTTCAACTCCACAATAACAAAATACAGGTCTTTGATTCATTATCACAACCTGGAAAATGAAATTAAAAAAAATAAAGCTTAAGATATTAAGAAAGAAAGTAGGCAAAATGAGAAGTTGAGATGAATATAATAGAGAGATTATGTGTTTCCAATTGAAAAGGATAAGATCCCACTTATATAACCGTATTTTTGACCGTTGGGCGTGGGAAGGGGATCTCTCACGCCGCTAATATTCGTGAAGTTCACGCTGGGGCTGACTAGGACCAACTAACGCCACATAGAATGAGTCAACGGTCAAATGTGTTTATTAATTTTAGGTTTCGAGAATTTAAGTGTTCAAATGGAAAAATCGAATATTCATATATCGGCTTTAAAACTGGCCACAAATTTAATTAGCTAGAAAACCATTTGGCATTTTGAAAAAAGGTACCCAAAATCTATAACCAATTCCAAACTTTATCTTCCTTAATTTTCTTTTTCTATTATTTTCGACAATTCCAAATTTAATTTCTGTACTTGTTGTACTTCTAAAATAGTAATGTGTTCTGAACCACTACTTTACATGTTCGAATATAGAAACATCGAAAATGAGAAATTGGTGTTGACAAATTTACAGGTCTTTGATTCATTTAATGCAATCTTCGAAATAGTGTTTTCCCTTTCTTCCTCGTCTTTAATTTCCATGTCTAATTTTCGTGGTATATATGAGTTTTTGTATCTGCGATCAAAAGGTCATTGGTTCAACTCGTGAAATTAAACAAATTCTTACAGAAAGCTATAATAAATTGTATGTGCGATCGGGAGGTCATCTGGTGCAGTTTTGTTTAAAGAATATAATGTTTGGATAGATTGTATCATACTGTTACATTAGATACAATATTTATTTTGATTTGTTATTTAAATTTTATTTTATTATATCGTTAAATCCATCATTACGTAACGACGAAAGTGTCACTTTATGGAACGACGAATTTGGTGCAGTGACGTCGTTTTCTTACTTTTTTCTTTCATCTTGCTCTTCTTTATTATTAAATTAATCATATATTATCATTTATTCTACTTTTTAATATAATAATTCCACTATGTATTCTATTTTTTCTTAGTAATGTTGCAAGTTTATTTTTTATATTGTTGGTAAGTGATATCGTGAAACGACGACAAACGATACAATTTATCCAAATGTTGAATTCATCAAATAATATAATATAATGCCATACAATACAATATGATACATTATGAAATGACACGTAACACCAATCCAATCAAGCTATAATTTGATTCGTTCTTTTCTCAAACCCTGCACGTAACAGAAATATAGTGTATCAAATTGTCCATTCAGAAGTGGTTCAAGTTGATTTCTTGTATGGTTAAAATTAACCATACATGCATCTGTACTCAACAGGTGAATTAAATAATTCTAAACATTATTACATTTAGCTTCAGACTAACTGTTTAACGCGACAATACGAACCCTTAAGGATTTGTAGGGTTTCTATAGGAAATTATTTGTTTAATTGTTTACAATGTTCAATTAAAAGTAGGTCAAATAATGTACAAGGTCTATGAAAGAGCTTAAAATACGAAGTGGATTTTGAAAAAATATTTCACAAATAGGTATACTCTATTAGTAATACATCTTTCCAAAGTAATTTTGGAAACAAAATAACGTAAAAGAAAATGTTATATACCTATTCTATCCAAAATAATTACCCGCATTTACATTCTGGAAATAATAATAAATATACCTATGCAACCAAAAGTAATTACCCGTGAATCCTTCTTCCTGTTTTATTCCTATTAAACCTAATTTTTTTCCTCCTTTTTGCTTTCTTCTCTACCATTTTCTCTGCTCTTTCTCTTTCTTTCCTTTTGCTAATATCCTTACTATTTTTCATTAGATATATGATCTATGTACCTCTCTCTTCTATCTTTATCATTTGTCCCAGCAAAAAAAAAATATTAAGAATTCAGTTTGCTACAAATTTGTGAGGTTATGTATGTAATAACAAATTTTAATTACTGACACTATTGTGGCAAGTTTTGGTGTTAATGATGATATTTTGAAGATTTAATTGTGACAAACATTAATCTGCCATTGGAGGACGTTGAAGCTTGAAAATCATAAAATGGGTTTGTTGAGTTTGTGATTATTTTGATCCGATGCTAACTTGATATGTTCGAAATATTAGTTAGAGGAAGTGGCTATATTCTGAGTCAATTTGTGGAGATTTTAGACTAGATTTTTAAATTTTGGGTTGAAATTGAGTTGAACTAACAAAGAAGACAGATTTGCACTGTATACCAAAATGGTATATTGCGTGTTTCAATGATGTATAAAGGCAAAAGTAATATCAGTTTACAATATAATGCAACGGTGTATTGTAATAATCGGAGAAGAACACAATTATGTAACGATATACCACTTTAGTATACTAATATACTATAGGAGTATATAGTTATACTACAATAGTATATCATTATAGTATACAATATATTATTATGGTATACTCTAATAATATGCAAGATGTTGTAACAATATGTTGTAATAGTATACAATATACTATAACAGTATACTTATTACCCATAAATTTACTTGCCATTTTCCTTATAATTTGTTTTAAACTTTTACCTAGCGTGAGCGGCAAATTGAAAATGTAAGTAATTAAATAAATTATAGTTTGCTATATAATGTATAACGGTATACTCTTACAATTAGATGCTTATAGATTTTTTAAAAATTTGTTTTATTGACAACTGATATTATTTTAATTTAATAATTGAATTAAACTTTTTTAACTCTTTACGTACAACTGTATACCCTGTTGGTATAACTATATACTATTCTGATATCAAATGTTAGTTAATATTTTTTTGGTTGTATTATCTACATTTAATCGGTACACGATTTGATTTTTATTTAATAATTTATATATAAAAAAGAATAATAAAAATAGTAAAAATAGTAAATGAAATTAGATTATGAAGAGAAAAGCATATAAAAAAGAAATTAAATGAAATTAGAATAGGAAAAAAGAAAAAAATAAGAAGAAAACGAGGAAAAAAAGGAGAAAAGAAAAGAAAAGAAGCATAGCAATAAAAAAGAATTGAAGATTAAAGGAAAAGTTCCCCACAAAACCTATTATGGGTAGGAAATGTAATTAGTTTATGGGTAGGGAAAACAAATAGGTAGACAAGGGTAAATAGTTTTGTTTTTGTGGGTAAGTGTGAACCCCTACAAATGTAGAAGAAACATAATTTGATCTGAGCCCACTGAATTCACAATATTTCCTTAAGAAACTTAATCCCCTCCCAGGATAGGACGAATTATACACTGGTATAGCGGTACTCCAAGCCCTAGTGTTTAGCGAACACAAATGGCGGCAGCAAATCACACTTACTGTTGCTTTATTGTAGTTAAAATAATGTAGGAAGGACACTTTAGAATTTTCGTAAGGATAATCTCAGGGAATGAGCTGGTATTTACAGCCAATAGGTTAGGTTCAAACAAAGAGGTGCAACTCTTCATGATAAGTGTTCGCGTAAAACGACCATTAAATAAATGGCTATTTATGCAAAATAAAACGGAAAAATCAAACCGGGAGAAAAATTAAATTGCCATTACAAAAACGGCTAATTTGGAATAAAGTAATATTACGTTAATCTTAACAAATAAATTTGGTCCAAAAAATTAATCAATCATATTGACCAAATCCAAATCCAAATTCAAATCCAAATATGAAGTCGAGCCGAGCGAGCGAGCGAGCAACGATGACAGCAATGGCTTGCCTTCTTCTCAACTCTTTAAGAGCTAAAAGAAGAGGAATTGTATATATACCCTTCAAAACTCTTTTCCTCCTCCAATATTTCCTTTGTCAAAGAGATAAATTCAAATATCTTATTTTTCCCTCCATTTCCCATTCACTTTATTTTAAGCTAAACAAAGATTAAACCCAGCTCCCCTACATGAATGAAAAATGGCTATATCACAGAAATATGCATGAAAACTGTGTGATTCGCAAGCAAGGATTGATCGCATCTGGATACGTAGGTTTCCCTCTGAACTTTTCGTAGTGAACTTATGTCGGATACACTTGGTCAATCGGTAGATTTGATATCTTTGAACCGTCGAACTTTGGTGTATACCTAGGAAATCATAAGTCACACAATCAATCATTCACCGTCTTTGGTTCTCATTTTTGTGTTCGTTTCAGCCATGAAAACCGCCTGGTTTCATAAGTGCATAGAGAACTGGCTGACCTTGCAAAATTCTCCTTGAAGTGGCGAACACTTCATACTTACATAAGTGATTCCTAAACGTGTCATCCCCATAGATGCACTTTTTTATATACCCCATATCAAATTTAGAAATTATTAAAAAGCCTTAATGTTTAATTCTTGGTGCTGAACATTGTCTCATCACGAGAATGGACCAAAATTTTAGTTGACAATGTTGAACCGTCATTAATGGTTTGTTTGATCTCCTTAAACCTAGATTTTGGGATCTCCAGTATTCTAAGTTGAGTTTCAACAAAAATGATTTGTCTTCGGCCATAGTCCCATTCCCTTCAATGATCTTTCAACTACTTCTCTAGTTAGGCATTTTGTAAGCGGATCGAATACATTATCGCTTGCCTTTACATAGTGAATTGTGATAATCCCCCTAGAGAGTAGCTGCTTAACAATTTTATGTCTTCGTCGTACATGACGAGATTTACCGTTATACATTACATTCCTAGCCCTTCCAATTTCATGTTGGCTATCGCAACGTATGCATAATGGTGCCAACGGTTTAGGCCAAAATGGAATACCTCTCAAGAAATTTCGGAGCTATTCAGCTTCTTCACCGGATTTATCTAAGGCTATGAATTCAGCCTCCATTGTAGAGCGTGCAATACACGTTTTGGACGACTTCCAAGATACCACTCCTCCACCAATAGTGAATACATATCCACTTGTGAATTTAGAAATATTTGAACCGGTGATCCAATTTACATCAGAGTTTCCCTCAATCAGCGGATATTTACTATTGTACAAAGCAAAGTCTTGGATATGTTTTAAATATCCCAAAACTCTTTCTATTGCCATATAGTGAGATTGACCTGGATTACTCATATATCGACTCAATTTACTTATAGAATAAGCTATAGATGGTCGAGTACAATTTAAGTTATACATTAAACATCCCCACAAATGAGCATAATCCAGTAATGATACGCTTTGCCCTTTGTTCTTTGCTAGTGCAAGATTCACTTCAATTGGAGTCTTCACAACTTTAAATTCTAAGTGCTTGATTTTTTCAAGTTCTGGTTTAATGTAATGAGATTGCGACAATGCCAGACCTTGAGGAGTCTTATGGATCTTAATACCCAGGATTAAATCGGTAACTCCCAAGTCTTTCATATCAAACTTGCTAGTTAGCTTACGTTTAGTAGCGTTTATATTGGCAATGTCCTTACTCATTATCAACATATCATCTACATATAAGCAAATAATGATTATGTGATTACGAACATTTTTATTGTACACACATTTATCACGTTTGTTTATCTTTAAACCATTTGACATTATTGTTTAGTCAAATTTCGCATGCCATTGTTTGGGTGCTTGTTTTAGTCCGTAAAACGACTTAACAAGCCTATATACCTTCTTTTCTTTACCTGGAATCACAAACCTTTAGGTTTTTCCATGTAGATTTCTTCCTCCAAATATTCATTTAAGAACGATGTCTTAACGTCCATTTGATGAATTTCAAGACCATATACCGCAACTAATGCTAATAACGTGTGTATGGACGTAATTCTTGTAGTTGGAGAGTATGTAACAAAACACTCAATACCTTGTCGTTGTCTGTACCTTTTGACCACAAGTATTCCTTATATTTATCAATAGTACCATTATCTATTATTTTCCCCTTAAAAATCCATTTAGAAACCAACGGTCTATTTTCAGGAGAAAGATCGACCAATTTCCATGTATGGTTGTTCAATATGTATTCTATTTCAATATTGACTGCCTCTTTCCAAAATTGTGACTCCAAAGAAGACATAACATTTTAAAATGTATTAGGCTCATTTTCCAATAAGAAAGTCACAAAATTTTGTCCAAATGAAGTAGACGTTCTTTAACATTTACTATGTCTTGGGTCCTCATGATTAGATGCACCTTCTTTTGTTTTTTCCCGAGGTCGTTTTGTTCTTTCGCCAATCGAATTATATTTCTTTTTATACGGCTATATATTTTTGAAGAATTCAGCAGTATCTGATTCTATAACCGTAATATATGAATATCGGAATTTTCTTACTTGTGAACCAGAAATCGATATGCATTGCTGTTTGTTGCATATCCTCTGAAAACACAATCAATGATTTTCGGTCCTATATTTACCATTTTGGGTTTAGGAATTTGCGCTTTTGCCAGACACCCCCAAATTTTAAAATTATTCAAGTTGGGCTTCCTTCCTTTTCATTTTTCATATGGAATAGATTGCGTTTTTCTATAGGGTACTAAGTTTAGTATCCGACTAACCGTATGGAATGGCTCCATCTACAAGTTCTGCGGCACACCAAAACCTATCAGCAAAGTGTTCATCATCTTCTTTAACGATCGATTCTTTATTTTTGCAATTCCATTGGATTGGGGAGTGTAAGGGGCCATTGTTTGATGAATAATTTCACGTTCTAAATATATTTCTTCAAAAGGAGATTCGTATTCACCACCTCTATCACTTCTTATCACTTTGATTTTTTTGTTAAGTTGCATTTTAACTTCATTTTTGCATTTCTTGAATGCATCTATTGCTTCAGCTTTGCTACTAAGTAGGTAAACATAGCAATAGTGAGAGAAATCGTTAATAAAAGTTACGAAATACTTCTTACCGCGAGATGATATTGACTTCATGTCGTAATTATCTGTGTGAATTAAGTCTATAGGATTTGAATTCCTTTCAACAGACTTATAAGGATGTTTGACATACTTATATTCCATACACAATTGACATTTTGATTGGTCGCATTCAAACTTAGGCAATACTTCCAAATTATATGATTTACATGTCCCAAAAATATGCAATAAATCATTTGACTCAAGTAAGAAGACACTGAAATTTTATTATTCTCAATGACCATTACATTCAGTTTGAAAAGTCCCTCGGTGAGGTAACACTTTCCTACAAATATTTTGTTTTTTACTTATTACAACCTTATCAGATACAAAAACATACTTAAACCCGTTCTTGGCGAGAAGTATAGTAAAGACTAAGTTCTTCCTAATTTCAGGAACATGAAGGACAATGTTCAGAGTCACCACCTTGCTAGAATTCATTTTCAGAAAATACTTAGCCACATCCTTCAATCTTGGCCGTTGCAGAATTTCCCATAGAAAGAGACTCTTCGGGTCTAACGAGAGCATATGTAGGAAACACTTCTCTAACATAAAAAATATGGCGAATGGCTCTAGAATCAATCCATCATTCCTTGGGATTTCCCACCAGGTTACATTCATAAAGCATAGCATACAAGTCATCAATATCCTCGTACTTTTAAATCATGTTTGCTTGACCCTTCTTCTTGTCTTTTTTTGGAGCGCGACAATGTGCAGATTTTTATCCAGCTTTCCTGCAACTGTAGCAATTTCCATTGAACCGCTTCTTACTTGGGTTACATTTTGGTCGAGAAGGATTCTTTCTCTTTTTATTATTTTGTGGAGCATCTGTTTGTCTCAAAAGTTATATGTCTACTTTATAATCTTGAAAAAAATAAAAAATGGATAAGGGTAAATTGTAATAAAATATAATGAGACCTAGAGATAAGAGAAATGATATATTAAGTGTAGATCTAACAATGTAAAGAGAAAATTAGAGCTTCAAAGAGAAAGTGTTCGTTAGATATAAAGAGAGAAGTAAGAGAGTTGTATTATTAAAAATAATACTTAATGCCCGTTACAGTGTGAAGGTTTCCTTTATATAGTAGGAGACCTTCCTCGAAATAATAAAAGAAAAAAGTACAAAATTAGATGACTTCTGCTTAACAAAGAAGCTAAGTCCTAAACGAAATCGCTTTCATTCTTGTGCCAGGGCCGTACCCTCGCCATGGTCGGCGTCTGCTTAATGGGATGTGCCCATCACCATAGAGACGTTGAGGGCCAAATTTAACCCTATATAGTTAGTCCCTCCGTTCGTTAGAGACATGCTCGATGGGCGTCTTCAATGGAAGGAATTGCAAGCTTCGCCCTTAAGGGAATTTGGTCGCGCCCTTGTGTATCTTTAGAAATGGTGGGAGCATACATGACATAGTCAAACCGTTGAGATACAGACTCTTTCCCGAATGATGTCAGCGGTCAAGTGCGTCATTATTACACTCATTCCCGAGGTGATCCAGAACGTGGCGTGATGTTTTGGTTTCTCGCGCCAGTTTTTGAATCATGCTTCTTCGATTTTTGCATACTTTACCCCTATTAATATAGGAGTAGTTCAATACAATTCATCTTTCGAATTCCTGGAGAATTTTGTTTCCTGACTTTTTTCTTTTATCTTTCTTCCGGCGACCGTTGTTTCATTTGAAACCCACCGTTTTAAGGGGTCATTCCTCCCTTTACTAACACCTTTCTCCGTAAAACAAATCATGGCGAAGCGTCATCAAAATAAAAATGCCAAGGACAATGCCCTTTCTAGGGTTCCTCCTTCCTCCGATGGTGAAGAGGAAGAAGCGGAGGAAGCCCTTGTTACTTTAACGGTGGGCAATATACTCCCAAAGAACATGAATTCTTGAAATGATTTTAAAATGAAGAGCTTACCTACTCCTTGGGACGTTAGTGAATTGATGCAATCTCACCTAGATGCCCTTCGATCGTCGTACGATGTTCTGGACTTTGTGGAGATGGCTCCGGCCAGGATGGACTATGCCAATGTGCACAGGCTGGGGTTCTGCAAATTTTATGAGTATCCACTTAGGATTGGATATAATCTTCCGTTTAAACCTATAGCGGAGGAGCTCTATCGCTTCTTCGGAGTGTGCCCCGCTCAGCTCACGCATTATACCTTGAAGGTGTATAGAATTCTTACCACGTACGCGGCCAAGGCTGGGAGCATTGTTTCGATTCTTCATCTTCTGCAGATGTTCAATGCAAGTTACATGATGGGTACCATGTTCCATTTGACGCATCATGGTCCGAAGAGCTCCTTGGTGCACTCCGATGATAAGGCCAATCGCGGCTTTAGGAAAAGGTACTTCTATATCAGGATGGAGCACTTGGTATCCAAACCCGAAGGGTTCTCGGAGGTGCGGAACCCAAAATGTTAGTATCTTTGTGATTTTTGTGATGATTTTGGCTCTAGTGGCTAAACCATTATGGTTTCATTGTCTTCCTTTTGTAGTGGCGGCTTGCTTGCCCCGTACTATTGACGACATTAGGTCGTGGGTGGAGAGATTGATACCGTTTGCGAATGAGTGCCGTACCTGGGCCGAGTTCCTTAGACTGTACGGCCCAGCAGGTAATAATAATAAATTTTCACTTTAGCTTGAAGGTCCCTTTAATTTCTTTTATCTGATGTACTTGTTCCTGCATGCGGAATGTTTCAAAAAGGAAGAAGAATACCGTTGCTGTCTCATCTAGGGAGGAGACTGACTCGGACGTTAGAGATATATTACTTGGTTTGCACAGCTATAGTGCTCCAAAAACTGCTCAGCGTGAGGCTGTGCGAGTGGCGACGTTTGAGGAGGTGCCTGAGGCCACGCCCGTGAGGGGAGCTGAGGTCGCATCTATTAGATAAGCGGTTCCTTCAGGTCCGTCCTCGCAACCCGCGGAGGAGGACTCTGATAATGAAGATACACCAGAGAAAAAAAGGCAGCGACTGATCACCAGTAAGGGAAAAGCGGCCGGAGATGAGGTAGTTTACCTCCTCACGAGTTGAGGATAACTTTTATGGATGATGCCATCCGGTCCGGGAGGTCTACTCCTCTAAGGATGGTTGTTGTCAAAGCCAACCCAGCCCATGTTCATGAGGGTGTTTGATCAGTCGCTGCAGAAGAAATAGGCATAAATGCTGAGAGGGCGAGCCTTGAGTCCGCCGTTGGGGATGGGGACGAGGTGGTGAGGTCGCCAGCTCATATAAAAATGACGGCTGGCAGGACCAACCACTGAATTATTATTACGGGTGGCTACAATTTATTGGAGAATAGCTTGCAAGCCGCCATAGACATGAGCCTCTTATGTGCGGCTACTGAGAGCGAAATGCTGGCGGGCGTCAGTGACAAGGATCTGTCCCGACAGATTTCAGGCGCAGCCTTTCAGGTAACCCTTATTTTCCTTTGTTGTCATGTGAGGGTGATTTTTTTGCATACTGAATTCTTTTTCTTCTCTTTTCTTTCCCTTTTAGACTCTTATTTTGGAGGCGGAGAGGAGGCGGTGTGCTTAGAAGAAAAAGGTTGTCTTCTGCAAGAAGGTGAAGAAGTATAAACAATGCCGTGACAAGCATCGGATAGTGGCGGATATGTTTGAGAAGTACCCAGGATTGCGGGTACTCCATGAGGGCCTTACTCAATTAGAAGATCAGCTAGAAAAGAGTAGAGTTGGGTTCGAGGAGGTCGACGGGCATCTGATGTCTTCTTTGGCTCGGAATATCGAGCTGGAGACTCTTCTTCAGTCGAAGAAAGAGGAACTAGAGATTAGTCGTGGAGTAGCGATGGAGTCTTCTGAGTTGCAGGCCAAGGTCACGGCCTTGACTGCCGAGCTTGATGCTAAGACGATGGAGGTTGAATTCTTGAGACGAACTGCTTTGTAGGGTGGTGCGCGTAGTGCGGCGCATGAGATGTGGGTATACCACAATGCCAGGTTGGTCGTACTCGAGGAGTACCTTTCAACTGGCCGGGCTACTGAGGCCGAAGTTGAGGAGTAGCGGCGCCTAACCTGCGTCGCCCGTAAGGCGGCCTGTTATAGCTCTGATTCATCAGGCAGGGAGGGCTGCAACTCTGAAAACGTCAACCTCTTAGAATCCAACTCCTGGATCTCTAAGACTTACCTGCCCGAGGATGATAACGGGCCAGATGGTGATCAGGCAGGGTGTGGTGGACAAAGCGGTAAAGTCCCTTAGGACCTGTGTATATCTATATTTTTGTTGGAATGTAAATGGGACCTTTCTTGGGGTCGAATGTATATGACTTTTGGAGATAATAGAATATGAATTTTCGTTGCAACTATTCTTCTTTTGCTCCTTAGATTTTTTATTGTGTTTATGATTGTCCTCGTCGTGCTTTTCGCCATAGTTGAGCTTGGTCGAGACTTTGCAATGATGGCCTTGGTTGTATGGTTGATTTCGACTATCGTCAAATAACTTAGTTGCCATAGTCAAACTTTGTTGATTGATTGCTGTAGCCCTGGCCGTGATGAAGTCGATGGCCCTTATCAGATTTAGACTGATGACCTTAATCATGATGAAGTCGATGGCCCTAGCAAGATAGGTGATTTCAATTATCGTCGAATCAGTTGCTTGCCTTAGTCGAGCTAGGCCGACTGTTGGCGGCAGCCTTGGCTGTAATGAAGTCGATGACGTTAGCTAGATTTAGACTGATTACCTTAGTCATGATGAAGTCGATAGCCTTAGCCAGATAGTTGACTTCGATTGTCGTCGAATCACTTGCTTGCCTTAGGCGAGCTAGGTCGACTGTTGGCGGCAGCCTTGGCTGTAGTGAAGTCGATGGCCTTAGCCGGACTTCTGTGACCTTAGTCACGAAAATGTCGATGGCCTTATTCAGATAGGTAATTTCGACTGTTGTCGAATCAGTTGCTTGCCTTAGTCGAGCTAGGTCCACTATTGGCGGTGGCCTTGGCCGTAATTAAGTCGATGGCCTTAGCAAGACTTTGATGACCTTAGTCAAGATGAAGTCGATGGCCTTATCCAGATAGGTGATTTTGACTGTCGTCGAATCACTTGCTTTCCTTAGTCGAGCTAGGTCGACTTTTGGCAGCGGCCTTGGCCGTAATGAAGTCGATGGCTTTAGCCTGACTTTGATGACCTTAGTCACGATGAAGTCGATGGCCTTAGCCAGATAGGTGATTTCGACTATCGTCGAATCACTTGCTTGTCTTAGTCGAGCTAGGTTGACTATTGGCAGTGGCCTTGGACGTAAATGGAGTTGATGGCCTTAGCCCTTTATGCATTGGAGATGACCGTAGCCCTTTATACATTGGAGATGGTCGTAGCCCTCTATACATTGGAGATGGCCGTAGCCCTTTATACAATTGAGATGGCCGTAGCCCTTTTATACATTGGAGATGGCCGTAGCCCTTTATACATTGGAGATGGTCGTAGCCCTTTATACATTGGGGATGCCCGTATCCCTTTATACATTGGAGATGGTCGTAGTCCTTTATACATTGTAGATGGCTGTAGCCCTTTATATATTGGAGATCGTGCTAGTCTAGTCCCTTTATCATGTTGGTCTGGAGAGTGCATGGAGAGGTTGATATGATAAACTTGTTCCACAAATATCTCCAAGTGTCCCCTCCGCCGCCTCGTTAAAAATCTCCCCGAGAAAACCCAATTGGGACAAAAATCGGGTAAGGGAAAAAGAGTACGGCTCGGGAGGCGCTTTTAAGAAATGGAAATATTTGAGGTGGGCGACGTTCTAGTTATTTTGGAGCATTTTTCTTTCTATTGTTTCCAATTGGAATGCTCCTTTATTGGCTGATGCCGTGATTTTGTAGGGTCCGTCCCAGTTGGTGCCCAATTTTCCTTCGCTTGGGTCTTTGGATGCCAATGTCTTGGCTTTGAGGATGTAGTCTCCCACTTTGAGTGGTCACCGTCTATCGAATCGTTGCAATTGATGTTCGATCCCGAAGAGAAGGAAAAGATCTTCGGAAAGTGGGTTTTTATGATCCGATAAAGAATCAAACTTATTTAAATGTTCCTGCTATTTTATATTTCCTTGAAAAAGGGGCTCAACCTACAAGAACTGTTCAGGATATTTTAAAGAAGGCGGGGGTTTTTAAGGAACTTCGTCCTAATCAACCGAAATTCAATTAAGGAAATAAATTAAGGAAATACAAAAAGGGGGGTAGTCATTTGTATATAACTTTGTATGACTTTTCTCTTCTATTGTTTTGTATTTCCTCCCTTTCCTTTTCTATTTGTATTTTTTTATCATTGCTTCCATTGAATTCCGTGTTCTATAACGACAAAACCTCTTATTTTATTGATCCTCGAAATAGAAAATTCGGGCATTTCCTTCAATTGGGTGGTTTTCCGTTTTTCATTGGAACTCTACTAAAACTAAAAAAGAAATCAAGTTTGCTTATCTCACTTAACTTGATTGAATCCATTATGGATTAAATAAATCTAAATAAATTGTAGTTTTGTTTTCCACTTAATTTATTCTCTCATCTATACTTTTTTGTATCTATTTTATTTGGATTAGATTTGTAGTGCCAATCTAGCACAAGTCTTTTTTTTAAAATATTTTTTATTTTTGTCAGTTGAAATTTCTTTTGTTTTTTTTTTTCACTATTCAATATTTATATTGACAACAGTTTATCGAACAAATATAATTCATTGTGATAAATGAAGTGGATCTATTTAGTTTTATTTTATGTTTTAAATTAATTCGAAAATGTGAATGTATTTTTTTGGATTTATTCCTTCAATGGTTTTTGGTTGTCTTGTCTAATCTCTTTATTTATTTTTCTTCGATATTTTCTTCAGGTTGCTAACTCAACGGTAGAGTACTCGGCTTTTAAGTGCGGCTAGTCTCTTTTACACATATGGATGAAGTGAGGGATTCGTCCATACTCTCGGTAAAGTTTGGAAGACCACGACTGATCCTGAAAGGGAATGAATGGTAAAAATAGCATGTCGTATCAACGGAAAGTTCTGAGAATATTTCATTGTTCCTAAATGGGTATAAAACCATGTTAGAATTCTTTGAACGGAACAAAATAAAGTTGAGTCGAATGAATAAATGGATATAGGGCTGCGGCTTCAATTAAATTATAGGGAAAGAAAAAGCAACGAGCTTTTGTTCTTAATTTGGATGATTCCCGATCTAATTAGACGTTAAAAATTTATTAGTGCCTGATGCGGGAAGGGTTTCTTGTCCCATGAGTGGATTCTCAATTTTTTAATGAATCCTAACTATTACCATTTTCTATTATGGAGATGTATGCGTAGAAGAAACAGTATATTGATAAAGAAAGTTTATTCCGAAGTCAAAAGAGCGATTAGGTTGAAAAAATAAAGGATTTCTAACCATCTTGTTATCCTATAACACTATAACATGGACCAATTAAACGAAACGAAAAAAAAAAAGAGATGATAGAGAATCCGTTGAGAAGTTTACCTATATCCAAGGTATCTATTCTTACTAAAATACTTTGTTTTAACTGTATCGCACTATGTATCATTTGATAACCCTCAAAATCTTCCATCTTTGGTTCAAATCGAATTTCAAATGGAAGAAATCCAAAGATATTTACAGCCAGATAGATCGCAACAACACAACTTCCTATATTCACTTATCTTTCAGGAGTATATTTATGCACTTTCTCATGATCATGGTTTAAATAGAAATAGGTCGATTTTGTTGGAAAATCCAGGTTATAACAATAAATTTAGTTTCCTAATTGTGAAACGTTTAATTACCCGCATGTATCAACAGAATCATTTTCTTATTTCTACTAATGATTCTAACAAAAATTCATTTTTGGGGTGCAACAAGAGTTTGTATTCTCAAATGATATCAGAGGGAATTGCGTTTATTGTGGAAATTTTGTTTTCTCTACGATTAATATCTTCTTTCGAAGGCAAAAAGGTTTTTACATCTCATAATTTACGATCAATTCATTCAACATTTCCTTTTTTAGAGGACAATTTTTCACATCTAAATTATGTATTAGATATACTAATATCCTACCCCGTTCATCTGGAAATCTTGGTTCAAACTCTTCGCTATTGGGTAAAAGATGCCTCTTCTTTACATTTATTACGATTTTTCTCCATGAATATTGGAATTTGAATAGTCTTATTACTTCAAAGAAGCCCGGTTACTCCTTTTCAAAAAAAAATCAAAGATTCTTCTTCTTCTTATATAATTCTTATGTATATGAATGCGAATCCACTTTTGTCTTTCTACGGAACCAATCTTCTCATTTACGATCAACATCTTTTGGAGCCCTTCTTGAACGAATATATTTCTATGGAAAAATAGAACGTCTTGTAGAAGTCTTTGCTAAGGATTTTCAGGTTACCCTATGGTTATTCAAGGATCCTTTCATGCATTATGTTAGGCATCAAGGAAAATCCATTCTGGCTTCAAAAGGGACGTTTCTTTTGATGAATAAATGGAAATTTTACCTTGTCAATTTTTTGCAATTTCATTTTTCTCTGTGCTTTCACACAGGAAGGATCCATATAAACCAATTATCCAATCATTCCCGTAACTTTATGGGCTATCTTTCAAGTGTGCGACTAAATCCTTCAATAGTACGTAGTCAAATGTTAGAAAATTCATTTCTAATCAATAATGCAATTAAGAAGTTCGATACCCTTGTTCCAACTATTCATTTGATTGGATCATTAGCCAAAGCAAACTTTTGTACCGTATTAGGGCATCCCATTAGTAAACCGGTTTGGTCCGATTTATCAGATTCTGATATTATTGACCGATTTGGGCGTATATGCAGAAATCTTTTTCATTATTATAGGGGATCTTCCAAAAAAAGACTTTATATCGTATAAGTATATACTTCGACTTTCTTGCGCTAGAACTTTAGCTCGGAAACACAAAAGTACTGTACGCACTTTTTTGAAAAGATCGGGCTCGAAATTATTGGAAGAATTTTTAACGTCGGAAGAACAAATTCTTTCTTTGACCTTCCCACGAGCTTCTTCTAGTTTTTGGGGAGTATATAAAAGTCGGATTTGGTATTTGGATAGAACAAAAGTCTTCTTGTTGTAATATCTTTCGACCTGTTGCTTTTTAGCTACCATTATTATGTGGGCCAATGCTCTCCTTTCCTCGGCTTCATCGAGGTCTTGGAGTCTGTTCACTTCGTTTTCTATTCCACTAGTGTGGGAATACCTCAGACTTGGTTCGCCGACCTCGACTGGTATGGCTGCATTGGTTCCGTAGACCACTGAGTACGGCATTTCTCCTGTGCTAGATTTGGGTGTGATTCGGTATGCCCACAATACTTCGGGTAGTAGCTCAAGCCATAGCCCTTTGGCTTCTTCTAGTTTCATTTTTAGTATGTTTAATATTGTTTTGTTGGAAGACTCTGCTTGGTCGTTGGCGGCAAGGTGATATGGTGTGGAGAGTATATGTTTGATACGCCATTTTTCGAAGAATTCAGTTGTTTTCTGACCAATGAACTGTCGTCCATTGTCACAACTGATTTCTTTGCGAATGCTGAAACGACATATAATATTTTTCCATATGAAGGCGATGACTTCCTATTCGCGTATTTGTGCCTACGCACCTGCTTCTACCCAATTGGAGAAATAGTTAGTTAAAACTAGTAGAAATCGTACCTTTCCTCGCCCGCGGGTAGGGGGCCAACTATGTCCATTCCCCATTTGATGAAAGGCCACGGCGAGGTAACTGAGTGGAGGGGCTCCCCTGGCTGGTGTATCATGGGGGGGGGGTACTTTTGGCACTGTTCGCATCGGTGAATGTATTGTGCTGCCTCATTCTTCATGGTGGGCCAGTAATATCCTGCCAAAATGAGGCATTGCACGAGGGCGCGGTTACCTGTGCTGGCACCGCAATGACCCTAGGCACTAGGCAAGGTCGGTTCGGCCCTAGGCACTTGGCCAAGGGTCCGCCAAACGTCCTTTTGTAGAGGTTGCTGTTTACCGTGCAATAATGGGCACCCTTTACGCGAAGCTTTTTTGCTTCTTTTTTGTCAAGAGGGAGTGTTCCATCCTGCAGATAGGATACAAATTGGTTGCGCCGGTCCCAAGTCAAATTTAATGAGAGTACCTCAGTTTGGTCGATGGCTGAATGGATGAGGGTGACTACGCTTTTGTTTGTTGAAGTTTTTAGTGGCTGCGGCGAGTTTTGCTAGACAGTCTGCCTCACTGTTTCTTGCCCTCGGAATTTGCTCGAAGTGGCACTCGTCGAACTCGGCCATTAGCCTATGAATTTCTGATTGGTGTTTTTTCAATCTTTGCTCTTTTATCTGGTATGTCCCAATGATCTGGTTTACCACAAGATGGGAGTCGTAATGGAGGATGATTTGTCGAGCCCCATACTTGGTGGCTAATTTCATACCTGTAATAACGACCTCGTACTCGGCCTCGTTGTTAGTCATCTCACGGCATCGTATGGACTGGCGAATTGTTTCACCCATGGGAACCTTGAGGACGAGTCCCATACCTGATCCCGAGGCATTGGCGGTGCTGTCAGTGTATAGTACCCACAGGTCGGTATCTGAGGAGGCACGTTGTGCCTCGAGTTCCGCCTCTGGCAGGATCTTTGCACTGAAATCGACAAGTATTTGCGACTTGATGGCGGTTGTTGGGTGGTATGAGATGTTGTGCTTGCTTATCTCAATGGACCATCTGGCGAGTCGGCCTGATAATTCAGGCTTGTGCAGGACGCTTCAACGGGAAGGCTGTTACTACTTTTATGGGGTGGCACTGAAATATGGTTGGAGCTTGCGTGAAGCTACGAACAATGACAGAGCCAACCTCTCGAGGTGTGGGTACCGTGTTTCGACATCCAATAAGGTTTTGCTAATGTAATAAATAGGAGATTGCATACCTTTATTTTTTCGGACCAAGATTGCACTGACAACTACATCGGATACGGCCAAGCACACCAGCAGGGGTTCGCCCAGGCATGCTTTGACCAACAGGGGTGGTGAGGATAGGTATGCTTTTAGCTTTCTCAAAGCCTCGACGCACTCCTCGTTCCACTGCAGTCCTTGGTCTTTTGTTAACACACTAAAATATTTATGGCACCTGTCCGAGGATCGTGAAATGAATCTGGATAGGGCGGTTATCCTCCTTGTCAGCTTTTACACCTAGTTTTTGCTACTTAATACTTCAGGTATTGCATCTATCGCCTTGATCTGGTCTGGGTTGACCTCAATGCCTCGTTGTGATACGAGAAAACCTAAGAATTTTTTTGAGGACACGCCGAAGGCGCATTTCTCGGGGTTCAGCTTCATCCCGTACGTTCTTAATATTTCGAAGGTTTCCTTCAGGTGGTCAATGTGATCTTCTTTCTTTGCTGATTTTACTAGTATATCGTTGATATAGACTTCCATGGTCTTAGCGAGTTGTTATTTGAACATCTTGCTGACCAGCGTTTGGTACATAGCTCTTGCATTTTTTAGCCCTAAAGGCATTACCTTGTAGCAATATGTCACTTGGTGGAAAGTTGTTTTCTCCTGATCCTCTTCGGCCATCACGATTTGATTGTAGCCTAGTAAACATCTAGGAAGCTTAGCAGTTCGTGTCCTGCGATGGCGTCGATTAGTTGGTCGTTGTGGGGCAGTGGGAACGAGTCCTTTGGGCATGCCTTGTTCAAGTCGGTGGAGTCTACACACATTCTCCACTTCTCATTCTTCTTCTTGACCATGACGACATTGGCAATCCATTGGGGATATTTTGATTCCTTGATGGAGCCATTGTCCAGTAGCTTGTCTACTTCCTCGCTGACTGATTCATTGATAGCGGCATTGAATTTCCTTCTCATTTGTCGCACGGGCGGGTGTAACGGGTCGACGTTCAGCCTGTGGGTAGCAACGTCTCACGGGATTCCCATCATATCTGAGTGGGAAAAAGCAAATAGATCTGCATGGTTAGATAAAAACTCACGATACTTACTTTGATTTGAGAGGTCGTGCCCGATGTAGGCCTTCTTTGTAGGGTTGTCATTTTCCAATTGGATAGGGTCGAGATCCTCGACCATAGCCCCGTAGGCCTCTACGGTGTCGGGATCGCTAATGGCGTCCTCTGTCGGATGGACCTTAGTCCCCGACATGGCTGATTGCTATGCTTCTACACTCGCTCCCTTAAGCTATTTGGTGAGGGCGCAATTGCTGTGTGGTGCGTGCCTCACCTCGAATGCTGAATACTCCCATGGGGTGGGAAATTGATTATTTGATAAAAGCGTGGTGGGACCGCTCGTATGGCATGTATCCATGGGCGTCCAATGATGGCGTTACACGTTGTTCCTGGTTCATCGCGTGGAAAGTCGTTTCCAGCGTGACACCTCTTGCTAAGACGGGCAGTGATATTTCCCCGGAGGTCCGTTCCACTGCTTTATTGAAACCAGTTAGTGTTATGCAGTGCGGTACTATCTTACTCTCGAGTCCCATTAGTACTAGGACCCTCGGGTGGATAATACGGGCGCCGATACCGTCATCAATCATAATTCTTTTAACGTCCATATCTGCGATACCTAAAGTGATAACTAAAGCATCGTAATGAGGGAAATACAAACCGTCGGCATCGGACTTATCGAAGGTGATACTATCTTCAAAGTCGTCATACCATTAGTGGGCGATGGTCCGCTTCATCCTGTTCGTGGTGGTGAATTTTAGGTGATTGATCGCGGAGCCGTCCCCATCTCTGATGATCATGCTAATCATACGTGTTAGGGAAGGTGGCTTTGGAGGCCCGTGGGGTTGTTCGCGTCCGCGCGCAAAGTTGATTTTCCCTTTATCGCTGAGCAGCTCCCTCAGGTATCCCTTGTTTAGCATTCTGACCATTTCATGTCGCAGGCCTATGCAGTCCTCAATTTTGGGCCCTCGTTCCTGATGGTACTCATTGAGGACATTTGATTTCCTTGTGGTGGGGTCTAAATTCATCTTCATCGGACATTGCACCTTGTTTTCTAGCTTCTCTAGTGCGTACACTATATCTTAAAGAGACATACCAAAGTTATGGGTAGATAATAAATGAGGCATACCTCTTTCACTCCTGAGTTGGGCAACATGTCGCTGAAGTGCATCTGCATGTCTGGGCGGTGGCGGATGGGATGACCTGATGTAGGGCTGATGCCGTTCACTATTGAGATGTGGGATTTGCTCCTGTCGTCCTTCGTTGCGTCGGTCCTTTCTGATTTCTGGATGTATTGTTTTGATCCGCTGGGTTGGCTCGTTGAGGTCGTCCTCACCTGCTCGTACCTCGGCACAATAGGCATTGTGGATTTCTTCCCATATGGTAGGAGGATACTTCATGAGACGACTTAATAGTTTTTTATTAGCCCTTGAGCCATCTCTGCTTAACCCGTTCGGGAAGGCAGCGGCCGCCATGCCTTCCGACACATTTTATAAGCTCATCCTTACCCTGTTGAGCATGGCTAGGAAGTCCCTGAGTCCCTCTCCTATGGTTTGAGGGACAGCAAAGATATCGTTGACCCTTGCTTCTGCTTTCTTAGCTCCGGCGTGGGCGATGATGAATTTATCCACCGTTTCCTCGAATGAGGAAATGACCATAGCTGGCAGCTGGGAATACCAAGGTAAGGCTCCTCATGTTAGCATCTCCCCAAACTTCTTCACCAGCACTGATGGTACCTGTTCTTTTGATAAGTAGTTTCCCTTTACGGCAGTGACGTAGTGGATCAAATGGTCCTCGGGGTCTGTAGTCCCGTCATATACTCCTAGGTAGGGCAGAATTTTAAAGGTCTTTGGAATGGGGTATGGGGCAGCTTCCTCCGTTTAAGGTTGTTCAACAAACCTTCCTACGTCGCGCTTTGGCAGCAACTTAGGAGCATCGGCGATTTTGTCTACCCTTTCTTGGTGTTCCTTCATCTAGTCACGGAGTGACTTATTTTTGTTTTCCATTTCCTACATCTTCTTGAGGTTGGCTGTGAGCGTGCCACCGTTGGTTTGTGTACCGATGGGCATGTTGTTTGCTCGCATGATCTCGGGCTCAACCATGGCAGCAGTAAGGTCCACATTTGGCGTGCATCTGACGTTAGTTTGGGGTGACTTCTCAGCCAAGCCACTTAAAGAACTTGTTAGCCACTCTTCCAGTAGCTTTTTAACATCCGGGGGTGCTTGTTTAGTTTCAGATGTAGATGCGCCCTTCTTGCACAAAATCACCAGATCTTGACATGGGGATGGTGGGATCTCCCCGCTCAGTCTGATGCTAGGGGTTGTATTCAGAATACCCTCTTCACTAGCCTCCTTGAGAGAACCGGGTGGGTCGGTTCTAACATATGCTATTGCTTTCATTCTCGCGTTGTTCTCAGCCATCTTTAATTTGTGTGATATTGAGAGTGGTTGTCGGTTGTTTTCTAGGTGCAAACTATGGTTTTGATTCTCGAAATCCCCACAGACAGCGCCAAATTGTTTGGCTCAAAAGTTATATGTCTACTTTATAAGCTTGAAAACAATCAAAAATGGATAAGGGTAAATCATAATCAAATATAATGAGACCTAGAAATAAGACAAATGATATATTAAGTGCAGATCTAACAAAAGAGAGAGTGTGTTCATTAGAGATAGAGAGAGAAGTAAGAGAGTTGCACTATTGAAAATAATACTTGATGCCCAATTAAATGTGAAGGTTTCATTTATATAGTAGGAGACCTTCCTCGAAATATTAATAGAAAAAAGTACAAAAGTAGATGACTTCTGCTTAACAAAGAAGCTATGTCCTAAACAACATCACTTTCATCCCTGTGCCTGGGCCGTACCCTCTTCATGGTCGACGTCTACTTATTGGGCCGTGCCCATTAGCATAGGGACGTTGAGGGCAAAATGTAACCCTATACAGCATCCTCAATAATGTTTGCTACCATTATTTTTGAGTTTCCACTACCCTTCTTTTCAGCACCTTTGTCGTCCTCTTCGACCCTCAACCGAACAATGAGACCTTCGAGCGATATCTCCTTGCATTTGTGTTTCAAGTAATTTTTGAAGTGTTTTCATAAATGTGGTAACTTCTCAATCATTGATGAAACTTGAATGCTTAATTGATGACAAGACCTTCAAAAAAATTATATTAGTAACAATAACATAATTAATACTTTCAACTAAAGTATTTATTCGACTTATACCTTCAGCAAGGAGATCATGTATAATCACTTGTAATTTCTGGATTTGGGTAATAACAGACTTGCAATCTACCATTTTGTAGTCCAAAAATATTGCGGCAAAAAATTTCTTCAACCTGCCATCCTCAGTTTAATATTATTTTCAAGAGAAATCCACAGTTCTTATTGCTATAGGGATTATACAGATCGTCCTCTAGTCTTCTAAGAATATAATTCTTGCACAAAAAATCAGAATGCTTCTACGCCTCGGTCACATGAAGCATTAATTTTCTAGAGTTTCTTCAGACAAAACAGGAACATCTTCCTTAATGAAATTCTGTAGACTTAAAGTTGTCAAGTAGAAGAACTTCTTCTGCTGCCACTGCTTGAAATCAATCCCGAATTTTTTTCAGGCTTTTCTGTTGGTGCCAATGTTGGTGTTGTTCGGCTTGTCGATGCATTGGCAGTCACCATAGGAACAAAGTGGTTTCCATTCTCAGTCGCCATTTCTGTAAAAAAAAAAATAACACAAATAAATATTTAATATACGACGAAGTTTTATATCTTCAAACAGAATAAAACTAGAGTAGAAAATCACGTATATTATAATCTCAAACAGAGTACAAATCACTAGGATTTTAGTCTCCAAATAACATATAATATATGTTAAGATATAAGAATGGAGTAGAAAACCACGAAGGTTTTAATCTCCAAAACTGGGAATAGAAAACCACACAGGTTTTAGTCTTCAGAACAGTATATACAACACAAATACATAATTCAAAATTAAGTTCCTTGAGCTTGTTAGTAATCTGTATTTGCAAAGTAATTTTAGAAATAAATTAATGTAAAAACATAAATGTAGAAGAAACAGAATTTAATCCGAGCCCACTGAATTTATAACGTTTCCTTAAGGAACTTAATCCCCTTCTAGTACCCGCGGTTGTGGAATATTTTCTCCAAGGAAAGAACGAGTTACAAATTGGTGTAACTACTTCAAATCCTAGTGTTTCAGCGAACACAAATGGCGGTTGCAGATCACACTTATTGTTACTTTGTTATAGTTAAAACAAATGAAAAAGAAGGAGAGAGATTTCAGAATTCTCGTCAGGAAAATATGTGGTAATGGCCTGGTATTTATAGCTAATAGGTTAGGTTCTCACGAAGAGGTGAAAATATTCGTGATGACTGTTCGCATAAAATGGTCATTATGTAAATAGCTATTTAAGAGGTTGTTCTTGCGCTAAACTCAATGGTTCTGATTTTCCCTATGTTCACAAAGATGGTGGAAAGACTTATTGAGCCAAAGGCTGTTGTTTTTGAATGTGGTCCAAATTGTGGATGTGGACCTGCCCGTGTCAACCGCACTTCTCAGAAAGGATTGAGATATCGGCTTGAGGTTTTTCGTACTCCAAACAAGGGCTGGGGTGTGAGATCATGGGATTATATAACTTCTGGAGCAACCATTTGTGAATACATTGGTCTTCTAATGGAGACAGATCTGATTGACCCTGCAACAGAGAACAGCTATGTTTTTGACATTGATTGCTTGCAAACAATGAAAGGGCTGGATGGGAGGGAGCGACGGTTGGGTGAGGTTTCTTTGCCAGGATCCTGGCAGAAGGATGTTGAGAAGACTTCAGATGGAGGGCCAGAGTACTGCATTGATGCAGTCTCTTTTGGCAATGTTGCGAGGTTTATTAATCATAGTTGTCAACCTAATTTATTTTTTCAATGTGTGTTAAGCTCCCATCACAACATTGGCTTGGCAAGAGTGGTGCTAATGGCAGCTGACAACATACCACCTCTGCAGGAACTCACATATGATTATGGCTATGTGCTGGATAGTGTTATGGATCGTGATAGCAAGGTTAGACAAATGGCTTGCCACTGCGGTGCTGCTGATTGCCGTAGGCGTTTGGATTAATGGGATAAATAACCATTCTTTACGTGTTACCTGTAGCACACATTACACATTTTTTGCAAATTTATATGTTGATTTCTCATCATATGCTCTTCTGCTAAATTTTTTTTTTTTAAGCAAAATAAAATGAAAAAATCAAACGTGGAGGAATATAAAATTACCGTTACAAAAATAACTAATTTGGATTAAAATAACAGTACTTTAATTTTAACAAATAAATTTGGTTCAAAAAATTAATCAATCAACCAGAAAAATCAAAAGTCGAAGTCGAAGCCGAGCTGAGCAAGCTATGACGACGATGACGCGATTCTTGCCATCTTGACAACTCTTTAAGATCTATCAAACTCTTTTTATCTTCCATTATGGAATAATATCTCTTTGTCAAATAGGAAAATTCAAATACTTTATTTTTCCTTCATTTCCTATTCACTCTATTTTAAGCTAAACGAAGCCTTATTTGATCAATGCTTGGTAATGGAACGAGTCTTTCGGTCACGCCTTAATTAGATCCTTATGGTCTACGCACATGTGAAATTTATTATTATTCTCTAGAACTACTACTACGTTAGCTATACTTTACCTCTCAGATTGAACCGATATCAAGCAAACAAGTTACCTTTTCTTTGACGAATTTGTTTCTGACCTCGACGATAGGACGTTTTTTCTGCCTTACCGAAGGGATGTTAGGATCCAAACTTAGTTTTTGCACGGACACTTCAGGAGGGATACCTGTTATATCCGCGTGTGACTACGCAAAATATTCAAGGTTAAATTTAAGAAATTCTATAAATCTAGACCCGAGCTCGGGATTTAGTCCTGCCCCCAAGTGAAACTTTCTGTCCAAGAACTTCTCGAACAAGGTGACTTGTTCAAGTTCTTCACGTGTCCGTTTCTTCTAGTACCTTAAAATATCTCGGTGCCTGATAGGATTCCGACGACTAATTCCTCTGGTTGATTTCGCTCGGCTTCGAAGAAGGTGCCGATTCCTATAATTGCTATGCGTCATGTTCCTTCCCTTTGCTATTAGAAAACATAGATTGCATTGATCTCCCTTGCCGCTGGTTGGTTGCCTCTTATTTTTTAATTCCTTCGGGAGTTGGAAATTTAAGTAATTGATAATATCGATGGCACCGCTTTCATCTCATGCGACCATGGCCTCCCCAGGATAATATTGTAGCCCATATCATCGTCTACTACCTCAAAAAGGGCCATCTCACCCCCTCGACATTCGTGGGCAGCAGGATCTCTCCCTGGGTTGTCACACTTGCCAGATTGAACCCGGTGAGGTGTTATGTGGTCGGAATAATACTTCTGGTAAGCTAGGATTGCTCATGCACTCTCCACTCGATAATGTTAGCCGAACTTCAATTGTCTTGTTTGCTGCCGAAAAGGTTACACCATTAATCTCGTTTCCCCTAAAAATCGTGTTGATTGTCAAACGTTGAGGATTTTCTCCTGCTTTCGAAGGTTCTGCATTATCAATATTGCGACTGTAGTTATTTTTAGCCAGTCTCTTATGAATTCTATGAGATGACTATTTTCAGCGGTGTCGCTACCCTCTCGCACATATGTCGGCAGTCCTTGTCCGGTGCTCATTCATCCCATGGTATTCGCACCACAAAATAGGATCCCTTTGACTGGGATCAGATCTCATTAGCTTTGGTATCCATTCCTCTTTATTGTTTCTCATAGATGACAGCGAATCTACTACACTGACATTGAAGTTATATTCAGAATGCTTAGGACAGGAGGAATCTCGAGAACCTGATATCCCATTTTCTTTCAATGACCGTTATCCCAGCCACGATCAACTTTTCTATCGTTAGCGAGTCTATCTGCCAATCGAAAACCTCTGCCACGTTCTTCAGCCCTTTCATAGGGAAAAAATCAACCCCTTGAAGACCGTCGATCTAAGTCAAAGTCATCCTTTAGTTTCTCCTTATTCTTTTCCTAGTTCCGTCCCTTGGTTGATGCCGTAAAATCAAGTTGATCACCTTCAATTCTTATCTTTGACTCATATCGGTTGTGAACATCCGCAATGTTGTTGCCTGGAACTCGAGCAGACTTTATTTTAATTTCTGGGAAGCATTGAAATTCTCGGATTCAACCCTTTAGTAAATGCTTGAGCTGCCCATTCGTCTGGTATTTCCTGAAACAACATTCTTTCTTTCTCGAATTTAGTCACGAACTCCCGCAGCAATTCATACTCTCCTTGCGCAATCCTGAATATGTCGGCCTTTCGATCCTGCCTTGATGAAGGAATCTGCAAGCATCTCGAAGGAATCTATAGAGTGCTCAGGTAGAAGCAAATAACATGTTAGGCCCCTATGTGAGGGTCTCCCCAAATTTCTTTAGTAAGACTGATTCAGTCTCGTACGCAGATAAATGGTTTCCCATCACTGCACTACAAATGTAACGATCCGACCGGTCTTTTTGAGTCCGGCACATCATTCAACAGTCGGAGGCCATGAGCAGCTTCATTTCAGGTATATAGACTTATGCGCATGGTCAGAATTGAGATTCTGGAAGGTCAGAGTTAAATTTAAATGGAAATTCTTATTTTGAAGGCTTAAAGTTGAAGAAATGAACCAGGATTGAAATTATGAGTAAATAACCTCGAAATCAGTATCTGAAGGTTCCAGCTGGTTCGTATGATGATTTTGAACTTGGGTGTGTTCCCGGAGCGGGTTTTGGACAACCTAGGAGCGTTTTGGCGCCTATTATGAAAGATAGCATTTTGGAAGAAATTTCCTAAGTTTGGCTTGAAGTGCATTTCAGCGTTATCGATGTCCGTTTGGAATTCTAAGATTGGGAATAGCTCCGTATGTTGATTTTGGAGTTGGGAGATCGATCGGAAGGGAATTCGGAGGTCCGTAGGTCATTTTGGAGCAATTTGGCTAAAGATAGAAATTTAAAGGTTTTTGAGAAGTTTGACTGGAAGTGAACTTTTTTATGTTAGGGTCGGAATCCGATTTCAGAAATTGGAGTAGGTCTGTAATGTCGAATATGACTTGCGTGCAAAATTTGGGGTCAATTGGATGTGGTTTGATACGTTTCGGCATAGAAAGTAGAAGTTGGAAACAACTAAGGTCATAAAGCTTGAATTGGAGGTCGATTCATGATTTTTGCGTTGTTTGATGTGATTTGAGGCCTCGAGCAAGTCCATAATGTGTTTTGGGACAGGTTGGGGTCTCGGGGGCTTCGGGTGGATTCCGGGTGGCTAACGGATCAAATTCGGAGTTTGAAGAAGGGCTGGGCTGCTGGTATCTGCTATTTTTGCTTCTGCGGAAATGGGACCTCAGAAGCGGCCCTCACATAGGTGAAAATTGCACCGCATAAGCGGATTTGGCCAATAGTGAAGAGGTCCGAAGATGCGGTCGAGTAGCCGCATAAGCGAAACCGCACCTGCGGTTGGTGAGTGGCAGAAGCGGAAGGGGCAGCCTAGGGAGGTTACCGCAGAAGTAGATTTTTGACCGCATAAGAGGGAGGCAGAAGCGGTCCCTGGACCGCAAAAGAGAAAAATGGCTGGGGCATAATGGTGTTTTAAAATTCGATTTTGGCCATTGCTCAACATATTTTCTTGGCTTGGGGGCGAGTTTTGGAGAGCATTAAGAGGGGATTTATCATCAATGTGAAGGTAAGTTATCCCCATCTATTATGAGTTAAATACATCAATTATACATGGATTTCTGCATGAAAATGGGTAGAAAATGGAAGGTTAGAGGAAAACTTAGAAAACTATTATTCTTGGAATTTAACCACGAATTTGAGCATGGGACTAGGAGTACATTATATATTTGAGTCCCTAAGGTCGTGGTAACCTTTATCTTCGAGAAATTTGTATTTCCGGACATGTGGGCCCGAGTGCATTTTGGTTATTTCACAAAAAGAGCTGGAAAACTGTATAATATTAATTGTTAACAAGTATTTGAATATATTCTCATTAGGTTACCGTTATTTGGCTAGTTTTGGAGCTTTGCGCATTGGTTCGAGCTTTCGAAAGGATGAAGAATGCCAATTATGAGTCTTAGGAGCAAGGTGAGTCTCCGTTCTAATCCTGTGAGGGGAAAATTTCCCCATAACTGAGTTAAATTAATTATGTGCTCCTAATTGTGGGGGCTACGTACGCACGAGGTGACGAGAGTCCGTGCGTAGCTACTATTATGCTATTGTCTGGGTAGTTTAGGACCAAAAAGCATGCTATACTTGAAATGTTTGAATCTTATTGGCATTCGAATTTCTTAAATCATGTTGAACTAGAAAATGAATTTTAGAAAGGATTTAAACTTCACTTTCTTAAATTGTTAAAAAGAGGATTTGGTTCGTATTTGATAAATGATCCCCGAAAATTCTTAATTGCCTGTCAGAGCATGTATTCTTGTGTGTACATGCATCGCATGGAGGATTCGCGAGCAGGCTATTTGTTTACTTTGTGTTGACCGCGTCGCACAGATGACTCGCGAGCACGTATGTGTTTACTTTGTGTTGACCGCGACGCATGGATGATCCGTGAGCAGGGAAAATAGATGCATCTATTGGTTCGAGACGTTCGACCCTCGACAGTGCACAATTTATATTTCTATAGGATCAGGTCGTCGCCTCTCTGTGATTTGCGCATGCTTTATTGCTGTCTGGACTTATTTGAGTTTGTTACACGCCTTACTATGGACTACTTGTTTTTCCATAAAGGAATTATATGACTACTTGTTTCCCCATATGTGGATCCGAATCATGTTTGTAAAACAAATTCACCGTTCAATATATTTGTTAAGGATAAACATACATTGGACTACTACTGAGTGTCAACGTTGACCATCTCGTCTCTACCCCTTCGGGATTAGGCGGGACACTCACTGGGTACACGTTGTTTTTTTACTCATACTACACTTGCTTTGCATTTTGTTGCACGGATATATGTGGCGTCAGTGGCCTACTGGGCATAGCAGCACAGATGATTTGGGACTAGATGAGCTGCATCATTCGAGACGGTTGTAGTAGGGTATTCCCTTCCTGTGTACTATATTTAATTTCGTCCACTGTATTTCAGACGAATGTTGTATTCTTATTTCTCTTATCTGTAGATGCTCAAGCACTTGTGACTCCGGGTTCGAGGAGGGTTTGAAGTATTGCATTAATTGATTAACTTTTAAATTTGATTTGAAAATCCATATTCTTTAAAAATTTCTAAATAGGGAAGAAAAATCTTGTGTTTCCAAAGTTCTAAAAATGAGATCTTGTTTAAGTGATTTGGTTGGCTTGCCTGATAGCTGTGTCTTGCGCCACCACAACCCTTTGTGAGTTTTGGGGCGTGACAACATGGTATCAGAACTCTAGGTTCCCGTTAGTCTCACGAGTCATGAGCAAGACTAGTAGAGTCTCGCGGATTGGTACGAAGATGTCTGTACTTATCCTCGGGAGGCTACAACGTTAGCAGTACTTCCCTTCTTGATTTCCTTATTGTGCAGTTTGATTCCTCTAAGACTTATGACTTTGTTTCCTTCCTACTCAATTTTATGCGACACATAGCGCTTGTTTTAAATCGAGAATTGAAGAATTTCAATAGCACTACCGATGTGGTATGGGATATTTCTCCCAGTATGGCTGGATGGACTATTATAGTCGCTCTATGGAAGGATACCTTATTGATTCGGCTCAGCAGCGGTACTTTGAGAGCCTTGAGGCTAGGCACAGGTTGCATGGTGCTTATGAATGATATTTTGTGGTACTGATATGGTGGATGGATGTTTGCCTACGTCAGTGAATGGCTTGAAGGGAGGTTTACTCAAAGCATGATCAAAAGATTCAGCATTTTTTTCCCTGCAGGTGGAAAGGTAATCAGGATGAGTATGCTCAGGTTGAGATGATGAGTCTTGATGTTTTCAAGTGTGATGGAGTCTTCATCGGCGGCGTGGTATCGTCGTCCTTGATTGAAGGTGTTAAGATTGCAGTGTTATTGTTTTCCTCTATTCGCCTTTGGGGAAGGATACGGCAAGTCCATGATGAAGGGGCGACACTCAAAGATCGTGGGATGTGGTGGATCAGGATGGAACCGGTGTCCTAATGTGTTGGCTCAGGAAAAATGATCTTCGAAAAGGCTTGAAGCTAGTAGCGACTTGCGGAGTTGAGTGCTAAGAAGATAGATTTTATTTGATCCAACAGTTGAGCTGCAAGGTTGAGGAAGGGCACGTGGGAAGTGTCAGGTGGTTTTTAAAACTTACAGAAGGCTAGGTGTAAGAAGCACATGTTAAATGGTTGATTTGAAGAATCATGTTTGCCCAAAGTGGGGGAACAACGGATGTAGCATATGGGCTTGGTAGTAGGATGACTACGCGCCTTAAGGAGAGTTTGGAATGATTTGAGAATTTCAGATATTAAGTGATTGGAGCCTACGGAGCTAACTTGAAGCATGGCCATTATGAGGCAAGAGATTTGATAAAGCAAAAAAGAGCTGCTTGGAATGAAGAAGAATGCAACATAAATTTGAATTGGAAGGATATTGCCGCATATTTAATTGATGTCCACAAGAGTTAAATGGACCAGTACAGTCCGGGAGTGAGCTTGGACTCATGATGGGTTATTGATGTCATGGTGACTATACCCTGTGAAACAGCGTTAAAGGATGTCGGAAATGGCTTCTATAAGTGGGTTATTCCCTGTAAGCCAGTTAGCGGCCACGAGGTTGGCGAAGCTTTTGCTAGGAATGTTTACTGGTGGTTCAACAAAGAGATCGGTCGCGCGAATATGGTTGATGATTGAGAGTTCAAAAGAGGGTTTTTATCAGATGATTCCAAGAATTTGGCGGTTGGTTGCGCAAGGTTATGTCAATAAGAGATAAAGGATTCTGGTAAATTCGAGAATTATGTAATAGTGGCTTTAAGCCAAGTGGGAGAGTCTCACCTTCTATGATTGGGTTGCATGATAACTACTGGGGTGGTTTCTGGTTAATAGCATATCGATGGGTTATCCCGGCTATGAGAAAAGACCACGAGTGGTAATTTGAGCAAATGAAGTGTGGAATACATGCTATGGTTGGCCTTATTGGATCATTTTTTAGACTTGAGGAAGGATTCATGATATATGCCTTGTATAGATGTAGGCTTCAAGGGAAGTAATTCCGCCAGGTTCTTCGTCGAGAGAGTATCCGTATGTTATAAATTGGTGAAGTTGGTTACATTTGGGAACAAGTTAGAGCGGGTGGCTCTCAGTAACGGTCCTCGTGAATTCAAGGGGTAAAGTCTGGTGACTAATGATTTCTAGCCTATAGGGAAGTTGAGAATCAACTTTGGAAAGCAGCTTATAAAGATAGGCACAGAATTTTCTATGGTGTTTTGACTTGCGGTATAGTATTTGAGAGATATGAATGGTCTATAGAAATAGAGACAACATGGATTAGTGCAAATGGAATATGCTATGTGTTGGATGTAGAAGTATTATTTCTAAGGCAACCGAATATAAATTGGAAGGAAATAGGTTGATTAGCCATGGTTGACTTGGCATGTTTGTAGTAGTGATCAGTTCATTCGGCGTGATCATGTTATGCATGTGATTTTTGGCGATACGTGTGAGGCTTGTCGGCCACCGTATTGATTTCATTCAGAAGCATTCTTCTGTTATGGCCGGTTATGAGTAGGCGGACCCCAGAAGGGTTATGGTGGTTTGAACCACTATTCGGAGTTTTGCATATTCGACGGTTATGAGAATTCGCCTGTATGTTGCTATAGTTCTTCTGAAACGAGCGAAAACGAAAAGTCTTATATGATGAAGTGTTAGCCTATCAGCAGTTCCAGAGTTGTGATGGAAATCGTGTCTATCGTATATCGACACGTGAGGTGCAGTGAGTGGTATGGAATTTGAATTAAAGACCAAGGTTGCGGTGTGGTCAATGAGTGTAATGTCACGAGCTCGGATGAGCATGAAAGAAGTTTCACTGTTTTAAGAAAGACGGGTATTGACATCAGTATCACCTGAGTTCGATATTCTGTGAGAAAGGCCTTGCATCATGGTTAGGGATTTTTGATCGCTTTTCAGCGTAGGTGCAGCCGGTGGTTTGAATGTGCAGACCCGTTAATTATTTCGGAAGATGGTGGGAGCTTGTCCCACAAGAAGATTGTATAAGTGTGATATGTAGTCACTTGATTAATCAGAAATTTAAACAAAGTATGAGGATTTTGGTAATATCATCGATTTGAGAATTTATGCCTATAGGGTTTTGTTTATTGGGTTATGGATTGTGGAGGTTAGCTCCGGTTATGATGGATGCTCTTGTGTGTTATGAGAAGAGGTAAGTTAATATGGACCTTTGAAAGGTTATTGGCCTAGTTTGGCAGGATCAGGATCGACTTGAGGTTGGTGGATGGATTTAAATGTGAAAGTGGGCCTTACATCAGGCCAGTTGTGTTCATTCAATAATGCACTCTTTATGGAAGAATAGTAGCGGTCTTATTTCGTGGTCGACTAATTCAGGTAAAGATAAATTGTGCCGTATGAGTGGTGAGATGGCTTGGTGATTTCTTACGTGTTGAGGTTCCGCTCAGCGGTGATGTGATATGAGCAGGATGGATCTTGAGATTTAGATCATGTATCGCACCTCAGTTGTGCTTGAGCTTTGTAGCCTATATCGCAATATGTTTCCTCAGGGATGGTATTGTGCACCTTAGCATGTCTATGACTGATATTCGGTATTGTATTGTAATGAGCTATCTAGCTCGATGTGCATCTCCTTTACTGGGTGCTACATTATTCGGATCGGGTTGCGCGCCGCAACAGTGTGATGTTGAGTACAGTTCCCCCTACTTGCTTTTATGTCTTCTGTTTCCCATTTTTCTGAGGAAGACCCATGTTCGCTGGTAGCCCGCATCGCATGTATGATTCGCGAGCAGGGTGTCTGTTAGTATGTTGCCCGCGTCGCATGTATGATTCGCGAGCGGGGTAATTAGATCTCCTTTTCAGAGTTAGGCTTCTTTGTATCGCACTCTGAGTCGTAGCCTATTAGCATACTATGGCATTATATGGGACTTTTGATCATGTCCGGGATGGCTTATTGCCTAAGCAGTTCGTACTGGTGGAACAAGATTATTGGATTTAGAGTCAGAACAATCTGATTATATGAAGTATATAAGGGAGCTAAGAGCACTAGACGGTTCATGATAAGGCGATGATGCTTGGCATGGGGATAGACCCAATGAATTGTTGATTCATCAGGTTGTTATGAATTTCGACACGTCTCCTCCATCGCATTGGTGTTGTAAAAGCTAAAGCAAGACCTATATAGGTCAAAAGAGGCAATGGGAGCATCAGATTGGTGGAATATCAACTATTATATTTAAAGAATGTTATTGTGTCCCTATGAGCAAAGTAATGCAAAGTGTGAATTCAGCAAAACTTATGTAATCATGCTTGGGTACAGCGTGTAGTGATTGATATGGTAATGGTATGATCGGAATCAGGTCGGGCATAGAATTCCTGATGTTGAAATCGGGCCCTAAAGCTTATTTGCTTGAATAACAGGGGGTATCTGCAGAATTATCGAGCTAATGTGCTCAACTGAGTTTTGGTAGCACGGGAAAGTGCATGAGGTGTTAAACAGGTGATTTCAGACTATGTTAGTGTAGTTTTTAGCACGTTTGAGGACGAACATATGTTTAAGTGGGGGAGATTGTAATGATCCAACCGATCATTTTGAGCTCCGGCGCGTCATTCAGCAGTCAGAGTCCATGAGCAGCTTCATTTCAGGTATATTGACTTGTGCGTATGGTCAGAATTGAGATTCTGGAAGGTCAGAGTTTAATTTAAATGGAAATTCTCATTTTGAAGGCTTAGAGTTGAAGAAATGAACTAGGATTGAAATTTTAAGTAAATGACATCGGAATCGGGATTCGTAGGTTCCAGAAGGTTCATATGATGAACTCGGACTTGGGCGTGTGCCCGGAGCGGGTTTTGGACAAACCGGGAGCGTTTTGGCGCCTATTGTGGAAGATAACATTTTGGAAGAAATTTTCTAAGTTTGGCTCAAAGTGCATTTCAGCGTTATCGATGTCCGTTTGTAATTCTTAGATTGGGAGTAGCTCCATATGGTGAATCTGGAGTTGGGAGCACGATCGTAAGGGAATTTGGAGGTCCGTAAGTCATTTTGGAGTCGTTTGGCTAAAGATAGAAATATAAAGGTTCTTGAGAAGTTTGACCGGAAGTGGAATTTTTTATATAGGGGTCGGAATCTGATTCCGAAAGTTGGAGAAGGTCCGTAATGTCGAATATGACTTGTGTGCAAAATGTGGGGTCAATCGGACGTGGTTTGATATGTTTCTGCATCGAAACTAGAAGTTGGAAACTTCTAAATTCATAAAGCTTGAATTGGAGGTTGATTCGTGATTTTTGCATTGTTTGATGTGATTTGAGGTCTCGAGCAAGTCCGTATTGTGTTTTGGGACTGGTTGGTATGATTGGTTGAGGTCTCGAGGGCCTCGGGTAGATTTTGAGTGGCTAACAGATCGAATTTGAAGTTTGAAGAAGGGCTGGGCTGCTGGTATCTGGTATATCTGCTTCTCCGGAAATGGGACCGCAGAAGCGGTTATGGCCAACGGTCCGTAGATGCGGTCGAGTAGCCGCATAAGCAGAACCGCACCTGCGGTCGGTGAGTCGCAGAAGCGGAAGGGGAATCCTACGGAGGTGACCGCACAAGCGGATATTTGTCCGCATGAGCGGGACCGCAGAAGCGTTCCCTGGACCGTAAAAGCGAAAAAATGGCTGGGGCAGAATGGTCTTTTGAAATCCGATTTTGGCCATTGCTCAACACATTTTTTTGGCTTGGGGGCGGTTTTTGAAGAGTTTTAAGAGGGGATTTTCATCATCAATGTGAATGTAAGTTATTCCCACCTATTATGAGTTAAATACATCAATTATGTATGAATTTGGCTTGAAATTGGGTAGAAAATGTGGAGTTAGAGGAAAACCTAGAAACTATTGCTCTTGCAATTTAACCACGAATATGAGCATGGGACTAGGAGTAAATTATATATTTGAGTTCCTAAGATCGTGGGTAACCTTTATCTTCGAGAAATTTCAGATTTCCGGGCACGTGGACCCAAGGGTGTTTTGGTCATTTCACAAATGAAGCTGGAAAATTGTATAATTTTAATTGTTAGAAAGTATTTGAATATATTCTCATTAGTTTGTCGTTATTTGGATAGTTTTGGAGCTTTGCGTGTTGGTTCGAGCTTTCGAAAGGATGAAGAATGCCAATTATGAGTCTTCAGAGCGAGGTGAGTCTCCTTTCTAATCTTGTGAGGGGAAAATTTCCCCATAGGTGCGTTAAATTGATTATGTGCTCCTAATTGTGAGGGCTACGTATGCACGAGGCGACATGAATCCGTGCGTAGCTACTATTACTTTAATGGCTGGTTAGTTTAGGGCCCAAAAGTATATTATATTTGAAATGTTTGAATCTTATTGGCATTCGAATTACTTAAATCAGATTGAACTAGAAAATAAATGTCAAGAAGGATTTAAGATTCACTTTCTTAAATTGTTAAAAAGAGGATTTGGTTCTTATTTGATAAATAATCCCGAAAATTCTTAATTGACTATCAGAGCATGTATTCCTGTGTGTACCTGCGTCGCATGGATGATTCGTGAGCAGGCAATTTATTTACTTTATGTTAACTGCGTCGCATGGATGATTCACGAGCTGGGATTTGTTTACTTTATCTTGACTGCGTCGCATGGATGATCCGCGAGCGGGAAAAATAGATGCATCTATTGGTTCGAGCCATTCGACCCTCGACAGTGCACAGTTTACATTCCTGTTGTATCGAACCGTCGCCTCGGTGTGATTTGCCCATGCTTGTATTGCTGCCTGGACTTATTTGAGTTTGTTACACACCTTACTATGGCTCGAGATCATTTTATTAATAATAACAAGAATCTAAGGAAATTTTCATGAATAAATTATATGGCTACTTGTTTCCCCATACGTGGATCCGAATCATGTTTATAAAGAAAATTCACCATTCAATATACTTATTAAGGATAAATAGTCATTGGACTACTAGTGAGTGTCAAAGTTGACTATCTCGTCTCTACCCCTTCGGGATTAGGTGGGACACTCACTGGGTACACGTTGTTTTTGTACTCATACTACACTTGCTGTGCATTTTGTTGCACGGGTATATATGACGTCAGTGGCCTACTGGGCATAGCAGCACGGATGATTTGGGACTAGATGAGCTGCATCGTTCGAGACGGCCGCAGCTAGGGTAGTCCCTTCCAGTGTACTGTATTTATTTTCGTCCACTGTATTTCGGATGAATGTTGTATTCTTATTTCTCTTATCAGTAGATGTTCGACTCCGGGTTCTGGGAGGATTTGAAGTATTGCATTAATTGATTAACTTTTAAATTTGATTTGAAAATCTATATTCTTTAAAATTTCTAAATAGGGAAGAAAAATCTTGTATTCTAAAGTGCTAAAAATGAGATCTTGTTTAAGTAATTTGGTTGGCTTGCCTGACAGCTGTGTCCGGCGCCACCACGACCCTTTGTGAGTTTTGGGTCGTGACAACATAATGCATTTATAGCTATAAAATATAACGCAGCTAATTACGATAATTTTCGTGGCCAAACGCTTTAGCTATATTATTTTTTTCGTAACATTCGTAGCTAAATGTAGCGTAGCTAAATATTAGCTACAAATTTATATGATCCGTGGCTGAGGATTAATACTTTTTGTCTCGACAAATACATTTATAGCAAATGATTGTATATTCTTGTCACGATAAATAAATTTGTAGTTGTCTTTATTTGGTAGCCACAAAGTGTTATAGCGTGGCAAAAGTTTAAACTTATTTACCATGAAAGGTTAGATATGTAACTGTTTTCATGTAGTATCCCGTGGCAAAAATATTTTTATTTAGCTACGGACTAAAAGTTTCATGGCTGCAAATCATACAAAAGAGCCGTGGATAGATTATTTTATTATACTTTAATTTTTTCGAAAAAAAGTTAATGTGTTATAGTGAGAGAAGTTTATCTCACAAATCCCATATTTCTTATCTATTTTATTTTTTTCTAAAATTTTCCAATTATTTTGTGGCCGTGCATAATATATTAAAACCTATAGCATATTAAGTTTGAGTAATAACTTATTCAACAAAATTGCCATTTATAATATTTCACAAAATAAATTTCAAAATACACATTTGTACTAATAAATTAATAGCATTTACAGTAGAGGAGTCTTCTACAATAACTAAAATTAGTAGAGAAGTCTTCTACAATAACTAAAATTTAAAGAAAAGAACTAACCAACGTGAGCCTTGATAGTAACAGAGATAACAAAAAAAAATTGTACAAAATTTCGCTTTAAATGAACATAGGTATTGCTTGATGATTCATGTTGCCACCCTCATCGTGCTTGATTTCATGCATCCAAGAATAATGAAGCACTCTCCGTAATCACTATACTGAAATAATAAAATAACATGATCTTGTGAGAAACTTACATTTTAATTATTAAAATATAGACTGATTTAGACTCATTTACGGTTAGCAATTGAAAAAATTCAATAAATTATGGAATAAGAAAAAACTTAGCCATGAATCAAGGTGGAAAAAAATCTAAACTTTTTTCCAACACAAAAGACAAAATAAAAAGCATTTAAATAAACATCATTAAACTTAATTAAGGAGACGAAAAAAGAAGTAAAACTTACAGTTTGACATTAGAAGAGATTGAAATTTCTCAAAGGTACTTTTCTCTTGAGCACCCTATAAATCAAAAACAAACAATTGAATCAGAAATCCAAGCCAATTAGGTGTAAGGCACAAACCTACCAAATCTTTAACATCGCACTTATTATTTATAAAAAAAAAAAAATAAGGCATTATATATATCATATTGCTGGAATAACTCGTAAATTGAACTTAAAATCCCAAACCCAAGTAGGTGTAAGAATATTCAGCAACCCTACCATATAGAAATGACAAACAAACAAGTTAAATTTTTTGTCTAGAAATGAGAAGCAGTGTAGATCGATACCCTTTTTCTCTTCTTTGTTCTTGCAGCTTATAATTAACGCCACTACTATGGAAGAAATGAATAATAAAATGGAGAGGAAGAGTGGCGGCCAGAGTTTTAATTTTGTTTTGGGGGTTTAGGTTTAAGTCGTACCTTTTCTTATATATTAGTATACGTATCAGCGTTGCGACGCGCGGATCGACTAAAAAAAGAAAAAACAAATGCTACAACTAAATATTGCATGTTATAAATACACTTCTATTTAAGGTGAATGTCTTTAATTAGAGAGATTCTAGAGTTCTATTCTTGGTAGATAAATCATCCTCCTCCCTATAAATAGAGATGCTCTCTACCATTGTAAATAACTCCTAACATTCTCTAAGTATCAATAAGAAGAACTCTCTCTACTCTTCTCTCTATTTGCTCTTGTTCTTGAGTTATTGTTCTTGTCTTTTATATTATTTCATAACATGTTATCAGCACGAGACTCTACCATCTCAAGAACCATTCTCGAGAAGTCTAAGGTATTTCCCTCTTCCTAATTTAATTTTCTATTATGTCTGACATTACAAAAAGAAAATTCGTTGCCCTTGAAATTTCGGGCAAGAACTATATGACATGGGTGTTGGATGCTGAAATCCACTTAGATGCTATGGGTCTCGGAGACACCATCAAAGATAGAGAAAAAGCATCCACCCAAGAATGTGCGAAGGCCTTGATCTTCTTGCGCCACCACCTTGACGAAGGTTTGAAGATTGAATATCTCACCGTCAAGGATCCACTCGTCTTGTGGAATGGCTTAAAGGAGAGATATGACAACCTGAGGTTGGTCACTCTGCCACAAGCACGATATGATTGGGCTCATCTGAGGCTCCAGGACTTTAAGTCCGTTTCTGAATATAATTCTACTATGTTCAGAATTACTTCTATATTAAAGCTATGCGGGGATAATATCTCCGATTATGATATGCTTGAGAAAACGTTTACAACGTTTCATGCCTCCAATATAGTACTGCAACAACAGTACAGAGAGAAAGGCTTTACAAAGTACTCTGAACTGATTTCTCTTCTACTAGTGGCTGAGCGAAATAATGACCTGCTCATGAGAAATCATGAAAATCGACCCACTGGGTCTACACCACTGCCTGAAGCAGATAAGGTGCACTCTCATTATGCCAAACATGAAAAGGACCATGGTCATGGTCGTAAAAGGGGTCATAGCCAGGGACGTAGACAAGGAAGAAATTCCAAAGAAGTCCGTCAACCCCCAAGGAGAGATAACCGCCGAAAGCAGAAACGGGGTCATGAAGATCCTAAGGAAAATGGTTCAGAAACGATATGTTATCGTTGCGGTGGGAAAGGGCACTGGTCAAAGACTTGCCGTATACCAAGACACTTGGTTGACCTTTATCAAGCATCTCGAAAGAGAAAAGGCCCTGAAACAAATTTTGTCTATGACGACAATGAGGACATCACCCACCTGGATGTGGCAGACTTCTTTGAGCAACCCGATGGCAAAATAGACCACCTAATCGGCGATGGATCCGTGATGAAAGAAGATGGAGTTATTTGATTTTGTTCTACTTATTTGTATTAGTTAGTGAATAAACTAATAGTCATTAGTATTAGCTCGTATTAGTTAGTTCATGATGCAATGTTAGCAGTAGTTCTTTAGAATATCTTCAATATGCTCAAATATCAATAAAATTTTTATTTTCCAGTAGAGGTAATCGACTAGCCTGAAAAACTAGTCGATTATCTACTATTTTCGCATTAAAATTGAAAAACAATTGATCAACAATCGATTGTCTTTGGCTAACAATCGATTGTCGTTAAACAGTGTAATCTGGAATTTTTCAAAAATCATCCACAATCGATTGTCTTTGTCTAACAATCGATTGTCTTGAAACAGTAAGGTCTGGAATTTTTCAAAATAGCCAAACAATCGATTGTCTATACATAACAATCGATTGTCTTGAAACAGTGAGGTCTGGAATTTTTCAAAAATAGCCAACAATCGATTGTCTATGCATAACAATCGATTGTCTTAAGACAGTACGATCTGAAGTTTTTCAAAAATAGCAAATAATCGATTGTGTGTGTTTAACAATCGATTGTCAATGTTCAACAATCGATTGTTTGTAAGTAACAATCGATTATCTGAAGAAAATGTTTAAACTGAAATTTTCAAAACTGCAAAGTAATGGATAACATATCTGGTTTTGTTAGTCAACTGTTAGCAGCAGATTTTGAAAATATTATGTGACACAAAAGAATTGAACTTGTTTATTCTTATGTTCTTGTATCTCTTTTGTATGTCAAACTATGGGATAGCAAATATGGATATCTCACAAAGCGAACTTGGATCAACATCCAACTGTAAAAGTATTTGCCTAATTGATTCATGTACTACACATACAATACTCAAAGAAAGGAAGTATTTCTCTCAACTAAATATGTGTAAGGCAAACGTTACTACAATCTCTGGAAGTAGTAAATTGATTGAAGGCTCCGGAAGAGCAATTGTAACTCTGCCCAAAGGCACGACGTTAATCATAGAGAATGCAATGTTCTCCTCCAAGTCTAAGAGAAACTTGTTGAGTTTTAAAGATGTACGCCGGAATGGCCATCATATTGAGACAATGGATGAAGATAATCTTGAATATCTCGTCATCACAAAGAATGTCTCCGGCCAAAAGAGGGTTATTGAGAAATTCCCGTCTTTAATTCGTGGCCTGTATTGGACAAGAATTAGTGCAATTGAGGCACATTCAAAGGGTTACTGATTCCAATACCTTTGTACTTTGGCATGATCGATTGGGACACCCAGGATCGGTCATGATGAGACGGATTATAGAAAGCTCATATGGGCATCCGTTAAAGAATTTCAAAATTCTTTCGAATAATGAATATCCTTGCACTTCGTGTTATCAAGGCAAGTTGATTATCAGGCCATCACCAACAAAGGTTGGGACTGAGTCACCCACGTTTCTGGAACGTATACAAGGGGACATTTGTGGACCTATTCACCCACCTAGTGGGTCGTTTAGGTATTTCATGGTCTTGATAGACGCATCCTGTAGATGGTCTCATGTGTGCCTGTGGTCATCACGCAACCTTGCGTTTGAGAAATTGATGGCACAAATAATTCGACTACGAGCACAATTTCCAGATAATCCAATCAAGTCCATTAGACTGGATAATGCTGCTGAGTTTACATCCCAAGCATTTAATGATTATTGCTTATCAATCGGGATAAAAGTTGAACATTCTGTAGCTCATGTTCACACTCAAAACGGTCTTGCAGAATCGTTAATTAAACGCCTGCAATTGATTGCAAGGCCATTACTTATGAGAACGAGACTGCCCACTTCGGTATGGGGTCATGCCATCTTACATGCAGCAATGCTAATTCGTCTCAGACCGACGAATTACCACAAGTATTCCCCGTTGCAATTGGTTTTGGGTCATGAACCCAATATATCCCATTTAAGGATTTTTGGATGCGCAGTATATGTGCCTATTGCACCGCCATCCCGCACCAAAATGGGTCCGCAAAGAAGGTTAGGAATATATGTTGGGTTTGAATCGCCCTCCATCATTCGCTACCTTGAAACATTGACAGGCGACTTGTTTACTGCACGATTTGCAGACTGTCGATTTGATGAGACACTTTTCCCAAAATTAGGGGGAGAAGTTGGTGAAACCAAACGGGAAATTTTATGGAAAAATGCATCATTATCTCATCTTGATCCACATACCTCTATTTGTGAAAAAGAGGTACAAAAGATTATCCATTTGCAAAGAATAGCAAATCAAATGCCTGACGCATTTACGGACTTGAAAAGGATAACGAAATCCCACATTCCCGCGGAAAATGTTCCAATCCGTATTGATGTCCCTGTTGGACAATCATCTAGTGTCATATCCAATGAGTCGAATGCACGCCTGAAGCGTGGCAGACCATTAGGTTCCAAAGATCGAAATCCTAGAAAGAGGAAAAAGAACGATCAAAATGACACCACGAAAGAATCTCATGATTTAACAAATTCTGAGATTCATGAAGAATCCATTGAGCCCGAGACTCTGGAAAATACGGAACTATCCCTAAATCCAATTATTATTGAGGCAAATATTAATCGAGTGGATATTGTGGTGGATAATGCCTTTGCTTATAATGTAGCATCTAGCATTATGCAAGAATGTGAGGATCTCGAACCTCAATCTGTTGAAGAATGTCGAAAAAGACAGGATTGGCCAAAGTGGCAAGAAGCAATTCAATCAGAATTGAATTCGCTGGCAAAACGTGAAGTTTTTGGCCCTATAGTTGAAACACCTAATGGTGTTAAGCCTGTCGGCTATAAATGGGTCTTTGTACGCAAAAGAAATGAGAAAAATGAGGTACAAAGATATAAGGCACGCCTTGTTGCACAAGGTTTTTCTCAAAGGCCTGGTGTCGATTATGAAGAGACATATTCGCCTGTAATGGATGCGATAACCTTTCGTTATCTCATAAGTTTTGCTGTCCATGAAAAGCTTGACATGCACTTAATGGATGTAGTTACTGCCTATCTTTATGGCTCACTTGATAATGAGATATACATGAAAATTCCCGATGGACTCAAGGTGCCAAACGCGCACAACTCAAAATCTCGGGAAATGTTCTCAATTAAGTTGCAAAGATCCTTGTATGGTCTAAAGCAATCTGGACGAATGTGGTATAATCGTCTTAGTGAGTACTTGTTAAAAGAAGGCTATATAAATGACGCCATTTGCCCGTGTGTTTTTATAAAGAAAACAACATCGGAATTTGTTGTACTTGCCGTATATGTCGATGACATAAACCTTATTGGAACCCCTATAGAACTCCAAAAGGCAATTGATTATCTAAAGGATGAATTCGAGATGAAAGGTCTCGGAAAGACTAAACTATGTCTTGGTTTGCAAATTGAATATTTGGCAAACGGAATTTTTGTTCATCAATCTACCTATACAGAAAAGGTACTGAAACGGTTTTACATGGATGAATCACATCCTTTAAGTACACCGATGGTTGTTAGATCACTTGATGTGAACAAAGATCCATTCCGACCACAAGAAAGGAATGAAGAGCTACTTGGTCCTGAAGTACCATATCTTAGCGCAATTGGCGCACTAATGTATCTTGCAAATACTACAAGACCTGACATATCCTTTTCAGTTAATGTCTTAGCAAGATTTAGCTCGGCTCCTACGAGGAGACATTGGAATGGGATCAAACACATATTGCGGTACCTAAAGGGAACTACCGATATGGGCTTATTTTATGGCAATAATTGCAGCCCGGATCTTGTTGGTTATGCTGATGCTGGATATTTGTCCGACCCACACAAGGCTCGATCTCAAACGGGTTATGTGTTTACCTGTGGAGAAACCGCCATATCTTGGCGATCGACTAAGCAATCAATTGTGGCTACTTCATCTAATCATGCCGAGATAATTGCTATTCATGAAGCAAGTCGGGAGTGTGTGTGGTTAAGGTCGATAATACATCATATCCAAGACAAATGTGGTTTGAAGTGTGATAAACTACCCACAACTTTGTATGAAGACAATGCAACATGTATAGCTCAATTGAAGGGAGGATTCATAAAAGGAGATAGAACGAAGCATATTTCACCAAAGTTATTCTTCACACATGATCTTCAAAAGAATGGTGATATCAATGTGCAACAGATTCGTTCAAGCGACAATATGGCTGATTTGTTCACAAAATCTCTACCAAAGTCAACCTTCAAGAAGCTAGTTCACAAGATCGGGATGCGAAGACTTAAGGACATAAATTAATGTTCTTATCAGGGGGAGTTAATGCGCGTTGCACTCTTTTTCCCTTACAAGGTTTTGTCCCACCGGGTTTTCCTTGCAAGGTTTTTAACGAGGCAACCAATAGGCGCATATTCAAACATGTGTACTCTTTTTCCTTACTTAAATTTTTCCCATTGGGTTTTGTTTTAAGGTTTTAACGAGGCACATCATTGAATAGACATTCAAGGGGGAGTGTTATAAATACACTTCTATTTAAGGTGAATGTCTTTAATTAGAGAGATTCTAGAGTTCTATTCTTGGTAGATAAATCATCCTCCTCCCTATAAATAGAGGTGCTCTCTACCATTGTAAATAACTCCTAACATTCTCTAAGTACCAATAAGAAGAACTCTCTCTACTCTTCTCTCTATTTGCTCTTGTTCTTGAGTTATTGTTCTTGTCTTTTATATTATTTCATAACATTGCAAGAATAGTATTTGTTCGCAAGAAATACTCTGCACATTATAAAAGAAAAAAACGTGGTTAAATGACAAATAATATAAGATTGCAATTTGCAATCCACTCTAGAACATAAAATTTACATCACCTTCATCTATTCGAACTACTAAAATATGAAGCAAATGAACTTCTTTATTGGAATTCAACACTCACTGCTACAATTGCAATATCTTAAATCAGAAATGTATAATTACAACCTGCATGATAAAATTTGTATCTTAATAAGCAATTCTTCGTGGGGGAGAAAAAGAAAAATCAAAAGAAATTAAAGTAAACATAAACTACGAGGAAGACGTTATATTCTTAATCTCATACTCTATTTCAACTATCATTCGCTATCATTTATTTATTTCCTCTCTTAGAAGATCAAGCACACCTTCCTTCCTTGGTGCGGTGGGGAAGGGTGGGAATGAAAGCATTATGGACAACGAAAAAACATACTCATGAAACTATCATTTCCTAAAATAATAGAATAATATGACATTTGTTTGATATTTTGTAAAATAATTAAAATCTCAATTCTCTAAATACTTGTGCATAACAGGGCACAACCTGAAGTTGTACATTGTGCATGATAATCATAGCCCTATTTCTGGTTATATTTCATATAATTGAGTAAAAGAAAAGAGACTAACAAAATGTAAAATATGAGATAACTTGGAGGGAAAAGTTTGGGTAAAGAAAGTTAACATAAACTTGAACAAAGAGTCAAAGAGATCATGACTAAACTTAGAAAGTAAAATGGTAGAAATCGGACTATGGCATATCTAATGTACAAAATAAAGAACACTCCCCTAAGATAGGGTGCAATACGGAGTGAAAGATGAAAGTCTAAGGGGAAAAGAATGCATATGGCAATATTTGCAACCAAGATCTACAACAAATTCACCTGAAAATGAAAGAAGATGTTACTAAAGAAAATGAATTATAACTTCTATGGGAGTTTCAAGTAAATTGATTCACCAACTACAACCTCTGGTAATTCTTTTATGAAGATGTTATTTGAAAAATCTAGTTATAGGTAAGTTTTCTAAAGAAAAAAAGTGCAAGCAGAATACTTTTCCGTGAGACTTATCCTCTGATTGTGGATGAATGAAAGGGAAAATAGAAAATGATTTTACGTTTGAAAGTTGCCGAAGGCAAAATCTTGGTATTTAAATGAAGGGTAGACAACAATTTTGCTTCAAAAAGTTAGTTAGTAGAAGTATGTGTAATGGTTGATATAAATATTTTTGTACTGCTTCTACAGATCACAGAAGAAAAAATTATAGGAAAAAAGGGAAAAAGAGCAACCATTTTTTGTACTATTTTACTTACTAATAGTATTGATGCAGCCAAAATAACAAAGAGATTTACAAAGGACACCTAAAAATAACATAAGTTCAGAATAAAAGGGAATTATTTTAGTACCAGTCCAGATCAAGGATTTGACTGTGCACAAGTTTTTTCGAAGTAACTACAATAAAATGCCACGCTTGATTGTAGTAAAGTGATTATGCAAACCAAAACATCCTTGTATATATTTCTAAGAAGATAAAGAGAAGGAGAAAGAATGATGCCACTTTGCTGTAAAAAGTTAGTTAGGAGAATTATATCTAATGGATATCACAAACATTTTTGTACTGCTTATACATATCACAAGACAAAAGAAGAAATAAAGAGGAATATATAGGAGCAAGCCTCTAAATATAGGAGCAAGCCTTTATTGTTCTGTTTTACTCACTAACAGTAATGATGCAAGTCGAAACACCAAAGAGATTCACAAGGACACCTAAAATTAAATCTCAGCAAAAAAAGGTAATAAAGAGATTCGCAAAGGACACCTACAACACAATTGAAGAAACAACGATATGTTTATCAAAAAGGGCATGAGGAATAGCCACATTTCCCATGAACAGGTAGCAGTCATATTACCATCATATTGATAAATATGATAACGAACTGAGCCTACACAGAAATGCATATACATGTAAAAGAGCATAGAGTTTCAGATGGAAAAGGATCAGAGTTCTAGACACATGACTCGTAGCAAAAAAATCATATAATAGATTTGAAACTTGATATTGGAAGAGTAGTCACGCATCGAAGAGTGCATACACGACCATGAATATTTAGTCACTTTTTTCTTACTGCGAGTCATACATGCCTCCATGAAATTGTTGTACTAAGTGAACATTCTAAACATTAACATTCCCAGGGAGATAGCAATATAAATATAAAGTAGCTAATTACACACTTTGAAATAGCTAAATTGATATTTGAAAGGATTTGATAATTTTGTATCCAATAGCTATATTGCTAAACACTTTATATTTATAATATGTTCTTATTTAACTGATTAAGAGAGTACATGCACTTTATAGAATGTAATTCATTATGGTATGATAGATGAAAATCGATTCTTAGTAGTGTATTTCACGTTTTATTGAACAATTTATAACAGAAAAGAGATAAGCAAAAAGAACGAAAAGTGAAAAATTGCTTGTGAAGAACGAAAAGTTTACTATTAAATATAAACCCTTGAATTCTAATAACCAAGTTTTTCGTGTATCTTTCGAAGAATCGGAGTTGGACCAGATCTAAAAATATTATGTATAGGTAAAATAAGTGTCATCTTAAAAAACAAATTAAAAGTGATCGATGTACTTACCTTGCATTCCTTCTCTTCATATATGCCTTGAATATTAGGGATCCAAACAAATATAAGAAAATAATTGAGTTAAAAAAAAAGAGACCTAAAATATCCAATTTAACGGAAATCTGCAACTTAAATACTAGATTTTGCTACTGATTATCCCATGTATATGCACATAGAAATTAAAAAACATATACGAATAGCAAATCAAAAAATCCAAATTTGCAAATAAAGAAATAGTGAAGCAAAACGTGATACATGTATCTGTATATCACCGAGACAGATATTTGAGGATATATATGTCTGGTGCACTGAATCTTCAATCGAGTTTTGCTACTGATTATCCCATGAATGCGAACTAAAAAAATAGAGTTACCCAAAATAAAGTATAAGACAACAACTTATTTTGAATACCTTTTCTTTTGGTAGAACCAATTCAATCGAGAATAGCATCGGGATTCTAACGATGTGGTACTTCCCACATATTGCCTTTTTGAAATTATTACAGCCTTGATTAATATTTTCATAAACTGTATATTTCCTTGAATTCTTTTAGCGATATTTGAGTTTAAGAACATGGAAGAAATGGAAGTTTGCCGCCAGCTTGGAGAAGTATGTTTTGTGGGTTTCAATCCGCGTATGTTTCGTGAGTTGTGCGTTGTTGAGCGATTGTCCATTATCCGTAGGTTGGGTTTTGAAGAGAAAATTTAGGGAAAGTGGATTTTAATTGTGATGTTTTAAATCAGTTATCCTTTTAAAGTTAAAGAGTAAAATATGTAAATATTTATGGTCTTCATGGTTCAAAAGTAGATGATAGATTTTTGAAGGAGTTTTTATTTCCAAATAATTTTGAATTAGTTAATTTGTTAAACGGTATGTTTTAAGATCATATAATCAATTAGAAATAAATAAATTTGAAAATTTTGAATTATATAAAGCTCTTTTATAAAAAAAAAAGTCTGGTCTTCATGGTTCAAAGTTAAAAGATTATTTTTAGAATGTGCCAGTTTTAATTTTAAATAATAATCTAAATCAGTTTTTTTTAATTTAAACATTAAAAAGGTAAAGAAATCTAAAATTTAAAATACTGAAAGTGGGAGTCCAAAAAATGTGGGACTGAAATAGGTACACAAACGTGGACTCTTGGGCACACAAACATGGGACCTAAAACGTGGACTCAAATTTTAAAAAAAAATTAAAGCTTGTCCTTTAATTATGCCATGTATAATCAATTTTTTGGAAATTTTTTTATTATTATTTTACCCTGAAAATACATAAATTGGACAGAAAATCTACCATCAAAACGTGTCATGGTAGTTTAACAATGTAAGTGGCAACTGTTACAACTCACGTTTCTTATTACTACAAACAATGTAAGTGGTAACTGTCACACTTTTTTTTCCTCACATAATCCTATTATAAGTTTGAGTTAGAAGAATATTTTTTTAATTAAAGTGATATTTTGAAAAGAGATTATTTATTATTTAGAGTCGCCACTTGGAATTGAGTTTTGGTGTTCGAAGTCACCTTTTATTCGAATCCTTTTCAAAAGGAAGGTATGACTCTTAGTTATGGTCTACAAAAACAGAAGGATGAGCAAGGAATTCTGTTGACCGAGAGGAAGGTGTAAGACACCCCTCGAGTTTCGTGGTTCTAACACGATCGTTTTTATTGACTATTATTCGGCTTAGATCAATTCTTGAATATTTTTGTATTTCATTGGTTATGGCTTGTCTATTACCACTTCACTTAATTTATTATATTTTTTATTAATTATTTTGACCTAGATGCGATACACATACGAGGTACTTCTTTAAAATTAAGTGTTAAACCAAGATACAGAATGTACACATGGTTAAAACATAATCATTTTTTAATTTAAAGGCGTCGAGATGCGGGGATGCGCACATGACCCTTTATTACTTAAGTATATCAATCCAAGGTTCGGATATTTACACATGAACTAATAACGTATTTAGAATATTTAATATCTTATCTCTTTTATATTGGAGATATTTAATTATCTATTTTTATTATTTGGCCCAATTTTTTTGGAGTTAATGTATAGTATTTTCTTGCGAAAACAAATGAACTTATAACTTCATTAACTTTGAGTGTATAATCTTTTTTTACAAACCAACTATTTGGTTTATGACTTTTATGACGATCCGACTCGTCGTCTCATGGGTTGCCGCTCCATTTTTCCCGTTATTGCTTCTTCGTATTTTATTATCAGTGTTTGGTGCGTTAGAGTTGATTTGGATTGGTATTGGTAGAAAATGAGACACTTAGTCTCTTTACGGAAGGCTTAACTTGGAAAATTCAACCGAATATTGACTATTGAGTTAGAGGCTCGGAATATTTTTCTGCTGATTTGGTTAGCTTCGGTGTCACGGCCCAAACCCTGCTCCAACCGTGATGGAGTCTTTCATGAAGACAAGGCCAGCCAATCCATTTAAACAGCCTTTTTCAACAAATAAATTAATATGAATAAATAGTTTCAAGAAAAATTAAAAAAAAAATTAGTTCGCGGAATACGACCCAACACAGCCCGACATCGGGGTGTGCTACTACAGAGTTCACAAAAATACTACAAGTCCAGGGATAGGAGAAAAGTCTGAAAATATTATGAACAACATAAAATAAGGGAGAAAATCCGATGCCGCGGACGCTAGCGATCACCTGGCTCAGCTATGATAACAAATCTTCAATCCACTAATAACCATCTACCGGGCGTACAAATAACACCTGCAACTGCACGCGAGATGCAAGGAGTAAAGTGAGTACTCCAATTCAGTGAGTAATAAAAGTAAATAATAGCTTAAAGCAAGAAATCACGTAAGGCACTCCATCATGCTATATAGAAACACAACCCTTTTTAGAAAATTATAAAATCGTGAAATCCTTTAGAAAACATCTGGGCTCAGTCAGAAAAAACTCTTTTGAAATTGATCTTTTCAACAATTGCCAAAAATACTTTCAAACAATTTGTGACAATATGCACCGAAATCCGCCCCTCGGGCAATATCTTCGTTCCTGGTCAGTCACTCGGGCCCCAACACTCAAGTATCAGATAGCACTAACAAAAGCAGATAAATTTCTCCAGAAATATCACAGACAACAAATAATGAACAAATTCATGAATGCAATGCAATGCATATGATGGTACATTCCAGTACCCACTGTGGCGCGCAGTCCGATCCATTTAACGTCGATGGCGCTCACTGGGGGTGTGTACAGACTTCGAAGGGGCTACTACAGCCCAAGCATAATGCTATTGCAGCGTGCAGTCCTATCCAATATATATATACACACAGCTGCAGCCCGCAGCTCGATCCATGCACATAACACTGTTGCGGCGCGTAGCCCGATCCATGTTCATAAACACTGATGCGTCGTGCAGCCTGATCCATGCTCATCTCAATATAATACTGCTGCGGCGCGCAGCCCGATCCATGCATTGTCCAGAAATCATCATAAGCCCCATGGGCATTTATAAAACAGTACTTCTCAGCCCCGAATATCATTTAAAATATTATTTGAGTTTCAAAATTTAGAAAATATGGCTTAGTTTGCAAAACAGTGTTTAAAGTCTTGGACTGAACTCAAATGATATACAACATATGCTAAAATACAAATCTCAATCCCCAAATGATTCATATAATTGGCAATCAGCCCAAACATGGCAATCAGCCCAATTATCATGGTAACAAGTAAATTTCAGTCCAATACTTTGTAAAATGAACAACCAGGACGGACCAAGTCTTAATTCCCAACGGTGCTCTACCCCACACTCATACCCAGCGTGCAAGTCACCTCAATATAGCACTATGATGTTCGAATTTAGGACTTCAAACCCTCAGGATATCATTTACAAGTATTACTCACCTCGAACCGGAAAAATCTCTAGCCCGTGACGCCACTATCCCTCAAACCGGCCTGCACGCGCGTCGAATCTAACCAAAATCAGAGCGAATACATCACAATATTCTAAGAGAACAATACCCCATCGAAAACAATCAATAAATAGCAAATATATCAAAACTAGCAAAACCCGAGCCCCGAGCCCACTTCTCAAAAATTACAAAATTCACATCGCTTATATCGCCACAAGTCTAACCATAATTATCCAATTCCCTTAACATTTCGACCCTCAAATCCATGATTCTATCCAAGACGGTTCTCTATTCTTTTCCAACAAAATTCGCGGATTAAACATCGAAACTAGTGATATATTCAAGTTATACAACTAAAATTGAGTTAAAAATACTTACCCCGCTGTTCTCTCCAAGAATCTCCCGAAAAATTGCCTTACCGGAGCTCCAAATCATCAAAAATGGAAAATGGGACGAAGTTTGGACTTTATTCTACTGCCCAAGGATTTGTTCTTCGCGTTCGCGGTCCGCCTCTCGTTGTTCACGAAGAACAAAGTTCCAAAAATTAATTTTCCAAACTCTGCTCGGACAACCTCTAGTGTAATGGTCATAACGTTTTCCACACACCTTCAAATAAGTATTATAATATATTTCTGGAAAAACTAGATTCAAATATCTATAACTTTTGTTTGTGAATCACTTGACAACCCCTTGTAGATAAAAAGATAGGAGCTTCCGAATTAGCACATGCGCGACAGAAAATTCCTTCTTTGCGAACGCGAAAAACAGAAGTCCCAGATGACAAATCCTTCTTCGCGAACGCGAAGCACTGTCGCGAACGCGAAGACTAAAAGTCTCAAAAGCCAATTTATTCTTCACGAACGCGATAGGACTTCACGGACGCGGAGGAAAACACCAGATACCAGCAACAACAGTTCAAAACCTTCCAAAAATGACCCGTTGGCCATTCGAAATCACCCCGAGGCCCTCGGGACCTCAACCAAAAGCACAAGTATGTCCTATTACTTATTCAAACTTGCTCGAACCATAAAAACACTATCGTTAACATCAAAATCATCAAGTTTCATCAAATCAAGGTTTAAGTTAAACTAAAACTTTTAAAACTCACATTCAATCAAAAACCCGACCTAAACCCCTCCGAATCAACTGAAATTTTGCACACAAGTCCAAAATCACCTAAAAAAGCTACTGTAACTCTCGGAATTTCATTCCGACTCCCGGATCAAAATTCCACCTATCAACCGGAAATCGGGCCAAAATAGGCTAACTTTTTCACCGGATATCCAAAATTACTTCTGATTGCACTCCTAAGCCTTAAATCATTCCCCGAAACTAACCGAATTATCAAAATTTAATTCCAAGCCCTCTAACTCACAAGTCAACATCCGGTTGACTTTTCCAAACTAATTCTTCCTTAAAGAGACTAATTGTCTCATTTCTTACCAAACTCTATCCGAATCACTTAAAATTCACCAAACACATATACTGAAACATGAGTAGCATAAAATGGGGAAAACGGGAACGCATGAGACGACGGGTCGGGTCATCACATCCTCCCCAACTTAAATAAACGCTCGTCCTCAAGCATACTTAGAGTTGTTCTATAAGCCAACCAATAGCTGAATGATCTTACCAAGTATATTCCCAGGGTGATCCCACGTCACCCTATCTCTTATAGGTTTAAATGATGGATTATAAATCCGAATATAACACTTTAGCCTTCATATCAAATTATTTGGAATAACAACATAAGCGGAAGCGTACTTGAATCCATAAGTGGAAGCTCCTTAATCCTTCTTGAAGATTGTTCAAGGTTTGCCTTTGAAAGTTCCTTGATCCTTCTTGAAGATTGTCTTGACGTTTTGGCTTTCACTTGATATCCAAGACAAATGTGAGGATTGGTTTTCCACTTGATATGCAAGACCAAAAATGCTCTCTAGTTTCAATGGGAGGAAGAAGAGAATGTGTCTTGAATTCTTGTGGGAACCATAACCCCCCCCCCCCCCCCCCTTATAACATGTGAGTTATGAAACTCAAAGGTCACAAGAATGTAACCTTGGTTACATGTATGTAACCTTAGTAAGCTCATCATTAACTAAGGTTACTATTTTGGTTATCTACACATTAGTCCTACACTTTATATGACAATATATTGGCCCCCTTAACAATGTCCATAAGACCACCAATTTAGGCCAAACCAAAAGATAGCACATAACATATAATTAGTCCACATATTATTCATATGTATATAGATATAAGTCCATATATCTAACATTAAAATCGTTTATTGTGAATAAGAAAGAGTATCAACAACACTAATACCAAGCTTAAACGAGTGTCCACGAATGTACGCCTACAATGTATGTATATTCGAAAAATTGGTTTGACTATATTTTCTTAAGGAAAAATAAACAATTATGTTATTCTAATATCCTGAATTTGACCCGAAAATAGCACTGTCTGGCCAACTTTAAGATTGGTCATTCAAAAATAGGCAGTATTTACCAAGTCAATAAAAATAGTCACTATTTTGCTGCAATAAAGATCGATCCAACATAATATACTGGAGTTCGATGTATCAGTGTATGAACTTCCAGCATATTATGTTGGACCGGTATACTTTGCTGGCTCCAGTATAATATACTGGAGACTGGAGCACCGGTGCTCCAAACTTCACCGGTATATTATACTAGAACTACAGTCTAATATACTGGATTTTTTTCGGATTTTGAGCAGTATTTTCGTTTAGATTTATCTTTACATAAAAAGTGGCTAAATTTCGATTACATTTAAAATTGTGGCTATTTCTGAATGACCACTTATAAATCTGGCTATTTTTAAATTTTTCACGGTAATAAAAGACTATGTACGTTAAACTTTTAACAACCAATTATCCGATTTAGGAGAATTATTATTTGCCAAAACAGTAATTTACATAGTACCCTTTTAAAAAATTTGTTCCAACTTCAATTTTTCTTTAAACTGAAATACAACAACAATTAGACTACAATTTCAAACAAATTGAGATTGACTATACGAATCCTCACTCTAATTCTACGTAGATCATCATAATTGGCTAGTTTTAGGCGTACCTATCACACTCTATTTCTGTATTTCATTATCTGGCTACAAACAGGCAGAGTGTTTTCTTGAAAACAAAATAATGATGGAATTATTCAAATTAGAGCCCGTTTGGACTGACTGAATTTAAGTAGCTTATAGTGCTTAAAACACTTTTTGAGTGTTATAGCTGATTTCATAAATAAGTAGTTACGTGTTTGAATATAAGTGTTTAAGCTGAAAAAAAGTTGTTAGAAGTGTTTGGTAAAAAGTGCTTATCAATTTTTTTTGTTAAAATAACTGAAATATTCTCAATCCATTTTCAATATAAATGGATTAGATAAATTTTAAATTTGTTGTGCTTACATTTCTATATCAAATCAGTTTTCCAGGATTAAACTTTGTATTCCTTCCATCTTAAATGAATAGAAACGAGCAAAATGCAGTAGAAGCCGCTGAAATGAAGAACTATAGTACTAAATAGTTGAGTTTCCTAAATACTTGAGTTTCTTTTATGAAAAATGTATGCCGCAACAAAATGTATTCCATGCGCCATTTAGCTCATATTAAAAAATAAAGATATATTCCAACCCTATGTTAGGGCACATATCGATAGAAATTACAACATGTTTCTTCAAAGAGCATAAAGAATATGCCACATAAAAGAAGAAACAGAAAGATAGCATAGAAGGAAAGTAGAGACGAGATGGATAAATGAGGGGAAAGACGATGAACGGGGAAGAAAGGAGTAGGATTAGGGCTTTTGTTTTGAAGGTTAATTTTGGAATTATTGAAAAAATAGGGGATAGAAAAGTAAATTACTTGGTCAAACATGGTTAGTTTTTAAGCCCAAATATAACTTTTAGCTTGTTTTGACTTCAAATGCAATAATTTTAAGCACTTTTTCAGATGCCAAATACAAAAAACAAGCTTAAAAGGGCTTAAAACACCCTCTTATTCTCTAGAACAACGCTAATGGCCTGAGATTTTTGGAGTAGTTCTGTTGCAAGAGACGGGCAGGGAAAGGATATTTCCCCTCTGATTTTTATATTTCATTTTTCCTCTTTGGACTCTATCTTCTCTTTTTGAATTTGTTATTCTGGCATTTGGATAATACTTGGTTCACCATATGCTCGCCGACTGTGTGGAATCAGCACTAATGTTTGCATCAGCATAGACGGCTTAATTCACACTTCTTGGGTGCGATCCTTCTCCCGACCCTACGTGAATACCAGTTGTTAGTGCACCAAGGTAAAAGAGGGTAGCCCGGTGCATTTAAACTCCCCGCTATACGTGTGGTCCGACAAAAATGCAGGACCACAAGGGTCTATTTTACGCAATCTTATTCTACATTTCTACAAGAGAATATTCCTACGGCTCGAACCCATAACTTACTTGCCCAGAGTATTATTGTAAAAACATGCTGGAGGCCAAATAAACACTGATGTTTCGGTTGAGAACGTGATATATATGAATTGAAAGTATTAGGTTGGTCACACTATTTTTGTTTGGCATTTTAGTTGGAAAAGCATATTCTTCCATCTAATCCGTTCCCTTTTATTCACTTCTACTATAGGTCGTTCATATACCATTGTATATTTACTTCTATTTGCTGTCACTGGCAGAACTTCCTTCTCACTGATAGATGATTGAGTCGTCTTTCAAAGGAAATAAATTTAGTGGAGAATTATCTTATTAATACCAAGACACGAGATCTCAAAAAATTGTTGGTTACATCTGTTACATGGGTAGCACTGAATCCATTGCCCGTTATTGCTACCTGTATCTATTTGTACGAGTATGGAGAATTATCTCAGCTAATACAAATATTTATAGGTAGCAGCCCTTTGTGAGTTCAGTGCTACCCTTGTAAGATATGTCCAACAATCTCATAATCCGTACTTTTATCCATGTTTGTTGTAGTATTTGTTCTTATCGGTTTAATATCTAATATTTGTGTCATCGGTTCACTGAATATTAACTTAATTTTTTTAGGAGAAGAGTTCATTAAAGTAGTTTGCACTTGGGCTCTTGCACGTCACCCACGCGATGCACTATTGCACGGGCCTGGCGCACCCCACTTTGTATTTGTTTCTTTTCGTTCTTTTGAGCCAACGGTCTTTCGAAAATATTTTCTCTATACCTCAGGGTAGGGATAAGATGTGCGTACACACTATCCTTCCTACTCCACTAATTAGCATTTCACCGACTCGTCGTCGTTGTAAGGAGAGATGGAACGGTTGGGTACCTGATTTCTTAGTCCAATTTGGTATGCTTTTCCTTTGATCTTCACGTGTAGGAAATGCTTTCCACTTGTGACAAAGTCAAACTTGCAGTCCGCTGTTTACAGCAACAAGGGCAGGCAGCCTGGTGTACTAATGTTTTGCTATGTGCAAACTTAGACACAAAAATTTATTGTAACCAGCTTTAGCTTGTATCCACAAAGGATCAAATCACAGAAACTATTTCCACGGCTTGAACTCGTTATTAATGTTGCATTCTGGTCCAGGCCCGGGCCTAAACGGGCCGGGCCTCGCGGTCCCAGGCTTGGTGTGCCGGGCCTCGCGGTCCTGGGCCTGGTGGTCCTCACGGTAGAGACCGGCCCGTTACGGGCCTAAGCTCACTGCGGTCCTGGGCCTGGCGGCCTGACGGGGTTTTTTTTTTAAGTCAATATCTTGTATAGTAGTCATTAGTATAGTATATATTGTGTTGTAGTAATTAGTATATATTGTATACTATGTATATAATGTGTTGTAGTAATTAGTATATATTGTATATTATGTATATATTGTGTTGTAGCAATTAGTATATATTGTATGTTATGTATATATGGATATATGTTATGTGTATAATGTGTTGTAATAATTAGTATATATTGTATATTATGTATATAGTGTGTTGTAGTAAGTAGTATATATTGTATGTTATGTATATCTGGATATATGTTATGTATATATTGTGTTATTGTAATTAGTATATATTGTATGTTATGTATATATGGATATATGTTATGTATATAATGTAACTAGTATATATTGTAGATTATGTATATAGTGTGTTGTAGTAAGTAGTATATATTGTATATTATGTATATATGGATATATATTATGTATATATTGTGTTGTAATAATTAGTATATATTGTATATAATGTATATATTGTGTTGTTGTAACTAGTATATTGTGTTGTGTGTTATACATTGTATGTTATATATTGTATGTTATATAAATATTCAAGTATTGATATCGAAGTAAAGACAAAGAAATATTGAGAAAAAAGATATTCAAGGATATGATAAAGAGCATATTTATTGACCAAAATGGCATATCTTTCTTAGTCTTCCTTCCCCCAATGGAATGAGCAAAACAAGGTACTAATACCACCATTAAAAGGAAAAAAAACTAAAAGAAGACATGCCAATGTACAAGTTACATCATAATTTACGTTGTATCTCTATCAAATCTCATAAATTCGTCAAGGTTGGGAGGAGGTTGTGTTGGCGGTGGTGGAAATGAAGCTTGTTCATCACCACTTCCGGGTGAAGCCGATTCCTCAGAAAGTTCTGCTATCATTTCTTCATATGCTTCATCTACTGCCGTTGTGATTCTGCAATGCTAAAGTTTTTTCTTTCCGCACGGATCCAATCTCTAAAAAGAACTGATTTTTCCAAGCTCTCCCGCATCGATGCTCTATGATCACCGATTTGTAGTCTTGCTTGACTGAAAGCACTCTCCGATGCAACAGTTGAAGCTTGAATTGACAAAACATCCCGAGCCATCCTTGTAAGAACGGAAAAATATTTTTCCCTTGACTTCCACTATTCCAAAAGATCGAAAGAGCCGTTTAGATTCTCCTTTTCTAGTCCCTGAGTCCCTGTGACAAGTAAACTTGAAGCTCATTTAGATGAGAAATTTCATCAAAATTATCACCTTGAGAACCCCGGAACTCCATCCACGATTTAAGAGCTGTTAAGCCAGCAACTCTTTTAGACGATTGTGATGTATACGAAGTAAGGGTTGGAATATTTGGCCTAGCATGCTCTAACGCCTGTTTATAAGCAGTATAAACAGTTTGAGCATTAATTTTATTTGATGCTTTCGCATCAGCAAGTGTAACAATTTCCTCTTCTGAAAGATCTAAAGCTTTATAAATATTAGAATACCAAAAATGAGGACATCCTAATTTCATTGTTGGATTTAACATTGCAGCTACACCAAAAATAGGAGGGATATGAAAAAAATATTTTTTAAACTTTGGTTTCATTTCATTTATTGCAAGTTCATAAATATCCCCACCATCGCTAAATTCAACAAACAAATCAGCTAGTGCGGCAATATAAACTAAACAGTTAGAAATAGTCGGATAATATTGCCCAGAAAAAGCATTTGTAGCAACTTAGAAAATATTCTAAAAAATCTAAAAGAATTTTAACATTAGTCCAATCTTGGGTAGTTAGCATTTCATCATCATCCTCACCACCTACCCGAGAATTAAACGTAGCATTAATTGGGTTTCTATATTCATACACTACTACTAAACTTTCGTACATGTAATTCCACCTAGTCGGGCAAGGTTTAGGAACCTTTCTTTCTCTAAGGCCATATTCATCACATTTTTTAAAATACTCTCTAAGTCTAGTTCTACGATTTGAATAAAATAGCCAATTAAGAGCCATTCTCACCTTTTCAATTTCTATGTTTAATATTCACATACCATCACCAACAAAGAAATAATAAATATGACAAATACATCTAACATGGAAAATATTACTAAATGCGGGTTTGTGTTAGCATGCCTACACTAGTGTTACTTGAAGCATTATCCATAGAAATTGCCATTATTTTATCACTAAAGCAAAACTATCTACATATATCTGAAACAGTGTTAGCTATAAACCTACCCGTGTGCCGTGAATTAATTATTCTATATGCAATCATGTAGATTTGCATTGTCCAGTCTTCATCTATCCAATGACTTGTAACAGTTAGATAATCACAGTCATTATTACTTCTACCAATATCAGTTGTAATAGAAATACGATTAGGTATATGAGTAAATAAAAGCGCAAATATTATTCATATTCATGCTTGAATTTATAAATATCGGCCTTAACTGTTGCGCGAGGCCAACCTTTATAAGTAGGATTAAAAACTCTTCTAATATAATGAACCCAATTTGGATTAGAAGCAAAAGTATAAGGCAAGCACATAACAGTAATCATTTTTGCTAATTCTTCACGATCCTTATTTGGATCGTAATATAAAATACCTCCGGTGACAATGTTAATTCCTGGTTTAACTAGATTTGAACCTGTACTAGGGTTAACTTGAGAATCTACACTTGTCCCCCCCTCTTGTTGCGCTTGCATTTGGAAAAATCTAGCCCTATCTCTAGGGTGTAATTTTATGTGCCTAGTCAAACTACCCGTGCCGCTACGATCTCCAGTAAATTTATGAACAAGTAATTTCTCACAAGTTTTATACTTAGCCTTGTCGTGCTCTCTTACTTGAGTAAAAAAATGCCAAACGAATGATGTTTCTTGACGTTTAGCAGGTTGTCTACTAAAAGTGGGAGTTTGTACAGGTGGGTGTGCCAGTTCATTACCTGAGTTATGAGCAGGACTAGTAGGTGTATCATCTAAATCTGGTGCTTGGGTTTTATCATCATCATTATCATCCTCATTTTCCTCTAAGATATGTTCATTAGGATAAAGAGCATTCATAATTTCATCATATAATCTATCACCTACTGCAACATCATTGTAGAAATTCACTATCGGTAAATTGAAAACAAGGGTGATCACTATCAAGCATTACGGGAGGCGGATTAGGACGTCTAGGTTGGCGACTACTTTCAACTTGCTTATCTTTTTTAGGTCGGGGAGCCGGGGAAAGGGTAGTATTATGGCTACTACTTTTACCAGTTTTACCTTTTTCTTTACCGAATATTTTTTTCAAAGAAAATGCCATACTAATTAGAATTATGCAAACTAAAAACCGCAAAAATATATTATTAGCGCGTAAGAGTTGAAACGAGTTTACCGGATTGCCGAAAAACTTCTTGAAAATTGAAAACATTGAACACTTGAAAACTTCACTTCAACTTCACAATTTTTCACGATTTTTCAACAATAAACTAAGCACTTGTACAAGAAAGATTGAAAGAGAGCTTGAGAGAGATTGAGAGATATTGACGAATTGGTGAATAAAAATGAAAGAATGAGGGGGTATTTATAGTTGAGAAATGGGAAAAAGTATAATTATAAAGTTTGGGGTTACATTAAAGTTTGGGGACCAAATGGCTATTTTTCAAAGTTTCAAACGGCTACTTTTTGCAAAGAGCCGTTACTGAATTTTCAAACAAAAAAAATTTAAAAAAATAGCCTTTGGGCCCGCCAGGACCAGCCCAGGCCCGCCAGGCGGTCCCGGGCCTGACGGTTCAACGCATAAGACTGGCCCGTAGCGGTTTTTTGGGACCGGTAAGGACCGGACCGCCAGGACCGGCAGGCCTAAACCGGGCCACAATACAGCCTTACTCGTTATCGAAAGGCATCAACTTTATTAGTTACGTCAAGGCCCTCCTTCCCACGTGACTCCGTATATATTAGACCTTGTGTAAAGGGAGATATTCAGATATTCATTTCTATCTTAATGATAAAATTTGGCTCAGGCTGCACTTTTGTTGGGGGTCCAATAATCCACATTTTTCAATAACATGATAGGCAAGAAATTGAGGGCACCAAAAATTTCAACTCAAAAGTCAACTATAATCAAGTCCTTGACAAACAAATATGATTATCTAAACACGCCTTCAAAGAAAGTGGGTGGAGCCGAGGCAGATTTAGGATTTAGATTACGTAGATTCAACTTTTAAGGTTTTCATTATTGAATTTATTGTATTTTTAAATTCATAGGTTCAGAACTATCATTTGTTATAATTATAATGAATTTTTATATATAAATTTATGCTCCATAACCAAAGTACTAGGTTCAGATGAACCCGGCAATCATAATTTACCTTCACGAAAATATTAGGTTTAGATGTACCGGGCGGCCATTCTCTACCTTCGCCCCTAGGGTGGAGTGTGTGAATGGGACAATATGCGACATTATAAAATTGCAATGGTAGGACCATTTGTTTGTAGCAACTTGACCTTCCTATCTCTGCACTTTCTGTGTGATTTGAAGTGCTGGATTGGTTGTATATCAATCTTTCTGTATGGAACCCTGATTTCCTGGAATGATGAACCTTTTTTTCCAAGGGAAAAAATGTAGACACTCTGATTTCTGCAGTTTATGTTGTCGAGGATTCTGCTTCTGCTGTTTTTGACCGACATTCCTGCTGACACTGACTGCAGTAAAACAGACTCAAAGCAGAGGACTGGTTATGTGGTATGGATGGAAAATTTTATCTTGTGTCTCATACAACTGATACTAGTTGTATGTGTCTTACGATTTTGTGGACTCAGATTCTTGTGGATTCAGAAGGGTAAGATTCGGGTTCATAAATTTGTGAGACAAAAATGAGTCTCACACAATTAATGTTAATTGTGTGAGGCACACAATAAAACTTCTCGGTATGAATTGTTTTATCATATATTTGTCCACACCAAAATACTACTACTAATATTTGCCTAGTGTGGTTTATATCTCATGTGTTATTTGCGAGCTATTGGACAGTGAATAGGTTATCTAATGCATATCCTAAGGATAGCGGCTGCGGGTTTTTATGAGGATTTTTCAAAAAAAAAATATGTAATACTCCTCCCTCTGTTGCAGTTTATGGGAACTTATTTCCTATTTGGTCTGTTCCAAAAAGAATGAGCCCATGCTAAATATGGAAACAATTTAGCTTAACCTCCAATTCTACCCTTAATGAGAAGCATTTACAACCACAGAAATACTCTTGACCCCTTTTTTATTTGTTTAGGATCACAAATTTCAAAAGTTCTCATTTTTTCTTAAATTTTATGTCCATTCAAATAAGTTCACATATATTGGAATGGAGGACTACTATTATTGGATTACACTGCTACTCTGCTAATTTGTATGAGAGCCATCAGCCTCCCTGATGTTTCCTTTTCCACTATCTGTTCTATCAAACGCTCTCTGCAGTAGTTCTGCCCATTAATGGGTCTACAACTTAATGCTGCGTAATTTCTTAAATCTACATCCCAGCTAAAAGAAATTATGGAATCAAAAAAATTATTGCAAACAACATATGAGAAGCTGTACAAGATGTCATTGAAGCTCTTCTTCTATTCTTTCTCATTTTCCCTTCTATTAATTGAAATTCAGTTTCAATCACTTCTTAGAAACTGCAAAACCAACGATTATTCAGTGGAAAATGACTGAACATGATCAAAAAGCATCTATAGTGTAGTATTTACAAATTGCTCAATTTAGGTCATAGTAAAGAACTAATAGTAAGATCATTTTTGACATTTAGAAACATGCCATGAGCCTTTCAAAAATCCACATTCTATGTGAAAGCTCAAAAACATCTTGACTCAATGTGGCATTCATTGATGGTATGCATGGGCGAAGGGGAGCCTTGGCGCCACTGGTAAAGTTGTTGTCATGTGACCAGGAGATCACTGGTTCAAGCTGTCAAAACAGCCTCTTGCAAAAATATATGTTAAAATAGACCGTTGTAGTCCGACGAGGAGCTTAGTGCACCAGGTTGCTTTTTTTTTTCATTAATGGTGCATGGGCGGAGGAGGATGCGGCGGCATGTGGTATCCAACTGGAAGAACATAAGGTGGATGATGTCTAGGAGGAAGCATGACCGGTGTTCCGACTGCTGACACATGGTGCCCTGGTGGAGCAGCGACCGGATGACCCATCGGAGCACCATAAATTCCCAACCCATGCATATTGAGCTGGTTTCTTTGCCCGACATTGGGTCCAACTGCATTTGATGGGCTTGAATTGGTTTGTTGTCCTGTTATAGGAGTCTGATTTGTAACAACCTCCCCATTGTTGACACTTGTAATGTCATGTATGCTGGACCTTCTCCTATCTCTATTCATGGAATTTAATCGGATAAAGTACTTTTGGGCATGACTAGCCACTTGAGTTGGTGTTCTGGAAATCACATAATTCCTTGAAATACTTCTCCAATCTCCCTTTCCAAACTTATCTAAACCAAGCAAGAATAACCTGTAAACAAATGGTAAGAAAAGTATAGTAAGCACGGAGAGGAATTCAGAATTTTAGGTCTGCAATTACTACTTCACAGAGGCGAATTCAAGATTTTAAATCTGCAACTACTACTTCTTTGCGGCAATTTTGTGACAACAGGTACCAATCTTATGCAAATATACATTGTACATTTGCAACTAATGGTAAGACATTATAAGCTATTATTCATTATATAAGCCATCAATTTTATCTACTCAAATCATAAGTTAGTGGAAGGGGAGCTTTGGTGTAGCTGGTAAAGTTGTTGCAACATGACTTCTGGTCACGGGTTCAAGCCGTGGAAACAGCCTCTTGCAGAATGCAGAGTAAGGTTACGTACAATAGACCCTTGTGGTCTGGTCCTTCACCGGATCATGCGCATAGCGAGAGCTTAGTGCATCGAGCTGCTTAAATATGAAGTTAGTGCACTAGAAAAACTCAGTTTTTAGATTAAAAATGTAGTGTTACCTATGCTCTTCTTCAGTCCAAGGTATTCCTTTTCTTCTTTCTTGTTCAGACTTGGAACTTGCTTTTCCTCCTTGGCCAATTTGGTCATGGACACTACCTGAAAATCCCTTTATATAACTACAATTGGACCGCCCGGTCGATATCCCAGAATAGCAATGGCTAGTATCTTTGGTTGATGAAGATGTTTCCTCTCCAGTGTATATTGGAATTGGAACATTGCCAGCTTCAATATCAGTAACATCATCCACTAACAGTTGGTAATGTTGTTTTAGTTCTTCAATGGTTTTACATGGAACCATAGAAGCAATCTTTTGCCACTGTAATTTGGAGTCCTCAATCCAATGAATAGCAATTGCATTTTCAAAGGCTTTCTCTTCTTCTCTACTCCACATTAGTGATATTGTTGATGCTGACATGTTTCTTTTCTTGTTTTTCTTCTGCTTCCTTCTTAGTTCTTAGTCCAATTTGGTAGTGTGACAGCAGTTTTAAGCAGAAAAAGAAAGAAGAAATACTTTCTTGGTAGATTTCTTTGTTAATGCTTCTTTTCCCTAGAAAGAAGGAAAAGAGTACAGGGCAGAGGAGAGGAGAAGAATACTGTTTCAATGTATTAATGGAGGAGGACCACTTGTGACTTGTGAGGTTGAAGTGATGGGCTGATTTGTCATGTTCAATATAAAGTCATGCAACAATTTGGCATAAAAACAAAAAGTAGAATATAAAGTGAAATTCCTTTTCAGTTTCCTCACCCTAAGAAAAAAAATATAAAGAAGAAAAAAGAACTACAGTATGATTGAATAGACTAAACTTTCAAAGTGGTAAAAACCCCATTTGGGTCCATTTTCAAAACCTCAAAAGTGAAAGTACACCAAGAGTTTCATCATGAAAAATGAGAAAATTGCAACAAATAATGATCAAATTGGTTAGAAATTTCAACAAATAACAAACAACAACAAACTCACCGTAATGTGATATTTAAAGAGGATAGTGTGCATGCAGTTTGCAATAGATCTCGACCCAAGTCAAAATAGTAAAATGATATTTTTGGTTGATTGGCCCAATCTAATTTGCACTCATTGAGAGTACTTTATTAGGCCGGGATAGGGGCGTTCAAAACCGATCCGAAACCGAAAATCGAACCGAACCGAAGCTTAATGGCTTAATGGTAACGGCTTAACGGACGGAGAACGGATTAAATTTTTTTTATTAACGGCTTATCGGTTTGGGGGCGAATTATCCAATTTTCTTAAGATAATCCGTTAACCCGTTAAGAATATATATATATAATTTATTTTTACTTATATAATTATATATATTAAATATAAAAAGTAAAAACCTTAAAAATGAATAAGTATAAGTGTATAACAAAAATAAATTACAAAAACAAACCACCCACCACCGTTTGTTCTGACTGAGTGAGACGGTGAGTAGTGACTTCTGTCTATACCCATTACCCTAATTTTATAATTTCTATTTCCTAAATCTAAAATGTAAGACGGTGAGTAGTGACAGTGGACATTGGACAATGTAGTGTGAGGACAGAAAATGGTACAATTTGCAATTGTCTTCTGCTTTTTAGACTTTTAGTATTGTACAAGTATTGTAATTCGGTATAAGCTTTTCGATAACCCCCATAGGTATTAAATCGATAAATCGCCCGGTAACCGCCCGATAAGAGCTAACCCGATACCAATCCGCCCGATATCTTATCGGGTGGCTAACGGATAATACATTTAAAAGCCGATAACCGTTAAACCAAACCGTTAAGAGTAAAAAGCCGCCCAATCCGCCCGATGAAGACCCCTAGGCCGGGATATAAAAGGTAGTACTATTTTAAAAACTCTTTCAAGTCGGTTAATATTTACCATGGTAAAATACTTGCGTAACTATATTTTTCTCTAATACCATATACTATATTAAAAGTCAGAGTAGTAAAATATCTAGTTATTGAAGTCTAGTTACAAAGTGAGACCTCACAAAGTAAGACTTAACAGACGTAAAATACAGAAGCTTAGAGTCCCATAACAGATATTCCGAAAATTAATGGAGAAAATAAAACTAAATCATACTTTATGTTTTAAGGTAAGCATACTACATTGGAAATTAAGGCTCAAGCATATACACAATATGGATAGAGTTTCTTCTTTTTGTTCCTTTCTAAAGGAAGGTAAAACACATTTTTCTATGGGAAATCTTAGTAGTTTGATTGTGGGGCGGATTATAGGTTTAGTTTATGGGCGCATGAATCCTCGATCTCCCCAAACTAAAAATTTTATGTATGTTATGAAATAATATAAGAGACAAGAACAATAATACAAGAATAAGAGCAATAGAGAGAAGAATAGAGAGAGTTCTTCTTATTGATACTTAGAGAATGTTGGGAGTGATTTACAATGGTAGAAGACCCCTTTATTTATAGGGAGGGGGATGATTTATCTACCAAGAATAGAACTCTAGAATCTCTCTAATTATAGACATTCACCTTAAATAGGAGATTTCATAACACTCCCCCTTGAATGTCTATTCAACAATGTGCCTCGTTAAAACCTTAAAACCAAAACCCAATGGGAAAAATTAAAGAAAGGAAAAAGAGTACACATGTTTGAATATGCGCCTATTGGTTGCCTCGTTAAAAACCTCGCAAGGAAAACCCAGTGGGACAAAACCTTGTAAGGGAAAAAGAGTGCAACACGCATTAACTCCCCCTAATGAGTACATCAATTTATATCCTTGAGCATTTGCATTCCAATCTTGTGCATCATCTTCAAAACGATCTTTGGTAGACATTTGACAAATCAACCATATTGACTTGAATAAATATTCCGTACCTTGAAATCATCATTCTTGATAGATATGAACATCTTCATATAATGTCGTGGAATAATTCTTCAATATCTCCATAGATGCATTCTCAATGCCATCATGCTTATAGTTATAGCAAGATACATACGTACACAAATTGTACTAAGGATGTGGTACTTCAGGACCAAGAATTGCATATGCTTCAAGTAACTTAAATCTTTCAAGTTAAGTCATATAAGCCATATAATAGACTTTAGATGCATATCAAGTTTTCCATGTCATGCTAGACAAATAAGATATCGAAAACTGACTATACATACCTTTGACTTTATACTTTCAAGCATTTGAACTATAGGTTCAAAACTACATGTCTTTCATATGGAATCAATTCTTCTTGAATTGAATCTCTTCCATTTAGTTACTTTCTTTGTGTCAGCAAATGCGTATAGCATGTTTTGCAATATGTTGCAATTGAATTATCCCTTTTATGAACTTCAGGTTCATATCATGATATTCGGGGATATACATATACAAATGATAATTCATCCCATGTAACCTTTTCTCAAGTGTTTATCATGTCTCCCCCTCATGTTAGTAAAGCTAACTTGTTTCCTCAACTTTGGGAAATCATCTTTGTGCATTATCATGTCAATATACACGGCACATTAATAATAAGATGAAATTATTTGGTTCCTGACCTTGAACCACTTGTGAGGGGAGAATATACTCTCGTATACAACTTATATCAAACTGATATATATAACTTTGTTCTCATAAGAAACAGTTTAGCTATTAAGTGGAAGCACTCAATAATTATCTTGCTAAACCAACTTTGATATAAACCAACTTATCAAGATGAACTGTCTTGAGTAGAGAATCTGGAAATTATGCTCGAAGTTAGATTACTGAGCGATTTACCTCGCAAGCACCGGCCAGGCTGCGGGTTAATAACAATTGCGCATGTAACCATATCATAGATGCATCATATGTGGTATACATGGCAGGTGAATGGGCCCATATTCACCTTTGATATTTCCAGAATTTATGGGCATCAACCCGAATTCTTTAGTTGGTCAGTTCATTAATGAGAACAAGTGATACAAGAGAATTCGTAAAGAACTTTCTAGTTCTTTATTATTCACCTATGTGAATTTGCACATCATACATAAAATGAGATGGCTAACACGAATGTCAACTGAATAAATTATCAATATTGGTAAACTTCAAATTTACACCATGACATGTGCACTTATCAATAAACTTCGGGTTTATTATGACATGGGTTTTATACCAATAGATATCCACTTTATTGTGGCATTATTTCTTTTGTTTGTGTAGTACAAACTGGAGAACAAAGCGGGTAGCTTTTCATATGCAAATTACCCCGCTACAAGTTGTAGTAATAGGAGATATCAAAGCCTTCCTTTATTTATAGTCTCAATATAATCAATCGCTTTCGCGTGTACTTTGGAAACTGAATAAGTTTCTTTGAGACTTACTACAGCACAATACTCAATTGTGTTTCTCCAACATAGTAATAATTGGCTCTTCTAGAGCTCTCAATTAATTTTGTACTACCACAGATTCATCAACATCCATGTGGTGAATATCTTTCTTAAAGAGAAAGTTATACCATTATGGTCATGTCAAACTTATATGCAAGATATGTTTCTTGCATTATCATCTCAAACCTCCTTCTAGGGGTACAATAGGTCATGTCAAACTTATATGCAAGAAACATATCTTGCATATAATTTTGACCATGACCATAATGGTATAACTTTCTCTTTAAAGAGATATTCACCACATGGATGTTGATGAATTTGTGGTAGTACAAAATTAATTGAGAGCTCTAGAAGAGCCAATTATTACTATGTTGGAGAAACACAATTGATTAACAATAAGGTATTGTGTTGTAGTAAGTCTCAAAGAAACTTATTCAGTTTCCAAAGTATATGCGAAAGCGGTTGATTATATTGAGACAATAAATAAAGGAAAGATTTGATATCTTCTATTACTACAACTTGTAGCAGGATAATCTGTATATGAAAAGCTACCCGTTTTATTCTCCAGTTTGTACTACACAAACAAAAAAATGCCACAATAAAGCGGATGTTTATTGATATAAAAAATCATATCATAATAAACTTGGTTTATTGATAATTGCACACGTTATTGTGTAAATCTGAAGTTTATCAATATTAATAATTTACTCAGTTGGTATAATTGGTTTAGCCATATCAATTTAAGTATGATGTGCAAAGAACAATAGAGAATTCACATGGGTAAATATTGAAGGAACTAGAAAGTTCTTTACGAATTATCTTTTATTGTTTGTTCTTATTAATTAATTGACCAACTAAAATTGGGAGAATCCCATAAATGCTGGAAATATCAAAGATGAATATGGGCTCATTCATCTGTCATGTATACCACATAAGATGCATCTATGAGATGGTTACATGTGCGATTATTATTAACCCGCAAACTGGCCGGTGTTTGCGAGGTAACTTGCTCAATAATGTAGAGCATAATTTCCAGATTTTTTATTCAAGATAGTTCTTCTTGATAAGTTGGTTTACATCACAGCTGGTTTAGCAAGATAATTTATTGAGTGTCTCCACTTAATAGCTAAACTATTTCTTATGAGAACATAGTTATCTATATCCGTATGATATATGTTATATACGAAAGTATATTACATTCTCCCTTCACAAGTGGTTCAGGGTCAGGAACCAAATAACTCCATCTTATTATTATTGATGTGCGGTGTATATTTTCATTAACACCATAATGCACAAAGATGGATTCTCAAAGTTGAGGAAACAAGTTAGTTTTTCTAACATGAGAGGGAGACATGATAAACAGTTGAGAAAACGTTATGTAGAATGAATTATCATTTGTATATCTAGATTCTCGAATAGGATAATATGAACTTGAAGTTCATAAAAAGATAATTCAGTTGCAACATATTGCAAAGCATGCCATACGCATTTGTTGACCCAAATAAAGTAACTATATTCTCATTGCAAATGCTCATATTAAGTCCTAGAAGGACAAAATCTATGGTATGCTTAAAGCGTATAGACAAATCGGTTTCAAATAGAACTTCTTGATAAAGAAGATGAGCAAATGATCAAAGTGATCATAATAAATGAGGCAAGTGATCTAGAAGGTCACGTGACATAACACTTCATAAAATCTCATGAGAGATTCAGGTACCTGAATATATGAATGAAAAGATCTATATGTTATGTCTTTATGAAAATTTATTGGAACTGATATAACATGTTTGTCGACGACATCTATCATAGCGCTAAGTTTAGATGATGATCTTAAGTCTATCGAATATAGACACAAAAGTATTAGCCAAATGGAAGAGATACAAGTCAAGTAGAATTGATTCCATATTAAAGACATGTAGTTTTGGACATGTAGTTCAAATACTTAAAAGTATAAAGTAAATGGTATGTGCAATCAGTTTTCAATATCTTATTTGTCTAGCATTACATGATAAACTTGATATGCATCTAAAGTCTATTATATGGCTTATGTGACTTAACTTATATGTCAATCCATGAAGGATTTAAGTTGCTTGAAGCATATACAATTCTTGATCTTGAAGTACTGTTTCCTTAGTGCAATTTGTGCACAAATATATCTTGCTATAACTATAAGCATGATAATATGATAACAAGAGTTTTTCACCTCTATGAGAAGATATAGAACTGACGATTCCAACAAGATCATACGAAGATGATACATCTATTAGGGATGATGATTTCAAAGTGAAACAAATTCATTCAAGTTAATATGGCTGATTTATTTATCAAATCTCTACCAAAGAACTTTTGAAGATGTTGCACAAGATTGGAATGCAAGGGCTCAAAGATGTGAATTGATGCTCTCATCAGGGGGAGTTAATGCGCGTTGCACTCTTTTTTCCTTACAAGGTTTTGTCCCACTGGGTTTTCCTTGCAAGGTTTTTAACGAGGCAACCAATAGGCGCATTACTAAACATGTGTACTCTTTTTCCTTTTCTAGATTTTTTTTTCCCATTGGGTTTTATTTTAGTTAAGGTTTTAATGAGGCACATTATTTATTGAGTAGACATTCAAGGGGGAGTGTTAAGAATAGAATTCTATTTAGAGTGAATGTCTATCTTGTAGAGAGTTTTACTTTGAGGCTAAGTCATTTTTCCTCCTATAAATAGAGGGGTCTTACCCCATTGTAAATCACCCCAACATTCAATAAGAATTCTCTCTCTTTCTCTGCATTATTGCTCTTGTTCTTTTATTGTTTTATAACAGTAACAAAATAATGGTCGGGAAGTATGAGTATTTAATCACAAAATTGCACCGATTATCACCTTAAGGGACATGTCTTTAAATATTGTTTCCGGCTTTTTTTACCTTTTTATGAAAATATGCTTCTTTTTCTACATAAAAAATAGGCAAAATACATAAAGACCTATTAAACTTGTCGAGAAAACGAGTTTGAACACTTAAACTAAACGAGTTTTCTTTTATCCCCTATTATTGTTTGAAGTAAATTAAATGTCACCCTAAAAGCTGGTATGAAAGAAAAGGAAAAAGAAAATAAAATAAAAGCGCGTAACATTTTTTTTTTTCCTAAAAATAGTGGGCCCGCTATTATGTAATTGAAAAAAAAAGATTGGTCCCCTCTCATTTTTTAACCTACCGTCTGCGTTCTTTCTCCTTCTACTAACCCCCCTCCCCCTTCCTTCTTCTCCATTCGCCCATCTCCTCATCTTCTTTCTTCAATCTTTTTTGTTTGAATTGTGTCCTTTCTCACTACTACTCATCTTCCTTGTGTTTTATTTTTGTAATAATTTTTTCCTTTTGAACTATCTACTCGATCTTCTTTCTTTTTCCTTTTTTCTTTTAATTTTTTCTTTTTCGCCATCTGCCTCATCTTCTTTTTTCTTCTTTTTATTAAGTCTCAACCGATTAAGAACATGATAATAAATTTTTCTTTGTTCTAAAAATTAAGAAATTAAAATAGCATATTGATGAAAGGCTATAAGTACATATTTTAGTCGCTTATTACACTCAAATTTATTGCACTTTAATTGAGTTTGAACTTTAATCGCTAGTGTCTTGCACTAATTGTATGTTTTATGCCTTGTAGGGGGTGATTATGAGCTATGTAAATATTATGGAATGAATTTAAGTGATTTGAAGCTTTGAAATCATAGTAAAAGCCCAAGGAATTAAGTCGAGATCGTATTCGGGATCAACGTATAATACAATAATAAAACAAAGAATCGAGTAGGCATATTATTCACTGTTTAGTAAAATACACATGACGTTTCGCTCAAAACTCCATTTGGGTTGCACAGTATATGGTTGGAATGCTAACATAAAGGGATAGTAATTTCATGTTTTACGTTTTTTCAAATTTCAAATGGAATAGAGTGAAAAATGCGATCGAAATCGCGACTGTGACCTGACACGGACTGAGGCAGTACACTGGGAAAGTACCGCGCGGCTGTGGACGTCCAAGCCTGGAAACTTATCCTTTTTCGCATAGGAGAAGGTATAATTATTTGGGCCCGACCCTACTTGGTACATATATATGATGACCCAAAAGGTCATTATTTGTTTTAGAAATAAATTCTGCATTTTGAGGCCCTAAAAATATTTCAGCATTACCTTGATTTACGTGCACAGCCTGGGCGCATAGCTTGAAAGAATTATGTGAAAATTTGTGAAAAAAGATGAATTTTGACTTTAAAATAAATTTAAGTTAACGTCGGTCAACATCTTAGGTAAACGGACCCAGACCCGTGATTTGACGGTCCCGGAGGGTCAGTAGAAAAATATGAGACTTGGGCGTATGTACGGAATTGAATTCCGGTGTCCCAAGCCCGAGAAATGAATTTTTAGAGAAAATTATTTTCTGGAATATTTATGAGTTTTTAAAAATAAAATGTGTTTAAAGTTTGATGGTATCGGGCCAATATTCTGGTTCCGGAGGCCGGTATAAGTCTTACATGTGATTTAAGTTGAGTTTGCGAAATTTGGTAAGAAACAAAATTAAAATGACGTGAATCGGACCGTATTTGAGAATATTGAAAAATTTAAAGTTCTTAAGTGATTTCATGATTTTGATGCTAAATTCATGGTTGTTGATGTTATTTTGGCGATTTGATCATACGAGTAAGTCTGTATGACGTTTTTGAGGTAGTGTACATGTTTGGTTTGGAGCCCCAAGGGCTCGGGTGAGTTTCGGATAGGCGTCAGAGTGTTTTTGGACATAGAAATCTGGTACTTCTACTGTCTTCTGGTGTCTAGGCCATTACTCTATGCGAACACATGGTAACCTATGCGAAAGCAATGCACAATCGGGGAAAGGGGCAGGTTTTCACTATGCGATCGCATAGAACCAGGTGCGAACGCAGATTCTTAGGAGTTCACTCTGTGCGAATGCACCTGGGCAGACGCAAACGCATAAAATAGGAGTTAGGTCAGGGGATGTGTAGTTTTAACCCTATGCGAATGCGGCCCCTAGCTCGTGAACGAGTAGATCAGGAGAATCAAACTTATGCGATCTCAAAGGCTTGTTCGCGATCACATAGCTTATTTTTGCCCAGTCATTTAAACAGTAATAGAAACGAGATTTAACCCAAAACTCATAACTTCTTCTTCCAAACTCCAAATTTGGCAAGTTTTGGGGTCGGGTTTAGAATCTAATTACATATTCAAGCTCGTGGATGAATATGTGATCGGGTTTTGGTCCGAACTCGCATTTTGACCAAGCAAGCCCGAGCTCGATTTTTGACTTTTTGAGAAAAATGATAGAAAACTTATAATTAAGCATTGGGTATGAATTTGTTATCATTCATTGATGTTGTTAAATCAATTTGGACTAGATACGAGTTGTTTGGAGGCGAATTCTAAAGGAAAAGCGGTGTTTGAGGCTTGAGTAGGCCGTGTAAATTCGAGGTAAGTGTTTGGTCTAACCTTAGCTTGAGGAATTAGGAGTTTGTTGTAGTTTTGACTAGATTCGACGCGCGTAGACAGAAATTCAAAGGGAAAAGGCATTGCGGACCAGACTACGACCGGTTAAAGGTAAGTAGTTTGCATAGATGATGGCATGAGGGTTTGAAACCCCGATTTATCACATAGTGACGCTATGATAAGGCGTGACTCGAACCCCATGGCAAGTGCGGGATTGTAAATGATTGGGGATTATGAGTTGGTCCATCCCGAGAGCTAAATAAAAATTATTGGCGGCTGATATGCATCATGTAATGAAATTATCTGGGCTTATTGCCATGTTTGGGGCCTTGTGCCGATCTGTAGCATCCGTCTAGGATGAATTTCTGTGTGATAACATGATTTGCATAATCATTGATCTCAGCCCTGTACTTAATCACTGTTATTAAATGCTAAGTCACCTTATTTCTGAACTTAACTAATTAAATTAAATTCACCTTAATATCTGGAAACTGGGAAAGAATTAATTGAATCTGTTATGTGACTCATTTGCATATTGTGGACTGAGCATGTGTCGGGCTACACGTCGTAGCGATTATCATATATTGATATTGAGGCTGAGAGCCTGTTCTATGCCAATACCTAGCTGATATTGCGCTTGGGCTGAAGGAGCCCCTCCGGAGTCTGTACACACCCCCAGTGAGCGTCGTCGACGTTAAACAAATCGGGCTGCATGCTGCAGCGTATTCATGTGCATTGCATTGCATCTTTATCTGATACTTGACTGTTATATGTCATCATTATTTTTATGTTAGTTCGTAGCTAAGGAGTAGGACTGTTAGTTTTAGCTTTGCTTTGTGGCATTTCGTGGATTTCTTACTTTCAGACATTTTATATGCTTATTACTCACTAAGTCGGTAATACTCACCACTACTCCCTGCACCTTGTATGCAGATTCAGGTACACCGGCTTTTCCAGAGTCGTTGAGGTGGCTGCTTGACGTTCGCAAGACCTGGCCGCTCTTTATATTCCAGTTTATTATTATTATATGCATTTCCAGATTTTAATATTTTCATCTAGATATTATTATCCAGTTTGCTTAGAGGCTCTAGACTCGTGACCCCAAATCTTATGGGTGTGTTTATCGGTTTTTGTATTTTTCCATATTACTCTATTAATACTTTTGGATTGTTATTCTCAAATTACAATAATATTTTTAAATTGTCGGTTTTTTATACTTGGTGATAAATTGAAAGCGATTTTTGGTCAGGCTTGCCTAGCTTTAGGGTTGGGCGCCATCACGACCGGGTTGGGTCGTGACATTGGTAGTCTGGTCCTAGCCTCGTCACTATTTCGCTGGGGTTAGGCCAGACACTTAGCAGCACATGGGGTCGGTTGTGCTGATACTACATGCTGCACTGTGTGCAGATCCTGGAGCGGCAGCTTTTGGACCATAACTTTGGGTGGTTGCCTTTAGTCCAGTCAGCGATCCCGAGGAGTCCTACAGGTTTCCGCAGGCCCCGACATTCTCTTCTATCTTTTTATTTTGTTTTCATTTACTTTAGAGACAGATTGTATCTTTCTTTTCAGACAATTGTTTGTAGTATTCGTAGATGGTCCATGGTATTGTGACACAGGTTCCGGGTAGGGATGTACTTGGTATTGTCGTACTTGTTTTTGGCTAGGTTATTAGATTACATTTTCCGCATGTCTTTAATTACTGTTAATATATATGTTTATCGCACGTTGTTTTAAACTGTTTAAAATGGCTTAATAAAAGAGTTAACAAATCTATAATACTCGGCTTGCCTAGCTTTCACGAGTAGGCGCCATCACGACTCCTGAGGGTGGAAAATTCGGGTCGTGACAAGTTGGTATCAGAGCACTAGATACATAGGTCTCACAATTCATGGACAAGCTTAGTAGAGCTTGAGGGATCGGTACAGAGACGTCTGTATTTATCCCCAGAGGCTACAGAGTTAGGAAAAAACTTCACATTTATTCTTTCCTGTCGTGCGACGTGGTTTCTCAATGCTAATCGAATTTCTACTTTGTTCTTTCACAGATGACGAGAACACGCGCTTCCTCATCCACTGATCAGCAGCCCGAGCACCCAACAATAGCTCCTATGATGGTTAGAGGGCGAGGCTGTTCTAGAGGCCGAGGTAGGGGCAAAGCGCAGGTTAGAGCAGCAGTACCAACGACGGAGACTCAGGTTGACCTTGATGATGAGGTTCCAACCCGGGCAGTTCCGGTGAGCCCAGCTGAGGTCCTAGAGGGGTTTATTGCTACCCCAGTACTCCATGATGCTATGGTCCATCTAGTGGGCATTATAGAAAGATTCACCCAGGCAGGATTGCTTCCTGTAGCACCAATCGTCTCTCAGACTGGAGGAGGAGCCCAGACTCTTGCTACTCGCAATCCGGAGCAGATGGCTCCCTAGTTCCAGACTCTAACAGCTCAGCCAGTTAGAATAGTTCAGCCGGGTGTGGTGGCTCAGACCGGTGATGGAGCATCTATGTCTGTCGATGCTTTGTGGAGATTGGACAGGTTCACCAAGCTCTTTATTACTACTTTCAGCGGTGCATCTTATGAGGATCCCATAATTATGTAGATAGTTGTCATGAGGTTCTCATGAACATGAGGATAATGGAGACCGATGGGGTCGACTTTGCTACCTTACGCTTGTCTGTATCCGCCAAGACTTGGTGGAGAGATTATTGTTTGGCTAGACCAGCCGGATCACCAGCTTTGACTTGAGTAATTTACTCAGCTATTTCTGGAGAAATTTCTCACTATCACTCAGAGAGAGATCTATCAGAGGTAGTTTGAGCGTCTGCAGCATGGTTCTATGACCGTTACTCATTATAACACCAGATTCATCAACTTGGCCTGCCATGCTCTTATCATACTTCCTACCGAGAGATAGAGGGTGAGGAGATTCATTGAGGGACTTCTTTAACTGATTCGACTTCAGATGGCTAAGGACAATTGAGATTGTTCTGTCGTAGGAGGTGGTCAGGGGTCGGACAAGAGGCCTCGTCATTTGGGCAAATTTAGTGGTGCCTCGTCTGGTGGCAGGGTTTCGTATAGTAGAGGCCATCATCCTAGGAGGCCTTTTCAGTCAGCACTTTAGGTTTCTCATGGCACTTCAGGTGGCCGTGGTTCTCATATGTATTATTCTAATCAGTAGCCCTACAGTGCACCACCAGCTCCTACCAGTGCACTATCGCTCCAGAGTTTTTGGGGTGGTCATTCAGGTCTCCAGGGTCAGTCTCAGTTTTCTCAACCGCAACACTCATGTGGATGCTTTCAGTGTGGTGCGTATGGTCATATCCGGAGGGCTTGTCCGAGATTGGTGGGTACTCAGTCATAGTAGCAGGTTTCCCATGTTATGGTTCAGGCACCAGGTGTTCCACAACCCGCTCAACCAGCTAGAGGTGGAGGTAGAGGTGGAGGTAGAGGTATTAGAGGTGGAGGTCAGGTAGCTAGAGGTAGAGGCCAACAAGCAGCAGGTGGTCCCAAAGATGTAATTCAGGATGGTGGGGCCCAACCTCGATGTTATGCTCTTCTCGTCAGGCTTGAGGCTGAGGCTTCTGATGCAGTTATCACATGTACTGTTCCGGTTTATAGTAGAGATGCTTCAATCCTATTTGATCGAGGGTCTACATACTCTTATGTGTCATCTTATTTTGCACTGTATCTGGTCATGTCTAGTGATTTCTTGAGTGCCCCTGTATCTGTGTCTACACCGGTAGGTGATTCTATTGTGGTAGATCGAGTCCATCGTTCGTGTATAGTTGTGATTGGGGGTCTTGAGACTCGTGTAGATTTGTTACTTCTAGACATGGTTGATTTTTATGTCATATTGGAGATGGACTAGTTATCACCTTACCACGCTATGTTGGACTGTCATGCCAATACTGTGACCTTAGATTTGTTGGGCTTATCTCGTTTAGAGTGGAGAGGGACTCCTGGTCATTCTACCCGTAGTGTTATCTCTTATGTGAAGGCTCGGTGTGTGGTTGAGAAGGGGTGTTTGGCCTATTTGGCATATCTTCATGATTCAAGCACCGAGGTTCCTTCTATTGATTATGTGCTTGTTGTTCGTGAGTTTTCTGAGGTATTTCCTTCAGACCTGCCAAGTATTCCACCCGACAGGGACATTGATTTCTGCATTGATTTGGTTCCGGGAACTCAGCCCATTTCTATTCTACCATATCGTATGGCATTGCTTGAGTTGAAAGAGTTGAAGGAGCAGTTGCAAGATATGCTTGAAAAATGTTTCATTAGACCTAGTGTTTCGCCTTGGGGTGCGCTAGTGTTGTTTGTTAAGAAGAAGGATGAATGATGCGACTGTGTATAGATTATCAGCAATTGAACAAGGTTACAATCAAGAATAAGTATCCATTTCCGAGGATTGACGATTTGCTTGATCAGCTTCAGGGTGCCAAGGTATTTTCGAAGATTGACTTGAGATCATGCCACCATCAATTGAGGATTAGGGCATCCGATGTCCTTAAGAAAGCTTTTCGCACTCTATACGAGCATTATGAGTTCTTGGTGATGTCATTCGGGTTGACAAATGCCCCAGCAGATTTTATGGATTTGATGAACCGAGTGTTCACGCCTTACTTGGATTCGTTCGTGATAGTCTTCACTGATGATAATTTGATCTAGTCCCCCAGCCGAGAAGAGCATGAGCAGCATCTTAGAGTGGTTCTTCAGACTTTTAGGGATAGTCGGTTGTATGCCAAGTTTTCAAAGTGCGAGTTCTAGTTGAGTTCAATTGCATTCTTGGGCCATGTTGTATCAGCAGAGGGTATTCAAGTTGATCTGAAGAAGATAGAGGTAGTCAAGAACTGGCCTAGACCCACATCAGCTAGAGAGATCCGGAGTTTCTTGGGTTTGCCAGGCTACTATCATCGGTTTGTAGTGGGGTTTTCGTCTATTGCAGCCCCGATGACCAGGTTGACACGGAAGGGCCCCATGTCGAGTGTGAGGCGATCTTTCAGTAGCTCAAGACAACTTTGACTACGGCACCAGTGTTGGTCTTGCCCACATGTTCATGTCCATTTACAATTTATTGTGATGCATCTCGTATTGGACTTGGTACAGTGTTGATGCAAGATGACAAGATCATTGCCTATGCCTCGCGACAGTTAAAGATTCATGAGAAGAACTATCCGATTCATGATTTGGAGTTAGCAGCCATTGTTCACGCGTTGAAGATTTGGATGCATTATCTGTATGGCGTGGCATGTGAGGTGATCACGGATCACAGGAGTCTACAGTATTTGTTCAAGTAGAAGGAGTTAAACTTGAGGTAGAGAAGGTGGTTGGAGCTGTTGAAATACTATGATATAACCATCTTATATGGGCAGTCTTGATTATATTCCGGTGAGTGAGATGATTCTTGCTTTGAATGTTCAGGCTTTGGCCAATCAATTTGTGAGGTTGGACGTTTTTGAGCCCAGTCGTGTGTTAGCTACATAGTCGCTCGTTCTTCTTTATTGGGGCGTCTTCGAGATCGGAGTATGATAATTCGCATTTGTGTGTCCTTAGAGACACGGTACAACACAGAGGTGCCAAGCAGGTTACCTTAAAAGATGATGGAGTTTTGATATTTGCAGGGTCGCATTTGTGCTCCTAATGTGGATGGACTCCGAGAGTTGATTTTAGAGCAGGCCCATAGTTCCCGATACTCTATTCATCCGGGCCCCGCTAAGATGTATCAGAATTTGCGGCAGCATTATTGGTGGAGGATAATAAAGAAGGACATTGTTGCATATGTGGCTCGGTGTTTGAACTGTCAGCAATTTAAGTACGAGCATTAGAGGCCTGGTGGTTTGTTTTAGAGGATTGAGCTTCCCGAGTGGAAGTGGGAGCAGATCACTTTAGATTTCGCTGTTGGACTCCCACGGACTCGGAGGAGTTCGACGCAGTGTGAGTCATTGTTGATAGGCTGACCAAGTCAGCATATTTCATTCCTGTGGCAGTCTCCTATTTTTTGGAGAGGTTAGTCGAGATCTATATCCGGGAGATTGTTCGTCTTCATGGTGTGCTTGTGTCTACCATTTCGGACCGAGGTACGCTGTTTACCTTAATTTTTTGAAGGGCTGTTTAGTGAGAGTTAGGCACACAGGTTGCATTGACCACAACATTTCATCCTCAGACGGACGGGCAGTTCGAGCGTACTATTCAGATTTTGGAGGATGTGTTTCAAGCTTATGCCACTTTTTTGGAGGCTTGTGGGATCAGTTTTTGATTTTAGCAGAGTTTGCCTACAATAATAGCTACCTATCGAGTATTTAGATGGCTCTTTCGGAGGCTTTGTATGGTAGGCGGTGTCGGTTGCTGGTTGGATGGTTCGAGTCGGGGGAGGCTCGGTTGTTTGGTATAGATTTAGTACAGGATGCCTTGGATAAAGTCAAGATTATTCAGGATAGGCTTCGTACAGCTCAGTCAAGGAAAATGAGTTATGCCGACAGTAAGGTTCATGATTTGGATTTCATGGTCGGTGAGCGGGTATTGCTTCGAGTGTCGCCTATGAAGGGGGTGATGAGATTTGGGAAGAAGGGCAAGCTTAGACCTAGTTTTATTGGCTCGTTTGATATTCGTGATCGAGTGGGGGAGATGAGTTACAAACTTGCATTGCCGCCGAGTTTATCAGTTGTGCATCCAACATTTAATGTGTCCATGCTTCAGAAGTATCACGTCGATCCATCACATATGTTAGATTTCAGCACTATCCAGTTGGATTAGGACTTGTCATATGAGGAGGAGCCGGTAGCTATTCTAGATCGGCAAGTTCGTTAGTTGAGATCGAAGAGTTTTCCTTCTATTCGTGTTCAATGGAGAGGTCAGCCTGCTGAGGCATCGACCTGGGAGTCCCAGTCCGATATGCAGATCTGTTATCCCCATCTTTTCCCCGACTCAGGTACTTCCTTCTTATGTCCGTTTGAGGACGAACGATTGTTTTAGAGGTGGAGAATGTGATGACCCAAAAGGTCATCACTTGTTTTAGAAATAAACTTTGTATTTTGAGGCCTTAAAAAACTCCTTAAACATTACCTTAATTTGCGTGCACAGTCCGAACGCGTAGCTAAAATCCATTATGTGAAACATTGTGGCAAATAATGAATTTTGACTTTAAAATGAATTTAAGTTGACTTCGATCAACATTTTGGATAAACAGACCCAGACCCATGAACAGTATCGGAGGGTCCGTAGGAAAATATGGATTTTGGTGTATGCCCGGAATCGAATTTTGAGGTCCCAAGCCCGAGAAATGAATTTTTAAAGAAAATTATTTTTTGGAATACTTATGAGTTTTTAGGAGTGAAATGTGTTCAAAATTTGATGGTATCGGGCTTATATTCTGGTTCCAGAGTCCGGTATAGGTCTTATATGTGATTTAAGTTGAGTCTATGAAATTTGGTAAGAAACGGACTTGAAATTACGTGAATCGAACCATATTTGAGAAAATTGGAAAATTTAAAGTTCTTAAGTGATTTCACGATTTTAATGTTAAATTCATGGTTGTTGATGTTGTTTTGGCGATTTGATCACACGAGTAAGTCCATAGGGAGCTTTTGAGGTAGTGTACATGTTTGATTTGGAGCCGCGAGGGCTCGGTTGAGTTTTGGATAGGCGTCAGAGTATTTTTGGACTAAGAAATCCGATATTTCTGATGTCTTCTGGTGTCCAGTCCATTACTCTATGCGAACGCATGGTGACCCATGCTAACGCAATGCAGAATCGTGGAAATGGGTAGGTTTTCACTATGCGATTGAATAGAATCATGTGCGAATGTTGAGTCTTTGAAAATCACTCTACCTGAATGCAGACGGGCTGACGCGAACGCATGGTATAGGAGTTGCGTCGGGGGCTGGGTAGTTTTAGCCAATGCGAACACATAGGTCAGGAGAGTCAAACCTATGCAATCGCATAGGCTTGTTCGCGATCACATAACTTATTTTTGCCCAGCCATTTAAATAGAAAAAGAAACAGGATTTAATCCAAAACTCATAACTTCTTCTTCCAAACTCCAAATTGGGCGATTTTTGAAAGATAATTTCACCACAAATTCATAGGTATATAATCTTATACTCATTTCCTTCAATTTTCATTAACAACCATTAGATTTCTGGGCCTAAATTATGTTCATAAGGGTAGAAAATTAGGGATTTGGGTAGAGTTAGGGCTTTGTGTATAATCAGAATTTAGACCTCGTTTTGGGGTTGGGTTTCGAAACTAATTATATATTCGAGCTCGTGGGTGAATGGGTGATCATTTTTTGGTCCGAACCTCATATTTTAGCCAAGCGGGCTCGGGGTCAATTTTTAACTTTTTGGGGAAAATGATAGAAAATTTATAATTAAGCATTGTGTATGAATTCTTTAGCATTCATTGATGTTGTTAAATCAATTTGGACAAGATACGAGTTGTTTGGAGGCAAATTCTAAAATAAAAGCAGTATTTGAGGCTTGATTTGGCCGTGAAAGTGTGAGGTAAGTGTTTTGTCTGATCTTAGCTTTAGGGATTAGAAGTTGTGTCCTATTTTATACGTGTTACTTGTTGAGTACGACATATAGGCATGGTGACGAGTATCTATACGTTGGTGTTAAGTGAGTCTTAAATTACAATTGTTGTGTTCTTAAATAAACTATAAATGCCTAAGTTTTTGATTCTCTGTGTGGAGCAAGGATTATGATTATTTTCGTGGAAATTACTTTTGTTTGAGTATTGGTGCTAGTCGAGGAAGTTAGATGTTGGAACAAGTTTGGTTATAGCTGATTTTTCCTTGTCGGGACATACTTACTTATACTGTCGATTCCCTTTGCCGGATAGTGTTGTTTCTTTATTGATCCCTTGCCGGGACTATCTTTGTGATTGGTGTTGAATTTTGTATGTGGATCAGGTTGCACGGTGCAATAATATTATATTTAGATCTGGTTTCTTGCTGCAACAATATTATGTTTGGGTCGGGTTGCACATTGCAACAACAATATAATTGGATCGGGTTGCACACCGCAACAACAATATAATTGGATCGGGTTGTACGCCGCAACAGTGATACAATATGGATCGGATTGCACGCCGCAAAAATGTACTTATGATTTGGATCGGGTTGCGCGTAGCTACAACAGTAGATAATAAAGTTATTTATTGGTTGGTTACGATTTTCTTATTATTTTGCTGTAAATTCTAAATTTTCTTTATGCTTTTCTCTTGAATTACTATTGATAATGATAATTCCCCTGCAGCATGTCCCCCTCCCATCTTTATTTGTTTAGTTCTATTTTATTTTTCGCTGTATATAATGTAGCTGCACAGGTTTAGTTGGTAGTCTGGTCCTAGCCTCATCACTACTTCGCCAGGGTTAGGCCAGGCACTTACCAGCACATGGGGTCGGTTGTGCTTATACTACACTCTGCACTGTGTCCAGGCCCCGGAGCGACAACTTTTGGACCATAGATTTGGGTGGCTGCCTTCAGTCCAGTCGGAGATCTAGAGGTAGTTCTGCAGGCCTCAGCATTATCTTCCATCTTTATATTCTGTTTTCATTTACATTAGAGACAGATCGTATCTTTCTTTTCAGATAATTTTTGTAGTATTCGTAGATGGTTTGTGGTATTGTGATACGGTTCCGGGTAGAGATGTACTAGGTATTTAGTACTTGTTTTTGGCTAAGCTATCAGATTACGTTTTTCGCAAGTCTTTAATTATTGTTAATATTTCACTGTTGATCGCATGTTTTTTTAAACTGTTAAAAAGGGCTAAATAAAATATCTAACAAATCTTCAATATTCGGCTTGCCTAGCTTTCACGAGTACGCGCCATCACTACTCATGAGGGTGGAAAATTCGGGTCGTAATAATATACATGGAAAAATAGTATTTTGAGGAGAGGAGATCAATTTTTGACACAGATTCGACCTAAGGAGGCAGAGACACAATAGGAGAAAGGCGGGAAATTCTTCAACGAGTTTTTCCTTCCTCTTTCTATTTTTTATTGTTGGTTATGACTTTTAGTATTGTAGTTTTACATACTATTATGAATAGCTAAACTGTTATCTAGGGTTTTGATGGAACCTTTTGTAGGATAAATTCTTGTTATGTTTTTATATAATTGAGCCGTAGTATTTTCTCTATTTGTTCAACTATATTATTCTTGTGGTTGATTGAAGGGCCCTCAATTAGCTGTGTCTATTTAGTATGTATTACTTGGAAGCGAATGCATATTTAGGTAGTTGTTGAACAACATCACTCCCGACGTGTGAGGAATCAATAACCAAGAGTTTAAAGGTGGGATTAGGGATAACGAAACCTTGGGTACGATCTAAGTGAGATGTAACTAAATTCAGCTAGCGTAACTCGGGAGAGTATGTCCGATAAATTGTTGTAATTACTCGGGAGAGAATTACAACACGTAGAGCGCTCATGCTCGATAGAGAATACTTAGGCAAAATTATAAAAGACATAGCGGGAAGGAGTCCGACAATTGTGGAAATTATAACTTTAGACCTCCTTAATCTTTTCTCCAACCTGTATTATCTTTAGCGTTAATTTATTATTTTAACTTGTTAGTTAGTTAGTTAATTAAATACAAGAATCTTAATATCTATAAGTTAGGATTTGTTCAAACTTGTATTCTTGGTAATTTTGAACAAATGTAACTAAGACTTAGTTCTCTGTGGGATTCGACTCCAGACTTTAAACCGGATTATATTTGCAGCGGCCGCTTGTCTTTTTTTAGAACTAGAGTTGGGCGTGATCAAATTTTAATTTTTTGTATTTTCTCTGTTGCGTTAATTGAGTAAGAAAAAATCATAGTGGATGTTGAAGATTAAAATGAAAAATGAAAAATAAGATAACGAAACAAAAAGAGGAGAGTAAACCAAGATCGAAGGGATTTAAATTTGTAATGTATATATTGATTAAAAATGTATAATTAAGAGGAATTTATTAATTAATTCGATATTTATTAGTGTATTAAATAAAGAGTAAGAAAAAAGTGTGAATAGACAGAAAAATGAAATGGTTAAAAGAAAAATCAAAATTTAGATAATTTATGACGTGGCTCGAACCCGATGCTGATATGGCTCTGATGTGGAACGTGTGTAAAGCACCTCATATTATGAGAATGGTATTATAGCATTAGAGTGGCGTTTAATTCACTTCGAACAAGAATAGAGAGGGTAAAAGAATATTTGTTTAGTTTAAGTATTGAAATTTATTTTTCGGACAAATTTAATGGGATCTTTATAAAAAATACCATAGTTTTTCAATATTTTTGTTTATGTATAATATGTTTATGCATTAAGTTACTCAATTATACTAATTTATGTGGCTTGGAATAATTATATTAAGTGCAGGGAAATAAAATCAATGGTTTGTTTGGAAATTTGGACTTCTTAATAAGCCAATCAGATGCGACATAGTGACTGTCTGCTGGTGTAATTTAAAGGTATACTCGTGATGTGTTTGTTTGGATTAAAAAAAAGTATTACTGTAGTATATTTGTGTTTACATGTAAAACGATATAATTGTTATAAACTAAAGCAAAAGACAAGAACAATAGAACAAGAACAATAGCAATAGAGAGAAGAGTAGAGAGAGTTCTTCTTATTGAGTTGAGAGGGGTGAATTACAATGGTAGAGAGCACCTCTATTTATAGGGAGGAGGAAGATCTTGCTACCAATAATAGGACTCTAAAATCTCTCTAATTAAATACATTAAAGACATTCACCTTAAATAGAAGTGTAAGAATCTTCTATTTCATAACACTCCCCCTTGAATGTCTATTCAATGATGTGCCTCGTTAAAAACTTAAAACAAAACCCAATGGGAAAAATTAAAGTAAGGAAAGAGTACACATGTTTGAATATGCGCCTATTGGTTGCCTCGTTAAAAACCTCGCAAGGAAAACCCGGTGGGACAAAACCTTGTAAGGGAAAAAGAGTGCAACGCGCATTAACTCCCCCTAATGAGTACATCAATTTAAGCCTTGAGCATTTGCATTCCAATCTCTGTGCATCATTCTTGATAGGTATGAACATCTTCATATAATGTCGTGGAATAACTCTTCAATGTCTTCATAGATGCATTCTCAATGCCCTCATGCTTATAGTTATGGCAAGATACATATGTACACAAATTGTACTTAGGATGTGGTACTTCAGGACCAAGAATTGCATATGCTTCAAGCAACTTAAATCTTTCAAGTTAAGTCATGTAAGTCACATAATAGACTTTAGCTGCATATCAAATTTTCATTAGTGATACTAAACAAATAAGATATCGAAAACTGACTATACATACCTTTGACTTTATACTTTCAAGCATTTGAACTATAGGTTCAAAACTACATGTCTTTCATATGGAATCAATTCTTCTTGAATTGAATCTCATCCATTTAGTTACTTTCTTTGGGTCAGCAAATGCGTATAGCATGCTTTGCAATATGTTGCAATTGAATTATCCCTTTTATGAACTTCAGGTTCATATCATGATATTCGGGGATATACATATACAAATGATAATTCATCCCATGTAACCTTTTCTCAAGTGTTTATCATGTCTCCCCCTCATGTTAGTAAAGCTAACTTGTTTCCTCAACTTTGGGAAATCATCTTTGTGCATTATGTCAATATACACAGCACCTTAATATAAGATGAAATTATTTGGTTCCTGACCCTGAACCACTTGTGAGGGGAGAATATACTCTCGTATACAACTTATATCAAACTGATATATATATAACTTAGTTCTCATAAGAAACAGTTTAGCTATTAAGTGGCAGCACTCAATAATTATCTTGCTAAACCAACTTTAATATAAACCAACTTATCAAGATGAACTGTCTTGAGTAGAGAATCTGGAAACTATGCTCGAAGTTAGATTACTGAGCGATTTACCTCGCAAGCACTGCCAGGCTGCGGGTTAATAACAATGGCGCATGTAACCATATCATAGATGCATCATATGTGGTATACATGGCAGGTGAATGGGCCCATACTCACCTTTCATATTTCCAGAATTTATGGGCTTCAACCCGAACTCTTTAGTTGGTCAGTTCATTACTGAGAACAAGAACTTCTAGTTCTTTGATATTCACCTATGTGAATTTGCACATCATACTTCAAATGAGATGGCTAACACGAATGTCAACTGAATAAATTATCAATATTGGTAAACTTCAAATTTACACCATGACATGTGCACTTATCAATAAACTTCGGGTTTATTATGACATGGGTTTTATACCAATAGATATCCACTTTATTGTGGCATTCTTTCGTTTGTGTAGTATAAACTGGAGAACAAAGCGGGTAGCTTTTCATATACAAATTACCCCGCTACAAGTTGTAGTAATAGGAGAATCAAAGCCTTCCTTTATTTATAGTCTCAATATAATCAATCGCTTTCGCGTGTACTTTGGAAACTGAATAAGTTTCTTTGAGACTTACTACAGCACAATACTCAATTGTGTTTCTCCAACATAGTAATAATTGGCTCTTCGAGAGCTCTCAATTAATTTTGTACTACCACAGACTGAGGTTCGATATCCTCACATTCTTGCATTCCGTATTTTCAAGAGTCTCAGGCTCAATAGATTCTTCGTGAATCTCGGAATTAATCAAATCATAGGCGTCCTCATGTGATTCTTTCATAGTGTCATTTAGATCGTTCTTTTTCCTCTTTCTAGGATTTCGATCTTTGGAACCTAATGGTCTGCCACGCTTCTGGCGTGCATTTGACTCATTGGATATGACACTAGATATTTGTCCAATAGGGACTTCAATACGGATCGGAACATTTTCCGCGTGAATGTGGGATTTCGTTATCCTCTTCAAGTCCGTAAATGCGTCAGGCATTTGATTTGCTATTCTTTGCAAATGGATAGTCTTTTGTACCTCTTTCTTTCAAATAGAGGTACGTGGATCAAGATGAGATAATGATACATTTTTCCACAAAATTTCCCATTTGGTTTCACCGACTTCTCCCCCTAATTTTGGGAAAAGTGTCTCATCAAATTGACAGTCTGCAAATAGTGCAGTGAACAAATCTCCTGTCAATGTTCCGAGGTAGCGAATAATGGAGGACGATTCATACTAAACATATATTCCTAACCTTCTTTGCAAACCCATTTTGGTGCGGGAAGGCGGTGCTACAGGCACCTATACTGCGCATCCAAAGCTTCTCAAATGGGATATATTGGGTTCATGACCCAAAACCAATTGCAATAGGGAATATTTGTGATAATTCGTCAGTCAGAGACGAACTAGCATTGCTGCATGCGAAATGGCGTGACCCTAAGCCGAAGCGGGCAGCCGACAAAGTAGCATTGCTGCATGCAAAATGGCGTGAACCCAAACCGAAATGGGCAGCCTCGTTTTCATGAAGAATTCAAGATTATTCTCATCTATTATCCATTAACTTTGCAAACGCAAGGTTGCGTGATGGCAACAAGCACACATTAGACCATCTACAGGATGCGTCTATCAAGACCATGAAATACCTAAACTACCCACTAGGTGGGTGAATAGGTCCACAAATGTCCCCTTGTATACGTTCCAGAAACTGGGGTGACTCAGTCCCAACCTTTGTTGGGGATGGTCTGATAATCAGCTTGCCTTGATAACACGAAGTGCAAGGATATTCATTACTTGAAAGAATTTTGAAATTCTTTAACGGGTGCCCATATGAGCTTTCTATAATCCGTCTCATCATGGTTGATCCTGGGTGACCCAGTCGATCATGCCAAAGTACAAATGTATTGGACTCAGTATTCTTTAGATTTACTGTTGAATGTGCCTCAATTGCACTAATTCTTGTCCAATACAGGCCACAAGATAAAGACGGGAATTTCTCAATAACCCTCTTTTGGCCGGAGACATTCTTTGAAGTGAGGACGAGATATTCGAGATTATCTTCATCCATTGTCTCAATATTGTAGCCATTCCGGCGTACATCTTTAAAACTCAACAAGTTTCTCATAGACTTGGAGGAGAATATAGCATTCTCTATGATTAACGTCGTGCCCTTGGGCAGAGTTACAATGGCTCTTCCGGAGCCTTCGATCAATTTACTTTCCATGGTATGACATACAAAAGAAATACAGGAACATAAGAATAAGCAAGTTCAATTCTTTTTATGTCACATAATATTTTCAAAATCTGCTACTAACAGTTGACTAACAAAATCAGATATGTTGTCCATAATCAATTACTTTGCAGTTTGAAAATTTCAGCGTTTTTCATAAGACAATCGATTATTAAACACACAATCGATTGTTGGAACATAGACAAACGATTGTTAAACATAGACAATCGATTGTGGATGATTTTTGAAAAATTCCAGATTACACTGCCTAACGACAATCGATTGTTAGATATAGACAATCGATTGTGGGTGATTTTTGAAAAATTCCAGACCTCACTGTTTCAAGACAATCGATTGTTAGACAAAGACAATCGATTGTTGGCTATTTTTGAAAAATTCCAGAACACACTGTTTCAAGACAATCGATTGTTAGACAAAGACAATCGATTGTTGGCTATTTTTGAAAAATTCCAGAACACTGTTTCAAGACAATCGAATGTTAGCCAAAGACAATCGATTGTTGATCAATTATTTTTCAACTTTAATGTGAAAATAGTTGATAATCGACTAGTTTTTCAGGCTAGTCGATTACCCCCACTGGAAAATAAAAGTTTTATTGATATTTGAACATATTGAAGATATTCTAAAGAACTACTGCTAACATTGCTTTATGAACTAACTAATACGAGCTAATGCTAATGACTATTAGTTTATTCACTAACTAATACAAATAAGTAGAACAAAATCAAATAACTCCATCTTCTTTCATCACGGATCCATCGCCGATTAGGTGGTCTATTTTTCCATCGGGTTGCTCAAAGAAGTCTGCCACATCCAGGTGGGTGATATCCTCATTGTCGTCATAGACAAAATTTGTTTCAGGGCCTTTTCTCTTTCGAGATGCTTGATAAAGGTCAACCAAGTGTCTTGGTATACGGCAAGTCCTAGACCAGTGCCCATTTCCACCGCAACGATAACATATAGTTTCTGAACTATTTACCTTAGGATCTTCTGGACCCCGTTTCTGCTTTCGGTGGTTATCTCTCTTTGGGGGGTGACGGACTTCTTTGGAATTTCTTCCTTGTCCACGTCCTTGGCTTTGACCCCGTTTATGACCGTGATCATGGTCCCTTTTATGTTTGGCATAATGCGAGTGCACCATATCTGCTTCAGGCAGTGGTGTAGACCCAGTTGGTCTATTTTTGTGATTTCTCATGAGCAGATCATTATTTCGCTCAGCCACTAGTAAGAGAGAAATCAGTTCATAGTACTTCGTAAAGCCTTTCTCTCGGTACTGTTGCTGCAGTACCATATTGAGGCATGAAACGTTGTAAACGTTTTCTCAAGCATATCGTAATCGGAGATGTTATCTCCACATAGCTTCAGTTTAGAAGTAATTCTGAACATAGCAGAATTATATTCAGAAACGGACTTAAAGTCCTGTAGCCTCAGATGGGCCCAATCATATCGTGCTTGTGGCAGAGTGACCAACTTCAGGTTGTCATATCTCTCCTTTAAGCTGTTCCACAAAACGAGTGGATCCTTGACGGTGAGATATTCAATCTTCAAACCTTCGTCAAGGTGGTGGCGCAAGAAAATCAAGGCCTTCGCACAATCTTGGGTTGATGCTTTTTCTTTATCTTTGATGGTGTCTCCGAGACCCATAGCATCTAAGTGGATTTCAGCATCCAACACCCATTTCATATAGTTCTTGCCCGAAATTTCAAGGGCAACGAACTTTCTTTTCATAATGTCAGACATACTCGAAAATTAAATTAGGAAGAGGGAAAATACCTTGGATTTTCGAGAATGATACTTGAGACGGTAGAGTCTCGTGCTGATAACGTGTTATAAACTAAAGCAAAAGACAAGAACAATAGAACAAGAACAATAGCAATAGAGAGAAGAGTAGAGAGAGTTCTTCTTATTGAGTTGAGAGGGGTGAATTACAATGGTAGAGAGCACCTCTATTTATAGGGAGGAGGAAGATCTTGCTACCAATAATAGGACTCTAAAATCTCTCTAATTAAATACATTAAAGACATTCACCTTAAATAGAAGTGTAAGAATCTTCTATTTCATAACAATAATTAAATTTATGCGTAATTTATAGACAATTGAATCGATATGATTTCAAAAATCAGAAATAAATTAAACAAGAATATAACACTTAGCGTTAAAATCAAGATAAGACAGCAAAAATCCTGTTTCTGGGAGCAGAGCTTCCGAAGGCAGTAGTAACGATTTTCATACACAAAGAAGATAAAATATTATTGAGCTTTGGACAATGTATAACATAAGCTTGTCAGAAAATTCGTTCCTTATAATGGTTATTCAACTCACTATTTATAATTGTTCCTATGGAATAAGGTCGTATGATCAAGCCATCTTAAATGACAATTATGCGGGGTCATTGAAGATTGTGTAACAGTAGGCAATGAATATCATATTCTATGTAATAGAGTACGTACTTAATGCTAAAAAGTATTTTATATTAAATGCTAGCGGGTGGCACACATTTATTTTCTCTTTATGAACATTGTTCTCTTCAGGAACAAACGAGATTGCTGCCTTCGAACCTCATTGTTATTTTTCTCGCTTTCCATTTGTATTCGACTTTATGTATCGCTTTATTATGCAAATATTTAATATAATTTAGCTATTAGGCAATTAGAATAGAATGTGTTTTTTTCGATTTACGGATCACAGGAACTAACCCATTTATTATGTTGAAGAAATTTAAACCAGTTGTGGTATAGCCTTTTTAAATTGTAAAATATGAATCGAAAGAGTAACATGAATTGAGGATTTGAATCTTAAACATATGTGATATGACATGAGAAGATTCTAAAAGAAGAGACGAGAAGAAGTTTTAATCTTTGCTTATTAGTATTATATATCTTGCATTGGCTTAAGAGTTAAGTGACAGTGCTGCCTATTGTCTATATTAAAATAAAATCATGAGACAAACCACAATTTGTTTTTGAGATTTTTCTTTCCTACATAATTTTTAAAATTTATTGACCAAATTTTTTCTAATTTTACATATTACCCATCGTAAATAAGAATTACTTACAAATTATATAGAATTCATTATTCGTGTCATAAATTAGGGGATTTAGTTACATCTTTTTTCTATTTTCTCTCCATTTCTATTTTAATAAGACTCCTTTCAGTTGTGTATTATCTATTTTAAGCCATAACAAATGGAATTTTAGTTACAAAAAAGAAAAAAGAAACGCTACAATATGACAACAGCTTTGAACGCAATTGTCGCCAAAATAGTATTTCTATCTCTAAGATTGCTCTACTATGCTTTTACTGAACAATTTCTTAATAACATTGTCAAACTACAACACCAATCGTAGTTGAATCAAAAAACATAATTGAGAAGATTCAAAGTTTTAACATATTTCAAATTAAATTGAATTGCCTCCAAACTCTGGATTCAACTTTGTATTAGTATTTCCAATAAGAATCTATGCTACCTAGTTAATTTTTCACATAAAATTCAAATATCACATAAAACTCAGTTTCTCCAAAGTGCGATGATAACGCTTTTAGTGTAAAACTCGAAATTTCATGTTACGACCCGACCAGTCATCTCATGAGTTATCATTTCGTTTCCCCCATTTCTATTTTTTATGCTTCGTTATCCGTGTCTCATGTGATCAAGTTAATTAGTTTTCGTTCAGGGTGAATTTGGTAAGAAATGAGACACTTATGCCTCATTTGTTTTGCACTTAATGTAGGTCTGAATCTTAATTATTCAGATCTCAGACATTAAGTGTGTTTGTTTTTAAAGTATGAATCTTAATTATTCAAATCTTAATCATTAAGTGTGTTTATTTTTTTACTTCACAACCACTTAATGAGTCTGAATAGGTCTGTATGATTTAGATCTATAACAGATACCTAATTTCAATAAGATGCTATCACATATTCATTATTAATTGCCGCCACCGTCTACCATTATAACCTACCACCATGCTGCCACCACCACCATAGTCAACCATTACCACCACTACCACGCCACCATCATCCTCACTCATAGCCGCCACCAGTATCGACTATCACCACCCACTATTCCACCATTCTGACCACCAATAACGACAATCACCACCCACTATTCCATCACTCTGACCACCATCATTTTCACCCACAATCAACACTCATCCACCTCAACTGATCACCCCATCACTATCAACAACTACAGCCGGCACTGCCTATCATTATAACCTACCACCACCCACTCACCACCTTCCTCAGTCACAACTACTACCACCACCCACCATTACTAACTATCATCACCGCCATTCTCAATCATAATCGCCACCACCAATCACTACTAGCTACTAGCACAAATCATCACAATCAACCAAAACTACCACCAACCACCGCCTCTAGTCGGCATTCTCCTGTTAGCCATCACAACCAACAACTATCATATTTCAAAAAAATATATATTTTATTGATAGAATATTAGATTAGTTAGTATTTAAACTGAATTTATGTTTATTAATTTTCAAATAAAGATAAATTTTATATATTCAGATGTTAAAAATCAAACAGTCTTAATTATTTAGTATTAAGATCTTAATACACATCTTAATATATTCAGACGTGTATTCAGATTCAGATATCTTAATCTTAGTACATATCTTGATATTCAGATGTGTATTCAGATTCAAACGTCATAATCTTACAAAAAGAGAGCCCTTAGTCTCTTTTAAGAAGGTTTAAATTGAAAAAGTCAATCGGATGTTGACTTATGTGTTAGAGGGCTCGGATGTGAGTTTTTATGGTTCTATTAGCTTGAGGAGGTGATTTATAACTTAGGAGTGTGATCGGAATTGGTTTTGGAGGTCCGGTGTAGAATTAGGCTTGAATTGGCGAAGTTAGTAATTTGGTGATTTCTGGTTGGTAGGTGAGATTTTGATCCGAGGTCGGAATAGAATTCTGACAGTTGAAGTAGCTTCGTTATGTTATTTGGGATGTGTGTGCGAAATTTAAGGTCATTCGTAGGTGGTGTGGTTGGGTTTTTTATTGAAAGCGTGTTTCGAAAGTTTTTAGAATACTTAGGCTTGAATTCGATGTGAATTGGTGGATTTCGTGTTGTGTGAGGCATTCAGATGATCGGATCGAGTTTGAATAAGGTTTTAGCATCTGTTGGTGCTTTTGGTTGAGATCCCGTGGGCCTCAGGTGACAATCGGGATATTTTTGGAATTGGAATGTTGTAGAAAAATAGTTCAGGTGTTGCAGACATTTAAGACTTTGCGATCGCGTGGGGTATATCGCCATCACGTAGAAGGAATTTGGAAGGCCGAAATTTAGACCTTCGTGTTCGCATAGGTGGTCTCGCAATTGCAGAAGGCTAAGAGTATATGCTTCGCGTTCATGCGGTTGTCCGCATTGGCGTATAAGAAATGGGGTCCAAGAGATGTTGCTCTTCGCGTTCACATAAGAGGTTTCGCATTTGCATAGGTGTGGATGCAGAAGCATCGCGTTCGCAAAGAGTGGGTCGCGTACACATAAGGTTTATTTTGGGAAATTTAAAAGTGTGCTTCGCAATCGCGAGGCTTGGGTCGCGATCACGATGAAGAAAGATCATAACTGGGCAGAATGCTTTAAAGTTATTCCTTCCGCGATTTTGGGCCATTTTTCCTCCATGGTTGATAATTTTGAGAGCTTTTTAAGGGAGATTAAAGAGGGATTCAAGGAGAATCAATTGGAGGTAAGATTTTTGAACCTAAAATGTGAATCTATTGTGATATCAACCTAGAAATTCATGGAACTTATGCTAAAAATGGAAGAACTAGGGATTGAGATTTTGAACTTTTGAATTGGGATTTGAAGGACCATTTGAGGTCGGATTTGATAACTTTTGATATGTATGAACTCGTGGAAGGATAAGGAACCCGTTGATGTGTAAATTTCTGAATTTTTGGAAGTGATCATGGGGCTCCGGTTTTGCTAATTCAAGATTTTTTGTATTTTTGGTTGTTTTCGCCTGGGCTTTGTTCCCTTAGCATATTGTGACGTATTCGTTATGATTTTGGATTGATTCGACGCTCGTGTAGGTCGATTTGAGGGGAAAAGGCATTGTGAACTAGAGTTGTAGCCGGTTTGAGGTAAGTAATGATTATAAATGATGTCATGAGAGTTTGAAACACCTGATTGCACATCCTAGTGCTATATTGAGGTGAGACACGCGCTTGCTGATCAGCGTGGGATCGTTTATTATTGGGGATTGTAACTTGGCCCGTCCCGATTGATATTTTACCACGTATTTGACTAAAACTTATTTTTTATATCATGATTTGGGCTGACTGCCATATTTGGGCTTCGTGCCAACTCTTTGAACCCTTCAGAGATTTTTATCACTGTTTCCTCACTGTTTTGACATGTTACTTGAACTTAATCTTGTTGTTTGCCACTATTTTATAATTCAACCACTTTTATTTAGTTTTGAGACTTAAATGATATTTCTAAATGATGTTTTAGGCTGAGAACTACTATTTTACTAATGCTTGAGGGGCTTGAGATGATTTTCGGACTGAGTGCGGCCGAGGGCCATATGTCAGGATACATTGAGTGATATGAGGCCGAGGGCCTGAGATACATTTATACGCCATGAGGTGGCTTGAGTGATGTGGGACCGAGATTTGATGACACGAGGTGGCTTTATATAGCGTTTGGTCCGTAAGGGGCCCCTCCGGAGTCTACATACCCATAATGAGCGCGAGTACCCATTGTGATCTGAGAGTGAGCCTGAGGGGCTGATACTGTTCTGAGTGATTGATACTGTGCCCAAGGGGCAGATTTCTACTTGTTATTTACCTTCCAAATTACTTTTTTTACTTGTTAAAAGGGTTTTCACTTGATTTCTTTACTGATTTACTGTTTTAAGAGATTTTACTGCTTTGATATAGAATGCTTTGTGCTGTTACGTGTTTTCTTGCTTTCAGTAATTATTTATATTTATTACTCACTGGGTCGGAGTACTCACATTACTCCCTACACCGTGTGTGCAGATGAAGGCATAGTAGATTTCGCTCCTAAGTGTTGATCCTCCCTGTCATGACGGTGTTTTCGGAGACTACGAGGTAGTTGTTGGCATCCGCGGCCCCCGTGCCTTTCTTATCTTTATTATTTCTATGTTATTCAAACTATTATACCGGATTTCGTACTTAGTAGACTTGTATCAGGATCATTAGTTGCACATGACTTGTGACACCCCGGTTTGGGTTGTGTCGGGATGGTTTCTACTATCGTTATCTTTATTTCTGTGAATTACTGCTATTGTGTCATGTTTTAAAACTATTTTATGTTAATTAACTGCTTAAAAGAGGTGTTCTGTATTGGTCTGGCTGGCCTTGTCTTCACGAGAGGCGTCATCACGATCGGGTTTGGGGTTTGGGTCGTGACATTTATCCATCCAAATCATTCAGTTCCCATCAATATTCAAGTATTTTCATTCAAACAAATATGAATCAGTGCACATGAGTTGATTTGGAATTCATTCTCTACTGTTCTTTCGTTAATAAATCAATTAAAAAAGAACGATGTATGGTACATCAACATACAAATTAAAAATAAATTTCGTACAAATTTAATGAAAAATATTTGAATATCTACAACAATATACATAGTAAAAAAATACAAATACAACTAATTGTATTATATACAACTTATATATAATTTTCATACATTATTTTTACCCAGTTAAATACAATTAAAACATCATACAACTTAAATACACTTTTCATACAAATTTTATATAAATGTCTCTTTTTTAGCAAACAGGAAGTAAATGTATTAAAACTTAAGGAACGACCATTACATAGGAGTTGTAGTTGGTATCACATAGGACACGCTAATTACCTAGGCTTGCTAACAAGTTGCAAGTATCATACGACAAAAGTTTTTCAAAAACAGGCTTATCTAAAACATCCTTATATAGTAGTGTTATCACTTCTTCTGGTGGGGTATCAAAAACTTTCTTCTTCTTTATTGTATTATCAGATTCCATGCATGAAAGCTTGTGAGCTGTCCTATTCCCTTGCCGAAACTCGTGCTTGAGGATTACCTGCTTCCCTCGGTGCATTAACAACCTGCATTTTAATAAGATGTTAGTAAATAGGTGGTTTCCTTGTTGTACATATTGAATCACCTTCGTGGAGTCTGTTTCAATATAAGTGAAAACGAATCTCATTCATGAGCTATTTTTAGTCCTTCCAGTAGATCCTTTATTTCTGCTTGAAGGGAGCCATATGCATTGGCACTTTTGATATATCCTACGATCCAGTCTCCTTTGTCATTCCTGATGACTCCACCTAGCCCTCATTTTTGTTTATCTCTAGAGAAACCTACATCAATATTTAGTTTGTACCAACTCATCGGAGGTTTATGCCATTTAACCCTAATAAGCAGTTTAGGTGCGTGTAGGATATTAGTATCAGTTAGAAGGTTGAATTCCATAGCTTTACTAGTGATGTGGTTGAGGTTTATGGATAAATTGGTATTGTCATGATTGTTATTATTTTTGTTTATCCAAATATACCAAATTGCAAAGGGAAAAAAATAGTTTCCAGCTTAACAAGGGGTTTGTGAAATTTGTGCCAAGGTTTTTAGTTGGATTAGCCAGTGTTCCCCTTTATCCTTATAGAATTTGTTCCAACCAAAGATATCCCAAAGATGGTTATTTGCCTGGCATTCTAGAAAGATATGAGAGATAGATTCCTCCACTTGGTTTCTACAAACTGGGTAATGAGGGTCTATGTTGAGGCCAATTTTGCCAAGTATTGTCTACAAGGAATTTTATTATGAAGACATTGCCAAAGAAATTTCTTTATTTTACTAGGGTAGGGTAGGCTTCAAATCCATTAAAAGTCTAAGTTATTATCATTATTATTGTGTATTAGAGTGAAACAAGATTTTGTTGTCAAAATACCTTTAGTGTTAAGGGACCAAATATGGGTGTTTCTAATAGGAGGCTTAACACGTATATTTATTTTTAAAATGGCATCCTTAATATCATCGGGTAGGTTGAGAAATATTCTATCAAGGTGCCAATCCTTGCCATCGAAGATATTAGAAATTATAAGATTATGATCATTCCTAGAAAGAGGGCCTTCTATTGAGATTCTAAGGCTGCCTAGATTGGGGATCCAATGTTTAGTTTGGAAAGATTATGTAAATGACAAATAATACCCGCGGAGCAAACTTCCCACCCTTTTAAAATACCTTTCCATATAAAAGATTTTTTCTTTAGTATATTGAGGGTTAGTATAAGTATTAATGATAAGGTTAGTCCAAGGAGTAGTAGTGTTGGTAATACCTCTCCAAGCTAGATTAGCTAAGGTACACACATTCTTATCTTTAGCTTTATGAAGCCCCAAGCCTCCTTTATTCTAGGTTGGCACACTGTAGACCAATTAATATAGTGGAGTTTTTGTTTCTCATGGTTTTGCAAGTTAAGGGCATGTTGAGTGACATTTGTTAGGGGGCTAATTCTACGAGAGTTATCATGAGAGGTTGTGAAAATGTTAGAAAAATAGTTGCAAACATGGGAGGTTACTAGATTAGGGTCATTTATCCAATTTCCTTCATTATTTTTAAAGAAGTTTATTTTATTCATTCGTTTTCTATTAGTGGCCATTATGTGATAAAACATAGTATTGGCATCTCCCTCATTCAATCAAAGAATTATCGATCGTAATTTTCAATAGTCTTCCTCTATAAGCAAAAAATCATTGAATTCCTTTTTGAGGCTCGAGTGGAGTTCTTGTAGAAACATACTATACGGGTAGTGCTTAGAGTTTTCTATCCCTTGATTTCAGGCTAAAATATTCCCTTTTCCCCATGATATCACGAAAAGTAAGGTGTTTCCATTGTATGACTTTGTCTTTAAAGGAACTACTATCCGTAATATAGTCAATTGTACTCCAGTTGTTTTGAACAAGTGGTTTGAAGGATGGGTGCTTGCACCAATAAGTTTCCAGTCGAAAATGAGGTTTATAAAAGGTATTTGTTTTGGGGATTAATTCAAATAATATGGGGTTATGGTTCAAGTGGGTTCTAGGTAGATGAATAATGGAGCTTTTAGGAAATAAGTTAATCCAATCCTGATTTCCAAATACCTTGTCCAATCTTTCTATAATCAAACCTCCATTTTTGTGTCTAAAATTGGACCAAGTATATTTGCAACCTTTGTAACCTAAATTAATTAGATTGCAATAATTAATTTTTGACCAAAGGAATTTAGCTCTACTATCTCTAATATGATTACCACCATATTTTTCATTTGAACTAAAAATATCATTAAAGTCTACTCCTAAAAGCCAAGGTCCCTTAAAGCTATAACTAATACTTTGAATATTGTCCCACAGTTTATTATGATATAAAATATTAGTGCTAGCATAAACAATTGTAAGAAGCCATTTTTGGCGGATAGGGTTTACCTTAATAGTTGTATGAATATCTTGATCTCTACGTATGAAATTTGGCACTGTCACTACTTCATGATGGTATAGCACAACAATCCCTCCAGCTTGACCCTCCGCCGGAACTTCCACAAACTCAGTAAACCCATTCAATAGCTCCAAGTGATTACCCATCCTAGTGTCTAGCAAAGCTACCAAACATGGCATGTGATGTCCACCATGTCCATAAATTCCTTCTAAAGGTGTCATTGTTTCCTCATCTAATTTTTCAAATGATAATATTGGTGGGACTATTCAAGGATAAGTTGAGGTTTTGGTTGGCTGGGTTTCCATTCTCCGTTGCTTCCTCCATCATATGATTCCTCTTAATAGATGGTACAAGTATCATTGCTCGATTTCCTACGGTAGGATCTTGAAGAGGTCATATGTCCATCAAGCATTTGTAAAATGCCAATGGGAAACTGAGAACATGCCTCTTCTCTTGCCCCTCCGAAAAGAGAAACAATTTTATCTCGTCTAGCCTTGAGATTTCTAGGACTCGTTCTAATAGGAGTTTCAGTGGCTCTTCCTCTTCTCCCATTTCTTCTTCCACTGGTTCTTGAGCATTTAATGGATTGTGTGGTGGGGAGGGGGGGTAGTGGTGGTGTTGGGGGTGGTCGTGGTGGTTGTGGCTGCTCCCGTGGAAAGAGAGTGGGGTTTAGTTGGGAGATGTACTCCGGTATGAAAAAAACCATATCCATTAGGGCATTCTGGGGATATATTGGATGGAAATGGGGGGGGGGGGAGGGGATTCCATTGGTTCCTCATTGCATGGACCAGCTGTGGGTTCACAGACGGGGATAGGGGTTGACGTATGTTGTTTAGCCAGGCTTGGTTCAAGTAGTTGTTCATGGCCAACCTCATCCCTTCTATCACTAGTTGAGATAGGTACTGAGTGTCGTGGAGGATGATCACAGTGTCCTGGCCATTTACCTGGATGTTGAACGAGCATGCATGGCCTATGATACCTATCTCCATCCATGACACTGGTTGATAGTTTTGTACTTGAGATGGTTGTGCATAGATGATCTGGGGATTTACTGGTTGAGGGTGAGGTAGTGGTAGGTTTTCCATTGTTAATCTGGTTTGACGAAGATTTGGATAAGTCTTTGTCTTCTCCGGCTGGTTGAAGCAATGGTTGGCATTTTGGGTAGCTATTGAACTATTAATTAGACCTAAGTCAGGGTAGCCATGGGAATGTTACTTTCAAGCTAGTGTCAAAGTAGTATCCCATCATGGTTCGAATGAAGAGTTCCTTTTTTCGACAATGGCCTTAGCCATGGGGTTGTTACTTTCGAGCTGGTGCCGAAGTAGTATCTCATCATCGTTCGAATGAAGTCGAACTCTTTTCATCAATGATGGATGCCCTGGGGGATGTTACTTTCGAGTTGATGTCGAAGTATTATCCCATCATGGTTCAAATGAAGTCGAACTCTTTTCTTTGACGATGGCCTTAGCCATGGGGATGTTACTTTCGAGCTGGTGTCGAAGTAGTATCTCGTTGTGGTTTGAATGAAGTCGAACTCTTTTCTTCGATGATGGCCTTAGCCATGGAGATGTTACTTTTGAGCTGGTGTCGAAGTAGTATCTCGTCGTGGTTCGAATGATTCAAACTCTTTTCTTCGACGATGGCCTTATCTATTGGGATGTTACATTTGAGCTGGTGTCGAAGTAGTATCCTGTCATGAGGGTGGCATTCTATTTTATTTATTAGAGTATCGTATATGCCAATTTTATTCATACATTGGAGACGCGTTGTTGATTTCATGTACATAATGTAGTGATTTTATTCATAAGTCGGAGATACATGTCGACTTCGCTCATATAATGGTTGTACATGTCGATTTCGTGCATATAACGGAGATTATTTATATATAATCCCTTCATTACTCGACCTGGAGATGCAATCAGTAGGCGGAGCAATGAACAATACTTCAAACCTCAGGATGTCCCCCTCGTTGCCTCATTAAAAATCTCCCAGAGAAAACCCGATTAGGATAAATCCTGGGTGAGGGAAAAAGAGTACGACTTAGGCGACATCTCTTTTCAGAAATGGAGGTACTTGAGGTGGACGACATTCCAATTATTTTGTAGTATTTTTCCTTCCATTGTTTCTAATTGGAACGCTCCTTTGCTTGATATTGCCGTGATTTTATATGGCCCGTCCCAGTTTGTTCCCAATTTCCCTTCATTCGGGTCTTTCGCTTCTCCGGTTTTGGCTTTTAGCACGTAGTCCCCGACTTTGAGTGGTTGTACTTTGGCCTTCTTGTTATGGTACCTTTTTGCTTGTTGGTTTTGGGCCACCATCCTTATGTGTGCCATATCCCTTCGTTCCTCGACATCATCCATATCTTGTAATCCGCTTTTGTTATTGCTTGGTCCACTCTCATTGGAGTATCTCAGGCTAGGTTCCCCAACCACAGTGCGTATGAATGGGTCAGTGACATAGACCAGTGAATACGGTGTCTCGCCCGTGCTGGTTTTCCGCGTTGTACGGTAAGCCCATAACACATCTAGCGGTCGTTCCGGCCATATCCCTTTGGTGTCCTCGAGCTTTTTCTTTAATATGTTCAATATTGTTTTATTGGAGGATTCCGCTTGACCGTTTCCGGTAGGATGATATGGCGTGGAGAGTATCCGCTGATATGCTATTTTTCGAAGAACTCACTCATCCTTTTCCCGGTAAATTGGGGTCCGTTGTCGCAACTGATATCTTTGGGAATGCCGAAGTGGCATCTGATATTTTTCCAGATGGACGCGATGAATTCTTGTTCGATTATTTGAGCGAACACACCTGCTTCCACCCATTTGGAAAAGTAGTCAGTTAAAACAAAAATGAAGCATATCTTACCTCTCCCTGCTGGGAGGGTCCCGACGATATTCATCACCGACTTTATAAATGGCCATGGAGAAGTGACGGAATTCAGGTTCCCCCGCACAGTGTATCATAAGGGCGTATTTCTCGCATTGCTCACATTTATTGACCTACTCCGCGACCTCTTTTTTCATAGTGGCCAGTAGCATCCTACACGAATAAGATACCTAACGAGGCCTGGTTGCATGTATGGGCACCGCAGTGGCCTTCGTGTACCTCTTCGAGCACACGCCTTGTCTGATTTGGTCCAAGACATTTGGCTAAAGAGTCGCCGAATGTCCTTTTGTAAAGGTTGTGGTTTATGAGGTTGTATCTCGCCGCTTGTATTTAGAGTTTTTTGGCTTCTTTTATTTTGTGGGAGTGTTCCCTCATGCAGATATAATATGACGCAATTATGCCAGTCCCAAGTTAGGGGCCGTTGCTCACGCAAGCGAAAGGTTGTTTTGGATCACTAAGGGCGACTAGTGGTTGCTTCGCTCGACAAGACTGAAACCTTTGCTTGCACAACTAGAGTCGTTTCGGCACTTTGAGTTGTTACCAATAGTAGTGTAAACAACATCCCCAAAACTAGCACATGCGATATCCCTGGGTGTCTTTATGGTAACCAGCATGCATGAGGGAAAGCGAATAGCAAGCCGAAGGTGACTTGGTCTATTGATGAATGGAGGAGGGTGACCACTCCTCCTTGGTGACGTTTTTAGTTGATGTTGATAGCTTGGCGAGACCGTCTACTTTGATGTTTTGTGCTCGGGGTATTTGGTCGAGTCGGCAGTCATCGAATTCTGGCGGCAGCTTCTGAATTTCAATTTGGTATTTCTGTAACTTCTGTTCCTTAACCTGGAAAGTCCTAGTAACTTGGTTTACAACAAGTTGAGAGTTGCAGCGGAGGATGACTTGCTGAGCACCATATTTGAGGGCCAATTTCAGTCCTGCAATTACGGCCTCATTGTTAGTCATTTCAGGGCATCGCATAGATTGGCGAATTAATTTGCCCGTTGGGACTTTTAATACGAGTCCCAGTCTCGATCCCGACGCGTTGGATGCACCGCCAATGTAGAGGACCTAGAAGTTGGGTCGTTCAAGTGAAGCGCGATTTACTTCTTGCTCGACTTCGGGAAATGTCTCTGCATTGAAGTCGGCGAGCACTTGTGACTTTATTGCAGTTCACGGTTGATATGTTATGTCATGCTCGCTCAAATACATGACCCATTTGGTCAACCTACCCAATAATTCGGGTTTGTGCAGGATGGTCCTGAGAGGAAAGGTTGTCACCACCTTTTTGGGGTGGCAATAAAAATATCGTCTAAGCTTTTGTGAAGCTAGGACTAATTCTAGAGCCAGTTTTTCAAGGTGGGGGTACTTATTGCGGCGTTAATTAAGGTTTTGCTGATATAGTAAATTGGAGATTGCGTACCTTTGTTTTCTCGGACTAGAACTGCACTTACCACGGCTTCAGATACTACTAGGTGGACTATGAGGCACTCGCATAGATCTGCCTTGGCGCGTAAGAGTAGTGAAGACAAGTATGCTTTCAATTTCCTTAGGGCATCGACACATTCTGAATTCCACTAAAGTTCACCGTCTTTCTTTAATACATTAAATAATTTATAGCATCTATCCGTGACTGTGAGATGGACCTCGACAAGGCGACTATCTGTGCTGTCAATATTTGTACATGCCTTTTGCTGGTCAATATTTCGAGTATTCCTTCAATGGACTTAATTTATTCTGGGTTGACCTCGATGCCTCTTTGTGATACCAGAAAACCAAGGAACTTACTCGATGTTACGCGGAAGGCTCATTTTTCGGGGTTCAATTTCATGTCGTACCATCTTAATATATCGAAGGCTTCCTTCAGTTGATCGATACGATCTTCTTTCCTTTTTGACTTAATTAGCATGTCATTGATGTAGACTTTCATTGTTTCACCGAGTTGGTTTTTGAACTTCTTGGTGACCCATCTCTGATACGCCACCGCTGCATTCTTTAGTTCGAATGGCATGGCCTTATAATAGTACGTTCCTTGGTGAGTATTGAAAATGGTTTTCTCTTGATATTCTTCTTCAATAAGGATTTGGTTGCAACCCGAGTAGGCATCTAAGAATCGTAGCAACTCTGTCCTGCCGTTGCATCGATGATCTAGTCGCTGTGTTGAAAGGGAGAGGAATTATTTGCGCATGCCTTGTTTAGGTCCATGAAAACTACACACATCTGCCACTTTCTGTTTTTCCTTTTCATCATGACCACATTGGCGACCCACTGAGGGTATTTTGATTCTCGGATGGAGCCATTTGCGAGCAGCTTATCGACTTATTCGCTGACGGCTTTGTTGATCGTGGCATTGAACTTCCTTCTTATTTGTCGTACTGGCGGGTGTATGGGGTTGACATTTAGCTTGTGTGTGGCGATATCCTTTGGGATACCTGGCTTATCTGCATGGGAGAAGGCAAATAGATCAGCATGTTTAGTCAAAAATTTATGAAACTTACCAGGTTCTGAGAGGTTGTGCCCGATATAGGCCTTTTTATGCTGTCTTTGTTATCTAGTAGGACAGGATCAAGATTTTCTATCATTAACTCGGACGCTTCCACGATGTCGGGGTCCTTGATAACGTGTGTCCATACGTCAAGTTATGCTCCCAACATTGCTGATTGGTATGCTTCCGCGTTTGCACATTTGAGTTTCTAGGTACGGGCACAATCTTGGGGTATGCGATAGCATTCTTGTGCGGTAAGTTGCTCGCCTAGAATTTTGAATACTCCCCATGGGGTAGGAAACTAGATCACTTGATAGAGACTGGAAGCGACCGCTCACATGGCATGTATCCATAGGCACCCTATGATGGCGTTGTAGGTTGTTTCTTGGTTCACGACATGAAACGTCGTTTCCTGGGTGACTCCTTCGGCCAGGACGGGTAGCACTATCTCTCCAGAAGTATGTTTGACTGCATTATTAAAACTTGTTAGTGTTATGCAGCGGGATATTATTTTGTGTTTTGAGTCTCATCCGTGTGACGACTCGAGAATGGATAGTACATGTGTCGCTCCCGTCATCTACCATTATTCTTTTTTTACATCAGTATCTGCAATACGTAAAGTGATAACAAGAGCATCACACTAAGTGAAAGACAAACCGTCAACATCTGACTTATCGAAGATGATACTGTCTTCGAGCATGGAATTTGTCCAATTTAACTGACAATCAAAATGGGATTATTATTTAAGAATCATAGTCACCACTGAGGATAATTAATGGTGTCCCAATTCACCGGTTTAAAATCCCAAATAGAGAAAAGTTGACTCTATTATGGTCTGGGAGCCAGAAATTCGGGTAAGGAATTCTGTTAACCCGGGAGAAGGTGTTAGGCACTCCCGAGTTCTGTGGTTCTAGCACGGTTGCTTTGATCATACATGGCTTAACTAAATTTGCTAATTACTGATTTTAGAACCTATGTGTATTTACCCTTTACCGCTTTTAAATTAAGAAAAATTATCTTGAAATGGATTACGGGTATGTATAACCATTTGTTTGGCGCGTCAAATATCATGTCACACGAAAGTGTCCATAAATAATAACACTTTATTATTATTAAGAAAATTTGGGTAGAAGTTGCGCGCACGCATATACCGGGGTTTTTTTAAAAACATCATTGCGTTACGTGAACGTATATGCAATCACGATTGTGTTTTAAACGGCCCATCCTGAGATCTAAGTATTTTTAGCATAACATTTATCGAGGGCCCTGCAACTTATGCGTTTTGTTTGGCAAGGCTCGTCTCATTTATTATTTAAAAGCTAATCCTAAAACAACTACAATTTTCTATTTTTGTTTGTCTCTAATATTAGAGAAAAAGCCCTAATTAATTTGACATTGGCCTAATACAAGCCAAATAATAATTTTAAAGCTAAACATGCCTTTAGGCTCAAGGATAAGCCCATGGATTGTGAATTGATTCTCAGTTCACAAACAAGAAAAATTGGCCAAATTTAGGCCTTGGCCCAGGCCCAAACGAGAGGAAACCAGAACAGACATGGGCCATGCATCAAGTCTCTTGCCCAAACTTCGAAAGCCAGGCTGTTGATAGTCTTGTCCTCTTAAACCAAATAATGAAAAAATTCAATAAAATACCACGATCTGCTTAATTTATTCCAAGTTATTTTAAACATTCAAGGATTGCAACGAAAATAGTCAAATTAACGAGATATTGTTGGCTTCCAGTTCCACACTTAGATTATTTTATTTACATATCTAGATTATTTGATTTATCTATCTACTAATGAACTCTTGATATTCAGTAATGTACGAATCAAATTGGAAACATAGAAACAACTCAACTATAGGATACTAATTCAAATCAACATTACTAAACTGACACTCAACACTCATAAACTTCATGATACTAATTGAATCAAAATGACTAAACTGACACTCAACACTCAAGTGATGAACCTATTTTTATAACTACGAAAATAACTGGAATTAAGTACTGAAACTTACAACCATTTTTGAACCTATTTTCACCACTACAAAACAAAATCAAGAATTCAACTCATAATACAAGTCTGAGAGAGTAATAGCTACACAATGCATTTATTACAAATTGTAAAGTATTTCATTCATTGAACTCCACTACAACTATTATGTAAATACAATTAAACTTCAGAAACTCAAACAGGTTGATATCTATTAACACGAGACAAAATTTCATTTCTTCAAGTAACTACCACACTTGACTGTTTCAGTTTTTCATACATCAACTGGAGTTGAAGAAATACGTGGAAATATAATAAAAATTGAGGAGAAGATGTCAGCCAAGGCAGTGATAGAGCGGCAGCAGTAATGAACAATTCCCAGCAGCCCAGAAAATAGAATCAATAGTCCAGAAGTGTTTAAATCAAACAAGGCTCATAAATCCGCTCAAAGCAACGCTAACTCAACCCAGAAATGAACACATTGAACAAACAGCCAAACAAAACACCCAAACCAGACTCAATCGACCAATTCTAACTCGAAATCACCCAAAAGCAGAATCAACAAACTTCAGGACAATTTTAGTAACCAGAAGAAATAAAAATCACTGCCTAAAACTCAAATCTCATCTAGAAGTGCAATGAAATAATACTTTTTTTTGGCTTTTTTTAGAGTTTTTTTTTGTTGTTGTTTTTTTATTATTTTTTGAGAAAGTTTAGAATTCTAGAAGAAATTTTCAAATTCCAGATCTGAATTTGAATATGAAACTATTGAGTATTTGGGGGGAATTTTTTATTCTCTAAACTTGTGTGTTACGGCAAAGAGGCATGCCTTTTATAGGCAAAGATTAGGGCAGCCCTTAATTTCTGTTTTCACTATTATCCCTGTTTATTTGCAGCTTTAGTCCCTTGTTTTCTAACTTGTTGCTCAAGCAAGTGCACCTAAGTTCTGAATTCTAACTAAAGCCCCTCCCTAGAAGGTTCTAGGTGATTCTACTATTACCCAAAATATTCTTATGCAACTCTAAATGCCTAAACTACCCATAAACTTCCATAAAATTATTGAATAGCCTAACTGAGGTTCAACCTCTCTTATTCCTAAAATTGGTTAAACATATTAATTGTTTTTAAAATTTCTAATTAGCCACGGTTAATTAACTACCAACCTAGAACCCAATAAGCTATATCCAAACACGTTAAACAACTCTAAAATATCAATATTACCAAACCATCTGTCAAACAAGATTAATAAATCAACCACTAAACTAAAAAAACTAACATAAAATCAATTATTAGAACCTTAACTAATCCCAATCAAATTACAACCCAACGAGCAGACTATTATCATCAGAAGAAAGCAAATACACCTGAATCAACAAGAAATCCAATTAAACTAACAATCGACTGCTTGAACTAATTAGGCTAACATTAATCATTTCAAATAACAGCCAGACTAAAATTAAACTAAACTAAGGAAAATCAAATCAGTGATGAAATTTAACAAAAGCAAAACTAATCAAAAATTTAAGAGAGTTATTCATTGTCTAAATAAGAAGAAGAAGCAGGGAACATAGAAAGATAAAAAGCCGAGGACTCACGGCTTGACTTGAACTCTTGATTCAAAATTTGATCGTCTTGGGCGTGATTTGAACATCAATGACATTGAATTATTCATGAGGGGAATGAGGAGGCCATATGGTGTTGATTTAGTGAAGTTTGGAGAAATTAAGTTTTTGCCAGAATATTCAATTTGAAATTCGAAACATTCACATGATATTTGAGGGAAAATAGTTGTGGATTTGGGTTGAGGAGGTTGAGGAGATTCAATGGTGTTAATTTGGATCGGTCTCGGTGCGTTTGCATCTTGGCCGGAGTTTTTCGATCTTATATTTGAGTGGTTGGGTGATGATTCGAGGGAGATGGTTTTGGAAGTTGGAAAGAGAAGGGAAAGGGGAACTTATGGTGAAACTTTTGGGTCGTTTGGAGCTCCACCGCCGGCGGAGACAATTTCCGGCCAGCGGCGCCGGCAGAGAAACAGTGGAATATAGAAAGGGTGTACAAGGAAGATGAACTGGTTATTAGGGTTTTAAGACTACCTTATTAAAAATTGAATAATTGAGCATGGCCGTTGGATTGGAACGGATGAACAGCCAGGATTAGGCCATTAAAACAAACGACGCCGTTTGGGGCAACCCGTGGATCGGACTGGGTCGGGGGAACGGGTTGGATAACTTGGGCGTGGGTAATTGGGATTGGATTGGGGGGTTTAGGTGTGCAGGTGTTTGGGCTGGGCAGAAACATAGAGAAATGGTGGCCCAATTCGAGTAGCCCTATTTCTTTCTTTTGTTTTCCTTTTCATTTCTTTTATTTGTTTTCACTTCTTTTCTTTTTTTTTATTTTGTATTTTATTTTTTGATTTTGTTAAATGGAAAATTAAAAAACTCAAATTGACTCTAAAATTACACTTCCAGTTTTCAATTAAAAGAAATTCCCTAATTAAATGCAAACTAACACTAATTAAAACTAATAATGCAAAAAGGACAATTTTTGGTCTTTTACTTTTCCTAAAAGTAACTCAACTATTAATTAATCCTAAAATGAAATTAAATCCTAAATGCAAATGCCAAGTACTTTTGTATTTTTCATTAATTAAAATGGACAAATAAAATGCGAACAAGTAACAGAAAATAACACAAAAATCACAAAATTGTAAAATAATGAAAGAAAAATCATTTCTTTTGGATTATTAGGAATAACTCGTGTAGGGAAAAAATCACGTGCTCACAGCTGCCTTCTTTGCGGGGAAACATGAAGAGTTTTCATGCAAAGATAAGTGAGCAAATACAAGTAATTTTTGCCCATTTGAATATTCAATGTGAAGCATTGTTGAAACGTTTGACCGCATCCTGCTTTGGAGGTTGCCTACATATCCTTGGCTAAAAAGGAATCAGGTCAGTGTAGTTCGGGAATGTCTAGTAGCTGGGGCTATCAGGAGCTGTGATTTCATTGCGATTGTTGCTGCCACTGCTTGCTGACCTCCCTCGTTACACCATGTCAAAAATGAAAAGAAGCTAGACTAAGCTATGAACTACGAATTAAAAAAGTACATCTAAATTATTCAAACTTGCTCTTATACTTCCTATTTCCTTGTTGTCTTGTGTTCTCATGGTGAAATCCATTGTTGCCGCTTCGAATTGTAAACTGCAATGTTGTTCCTTTCTTCAAACGGTGAAACTTGAATGTATTCCTCTGTTATCCAGGCGGGCTCCTGACTTCTGAACTTGACCTTGAATGTATTTCTCTGTTATCCAGGCGGGCTCCTGACTTCACAAAATAGACAAAACAAAGAAAGTGTTCTGCCCTAGTATGGAAACTGGGTGCATATTACCGGAAATTAATAAGATTCTAAAAACTAAAACTCGAATTGTAATACCTTTATTCTCCAAGCGGGCTCCTGACTTCAAAGCTTGAAATGTATTCCTCTGTTATCTAGGCGGGCTCCTGACTTCACAAAATAGAAAAAAACAAAGAAAACTTTCTGCCCCAGGGTGGAACTGGGTACATATTGTTAGAAACTACGCTTTACGCTAGAGGGGGGTGAATAGCGTATTAATAGAATTTAGCGTTTTCTTGCGGAATTTAAACTTTGCAGGAAGTAAAATAAATGCAGAAAAATAAACTTACACAAAGATGTATACTGGTTGGCCACCAACGTGGTTAGTCCAGTCCCCGAGAGACTCTCTCGAGATTTTTCACTATCTTGTTAAGCTTAAGGGTGCTCAACAAACCGTTACACACTTGAGGACACAAGCCTCAAACAGTTGCTCGGAGATCGCAATCTCAAAGACTTCACCCAAGGAAACGCAAGTTCCTTGAAACAAGAGAATCGCAATTCTCTTACAAGTATATCAAATACTTGGACACTCACTTAACTAAAGTACTCCTTATTGAGTAGATATGAGTAAAAGAATATGTTCAAGATCACAACAACTTTAAGCAATAATATGGCTCTCAAAAGCTTTATGAAATGAGTAGAAAATGAAGAACAATTGAATGAAAGCTTATAGCAATGTAATGATCAGTTTTGTGTATGTTGTTGTTTTTAAAACACTGAAATGAAGCTGTATTTATAGTTGAAAAAGTTGGTTCAACCGTTGTCTAATTGCCAATTAAGAGTTGCTGAAATTACTCAGTGATAATCGATTATTAAGACCAAACAATCGATTATCTGCCAGTCAGTTTAAAAATCAATCCCAGATTTAACGCTTCACAATCGATTATACATAATCTATAATCGATTACTGGCAATATTCAAAATCAGATAATTGATTACACTAAGTTCATAATCGATCTTTAGCAACGTTCTAAAAATCATTTCCAGATTTTAAGCAAAACATCGATTATATAAAATCAATAATCGATTACTTCAGCAACGTTCTAAAAATCATTTCCAGATTTTAAGCAGAACATCGATTATCTAGAATCAATAATCGATTACTTCAGCAACGTTCTAAAAATCATTTCCAGATTTTAAGCAGAACATCGATTATCTAGAATCAATAATCGATTACCTTATGGTAATTGAAAATCATTTGACAACGGCCAGCTTCAACAATCGATTGTCCTTTGCAACAATCGATTACTTGTTATTTTCTGAAAATCATAAAACTTACTGTCTCAGTGATAATCGATTATCTAAAGACATAATCGATTACTTAATTAAATTTAAAATCACTGGAAGACATCAACTCAACACAATCGATCACCATTAGTTCATAATCGATTATTTTGAGTATTGAAAAACTTTACCTCAACAACAATCGATTGTCATTTGTTCACAATCGATTATCATGCAGATTTGGAAAAACCTGATGTTCACTGTCTTACTCACAATCGATTACCATTAATTCATAATCGATTGTCATGCAGTCTTGGCTCAGAAACAATCGATTATCATAAGTACATAATCGATTATTTTAGCCCAAATTTTTGAGGCATGTTTAGAAAACATTTTGTCTAATGTAAATATGCATGATTTAAAATCTTTTTGACACAGAATTAAATATGCATGATTTTGGAAAATAGTTTTATGAGAGAGGCCATACTATGAGTCAAGTTATAGGATCGAGATTACAATTTTAGAACAACTCAATAACAATTAAAAGCTATATCTTGAACTTCAATCTTATTCGCAACCATTGTGCGCTTGTACTTGAATTCCGTCATATATCAATTTTTGCTTCGTTTGTCATTCATCAAAACCTACAAAAGAGTACACGTTTAGTATATTGCATTGAGAACGAGTTTCTAACAATTTCCCCCTTTTTGATAATGGCAAACATTAAGCGGGATATGCAATTTAGGCAAAAGATATTGACAATTCAAGACAAGTAACAATTATGCAATTTTGTTCTTGTTCCCCTTCAATTTTAGCTTATAAGCAATCAATGAATTAAGAGGTGGTGCATACCCGATATCCCGTTTTCTTCCCCCTTTTGCCATTAGAAAAAAAAATAGTAAGGAAAGATGCAAAAAGATGAAATAAACAAGGTTTATTTATTGGAAAAAAGAGGGTACATCAATGGGAACCAAAGAGAACAACAGCAAAAACCACACAAAACACAAAAAAAATTTATTCATTTCCGTCGTTGTCCGCCTCGTTATCCGGCTGCTTCAAAAGGAACGAGAGCTGCATATGGATAATTGACATGATCAAAGTATCCATGGATCTCATGAGTGAGTTGAGCAAGCTGGTCGGATATGGTTTGGAGAGTAGGCTCTTGGGACGAACGAGCACGACGGGGTGGACGACTTGAAGAAGGAGCTGGAGCATGATCACCATCATGATGGAAAGAAGACTCCGAGATTTCCCAAATTTTGGTACTCCTTTTGAGAGGACCATTTTCCGTGACAAATCCGGATGCTTCAAGGAAGTTCATAATGAGGAGGGCATAAGGAAGAGGCATGTCATCACCGATGGCATCGAGCATATGAATTTTGATGAGCCGACACCAATTTATTTTGGCTCCGGTGACAATGGCATGCAGAAGTTTGGTATCCTCCTGGGAGATGGTGGTGTGATTGTGCCGTCTAGGCTTGAGGACTCGGGTGATGAAGTAAAGAATCAACCGGTAGTTTGGATCCATTCCCGTTATGGTAGGACGACGGGTAGAGATAGATGGATCATAGGAGGTTATACCGGCTTGGTGGAGAAGGATGGTTTCATCAAAGAGAGCCCCGGCCTTATCAATATACCGGTAAAGGTCTTCACCTTCATTTGGAAGGCGGACAATGGTGTGGAGATTCTCTTCAGAGAGAAGAATTTGAACCCCATTAATGGAGGTGACAAGTTCGCCATCTTCATCTTTATGGAGGGTTGAGTAAAAAGCTTGAACGAGAGTTGTGTTTATGTGAGGATGAGTGAGAAGCAAGAAGTCATATAGCTGACACTCCTTTAACATATTTGCGGCAGGGGTGAAAGGCTCAAGGAGTTTACTATTTGAGAACCGAGGAGGAAGAATGGTGCGTTTCTCAAATTTTGATAGGAACCTTGTGAGTTCATTTTCAGTTTCAAAGAACAAGACGGAACCGTCTTGATATGGAAAATTTAAAGGAGGAGGGGCGGTTGAGGCTGATGCGCCATGTTTGGATCGGGAACGTTTTGAAGATCGTCCAGACTTGTTAGGAGAAAGACTGCTGGAATTTGGCAAAGAAAATAGAAGAGATTTAGCTTTTGAATACTAGAGATAGTGCTTGAGTGGGTGAATGTGAGCTTTTATGATGCCTATTTATAGAGGAAAGGATTATCAAGCATTGAATGGAGACATTTGCTGAGATTTTTGGTTTAGGAGCAGTCAGAAAACGGTAAGAATTAAAATTACTGACCGTTAGATAATCGATTATTGAACTGAAATAATCGATTGTATTTACTGTTTGATTGAGATTTTGAATCTGACAAATCGAATCTTGAGTCAAACGGTAAAAAATTTGAATGAAATAATCGATTGTTAAATTTTGGTAATCGATTATGGAGCATTTAAGACCTGACAGGAATCGATTGAGGAGCCAAACGGTAACAAAAAATTAATATGAAGTAGTCGATTGTCAATTCTTGGTAATCGATTATTTAGGGAACTAATTTGATACAGTGAACTTGGAGAATATCAGAATTTGTCAAATAATCGATAGTATGAAAAAATAATCGATTGTTGTAGAAAGCATTGCTGAATGACTGAGGTGGAAATCGATTATGCAATTTAGGAAGTAAAAAATTAAACACAGATGCATAATAGTAATAATCAGTCATAAACAATCGATTATTGATACCGATAATCGATGTACTGCACAGAAAATAATTGATTAGTGGCTTGAAATAGTCGATTATTTTGTGCTAAAACTTCATAATTCCCCCTACCTTTGGGGTGGTACCTGCAAAATAGATTTAAACGTCTCCGACGCTCAAGTTAGTAATTTATAGCGAAATTAATAAATTACACTAGTGTTAACAAGTAATGCCATGAACTCTTAAGAATTGTGTCCTAGAGTGTTCTTAAGAGAGTTTCGGGTACTTACCTTTTCTCCAACATCGCCAATTACCTGTTCGAGAGGATGATCCTTGATCGTTCTCCACTCGTTAGGCGTATTTATTCCTTTTTCTAATTGTGGCGCTTCTTCCGTTGGTTGTTCCCCAATTTCATTTTTGTTTTCCTTTGAAGGTTCTTCTTGGATTTTATCTTTCAAGCTATCCAAGATACCTGCAAGATCAAAACCGGATTCCTTTCTCGCCAAGCTAGTATTATCTTCGGAAAACACAACATGAGGGGATTCCTCCACAATTTGGGTTCTTTTGTTAAAGATCCTATATGCTTTGCTACGTGAGGAATAACCAATGAAAATACCTTCATCCGATTTAGCATCAAACTTACCCAATTGGTCCTTCCCATTATTATGAACAAAACATTTACAACCAAAAATACGTAAATGAGAAATGTTGGGATTTCTACCCTTATAAAGTTCATATGGGGTTTTCATGAGTATCGGCCGAATTGCTACTCTATTTAAAACATAGCAAGCGGTACTCACGGCGTCCGCCCAAAAGTATTTGGGAATCTTAGCTTCGTCGAGCATGGTTCTAGCCATCTCTTCGAGACACCTATTTTTCCTTTCCACCACCCCATTTTGTTGTGGTGTCCGTGGAGCGGAAAAGGTGTGTTCGATTCCGAGTTCGTCACAAAAATCCGCAAAGAGATTGTGATCAAACTCTCCCCCATGATCACTTCTAATCGAAGTGACGGTCGATTCCTTTTTGTTTTGAACACGCTTAAGGAAATACTTGAAATTTTGAAAAGCATCACTTTTATTTGCAAGAAATAGAGTCCAAGTAAATCTAGAAAAGTCATCAACAATTACAAAAACATATTTATTTTTACCAAGACTTTCAATACGAGAGGGACCAAATAAATCCATGTGAAGTAATTGCAAAGGTCTAGACGTTGAAACAATATTCTTGGATTTAAAAGATGCTTTGGTTTGCTTCCCTTTTTGACAAGAATCGCAAATAGAATCATTTTCAAACTTTAAATTGGGAAGACCAACTACTAAGTTTTGAGAAAGAAGCTTTTTCAAAAGATGCATGTTCATGTGTGCTACTCTACGATGCCATAGCCAAGAGTTATCCTCTTTGCTTACTAAACAATCAACATATTCGGGTGAGGAGTTTGCAAGATCAACCATATAGATATTATCAATTCTAAAACCACGAAGTATGACCTTGAAATCACTACGTCTAAATACAAGACATTCATCCGAATTAAATAGAGCAAGATTTCCCTTGTCACATAATTGGCTTATGCTCAAGAGATTATGCTTCAAACCTTTCACAAGTAGTATATGTTTAATAGAGGAGTTTTCGTCCTTACCGACCGAACCAATGCCGATGATTTTTCCTTTATTGTTATCACCAAATGTGACACTTCCTCCTTCTTTGTGCTCTAGTTGAAGGAATTTGGATTCATCTCCCGTCATGTGTTTGGAGCATCCACTATCAAGGTACCATAGTACACTTGATCCCTTCAAGCACACCTACAAAACAAATTAATGTTCTTTAGGTACCCATGCCATCTTGGGTCCTTGAGGGTTAGGCATGTTATAATGATGCAATTGATTTATATGTCTATGACGAGTAAAGCAAGCGGGAGCAATATGACCAATACGTCTACAATAATGACAAGTCACGTTGGGATTATGCATTTTTCTAGGTACATAGTAACTAGATGAATGAAGGTTGCTTACTCTACTTTGAACACCATTGTTTCTCCTATTATGAGCTCTAGGAGGTTCACAAGTTTGTCTAAAATATGCATCATTTCTAGAATATCTATTTCTAGGTGGAGGGTCATTTCTTGGTCTTCTAAATTGTTCAAGGTTTGGCCTAAAATATGCATCATTTCTAGGTCTTCTAGCATTTTCACTATTTGGTCTAACATGCAAGTTATTTCTAGGATTTCTACTTCTAGGATAAGCATTTTGGTTATTAGTCCTAGGTTGAGCTCTAGGTTGTTGTGGTTTAGCACCAACCTTTTCTTCATTCTTGAATCCTATTCCATGTTTAGTTGATTTTAGATTAACAAGCACATCATTCAAGTTTTTATGCGAAGAATTAAACTTATCTAATGTGCCTTTAAGTCTAGCTACTTCATTCTTAAGAAGCACACAAGAAGAACAGTTTCTAGTAGAACCTTCAGGTTTATCAGCACTTCTTTTTCCATAAAACTTGTTTTCCTCTTTTAGCTTCTCATTTTCGAAAACCAGTTTTTCTAATTCTTTTTCTTTTAATGAAAGTTGTGTTTGAAAATCTTTTTCTTTTAGAGAAGCGCTTTCTTTAACACTTTTGACAGTTTTTGAAGCTTTGATAAATTCAGCATATAGTTCATCAAAAACATTTCTCATTTCATCAAGAGTAAAGAAATTTTGAGAAGAGATTTGACTTACCTCGTCTTTGCCGTCTTCTTGAGCCATGAGACATAAATTTGCTGCTTCATCGTCTTCTTCTTCGCTTGCTTCATCTCCGGAATCTCCTCCCCAAGAGATGTATGCACGTTGCTTTTTGAAGGGTTTCTTCTCCTTTTTGATGTTAGGGCAATTTGATTTTATGTGCCCGGTTTCTCCGCATTCATAGCATTTTAGTTGGTCGCCTTGCTTTTTGTTCTTGCGTTCATACTCTTTGCGCATGAATTTTTGAAACCTTTTGATAACGAGTCCAAACTCGTTGTCACCTTCCTCATCAATTTGTGGTTGGCTAGCCTTTAGAGCAATCCTTTGCCTTCTTTGATCATCAACAAATGGGTTAAGTATAGTTGATTCATAGGTTTTGAGATTACCTCTTAATGCGTCAATTGTGACATTTGTGATGCCAATGGATTCTTGGATTGCATCGGCCTTTGATCGCCATGCCGGAGTGAGACTTCTGAGGATCTTCCGGACAAGTTCTCTATCCGTAAACGTCTTTTGAGGGCGTGTAGATCATTCACGATCATTGAGAATCGCTCAAACATTTCGTCTACTTTCTCTCCTTCCTTCATGTGGAATAGTTCATAAGAGTGAGTTAAGAAATCAATTTTAGCTTCTCGTACCTGGTCGGTTCCTTCGTATGTCACTTCAAGCTTATCCCACATTTCTTTTGCTGTTTTGCAACATGATATCTTCCTGTAGTCGTTAGCATTAACAGCACAATATAATAAATTTATAGCTTTGGCATTATTTTGAACCTTACGAATATCCTCCGCGGTATATTCCTCTTCGGTCTTTGGAACCCATTCGTCTTCCACCTTCTTGGTTGGAATTTGGTTTCCATTGGTGAATACTTTCCACAAATGAAAGCTATTTGATTGCACAAAGATTTGCATCCTCTCCTTCCAGTATGAGTAGTTTGTGCCGTTGAATAGAGGAGGTCGTGTAGAGCATTGTCCTTCTTCAATTCCTGCAAAAGAGTCAAGAGTAGAAGCCATGGATGGTTCTCTCAAACGGTTAAGTTTTCAGAGAGTTGGGCTCTGATACCAATTGTTAGAAACTACGCTTTACGCTAGAGGGGGGGTGAATAGCGTATTAATAGAATTTAGCGTTTTCTTGCGGAATTTAAACTTTGCAGGAAGTAAAATAAATGCAGAAAAATAAACTTACACAAAGATGTATACTGGTTGGCCACCAACGTGGTTAGTCCAGTCCCCGAGAGACTCTCTCGAGATTTTTCACTATCTTGTTAAGCTTAAGGGTGCTCAACAAACCGTTACACACTTGAGGACACAAGCCTCAAACAGTTGCTCGGAGATCGCAATCTCAAAGACTTCACCCAAGGAAACGCAAGTTCCTTGAAACAAGAGAATCGCAATTCTCTTACAAGTATATCAAATACTTGGACACTCACTTAACTAAAGTACTCCTTATTGAGTAGATATGAGTAAAAGAATATGTTCAAGATCACAACAACTTTAAGCAATAATATGGCTCTCAAAAGCTTTATGAAATGAGTAGAAAATGAAGAACAATTGAATGAAAGCTTATAGCAATGTAATGATCAGTTTTGTGTATGTTGTTGTTTTTAAAACACTGAAATGAAGCTGTATTTATAGTTGAAAAAGTTGGTTCAACCGTTGTCTAATTGCCAATTAAGAGTTGCTGAAATTACTCAGTGATAATCGATTATTAAGACCAAACAATCGATTATCTGCCAGTCAGTTTAAAAATCAATCCCAGATTTAACGCTTCACAATCGATTATACATAATCTATAATCGATTACTGGCAATATTCAAAATCAGATAATTGATTACACTAAGTTCATAATCGATCTTTAGCAACGTTCTAAAAATCATTTCCAGATTTTAAGCAAAACATCGATTATATAAAATCAATAATCGATTACTTCAGCAACGTTCTAAAAATCATTTCCAGATTTTAAGCAGAACATCGATTATCTAGAATCAATAATCGATTACTTCAGCAACGTTCTAAAAATCATTTCCAGATTTTAAGCAGAACATCGATTATCTAGAATCAATAATCGATTACCTTATGGTAATTGAAAATCATTTGACAACGGCCAGCTTCAACAATCGATTGTCCTTTGCAACAATCGATTACTTGTTATTTTCTGAAAATCATAAAACTTACTGTCTCAGTGATAATCGATTATCTAAAGACATAATCGATTACTTAATTAAATTTAAAATCACTGGAAGACATCAACTCAACACAATCGATCACCATTAGTTCATAATCGATTATTTTGAGTATTGAAAAACTTTACCTCAACAACAATCGATTGTCATTTGTTCACAATCGATTATCATGCAGATTTGGAAAAACCTGATGTTCACTGTCTTACTCACAATCGATTACCATTAATTCATAATCGATTGTCATGCAGTCTTGGCTCAGAAACAATCGATTATCATAAGTACATAATCGATTATTTTAGCCCAAATTTTTGAGGCATGTTTAGAAAATATTTTGTCTAATGTAAATATGCATGATTTAAAATCTTTTTGACACAGAATTAAATATGCATGATTTTGGAAAATAGTTTTATGAGAGAGGCCATACTATGAGTCAAGTTATAGGATCGAGATTACAATTTTAGAACAACTCAATAACAATTAAAAGCTATATCTTGAACTTCAATCTTATTCGCAACCATTGTGCGCTTGTACTTGAATTCCGTCATATATCAATTTTTGCTTCGTTTGTCATTCATCAAACCTACAAAAGAGTACACGTTTAGTATATTGCATTGAGAACGTGTTTCTAACACATATTATCGAATATTAATGACAATGTAAAAGTGAAACTTCAATTTTAATACCTCTGTTCTCTAGGCGGGCTCCTAACTTCAAAGCTTGAAATGTATTCATTTGTTCTCCAGGCGGGCTCCTGACTTCAAACTTGAAATATATTCCTCTGTTCACCAGGCGGGCTCCTAACATCACAAAAATAGACAAAGCAAAGAAACTTTCTGCCCTAGTTTGGAAACTGGGTACATGTTACCAGATATTAATAAGAATTTGAAAACTTAAACTTGAATTGTAATACCTCTGTCCTCCAGGCAGTCTCCTGACTTCAAACTTGAATGTACTCCTCCGTTCTCCAGGCGGGCTCCTGACTTCTAAACTTGAAAATATTCCTCTGTTCTCCAGGTGGGCTCCCGACTTCAGCAACTTGAATGTATTCCTCTGTTTTCCAGGCAGGCTCCTGACTTAAAAATAGAAAAAGAAATCAATTGAAAACTAAAGTTTGAATTGTAATACCTTTATTCTTTAGGCGGGCTCCTGACTTCTAAAATTTGAATTGTATGTATCTGTTCTCCAGGCGGACTCCTGGCGACTGAAATTCGAAATGCATGTCTATGTTCTCCAGGAGGACTCCTGACTTCTGAAACTTGAATTATAGACCTTTGTTCTCTAGGCGGGCTGCTGATTTAAAAATAGATAAAGAAATTGATTGAAAACTTAACATTTGATACCTATATCACCTCTGTTATTCAGGCGGGCTCCTGACTACTCAAATTCGAAATGCATGTCTATGTTCTCCAGGCAGACTCCTGCATTTTGAAACTTGAATTGTAGACCTTCGTTCTCCAGGTGGGCTGCTGACTTTAAAATAGACAAAGAAATTGATTGAAAACTTAAAATTTGAATTGTATCACCTCTGTTTTTCAGGGGGCTCCTGACTGCTGAAATTTGAATTGTATGTCTTTGTTCTCCAGGAGGACTCCCGACTTCTGAAATTCGAAATGCATGTCTCTGTTCTCCAGGCGGACTCATGACTTCAACAAAAGAAGCAACTAAAGAAAATTTTCTGCCCCAGTTTGGAAGCTGTATCATGAGTGAGTGTTAAACTGAATCATATTACCAACATTAATAAGAACTGAAAGCTAAGTCCTATTATACAGGGAGGTCCTGACAACTCCTAACAATTATGAACCTAAGGTATTACTCTCGCTACATCATGTTATCTACAAGGGTTTTTAGAACTACATCCTATTATCCAGGAAGGTCCTCACGACTTCTACTTGAATTTTATCCAATACATGCAAACTTTCATTCCCCTGTGCTATTCATGATTATCTTGTATTTTAATCATACCACACTTTGCGGTCTAACCTGATTACTTCTTGTTTTTTCCTTTATAGATAATTCCTCCTGAACAACAGACTTTGCTGCCCCTGTTTCAATCACAGAAAATTTTGTCAGTTTAAAATGGTGGTTAGTTGATGACATTCTTGCTGAAAATCCTCCCACCGCATTGCTTTGTATTGACTGGCTTCTCCGAATTGGCCCTGAACCACTTGACTTTCTACTTGACTTTCAACCCCTTGACTTTTGACAACCCGAGTGTTCTGTACCCATGCTATTATTTCACACCTCCGACCCCTTTAACTGACCTTTTCCATCTCCCACAACATTTCCCAATCATTTCACCGATGTAAATTTCGATGATTCCCGATGTTCCTCCTTACATCATGTTATCCTTGACATACTCCGACCACACTGTGCATTACACTTTTCAGAAACTGGTAATGAGCTTTGAAATCCCTTCCCGCTTGCTTTGAACAAAACTGTCATTGAAACATCTTAGACAAATAAAACCCCCAAAAGAAAATAAAATGCAATGATTATATAAGTTGAGGATAAGAAGAATCCCAAACCGGATGACTGCTAAAAAGATAAAAGAAAGAAAAGAACTTTGCTGACCGGAACAGCTGGTACCAATGGTCATGACATGAATTTTGGATAAATCGGACCAATCTATCCAACTAACCAGCTTTCAGTTGCCATACTTTGTTGCCCCAGAATTTCTATCACCTTATTATTGTACCCAAACCTTGACCTTTTTCATTCATGCGATGCCTCGAAACAGTTTCAAACCTTTCTCATTTGTTCCCTTCTTAACTCATTTTCTCTTTAAGGTGCCCCTGAGGGTTTTCACCAATAAGACTCTCTCATTTTTTATTTTTTACTTTTCTTGCTTGAACTCGAGTGTTGCCCTTGTCATGAATCACTTTACCTGCTTGACTTGGAATTTCTCAAAGACTGATCGGAAGGTCTTTCTTTTGACCGTAATGTAGGCTTCTGGATGGATTAGAAAGAAAGGTATAAAAGGCTCAAAAACATTTGCAAAATGGGTTACAGGTACAACATTCGGAATCCAATTTCTTACAACAACCAGAACTCCTGCCCCAGTTTCTTGCTTGGGTACTTTTGGGTATTTATTTTAACTGAACCTCAGAGAAAGGCTGCTAAGTACCCTTTCGGGATCAATTCAAACGTAGTTCACGTCATAGGAATTATTGTATTGTTGTGATGTTGTTTCTTCTTTTCTTTTGTCTTTCTTTTCTTTTCTTTTTCACTTTTCTTTCCTTTATTTTTTTTTTGTCTTTCTCTTCTTTCTTTCTTTACTTTTGTCTTTTTTCTTTTTCCTTTTCCTTTTTTTCTCTTCTTCCTTTCTTTTCTTTCGTTGTTTATCTTCGGCACTTGCGTTTCTTATTTATGCCATTGATTCTAAAAGAGGGGTATGAAAGAAAATAAGTATGTCTCAAAGGGGATGACAAGGGATAAAAGTATTTAGATAGCAGAACAAGACGCCTTCGTCATTTCAAACCTCAAATATGCCAAATACAAACAAGCACAATCAGAATAAAGAAATCATACATAATATCTCTTGACCGCATCATAATTGATGGTCATTTCCACACATTCTCCTCCACATCTGTTAGATATAATGCACCGTTAGACAACACTCTGGTTACAATGAATGGCCCCGGCAAGCTTGGGGCAAATTTTCCTTTTACTTCAGCCTGATGAGGGAAGATACGTCTCAGCACTAACTGTCCGACTTCAAACTTCCTCGGACGCACTTTCTTGTTGTACGCTCTTGCCATTTTTTGTTGGTACAATTGGCCTTGACGCACTAATATTGATCTCTTTTCATCAATCAAACTTAATTGTTCAAGGCAGGTGAAATCGTCATCATGTTCCAACTCATTATCACACTCAATTTCTTGTATTATTACTTCAGGATAAGACCGACTTTCAAGATTGGGCCGAGGATTCCTCATGCATGTCATATTATTGGTTCACCATAAAAAGAAATTTACAGAGAAGAAAAACAAATTGAAACACAATTAAGAACGAAGAAAGAAAGACAATTGCATTTTATTGAAGGAAAAGATAACAGGGTTTTAACTCATCCAAACGGGCGGAACATAGTATCTGGACTGACCCTGGAATAATCCATAAAGTCTAAAGAAAAACAAGAGCCACTACCAAGACTTCCAGTTGTTGACTTTTCCCCATGGTCAGACGAACTGCACATTTGCCTTGCTTGACCCTTCCTCTGCTTCAACCATGTTTACCTCAGTGAATAACCTTTCGAACCCATTTCCCACATCTCCATCCACACCACTCAATGACCCAGGAACCTTTGACGATAGCGTCTGGTTATCTACCCCTTTCAACAGATCCACCACTTTCTCACTAGTTGGCTTTTCATTCAAATTGGTTTTTCTAAAACAGATCCTCATTACTGTCTACGAAGGTTTCTTAGGCTTTCCTCCCTTATGCATCAATTCGATCACATAAGCCTTATGGTGAGCCGTCAACAGATTCTGATTGATATTTGGTGCCTCAAGGGCCTGAACCTCGATCTGGAGAGTGTCAATGAGCTCTTGCACAACCGTTTTCCAGTTTCCAGCATTATTCAGTATCATGCCCGGAGGCCCCCGAACAATATCCACAACCCACTGACTAGTCTCGATTTCTAGGAAGGGGATTTGGCACATTAGGTTCGATTGTGTTCAACAGGTCCAACTGCCTCAATTTGTGAAAAATACTGGTATATGGATCCCCCAGCGGAGTGAATGTTTTCTGCTACTGTACCCTTTCATTCCGGGAGGCTTGATTCCCACAAAAACTAGATCCTGGAGAATTTCTATATGCCCTTAGGGGTGAATATGTGTTTTGTGGAGGTGGGTATGTGTTTTGGGGAACCGGTGCACGCCATTACACATGATCCGGAGGCTGGGTATAAGCTTGATCACGACGAATGGAAAAATGTAGATCAACAGTGGGTAGTAGTGTTGTGAATGGACATAAGGGGTGTATGGGTAACATGGGTGGTGGGGTCTGGGTTGGTAGTAGGGTGAAGGGCCTCTAGATCTAGGCCAAGATCCGGCTTTGACTGTTGCAACCTCTTCTTTCTTCTTCTTTCCCAGCACACCCCAGTGCCGGTTTGGATGACCTTGTGGTTGCTTTAATCGCTAAATAGATCATGATTTTTTCGGATTTCAATCCTTTCTCGACCACATATCCCATCTTCATTACTTCATTAAAAGATTTACCAATTGTTGTCACTAGATGACCAAAGTGGGTTGGCTCCAAAGCAGGCAAAAAAAATAGTCCACTATTTCACTTTCCCTCATTGGAGGGTCGGCTCTCGCCGCCTGCTCCCTCCAACGAAACCCAAATTCCCTGAAGCTCTCCCCAGGATTTTTCTCTAGTTTTAACATTAATAGATGGTCATGGATGATCTCAAGATTATATTTGAAGTAACCAGCAAACGCTTGCACCAGGTCATCCCAGGTGTACCACCTACTAGGATCCTGGCTCGTATACCACTCTAGTTAGACCCGCTTAAGCTCTAACCAAAGTACACTATCAACAACTCATCTTTCCCGCTGGCCCCACTCATCTTACTACAGAAACCTCGCAGGTGTGCCACTGGGTCACCATAGCCCTCATACAGATCAAACTTTGGCATTTTGAATCCCACGGGTAGCTGAACATCGGGGAGAGGACACAGATCTTTATAGGCCATACTAACTTGGCCGCCCAACCCATGCATATTCCTGAAGGATTTCTCCAGGCTTTTTACTTTGCGAAGCACTTCTTCCTGCTCCGAACTCTTAGACGACTTCTCAATTTCTACAGGTAGCTCGAAGTGAGGGGTATAAGTATATGGCTCAAAAGCTTTGAAGGTGGTTTCAGGGGGATATTATTGGTTATCGTGAGCCTGAAACAATGGTTTACTAGATATTCTTTGTAGTGTGGCGGGTGCAGGTGCCACAAAAACAGGAAAAATTGGTGGAGAAGGGTTTTGTTTGGGTGGTAGAGCTGGAGGGGCGTAGGAAGTGGTACCATAGGCCCGTGTGTAGTATGGGAAGGCTAGAGATGTATTTGTAGTGGGAAGCTCCTGAGCCTGAACCAAAGGTAGGATATAAGAGGGATTGGCGGGATACACTAGCGCCGGATGCCCCTGAGACTAGGCCTGATACATTTTGGCCATTTGTTGTTTCAGTTTACGCATCTCCTCTTTCATGGCGTTAAACTCTTCACCTCAACCTCTTTCGACGGGTCCACAATACTCGTGTCCGATTCCTGTCCTGTCATGTTCACTTTGTCTTTTGACTGGGTCTTGTATGGATGGGTTGCCAGAATGCCTGATCAACTAACCACCTGTCTGGGCTCACATATTTAGACGACAACTTTGTTTGCTATTAGGCTTTAACATATTGGATAACCGCACGTTGACATGAATGCACCTACACAGTTAACCGTTTCTATTATGCATTTTCTCGATTGCATGTGTCATCCCGACTGTTTCTAATTTTCAACTGCAAACTTTCTCTCTTTATTTTTGTTTCTTGTCTCTTTTCTTTTCTTTCTGTCTTTTCTCATTCTAATTTTCTAACCTATCTTTTCCGTGTTTTCCGCTCTTTTTCTTTTTCTTTTATTTTTTACTTTTTTTATATTACGGCCCTTTCCCCTTTTATTTAAATTGTTTATAGAGAATCATGAACGGATTCGATGACCATAGCCTACGTATCGCGATGCCACGCGAATTAGATCATGTCATAGTTCAAAAGGTAAATGCAAAGAAAGAGCAATTTTTTGGGGTTTTCAAATTTTCATTAATACTGAATTACAAAAAGAGCTTAAAACATACTTTTCTAATACTCTAAGGATCGGGACATGCCTTTTCTAGGGATTTTAAAAATAGACTCGAAACATGCATTCCAAAAAAACAAAAATATAGACTCGAAAAGGAAATACAATCAAGAAAATAGCAATGCCTCCAACCCTGCCCTTGGAACACCTCCTAGCCTTGCAGCGGGCCTACTTGCTATGACATCTTGGAGCCGATACAGTTACTCCCTTATCTGGTGGACGAAGATCATTACAGTTGCAAAAAACATGGATCTTGTCATGTCTTCACACGCACATCACTTTATCGCGATGTATTTAGCAATACTTTTGACCCTATCTCTTATAATTCCCTTTTCTCGCAGCAGGCGATCGATTTGTTGGGATCTAGCCTCTAAGATCTGGGTGGCGGTGTGATTTTACTTTTGCAAGTGGTGCAGATCTGCTTCCAACCGGTCCATAATGGCGTAACAATGTTCCCTCTCGGTTTTGAATTTCTTGGCTTATCTAGCCATTTCACCTTCGAGGTTGCCAATCGTCGTTTCCCAACCTGTGACCCCTCTTTCATATCTTTCTTTCATTTGTTGAATGAAAGCTTCACGCCCCTCGACACTTTTAGTCAATCTCCTTTGTGCCTTTGCTAATTTAGACTCAGCTTTCTCGAGGCCATTTTCATAGTCACGCACATTTTGAGTAAGGTTATAAATGAGCCTTTCATCTTTCCCACTCCGACCTGGATTCTCAGCTGCTATTTTCAGCTGTCGAAACCTGGGCCCTAAGAGCCTCATTTTCACAAACCAATCTTCTTCTCTCACCCTCGGTCTCTTGACCTGCAAATCGTTATTGAAGGTGACATTTCTCAACTCTTCTCGCATATCATGGATGGTGGCCTGATATTCTTTTTCCTTTTCCCCCAAGCTAACCTTTCATGAATTTTGTCAAAGAAAGATTGAATTTGAGGCCTTTTGGCAGGCCTCACAGGTTCGGGCTTGAGATCGGGCTCTGGTTCATTGTTCACATGAAAGCTCATCTTCAACCAAGTGGCATAATTGGGATGAACCTCGCCTTTAGTCAGGTCTGGTACCAGGGTGTTAATATTTAGATACCGACAACAGTGCCAATCTCTTTGCACTAAATCCTCGGGGATCGTTGCCTCTGGGTGTAGTTCAATGACTTGAGTGCTTAGGTCTGCCTCCTTAGGTATCACCTGATATCTTCCAAGTTGTCTCAGAACTCTTTGTGGCGCATATGGTTGTACACTTCTCGATCCCATCAACATTAAGTAGCCTTTCGAAGTAGTCATGTAGATGATTTCTATTATTGGGAGCCACCCTATAGTCCATTCAACTTGATCTGCTCTCAATTTTCTCAAATAGGAAAGCCATGCTTCAAACCCTTCTGGTGGTTTGCAATCTTCCACCCTTTCCTCATATTTCTTGATGAAATTATTCCCGTCTAAACTATATCTCGTGAATGAAGGATAACGGCGAAGGTGTTCGATAATCTACATCTGAAGGAGAATGATGCAGCCTTCGAAAAACTGACCCCCAAATTTGCACAAAGTTAATTCTCGGTAAATGTCTGACAGCACTAATGGGACAAGAGTGTGATATTTTTTGTCGGTGAGAACCTGTGCGATCCTGGCCATACGAATATCTATTGTACCTTCTATGAGCACGTGATTTTTTGCCCTATATGAATTACTCCTATAATTTCAAAACAAAATATATTCTTCTATTATTTGCAATTTTTGTGAATTTTGTGGTATTTTTCTGTTAATTGTTTATATTTTATCTGTGCATTTTAATTAAAAAAAATATAAAATATATGTGCATTTGTTTCTAGGATTTAATTTAGCATTTTAAGAGTTAATTAGCATTTAGTTATTTTATAAAATGGAAAAGCACAAAAATAGTTTACTTTACATTTTTGCTTTTAATTTTCAAATTTCGAAGTTTCTTTTAAATTAGGACTTAGTTAATTTAAGGGATGCAATTAGTTATTAATTTTGTTAGAAATGGAAAAAAGAAAGGAAAAGAAAAAGAAAAAGAAAATGAAAGGAAATGGCTGTCTTTAATATAAGACCTAATTATTTGGGAAATCGCATTTGCTTTGTTCAGGCCCAAAGCATTCATCTGCTTTTCAGCATCCGTTTGCCCCGCTCCAGCTCAAGTCAGTTCTATAACCCGGTCCAAACCATTTAGGCATCAAGGTAACTCAATCGACGAGTATGGAGTCAAAACTACGCCTTTAAAATAGATCTTGACCCTTCATTATATCTCATCCAATAATCCTGAAACTATCCCCATTTTTAATTAAAAGTGTCCAAATACCATCACATACCACCTATGACCATGTTCAGAAGCCCTTCGTCTCTCTCAATTTCCACAGAGCAACCCTAGCCTCACCAACAACCGCCGGTGGCGGTGCCAACGCCGTTGCCTTCCAAATTAACACCAAAACTTCCCCTCCGTCTCCTCATCACAAATCTCCCTTTTATCCGCTTCGAATCCCACCAGAATTCCCCAAAACCTCGAAGCCATAGCCAGACCTTGTTTGCTCCGGTGGCGGCTCCACAACCTTTCCCCACCAAATCTACACCCAACGACCACCTCCTTCCCTTTATCGCAGATATTCATCTAGTTTTTTCCGAATCCCCTCAAAGGCTCTCAAGTGTCAACTTAAGCTTCAGGTCCTAGGCTAGAAATCAGAAGACCCGCCCTAAAATCATCCTTTCAAGATCCTTGGCCTGTTTTGCCTCGAGATGATGTGTTTCGTCCGTTTCATCACAACGAAGCGGCGATTTATATCATTTCGATGTCGAAACAGAGATGTTCATTATGTTAAATCCTAACAAGGAAGTTTTGCTTTATTTTTCTTGTTTGTTTTGTGCTCGTCATCCATAATTCGAATCACTAGTTATAGGTTTCTGATTTTTGTTATAATCACATGGTTCATTTTGCTTTCATCACTTCCTGGCTGTTTATGCATTTTTCTTGATTTATTTATTTCCGTCCATTATGCTAATTGTTTGTCTTGAATTGTTAGATTACTGTTCTAATTAAGTCTAGTAATAAATTTAGTTCTAGGATCCTCTTTAATTAGCATTAGTTTAGTTTAGCTATTCTTCTTTAGTATGATTCGAGCTCTTCGGCCTATTAGTTGGGAATTCAGATTGACAAACAGGGGTTTGGATTTGGTTTGGAAAGCAGTAGGCCCATTTGAATTGGGCCACTTGGCCCAGACCATGATCTGAAAAACTTAAGTATTTGAGAGGTTTAAAAGAGAGAATGATTTCTGGGGGAGGTTACATGTGAGGAGGGAAAAAATTTCAGGTCGTAGCTGGGGGAAGTAAATTCTAGAAGTTTCCCACCTTTTTCCTACCTATATAGAGGCATGCTATTCTGACTTAGAGAGGAAGTTTTTGAGCTCATAAATTCCCCCTAAAAATCTATTCTCTGAAAATTTGAGCCCCAAGTTTAAATTTCAAAATCTAAGTCTACTTATTACTTCAGAAAACCAAAAACCAACAGAAAAACGATAGAAAAATCCAAAGAAACTGTTACATTAGTGCTCCTTCAGCTATTTTTAGATTTCAGCATTTACTACCAGTTTCTAGCTCATTTTAGGATCAAAAACTGCTTGAATTTCCTTTCATTGTTTGATATCTGAGGTTTGAAGACAGTGTAAGCCCTCTAGGCATTGGATCTGGTTCATTTGAGTGGACTGTGAGTCATCTGTTGAGTAGGTCGGTGTCCTGGTTTATTTCTGAGCACTTTGGATGTTGTTTTTGGGCTTGATATATCTGTTCCATGTATTTAGAATATTTCTGGAGTCACTGGGTTGTGCTTGGGGTGAAATCGATCGTGTTTGCAGTCGTTTGAATTCCAATCACTGCTGCGTGCACTGCTGTTGCTAACTTCTCTTTCTTCTTGTTATACTCTGAATTCCAGGTACATATGCTTAGTCCTCAAGTCCATGGCAATGAAGTAGATCTATTATTTGAAGTTAATCTCTGAGCTTCATCTATTTTTTATCTGATTTTGATGTTTAAAACAATAGTCTATTTGATATTACATGTTGTGTACTCGATTGATATTGAGATGTAATAAATTGGACTGTGAACGGTAGTGAACTGTTAAGTTTTGGATTTAAGTTTGTTTCTTCTGAATCAATAGTCTCAATATAGGTAATTAGAATTCTGTGTTAGGTATAACTCAAATTGGAAAGTGAAATAATTGCCCAGTATACCACTCTTGTGATACCACTCTTGTGTCAGTGAAGTCATCTTTCAGTTTGTTCTTCACGTAGTGATAGATGACTTCATGCTGGTTTAATAGACTACTTCATAAGTGAATTGATCACCTTTTCCAATGTGTGTGAATGGTAGAATATGACGAGTACAATAGTACTTCATTCTTCCACAATTGATATGACGAGTACATTAGGGCGGAGGGGGTAATGAGGGCTTTGCCTAGGATGAATAGGGGTCGAGCGACCGGGCCTGACGAGATTTCGGTGGAGTTCTGGAAATGCATGGGTAGGTCAGGAGTGGAGTGGCTCTCAAGGTTGTTCAATGCGATCTTTAGGACCAAAAGAATGCCGGAGGAGTGGAGGTGGAGTACAGTGGTGCCCTTGTACAAGAACAAAGGCGACATCCAGTGTTGTAACAACTATAGGGGTATCAAATTATTAAGTCATACCATGAAGGTCTGGGAGCGGGTGATCGAGGCGAGGGTGAGGGAGATGACATCTATATCTGTGAACCAGTTCGGTTTCATGCCAGGTCGCTCCACTACAGAAGCTATCCACTTTGTCAGGAGGCTGGTGGAGCAGTTCAGTGATAAGAAGAAAGACCTGCACATGGTGCTTATCGACTTGGAGAAGGCGTATGACAAGTTCCCTAGGGAGGTGCTGTGGAGGTGCTTGGAGGCGAAGCGTGCCGTAAGCCCACATCAGAGTAATCAAGGACATGTACGATGGAGCTAAGACTAGGGTTAGGACGGTGGGTGGCGACTCAGACCATTTTTCAGTGATTATGGGGCTCTATCAAGGATCGACGCTTAGCCCTCTCTTGTTTGCCTTGGTGATGGATGCTCTAACCCGACATATTCAAGGGGATGTGCCTTGGTGCATGCTATTTGCTGACGACATAGTTTTGATAGACGAGACGAGAGTCGGTGTTATTGAGAGGTTAGAGGTATGGAGGCAGACTCTCGAGTCTAAGGGTCTCAAAATAAGCAGATCTAAGACAGAATACCTGGAGTGCAAGTTTAGAGCCGAGCCGAGCGATGTCGGCAGGGACGTGATGATTGGATCTCAGGTCATCGCCAAGAGGGACAGTGTCAGATACCTTGGGTCGTGATTCAGGGGGACGGAGAGATTGACGGGGACGTCACTCATCGTATAGGAGCGGGGTGGTCAAAGTGGAGGCTTGCATCAGGAGTCCTGTGTGACAAGAAAGTTCCACAGAAACTCAAGGGGAAATTTTATAGAGCTGTGGTTAGACCTGCCATGTTGTATGGGGCGGAGTGCTGGCCAGTGAAGAAATATCATGTTCAGAGAATGAAGGTTGCGGAGATGAAGATGCTCAGGTGGATGTGCGGGCTCACCAGGTTAGATAAGATTAAGAATGAAGTTATTCGTGAGAAGGTGGGGGTGGCCCCGGTGGATGAGAAGATGCGAGAATCGAGGCTGAGGTGGTTCGGGCATGTGCGGAGGAGAAGTCCTGATGCCCCGGTGAGGAGTTGTGAGCGGCTGGCGATGGTCGGCGTACGGCGAGGCAGAGGGAGGCCTAAGAGGTATTGGGGAGAGGTGATTAGGCATGACATGGCTAGAATGCGGGTTTCCGAGGACATGGCCCTTGATAGGAAAGTTTGGAGGTCTAGTATCAGGGTTGTAGGATAGGGGCTCCTAGAGTGTTTAGTACTCCTCACCCGGGGTTGGGTGAGGCTTGGCAGGCCTATCCGTAGAAGATTTGTGCATTGGTTTGTGTCTCCCTTTGATAGTTATTTATGGTAGTTACTATCTGGTATATCTGCATGCTATTTTATTTATGGTTCTTATGTTTAGATAATAATTATTTACGCTATTTCTGCTGGAGTTACTAATGCTCTTTTGTTCTGGTTTTTGTTTTTCCTTTTCTCCACTGAGCCGAGGGTCGATTGGAAACAGCCTCTCTGCCCTTTTGGGTAAATATTACCCTCCCCAGACCCCACTTTGTGAAACTATACTGGATAGTTGTTGCTGTTATTGTTGTTGTTGTATTGCCTAATTCAAAAGCTACTAGTTTACTTTGTTTTGGTAGAACTCACATCCCAATTTGCTATTCACTTCGGTAGTATATAAGAATTCATCAGCAGATAAGTGGCTAAAATGATTCGAAAATGATACTGAAATTTGCATGATCAATACCTCGTTTAATCGGGATATCTGCATACTGTTTTTCCTACTACAATTGTTGAAGGTATATAGACTAATTTGTGGGATTACCAATAGGCATAGGTTTTTGCAATCAGCCCATTTGGCCTTCGATGCCTTATCAGGCGGCCCAAAGCTGGGCCCAAGCTATAACTGACCCGCCTCCTTTTGCGCCGGTGTTATTATCCTGGGTTTGTGTTGGACTTTCATCAATGTTAATTACTTAGGATTTTTTTCCTTTATTTTATTAGAGACAATTAATATAGAAAAATCATAGTTTATTTTAGAGTGGACCTTTAAACTCAAGATATGAGATGAGCAAAATTGCGGGACCCTCAATAAATTTTATATTCAATTATTAGATCTCGGGATGGGGCGTTTAGCAAATTTCAAGGGCTTCCCCAAATAATAACGCGTTAGACTCTTAGGCGCGGATTTAATAAAATTACATTCCTAAACTCGAGTGTACATTTATGAGACCTAAATCTGAATCTCAACGGGGTCAAAATATGTTAACAATCACGGGTGCATTGATTGCGACGTGGTTCGAGATGTTTTTTCACGACGTTGCAATTCTTTTAAAAATAGTAATAAAAGCGGTTTGAAATTAAAAAGCACATAAGTTGTAACATGTATTAAAATCAGATATTTAGCCATTACAATAATTTCCTCGGTTCGGGATTCAAGATAAACCAGTGACTTGGGACACCAAAAGCCAAACCTTTCCCAAGTGACGACTCTAAATAAATAATCCCGATCCGAATAATGTCACTTTAAATGGAAAAATTCCCGTATACATTATCTTTCGGGGTAGTGTGTAAAAAGGAGGTGTGACAGCTCTGGCGACTCTGCTGGGGAAACGAACCCAGAACGTTTCAGAGTTCAGAATTCGAGCTTAGATAAATTATTGTATTTGGGTATATCTGATTTTCCTACGTGTTTCATGCTAAATGTGCTAAATGTTCACCACTTTGATATTATCTGGACTGTATATAAACTGTGCCAAACCCCTTCTCTTCTCACCTACGGGGATGTGCTTACTAGTTGAGTCTCCCTATTGTGTTAGTGTTATACCCTGAAATCAGAAAGAGGCTCGGATAAGTTACAAGGCCGGATGATCTCGCGGGTCCCCGATTGTAGCCCCCTCCTCGACTCGAGTTGTCTGCTCGAGTACATTGTGTAGAACACATACATCGGTTTTAAACCTAGAATAGCGTGACTTCATACCGGATCCCTAGTAGGAACGCTTATTTACATCATGTTGCATTTGACTTAGGGGACTCAATACAGGGGTTTGGTCCGTCTAGGACAAGCAACCCGAAATGAAAAAGACCATCCTGATGCATCTTACGTATTGCATATGCATTTATTTGTCTCGGACTTGCATGCTGACCGGCTTTAGAGTATTTGAAAAAATTGAAAAAAGGGGAGAGAAACAGCAGTGCAGAGAGTTGATTATCTGTTTTAGAAAAATAAGCAATGTCAAAATAGTGTCGAAACTCTGCCAAAAATTTTAAAATGGAAAAATATATTTTATTTTTAAAAAAGTTTGTTTTGTTGCATTGATGGAAAAGAAAAAGAAAAAGAAAAGAGTCTTGTTTTCACAACTAGTTTATTTGCCCGAACTATGCCAGTTTGATTCTTACTGGGTGTGGATACGTAGGCAACCCTCATCGGGTCCAACCTCACCTTTTGCAAAAATAGCCCAAAAATATCAAAATTTTAATTTTTGTCATAAATAAGTCGGGTGATGCCATTCTTGATTAAAATAAGCAGAATATCCCCAAAAGGGTGCCGGAAGGCTGTATTCGCAAGAACAGCCATCCTGAGTCATTTTTAAATGGTTTGCGGGCACAACCTTAAAATCTTCATCCAGAAGTGCTGAAAGACCGTATCTACAAAACCAAGTCCTATTTATCTAAGTAAAATATTTTTGGAATTAGATGTCTTATATAAATAGATAATGAAAAAAATATACAAATGTTGATAAGGAAATTTTGAAGTCTTTTTTTCAAAAACAAAAAACAAAATCAAAAATCAAAATCAAAATATTTTCCTTAAAACATTTCTTTTAAAATTCGAAATAAAGAGTTAACTTATTTATCTCATTTTCACGAACTACGCTTGGTCTGATTCGTGCAGAGTCGCGATACGTAGGCATTCCTCATCGGATTCGACCGTAACCATAAGAGAAAAATAAAATAAGAGGGAAGAAAATAAAGGAAAAAACAAAGAGCGGAAGAAAATAAAAGAAAAGCCATGGAAAAAGAAAAAGAAAAGCAAAAACTGAGGGAAAAACAAAGTGAGAGAAAACAAAAGAGCAAAACAAGCAAGGAAAACAAAAGAGAGTCGGGATGACGCACGCAGCCGTTGATGTGTGATTACCTATCTATATTTGTCTCAAGACTAACCGTTTGCTGTTGTCGTTCTAGTCCAGGTTTATAGAAACAGGTGGTTGGTTTTGTGGTAAACTGGCTTCACACCATTACTCTACCATATCTAAAGGTAATACAGAGATATCGTCAGAAATGACCCTTCCAACAATCCCTATTTCGGATGACAGCCCACTCTCGGGTGTCCCGGCCTCGGAGTCCTCTGCAGGTGAAGAGAAAAGAATCTTGCTTCTAAGGATGATGGAGATGTGGGACGCATGGACAAACGGAAAAGAGCCCTCGAGCGCCATCCCCGGATTTCCTGAGTTGTTCCCAAGGCCAATGGGTACCTCCAATGTTCCAATCAGTCACTCGAACATCCTACTGGGGCAGCCTACTATATCTACTAACTATGTAGGAGGCAATTTTGAGGTTCTCCCCCAGGCATTCATACATGGGACAACTCTAAACATCTTCACTGTTCCACCATCTGCTGCTACAACACAGCCCGCAGTCCCGAGGTCTGTGTTTGATTCATCAGCTTTCACTTATCAAACTCCTACTTACCAACCACAGCTTCCGCCATACCCCACATGTGCGTACCTTTAACCACCACCATATGAGATTACATTGGGGTAAGATCAAGCTCCCAAAGCTCCCGAGCAAGATGAGATGTCAAAGAAAATGAGGAGTCTTGAGCAAAGTATAAAGAGTATGCAAGGTTTAAGCGGACATAAAAGTGTTTCTTATGCAGATTTGTGCACGTTCCCTCATGTACATCTACCTTATGGGTTTAAGACACCAAAGTTTGAAAAGTATGATGGGCACGGCGATCCCGTCGCTCACTTGAAGAAGTATTGTAATTAGCTGCGGGGGGCCGGTGGCAAAGAAGAATTGTTAATGGCATATTTTGGGGAAAGCTTAATCAACATTTCTTCAGAATCGTACATAGAGCAAGATGTCTCACGCTGGCACATTTGGGACGATCTTGCCAGAGATTTTGTAAGGCAGTTTCAGCATAACATTGTCATCGCACCAGACAGGAATTCTTTGTCAAACTTGAAGAAGAAACCCTCGGAAAGCTTAAGAGAATATGCTATTAAATGGCGCGAGCAAGAGTCAAGGATGAAACCTCCCATGGATGAAATAGAAATGGTCACTGTCTTCCTCCAGGCTCAGGAGCCAGATTGGTTCTAAAACATGATGTCGGCAATGGGCAAGCCTTTTGCAGAGGCAATCAAAATGGGTGAAATGGTAGAACACCGTTTGAAAACGTGCAGGATTTTGAGGCAGTCAGCCATTAACCTCCCAAGCCATCCAAGGCGGGTCTGGAGGAATGGCAAAGAGCAGGACGAGAGAAGAAACAACCATGGCAGCATAAGGGGGAAGAAGATACCGGGCTCCTAGACCTGTGTTTGCTGAAAGAACCCCTCAACACTACTATCCTCAGTCCGATATGGTCTATGCTCCACCACCTTATGCGGTCATGAACGCTCAACCTTTCGCCCGACCACAACCACAGGCTAACAGAAATCAACCTACATTCCAACGAAACCAGCCTCCTCATCAGAACCACTATAATCCTCGACCTCCCCAGATTAACTTCCATCCCCGGGAATCACCCAGGAGACCCAACTATACACCAATCGGTGAACCCTACTTCACCCTGTTCCCTAAGCTTGTCAAGATGAATTTGTTGCAACCCATATTCCCAAACGGGCAAAACCCATAATCACCATCATATTAGCAGGGTGTTAGGTGTGTATACCATTAAGGGGTAGAATGCCATCATACAATGACTGTTGGACTCTGAAACAAGCGGGGTAGAATTTAATAGAGCAAGGGAGAATTGTGTTGAAGGATGAGGATGTCCCAGATATGACTAATAATCTGTTGCCCGCTCACAACAACGAGCCAATGGCCGCGATGATTTGTGAAGACAAAGAATTTGATCTGGCGCTTAAGGCCATAATTGCCATTACTGATGCGGAAAGGAAGCCCAAGGCAGCCCCGAAATAAGAGAAAGGGAAAAAGAAGAGTAAAATCACGGAGACATAGCTGGGAAAGGAAATTGATGTACCCAAGCAAGCCTATGTGGTATGGGGGACAATCAAACCACCTCGGCTGAACGAGCCAGTGATTATTGGACGCATACAACGGAAGCGTAAGTACAGTAAATTGGAAAATGATGAGGATTTCACGGCTGACCAAATTGTGGATATATATAAGGGGATGATGAAAATGCTCTATGAAACTCATATAGTTTAGTTGGGAGAAGGCACATGCACCTTTGAGGTGCTATACATGGGGCCAGATGATAAACTTCAAAAATGGAAGGCTACACCGTTCCCAGTCAGGAAGGAGTCTGGGTAGACTTGTCCTACCACTTTTTTCTTCATCGTGAGTTATTCCAGGGTGTAACTCGGATGTTTTCTTTAGTTTAGCCCTACTATCTTCCCAATTCCAAGAAATGAAATCAATATTTCATCGTTCATTTTCATTATTTTTTTAGATTTTTGCTATGTTTTCTCTTTTGTTTCTCTAATAATACAGCTTTAAATAACATGACATCCTTGCGGACTTCATGCCCAAATCCCAAGAACTCTGCCAAACTTCAAAATAATGAATCAAAAGTTAAAAGACAAAATTAAAAGAAAAGAATCGAAACAATTGAAGAAAATTGGTTCGTGGTTTGGGAAAGGTCCGTCACTGAAGCATAGTTTAAGGACAATGAGTGGGTCTAGACTCGTATGGAATGTTGACCTTAAATTCAACGTTTGACTGCAGTTGGTCACGGGCAGTTGTACCAACACAGAATGGCTCGCGCCTATAAATTTTGAAGTAGGGCAACTGGTGTTAAGGCGTATTCTTCCTCATCACCAGGAAGCAGAAGGAAAGTTTGCTCCTAATTGGAAGGGTCCATACATCATTGGAAAATATTGCCAAGAGGAGCATCGTATCTGGGTGACATCGAAAGAAATGATCCCGAAATAGCTATAAATGCAGATGCAGTAAAAAGGTATAATGTCTAAAATCGCTCCGGTGATGTCTTTGCACAGTTGGGATGACGAAGGCTTTCATTCCCGCTATCCAAACACCACCAATCCTTCGCAAACCCTTTGAGCCGGTTACCTTTCTTTGATTACCCTCATTGGAACCTGGAAGTACAAAAAAAAAGAAAGGAAAGTAAAGAAAAGACAAAGCAAATAAAGGAAAAATTTAAAAATAAAGGAAAAAAGAGAAAAAAAAGAAAAAAAATAAATAGAGAAGAAATGAAATGAAAAGAAAAGAAAATCAAAACGGAAACAAAAACAAAATCAAAAATATTTCATGAACTACGTTTGACTTGATTCCGAAAGGATACGTAGGCAGCCTCTCTCTGAGGTTCAGTCACACCAAAACAAAAACCCCAATTTCTTCCAAAAATTGAAACTGGGGCAAATGCTATAATGGTTCGGCCATGAGACCGCCGAAATGGTTCTAAAGTTGTAGTTCCGCCCATAGTCCTTTTTTACCCCAAAGACCTTGTCTAAGCTCTTCCGATCAATTGGCAAAGACATGAAAGTGGAAAACGTCATTGTTGGACTTTGATACAATTCAAATTGAGAGAAATAAAATGAGAGAGTCTTATCGGTGAAACCTTCGGGCATCATAAGGCGACAGTGAGTAGAGAAAATCAAAATGAGAGAGTCCGCTTAGTGAAAACGCGCAAAGAGCACTATCGGGCGATGGTGAGAGGAGAAATGAGAGAGGTAGATTGGCGAAAACCTGCAAACAATGCTGTCGGCCGAAAAAAAGACATGTCACCACAAAAAGAGTCATGGCAAAGTTCCCGGGCTTTGAAATGTGGAAATGCGGTTCACAAGAAGCTGGAAAGTTTGTGTGGGTCGGGCGTCCAGTCCAAGAGGCATGTCATGTTCATTTGAAGCATGCATGCACCCTAGATAAGTCCTTTTTTCCTCGAAAGGGACGTTTCTCTTTAAACTCATATGATTGCCTTTTGCATACTTTTCTTTTAATCTCTTTCGTTTTTAATTCTAACTCCGTAACAATTACAAAGAAAAGGTGGCAGGATTGGTTTCAATGGCTCCGCCTTGCAAGAGTTGAAGAAAATACCTAGCCTCAGTGGCGCGTCAGTCCAATCCCGACTGACCATGGTGGTTGATTGCTTCCAAAGTAAAATTCATTTGAAAAGAAAGGAAGTCAAAGGCAAAGGTCCTAAAGGAAGAATGAAGTAAAAAGGCCAGAGCCCACACGGGCGAGTCATCATGAAATCCTAAGGCTCAACCCGGTCAGTGTGAAAAGAGATTCACTCTCAAGGCCAACAAACAACAAAGTTCTCAACGGAAATGGGGCCGGATCAAGCGATTGGAATGATCAAGGCCACAAAACCAACTACCATTTTAACTAACAAATTGTTTTTTGTTGAAAATAGGTCTTATTCAAAGCAACCGTGCGAGAAGAAATGAAATGCAAGCACTGAAACGACTTTGTGGCATGAAAACGACCAAAAAAGGAAGTTTCCTCAACATTCTTTCATGCATTTTGTTAAATAAAAAGGAAACATATAAAGAGGAGAACCGAAGAAAAGAAAGAATAAAAGAAATGAAAATGAAAATCCCAAAAGAAAAACAAATCATGGTAGCATATGACCTCATTCCTATAAATCCCGGCCAAAAAACGAGGATCTCCCTGGCATAACCCAAGGAGCATTTTCTGTCCGAATCCCGGCCAAAAACTGAGGATCTCCCTGGCATAACCCAAGGAGCTTTTTCTGTCTAAATCTCGACCAAAAAACCGAAGATCTCCCTGGCATTAACCCAAGGAGATTTTTTTCCCAATTCCCGGCCAAAAAACCAAGGATCTCCCTGGCATAACCCAAAGAACTTTTTCTTTCCAAATCCAGGCCAAAACACTGTGGATGTCCCTAGCATAACCCAATGAGCTTTTTCTTTCCAATTCCCTGCATAACCCACGGATTTTTCCGTCATAACCCGATGAGTCTTTCGGCATAACTCGTGGACCTTTTCCGGCATAACCCGATGACCTTCCCGGCTAACCCGTGGACCTTCTCCGGCATAATGCGATGACTTTCCCGGCATAACTCGATGACTTTCCCGACATAACCGGTGAACCTTTTCCGGCATAACCTGATGATTTTCCTGGCATAACCCGATGATTTTCCAAGCATAACTCGTGGACCTTTTCCGGCATAACCCGATGATTTTTCCTGGCATAACCCGTGGACCTTTTCCGGCATAACCCGATGACCTTTCCAGCATTACCTGATGACTATCCCAGCATAACCCGTGGACTTTTCCGGCATAACCCGAGGACCCCTCTCTATTTTCCGGCATAATCCGGCCATTTCCCAGCATAACCTGGATCCATTCACAAAGATACACAATCCTGATTTGACTTCTTAGATATGTGTCACAACTAACTCACGAAATTTTTCTAGTGAAAACTGAGGCAGAAAATTTTGTTCGTTTGTTTGTTTTGATATCATAAGCAGGTTGACTTCTAAACACAAGGTACAAGATGACCGATGCAATGAGTCTCCATCCAGAATCAAGAAAAGAAAAGAAGAATAAAAGAAAATGAACTCAAATGTGAAGCAAGTTAGGATGCAGATTGCTCAAAACCTGATTGAAGTCACAAGCTCTGGTGATCCTATTTTGACCCAATGCTGCATCAAGAAGTAAACACCTACAACTTGCGAGCATCAAGATTCAGATCGATGTCCACAGTAAATCAGCTAATACTCAAATATCAAGTTCCAAGAGAATAATAGATAGGAATCGTGTAACTCATTGTTGATACGTATAGCTAGCTTAGCTTTGATTTTCCATTTTTTGGTGTAATAAGAAGGTCAGCAAGCAGTAGCAGCAGCAATAGCAGTGAAATCACAGCTCCTGGTAGTCCCAAATACCACACTCCCGAACTATACTGACTTGATTCCTGTTTAGTGCAGAATATGTAGGCAAACTCTAAAGCGGGGTGCGGTCAAATCTTTCAAAAATGCTTCACACGAAATATTCGAACGGGCAAAAATCACTCGTTTTGCTCACTTATCTTTGCACGCAAACTCTTCGTGTTTCCAAGCAAAGAGGGGCAGCTGTGAGCACGTGATTTTTGCCCTATATGAATTACTCCTATAATTTCAAAACAATATATTTTCTTTTATTATTTGCAATTTTTGTGAATTTCGTGGCATTTTTTGTTAATTGTTTATATTTTGTCTGTGCAATTTAATTTACAAAAAATATAAAAATATATGTTCCTTTTTTTTCTAGGATTTAATTTTGCATTTTAAAAGTTAATTAGCATTTAGTTATTTTATAAAATAGAAAAGCACAAAAATAGGTTACTTCACATTTTTTCTTTTAATTTTCAAATTTTGATGTTTCTTTTAAATTAGGACTTTGTTAATTTTGGAAATGCAATTAGTTATTAATTTTGTTAGAAATGGAAAAAAGAAAGGAAAAACAAAAAAAAAGAAAATGAAGGGAAATGGTCGTCTTCAATATAAGACCCAATTAGTTGGGCCAATTGCATTTGCTTTATTAAGGCCCAAAGCATTCATCTGCTTTTCAACATCCGTTTGCCCCGCTCCAGCCCAAGTCAGTGAACCCGGTCCAAACCATTTAGGCATCAAGGTCACTCAAACAACGTAGTATGGTGGTCCACTTTGTTCCACTAAACAACCTTTTTAGGCGAAACCCTTCTTCTTCGTTTTCTCTCGGCGCACGTTAGTTAACGTACGCCGAGCTCGTAGCAATGGCGAGAGGGATGTGTCGAGGTAGGGGACGACCCCGGAGGATTCCAATTACAACAATAAAGAGAGTGATAACAACCATTAACCAGTCATTTACGGAGAAACCAACCACCATTGTTGCAGCTGAGCAACCTGTTGACCCTTCAAACGAAGGTGAGAATGAGGCAACCAGTATCCTTTCGCAACAACTTAATGGGTTAAAGGAGACGGATCAAAGCTATCCAGTTTCGATTGAAGCAACTTTAGCTCCGATGAAGCAGATAACCAATGAAAGTGTATACATGCAGAAGCCTATGCAGGCCCAAACTCAACCAGCGAAGGTAGTTGCGGAGCAATCGGAGGAAATTTCAAACAAAACAGAGGCACCAAAGCGGAACGGGCTAACCTCTTTCAGAAAAATAGACTTGCATCTAATGGTATAGCTCTAGAATACATACCTCCGATAATGATTGAACGTCAACCAATAGGTCAACTAAACAAATCAGAGGTGGAGGAGGAAGAGAATAAGTGGAAATGTGCCCTAATTGTGTATATATTAGGGGATCGGCCTGGGTACAATACGATGAAGAGATTCATAAACCTCCATTGGGCACATGTACCAGAGCTAGATTTGTTTTATCATGAGGAAGGATACTACATTGTCAAGTTCAGAACAATTGATGATGCCAAAGAAATCCTTTGTGCTGGTCCTTATTCTATAGCAAACAGACCCATGATTCTTAAGCAATGGACGCCAGATTTTGACTTCATAGAGGAATTCCCTGTTGATATTCCACTATGGGTCAAATTCTCTAAACTTCCCATGTCTTATTGGGGAATGAGATCGCTAAGCAGAATTGCCAGTGTGTTAGGGAAACCTATCTTTGCAGATGAATGTACAACCAAACAATCTAGAGTTTCCTCTGCTCGAATGCTCATAGAGATGAATGTTACTAAAGAGCTACCGAGAGAAATATGGCTAATGGGAGGAAATTTTTACAAGAAGTTGTTTATGACTAGAAACCATCTTACTGTAGGAAATGTCTAATGGTTGGGCATAACTGTTTGCGGAATCAAAAACCACACCAGCCTCCTCAAGTGAAGAAGACTAAAGCGATTCAGGAATGGAGAACCAAGGCTCCAGTGCAAACTGTTAATAATCAGCATGAGGTACCACTGCAATAGACTGAGCAACATGAGACAAGGCTGAGCAATGACATTCATAGAGAGCCTAATGACCCCCCAACACTGGTGACAGGAAAGACTAAGCAGGAAGAGAAAGGGAAGCAAGTTCAAACCCCTGACTTCAACCTCACCAACTTCCCAGCTGTATCCCCTATTGTTGTTAGCAATCGTTTTGAAGCAGTTTCCAATAGTAGAGGTGAGATTCCTCCAGGAGATGGAGGAGGACCTAGCAACTGCCAATGAAGTGGTTAGTCTGGAATATTAGAGGTGTAAATAAAAGGTATAAACAAAAAGAAGTTAGGGAGTATATAAGAAGAAATAACATTAACCTTGTTGGTTTGGTAGAAACTAAGGTTAAAGAAAAAAAAGCAGGAAGAATTGCTAAGCTGTTGGTTACTGGTTGGGGTATCCTAGCAAATTATCATGGTTCTATAAATGGTAGAGTGTGGATTTTACGGGATACAAAGCTGATCACAGTCACTGGTATCCAGGAGGAGGCTCAACAGATACATTGTAGAGTCAGAAGTAATACTGGGGATGTCACTTGCTATCTAACTGTGGTATATGGATATAATGGGGTGGACCAGAGAAGATCTCTATGGAAAGATCTGCAGTATTACTCAGTTACTATTACTGAGGCATGGTTAGTTGCTGGAGATTTCAATGCTGTGTTATATGCCAGTGATAGACAATCAAGTAATCATGTTAAGTATTCAGAGAGTCAAGAGTTTACTCAATGCATGAAACAGGCTGGACTTTCAGAACTACCTTGGAAAGGGGATTATTTCACCTGGACAAATAGGCAGACATGCAATGATAGAGTATGCAGTAGACTGGACAGAGTATTTGGCAACTATGAGTGGATGATCAACTGGAGTCATGTGCAAACTGTATATGATCATCCCCTAATCTATGATCATAATCCTATGATAATAACATTGGCAGAAGCTACTAGGAAAAGGAAAATACCTTTCAGATTTTTCAATACATGGGCTGATCATGAAGACTTTCAGCATCTGGTAAAAGACAACTGGCACTGCAACAATCTGTTTTCTATGAAATCACTATGGTCCAAACTCAGGGCATTGAAAGGCCCCCTAAATTAATTAAATACTAAAGATTTTAGGAACATTGCTCAGAGAATTAATCATAGCAGACAAGAATTGAAAGACATCCAGAATCAGATGGCACTGGCATACAATGATGAGCTGCAACTTAAAGAGAAGGAATAGTATTGAAGCTAGAAAGATGGTCCTTGATTGAAGAAAGTATCCTACAATAGAAGGCTAGAGCAAAATGGATTCAACTTGGAGACTCTAACAACAAGTATTTCTCTGATGTCCTGAAAGAAAGAAACCAATATAAACAAATCACAAAGCTTATTACAACAAGGGGTATCAAGGTTACTACACCAGCTGACATTAAAAAGGAGATCACTGACTTCTATTAGTCATTAATGGGCTCATCAGCTTCTTCTCTGCCAGCCATAAACAGACTGTATATGGATAATGGTCCTATATTAACACACCAACAGAAGAAAGAGTTAAGTGCTGAAATTACAGAACTTGAAATTTTGGAGAGCTTAAAGGCAATTAGGGATGACAAAGCTCCAAGAATTGATGGATATAATGCAGTTTTTTTCAAGAAAACCTGGAACATCATGGGCAAGTAGATCATTGGTGCAATCAAGGAGTTCTTCCATACAACCAAGATGTATAAGCCAATAAATTGTGCCACTCTTACTTTAATCCCCAAAGTCCCTAACCTAACCACAGATAAAGAGCATAGACCAATTGCATGCTGCTCAGTCCTATGTAAAATGATTTCCAAAATCTTAGCCAACAGAATGCAGAAGGTCATGACTAGTATCATTTGTTAGGCTCAAGCAGGTTTCATCCCAGGCAGGAAGATTGCAGATAATGTCATCCTGGCTCATGAGTTGATCAAAAACTATTCCAGAACTCATGTGACTCCCAGATGCACGATAAAAATTGACCTTCAGAAGGCCTATGATTCTGTTGAATGGATCTTCTTACAATAGGTACTGGAGGGATTGGGATTTCCAACCAGGTTCATTAACTGGATCATGGAGTGTGTTCAAACAGTAAGCTATACAATGATGACAAATGGGGAAACAACTGAACCATTTAAAGCCGCTAAAGGCCTCAGACAAGGAGATCCAGTATCCCCATTCTTATTTGCAATAGTCAAGGAGTATCTTAGCAGGTCACAGGCTGAATTAAGGACCAAGATTTTCTATACAATCCAGGATGTAAAAAGCTGGGCATTACTCACATATGCTTTGCTGATGACCTACTCCTATTTGCTAAAGGTGAAATCAAGTCTGTCCTTACCATGTTCCAGTACTTTTCCCAATTCACTGAAGCCTCAGGACTGAAAGTTAATCTGGGCAAAAGCTCAGTATACTTTGGAGGGGTTAATTATGAAGTACAACAGCAGATTACTGGTCACCTTGGCTATGTTTATGGAGAATTACCTTTCAAATATCTAGGCATTCCTCTATCCACCAAGAAGATGTCATTGATCCAGTGGCAACCACTGGTGGAAAAGATCACTGCTAGGTTCACCTCATGGACTGCTAGGACACTGTCATATGCTGGGAGGCTGCAACTGGTGCAATCAGTGGTTTTTGGAATACAGGTATACTGGGCTCAACTCTTCATCATCCCTACAAAGATACTGAAGCTAATTGAAGCAATCTGTAGAAGCTTCATCCGGTCTGGATCAAATGTCATCACTAAAAAAGCTTATATATCTTGGGACAAAATGTGTATTCTTAAATCAGCTGGTGGTTTGAATCTCATTAACCTATCTCTGTGGAACAAGGCCGCAATTGCTAAACTCTGCTGGGACTTGGCTCACAAGAAAGATAGACTGTGGGTAAAATGAATTCATGCTGTCTATATGAAGCTGCACCAATTGGAGAACATTCCTATTCCCAGACAAGCTAGTCGGATGGTTTGAAAGATCATAGCAGCAAGAGGTGTGCTGCAACAACACCAAGGCCTTAATATGCCAGTATGCTCCATTAGAAAAATCTATCTATTACAGATTGGTCAACTCCCGAGAGTCCCATGGAAGAACCTAACTGTTCAGAACTATGCCAGACCCAAAGATGTTTTCAACTTATGGTTAGTACTTCATGACAGACTTCCAACCAAGGATAGACTAATACATTGGGGAATGAATGTGGACAGAAATGTGTGCTGTGCCAGAATATTGCAGAATCCAGAGATCATTTGTTCCATACCTGTCCATATGCAACAGACTTAAGGGAGCAAACACTGACCTGGATTAGAGAATACCATCCCAGAATGCGAAACTGGGACCAGTATCTCCAGTAGATTGTTAGCAAAGGTAAAGGAAAATCTTGTAGAGCTAATATATTCAAAATGGTGACTGCTGAATTATTCTATACTTTGTGGCTGGAGAGAAGCTCGAGGATATTCGAGAATGTCTTCCGTAGCAGTGATACTTTACTCAGGAAACTAGCCTATATTTGTAATGTTGGAGGAACTCCTAAGTTAGACAACATATGCAGCAATTTCTCTTGTAAATATAGGTAAGGTTAGTTATAGAGATAGTTGGTGACATAGATTAGATGAGATAGTCAGCTGTGTATAAGCTGAACTATGATTATGTATTGCAACATCTTTGGTGATTAATAAAATTATTAATTACAAAAAAAAAAAAAAACAACGTAGTATAGAGTCAAAACTACGCTATTTTGAGTGCCAAGGTTGAAAATAAATCTTGACCCTTCATTATATATCATCCAATGGTCCTGAAACTATCCCCATTTTTAATTAAAACAGTCCAAATACTATCACATACAACCTTTGACCATGTTCAGAAGCCCTTCGTCTCTCTCAATTTCCACAGAGCAACCCTAGCCTCACCAACGACCGCCAGTGGCGGCGCCAACGCTGTTGCCTTCCAAATTAACACCAAAACTTCCTCTCCCTCTCCTCATCAATAATCTCCCTTTTATCCGCTTCGAATCCCATAAGAATTCCCCAAAACCTCGAAACCCCAGCCGCCGACCTTGTTTGCTCCGGTGGCGGCGACACCACCTTTCCTCACCAAATCAACAAAAAACGACCACCTCCTTCCTTATTCCAAAATATCCGCTAGTTTTTTTCCGAATCCCATCAAAGTCTCTTAAGTGTCAACTTAAGCTTCAGGTCCTAGGCTAGAAATCAGAAGACCGGCCCAAAAATCATCCTTTCAAGATCCTTGGCCTGTTTTGCCTCGAGATGATGTGTTTCTTCCGTTTCATCACAACGAAGCGTCGATTTATATCATTTCGATGTCGAAACAGAGTTGTTCATTATGTTAAATCCTAACAAGGAAGTTTTGCTTTATTTTTCTTGTTTGTTTTGTGCTCGTCATCCATAATTCGAATCACTAGTTATAGGTTTCTGATTTTTGTTATAATCACATGGTTCATTTTGCTTTCATCACTTTCTAGCTGTTTATGCATTTTTCTTGATTTAGTTGTTTCCGTCCATTATGCTAATTGTTTGTCTTGAATTGTTAGTTTACTGTTCTGATTAAGTCTACTAATAAATTTAATTGTAGGATCCTCTTTAATTAGCACTAGTTTAGTTTAGCTATTCTTCTTTAGTATGATTCGAGATCTTTGGCCTATTAGTTGGGAATTGAGATTAACAAACTGGGGTTTGGATTCGGTTTGGAAAGCATTAGGACCATTTGTACTGGGCCACTTGGCCCAGACCCTGATCTGAAAAACCTAAGTATTTGAGAGGTTTAAAAGAGGGAATGACTTCTGGGGGAGGTTACATGTGAGGATGGGAAAAATTTCAGGTCTTAGGGGGGAAGTACATTTTAGAACTTTCCCGCCCTTTTCCTACCTATATAAAGGCATGCTATTCTGCCTTAGAGAGGAAGTTTTTGAGCTCATAAATTCCCCCCAAAAATCTATTCTGTGAAAATCTGAGCCCCAAGTTTAAATTTCAAAATCTAAGTCTACTTAATACTTCAGAAAAACAAAAAACCAACAGAAAAACGATAGAAAAATCCAAAAAAATGTTACATTTGTGCTCCTTTAGCTATTTTCAGATAAAAAACTTCTTGAATTTCCTTTAGGCATTGTATCTGGTTCATTTGAGTGGACTGTGAGTCATTGTGTTTGCTGTCGTTTGAATTCCAATCACTGCTGTTGCTAACTTCTCTTTCTTCCTGTTATACTCTGAATTTCAGGTACATATTCTTAGCCCTCAAGTCCATGGCAATGAAGTAGATCTATTATTTGAAGTTAATCTCTAAGCTTCATCTGTTTTTTGTCTGATTTTGATGTATAAAACAGTAGCCTATTCGATATTACATGTTATGTACTCGATTGATATTGAGATGTAATAAATTGGACTGTGAACGGTAGTGAACTGTTAAGTTTTGGATTAAAGTTTGTTTCTTCTGAATCAATAGTCTCAATATAGGTAATTAGAATTCTTTGTTAGGTATAACTCAAATTGGAAAGTGAGATAATTGCCAAGTATACCACTCTTGTGATACCACTCTTGTGTCAGTGAAGTCATCTTTCAGTTTGTTCTTCACGTAGTGATAGTTGACTTCATGCTGGTTTAATAGACTACATAAGTGATTTGATCACCTTTTCCAATGTGTGTGAATGGTAGAATATGACGAGTACAATAGTACTTCATTCTTCCACAATTGATATGACGAGTACATTAGGGCGGAGGAGGTCATGAGGGCTTTGCGTAGGATGAATAGGGGTCGAGCGACCGTGCCTAACAAGATCCCGATGGAGTTCTGGAAATGCATGGGTAGGCCAGGAGTGGAGTGACTCTCAAGGTTGTTCAATGCAATCTTCAGGACCGAAAGAATGCCGGAGGAGTGGAGGTGGAGTACAGTGGTGCCCTTGTACAAGAACAAATGGGACATCCAGTGTTGTAACAACTATAGGGGTATCAAATTAATAAGTCATACCATGAAGGTCTGGGAGCGGGTGATCGAGGCGAGGGTGAGGGAGTTGACATCTATATCTGTGAACCAGTTCGGTTTCATGCCAGGTCGCTCCACTACATAAGCTATCCACCTTGTTTGGAAGCTGGTGGAGCAATTCAAGGATAAGAAGAAAGACCTGCACATGATGCTTATCGACTTGAAGAAGGCGTATGACAAGGTCCTTACGGAGGTGCTGTGGAGGTGCTTGGAGGCGAAGAGCGTGCCAGAAGCCTACATCAGAGTAATCAAGGACATGTACGATGGAGCTAAGACTAGGGTTAGGACGGTGGGTGGCGACTCAGACCATTTTCCAGTGGTTATGGGGCTCCATCAAGGATCGACGCTTAGCCCTCTCTTGTTTGTCTTGGTGATGGATGCTCTAACCCGACATATTCAAGGGGATGTGCCTTGGTGCATGCTATTTGCTGACGACATAGTTTTGATATACGAGACGAGGGTCGGTGTTATTGAGAGGTTAGAGGTATGGAGGCAGACTCTCGAGTCTAAGGGTCTCAAAATAAGCAGATCTAAGACAGAATACTTGGAGTGCAAGTTTAGCGCCCAGCCTATCGAAGTCGGCAGGGACGTGATGATTGGATCTCAGGTCATCGCCAAGAGGGACAGTGTCAGATACCTTGGGTCGGTGATTCAGGGGGACGGAGAGATTGACGGGGACGTTACTCATCGTATAGGAGCAGGGTGGTCAAAATGGAGGCTTGCATCAGCAGTCCTGTGTGATAAGAAAATTCCATAGAAACTTAAGAGGAAATTTTATAGAGCTGTGGTTAGACCTGCCATGTTGTATGGGGCGGAGTGCCGGCCAGTGAAGAACTCTTATGTTCAGAGAATGAAGGTTGCGGAGATGAAGATACTCAGGTGGATGTGCGGGCTCACCAGGTTAGATAAGATTAAGAATGAAGTTATTCGAGAGAAGGTGGGGGTGGCCCCAGTGTATGAGAAGATGCGAGAATCGAGGCTGAGGTGGTTCGGGCATGTGCGAGGAGAAGTCCTGATGCCCCGGTGAGGAGTTGTGAGCGGCTGGCGATGGTCGGCATACGGCGAGGCAGAGGGAGGCCTAAGAGGTATTGGGGAGAGGTGATTAGGCATGACATGGCTAGAATGCGGGTTTCCGAGGACATGGCCCTTGATAGGGATGTTTGGAGGTCTAGTATCAGGGTTGTAGGATAGGGGCTCCTAGAGTGTTTAGTACTCCTCACCCGGGGTTGGGTGAGGCTTGGCAGGCCTATCCGTAGAAGATTTGTGCATTGGTTTGTGTCTCCCTTTGATAGTTATTTATGGTAGTTACTATCTGGTATATCTGCATGCTATTTTATTTATGGTTCTTATGTTTAGATAATAATTATTTACGCTATTTCTGCTGGAGTTACTAATGCTCTTTTGTTCTGGTTTTTGTTTTTCTTTTTCTCCACTGAGCCGAGGGTCGATTGGAAACAGCCTCTCTGCCCTTTTGGGTAAATATTACCCTCCCCAGACCCCACTTTGTGAAACTATACTTGATAGTTGTTGCTGTTATTGTTGTTGTTGTATTGCCTAATTCAAAAGCTACTAGTTTACTTTGTTTTGGTAGAACTCACATCCCAATTTGCTTTTCACTTTGGTAGTATATAAGAATTCATCAGCAGATAAGTGGCTAAAATGATTCGAAAATGATACTGAAATTTGCATGATCAATACCTCGTTTAATCGGGATATCTGCATACTGTTTTTCCTACTACAATTGTTGAAGGTATATAGACTAATTTGTGGGATTACCAATAGGCATAGGTTTTTGCAATCAGCCCATTTGGCCTTCGATGCCTTATCAGGCGGCCCAAAGCTGGGCCCAAGCTATAACTGACCCGCCTCCTTTTGCGCCGGTGTTATGATCCTGGGTTTGTGTTGGACTTTCATCAATGTTAATTACTTAGGATTTTTTTCCTTTATTTTATTAGAGACAAATAATATAGAAAAATCATAGTTTACTTTAGAGTGGACCTTTAAACAAGATATGAGATGAGCAACGTCAAATAAAATGCAAAATTGTGGGGCCCTCAATAAATTTTATATTCAATTAATTAGATCTCGAGATGGGCCGTTTAGTAAATTTCAAGGCCTTCCCCAAAATAATAACGCGTTAGACTCTTAGGCGCAATTTTAATAAAATTACATTCCTAAACTCGGGTGCACATTTATGTGATCCAAATCCAAATCTCAACGGAGTCAAATGTGTTAACAATCAGGGGTGCATTGATTGCGATATGGTTCGAGACGCGTTTTCACGACGTTGCAGTTCTTTAAAAATAATATTAAAAGCGGTTTGAAATTAAAAGGACATAAGTTGTAACATGTATTAAAATCAGATATTTAGCTATTACAATAATTTAAACGACCGTGCTAGAACACAGAATTTAGGGGTGCCTAACACCTTCCCTCGGGTCAACAGAATTCCATACGTAATATTTCTGGTTCGCAGACTCCAATTGGGAAGTCGAAAATTTCCTCGATTCGGGATTCAAGATAAACGGGTGACTTGGGATACCAAAAGCCAAACCTTTCCCAAGTGGCGACTCTAAATAAATAATCCCTATCCGAATAATATCACTTTACATAGAAAAACTTCCATATACATTATCCTTCGGGGTAGCGTGTAAAAAAGAGTTGTGACACTTTCAGGGTTCGGAAACACCATGATTCTTAGAAATGCTACAATGAAAGCAAATCGTAGGTGAATCTCCCATCTGTTTTTTTTTTTGTTTCTTACTCAAACCCTTCTCATGTGTTTCAAATCCGGCTAAGTGTCCGAACCTGAAATACAAGAAGTAGAACTTACAACTCCCATTGCTTGCGCGGTCGTTGCTAATTTGCTTGCTAATTTAAAAAATGTCGAAGAATTTGTGTACTGAGGGAGCCCTGGGAAATATGAACTGCTGCTTTCTTAACTATTGGCCGAAATCAAAGTACCCAGCTATTTCTTCTAGGGTGGGCGTGAGTTTGAAATCCGAGAAATGGAACACATTGTGAACGAGATCCTAAAAGGTCACCAAAGCTTAATAAAATCTTCACATGGCTTGATGTGCATGATGTCTAACAGGGGACCCAACTGCTCTTTCACCCAAACTTGGCCATCTTCATCCAGATCACTCCACCAACTACGTAGCTGCATCTGAGCCTTTCTATGACAATTTGCAATGGTTCTTGGACGGTATTCATTTGTACTTGTGGATATTTAAGGTTAGGGTGGACTCTTGTAAATTCTTTTTGCAAAAACCAGTTTTCTAAAATCAAAGGATAAGGACCCCTTTATTGTTATGTAAGCAACAATGGCTGTTTTTGCAAATGTGGCCCTTTCAAAATTGTCCGTTATTTTACGAAAAATAGCCTTTCCACAACTGAAACATACTCTAAGGCTATCTCGGCAAGAACGATTTAAGACACTACCGAAGCTGGCTCGACTTATTTTGGCCAAAAATCTAAACGGTATTGACCTGACCACTGGCTCTTTTTCTTGTTTTTCATATTAAACTAAAAGACCTGGTTTTGCAAACACGGTCTTTCAACGCCTTGGGGACGAATATATTAAGGTTATGTTGGCTAACTAGCCCAAAATACTAAAAAATGACCAAAGGTGGTTGTTCTCGTAAAAGCAGTCTTCGGCTCCCCTTTAGGGACATTCCTCCTATCTTAACAAGAATGGAATCACCCAACTTATTTATGACAAAAATTAAAATTTTGACATTTTTGGCTATTTTTGCAAAGGGGAGGTTGGACCCGATGAGGGTTGCCTCCGTATCTCACGCCCTGTGAGAATCAAACAGACGTAGTTCGGGCAGTTTTGACACAAAAATATATGATACTTGACTCACTCTATTTTTGAAATACATTTTCTTTTTTCTTTTATCAAAAATTTGAAAGAGTTTCGGGATATTTACAAATACAGGGATTTTAGAAGCCGGATAAATTCTCTATCCGACCTCACTCTTGATTTTTCTCTTTATTAACCGGTCAACATGCAAGCCGAAATAAATAAATATTCACATAGCACGTAGGATGCATCAGAATGGTCTTTATTTTGGGTACACCTGTCCTAGACGGACCCAACCCCTATGTTAAGTCCCCAAGGTCGAATGCACGTGATGCAAATAATCGTTCCTACCAGGGATCTGTCATGAGGATGTGTTATTCTAAGTTTAAAAACCTGGGGTTTGTGGTCTAAACTTGGATTACCCGAGCGGACAACTAGGGCCGAGGAGGGGGCGACGTATCGGGAGCACTACAGTCTGTCCGGCCTTGTCGCTTGCCCAACCTTGTTCTATTTGGTATAATTCCTACAGAAAAGCGGTCTATGCGAACATACGCACCATTTTCAGAAAACTCAGGCGGGTGGCGTAAGAAGACAATTGTAGACAACTCAACAATAGTAAAGTGGTAAAAAGATAGCATTTAGCACAAAGGTTCACAGAATACAACAATATTAACAATAAATAAATCCAAGCACAAATCATTAACAAGCTCGAATTCTGAATCCTAAACAAAACGTTCTGGGTTCTTATTCCCAACAGAGTTGCCAGAACTGTCACACCTCCTTTTTATTACCCCGTAATGGGAGCAAGGAGTTTGTCCAATTAAGTGACAATCGAAACGAGATTATTATTTAGAATCAGAGTCGCCACTGGGGATAATTAATAGTGTCCCAAGTCACCGGTTTAAAATCCCGAATAGAGGAAAGTTGAATCTATTTACGGTCCGTGAGCCAGAAATCCAGGTAAGGAATTCTGTTAACCCGAGAGAAGGTGTTAGGCACTCCCGAGTTGTGTGGTTATAGCACGACCTCTTTGATCATACTTGGCTTAACTAAATTATCTAATTACTGATTTTAGAACCTACGTGCATTTACCCTTTACCGCTTTTAAATTTAAAATATTATCTTGAAACAAATTATGCGTATGTATAACCGTTTGTTTGGCGCATCAAAAATTATATCATGCGAACGTGTCCACAATTAATAATTCTTTATTATTATTAAGAAAATTTGGGCCGACGTTGCGCGAATGCGTACACCGGTTTTGTTTTTAAAATCGTAATTGTGTTACGCGAACGTATACGCAATCACGATTCTGTTTTAAACGGCCCATCCCGAAGTCTAAGTATTTTTAATATAACATTTATCGAGGGCTCCACAACTTATGCATTTTATTTGGCGAGGCTAGTCTTATTTATTATTTAAAGGCCAATCCTAAAGCAACTACAATTTTCTATTTTTGTTTGTCTCTAATAATAGAGAAAAAGCCCTAATTAATTTGTCATTGGCATAATACAAGACAAACAATAATATTTAAGCTAAACATGCATTTAGGCTCAAGAATAAGCCCAAGGAATGTGGATTGATTCTCTGTTCACAAACAAGAAAAACTGGCCTAATATAGGCCTGGACTCAGGCCCAAACGAGAGGAAACCAGAACTAGCCTGGGCCATACATCAAGTCTCTTACCAAAACTTCGGAAACCAGGATGTTGATAGCCTTGTCCTCTTAAACCAAATAATATAGAAATTCAATCAAAGACCGCGATCTACTGAATTTATTTCAAGTTATTTTAAATGTTCAAGGATTGCAACGGAAAATAGTCGTTGACTCAAATTAACGAGATATTGCTGGCTTTCAGTTCCACACTTAGATTATTTTATTTACTTAACTAGATTATATTATTTATCTATCTACTAATGAACTCTTTATGTTTAGTAAGGTATGAATCAAATTGGAAACATAGCAGCAACTCAACTACAGTATATTAATTCAAATCAACATTATAAACTGACACTCAGCACTTATCAACTACATGATACTAATTCGAATCAACACGATTAAGCTGACACTCAACACTCAAGTGATGAACCTATTTTTATAACTACGAAACTAACTGGAATTAACTACTGAAACTTACAACCATTTTTGAACTTCTTTTCACCAGTGCAAAACTAAACCAGGCATTCAACTCAGAATACAAGTCTCAGAGAGTAATAGCTACACAATTCATTTATTACAAACTGTAAAGTATTCCATTCATTGAACTCCACTATATCTGTTGTGCAAATACAATTAAACTATCAGAAACTCAAATAGGTTGATATCTATTAACAAAAGCCAAATTTTATTTCTTCAATTAACTACCACACGTTGACTATTTCAGTCTTTCATACATCAACAGAGCTAAAGAATACCTAGAAATAGAATAGAAATTGAGGAGAAGAGGTCATCCAAGACAGTGATAGAGCGGCAGCAGTAATAAACAATTTCCAAGAGCCCAGAAAATAGAATCAATAGTCCAGAAGTGTTTAAATCAAACAAGGCTTATAGATCCGCTCAAAGCAACACCAAATCAACCCAGAAATGAACACATTGAACAAACACCCAAACAAAACACGCAAACCAGAGTCAATCGACAAATTCCAACTGGAAATCACCCAAAAGCAGAATCAACAAACTTCAAAACAATTCCAGTAACCAGCAGAAATCAAATCACTGCTTGGACTCAAATCTCATCTATAAGTGCAATGGAACGGTACTTTGTTTTTGGTTTTTTTAGAGTTTTTGTTGTTTGTTTTTTTTTTTTGTTTTGGTTTTTTACAGAATGATTAGAATTCTAGAAGAAAATTTTAAATTCCATATCTGAATTTGAATATGAAACTATAGAGTATTTGGGGTGATTTTTTTAGACTCCAAACTTGTTTGTTAAGGCAAAGAGGCATGCCTTTTATAGGCAAAGATGAGGGCAGCCCCTTAATTTCTGTTTACACTATCAATCCTTGTTTATTGTCAGCTTTAGTCCCTTATTTTCTAACTTGTTACTCAAGTAAGTGCACCTAAGTTATGAATTCTAACTAAAGCCCCTCCCTAGAAGGTTCTAGCTGATTCTAGTATTACACACAACATTCTTATGTAACTCTAAATGCCTAAACTACCCCTACTCTAGCCTGAAATTATTGAATAGCCTAACTTAGGTACAAACTCTATTATTCCTAAAATTGGTTAACCATACTTACTATTTTTAACCCTTCTAATTAGCCACTGTTAATTAACTACCAACCTAGAACCCAATCAGCTATATCCAAACAGGTTTAACAACTCTAAATCATAAATATTACCAAACCATCGATCAAACAAGTAATCAATCAACCACTAAACTAAACAACTAATATAAAATCAATTGTTAAAACCTCAACTAATCCCAATCAAATTACAACCCAACAAGCAGATTATTATCATCAGAAGAAAGCAAATACACCGAAATCAACAAGAAATCCAATTAAACTAACAATCGACTGCTTGAACTAATTAGGCTAACATTAATAATTTAAAAGAACAACCAGACTAAAATTAAACTAAACTAAGGAAAATCAAATCAGTGTTGAAATTAAACAAAAGAAAAACTAATCAGAAATTTAAGAGAGTTATTCATTGTCTAAATAAGAAGAAGCAGTAGGGAACATAGAAAGATAAAAAGACGAAGACTCACAGCTTGACTTGAACTCTTTGATTCAAAATTTGACCGTATTGGGCATGATTTGAGCATCAATGACAGTGAATTCTTCATGAAGGGGATGATGAGGCCATATGGTGTTGATTTAGTGAAGTTTGGAGAAATTAGGTTTTGGAAAGAATCTTCAATTTGAAATTCAAAAAATTCACATGATATTTGAGGGAAAATGTTTGTGTATTTGGGTTGAGGGAGTTGAGGAGATTCAGTGGTGTAAATTTGGACCGGTTTGGGCGAGTTTCTGTCTTGGCCGGAGTTTTTCGATCTGATATTCGAGAGGCTGGGTGACGATTCAAGGGAGATGGTTTTGGGGGTTGGAAAGGAGGGGAAGGGGAACTTGTGGTGAAAGTTTGGGGTCATTTCGAGCTTCGCCGCCGGCGGAGACGATTTCCGGCTAGTGGCGCCGGCGAAGAAACAGTGGAATATAGAAAGGGGGATACGAGGAAGATGAACTGGTTATTAGGGTTTTAAGACAACCTTTTTAAAAATCGAATAATGAAGCCTGGCTATTGGATTGGAACGGATGAACGATCAGGATTAGGCCACTAAAACAAACGACGTCGTTCGGGGGAACATGTTGGATCACTTGGTCTTGGGTAATTGGGCTTGGACTGGGGGGTGGGTTCAGGCATGCAGGTGTTTGGGATGGGCAGGAACATAGAGAAATGGTGGCCTAATTCGAGCAGCCCCATTTCTTTCTTTTGTTTTCCTTTTCATTTATTTTATTTGTTTTCTCTTCTTTTCTTTTTTTTTATTTTTTATTTATTTATTTTGTATTTTATTTTCTGATTTTGTAAAATGTCAAATTAAAATCAAAACTCAAATTGACTCTAAAATTACACTTCCAATTTTCATTTACACAAATTCCCTATTTAAATGCAAACTAACACAAATTAAAACTAAAAATGCAAAAAGGGCCATTTTTGTTATTTTGCTTTTCCTAAAAGTAACTCAACTACTAATTAATCCAAAAATAAAATTAAATCCTAAATGCAAATTCCAAGTATTTTTAATTAAAATGCACAAAAATGCGAACAATTAACAGAAAATTACGTAAAATTCACAAAATTGTATAATAATGAAAGAAAATCATTTTGTTTGGATTTTTGGGAACAATTTATGTGGGGAAAATATTACGTGCTCACAAATAGGTGATTGATATGTGATGGTGAACTTGACATGATTGATTGTTGCGCCCTCGCCCTCGCCCTCGCCGATGATCATCCGTATATTGCGAGCAAGAGAAGGCGGTTTTGGAGGTCCTTGGGTCTGTCCGCGTCCGCGGGCAAAGTTAGCCCATCATCAATCGTTTAGCAACTCTTTTAGGTGTCAGTGGCTTAGCATTTGCACTACCTCTTGTCGCAGTCCTATCGGTTTTGTGACCTATTTCTTGGTGAAATTCGCAAAAAGCGTTCAATTTCCGAGTGCTGGGATTTGACATCATCTTTTGTGTCCATTGCACCTTCGTACCGAGCTTCTCTAGTAAAAGATTGTGAGCAGATAGGAATGGAGGCATACCTTTCTCATGTCTATTTGGTGCTCTGTATCGATAAGGAGCATCTATGTCCTGCAGTGGAGGCGGGGCAGACGTCCTAACATAAGGCTGGTGCCTTTCTCGACCGAGACGGGCTCCGATTGATCTCTTCGACCGTCGTTGCGACGATCTTTCCTTGCTTCAGTTTGAAATGAGGTCAACCATTGGGTTGGGCCATTGAGGCCGTCCTCGTAAGCTCATACCTCGGCGCAGTAGGCATTTTGGATTTCTTCCCTAGTAGTTGGAGGGTATTTCATAAGCCTACTTAGCAATTTTTTGGTCGTTCTCGACCCGTTCCTGTTTAGTCCGTTCTGGAAGGCTGCTACTGCCATTCCCTCTGACACATTCGGCAAGCTTATTCTCACCCTATTGAACCGAGCTAAGAAGTCCTTAAGTCCCTCGCCGTGCATCTGCTTACGGAAAATATACCATTTACCCTAGCTTCTGCCTTTTTGGTTCCTGTATGGGAAGTAACAAATTTGTTTTCCATTTCCTCAAATGTTGTTATCGAGCGTGCCGGTAGTTGAGAGTACCATGTCAAGGCTCCGCCTTTTAGGGTTTTACCGAATTTTTTCAATAGCACCGATGGTACCTGTTCTTTTGAAAGATCGTTACCTTTTACGGCTGTGACGTAGTGGATGATATGATCTTCTGGATGAGTAATACCATCATATATCTTTAGGTAGGGCGGCATTTTGAAGGTCTCTGGAATGGCGTAGGGGGATGCTTCTTTACTGTATGGTTGCTCGAAGAATCGACCAACATAGCATTTTGGCAACAACTTTGGGGCGCCTGGTATTTTGTCAACCCTCTCTTAGTGTTCCTTCATTTGGTCATGGAGTGCCTTATTTTCATTTTTCATCTCCTTCATTTACTTTAAAATGGTTGCAAGTGTATCATTACCTGCGTTATTAACGACATGAGTGTTACCTGTATGGGGGAATCTTGCTCATTAGCGTTTATCGTGACATTTGCATGTGCAACATTCCTGTTATCCCTTCGGGCGGGTTTATCAAGTATGACGTTCGAGTACTTGTTAGCCATTCTTCGAGCAGTCTTCTTACTGTCGGTGGTGCCTCTCATGTTATACATGTTGAGGCTTCCTTCTCACGCGAAGCAGTTACCCTTTTGTGCGGGGGAGGTGAAGCGTCTCCCTGGGCTGTGGTGTTTGGTATCTCGTTTTCCTTATCTTCCCTATTGTCTTTATTGATGGTGTTCAGGAGGTTGGTTGTGATGCCTACTATTGCCTTTTGCCTTGCATCTTCTTTTCATGCCATTGTTAATTTGTGCAGAGCTAGGAAGAGGCGATTATCCCTCTCAAGGGTCTAGATGATCCTAAAAACTTAACTAAAGAAATTCCTACAATTGGCACCAAATATTTGACCAAAAGATATCGAAACCTTTTTAATTAAATTACTTAATGAAGATTAAAATGTAAATCTTAGCCAAGCACATTAAAATCTTGATTAAAAGATACGAGGGATGAACAAGGTGAATAATGCTTCTTATTATGTCGAAACCAAATGATAAAGCGTAAATATGATAACTTCGAATGTAGAGAGATATCGCAATGGATACTATTATCCAAGATCAGAAATGATGTGTGGATTCCAGAACTGTAATTAGCACAAGTTGTACTTTCTGTATTCACTTTGTGCCGCCCTTATAAAATCAGCTTCTCCCTCTATTTATAAGGGACAACCCCCTCTTGAACCCTAAAAATCATAACATAAAAAATATTCCAGAAACATATTTTTGTTGTCTCCTACGCGTAAACTACTACAAATATTGTGTGTTTACTAACCGTTGTCAGTCGTCACCCTTTACAACAATCAAAAGACGTTGCATCGTAAGGGCCTTATCCCTTGCCGTACTCGTTAATGTTCACGATCATCCAAATTTTAACGCATACAATATGTGTGCGTGAATATCGCTAAAATATTATTCTATAGATATTAATAACGAAGCATAATTGTAAAAGTACAATGACGGAAACATAAAGGAAGGCCAAGATAAGACAATCATTGGATACTGAACATATTGCCATTTCCAAATTGTTCAAACACGTGCAACTCATCAAAGGAAGGGCAGTCCCATGCAACACCAAGCTCCTAATATATATGGGGTTCGGTGAAAGATGTATCACAAAGGTATATCGTACATAGTCTTATTTCATATTTTTGCAAGAGTCTATTTTCAGGCTCGAATTCGTAATTTTATGATCACATAGTAACACATTTACTAGTTATGCTAAGATTCCTCAAAGACCGCATATATAATTTAGTAAAAGAAAAAAAAAAGAAGCAGAAATGAAATGAAGTGCTACGTAGTACTGACTAAGCTACTCCGTATATATAATTAAGAGGTGAGTACGTGACAGATGTAATCTTTCTTTTGCGGGATTCTGTCGCTTCTCTCCCTTTTATTACGTTATGATCTCATTTTCTGTCTTTGACAAGATTTGACACCTTCTATTCTATTTCTATAGTACATTCTACCAAAAATATTGGTTCTGCTTGAAAAGTCATAAGTTGGAGCAGAAGAAGGAAAGTTTAGAATACAAATAGAAAAGGATCACGTGCATGATTTGAATTTTCAGGTCAGATCTCGTCGTCTCATGTACATTTCCATATTTATTAGTTGCTAATACTTGTTACGCATATATAAATAATCTCTTTTTCTTTTTATGATTTTCAGTTACCAACAAATCTCCATCCCTTCATTTTCTTATTACATTTTTGACTTGCTATCTCTTTATGTACTTAATACTGCACTTATTATTTGGTGGAGCAAGAAAGCCATTATTCAGCCGTAACTTCATATAAGAGAAGCGACTAGTCTGGAGTGGAAATACTGATTATTCATATAATGGACCCCAAGTAATTTGAGAAATGTATATTGTTAGCCATGAATATGAGTAGTCAAACAATTAAGCCAAGTAATTTGGAGTTGAGAAACTTAGATGATTTTCATTAGTCCATGGAGCAACACAAGGCGATTACTATGGTTGTGACGACGTGGGCCGGAAGTATTTTTGGGCCTTTAGCTTTCTGATAACGCCCATTACCTCATCTTAAGGTTAAAATAGCACGGTCTATCCAGTTTTTGAACTGGTCATTCAAAAATAGTCAGTATTTACCAAGTCAATAAAAATTAGCCACTATTTTGCTGCAACAGAGACTGGTCCAGCATAATATACTGGAGTTCGGTGCACCTGTGTATGAAATTCCAGCATATTATGCTGGACCGGTATACTTTGCTGGCTCCAGTATAATATATTAGAGATTATGGCATTGATACTCCAAACTCCAGTATATTATGTTGGATCGGTATATTACACTGGAACTCCAGTATATTAGACTAGATTTTCAGTATATTATACTGGAACTCTAGTATATTGTGCTGGAGTATTTTTCCGGATTTTGAATAGTTTTTTCGTCCAAATTTATCTTTACATAAAATATAGCTAAATTTCAATTACCTTTGAAACTGTAACTATTTTTGAATGACCACCTATAAATCTGGCTATTTTTTAATTTCTTCCCATCATGAGTGGAGGTTCAAAAATGGGCTGGCCCACCCTTGCAGGCTTTAGATTCCAATGGAGTTAAAATATTATGGTATAACCAATTTTTACACTGTTCATTGAAAAATAGCCACCGTTTACAAAGTTAATAAAAAATAGCCATTATTTTGCTGCAACAGGGATTGGTCCAGTAAAATATACGGGAGTTCTGGTGCATTTGTGTATGAACTCCAGCATATTATACTGGACCGGTATACTTTGCTAACTCATGTATAATTTACGGGAGACTGGAGCTCCAGTGCTCCAAACTCCAATATACTGGACAATTATACTTGCTGGAACTCCCGTAAAATTTATCGGAGTTCCAGCATAGTTATCCACGAACTCACGTAAAATTTACGGGAGTTCAAGCATACTTATGCTGGAACTCCCATAAAATTTGCGGTCGTTTCCGGATTTAAAACAATATTTTAGCTCAAATTTAAAGTGACTAAATTTTGATGACTTTTGAAACTTGACTATTTTTCAACAATCAGTGATAAATCTGACTATTTTTAAATTTCTCGCTCCAATGGATTATGACGGGCTAGCTTTTAATTTGTATTTTCCGAATATTGTTTTCATAATAAATGAAAACTGAACAGCAAGTTGCTCCTCCCTTTACATTGCAAAATTTATGAAAATGATAGGAATGTCCTCGATGTTCAATGAAACGAAGGAGTATTCTTTTCCCAGGTCAATAAACTTCTCTTAGAAATTTAGGCCTAACATTAAGATATCCGAATCTAAATACACATTTGAATATTAAAATATATATTAATATGAAGATATTTGAATTTAAATACACATCTGAATATATTAAAATGTGTATTAAGATCTGAATAGAAATAATAAAGACTGTTTGATTTTTAACATCTGAATGTATAAATATCTTTATTTGAAAATTAATAAACATAAAATTCAAATGAAATACTAACTAATCTAATATTCTATCAATAAAATATATAGTTTATTAAAATATGATAGTTATTGGTGGTGATGGCTAACGGGTGAATGCCGACTAGAGCCGGTGGTTGGTGGTAGTTTTGGTTGACGATGGTGGTTCATGCTAGTAGCTAGTAGTGATTGATAGTGGTGACGATTATGATTGAGAATGATGGTGGTTCGGTTATAGTTAATAATTGCGCGTGTTGGTAGTAGTTGTGACTGAGGAAGGTGGTGGGTATGTGGTGATATGTTATAATGATGGGCAGTGCCGGTTGTGATTGTTGATGATGATAGGGTGGTCGGTTGTGATAGTTGAGATGGATAAGTGTTGATTGTTGGTGTGAATGATGATGGTCGGAGTGGTGGGGAAAGTAGGTGGTGATAGCTGATAATGGTGACAGCTATAATTGAGGATGATGGTAGAGTGGTGATGGTGGAGATGGTGGGGTTGAGTATGGTGATGATGATGGCATGGTGATAATTAATAATCGTAGGCGATGGCGACAGTTAATAATGAATATGTAATAGTACTATCAATTTTATTCAGAAAAAAAAAGAGTAGTCTGGAGTGGAAATTCTAGTTATTCACATAATTGACCTCAAGTAATTTGAGAAATCTATATTTTAAGTCGTTCGTAAAAATAATAGTCGATAATTCTTTTTGGGTATATATATTTTTATTTAAATATGTGAATTATATACATATAATGAATATATTTTATATACTTTTGGCTATTGGACAATTTGTTTCAACCGACCGGCCAACCTTTATATTTTGCCCAAGTAATATTGAATTGAGAGACTTAGAGGATTTTCATTAGTCCATACCACAACATAGTTTGTACCTATAGTTGGACACGAATCGATTCATAATAAGATATCCTTAAGTATATATGAAAGGGACCTCGAATCTAACTCTCTCCTAATTTTAAATTTGAGCCAGATGAGTTATTCTTGAGATTTGTTAATTGATATATTTGATTTGGCTGTAGTCCCACGTTATATTATAAACACACATTCATACTTGTTATTGTTGTGCTATGTCTTAAACTTATTTAACTCAAAAGATATCGATTAAAAAAAATGAAGGGCTAAATCTTAGTTAAATATAATAAATTTCAAATCAATAAATTAATTAAAAAAATAATATATAAGATGAAATAGAGGTAACCAATCTTATCGATGTTGGAATAAATCCGACTATAACACTTTAGCCTTCATATCGAATTATTTGGAACTAAAACATAAGCGGAAGCGTACCTGAATCCATTGGTGGAAGCTCCTTAATCCGGCTTGAAGATCACCTTGATCCGGCTTGGAGATTGTCCGGGTTTGGCTTTCCACTTGATGTGCAAGACAAAGGATTTGCTCTCTAATTTCAATGGGAAGAAGAAGAGAATTAGTCTTGCATCAAATGGGAACCATAACCCCCTATTTTTAAGCATGTAACCATAGTTACATGTATGTAACCTTAGTTAGCCCATCATTAACTAAGGTTACTCTATATGTGTATCTACACATAAATTGGTCTTACACTTTATATGACAATGTATTGGCCTCCTTAATAATAATGTCCATAAGACCACTAATTTAGGCCAAACCAAAAGATAGCACATAACATATAATTAATCCATATATTGTCCATATGTATGTAGTACAAGTCCAAATGTCTAACAATCTCCCACTTGGACGATATACTCATGCATATGTACAAACCTTAGTATTATATGTTACATTATAACTTTATGAGCTCAGTATTGCTATCAAAATAAAATTGTCATGATCAATCAGGTCCATCAATCATATCAACATATGATCTAAGAGATCTTAGTTACTCTTGCGTAACTAGACCCAACATTGATCACGTATATCAATATAACCAACGACATGGATCAAGTGTAGGTATGTAGCATGGAAATAACACAAAGTGTGGTCTGAAATAGAATGTCTATTTCCAACTAGTTCACTTATTGAGATCAATCATAAACCATAAGAGTACATAAAACTTTAAGACTGAATATCTGCAGATAAAACCTTAAAAACTGAATTACTGAATGTACTGGACAATACATAATTGTATAACACAAACTCCCACTAAAACTCATAATCCTCAACTGATTTGACACCCATGCGAGCAATATGCTCATGAAATGTTTTGGGTGGTAATCCCTTAGTAAGCGGATCCGCAATCATGGAGTTTGTACTGATGTGCTCTATGCACAATTGTCCATTTTGTACTCTTTCTTTAACAACCCGAAACTTGACGTCCATATGCTTTGCCTTCGTCAAACTACTGTTATTGTTAGCATAAAGGACTGCTGATCTGTTGTCGCATAATAGCCTGAGTGGCTTTTTAATACTGTCTACTATGCGCAGTCCACTAACAAAATTTCGCAGCCATAATCCCTCATTGGATGCCTCATAACATGCCATGAATTCCGCTTCCATGGTGGAAGTCGTCGTAAGAGTTTGCTTGATGCTTCTTCAAGAGATAGTACCGCCAGCAAGCATGTAGATATAGCCTGATGTAGACTTCAGACTATCCTGACATCCAGCAAAATCGGAGTCGGTGTACCCGATGATCTCAAGCTGGTCCAATATGAGACATTTCTAAAAGTACTCCCTTATGTTTCCTTTGCCTTTATACCTCATGGAAACAAGTTTACTCAAAAGAGTACTAGTTTCCGCCTTTTCGTTTTGTGCAAAACGTTTTTCAAAGTCCTCAAGGAAAACTTTGGCATTATTTTCTTCAGTCATAGTGCCCCTAAAAGATTCTGGAATTGCACGTTTCATGATCATAAGACTCATGCGATTTGAGCGTTCCCACTTCTCCATCTCCTTCTTGTCATCAGAAGAAGATGCATCCTGAAGAGTAGCAGGTTTCTCAATCCGAAGTGCAAGGTCTAGATCCATGCAACCGAGAACTATCATAATGTTTGAATTTTAACTTTAGTATACAGATTCAAAATAGGCAAATCCCATTACAAGATACCTAGCACAACATTGATTTTAGTCTTTGGACAGAAAATCAACTTGTAATTGGTACTCTTGGTGTAGTAATCAAATATTGACAATGAACTCCTGTCAAATATCAAGCCTTCCTTTGGGCCGACTTAATATTCACATGGAAAACTTAATAATTGTCATATATTTATCACCACAAGCATGCTCGAATTCCTGCCAAATAATAACCTTCCTTTGGGCCGGTGTTAAACGCATGAAATACGAACATACACAATCATCTTATATCTTAAAATCAATCAATCTTCACAAAAGAGGTTACTTTGGTAACATAATGTTTCAATTGATTAATTTAAAATATGAGATGCAAAATTAATTAGTTCTTTAAGCCATATATTGAATCTCAACCGAAAATTACATGTTTATAATGTAAAATCTGAATATTAAAATCTGAATATTAATAGACAAAACATTAATATTATAATCTGAATATTAAAGGACAAAACATTAATATTAAAAACTGAATATTAATGGACAAAACATTAATAAAAAAAACTGAATATTAATGGACAACACATTAATAAAAAAAAACTGAATATTAATGGACAAAACATTAATGTACAATTAAAATATGAAAACTTAAAACGTTTCTTTGATAATGAAAAACGTTTCTTTAATAATTGTACATTATGTCTTCATTAATATGTTAATTATAAAAAACGTTTCAATAAATAATGCAAGACTAATTATGTCTCCATTAGTGATAAAACGTTTCTTGAATAATGAAAAAACGTTTCTGTAATTAATGAAAAAACGTTTCTTTAATAATGCAAAAAAACGTTTCTTTAATAATGCAAGATTAATGTTTTAATATTAATCTTGCATTATGACTCCATTAATATCTTAATTAAATAAAAAAATATTTCAATAATAATGAAAAACGTTTCTAGTAATTAATTTTGCATTACGGTTTCATTAATGTCACCAGAAAAACATTTTTAATAAAAAAAAACGTTATCTTTATAAAAAATGTTTCTGTCTTAATTGCCAGATAATCAAACGTTTCTGCAAATTTATTCCAGGACCTTTTGCGGCGACGAACGCTGCCACTAAACACCATAGAAGTCGGCGCTAAATGTATTAGTGGTGACTATGTATTGAAACTGGAGTTGCCGTCACTGAAGGTTATTTGTGGCAACATTTGAGATCGCCACTCAACGATAATAAACTTAATGGGGCTTTCAACAAAAGGCTTAATCAAGGAATCATGTTCAACAATCGAAATTAGGCAATTTATTTCAACATTTCAATTCATATGGTGATAACATGGTATCGAAATACTAAAGTTTATCATCAACAAATCATTCATGAAAGCATGCTATAATAAGGTACTAGAATTTCAAAATCAAAATTCTATCTTAATTTAATCATAAAGCTTTATAATATTGAATTCATAAACTTTCAAATGACCCAATGCGAAGGAGACTCTGATACCAATTGTTGGAATAAATCCGACTATAACACTTTAGCCTTCATATCGAATTATTTGGAACTAAAACATAAGCGGAAGCGTACCTGAATCCATTGGTGGAAGCTCCTTAATCCGGCTTGAAGATCACCTTGATCCGGCTTGGAGATTGTCCGGGTTTGGCTTTCCACTTGATATGCAAGACAAAGGATTTGCTCTCTAATTTCAATGAGAAGAAGAAGAGAATTAGTCTTGCATCAAATGGGAACTATAACCCCCTATTTATAAGCATGTAACCATAGTTACATGTATGTAACCTTAGTTAGCCCATCATTAACTAAGGTTACTCTATATGGGTATCTACACATAAATTAGTCTTACACTTTATATGACAATGTATTGGCCTCCTTAATAATAATGTCAATAAGACCACTAATTTAGGCCAAATCAAAAGATAGCACATAACATATAATTAATCCATATATTGTCCATATGTATGTAGTACAAGTCCAAATGTCTAACAATTGAAACTCTCCATGGTAGCTTCCATTAATCAACGGGAGAGGTTGTTTTACATGTTTTTCTGGAAATTGCTTCGTTCCTTCTTTTCATTATGAAGATTACAGGAGAAAGGAAGAAGTGAAGAACCGTCCCCTAATCCGGAGGTTTTTCCCCTACTATATAGAGTTATGGGACCTTTACAATTTAGTTGGTCTGATGCTCTCTCACACTATATCTACCTTGGTCGTCCTCTAAACATTGTTTCTTCTGACTCGACGGGTATCGTGAGTGCGGGATGTGGAATAGACAATGTCGTTTTTCGCTGCCTTGCTGCTTGGACGAGATGTTAGTCAGCTTGATCGCATCGGTCTGATTTTGACCAATACAAATTATTGCAGGATTACTTGAGTTTCTTTATTCATGTTTGAGATCATGATTAATTTTTTGATGCTTAATTGGACATAATAATTATTTGGAGGATAAATTATATGTTAGAGCTATAGTCATACGTTAGAGATATCATGTTTGCTAAGACTTTATTCATTAGGATCCTTTTTTGGGGTTAATTATGTTGGACACTGAAAAAGTTACACTCATTCTTATTCTTGATTTACTTGACACTAGATCCCTTTGTTACGCGAGTTGGGTGCCTGAGAGGGGAGTGGGGTGGTGTGGGGGCTATCCTATATTGATTGTCGGAATAAACATATTATCTTGGATAGTCTCACTACAACGTTAGACGTTAATGTCACTGCAGTAACATATACAGATATCTTTTAGTGCCAACACTTCTTTCTCCTTTTTTACAATAACAAATGCAAAAAATGGCTGAAGGGGTAACGTCCTCTTTGATTAGACAACATTGACACAAGCTTTTGATGCGATTATTCTGCCAGAATATAAGTTGACATGATATGCTAAAGTGAAATGTTAATTATGTCCTTTAATTTACAATAACAACCCAGTATAATTCTACTTAGTGGAGTCTGGGGAGGGTAGTGTGTACGCAGACCTTACCCCTACCCTTGGGTAGAGATGCTGTTTCCAAATAGACTCCCGACATCCTTCACTCCAAGAACTTCCCACCTTGCTCTTGGGGAGATTCGAACTCACAACCTCTCGATTGGAAGTGGGAGTTGCTTACCATCAGCAATCCCTCTTGTCTAATGTCCTTTAATTTAATGGACTAAATTTGTTGGTCGATTGGTAGTTCTTATCATCGTGTGATTATCTTTTTATTAGGTAACTAGTCAACATAAGCGAAAATAATAAATATACCATATATTTTGTTTTAAATTTAATAGAGATTGAAGAAATATATTTTTTTAGGAATTATATATATGAATATAAATATTTTCTCCAATTAACTCCGAAACTAACATATTACCAATTCCAAAAATTATTCCTGCACTTCACTAACTCTTCAATAGAACATTCAAAATTGAAAACCATTTAACAAATTGATTTTAAATAAAACGCATCAAAACTAATTTGCTAAAATCCTTAAATATTATCATCTATTCACTAAGCTTAAGCGTAATTTCTTCGATAGGATGAGTTTTATGCTAAAAATTAAAGGGCAGTTTATTGAGCTCCTCCCTCAAAACATTTCGCAAAACTATTATTAATTCTCATAAACTCTCCTCTCCCGTAGTTCATTGTCAATTTTTTATTATTATGTATAAACGTTCAGATAAATTCAAAGCATATCATATCATATAATTCAATGAATATGGAAATACGATCGGCAATCATATCATTGTGTCTTGGTGTCTTGAACCAGCTTTTGCTGCAACTTCACTAATATGAGATTTGGATCCAAAATAAATTTGACGGGTTTAAAATTATCTCAAACTTTCACAAACCAAATATCCATAAAAGAAGTGAAACTCATGCTAAAGAAAGACGCCCATCCAGTTGGTGATAATTGAAAAAGGCTGTTTATACAATAAAAGATATTGGTCTAAAAAATCAAAATAATGAAAATAGAGGAAGTGTTAAACGAATAAATCCTAAAAGCTTATTGCACTAATAATTAACACACTTATATCAAACAATAACATATTCTTTGAAGAAAATAATATTATGCAACATACTCAAAAAACATGAAATCCTTGTAAATCAAGGACCAATTAATCGCAATTTTATAAAAGCATACTCTTTCTTTTACATATTGTTTACTCAATTACTCTCACCATTTATGCTTCCTCTTTTACTTTTTTTTTCCTCCTCTTCCAAATATTTCACATAAATACTCCAAAATCAACTGCATAAAATATAATTAGTTCCTCTATTCATAGAAATTACTGTGTTTTAGCATCATATATTGAGCACATTATGTAATGCTAAAATTATCTCTTTCTCAGTGCAAGAAGAAGAAAATACAAAATAGTCTCAAAGTGATTAATATTACTTACTTTTTAGGTTCTTTTACACTTGCTAATATTCTATCTTACACGATCTCATAAAAATAAGAATTTGTTTTTCATAAAAATGAGATTATACTGTCGGAGTTTTTTTACTGTTGCGAAGGCACATAACCAATATAGATAGAGTGGAAAAGACAATACGTAGTTGATGTATTTCTTCTCCTTTTTTCCAAAATATATCTAGCAATGTTTATTCATTTTTTCTGGTAGTTGATCATCCATTAATAATTTTTATTGTATCTTGGTTTCTATGGAACTCAATAACACTTATAAAGAATAATCGGCACTCCAAAGAATAAAAAAATGAATTCTATGAATTTGGGGTTATTTTTAAAGATTATAAACACAAAATTACGAACAAAGAATTTCAAAAACTGTACCTGATTATTTTCCTCCGCGAGTCATAAAAAGAATCAATAGCTCTTTCTATATAACGTCAAAAATATCATAGACGGTTAGGAAGCAAGAAAGAAATATGTACACTGTCATGTATATGTAGGCTAATTCTTTTTCTCCGGTTGATAAAGCAAGAAAAGTTCAACAAACCCCATAGTAAATATTGTTGGGGTATGTGGATCGATTGGGCGTTGGTAAACACAAATTTGAGAGAAAAACAACCTCTATTACTCAAAAGAATAGATTACACGAGTATTTACAAAACTCATAAAAAAAACTCTCAAAACTCACAAACGAGGATCACTCTCTAGGATCACTCTTGTTCTCACTCTTCTTGGTGATGAACACTCTAATTTTGTGATGATTTACAATGAAGGCAAGCACCTCTATTTATAGCAAAAATGGTGAGGGTTTTTTGTGGAAATTCCCGTGTGAATAAGGAAGCTTCTCATGGCGGCTATGGTTGGCTTGTTCAACCATTGTGGGCTGCCCGTGTGAATAAGGAAGCTTCCCATGGCGGCTATGGTTTGAACATCTAGAAGTACGGCTGGAAGTCATCAATTCTCCCCCTCCAGCCGTATCTGAAATAAATATCCCGGCTATGTCTCTGCATAACTCTAGCTTTTCTCGAGTTACTACCTTTGTTAACATATCAGCTGGATTCTCCTTTGTATGGATCTTCACTAGTCTCAACAGTTGTCGATCCATCACCTCGCGTATCCAATGATAGCGAATATCAATATGTTTTGTACGGAAATGGTACATGGAGTTCTTGCTCAAATCCAAAGCACTCTGACTGTCACAATGTACCTTGTACTCTTTTTGTTTGATTCCAAACTCTTGGAGATAACGCTTTAGCCACAACATCTCTTTTCCAGCTTCAGCGGCAGCAATGTATTCTGCTTCAGTTATGGATAAAGCAACACACTTCTGTAGCCTAGACTGCCATGAAACAGCTCCCCCTGCAAAAGTGTAAATGAATCCTGAAGTAGATTTTCTACTATCAAGATCTCCGGCCATATCTGCATCTGTATAGCCTTCCAAGATTGGATCAGCTCCCCCGTAACAAAGACATAATTTCATTGTACCCTTAAGATACCTAAGAATCCACTTTACTGCCTCCCAATGCTCTTTCCCGGGGTTGGAGAGAAAACGACTCACCGTTCCCACTGCATGCGCAATATCGGGCCTCGTACACACCATAGCATACATCAAACTTCCAACTGCTGAAGAATATGGTACTGACGACATCTCCCCAATCTCTTCCTTGGATGAGGGACAGGAACTCTTGCTCAGCTTGAAATGGTTGGCTAATGGAATGCTAACTGGTTTGGCATTGTTCATATTGAACCGTGAAAGCACTCGTTCAATATACTTCTCCTGAGATAGCCATAACCTTTGGTTCTTCCTGTCTCGGGTGATCTGCATTCCCAATATTTGTTGAGCCGGTCCTAAGTCTTTCATGTCAAAAAACTTAGAGAGTTCATTCTTCAGCTGGTTGATCTTCGTTGCGTCTTTCCCCACGATCAAAATATCGTCTACATATAGTAGAAGAGCAATGAAATTCCCATCTGAAAATTTCTGAATGTAAACACATTCATCTGCGGCAGTTTTCTTGTACCCTTGACTCACCATGCACAAGTCAAACTTCTTGTACCACTGTCTTGGTGCCTGCTTTAAACCGTACAAACTCTTTTTTAGTTTGCACACGAGGTTATCTCCTGAAACCTCAAAACCTTCGGGCTGCTGCATATAGATTTCTTCTTTTAAATCTCCATGAAGAAACGTTGTCTTCACATCCATCTGTTCAAGCTCCAAGTTCATACTTTCGACCAATCCAAGTATGGTTCTGATTGAAGTCATCTTGACTACGGGTGAAAAAATCTCATCAAAGTCGATTCCCTTCTTCTGCTGGAATCTTTTGACTACCAACCGTGCTTTGTATTTCACCACTTTTCCACTGCCATCTTTCTTCAGCTTGAACACCCATTTATTTTTCAGTGCCTTCTTCCCTTGTGGAAGTTCTACGATCTTATAAGTCTGATTTTTCTGCAGAGATTCCATCTCGTCCTGCATTGCGAGCAACCACTGTTCTTTGTCCTTATGGATACTGATTCATGGAAACTCTCTGGTTCTCCATTGTCAGTAAGTAGAAGATATTCGGATTCTGGATATCTTCTCGATGGAATCTGACCTCGTTCAGATCTACGAACTTCTGGAATATGAGGAGATCCACCATCATCTGAGTCTTGTGATGGTTCTGGAACATCTGGCAGAGGGGGTTGTGGCTCCCCCTGCTCAACACCGTTTTCTTCCTCATTGTCTTCTACTTCTGGAATATCTTCTGGCACTGTATCTTCATTTCTCGTGAATGATTCTGGTGTTGCCTCTGGCACCTGAGGAGCAACATTTGGCTTCTAAGATATTGTGGGCTTTTCAATATCTTCTATTGTCTGGTTTTCATGGAACACTACGTCCCTACTTCTGATCACCTTTTTCTCCTTTGGATCCCATAATCTGTATCCAAATTCTTCATCTCCATAGCCTATGAATATGCATGGAGAGGTCCTTGCATCTAGCTTCTGCCTGAGCTCCTTGGATACGTGTACGTACGCCAAACATCCAAATATTCTCAAGTGAGAATATGATGGATCCTTTCCAGACCAAAGTTTCTCCGGAACTTCAAAATTCAATGGTACTGATGGAGATCGGTTGATCAAGTAACAGGCGGCTCTGACTGCTTCTCCCCAGAATGGCTTTGGCAGCTTAGCCATACTAAGCATGCTCCGAACACGTTCCATGATTGTTCGGTTCATTCTTTCAGCTACACCGTTGTGTTGAGGGGTGCGTGGGACCGTCTTCTCATGTCGAATGCCATATGATCTGCAATAGGCATTGAACTGCCTGGAAGAGTATTCACCTCCATTGTCGGATCCAAGACACTTCAACTTCTTTCCTGTCTCATGTTCTACCATGACGTGGAACAGTTTGAAGTAATCGAACACCTGGTCCTTCGTCTGTAAGAAATACACCCACACCTTTCGAGAAGCATCATCAATGAACGTTAGAAAGTATCGATTTTCGCCGAGTGATTCAACCTCTAAGGGACCGCAAACATCAGAATTTACCAGACTGAGTAACTCTGATCTTCTCGTTGAAGAGGAATTAAACGAGACTCTATGCTGCTTACCAAACAGACAATAATTGCAAGGATTTGGTACAGCATCCTTGTCCACATTGATGAACTCCTTTTTTATTAGGATAGACAACCCTTTCTCACTCATGTGGCCGAGTCTCTGGTGCCATAAATTTTGAGAAGCCTCCTTTTCTGCAACGTTGAGGCTGTCTGTGCATATCTTCACATGAGTCTTGTATAGCGTGCCACAAATATGTCCTCGGGCGACTGTCATAGCGCCTCTTGTTAACTTCCATGTGCCTTTACCTGACAATAGATTTAGCCGAAGATCTGGCACATGGCGGACATCCTTCAAAGTGATTGTGCTCCCGGAACTTGTCTTTATCTGGACATCACCAATTCCGACAATCTCAGCGGAACTGGAATTTCCCATTTTCAGAGCTCCAAAGTCTCCGGCTTTGTATGTTGTGAAGTATTCCTTGTATGGAGTCACGTGGCAGGATGCTGCAGTATCTACCACCCATTCCGTGTCTTCTCGTGAGACGTGAAGTCATGTCTCATCTTGGGTTGAACAATAAGCTACATCACCAGAGATAGTAACTAACGTTTCTCCATCCTTGTTCTTCGGCTGCGAACTGCTCTGGCCTTGCTCCTCTTTCCATTTGTAGCAGTTCTTCTTCATATGTCCCTCTATTCCACAATGATGGCACTTATATGTTGGTTTTCTGCCATCAGTGGACCTGCCCCTGCTCTTGCTTCTGCCTCTCCATTTGCTTTTGCTACTCTTTTGTTGCCTCCCCCGGTTTTCTGTGACAAAGGCATGGGTCTGATCTGTGCCCATCTCCTTTCTCCTTGCCTCTTCACTGAATATGGCATCCTTGACCATTGACATGGTAAGTTTGCCATTAGGGGCTGAGTTGCTGAGTGATACGGCCAGCGTTTCCCAACTTTCGGGAAGGGAACTGAGTAGTAACAGCGCCTGAACTTCATCGCTAAGTGGCATCTCTACAGATGACAACTGGTTGACCAGGTTTTGGAACTCACTGGTGTGCTCGGCAACTGAAGTTTCATTTTTTAGCTTCCTGTTGACTAAGCGCCTCATCAATAGGGCCTTATTCCGAGCGGTCTTGGCCTGGTACATGTCTTCCAACTTCTTCCAGAGGGTATATGCGTCTGTTTCTTGTGCAACATGGTGGAAGACACTATGATCAATCCATTGACGGATTTGACCAATAGTTTTTCGATTTGATTTCTTCCACTCTAACTCCTTGGCGGAGTCAGGATTTTTACCCATCAGTTCTATGGGATCAAAAAAATCTTTACAGCTTAGGATATCTTCCATCCGAGGTCTCCATAGCGTGTAATTTGTGACAGTAAGCGTAATCATAGCTCCGAAAGATGATGTTGACTCTTCTGTGGACATTATCATCTAACAAAATAATTTTTCAACACGATTGGGGTTTGAATTTTTAAACACGGAGTTCACCGTTGCGTCCGGAACGGTCGAAAATGGTGGAATTGACACTTCGTGAATGAAATTTCACTATAGGGGTAAAACTGTAATTTTTGAAAGTTGAGAGACCAATCTGCAATTTCAGAGAGTTGACTGGTTCGCTACAGTTGACCGTCGTCTTCTCCGGCGAGTTCTCGGCGAACCTTCGGCAAAGTTAACCAAACTTTGACCGTGATTTCTGGGCTCGTTTGAACTCCGATTAGGTCGCCGTTTGGTGCGTTGGACTCCGTTCGACGAGACGAATCCAATGGTGCTGTCAGAATTGGATTTCGAGCAAAGCTCCGAAAAACCAAATTTGGCCCGTCACCTAAAAACTCGACCAACGCCTCTAACCTCGCTCTGATACCACTTGTTGGGGTATGTGGATCGATTGGGCGTTGGTAAACACAAATTTGAGAGAAAAACAACCTCTATTACTCGCAAGAATAGATTACACGAGTATTTACAAAACTCATAAAAAAAAGACTCTCAAAACTCACAAACGAGGATCACTCTCTAGGATCACTCTTGTTCTCACTCTTCTTGGTGATGAACACTCTAATTTTGTGATGATTTACAATGAAGGCAAGCACTTCTATTTATAGCAAAAATGGTGAGGGTTTTTTGTGGAAATTCCCGTGTGAATAAGGAAGCTTCTCATGGCGGTTATGGTTGGCTTGTTCAACCATTGTGGGCTGCCCGTGTGAATAAGGAAGCTTCTCATGGCGGCTATGGTTGGCTTGTTCAACCATTGTGGGCTGCCCGTGTGAATAAGGAAGCTTCCCATGGCGGCTATGGTTTGAACATCTAGAAGTACGGCGGGAAGTCATCAAATATATACACATCCATATACATATGAAAGCAATTGAATCATCCCATAAACAACTAATTGGACATCCATATACATATGAAAGCAATTGAATCATCCCATAAAACAACTAATATGAAAGCAAGAAAAGAAACTATATACACAGCCATATACATATAGCCTAACTTATTTTTTCCCAGTTGATAAAGCAAGAAAAGTTGAACGAAACATCACTGCAAATTTACAATTGAATCAATCCATAAAGAAACTAAATTGAAGAATATGTATCTGACATTAAAGATAAACTGAAGGTAATATGACATTGAGTGATTTTAAATGTAAAATCATGTAATAAAGAGCAATAGTAGTTACGTTTGAATTTGCTACTGGGAGAGCAAAGGGCTGTGTCTGTTAAAAATAAAATTAATTGCTTGAGTAAAGAGTAATGGCAGTTACGTTTGGAGAAGGGTTTGTGTCTATTAAAAATAAGATTATTAATGGATAAATTAGAGGGAAAAGACAAAAAAATAAGAAAAAAGATAAATAAGAATGGTGGCTAATGAGACATGCCACATGAGCTTCTCAATTGCCCAGCTTTATATATATATATATATATATATATGTATGTAGATTATTTAGACCAAAGAATAATGAAAGATTGTGCAGAAATGAAACAAATTTACTTTACTTACATAAGACTTCTACGCGTATTCCCAAAAGAGAAATAAGGTTTAGACTTCTTTTACGTGATGTAAAGCAGAGTTTATTGTTACCATCTTATCTAATACCTGTCATTCATCATGTTATTTACACTGTTTTTCTGTTGTTGATAACTAGGGTTAATTATATTAGATTAGAAAACAAACAGCCATTAATTGCAGGCTAGCTAGTTAGGAATGTACAAAGAAAATCGATAAACGCATCAAATCAACAATCCGAGTCAAATCGGAAAAAGAAATCTGAATGTAGTTCGGTTTGATTTGGTATTGGAGAAAAAATTCAACCATAATTGGTTTTCTTTTGTTTTAACTAAAAAAAGTCAAACCTGATTTAGCTTATGCCAGTGTAAGTTATGTTGGGATAAGTTATGCTAGGATTGTTGTTTATATATCCACTATTTGGTATGTTGTATTAAAAATGATAATTGCATAATTTCTAAGTATTAAGAAGGTATAATTAAGTTATACCGGCGCTAATTACCCCACCCTCTATAATGTATAAGTTATCCCTATGTTAAAAATATTAAGATGATATTAAATTTTTATACTGCCCTTATACCCTCTTACACCTCGTACCAACCGACCCTTAATTTGCTAACTGTTATTTACATTGGTAATTCCACCATCCATCAACTCACTTGTTAAAATACGAAACAAAAGGTTATCCATTTATCTAGTTTCAACTAAACATATGTTTTATATTATAATTATTTTGTTCTTGTTTATGTGAAAATATTTTTTTTATTCTGTTTCATATAAAATAAACCTTTTTTAAATTTGAAAATATGTTCACTTATACTTCCAATCTACCCTCATGTGAAGCTTTTATGTATGTATATATATATATATATATATATATATATATATATATATATATATATATATATATATATATATATATATATATATATATATATATATATATATATATATATACTCCGACATATTTAACATTATAAATTTTAGAAGAACTATAATCATACAAATATGTTATGGCTTGTTTAGGATTACAAATTTTAAAAGTCTTTGAGATAAATTATCTCAGTCAAATAAATTTGCATAAACTAAAATCACTAGAGTACCATATACATATTCCATTATTGTAATCCCTGATCAAATCAAACAAGCTCTGTATTATTAGAGTCGAGGAAGAAGGGTTCATCATACCCCGATTCTTCCTTCTCCCACAAACCTTTTTTTTTTTTCCTTTTTTGCTTTTCACATGCAGAAACAGTGCGCACGTGTGTGCACAGATACCGTGTGTGGGGGGGGGGGGGGGACCCATAGGTCAAAAACCCTAATCTCTGCTGCTTCCATTAAGGTTTGGGACCATGACTGTGAAATGTGGTACTGCCTTTGACGACATATAGTACAATATATAGGAAAACATCTACTTTGGCTAAGTCAGAATTTTTATTAAGGGAGTTAACATATTAAAAAAATAACTAAGTAGTCAAGGGATGTAATTATATAATATATATATATATATATATATATATATATATATATATATTTTTAAAAAATTATCGAACTATACAGTATAATTTGTCGGCAAAGGGGTGTTGGTTGATACCGCTTTGATATATGTGGCTCCGCCACTGGTCATTCATTACTACTCTCTCCGTTTTAATTTAGATGAGATAGTTTGACTCGATACGAAGTTTAAGAAAAAAGAAAATGTTTGAAACTTCTCTGGTCTTAAAAACTTAAGGGGTAAAAGTTTTGTGGGATCATGACATTTATGTGATTTTAAAAGCTTCTCATTAATGATAAAATAAGCAAAATGAAGAGTTTAAAGTTGAATCATTTTCAAATTTAGAAATGAGCCATTTATTTTGAAACATACCAAAAAGGGAAGTATCTCATCTAATTTGAAACAGAGGGACTACTTCAGTTGCCCATTTTAAGTACCAGATCGAAAGAAATCCAGTAACTTTTGTTTAGATCCTATTTTTATTTTTTAAAAATTATCAAATACATATAAATATTAAATTGTGAATCCTTTAATAAAAACAAGCTATGAATACGATAAAAAGTTCAGAACCCATAAATTTCAAGTTCTGCCTCTAAATGGATTATATGATGCTTTTGTAACCTTTGTCTTTCTTGGTATTGCACTCTACAGCTTGGTCCAAAACCCTACTGAAGCGCTAGCTGCTTTCTTTCTTCTTCTTCTTACTTCCCTAGATTTAATTAGAATTCCTGAGGGAAGACAATTTTCTTAGAATAGGATATTTCATAATGATATTTCTCAGGAAAAAATATGTGTAGTGGTAGGTTATTCTGTTTCTTGTCACTTGTGATTGTTTTTCTTCATCTGTCAGCTTGGAAAATTAGGGTAATTAGTAAATGCATGCTTCCTTTTCTTGCGCATGCCCACCTGTCCTTATCAATATAGAAGGAGATGAACAATTTGAGAATTACAACTATATATCCACCTGAAAAGCCTCTCGTCCTTGGTGTCTCCCAAGTCAAATATTACTGCTGTTAATTAATTACCAGAATTAGGAGGGTAAAGCAGAAGAGGGAAATTTAGAGAGAAGTTTTTGGCATCGGATAAGGTACCTAAATAATGGGAAAAATACTAAAGGAAATACTTTATTGCAAGGAAGTTCAAATATAAAAACCAATTCTGCCCGAGAGAGATAATTCTTTTTTTTTTTTTTAAAAAAATTTACTTCAAATTCCATAAATATTTTTTTTGTTGCATTAGCTCCATGTTATAGACGAGTAAGTGTTTACCATTTATGTATTGCTTCACATTCAAAGACGAGCTTCACATTCACGTGTGTAAGTGTAAAGCAAAAGGAGAAATTGAAAAGCTAGTACAAGTTTTGAGAAGAATTGATTCAATTTTACATGTCCATTTTGGGCAAGATCAAATGCTTTGAATGTAAAACTCGTATAATCATCGATGATAAAACCATTACCTTTTTTCTTGACTCTTATAACAAATATAAAAAGGAGAGAGAGTTGTGTTATATTTGAAGCATGACATACTCGAACTCATAACCTATTGGTTGGAAGTGGAGGTTGCATACCATTAGAGCAATCCCCCCTATCTCCTTCGTGGCTAATTACAATGTTGAAATTAAGAAAGCCATGAAAATAACTTCTTGTAGAAATGCAGAATAAGACTGCATAAGATAGACTCTTGGGGTCAAGCCCTTCCCCGAACCCTACGCATGCATAGCGAAAGCTTAGTGCACCCGCTTGCACTTTTTTTTTAATTTAGATTTCTTACGTATAAAAAATAGATATGTCATGTGTAAAAGCAAATCTTCGACGTGTAAAAAAGATAATGGGGGTCATAAGGCTAACTACAAGTTTGTAATGGGGTACAAAACTATTTGGCCCCAGTTTAGGACGGGGACATTGCAATTTTGTGCATAGGAAACTAGCATGGATGGATGGACAGTTCCACTAAACCCTAGCAGATTAATAATTGAAATTTTGTTTGAAATTGTGACGATTCAAAGGGTCATTACTTATTTTTTTTTCGTACTTTCGAGGCCTTGAAAACCTCATTTATAGTTATCTCGATTTGTGTGTGCAGTCCAGACGCGTAGCTGGAAAGCTTATATGTTAAATTCTGTGAAAAATTGCTGAAATTTGGTGTTAAAATGATTAAAGTTGACTTTGGTTAACCTTTTGGGTAAACGAACCCAGATTCGTGATTTGATGGTCCCGGAGGGTCCGTAGAAAATTATGGGACTCGGGTGTATGCCCGTAATCGAAATCCGAGGTCCCGATCCCGAATTTTGGAATTTTTTGAAGAAAGGTTGGGAATCTATGTTTAGGCATTGGGTTTGGTTTGTTTAGCTATAAAGTCATTATTTCATAGATTTGATTGAGTTGGAGCCGAATTCAAGAGGGAAAGCAGTCGTTGTGGATTGATTTAGCACTAAAATTTAAGGTAAGTGTTTGATCTAACTTTGGCTTGAGGGAATAGTAGTAGAGTATTGTTTGCTAATTGCTAATTGTCGAGTACGGTATATAGGTATGGTGACGAGTATCTATACACTGGTGTCTAGCATGATCGTGAGTCCTTATTTGTGCGTATTCTGATTTTGTTGTGACTCTTCCATGCTTAACTGATGGTTTATATATAATGTGAAGAGTATGAGAAAGAATTATGATTTGTAAAATCTTGGGAGCGTTGGCTCGAATGTTAAAGTAATTATTGGGTGAGAAATGAAAGAAAGAGGAAGAGATGTGATTATTCCCTTGTCGGACTGCTTTCGTGTATTGATTATCTCCCTTGCCAGGAAGTGATGCTTGTTGTTGTTTCCTTGCCGGGATTTAACTGTTTACTTGTGTCTTCCCTTAGCGGAATTTCTATTACTGTTTGTATATCCCCCCGCCCCCTTGATTTTGATTGTTGCTTGGGTGAGGAAGAGTGATGAAGCATGAAGGTTGATGTCGTTCATAATTTGTGTTGAGAATATATATGTTAATGCATGAAGGAACATTCCGTGCCATGACGTTATTACTAATGCACGAAGGAACATTCCGTTCCATGATATGATTACTAATGCACGAAGGGTCATTCCATGCCATGGTATGAGTGATTATTAGATGTAAAGCACGAAGGTTGATGTCGTGCACTTTATTTGATTCTTTTGGTGAGAACGAGAGTAAAAGCACGAAGGATGATGCCGTGCAATTGTTGATTTCCTGCTCTCGTTGATATTGTAATTGCATAGTTTCACTCCCTATTTATTGATTTTATATCGTAACTGTTACTACCCCTATAGCATGCTCCCTTCCCTCTTGTCGGCTTAATTTCTATATTCTTTTATATTGCATATATACATATATATTGAACTGCACAGGTTGTTTGGTAGCCCGGTCTAGCCTCATCACTACTTCGCCAGGGTTAGGCCAGACACTTACCAGCACACGGGGTCGGTTGTGCTGATGCTACACTCTGTGCATCTTTTTGCACAGATCACAGAGCCGGAGCAACTTTTGGATAGCAGTAGGAGATTCGGGAGCTGACCTTCAGTCCAGGGACATTCGAGGTAGCTTTGCTGACGCCCGCAAGCCCGAAGTCCCTTTCTATTTTATTCAGTTTGTCATCATCTTGTAACGAAGCAGACAGTTTTATGTTTCATTCAAACCTTGTATTTAGTATTCTCTAGCCGTTCGTGAGTATTGTGACACCGGTTCTTGGGTAGAGTTGTATTGGATTTCAGTATTATTTTTCAGTAAATTACATTTAAATCTTCCACTTTATTATTAAATGTTTCACTGTTTTAATATTGTCGATGTTTGCTAAAAGAAGTAATAAGTAATTGGCTTGCCTGACTCCTATTAGTAGGTGTCGTCACGACTCCCGAGGGTCGAAAATCCGGGTCGTGATAGAATGCTACCATTGAATAAACTCAAATAAACACGGTCAAAACTTTTTGAATTAAGTTTAGAAATCATAGTCTAAAAAACTATCTAGGCTCGAGTGCGACAGTGAACAAACTAACAAGGGATTAGTCTCTGTGATGCTAATTTGCTCAAATAAATGGTTGAGAATATCTTGGTTTCCATCATGTGATTATAGATTAAAGGCAAGAAGGTTGAGAAAATGAGAGACAATTGGTAATTACTTAAATTAACGGACCCAATATATGAGAGACTAACGAAAGAAGTTTTATCATTGAATATATGCAAAATGAGGATACAAGTTTATTTTACATAATCAACAGAACCAAATAGATTTCGAATTAACACAAACTGAAGAATGTCGTGAGCGACAGTACATTGTCGCGCGACATAGAATTTCGTTGCTCTCCACTTCCTCAACATTCACGGAAAAGGAAAGTCTGTAGTTTGATGCTACAAAAGGGGAAAAAAAGAAAGAAGATGATCAGATGCAGCTAGTGAGAATGCAATATTGTTTACATCTTTATAAAAGTATGCAATAGAGGGGAGAGCTTGTGCTTGAAAGTAAGTAGCGCCTTTGGTATATGAGTAGGGTTCCTGAGTGGTGCGTTCATACAGAGCAAGAAATTTATAGATCCCTTGGAGTATTTTAGAAATCATCTATTCCTGTTTGATTTTTCTCTTTTCATGTGATAATAATTATAAATGAATTTATCAATGAAGTCCGAGATTTACCTCATGGAAAATTTCAGCATTTTGTTGATAGTTGAAGATGGAAAATGGGCTCCAATTGCCACTAACCACCAAATTACAATCATTAACAAGGTTCTCTTTAGTCCCTAATAAAAGCTGCTTCTCAATTTGGGGGGTGAGTTCTTCAACTTCAGCTAGCATTTCTTGACAAGGAAGATTCATGCTAATATATCCCGCTGAAAATATAATTAATTAAAAGCATGCTAATAACAATTTAAGCCTTTAAATTATATGATCATACAATTCAATATAGTATTAAAACAGGCGAAGGTCATGAGTTCAAGTTTTACGACTGCTCATTATTAAAAAGATTTTCACGTGTTTGGCCAAGAATAAGAGCCAGGCTGCACGTGAAGTGTGCTTCTCTAACAACTTAAACTTTTAGACGTGATACAGTCACGAATTCAATAACATTGGTGGTTAATTACCTGATTCCTCGCCTCCTTCGGAGAAATTCCAAGATCTTAAGTTCAAATGATGAGATTTACAAAAGTTTTTCTTTAGTTTTGTTCTCTCCCTTGCCCTCTCTCTTGCTTGTTTCCTTGATTCTTTTGCAAATGGATGAAAAAATGCAACTCGACGAACTGATTTCTCCTTCTCCTTCTTCTTCCTCCTCTCCTTGTTGCAAGAATTTCCTTTAGTATTTGCTTTATGATTAGATGGAGATTCATCAATTTCTGATACAACTTCACATTCAGATGTAGAGGATTCACTATTTGCATCCATAACAGTACTACAGCTTAATTTGCTTATTCGACTTTTTGAGAGCTCCTTGATATCTGATTTTGACTTTTTAAGCAACCACTCCAGTGTTTTGCTGGCCTTCTCGAACCTCAACATGTCTTGTAAATTGAAAAAATTGCGAGCAATATCAATTGAAAGTCTTATTCTTCGGTCTCTCGGGCCTTTAGCAGTGTTAATCTTGCTGTGTCTATCTTTCTTAGACACTCTCTTGTTGCTGCTTACTTTACCCTTTTTATTCTCACACCCTTCCTCTTGTTCAAGTTCATTTCTACTGATTATGGCGTTGTCTTTGTTTGAATCTGTCGTGTTAATAATGGCAGTCTCAGCACGGATCTCAGCTAAGGTATCATCAAGATTTTGTTGAAGTTGATCATGGTAATATTGGAAGAAAAATTCGTGTTCATATTGCATACAAGGAGAAGGGATGTTGAATAAATTAGATGAGAAAATGGGATTGTAATTGTAGGCGTAGTTTCTTGAGTTATACATTCTTTGCTCTATATTTTAAACACAAGTACTCTAGCTGCAACGGATGAAGTTGACAAAGCTAATACTTCTGAATAATCTAGCTGCACCAACAAGGAAAAAAAAAGTATAATTAAACGTCTTGAGAAAAAGACCAACTGAGAGAAACTTAATTAGTAAGTATGATTCTCATAAGTAGATTTCTTATTAGCTGTTCTTTTTCTCCCTTCTATATTGTTTTGCTTCTTTATGCTTGTATTCACGACAGAGACAGAGACAGATCCATGATTTGAAGATGGTGGGGGCACGTGAGCAGACTGCTCAACCAATGACCCAATATGAAGGGTTCTAGGTAAAATATATGACCGTTTTCAAAAAATTTACACATATATATCTAGAGTTTTTGCCGAAGTTAACAAGGTCCAATGACCCTCTACTCTACACATAGGTTCGCCTCTGGACAGAGATGGAGATGTTCTAAATGATAATAAAATATAGCAACTTGCTTCATATGACAATATTGTGTGGCTTTTACAAGTCTTTTGTGTACTTAATTAAAGTGTATAGCATGTATAGACATATGTTGAATAAGTTTAATTAAGCTACTAGCTAGAGTGGAGATTGAGAAAGATATGGCAAAAAACTTACCTAAGGATGTCAAGATTTACATTTCCTTCCATCTTTGCAATTCCTAGAGCAAAAGTAGGAAGCATTGGTTAATGAAAGAGAAGAATAAGAAAAAGGAATGATGGAGAGAGTAAGATAGCTAGTAGAATTAGAAGTAGAAGTAGTAGTACTAGCAAATAGAGCAGCTGGTTTTATGGGAAGTGAATGGAGAGGAAGAATTTCTACTTGTGCCTTCACGTGATATCAGCTGACAGATTGACCATTATAATACTTCTTTCTTCTTTGCATAATTAGCCCTTAATAATCATACAGTAACCATGAAAGTGCTATACATGCTACTATGCTATAGCTTGCTGCCCTAAAGCGCTTAGTTCAAGCCGCAAAGGTTGAGGGATTTGTGATTTAGGTCACAATTTGGAGCCCTGCATATGAACTAAGTCTTGATATTTATTTGGAGAAGGATAGACAGACGGACCTATTATATATCCCCGAGGTTCGGAAGCTACAACTGATCCTAAGGATTGACCCTCGACCTCGACGATTTCTCGGTCTCCACCTCTGTTTGAAGCTTATTAGTTCTAAATTAATATTTTGTCCTATTATATGAATTTCTTAAGACAAATATAGAGTTTGGACCAAAGTTAATGGATTCGGAAGCCGATTGCACACCAGCTTCGCTCTTAAATGTGTACACATGTACCACCAAGGTTTATAGCTTAGTGATATTAGTGAGAGTATCTAACTAAATATACGTGTGGATTCAATACTCACTTGTATTTTCTTGATCCCTATGTACAATGGAAATTCTTTGTTGAAAAAAGTGCCTAGGTACAACATTGCCAAGGACAATTATTACAATTGAGGAGATAATATAAACCAAAGTAGTGTAGATAATTTAGAGCTTTGATTTGTGAGGGAGTGAAAAGAAGGCCTATGGTTTGTCGAAGCTGCAGGGCAAATGCAACTTTTGGCTAGGGTCCTCAATCCATGTCACTTTCGTTATAAAGTGAAACACACACTCTCTCTCTCACAACACAAACATCTTTCCAAGTCGATGTTGCTGATGTGAGAGTTAAAGCTTATATGCTAATTAATTAGATGTTTGAAGACATGTGAGCAGAGCTTTTTAGAGAGGTTTATCATTATTCTCACTACCCTAACTCTTTCCTCATTTCTCTCCGGACAGACTTCTTTTCGCATACATACTAAAGTTTGTTTTCTGCTTGTACTTGCCACTCATGATGTTCACAACCCTTCCCTTGAAACCCTAGCTTGGGCCTTCTGTCCTTCTTCATGCCATTTATTATTTAAAAAACTAAATACTCCATCAGTCCCAATTATAATTTGGTTTTGGAGATTCAAACTTCTTAATTTGATATAAATCCGGATATAGAATATTTAAATTTAAATACATATTTAAAAACTACGTAAAAAGTACTATAAGTCACTCTAGTTAATAATTCAAAACATATAAGAGGCATATGAAAAAGTCGTGATAATAAAAAACTCATTTGGCTCTAGGAATTCGAATATTGCCATATAAATTGGGACTAATAAAGGTATAATTACTAGCTTCATTCATTTATAATAGCAGTAGTCATAAGAATTATTTGACTAAAATACTCTTTTTATCTTCCAAAAATGTGTATAACTATCCGGCGAGTAGCTGGAGTACAACTTATAGATTCAACCAAGCTAGTAGCGGACTCAAGTCATTTATAAGGAAATTCAAAATATTAAAAAGTGAATACACAAACAAACCAGGGGAATACAATAGATCTACTATATATACATAAAAAAATAATTCTAACCTTGCATATATAATGTAATTTTCCAGCTAGAGGGGTTCCCTTGCACCCCCTGGTTTCGCCCCTGAACCCATTAGATTTTGTTCAAATAGAGCATGTGCAACTCACGTGTATTAGTTAGTTATAATGTTAGTTACGGTTGTTAGGTAGTTAATGACAACTGTTAATGAGTTGTGTTAGTTTGATATGTTAATAAGTGGTAGTTAATGATTATTATATATGTACAATGTTAACTATTGAATGAGCTAATGGAACAATTGTCATTTCCAAAGTGCCTCTCTCTCTCTCTCTCTCTCTCTCTCTCTCTCTCTCTCTCTCTCTCTCTCTCTCTCTCTCTCTCTCTCTCTCTCTCTCTCTCTCTCTCCTGACTTCATTAACGGGCAAGGTGTAAGCTTCAATCCTTGCATTTCAACATTGTATCAGAGCGGGAGTAATTGATTCTACACATCACATCTTTGTTTAGGCTGAAATTCAAAGCTTTTTTTTCCAATTTGGTCAATTGATGTTCGATTACTCTGAAAATGAAAGAAACTTCGATCGACCACACATATCCTTTATACCTAGGTCCATCTGGCACTCCAAGCTCAGTTTCTATATCAGTGAAACTCAATGGATCAGACAATTATGGGCTATGGATCAGGTCGATGAGGATTGCACTTTTTGCGAACAGAAAGCTAAGGTTCGTTACTGGCACATGCAAGAAGATCTGTACAAAATAGCTGAATTGTAGGAATAATGGGAAACTTGCAATGTGGTGGCGCTGTCATGGATCATGAACAATGTGTGTGCTGAACTCCTAGGCGATGTCGTCTATGCATCAGTTGCACATCTCGTTTTGTAAGATCTGCGAGAGAGATTTGACAAGGTCAATCGAGTAAGGATTTTTCAGTTACATTGAGAATTTGCAGCATTATCACATGGAATTAGCTCAGTTTTAGTCTATTTCTCGAAATTGAAGGCGCTCTGGCATGAATATGATGTTTTAACCCCATTATCTAACTGTGGATGTCCAATATCAAAGGAGAATGTGAAAATGATGCATCAACAAAGAGTAATGCAATTCCTAAGTGGTTTGAATGATTCATATGATCAAGCACGCAGGAAACTCCTAATGGATACCACTGCACCAAACATCAATCAAGCATATGCTATGATTGTACAAGATGAGAGTCAACAAATAGTTGGTGTAAATATTGTGACTGATAAGGCAGATGCTATGGTAATGCAAGCAGGAAGAAGCAGAGGCTCTCAAGGAGGAAGGAACTTATGCAATGTGAGAACTGTCACATGAGGAACCACACCAAAGAAAATTGCCACAAACTCATTGGCGACCCATCTGATTTTGATCAAAAGAAGAAAACTCGTCCTGAAACTTAGAATAATGGTCAAGAAAAACTAGACAGCTGGAAGAGGGAGTCACTTGTTGTTGTGAATCATGTAGATGTAAGCTAATCCTCTCAAGCAACTGAGGGTGGACAACTCATGAAGCCTGCCGACAGAGGAAATTACTTCACTAATGAGAAATATAGCCATATATTCAGCCTTCTCAGAAAGGACTCTGGGGAATGTCAAGAAAATACAACATGTAAGGTCATTAGCCTATTGTTTAAATTGATCAGAAATTTGATCAAAAGAACAAAGACTGGTTTGTTGATTCAAGGGAAACCTGTCGACGCCCTCCTTTTTCTCTCGAGGGAAAGAAATCGGGTTTATGACATTATGGGTGGAATGACTCTTTAATCCCTTTTTTTGAGATGGGGGGGGGGGGAGATTTGGGTTATGGAGTTTGAAGAGTCGCCACCTAATGATTATAGTGCAATAGGACACTTTTTGAGAAAAAAGAGAAGAATTTGAAGGAAAACCAGAGTTTGGGTAAGGGCTTGATTATCTCGAGGGGAATGTGTTATGCACCCCTCAAGATCAACTAGTGTGGTTCCCGGCCTTGCTTAGAGGTGACTTTAAGAAGATTAGGATTAGGCAAGCAAAGTTTACACATAAGAAATATAAACAAGTTGACCATTTCGAAAGAAAGAGAGAGTTTTAGTTTGAAGAAAATATTTAAATAAAGGAAAAGTAAAGAAGGAGGGTCCTATGTTTAATTACAATATGGATCATTTGATGCAATATCCCGCACATGTTCCCAAAGAGGGCGCCTTATGATATTAGCGCATCGTCATCATCTCCATATTCTACCCTTCCCACCCCATTAAAGTATTTAAGACGTTTAGTCTCGTTTACTTATCGTATGCTAGTACCCGTCCCGACCTATAAGTCACGGGGTATTTGGACTTCTAATCCTAGAAGAGAAGAAATGGGATTAGGGCATATATGGAGTTTAAAAGGTAAAAATGCTTAGGCGTCAATCAAAAGCAAATAGCACATAAGGGGAATAAACAACATACAAAGGCTACACATAAAACCCCTTAAGCCATACAACAACTAGTTTAGCATGACTTGCAATTACTAATTTGGTCATGAGCTTAAAACTGACAGTGGACAGATTAGTTTAACACATAGATTTAGATAATAAGTCTACTTTGAGCCTCTCGGGTCTGGTTTGTTAGAAATCAAAATATTTCAGGAGAATGACTTAGAAAATACTGGTTTTAGAAAAGGTAGTCATACGCAGAAGAGTTTTAAAGGAAAGTATGGATTGCAATAAGTTCATAAACATATTTTGGAAGCATCAGACTGTTTGAATAAATGCAGAAGAGTTATGCAAGAGTTTCGTAAGTAGGAGTATTTTGAGAAGAGAGTTGGTTGCAGGATCGTTTTAACGGAAATTTCATAGATTTATTAAAATGCTTAGGCAGAACTATTTTAAAAGACCGTTCATGGGAAAGAATGCAGATTTGTAGAGTTTGAAAGCACACATGGTTTACAAAAGGTTTGTTGAAAAACATTACTTAGAAAAAACGTTAAGAACCAATGACAGACTGCTGTTACTTAAACGGATCAGCCGAGTGGAAATTAATACTATAGGCATGACATCTACGTTTCGATTTTAAAGGGGGTTGTTAAAGCACTGATAAAAGATTAACATAATCATCCTACAGTTTGCCTAACGCATATGCAGTTCCTATAGACATTATCTCTATTATACTTGCAATACAAAATCCTATGGGCATGATTTCTGAATGGTATGCAATATTAACGTCCTATAGACATGGTTTCTAAGTGATTTGCAATGTTAAAGTCTTATAGGCATGATTTCTAAGTGATTTGCAATTTTAAAGTCCTATGGGTATGGTTTTTAAGTTATTTGCGATGTTAAAGTCCTATTGGCATGATTTCTATGTGATTCCAATGTTGAAGTCCTATAGGCATGATTTCTACCCCTTTTGACCTATGCAGGAAAGTAAATCCCCTCCAATACCCCTTTACTAATATTCCCCAAGTCTTTTTACAAAGTTATTACAAAAAAGTGGAAGGGAAAGACTAAAAAAAAATAAGTACATCAAAACTAAAAACGGACCCGAGGAAGCCCAAAGCAACCTTAATGTCCAACACATGTATTTTACCAAATTCGGGTTCCAGATTCCAAGGCCTTCTCCTAGAGTGTTTCAAAGTTCCAAGGGCTTTCAGGAAGCCCTGTCAATGCTTACACCCTAAAGATTGAATAGAGTAGAGCAATGTGTAGAATTACCAACCCTTAGGCATCCAAGTTCAGAGGGAACTCTAGGGTCCCTAAGCATGGCTTATCATAGGAGGGTGGGACTTAAAGAACTAAGAATAAGTGTAAAGTGAGGGGATTAGAGGAGACCAAAGCAAAGGATGGTCGTACCCAGTCATGGGTGGGACTGGACCCCTAATCCTTTACTTGATTCAAAGAAATAAAAGAGCAGACTTTCATAAGTCAGATAGGGGTCAAAGTGGTGATTAGGACACTACCAAACCCTAGTCAAAGCTCACCACATAAAATGGGTTAAAGGAAAGGGATTGATTTGGGTGAAGGTAAAAAAGAACATGATCCTAAGTCAAGGGTAGCAATGAGATGCTACCTCAACTTTGGACATACTCACACACAAGGGGGATCAAATGGGAAGGGGATCACATGAAGGTAAACCTCAAAGAGAGATTCGAAAAGTATTACAGCAAAAGCATGCAGAAAGCTATAACAGGCTAATGTATGGCCACATACTACCAAAAAACATGTAATTGAGAGTTCATGTAGAAGGGAGAAATAAACCCATAGTTTTAGAGAATAATATTTAAATTGTGGAGAGGTCAGTTGCAATTTGCAAACGGCAGAACAAACAAATAGAGTCCTACAGTTTAGCCTTGGCTTTCAGCCGGCTAGACACAAGCCGCAACACAAGTAGCAGAAAAGAGAAGAGAGTTTAGTGTGTGTGTGTAGTGAACTCTAATTGCTCGTGAGTTTGAAGAAAAAGAGTGGGGTATTTATAGTTTGAAAATAAGTACCAAGTAAGGAAAATACTTTAGTATCAAATCACAATCAATTAGGGAAAGTACTTCCTTCAATTAAGAAGTATGACTTAGGGTAATGAAAAGCAGAGTTCCATTTATGGACAGAAAATCAAGAATACTTTGCAAAATAACGGATAAATACATGTAAAGTTTTTGAAAATACACGGTTTTAAGAAAATAAGGCAAGAATAGAATCAATAATCACATAGTAAATCAAGGAATCAGGGATTTGAACTCTGTAATGAACTGAGTCAGAATATGGGTCCAAATCAGTCAAAGAGAGAATAAAAAATAAATTCATAGAAAAATCAATCCCAAAAATTAGGGTTGTTCAGAGAGAGAAATACTTGACTATAAAAGGGATCATAAACGTAAACATGCAAGGTTAAAAATAAGCAGAGTAGTCATGCAAAGTAGAAGAACATAGACATGCGCGGAATTAGAAGTTACTGCAAGGCTTAGCAAGAGTCAAAAACGTGAAAGGACTTAGAAAGAATTAGGGTTTCGAAACTAGACAGGCAGCAGACAGTCGCACACAAGTGCTCGGAAACCCCCGAAATCTAGGGTTTTCCTCACATTTCAAATGCAAAGAAGATTGCATAGGGAATCAGGCAAACATAGTCTCAGAAAGAACAAAAACACGCGTGAGAGCATAAAGAAAGCAAAGAGAGGCAGTAAGGAATCACTAGAAACCCTAGGTAAAGGAGAAATATATAGAATCAAGGGTAAAACACTCAAGAGTCACAGCGAAGTAAAAGAAATCATAGTATAGCAAGTAAAATGGAAAATCGGAGAAACCCTATATTTTAAGAAGATAAACAGTTTGAAAACAAAATCGGGAAAACGTGGAAAACACTTAGCAATCTTAGAAATTAACATGGATATGAAGTATATATTATAGATAAACAAAGAAGAAAAAACCTCGGAGACTTAGGGTTTCAGATAAAACCCTAGAAAAATAAGAAAGGCCGGGAACGGACAAGTTCAGAGTCGGAGATGGACTCACAAGGCTAAGACTCGCTGGAAGGAGGTCGGAAATGGCCATAGAACTCAAGTTGGAGGACCTCTGAACCGGGGTCTTCAAGTTCGAACTCTGAAACCTCGAGAAAAAGGAGTATAGAGGTGTGTGGGGTTAGGTACAGTCTGCTCAGGGTCTGAGAAGCCATAGTTTCCGGTGAAATAAGGTCAAAAATTGGCTGGAGAAGGCTAGCGTTTCAGAGAGAAGTTGAGAGATGAGGGGGATACAAGGGTGGCTCGATTGTGAGAAGTGTTGTAGGGTTAGGGGGTTGGTCGGATTAATTAAGGAAGGGGCTAACATGTACCGTTGATCTAAATGATCAACGATCACGATTTAAAATGGGGATCTGGGCGGGTTAGATCGATTAGGTTTGGGTAGGTTAATTCTAAAATTAGGTAGTATAATTGGGGGTTATATTGGGGGTTGAAATTGGGTTATAATTGAAATTAAAAGGGGCTGCAATTTAAATAGCTAATTTTTCCATTTTGATTTTATAAAAATAGTAAATGATGTTCAAAATAAAATTAAAAATACTGATTTAATAAAAAATGCATAAGTATTAATTTAAAAATATGAGAATGATTTTGTGATTGCAAATACTACTAAATTGAGGAATAGGCTAATATTGCAATTTCATGAAATTTTAGCTTAAAAAAGTACCAAATGGGCTTATAAAATAATAAAAATCATGTACATTATATTTTTGTGTAAATGTGAGAGAAAAATAAATTATTCACCGAAATGACACATTTTGGGAATAAATATTGGGTTTTTTAATGTAAAATAGGCCATAAATTGGTTTTTAAAAATCCTTTAAAATGTGAAACAAATACCAAAACCTTTTTGGATGCCTATATATGCATATACATGCTATTTTGAAAGTATTGTGAGTATAAAATACATAGGAAAAAATTGGCAGTTGCTCCTCTTTACCTGAGGAGGATAAAAGAGTTTTCGCGTAAAGATAAGATGGTCAATTTTGACCGGAGACGGCGATTGTAAAAGAATATTGACCATGCTCTGGTTTTTGAGCTACCTACATATCCCTGATTTTACAGGAATCAGGCCATATGTAGTTCAGGAACTATTTTGGAATATGCCGATGGGAATTCGGAGAAACAGACGCGATGGTTAGATCTGAGAGGGTACTTGGAATCAGACAAACTGCAGAGAACTGGAGCGGGATCCCTCCTGCTGAGACGGGTGTGAAACAACCGGAGTACCTGCAAATGGGCGATGTGCGTATATATTGCGTAATTTAAACGTGATGCAAGTTCCCAATGGACCATGAATGTTTGTCTTCGGACGGTTAGGATGACGTCCTCAGACTATGATGTCATAGACCATGAAAGCATAAAAGTAAGGGTTCATAGGCCATGAAATGATGTTCTTGGGCTATGCAGATGGTGCCTTCGAACTATGACTCCTTTGAATGAGTTGGCGATCTTTCAGTCCAAGCGAAGGTGGCAATCTTTTGGCCAAATGAATGCGAAGGGTGGCGATCTTTCAGCTAGAGTGAGAATTTAAAAACATGTGGCGATATTTCAGCCGGATGAGAATTTAAAATGCAGGTGGCCATGTTTCAACCAGTCGAAAAAAAGACGTCGATATTTCAGCCATGTAAGGCGGAGACAATGCTTAGTCTCGAAAGGCAGATAATAAACTTATGCAATAGGGAGGTAGAGCTTAACCTCGGAAGGCAGAGAATAGCCTTATGCCAAAAATGCGTATGGAGACAGAGCTTAGTCTTGAAAGGCAGATAGTAGCCTTATGCAATGTGGAGGTAGAGCTTAACCTCGGAAGGCAGAGAATAGCCTTATGCAAAAATGCGGATGGAGATAGAGGTTAGTCTAAAAGGCATATATTAGCCTTATGCAATGTGGAGGTAGAGCTTAACCTCGGAAGACAGAGAATAGCCTTATGCAAAAAATATAGATGGAGATAGAGCCTAGTCTCGAAAGGCAGATAGTAGCCTTATGCAATATGGAGATAGAGCTTAACCTCGAAAGCAGAGAATAGCCTTATGCAAAAGTGCAGATGGAGACAGAGCTTAGTCTCGAACGGTAGATAATAGCCTCATGCAATGCAGGGATGTAAAAGAGCGAATAGAAGTAGGTTTTCTTAGCTGATAGCCGGTTTGTGAGATTAGGACTGCTGGGGAGTGCGTATAGTGACCCTATGAGGGTTTCGATTCTGAAAAGAGAATGCGCTTTGATCCGTAACCTGAGTTCCTGCATCCAAAGAAAAATCGTGAGTTCTGTGGGGGGAGGTTAGTTCGTATCCTCCAACTCTTGCCGTCGTGTATCACGGGGGTAGCGTTTCTAAACGATGGTGGTGCAAATGATATTTATGTATGACTTAGTAAATATAATGCAAGTATGTATATATAAAAATGATTTTATTTTGGATGAACCAACGAGTGCAACGTGGTTCAAGACGCAGAGACCTTGCTTGCTCCGAAATTTTGAGGGTCCTCCTCAAAATTCTGCCCAGTTTACTGGACGAGTACTGCTGGCGGATGTGCCGAATAACTGAAAGCGGATCGATCCTCCTCAAAATTCTGCCCCAGTTTACTCGGTCGGCCCTGATGAAGAGACTGTCAAACTGACTTCGGAATTTTGAGGGTCCTCCTCAAAATTCTTCCCTAGTTCCAATAACGGGGAAAATGGAATTTTTATTAAAATGCGACCGAACCCATAGGGCTGCCTACATATCCCCTCTTAAATGGGAATCAGGTCAGGCGTAGTTCAAATTACATCACAAAAAAGCATATGATCAAATGTAGTATCTTTTCATTGCATCTGAGTTGATAGGCTTCGACCAAACTTCTCCATCCATTTCTGCGAGAATAAGGGCTCCTCCAGTTAGAACCCGATGGACCATGTACGTACCCTTCCAATTGGGAGAGAATTTCCCTCTGGTTTCATCTTGATGCGAAAATAGTTTCTTTAGTACCAGCTGTCCTGGCGTGAATTTCCTCAGCTTGACTCTCTTGTTGAAGGCTCTGGACATTCTGTTCTGTTATTATTTACCATGACAGACATCATTCATTCTCTTTCCGTCTATGAGGGATAACTGCTTGTAGCGACTCTTAACCCATTCTGCATCATCTAATTCTGCTTCTTGTATGACCCTTATGGAAGGGATTTCTACCTCGGCGGGGATAATCGCCTCTGTACCATAAACCAGCATGTAGGAGGTGGCCCCGGTTGATGTGCGGACCGTGGTACGATAACTCTGTAAAGCGAATGACAACTTCTCATGCCACTGCTTGTGCTTTTCGATCATCTTCCTTAGTATCTTCTTGATGTTCTTATTAGCTGCTTCTACAGCTCCATTCATTTGAGGTATGTAAGCCATAGAGTTCTTGTGTTTAATCTTGAATGTTTCACACATTGCCTTCATCAGGTCGCTGTTGAGATTAGAACCGTTGTCAGTGATGATTGATTCTGTAACCACAAACCGACAAACCATACGATCTTGGACAAAATATGCTACTACTTTCTTGGTGACTGCCTTGTATGATGCTGCTTCAACCCATTTGGTAAAGTAGTCAATTGCCATTGGGACGAACCTGTGCCCATTTGACTTGGTCAGTTCAATTGGTCCAATGACATCCATTCCCCAAGCGGCGAACGGACATGGTGATCTTCTCGCATTAAGCTCGTTTGGAGGCACCTTTATCATATTTTCATGTATTTGACAATGGTTGCATTCCCGGACGTACTGAATGCAGACCGTTTCCATAGTCATCCAAAAATACCCTGTTCGGAGTATCTTCTTTGCCAAGACGAAACCATTCATATGCGGTGCACAGGTCACTGCGTGCACTTTCTCCAATAGTCTGGTTGCTTCTTTTGCTTCGACACATCTTAATAATCCCAAATCAGGAGTCCTCCTAAACATGATTCCTCCACTGTGAAAGAAGTTGTTGGACACTCACCAAAGTGTTCGTTTCTGAGTAGCATTGGCAAGCTCTAGGTACTCTTCTGTTGTCAAATATTCCCTGATATCATGGAACCAAGGTTTCACGTCGGCTTCTTCCTTAACGTGAGCACACTAAGCTGGTCGGTCGTGAATCTTGACCTGGATGGGATCAATAAAGTTTGTATCTAGATGCTGGATCATAGATGATAAAGTGGCTAAGGCATCGGTGATTTCATTCTATGTTCTGGGAACATGCTGGAATTCCGTCTTTCTGAATCTTTTCCTCAACTCCTGTACATGGTGTAGATAGGGGGGTATCTTGGAATTCTTGGTTTCCCATTCTTCTCGAACCTGATGTATGAGTAGGTCCGAGTCTCCGATCACCAATAGTTCCTCAATGTTCATGTCAATGGGCATCTTGAGCCCTAAGATGCAGGCTTCGTACTCGGCCATGTTGTTGGTGCATGGGAATCTAAGCTTGGCGGATACTGGGTAATGCTGACCGAATTTTGATACCAAGACTGCTCCTATGCCGACTCCTTTGAAATTTGCGGCTCCGTCGAAAAACATCCTCCAACCATCATAGGATTTCGCAATGTCTTCTCCTACGAAGGCTATCTCTTCATCAGGAAATTATGTCTTTTGGTGTTCGTATTCTCCTCCTACAGGATTTGCGGCGAGGTGATCTGCCAAGGCTTTCCCTTTGACCACCTTCTAGGTAACATAAACGATGTCAAATTCACTTAACAGTATCTGCCACTTGGCGAGCTTGACAGTAGACATGGGCTTCTGAAAGATATATTTCAATGGATCCATCTTGGATATGAGATAGGTGGTGTAAGCATAAAAATAGTGCCTCAATTGCTGAGCTACCCAGGTTAGAGCAGATTAAGTGCGCTCTAATAAGGAATACCGAGCCTCGCACGGGGTAAACTTCTTGCTGAGGTAGTAGATGGCTGCTCCTTTCTTCATGTTTCATCATGTTGTCCCAAAACACAACCAAATGCCCCATCCAATACTGCAAGATAAAGTAATAGAGGTCTCCCTAGCTCAGGGTGGAACCAAGACTGGCGGCGTAGACAAGTATTCCTTGATTCTGTCAAAATCCTTTTGACAGTCATCAGTCCATTTAGTAACGGCATCTTTCTTTAGCATCTTGAGGATGGGTTCACAAATGACCGTGGACTGAGCTATAAATCGGCTGATATAGTTGAGCCTTCCCGGAAAACTCATTATATCTTTCTTGTTCTTTGGTGGTGGCAACTCTTGAATGGATTTGACCTTTGACAGGTCCAACTCTATTCCCCGGTAACTCACAATGAAACCCAATAACTTTCCGGCTGGGACCCCGAATGCGTATTTGGCGGGGTTCAGTTTCAAGTTGTATCTCCTCAATCTGTTGAAGAATTTTCTCAAAATCGCCCATGTGATCTGCAACTTTTCTGGATTTAATGATGACATCGTCCACATACACCTCGATCTCTTTGTGTATTATATCATGAAAAATGGTGGTCATGGCCCTCATGTAAGTAGCACTAGCATTCTTTAAACCAAATGACATCAGTCTTTTACAGTAAATTCCACACGGCATGAAGAATGCCATTTTCTCTGCATCCTCTTCGTCCATCCATATCTGATGATATCCAGCAAAACAATCGACGAACGATTGCAACTCATGTTTGGCACAGTTGTCGATCAATATGTGTATTTTTGGCAAAGGAAATTCGTCTTTAGGACTGGCCCGGTTGAGATCCCAGTAGTCGACGCATACTCTAACCTTCCCAACCTTCTTTGGTACCGGCACAACGTGTCGGATATTCTACCACTCTGAGAACCTAGGATTTTAATTGCTTGGTGTTTTCTTCTTTGATTTTCAAACTCATGTCTGGTTTGAACTTTCTGAGTTTCTGTTTGACCGATGGGCATGCCGGATCTTTCGACAGCTTGTGATCCACAATGGATGTGACGAGACCGGTCATATCATCATACGACCAAGCGAATATATCCTCATATTCTTTCAAAAACTCTGTGTATTCTTCCTTTTCTGATGGTGAAGTGTACGCTGATACTTGTTTCCTTGATATTTTCCGCATCTCCCAAATTAATGACCTCACGTCTAAGTTAGAATTAGGCCTGTTATCAAAATTCTCGACCTCCCTGAAACCCTCATCTGGTATTTCCTCCTCTTCTGAATCTATGCTAGTTTGTCGCGTTGTCTCGTTGCAAGTTACAGTCATTGGTTTATCATAAGGATATGTAATAGTAATACTGTGTAAAATAAATTAAATGGTAGAAAAAATTAATAAGAGCGAAATATAAAGATAAACTTAAAAAATACTTTTGATTAAATTCATAATTGTCTGAAACTTTGGAGTTCTTTTCGAGAATAAAGACAATGCTGAAAAGTAAAAAATCTTCTAAAAAGTAAAATGTGATGCATATGCGTCGTTTAGCCTTGCTACCCTGAGGCTCTCCGGGCACTGTTGGTCCTGATTGACCAACTGGTGAGGTGTTCTCCTCGGTTCACATTTTGAATGGAAGGGCCTTCCTCCTCTTCCTCATCGAAGATAACACAGCAATCCATATCATCCTCCAAAAACATGTTCTTCCTTGCTGCCAGTGTATCGTCTTCCTCTGATCCATATATGACATCAGCGGGCTGAAAGGTCTGCTCTAAATGAGGTAGAGGGTGCTCCAGTGGGTAGGGACCGCGCCAAGGTGGCGACCATTGATTGAATTCATCCCACGTGTATTCATAACCTAGTCCAAAAGTGGTTCCATGCTTCTTCAACTGGATAGGCTTGGTGATACCCTGGAGATTCTTGCCAAGCCCCTTTCCGGGCTCGTATCCACTCCAATTCAGAAGGCTCTTTAATTTGTTATACCACCACTTGTCTTTGTCTATGGCATTGACTCGCTCGATGTGATGGTATGTTTCTCCACCGATTTTCCTTCTACCTCCGATCATCGGGATGGCCTGGCGACTACATATGTCGTTGCTTCCGTCGCCATGGATAATTACTTCCTAATGATTCCATTCAAATTTTTACAGCCTGATGCAAATTTGATGCCACAGCCCCAGCAGCATGGATCCAGAGTCGTCCTAGCAATAAATTGTAGGATGATGGTACGTCAATGACTTTGAACTCAATATCGAACAAGGTGGGTCCCATCTTTAAGCATAAGCTAATTTTTCCAATGGTGGATCTCTGAGATCGTCTTTGATCTCGTGCAATCCCTTGCCCAATGTCCTGAGAGTTACCAACGGACAAATGTTGAGGCTGGATCCCCCGTCGACTAGAATCCTAGTGATAAAGTGATCCTCACATTGCGCAGTGATGTGGAAGGCTTTGTTGTGACCAAGCCCTTCTGGTGGTAATTCATCTTCGTGGAAGGTGATCGTATGGATTTCCAGTACCTTCCCCACCATGTTTTCCATTTCTCCTCCTGCTATGTTGTTGGGGACATAAGCTTCACTCAGTATTTTCATTAAGGAATTTTTATGTGCCTCAGAGCTTTGTAGAAGAGCTAAAATAAAAATTTGTGCTGGCATTTTGTTCAGTTGCTCGACGATCGAGTATTCCTTAGCCTGTACCTTTCTCCAAAGGTCATGGGGTCCAGTTTCAACAACCCGCCCGGAGGCCTGCTTGCTGGACTCAACCAAATGCTCCGGGGTGTATACCCTGCATGTTCTGGTCATGCCTTGTGCAGCAATTGCTTCCCCAGTATATGTCTTCTCTTCCTTCTATCCTCAGCAGTGTAATTCCAAGGTATAACATTTGTTTGGAACGAGGTTGCGTCTGTCATGGAGACTGGAATTGGTGCTTTGGGAGGTAACGCAGTAACTTCAAACAGTGTAGGCCTCTTTAGAACCCCGAACTCAACGTCAATTGGTTTTGGCGCCTTTGCAGGAGGTGCTTCAAACTCGAGTGGTATGGATACATTTACCACATCGGTCTCAGAGGGCTAAATTTGGACAACAATGGGATTGAGAGTAACTGTTGGCTTCTTAGGCTCGTTTCCTTCAGCTATCAAATCGATTGACCCCTTGAGGTCCCAATCATCTTCGATCTCGATCATGTGGATACTTCCACCCTTGTGGTCAGGTAGAGGGTTGTTGCTGACATTAGGAGCGGGTTCTTTTTCTATAATGATCTTGTTTTCAATCAGATTCTAAATCTTGTCTTTCAACGAGCGACACTCATCGATGGTATGGCCTTTCATCCCGGAATGGTATGCACAAGTCTTGTTTGGGTTGATCCACTGGGAAGGTTTTTTCTGGAGTTACGGCTGGGATAGGGGTAACGTAACATGCTGCCTTGATTTTTTTATATAATTGATCAACTGGCTCGGCTATGGCGGTATATTTTCTAGGAGGTTTGCGGTCGAAGTTTTGTCTAGGTTGAGGGAAGTTTTGGTGGGTAGGAGGTGATGGGTAGTGAGAAGGTTGGGAGTGATATACTTGGTATACAGGTGCGGGTTGGGAATATTTGGGTGAAGTGGGTTGATATGTAGGTGGTGGAGGTGATTGGTAAGCAGGTGGTGGAATTTGGTTAGGGGGGTGATGGTTCTTGCTATTTTAGGGTAGGCTAATATGTGAGTGGAGCTGAGGGATAGGTCTGGTATTTCATAAGGGAGTTGTTCCTTTGCACAGCCATTAGAGAATTTAAATCCCTTTTCTTCGACGAGCCACCAGACTGTAAACCCTTATTGGTGGCTTGCAATGCCTCGAGGTTAGTGACCATACCGTTTTTATGCCTTTTTCGATACTTTCTCCCAACTTGATGATGTCGGAGAACTTTTGGCCCTCTATTAGCATCGGCCTTTCGTAGTACTGGGGATCCTGAGCACGGACGAAGAACCTGTTCATTTGTTCTTCCTCCAATGCCGATCTAACCTTAGCAGCTTCGGACCTCCAATGGGTAGCATACTCGCGAAAGCTCTTTGTGGGCTTCTTCTTGAGATTCTGGATATAGAACACATCTGGTGCTTTCTCAGTGTTGAACCTAAACCGATCCATAAAGTTAGACGCCATGTTTACCCAACTAGTCCATTTCTCGCATCATGGATAATATACCAGGATAAAGCATCACCCTTCAAGCTCCTCATGAACAGCTTCATGCGGATCTTCTCGTCCCTTCCGACTCTTACTAACTTGTCCCAATACATTCTCAAGTAGACCCTGGGGTCACCTGTTCCATCGAATAGTTTTAACTTGGGAGGTTTGTACCCTTCCGGGAGCTCAACATCTGGTTGAACACAAATATTTCCGTAATTCAGCCCTTCAACACCTTTGTTACCTTTGAAACCCTGGACCTGGCTAGTCAACTTCTTGATCTCAGCGGCCAAATTATGAATGAGGGAACTCTTGTCCTCTTCCTCGACTGCACTGGTGATAGGCTTACTGTAATGTGGCATAGTGTCCACAAAGATTGGAATGTTATGGTCTTTTGTGGTGTTTTGTGGTTCAGGAATGTGCAGTGGAGTGTTATGAGTGGGTCGCATTGGAGGTTGTGGGGTGTTTTGTGGTGGTGCGGGGTTCTGGGTGTTAACATCGGGAACGGCAAGAGTGATTGACAGGCTTTCCAGGTTTCTAAATTTTTCCAATTCATCTCGGAATCTTAGCAAAGTTTTCTCCAGATGAGCAGCAGTCTCTTTGGTGATTGCAGCATTTTGAGAAGTTTCTTCAAGTTCCTTTCTAGCGCTTGTATCTCCCATTTTGCCTTTGTTCCTGTTTTTGGTAGGCCCGGGTAGAGGAGGAGGTGGAGGACCTTTGGTTCTTGTGGAGTACGCTGATGGTTCCAGAATGCACGAACTAACCTTTGGGAAGGGGAATAGAAATAAAATAAAAATAAATAAAGGTAAAAAGTTAGTGCGGATTTTGATAAATAATATTGTAATATTTAAACACATTGTATGGGAATATAAATCGCTCCCTAATTTGGGTGCCTCGTTGTGCCCGAGGTAGGCCTAACGACAAATAAAATTTCGAGAACTTATAATTCTAAGTGCCTTATTTTATTGATGAAAATAAAACGAGTCTAAAACAACTAAATGATAAATATGTTACTAATGGCCAGCGGCCTTATTACATTTAGGGAAAGCAGAAGAGTAAAAATCCTAACTACTTGGTCCCAGAAGAACCTTCCCCAGATTCGGTATTCTTGCCTCCCTCGTACATCTGCATCAACTTGCGCTTTCCCAAGAGCAGGTAAGCTCGAGCCAGATGTCCTCATGCGCTTCCCTCAGTATTCTTACAGTCTTCAATCCTTTTTAAGAACTTCCCTTCCAACTCCACTAGACCTCGCTCCAGATACCCCAAACAGTTGTTGGCGTTGACAGCCATATCCTTCCACTCGTTGATTAGCTTCTCGTGGGCTTCCTGTATTTCCCAATGTTCATTCTCACATTCTCTCATCCTATTGCGCAGTTGATTGTATTTGACATTGTGCTTCACTTTTTTCGTCAATAATCCTGTGACCATGGACGAACCCTGGACGACCTAAACTAATGTGATCATCTTCAAACCAACCTGTGTAGTGCGGCACACACCCGACATGATACTTGTCTGGATTAATAGATTCCTTCCCTAAAACGAGCTTCAGTTCCACATAGGCTGAGTGTGGCACTGGTGCGGGCTATCATCATTTTGAAAGTCAGCCCTGAAATGACTCATTTTCTCTATCCGAACTATGATTTGTTTCCTTCTGGCTTGCCTCGTGACACGAAGGGGGACGTAAGGATGCGTTCCCCTCATGCCAATGAGAATGAGGAATGGTGCGTCTCGATAACGGACAATGAACTCCTCTATAGGGAACCACTTGAACATCCAATGAATATGCTTTTTTTAATATTCTCGAACAACTCTACACATCCACTCGCGTCCCCTGGCTGAGCGAACATATTGGGCATGAATTTTATTCACTTTGGGTGATGAAAAGCGATATGGTCATCCCAGTCCCTGCCTATGATTTCCTATCTTTAGTCGCCTTTCTGAAGGTGTTCTATGAGCCATAGTTGAAGTAACAAATTACAACCCTCGAAATGTGAAGCCCCTTGTTGACACTTTCCCAAGGCCCGATAGATTTCAGCTAGGATCATAGGTACTATGCTGAAGGACTGCCCGTCGATCCCTTCCATTAAGGTCTTGGTAACCATGGCTAGTCTAGTATGGATCCTAGCTTTCTTCATAGAGAAAATTACTATGCCCAAGAAGCAAAACATGAACACAAACACCCTTCTATGTATGTGTCCTAAAGAGGTGAGCGCGAATTCGTCCATGTGGGTGCGATAGGACTTGCTGTGGCCATATCTCTTGTATAAAAAGTCGAATGGTATGTAAGAGTCGTTCAAGCAAGAAAGGTCGGGATTTTTCTTGAGTCCCATTATCTTAAGAAAGCTTCTACTTTTGCGATTCTCCGGCATAAGCAAACTCGGAGTCTCCTAAGGGATGCCAACAATGCCCCCTATTTCTTTTAGCAAAGGGATCATTTCCAAATCCCTGAAATGGAATAATTATCGATCACCATCCCAAAAGAAAGTGGGAGCCTCAATGATTTTGTTGTTGGGTTGGATTTCCATAAGGGAGGGAAAATTTCCTAAGTACTTGTGGACGAGGGTTTGATCACTGCCATGAAGATCTTCCCACCAGCTTAGCAACCTTGGGTGGATGTTGGATACCGTACCGAATCTGGGGACCTTGTGCCCCATTTTCTGCAAAACATAGTTTTAGGCCCTTAACCCCACCATAATCGACTATTTAAATCAATAATTAGCAGAAAGCATTTAGTTCTCCAAATAAATGCACATAACGTGAAGGTGTCCATTTGGGTTTCAGGAAACCCGATGGACTTTGGCTTAGGCTGTCTTAACGACTCATTATGCGGACAACATAACTGACTCGATTAGGCTGACCATGATGCATGAACAGTTTCAAGGGAAGAAGGTTTTTACTTTTGAAGTGCTATACAAGGTACCATTGAGTGGAAAACTCAAGAGGGAAAGGCGCGAAACCGTTGATTACACTGTTGATCGACTGGTTTTACCACAAATATGACTTTGCCACATTTAAGGGGTTTATAATATTGGAAGGGCACAACCGCTCATTATAAGCGTTGCTATAGGATTTGTTTTGGCACGAGTGGAATATGATGTTGAGAGATGCAATTACAATAATGAAGCAAATTACATATATTTTCACGTTCATAAAATAAATGACTACATTATTGCTCGAAATTATAACAGTATTGAAATAATAAAGCAGTTAAAGGAAAGAAAAGACATGAAGAGCCAAGTGAGTAGTTGTGATGAAATAATCAAGGACAGGAAGTAAATGCGATTAAGTAAGCAATAAAGTCACAAAAGCAAGTAATGGTAAAATCCTAGAAGAATCCCTAGAAGAGTCACCATGCTGTCGACGCCCCTCTTTTTCTCTCGAGGGAAAGAAATCGGGTTTACGACATTATGGGTGGAATGAATCTATTATCCTCTTTTGGGGGGAATTTGGGCTACGGAGTTTGAAGAGTCGTCACCTAATGATTATAGTGCAGTAGTACACTTTTTGAGAAAAAAGAGAAGAATTTGAAGGAAAACCAAAGTTTGGGTAAGGGCTTGAGATTATCTCTAGGGGAAGGTGTTAGGAACCCCTCAAGATTCACTAGTGTGGTTCCCGACCTTGCTTAGAGGTGACTTTAAGAAGAGTAAGATTAGGCAAGCAAAGTTTACACACAAAAAATATAAACAAGTTGACCATTACGAAAGAAAGAGAGAGTTGTAGTTTGTAGAAAATATTTAAATAAAGAAAAGTAAAGAAGGAGGGTCCTAGGTTTAATTACAATATGGATCATTCGATGCAATATCCTGCACATGTTCCCAGATAGGGGTCGCCTTATAATATTAGCGCATCATCATCATCTCCATATTCTACCCTTCCCACCCTATTAAGGTATTTAAGCGTGTTTAGTCTTGCTTACTTATTGCATGCTAGTACCCGTCCCGACCTATCAGTCCCGGGGTATTTGGACTAGTAATCCTAAAAGGGAAGAAAGGGGATCAGGGCATATATGGAGTTTAAAAGGTAAAAATACTAAGGCGTCAATCAAAAACAAATAGCGCATAATGGGAATAAACAAACATATAAAGGCTGCACATAAAACCCCTTAAGCCATACAACAACTAGTTTAACATGACTTGCAATTACTGATTTGGTCTTAAGCTTAAAATTGACAGTGGACAGATTAGATTAACACATAAAGTTGGATAATTAGTCTACTTTGAGCCCCTCGGGTCCGGTTTGTTAGAAATCAAAATATTTCAGGCGAAGTATTTAGAAAATACTGGTTTTGGAAAAGGTAGTCAGACGCAGAAGAGTTTTAAAGGAAAGTATGGATTGCATTAAGTTCATAAACAAATATTGGAAGCATCAGACTGTTTGAATAAAAATGCAGAAGAGTTATGAAAGAGTTTCGTAAGCAAGAGTATTTTGAGAAAAGAGTTGGTTACAGGATCGTTTTAAAGGAAATTTCAGGGAATGATTAAAATGCTTAGGTAGAACTACTTTAAAAGACCGTTCATGGGAAATAATGCAGATTTGTAGAGTTTGAAAGCACACATGGTTTACAAACAGTTTGTTGAAAAACATTAATTCAAAAAACGTTAAGAACTAATTGACAGACTGCTGTTACATAAATGCGTCAGGCGAGTTGAAAAATTTCCTATAGGCATGACATCTATGTTTCAATTTTAAAAGTGGTTGTTAAAGAATTGATTAAAAATGAACATAATCATCCTACAGTTTGCCTAAAGCATACGCAGTTCCTATAGACATGATCTCTATTATACTTGCAATACAAAATCCTATAGGCATGATTTATGAATGGTATGCAATATTAATGTCCAATAGACATAGTTTCTATTTGCAATGTTAAAGTCCAATAGGCATGCTTTCTAAGTGATTTGCAATGTTAAAGTCCAATAGGCATGATTTCGAAGTGATTTGCAATGTTTAAGTCCGATAGGCATGATTTCTAAGTACTTTGCAATGTTAAAGTCCTATAAGCATGATTTCTACCCCTTTTGACCTATGCAGGAAAGTAAATCCCCTCCCACACCCTTTTACTAATATTCCCCAAGTCTTTTTACGAAGTTATTACAATAAAAGTGGAAGGGAAAGACTAAAAAAATAAATACATCAAAACTAAAAACGGACCCGAGGAAGCCCAAAGCAACCTTAATGTCCAACACATATATTTTACCAAATACGGGTTCCAGATTCCAAGGCCTTCTCCTAGAATGTTTCAAAGTTTCAAGGGCTTTCAGGAAGCCCATGCAATGCTTACACCCTAAAGATTGAATAGAGTAGTGTAATGTGTGGAATTACCAACCCTTAGGCATCCAAGTCTAGAGAGAACTCTAGGGTCGCTAAGCATGGATTACCATAGGGGGTAGGACATAAAGAACTAAGAATAAGTTTAAAGTGAGGGGATTAGAGGAGACCAAAACAAAGGATGGTCATACCCAATCATGGGTGGGACTGGCACACCCCTAATCCTTTACTTGATTCAAAAAAATAAAAGAGTAGACTTTCAGAAGTCAGACAGGGATCTGAGTGGTGCTTAGGACACTACCAGACCCTAATCAAAGCTCAACACATAAAAGGGGTTAAGAGAGTGTGATTGATTCGAGTGAAGGCTCAAAAGAACCTGATCCTAAGTCAAGGGTAGCAATGAGATGCTATCTCAACTTTGGACATACTCACACACAAGGGGGATCAAATGGGAAGGGATCACATGAAGGCAAACTCAAAGAGAGATAAGAAAAGCATAACAGTAGAAGCATGCAGAAAGGTATAACAGGCTAATGTATGGTCACATACTACTAGAAAATATGTAATTGAGAGGTCATGTACAAGGGAGAAATAAAGCCATAGTTTTATACATTAATATTTTAATTGTGGAGACCTACCAGTTGCAATTTGCAAATAGCAGAACAAACAAATAGAGTCCTATTGTTTAGCCTTGGCTTTCAGCCGGCTAAACACAAGCAACAGCACAAGTAGCAGAAAAGAGAAAAGAGTTTAGTGTGTGTGTGTGTATTGAACTCTAATTGTTCGTGAGTTTGAAAAAAAAAAGAGTGGGGTATTAATAGTTTGAAAATAAGTAGCAAGTAAGGCAGAAAATACTTTAGTATCAAATTACAATCAATTAGGGAAAGGACTTCCTTCAATTAAGGAGTCGGACTTAGGGTAATGAAAAACAGAGTCCCATTTATGGAAAGATAATCAAGAATACTTTGCAAAATAATGGGTAAATACATATAAAGTATTTAAAAATACACGGTTTTAAACAAATAAGGAAAGAATAGGATCAATAATCACATAGTAAATCAAGGAATCAGGGATTCAAACTCAGTAATAAACTGAGTCAGAATATGGGTCCAAATCAGTCAAAGAGAGAATTAAAAATAAATTCATAGAAAAATCAATCCCCAAAATTAGGGTTGTTCAGAGAGAGAAATATTTGACTATAAAAGGGAGCATAAACTTAAACATACGAGGTTAAAAATAAGCAGAGTAGTCATGCAAAGTAGAAGAACATAGACATGCGCGGAATTAGAAGTTCTTGCAAAGCTTAGCAAGAGTAAAAAACGTGAAAGGACTTAGAAAAAATTAGGGTTTCAAAATTAGACAGGCAGCACACATTCGCACACAAGTGCTCAGAAACCCCCGAAATCTAGGGTTTTTCCTCACATTTCAAATGCAAAGAAGAGAGCATAGGGAATCAGGGAGACATAGAATTAGAAAGAACATAAACACCCATGAGAGCATAAGGAAAGCAAAGAGAGACAGCAAGGAATCACTAGAAACCCTAAATAAAGGAAAAATACATATAATCAAGGGTATAACACTCAAGAGTCACAACAAAGTAAAAGAAATCATAGTAGAGCAAGTAAAACAGAAAATCGCAGAAACCGTAAGTTTTAAGAAGATGAACAGTTCGAAAACAAAATTGGCAAAAATGTGGAAAACACTTAGCAATCTCAGAAAATAAAATGGATCTGAAGTAGATCTTAAAGAGAAACAAAGAAGAAAAAAACCTTGGAGACTTGGGGTTTCAAAGAAAACCCTAGAAAAATAAGAAAGGCCTGGAACGGACTGGTCTAGAGTCGGAGACGGACTCACAAGACTAAGACTCGCCGGAGGGAGGTTGGAAATTGCCATAGAACTCAAGTTGGAGGACCTCTGAACCAGGGTCTTCAAGGTCGGACTCTGAAACCTCGAGCAAAAGGATCATAGAGGTGTGTGGGGGTAGGTAAAAGCTGCTTAGGGTCTGAGAAGCCATAGTCTCGGTGAAATAAGGTCGAAAATTTGCCGGAGAAGGCTAGGGTTTTAGATGGGGGTTGAGAGCATTTGAGAGATGAGGGGGATACAAGGGTGGCTCGTTTGTGAGAAGTGTTTTAGGGTTAGGGGGTCGGTTGGATTAATTAAGGAAGGGGCTAACGTGGACCGTTGATCTAAATAATCAACGACCATGATTTAAAATGGGGATCCGGGTGGGTTAGTTCTATTAGGTCTGGTTCGGGTAATTTTGAAATTGGGTAGTGTAATTGGGGGATTAAAAGGGGTTGCAATTTAAAGAGCCAATTTCCCATTTTGATTTTATAAAAATAGTAAATGATGTTCAAAAATCAAATTAAAAATATTGAGTTAATAAACAATGCATAAGTACTTATTTAAAAATATAAGAATGATTTTGTGATTACAAATGCTATTAAATCGAAGAATAGGCTAAAATTGCAATTTCATGCAATTTTAGCTTAAAAATACTAAATGGGCTTATGAAATTATATAAAAATAATGTAAATTATATGTTTGTGTAAATGTGAGAGTAAAGTAAATTATTCACCAAACTGACATATTTTGAGAATAATTATTGAATTTTATAGTGCAAAATAGGCCATAATTTAGTTTTATAAATCCTTAAAAATGTGAAAGAATACCAAAACCTTTGTGGAGTGCTATATATGCATATACATACTATTTGGAAAGTATTTTGAGTATAAAAATACATAGAAAAAAATTGGGTATCAACACAACCCATCACAATACTTCTAGTCTAGAACTTCTTGAAAATACTAGGAGCATGGATCGATTCATCATAGATAAGGTACACTTACCTACAGGGAAGAAAGCTGATAATACTCACATTGGTAATGCTGGACTATCTGACAAGAAAGTAATAAAAAATGTGATTTATGTACCTAATTTTAGGTTTAACGTATTATCAGTTTCAAAGCTAACCAAGGCACTATCTTGCAATGTCAATTTCTTCCCAGACTTGTGTGTATTTCAGTATCTTTAGAATGGTAAGGTGAAGGGGATTGGTAAAGAAAATGGAGGATTGTATGTGCTCAAAGGTGGTAGATTGGCTAATAGAATAAAGGCAATAAATGCAGTGAGCAGCGTGGTTGAAAGAGATAACAACATGTGGCATAAGAGACTATGTCATCCTTCACTATCTGTCATGAAGAATATGAAAGTCCTCATAGTAATACTAGTATTTTAGCACATAATACTTGTTTTGTATGCATATTGGCAAAGTAGACAAGGTTGAGGTTTCCTCTTAGTGACTCTAGATCTAATTTTTTGTTTCACCTTGTACATATGGATGTAACGAACCAGCCTGTCATTTTTAGAATTTACACCCCATTCCCCTCTTAACTGCTTCCCCTTAGTTCAATTATGCTATTTTGATTTGCCGGGACGTTCGGTATTAGGATTCGGAGTGTCTTGGGACACTTAGTCCCCAATTGAGAACCTAAGTGTTAGAAAGTGATCCATAATCGGAATAGTGTGAAGACAACCTCGGAATAGAAATACGATGGTTCCGTAGCTCCGTTAGGTTATTTCAAGGTTGGGAGCGTCTCCAGATAGTGTTTTGGAGGTCCGCAGCTCAATTAGGCTGGAAATATCGAAAGTTAGAAATTTGAAGTTTCCGGTATGACAGTGAAATTTTGTTCCGATAATCGAAACGGGATTCTGAATGTTTTTGTTGCACCATCATATCATTTGGGATGTGCGTGCAAAATTTCAGGTCAATCGGATGTGGTTTGGTTAGGTTTCTGATCAAAAGCAAGTTTGGTTGAGTTTTGAAGTTATTAGGTTCAAATCATTGAGTAATTTGAGTTTTCGACATTGTTTTAGGTAGTTTAAGGATTGGTACAAGTTTTTATGATGTTATGGAATATGTATGTGGGTTTGGTTGAGGTCCCGGGGGCCTCGGGTCTGTTTCGGATGCTCAACGGAGCATTTTTGGGACTTGGAGAGTTGCAGATTTTCTGTTGTGATGTTGCAGAGTTTTTCTTCTCTGCGATCGCATCAGTCCTCATGCAATCGCATAGTGCATTCTTGAGGGGGACCAATTTACTTCAATGTGATCGCATAGCTTTGGCTTTCTCGCGATTGCATTTGCCCTTCCGCGTTCACATTGAGTTAACTGAGCCGGCGTGTCAGGCCCAAATTCCTCCTATGCAATCGTATGGCCCAGGTCGCGATCGCGTAGCATTGCTTGTTCCTTTTCTGCGATCGCATGACCTCTTCTGCATTCACTTAGGCCAATTTTTTGAGCCTTCACACTTTACTCTACGCGATCGCATCTCCACTCACGCGATCGCACTGAAGAAAATCCCTGGGAAGATTTAAACATTTCAAAACGAGGGTTCTTCCATTTTTAACAAAACTCAAGCTAGAGAGCTCGAATTTGAGGGATTTTTGAAGGTTTTTTAGAGACAACGATTGGGATGATTCCTTACTCCTCTATGATTAATACCCACTAATCTAATCTCAAATTCAGCTTTTAATTTTGGATTTTGGAATGAAATTGGGGAAAAGTTCTTAGACCTAACCATGGGGTTTTAAGGGGTAAATTGACCTCTGATTTGGAAGATTTTTATATGGTTAAACTCGTGAGAGTACGAGGTTTCTGAAAATGTAAAAATTATTTAATTCCGAGACGTTGGCCTGAGGGGCATTTTGATCATTTTACCTATTTTGCGCCTTATATTTAACTTTAATAGTGGAATTAGTTACTTGTGATGTTATTTATATTATTTAATTGGTTTGAATAGATTTGGGTCATTCGAAGTTGGATACTCGTGGCAAGGGCATCGTTTCATAGTGATTTTTGTACGGTTCGAGGTAAGTGGCTTGTCTAACATTGTGTGGGGGACCTCTCCCATTAGGATTGCTTAATTGTTGTTTTAATTGCCTTGTGTGTGAGGTGACGATCGTGAACTTGTGCTAATTGTTGAAATTCCACTTTACTTGAATTACTTAGACAATGTTTTCTCGCTTTCTTGACTGTTATTAATGTAAGATAAACCGGTGTTAGTTAGAAATGCATGATTAGATAGAATTAGCTCTATTTGCCTATTTTGCCTAAATTGTTCTACGTGCAACATGTTAGGCTAGTTTACTCTAACTGTTGGTGGTTCATGATTGAATTCATGTATATTCTTGGTTGTGGTTGCGCATTTAAATTAGGACTACGGATGCGGGATTCCGGTAGCTCCACCTTATTTGCTTATTTTGGGACTATGGATGTGGGATCCTGGTAGCTCCCCCTGCACATTGAAAGTTGGACTACGGGACGATATCCCAGGCGAATCCTTCGGATTAACAAATATGATGGACTACGTGACGGTATCCTAGGAGATCCATTGAGACAATTGAGAAAAGGACTACAGGACGGTATCCTTGGAGATCCTCTGAGTACTTGGCATTGAGTTGTATTCTGCTATGTTAAATCTTTTGTTCTCATTTGACAGTAGCTTTACTCTAAATTTCCGTTTAAATTGTTTTTGTTCCTTATTAGTTATTAGCTTAATTTGTTCCGTGTACTCATGCCTCTTCTGCGCATATTTTTCATGTGCAGATCCAGGTACTTCTGAGCAGGCGTACCGTCAGTAGCTATCAGGGAGCACTTGGAGACTTGAGGTATACATCTTCCGCGTCTGCAGATCCACAGAGACTCTCTCTAATTCTACGTATAGTTTACTAAATGTTCGTTTCCTCCTTGTATTAGACTATTCTGGCGATTAGAGCAGTGTATGTTCCTCTTATAGCCTGTGTTGCCCGTGGGATTCCAGGTCTTGGAAGTTATTTTAGCATTTTTGTATTAAAGTGTATGTGCCAGGTGGCATACCTATGCATCTCATTTATGTTATTCAGTATTCTATTATTGTTTTCATAAAAGATTGTTATTTTCGCAAGGTGTTAGGCTTACCTAGTCTTGAAGATTGGGTGCCGTCGTGACATGTTCACAATTGGTGAACTGGGGTCGTGACAATGGACTTGTTGGGACCTTATAAAATTCTAAATTTTAATAGAAAATACTATTTCCTTACAATAGTGGATGATCACTCTAGGTATACATGGATATATTTTCTACAGCTGAAATCTGAGATCATAGTTGTGACGAATCAGTTTCTAACCAGTTTGGAACTTCAGTCAAGCTTATTAGATCAGATAATGTGACCAAGTTTTTCAATACTTAGTGTGCAGAATTGCTAAATAGCCTTGGCATTAGGGATGCTTATCGGGCAGATTGGGTTGTTATTTACTCTTAACGGTTATCGACTTTTAAATGTATTAACCCGTTAGCCACCCGATAAGATATCGAGCGGATTGGTATCGGATGAGCTCTTATCGGGAGGCTATCGGGCGGTTTATTGACCTAATATACATATTCACTAAATTTTGTTTTCCCTGTTGGACATGAAATAACTGAACTGATTATAGAGCATGAATCGGAAGCAATGTAGAGGTAAGTTTAACACCATAAAATCAATTGAGAACACTATTTCAAACAATTGTGAATTTCACCAAATATCACTGATGGGACGATTGCTCTAGATAGAAGTGTTAAAATGCACATCATATTTGACTAAATTCGTTCCCTCTTCGACACTATTATTCTTACTGGTAAACAATAACTAGTGATTTTCCATAGATCCCCTATGTAAGGAAGAGTAAAGAATAAAATAGGAAATGCTTTTCAAAGAACATTTATTAAAAACATCAGACATGAACTGGTTTAAACTCGTTAATCCAAGATCCTTAAACCAAGTAGGTGAAGCTATGAAATCTTGGATTAGATAAGAAGGAAAGAAAGAAAGAAAGTCAAGACCTAAGATAACCAAGAGGAATAAGAAAATACAGACGGGTATGTTTTTTTTACTCATTTTTATGAGTTTTAGTTTTTTTATATTTAATATATATAAATAAAAATAAATTATATATATATATTCTTAACGGGTTAACGGATTATCTGTTAAGAAAATTAAATATTCCGCCCCAAAACCGATAAGCCGTTAATTAAAAAATTCAATCTGATCCCCTTCCGTTATGTCGTTACCAGTAAGCCATTAAGCTTCGGTTCGGGTTTTGGTTTCGGATCTGTTTTGAACACCCCTAATTGGCATAATCCATCAAAGCATATGTGCCTATATCCCTCAACAGAATGGCATACTTGAGAGCAAACATATGCATATTTTGGATAATTCTAGAGCAATGAAGCTTCAAGGATCAATACTTATCATGTATTGGGCATTTGTGTGAAGAGTGCAGTATACTTGATCAACAAAATGCCTTCTAGTGTTCTAGGGGACAAGACACCTTTTGAGCTATTATACCACACGAAGGCATCACTGATGCATTTGAGAGTACTGGGATATTTGTGCTTTGCAACAGTCTTTCCCAAGGGAGACAAGTTTACAGAAAGGGCAAGGATGTTTGTCTTCGTGATTTATTCAGAGACACAAAAGAGATATATACTCCTAGACCTGAAAAATAAAAAAAAATCACATGTAGAGATGTGATATTCAAATAGTCAATATTTCCTTTTGCTCATAAAAATAGTGATGCTTGGACACATATTGGATACACTCATCAGGAGTTGAATTCTCAGGTGTGTTCTCCCCTATACATTGAGACTATAGAGATGAGATCTACAACTAGAATTCAAAATATGCCAGCTGAAGGAGAAGACTCAATCCATCATGAGGAAGTAGTTCAAACTGATATGTAGGCTTATGAGCTGCAAGGTACATCAGTGAATGAGGATGAAACACACAATGAAACATAAACTGATGTCTCACATGCAGCTCAAGGAAGTGAAGAATATCAAGGAAGCCCGCAAAAAACTGGATGAAAGATTATATCATCCGCAAGAAGCCCAACACCTCCAGTTATCCACTTTCAAACTATTTGGCCTACGACAAGACTACTCCAAGCTTAATGCTATCTGTCAAAGTTGTCTCAACTAGTAGAGCCACAAATATTCAAGGAAGCAGTACAGGAGAGTAGATGGGTGGAAGCAATGAAGTAGGAGGTCAAAGCCTTGGAAGATAATAAAATATGTGCATAGTTGACTTACTAAAGGAGAACAATATAGTTGGCTCAAAATGGGTGTATAAGATCAAGTACAAGTCAAATGATAAAGTTACAGATTCAAGGCCAGGTTGGTTGCAAAAGATTATAGTAAAAGAGAGGGGTTGGACAATCATGACACCTTCTCGCCGCTGGCCAAATGGTTACTGTGAGATCTGTGATAGCATTAGCAGCTTCAAGGTGCTGGAATTTATTTTAAATTGACGTGTACAATATTTTTTTAAAAGGTGACTTATTTGAGGAAGTATACATGGAGTTACCAGAAGGGTTCAAGGCACCACGGTGAGATAAAGGTTCGCAAGTTGTTGAAGTCTTTGTATGAGCTCAAACAAGCCACGAGGCAGTCGAATATCAAATTAACTAAGGCATTACTGAGTGCATGCTTTGTTTAAAGTCATCATGAATATTCATCATTTTCATTAAGAAAGCATGATAATCTTGTGAATGTATTAGTATATGTAAATGATCTTCTAATCACATAAAATAGTGCAGATTTAATTGAACATGACAAAGCTATTATGCATCAACAATTTATAGTCAAGGATTTATAAGAACTCAAATATTTCTTAGGCGTTGAAGAAGTTCTACTAAATCAAAGAAAGTACATATTGGAGTTAATCTCAGAGTTGGGGCTGAGTGGAGCTAAGCCAATATCTACACCTCTAGAGGCAAATGTTAGATTAACAACTGCTGAATATGACCAAGCAAATGGTATTAGAGGTGATGAGTTACTAGAAGACATCAGTTCCTACTAGAGATTAGCGGGTAAGCTCTTATATGTTACTATCACTTTACCTGATATCAACTATGCAGTGAACATTAAGCCAATTTATGCAAAGGCCTAAGAAGTCTTACTGGAAATCAGCAATTAGAGTTGCAAGGTACTTGAAAGGTACATCTGGGCAAGGCGTTTTGATGAGCTCTGAAAATGTAGAAAGACTCAGATGCTGGTGTGATTCATATTGGGCTGCATGTCCCAATACTAGGAGGTCTATCATTGGCTATGTTGTAAAGTTTGGAGACAGCTTAGTGTCATGGAAATCGAAGAAGCAGCAAACTGTTTACAAAAGTTGAGGTTGAATATAGGAGTATGGCTGCAGCAATAACAGAAATAACATGGCTATGGGGGATATTTAAGGAGTTGGAATTTCATGTTATTTCACTAGTGACAATTTTTAGTGACAACAAATCACCCATACAGATTGCAGAAAATCCAATCCTACACGAGAGAACAAAACATATTGAAATTGATTGTCATTTTATTCGAGACAAGATTGAAGAAGGAGTAGTCAAGGCAGTTCATGTGAGTACCAAGGATTAACAAGCTAAGCAGACTTACTAACAAAGGGGCTAGGGACCAGACAACACATGCATCTACTTGGAAATCTTGGTGTGCTCAATTTCTTGCACTACTAGAAAATGGTTGTTTTGCGATGGCCAAAACGATCGCAATGTGGTCAGAAAATGCTAATTTCCGACTATATTCCGACCGAAATATCGTAATCGCAAAATAGCTGGTCTGAAAAGTTCAGCGACCGAATCGGTCCGTAATTTGCGACTACAAAGGTCGCAAAGCCAAAAAAGGAAACGACCAATAAATGTTTCCAACTATGCGACTTACGCCGTCGCAAATAATTTAAATTAAATTTAAATTATATATTAACTTTCTCACCGTAGTAGTCGCAAATAATACAAAATACTTTTTATTTTATTTGAGTTTTCTCACTACTATGGTCACAAAACCAATTTAATATTATTTATTTATTTATTTATATTTCCCACTACCGTGGTCACAAATCCAATTTAATATATTTTTTATAAATAATTTTTCCACTACAACAGTTGCAAAAGTGCGAACTTTTTAATAAATTCTTACTGTTTTAAAGCACTACCCCCTGCCAATATTGAATATTGAGGAACTAAACAATTAATCCAACATGCAAACCAACCAATCCACCATTCAAACAAATCAAATCCATAGAATGCAAACAATTATACAAAACATAAATATTTTTAACTAAAACATTCAAATACAAGTTAAACGTTGAAGCACCATTCAACCTAGTCTAAAACATTACAATCATAGTCAAGTTTAAATATTACTAAGTCTAATCATCCAACCACAACAAAAAATAATGTATCAAACATCACAACCACAACAAACTAAAACTCATCATCGTTGTCATCCTCGCCATTCGGATCAAATGGACGTTTGCTTATAAATTTCTCCACTAGACTCTACAATTTGTTAAAATTTACGCGATCTTCTTTCCGTTCCTCCTTCAACTCTTTAACTTTTTTTCGTAATGCTTCCATCTCTTCGTGATCTTGCGAATAACTCGCATCACCAGACAACATTTCCGTAGAACGACCTATAGAGCATTGTGATCCAAGACCGTAGGTTCTACACACCACCAACCACCCGCGCCCATATTGAAGCTACATCATTGAGTGACACTTGGGTTGAGCTACCATACTCGATATAGAGTTGACTTTGACGTCATTCCTCAAAATGTAACTGATAGGCTTCCTAAAATTAAAATGGAGTCAAAGCGATGCTTGAAGAAATTAAAATGTACGTTTCACAGTTTTCTGATGAAGCATGCATCTATAAAAATACAAGCACACACAAACAACGATGTCTCCACGGTCACTTCACCTCTGCTTAAACTTTCTCTCTTAACAAAGGAAAATCTACGGTGCAGTTGAATAAACTTACACTATCAGTGTAATACATAAGAACTTAAACTCCAATTTTCTTGTCCCATCCTTTTTCTAGAGGATTAGCCAAATGTTAAAGGCATGTATACTGAGAATCAACAAGAAGCAGAAACTCATTAACAAGGTTTCCATTTCCTCTCTTCTTTTTACTCTTTCTATGCAGATGACTGATCCAATATATTAATTACTTCATATGTAGTTCTGCAGCTCTATTGGGGTCAAAGCATCTTGAAGAAAAAGATTAAGCAGGTTATACTTGTATGTATATATATATATATATATATATATATATATATATATATATATATACAAATCGTAATTGAGTGACTAGCTGGAGGAATAAAGTTCCAATTACTTTATAAAGGACTAAAGAACTGACTTAGTCACATTTTGGGGGTTATTCTTTTCTATTTTCTCTTTTCTTTCTTTACCGCGTGGTTGGAATTCAATAACTATACTGGAAGTTAATTCAGTTTGCTCTATACACAACCTAACAAAGAGCAAACTAGTTGTCAGATAGTTGAGAATTGCTAAGGTCGGTCACAGTCCAAAGCTGTCACATAATTCAAGTCTTCAATAACATTCCAACAAAATGGGATATGCCAAAATAAAAGACAGGGCAAATAGATATGGAGTATTAGAGTGTGGTACAAGTTTAGCATATATGGAAACTATACAGAGCACCCCAAGAATAATTGAATGTAATAGAGCTTTCAAGAATAGCAACCCTTCCACCGAGTAACAACAACATATACCTGGAAGATAACAGTATCGTGACACCAGAAAGCTCTAAAACAAAATTCAAATATATACATCTCAATCTTGTTGCAATTGCATCTTCAAATCGCATCAAGATGAACTTTGAAGGAGTAGGGAAGGCTACTCGGATTATGATGGCTCTTAAAAAACTTTATTCAATTCATCAATCCAGCCAAATCAAATTTAAACTGTATCGCAATCACATTATTTGATCAATTTTTTTCTTATGCTACACTTATAGTGTAAGTTTACACTTTTGAAGGAAATAGAAGGATCTTACATATACCTTCGCAGCACGCGAATCGACTCATTCTCTTGTCCCATCCTTTTTCTTTTTCAAATGCTTGTCCATAAAGACCTCAACATAGGTCACAAGTCTCCCTTTTTTCCTTTTCCTGCAAAAACAGATATATAAATCATGGAATAAAGAAACACATCTTACATTTATCCTAAACTAACAGATGACGAGAACATCTTATGCATCAAATACAGTAATACTTTATGCCAAGATACTGCACTTGCAGAGTTAAAATTCTGACATTTATGTCACGGCGTAGATAGAGCTACATCAAAAAGAAAAAATTGAAATTCAAAATCAGCCTTGATGTTTGAATTTGCTTTTCCTCCACCTAAGTGGACTCTGCTAAAGCTTTTCCTCCAGCTATCGCGCAATCAATTGCATACACTTGCGAATTGCATTAACCAAATTCTCCAGATGTGGTCGTTAGGGGCGTTTGCTTGAGATGTAAAAAGAACAATCATTGTATCAAAACTTGAATTGTTTAATCCCTTGATTGGTTATTATTTTTCATATACTTTCTACATGATTCTGGATAACTATACAGAAATACTTTGTAACAATTGCAAGGAGGGTTCAGAAAGGTATCTCATTCTGGAATTTTAAAGTTAAAGTGTTTCCAATTATACAAAAGTGTCAATCTTTTGGGAACAAACTAAAAAGAAAAGAGTGTCATATAAAATGGAACAGTGGTAGTACATTCTTATTACTATAATATGTACATATCTTGTTCGTGAATGAAATGACCCTACCTTAAGGGTACTCTTAAGGGATTTAAGAGGAACATGTACAACTCTTGTAACGACCCGACCCGTCGTCACGTGAGTTATCACCTCGGTTTTCCCATTTTATGCTTTTATATGTTTCGTGAAAGGTGTTTGGAGAATTTGAAGTAATTCCAAAAGAGTTCGGTTAGAAATGAGACAAATAGTCTCTTTATGAGAAGGTTAGTTTGGAACAGTCAACCGAATGTTGACTTATGAGTTAGAGGACTCGGAATGGATTTCCGACAGTTCGACTAGTTTCGGGTGGTGATTTATGACTTAGGAGCGCAATCGAAACGGAATTTGGAGGTCCACTGTAGAATTAGGCTTAAATTGGCTAAGTTTGAATTTTGGGCGAAGTCCGGTTAATATGTGAGATTTTGATCCGGGGGTCGGAATGGAATTCCGACCATTGCAGTAGCACCGTTAGGTTATTTTGGATATGCGTGCAAAGTTTTAGGTCATTCGGAGATGTTTAGGTCGGGTTTTGGATCAAATGCAAGTTTCGGAAGTTTTAGTTTAACTTAGGCTTAAACCCGTGGAAATTTGATGATTTTGAACTTTATGATAGTGTTTCTATGCTACAACCAAGTTTGAATGAAGTGATAGGACATATCTGTACTTTTGGTTGAGATCCCGAGGGCCTCGGGGTGATTTCGGATGGCTAACGGAAAAATTTGGAATAAGGAAATGCAACAGAAACTTTGCTCTATTCGATCACAGAGTGTCTGCGATTGCATAGAAGGTTGGTAGAGGGGCCCTATTTTGCTTGGCTGGAATTTACTCTATGCGAACGTATGGGAGAAATGCGATTGCATAGAGCATTTGTGTGTGTGTGGGGGGGGGGGGGGGGGTCTGGACCTTGGTCAGTAGTGCGTTCGCATAGAGTTAATCTGGGGGAGGTGAAATTTGTTCTATGCGATCGCAATAGAGATGATGCGATCACATAGAGTAATACCTGCGCAGACAGAAGGGTTTTAATATTAAAACATCTGCGAACTTCTTCATTATTTCCACCATTGTGGTGTGGGCAAGGATTTTCGAGGGAATTGACCTATAATCAATTGGAGGTAAGTTTCTTAGCCTAATTATTCGAGTTTATGGCAAAATCATCGTAGAAGTCAGTGAAAAACCACCAAAATGGGTTAAGTTAGGGCTTGAGAATTTGTGATGTAAAAATGGAATTTGAAGGGGCATTTGAACTCCGTTTTTGACAAACTTTAAATGTACGGACTTGTGGCGAGACGAGGAATCTGTTGATGTAATTTTTGGAATTTTTTCGAGAAGTGGGTCCGGGGCTCGGGTTTTACCAACTTCGTAAATTTTAATACCTTTCGAGTATTTTTTTATTGGGTTATGTTTCTTTAGCATATATTTATGTATTCGTTGTGGTTTTGACAAGATTCGACGCGCGAGGAGGTTGATTCGAGAGGAAAAGGCATCGCGGACCAGTCTACGACCGGTTAAAGGTGAGTAGTTTGTATAGACGATGGCCTGAGGGTTTGAAAATCCCAATTTATCACATCTGACGCTATGTTAGGGCGTGACTCGCACCCCATAGCAGACGCGGGATCATGTATGATTGGGGATTGTGACTTCGTCCATCCCGAGAGCTAAATATAATTATTGGCAGTTGATATGCACATTGTATTGTTGATAATTGGGCTTATTGCCATGTTTGGGGCCTTGTGCCGATCTGTTGCATCCGTCTAGAATGAATATCATGGTGATAGCATGATTTGCATAATCATTGATCTTAGTCCTTTGTTTAATCACTATTAGTAAATGCAAAGTCACCTTTTCGTGAAATTAAATAACTAAACTATATTCATCTTAATAATTGGAAACTGCAAAAAAAATAGATTGAATCTGTTATGTGACTCATATGCATATTGTGGACTGAGTATGGGTCGGGCTGCACGCTGCAGCAGTGATATGATGATACTGCGCTTGGGTTGAAGGAGCCCCTTCGGAGTCTGTACACACCCTCAGTGAGCGTCGTCAACGTTAAACGGATCGGGTTGTATGCCACAGTAGATTCATGTGCATTGCATTGCATCTTTGCATGATACCTGACTGATATACTTGATATTGTTTTGTTGTTAGTTCGTAGTTAAGGTGTCGGACTGTTAGTTTTAGCTTTGTTTTGTGGCATTTCGTGGATTTCTTATCTTCAGACATTTTATATGCTTATTACTCACTGAGTCGGTAGTACTCACCCCTACTCCTGCACTTTGTGTGCAAACTCAGGTACACCAGAGGCTTATCTGAGCACTCATTGTCTCCAGATATATTCAGAGTCGTTGAGGTAGCTGCTTGACGTTCGCATGACCTGGCTACTCTTCATGTTTCAGATTCCATTATTATATGCATTTCCAAACTTATATATTTTCATTCAGATATTATTATTCAGTTTGTTTAGAGGCTCTAGAGTAGAGACCCCAGATCTTATGGGAGTGTTTATTGGTTTTTGTATCCGTATTATTCTATTAATATTATTGAATTATTATTCTAAAATTATTACATTTCTTCTTAGATTGTCTGTTTGAGACTTATCGTTAAATTGGGAGCGATTGTTGGTCAGGCTTGCCTAGCTTTAGGGTTGGGCGCTATCACGATCGGGTTTGGGTCGTGACAACTCTAAACTAAATCCAGCTTATCTAACAGATAAACATAAACATCTAAATTGAAGTCTTCACCCCAAAACTCTTTCTAAGAGTCAAATCTAACTCAAGTTCAAGGAAAAGACAAGAACCAAGTCAAAGCATCACAAATCCTATCAGCAAAACACTCGTTCCTTCCAAATCAACAATCAAAACGTAAAATCTCCAGCTTAACAATATATCACTACCAAGAAAAATCAGTCCCAAGACGAAATCACACAATTGCAGCAAATAATTTTATAAATAAGCATAGATCAATAGATCGAATCAACAACATTGATTTACTTTTTAAGAAAATATACACATACAAGGCATGCTTACCACCACAGGGAAAAACAACAATCTGCAAACCAAAAGGTATAGGAAAAATAAGAAAACTCGCGTGTCCACAATCTCACTATAGAACTAGATCGAAGTAGACGGTGCTGGGATTGGCGGAACAGGGCAACGGTTTGAGCGAATTGGAAGAAATTCGATTTGAGCTTTCAGATGAACGAAAAAATTAAACAGAAAAGGAAAATAAAACTTACAGTATGAGAAGAAAGAGTGCAAGCTGAGTAATTAGTGATTTACCTTCAAAATTTGGGGAGAAAGGGGTTATCGGTGTCGAGCAGAGGGGGGAGGGGTAGGGGGTTATCGGCAAGCAGAGAAAGATAAGAGGAAATTGGGAAAATAGGGTTTGGGTATTCAATATTAGATTAATGTTAGAGACCACCGTACTCGCAAACCGCTAAAAATTCTTTTATTTATTCGCGACCGATAGGTCAACAGAAACATTTGTCTTTTTGATGTAAGATCCAATCGGTTGTGAAGGCGGGAAATTGGTGCGTGTTTTACCAATGCCTTAATTATTTTTTAAAAGCAAAAGTAAGCAATAAAAGTTCAATTCCTTTCCCATTAGCGACTACTTCATTTTCGGTCACAAATTAATACTTTTCTAATAGTGTTGCACCCTCCAGCTTGAGGGGCTTGTTCAAATAGAGCATGTGTATTAGTTAGTTAGAATGTTAGTTACAGTTGTTAGGTAGCTAATAACAACTGTTAATGAGCTATATTAGTTTGATAAGTTAATTAGTGATAGTTCGTGGTTAGTATATATGTACATTGTTAGCTACTGAATGAGCTAACTGAACAATTGTCATTTTCAAAGTTCCATGTTTCTCTCTCTCCCTCTTTTGACTCCGTTAACGAGCAAGGTGAAAGATTCAATTCTTGCATTTCAGCAGCTTTGATCCAAATTTCTTAGTGTATCTTAAGAAATTCATTAAGAATATATAAACTGTTAGTAATTTAGAACCTAATAGCTATAACGAGAATTTCCAGTGAACTTAATAAATTATTTATTAGAAAAATGGTATATTGAAAACTAAATAATTTATGTCTTTTTTGAATATTTAAAGTAACATTTTAAAGGATGTGCAGTTAGACCTATCCTTGAAAGTAGTGATAATTGGACAAATCTGGTTTATACGACTCCTAAATTCTTGTTTCCATAAATACATGCCGCCTGCTTACCCTAGGAACTTAGGAGAGGGCCAGCGAATTGAACTGTCCTATTTTAGACTGACTGGCATTGTTATATATTAGGACCACAAGAAAATGGTAAACGTGACCTTTGAACCTTTGGGGTGGGTGTTGTTTTTTTATTTGCTTTTAGAAGTTGAGATAACTATGATCTAAAAAAGGCATTATGAGTTGTATCATATAGGGTTGGGGAGACAACAAGTTTCATATCATTACCAACAAGGTTTGTAATAGACTAACTAAATGTTTCTTGTTCAAATATGATTACGAAATCATTTTTGCTATGGAGCGTTTTATTTTTCAATGCGAATTAGAATTTAATCGAGCCCTATTAATGCAGGTATCGACCGAGTGGGTAACCGAGCAAAAAGTTCTTTATCATTTCCATTTGATAAAGAAATGGGATTTTTTTTTTAACTTTCCATTTACTCCTGCCTTCTTTTTATCTCCTTTAGTTTACCAAAAGTCATTTTATGTGTTGTCTTGATTCAGAATCCTTTAAAGCATACATTTATTACACAACGCTTTTGTCCAAATACATTTGCACCTCGCACTTGGGAATTTGAGTTTGAGGGGATGAATCAATTTCTATTCTTAGTAAAAAATAACAAGTGATGTGGTTTTCAAGGACAATAATTTCTTTATTCTGTCTCCTTGTATGCTTATTTGCTGTATGTAATTATAACTCAAGTCCTTGATTCAGATTCCTGTTTTACAGTACTAGCCAATTATCTCTATACTAGCCAATTCCGTGCGCATGCCAAATAGCAGACATATCTTGTCATTTTGAATTTGTTTCCACAGACTTTTACAACTTACTACTCCAAATTAATGTAGGATAACACTTTTAAGTTTGTCTGTTAATTAAGAAAAGATACCACATTTCTTTGTTCAATTGAAATAGGAATGACAATAGGGCGGTGCGGTTGCGGAGCGAGTTTAAGCTTATGCGAGCAGGTGGTGTTAGGCTTATGCGAATGTGGGGCGGTTACGAGGCGGGTGCAAACATTTTTTAATGCCTTGATGCGGTTGTGGGTGAAGCACTCTTGACTAGTACCATCGTGAATTTGCTGCTTTTCTCTACATTAATATAAATTGCTTTTCTCTACATAATCAGACGTTCAAAATCATATTTTTGCGAAATTGGTGTAATATAAGTTGAGAAAACTACTTTTTATAGCCCCTCAAAATTTTAAGGGATTTTTACCTATTTATACCATATAGCAAACCTTATTACCTCCCATGTTTAAGGTTTGTGTTTATTACATTTAAGCATACCAAATTTCAATTTATGTACCATAATTCAAACTAAGGGTATAATTATTGCTTCATTTATTCTAGGCATGATTTTAGGAGCATATATTCACTTTATTTTATTTACCCGCCTCTCTCTCCTCCCATCCCCCACCCCCACGAATTTTCAACTAATTTAAATTCATGAGGCCTGAGAAAATATCGATGAAGGTAACTTTGCATGACCCCACCTTCATTTATATAAAGTATATATGACAATTTGTACTGCTTCCAAAACAAGAAGAGTCAAATATTATATACTAACGTTCTAATCTTTGTTTCTGGGTGGTTGGACCACTTTCAAAGTCCAGTTGTGTAACAAGTTCTTAGTACCAGTTGTGTAACCAGTCTACAGTGTGAGTGCAACTGTAGTTTATTTGTAATTTTTTTGTAGAAATTTTGTAGATGAAGAGCAAATTTTGTTGTCAACATTTTTTGTTGACACAAGATTGTAGTTTAATTGTAGTATAAATGTAACAATACAACTTTATACAATACTTAAACTGATTTGTAGTTTATTTGTAGAAATCGTATCTACAAGATATCTACAAACTGAATGCATTGAATTTTAATATCCCAATTCTCATTTCAATTGTAGCATAATTGGCATTTTCGACATAATTGTAGAAGACTTGTAGAAGTTTTAGTCGTTCCAATCTACAATTTATCTATAATTTAAATACAATTCTGGAAATATGTCTTCTTCTTCTTCGACGAGTTTCAATCTGAAATCAGCCAAAACCAAGTCTAATCTTCACCAAAACCCCTCAAAATTTAGATATACACTCCTAAACATATTCCAAATTATTTACAACAACACCCAATCCAAACAAATAATGATTTTTGAAAATTCAAATTTGGATTCAAAACTTTCAGGCATTTTAATCGCTATTAATGGTGGAAAATAAATGGAGAATGAGAGAATCACGCTGCAATGAACTTGCTTCCGTTTTAAATATCGAAATTAATGGTGATAGAATCACAATTAAATCTGATTCCTTCTATTTTGGCGCGTTTTTTGGGTAAAATTTACCTATTTTTGGTTTGGTACAGATTTTGTAGACAAACTATGGACTAGGCGGGTAAATACAATATTATGAACATTTTTGGTAATAAGGTTTGCTATATGGTATAGATAGGTAAAAATACCAAATTTTAATAGTTCATGTTTTGACCCATTTTCAAAAAATGGCCTTTCGGCCCAAACATATTGCATATTTTAGCCGAACGGAATGAGTATAAAAACACAAGCGCATGTAGTTCAATGGATAGGGCGCATGTTTCCTAAGCTACAGTCGCATGTTCGACCCTCTACCTAGCGCAATGGAGAAAATATTTTTTGCAATGTATAAATATTGTATCCTAAGTTCGATATTGTATCATTGGTGTATATTGAGCCTATCTCAACTGTGCTTGTGTATCTAAAGTGTAAATATTTGTGTACCCCAAATTTTGTATCGTGAATGTATAATCTGTCTAAAAACGTGTATCAAAATTGTATATAATGTGTATTTTTTAATTTTTTGGAGTGTATCATGTATTTTTGTATAGTGACAGTATTTTTATATGTATCTTTCATAGTAACATCTATTTTGTATATTTTTTGTATAGTGACAGTCTATTTTGTATAAATTTTATATAGCTACTTCTATTTTGTATTGTTACATCTATTTTGTATATTTGTTGTATAGTGACAATCTATTTTGTATAATACCAGTTTATATTGTAGATATTTCAACATTTTGTATACCTAGAGGAGTTTCTCTTTCAAACGAACCATTTGAAACATTTAAGAGTCTTTCAGATTATCTCTAGAATTTCTCTTGGGGAAGTCAAATGACCTGCCTATGTTTCACCTTTTGCTTTTGTAATAATGATGAAGAACAAACTGGAAGATCGGAGTAACGGCATAAGCAGTTGAGTCACCCCACCACCCATATTTCCCCACCCTTCTGCAGTACCATACAGATTAGGTATCAATCGAATCTATTCAAGTTTATATGTATTCACTTAAAGCACTTTGATTACAAGAAATGGGATTGGTCTATCAACAAAAATAGATCATCCATCATTGACCATATCCAATACTCGAGAAGAAAAAAAAGAAGGGGAAAAACCCAAATCAAACATGGTATACTATTTCCTGAAACTTCACCATTGGGTCAAAATCAACAGATCCAAACCCTTCTCAGTCACAACAACTCAAATGTAACACTACAGAAGTTGCAAAACCCCAAGATTTAAAAAGGGTCAACTCGAACGTAATACTACAAAAATTACAAAACTCCAAGACTTGAAAAAGGTCTAAATCCCAATATTTGTTCATAAAAACTAGAATCCAGCTAAAAAGATTCAATTTTTTCTAGGAGAGAGAGAAGAAAGAGAATATTTTGAAGACTTTAGCTTTGTGTTCTGAATATAACTGGTAAAACGAATTTTGCTGTTGTATCTATTGGGATTTTGGTATCAGAAGTAACGGAGAAGGCAAAAGTTTGCTCTTCTCCTGTGACTAGTAGTGACGACGGCACTGGAATTGGTTCAGTGGATTTTCTGGCTAGCCCTTATCATTTTTTTTAGGCTATGATTTGTATAGGTCAATTTTTGAGCTACCAAATGCTATTAGTTTCTACCGATGGGTCATAAGTGAAGTTTGCTCATATAAGTTGCTCATCTAATACTATCAGGAGTATTCTTTTTAAAAGTGATTTAGCTAAACACAAGTGGTAGTCTCACGAAAGTAGTTTCTGGAAACTCTCTCAAAGTAAGCAGAAATTAAAAGTTTTGCTAAATAGAGTATTACTCTTCTGAAAACTTTCTCATAATTTTTTGTATATAAATAAAAAAGGGAAGCTTTCGACATAGTATAATAATAGGCTAAAGTTACTCATTAAAATTGAAAAAAATAATAAATTTTTGTTATGCGGGGCGAGATAGGGCAGGTTGAAAGTTGAAAATTTTGTCATGCGGGGCAAGTGGAAATCTTTGCGGGTTAAGGTTGAACCTGCCCCGTACTGTCCCATTTCATTGACAAAAACGTAATAGTACGACTTATTTTAGATTAAAAAATCACCTATATCTGATACTCGAACTATATTTTAGATATTCCAATGGCTTTTTTCATCCTCATAATTAGAATTCCGTCGTTCGTAATTCCAAAACTCTTTTAATTCTTTTCGTTATTTCTTGTTTCCATGCACTATTCATCGTTCTTACATATATGCATGCATCTCTTAGACATGGTGGTCCTCAATCTCACGCATGATTGCTACTTCTCACAAAGGTACAGTGGAATTTGATAAAATTGCACTCTCTTCTAGTACCTCGTCAGTTGTCATAACTTTTTTTTGGTCAAAGGGAAAATTATATATATTAAGAATTACATTACAAGGTAGCGATCAGATGGGGGTACTTAACAGACATGTTTTGTTCCCATGTATCAATCTTACATGTCAAAAATTGTTTGATTATTTCGGTTCCTAGGTTGCTTGTCCAAAATATATTATTTGCAAGTATTGGAGGAATTGTTTGTGATGACCCAAAATATCATATTTAAGTTAACTAATCATCGGTGTGTTTAAGACCTTGGAAAAAACGCTATCGATAATTTCTCGACTTGCGTGCGCAGATAGTATTCTGGAAGGTTTTTATGTGAAAAATTGATTAAAATATGAATTAGAGCTTTAAAACTTGACTGAATTGACTTGGTCAACATTTTGATCAAACGAACCCGAATCCGTGTTTTGACCATTCCGGTAGTTCTGTATCGTGTTTTAGGACTTGATCATATGCCCGAAATCGAATTCGAAGGTCCCTAGCTCAAATTATCGCCATTTAATAGAATCTAGAAATCTAAGGCTAAAGATTTTTGAAAAGTTTGACCGAGAGTTGACTTTTGAGCAAACGATCTCGGAATGCAGATTGATGATGTCAATATCTTTGTATGATGATTTCAAACTTGGACGTATATTCGGATTTGGATTTGAAAGTCAGTAGGACAATTCGACACATTTTGGCGAAAGTTGGAAAATATAAGATTTTGGAAAAGTCCAACCGAAGGGTGAATTTTTGATAACGAGGTCGGAGTTCGAGTCCGAAAGTGGGAATAGCTCCCTTACGTCAAATATGACTTGTGTGCAAATTTTGAATTCATTCCGGTTTGATTTGATACGTTTCGACACAAAATAGAGAAGTTAGAAGAATTGAAAACTCATAATTCGATGCATGACGCGATTCGAAATTTTAGTGTTGTTTAAATCCTCGACTAAGTTCGTATTATATTATGGAACATGTTGGCATATTGGTTTAGAGTCCGAGGGGCTCGGGTGAGTTTCAAAATGGTTACGGACCATTTTTAGGCCAATTTAACTTGCTGGATTTTGACAGCAAGGTTCGAAAATTATGATGCGAAGAACATAATTTGGAAGCTTATATCTAGCAATCTAAAAGGAATCTGAAAATATACAAAACATGAAAATTGTAGCCCTTCCATTGTAGTTTCTAGAACGTTAAAGCATTTATCATTTGGATATTTGTATAGAACGTTATGATCGATTGAATAAAAGATAACAAATCTGTTTTGAAATTTCCAAGAAATTTCTGATGCAAGAAGGCTACTGTGGAAGCTTATATCTCGAAATATATATGGAATTGGAAAATATGCAAGACATCAAAGTTGTAGTCCTTGCATTCCGGTTTCCCGAAATATAAACCATTCATCATTTGGATATTTGTGCAGAATGTTATAGTTGATTAAATAAGGGCTAGCAAAGTTGTTTCGAAATTTCCCAGAAATTTCTGATGCGAGGAGGCTATTTTGGAAGCTTATATCTCGAAATATATACGGAATCGGAAAATATGCAAAACATGGAAGTTGTAGCCATTGGATGCTATTTTCCAGTATATTAAACGATTCATCAGTTGGACATTTGTACAAAATGTTATAATCGATGGAATATGGCTGATAAAGCTGTTTTTGTTAGACTTTTAGTGACGCAAATAGACTTTTAATGACGGGCGGACAGAAACTTAAGGACCAGAAATGGTCATTTCTTCATTTTCATTTTGGGGTTTCTGGAGCTCGGTTCTTGGGCAATTTTGATGTGTTTTTCACGATTTCAACTCAAGTAAGTGTCATATACTCAAAAGTGTTTATATCACATAAATCCATGGTTATTTCATGGTTTAATTCAGATTTGAATGGAAGAAATCAAGATTTTTGCAAAATCTTCCAAAAATAAAAATTTTATATTTGGAGGCCGAGTTGTTGTCGAAATTGGATAAAATTTGTATGGTTGAACTCGTATTGGAATGAGTGTTCGGATTTTACAAGTTTTCCCGAGGTCCGAAACGTGGGTCCCACTATTGAATATTAAAATAAATTTCAGATTTTATCCGAAAAATTAGTATATTCTTATCCAATTCATTCCTACGATCCGTGTTGAGTATTTTGAAATGTTTATGAATAGATTTGAAGCATGTGGAGACAAATTCAAAAGGGAAAGTTGTGGTCGAATAATTGATTGAAATTTGCAAAGCGAGGTAAGTGTTTGATCTACTCTAGCTTGAGGGAATAGGAGTTGAGTCGTATTTGTTATTTGCTACTTGTTGAGTGCGATGTATGGGTATGGTGACGAGTATCCATACGTTGGTGCCGAGCATGACCGTGGGTCTTAAATTGATAAATTATGTATTCTTAATTAATTCTATGAAAGACTTGTTCGTTGAACCTTGACACCGAGTATTGGTTTTCCTTTGCCGGTAATAAATTGTGATTAATTGTTATTGATTTTCTTGACGACAACATATTGTACACTATGTTAAAACTGAAATGGGAGTGAGTGGTACGCCTACCACACGATATGAATTGCAATGGGAGTAGGTGGTACGCCTACCATAAGATATGTATTGAAATGGGAACGAGTAGTACGCCTACCACAAATTATATTGAAATGGGAGCGAGTGGTACGCCTACCACAGATTATATTGATTACTTGTTATTGGTCTCCATTGCCAGTAACATATTGTGCACTGTGTTAAAAATGAAATGGGAGAGAGTAGTACGCCTACCTCAAATTATATTGAAATAGGAGCGAGTGGTACGCCTACCACAAATTATATCAAAATGGTAGTGAGTGGTACGCCTATCCCAAATTATATTGATTATTTGTTATTAGTTTCCGTTGTCGGTAAAACATTGTGCACTATGTTAAAAATAAAATGGGAGCGAGTGGTAGGCCTACAATAAATGATATTGAAATGGGAGCGAGTGATACGCCTACCACAAATTATATTAAAATGGGAGCGAGTGTACGCCTACCACAAATTATATTGATCATTTGTTATTGGTCTCAGTTGTCGGTAACATATTGTGCACTGTGTTAAAAATAAAATGGGAGCGAGTGATACGCCTACCACAAATGATATTGAAATGGAGCACAAATTATATTGAAATGGGATCGAGTGGTAAGCCTACCACAAATTATAATTATTATTTGTTATTGGTCTCCGTTATCTGTAATATATTGTGCACTGTGTTAAAAATGAAATGGGAGTGAGTAGTACGCCTACCACAAATGATATTGAAATTGGAGTGGTACGCCTACCACAAATTATATTGGAATGGGAGCGAGTGGTACACCTATCACAATATATATTGATTATTTGTTATTGGTCTCCGTTGCCGGTAACATATTGTGCACTGTGTTAAAAATGAAATGGAAGCGAGTGATACGCCTACCATAAATGATATTGAAATGGGAGCGAGTGGTACGCCTACCACAAGATATGAATTGAAATGGGAGTGGGTGGTACGCCTACCACAAGATATGAATTGAAATGGGAGTGGGTGATACACCTACCACAAGATATGAAATGAAATGGGATCAGGTTGCATGCCTGCAACAAGATGAGTTGAACTTGAAAGTGGCTTTAATTCCTATACTTTTTTTTTTATTTCTGCTATTATATTTTGTCGCTACCCCGGAGCATCTTTCCCCTCCCAAATATTATATGTTGTTTCCTGTCATTTCTTGTTGTATATATATTATATACTGCACAGGTTTATGTGAGTGTTTGGTTCTAGCCTCATCACTACTTCGTCGAGATAGGCTAGACACTTACATCAGGCAGAATGGGTACCAAGTTCGGAGGGAAGGCTATATCTTTCGAGCGAGACAACTCATCAACGATTGGTGCATGATTGACCACTCAGCTATCCAAGTCACGTAAAAGACACATTTTTTAGTTGTTCCCTGCCTCATAACGGCATACTTTGAGTCCCAAACTTTCTGTCTGAAGCAAATGCTGGAAGTCCAAGATGACGGTTTGGAACATCCAAGAGGACACCTGATCCATGCTCTCTTCCCTTGGTAAAGAGGAATTTCAAATCTAAATCAATCATCTTATCACCAGTACATGGGGTCGGTTGTGCTGATACTACACTTCTGTATATTTTTGTGTACAGATCCAGGTATTTGATCGATTGTAGCTATTCGTTTTGGCGGAGACTCAAGGTAAACCTACTACAGGGTTCGCAGTACTTACAGTCACCTTCAATTATTCTTATTTCCATTTGTTCCCTTTCTTTCGGAACAACAATGTAATTATTTTGTATAACTACTCTTAGAAAGGCTTATGACTTGTACTACAGGTTTTGAGAATTGTAAATTGTTTAGAGAAATTTCGTATGAAGTTAATAAGTATCAATGTTATTTTGGTTAATGTTAGGCTTACCTAGTTTAGAAACTAGGTGACATCACGACTCCTTCAGAGGGATTTTTGGGTCGTGAAACATCTAGCACAGTATTTCTTCACAAATATTCTGATTTTGCTGCTTCCTTAGCCAGTGCATCGACCACTCTATTCTGCTCCCTGAACTGTGTCTCACCACTATAGTACTTTCCATCGTTTGGATCAACAACCTGCATTCACATATAATAGGATCATAAGTTATATATTGCGTGTGAATAACATTCTTATTACCTTTGCCGAGTTTGCTTTGAGGCCCTTTAGCAGAGCATTTAATTCTGCCATTGTGTTGGTGATATGTGGCATGTTTTCCATATATGTGATTATTGAATCAATTACACAGAAATGAGAAGTGAATAATAAGAAGAGTTGCATAAAAGAACAAGGAGAGATAGAGGAGCAAAAAAACATCAGTTAATTCACTATTCAAATGTGATGATCTTAGAGTTACAAGACTAGTGCATATATATACTAGTTTAGCTAATATTTATCTAACTAATTAAGCTTAACAACCTTCTAAGAAACTATAGAATCCTAACTACTGCTTGTGTATCGACTAAGCTACTCTTTATAATTAATTATGTAATATCATTTCCTACACTCCCCCTTACGCTAGATGGTGCAAAAATATTATTAACTCCTAGCTTGGAGTTGAGGTATTCATGTTGAACTTTTTTGAGTCTTTTTGTCAAAATGTCTGCTGGTTGCTCTCTAGTAGGAATGTACTTAGTTGTAGTACCTTCTCTCAAATGAAATGGTAATTAATTTCGATGTGTTTGGTTCTTTCATGATACACAGGGTTGGCTGCAATTTGCATTGCTACTTAACTATCACTGTAAAAATCAACTAGCAATTTTATTTGAAAATCAACTTCTTTCAGTAATCCAATTATTCAAATTAGTTCTGCTACTGTAGCTGCAATACTTTGATATTCAGCCTCTACAAAACTTCTTGAAACAAAGTTTCTTAGATTTCCAGGAAACTAATGAATCCCCAAGTTTAATCATATAGCCTGTAACATAATTTCTGGTATGAGGACATGAGGCCCAGTCAGCATCGCAAAATCCCACAATAGTATTATTTATGTTGCTAGATAATAGTAACACCTTGACCAGATTGCTTTTTCAAATATTTTACTATTCTGAGAGCTGCTTCCATATGAGATTTTTTGGGATCATGCATAAAATGACTAAGAGTTTAAACACTAAATGCTATATCTGGATGAGTCATAGTAATGTATAGCAACTTACCTATCAACCTTTCATCAGGAGTGTGATCCTCCGATTCTTTATCTTCAGTATTGACTTCAGACTTAGTAGTCTTAGTGATGTCATCATACTCCTTTATTATAAGATTTTCATTGTAATCTAGGGGTGTAATAGCTGGTTTAGCAGCTCTTAGTCCAATTTAAGATATAATTTCCAAAGCGTACTTCCTTTTATGCATTAAAATGTTTTGCCTTGATCTGGCAAACTCAGTACCTAAGAAATACTTCGGATCACCTAAATCTTTCATTTTGAATGCTTTTTGTAAGGATGCTTTGGTGTATTGTATCAAGTTAAGGTTGTCACTTGTGATGAGTATGTCATCAACATATACCAATACTATAGTTATGCCTTCTGAAGTCTTTTTGAAAAGTAAAGAATGATCAAACTGACTCCGTTGAAATTTATATCCCAATAGAGCCTCTGTTAATTGAGCATTCCATTGCCATGGAGCATGTTTTAAACCATATAAGAATTTAACTAGTCGACACACTGATCACTTCTCCCCCTAACTGTTAAAGCCTTGTGGTATATATATCAATTTGATGTATATGCCACTATTTTTATGCAGCAATGGAAAGTATTGTTCTGTCTGTTTTCATTTTGACTATTGGACTAAATGTTTCTTGGTAGTCAATGTCTTCTTGTTGATTAAAACTGTAGCCACTAATCTGGCTTTAAACCTTTCAACTTCTCCTGATGCTTTATATTTGATCTTATAAATCCATTTGCATCCTATGGGATGTTTCCCCTCTGGTAATTTGACAATGTCTCACGTGTAATTATCTTCCAATGCTCTAATTTCTGCCTTCATTGCTTCTATCCACCTTGGATCTTTGATAGCTTCTGAATAGTTGGTAGGCTCAATTACTAAAGATATAGATGTTGTATGGTCTTGGTGTTTGAGTCATATTTTCATAGGTGACACACTTACACAATGCATAGGATGTGTCTTGATGCAGGGGCGGATCTATGTAGAAAATTTGGGTGCTTAAGCATCCATTAACCTTAACTATGGGTAGGTATAATTCCATAGAAAACTTAATTAAATGGATATATATTACCAAAATCACCGAGATAACAAAACTACTAGTGGGTGCTTTGGTTAAGAAGGGGTGTTGGAAGCTTAGTAATGTTAAGGGTGGGAGTTCGATTCTCACCAACAACACTTTCTGTTTCTTTTTCTTATATTCAAGGCTCTTCCTCCTTCTTCGTTCTTTTTTTGTATGAGTTTTCTCATCAACTTTTTTCACTGTCATATTGAAATAGTTGTGTACTGTATTAATATTATAACAAAAAAATATTTGAGCACCCAGGAACCTAATATCCTAGATACGCCACTGGGTTTAAGACGTTGTTTCATAGAGATAACTATTTTTCGGAAAAAACTAAGATCGAACACAGAGCTATTTATTATAACTCGTATGCTATGTTACCATGTGATTATTGAATCAATTGCACAGAAATGAGAAGTGAAAGACAAGAAGAGCAGCAGAAGAGAAGAACCAGAGATAGAGGAGGAAGAAGCATCGGTTAATAATTTAACTTAAAGTGATTGATCTTAGAGTTACAAGACTAGTGATATATATACTTTTTAGCTAATATTTAACTAACTAATTAGGCTTAACAACCTTTTAACAAACTAACTAATCCTAAATACGCGTGTATTGACTAAGCTACCCTTTGTCATTAATTATGTAATATCGTTTCCTACCATATACTCTATAATCCAGTCGCCTCATGAGTCCTAAATTATGTGGTCATAATAATTTAACTAAGCAGTTGTTGGCAAAAAAAACTAAAAGTTAAAGCCTAAAGCGAAAAGTTAAAATTTGTAACTTATGGCTTAAAAGCTATTTTGACTTAAAAGTAATGTAAAATAAGTCCATCCAAATGGGTTCTAGGTGCTCCGTACTATTTAAGTATCACCATTTGAATGAAAAATATCATAAAGAAATGAAAGCTTTTGAAATTTGTAATCTGTAACAAACATGGGATATTTGTATAGTCGTAAATCACCTTACCAGGGTAAAATAAGAAAGTTAATTGTTTTTACTTATAGAGATATAATATTCTTTTCTTGGACATGTTACAAAGAAAAGTGTACCACATATGAAATGTCACGACCCAAAATCCAAGTAGTTATGATGGTACCTAATTAACCCAACTCACTAGGTAAGCCAATTAACAACTAACCAAATTCCATTGAAATTATTATGACAATTAAATAAAAGAAAATATCTGAATTTGATACATTCTCCGATGACTAGTAGTACAAATTATGAGCTTCTAAGATTAGAATTTATATTGACGATATAAAAATCCAAATCTTTTACCGAAATTGCAACAAAAAAATTAGTATCCTTGAGAGCTATACCCGAAAAATCCTTTTAACAATAAATAAGATGTTTCATTTTCAGATAGCGTGAGGAAATTACATCTCTATGCCTAACATGTCAAGATACAGGTAAAGAATGAATGTCACCAAAACCGGGTAGCATAAGGAAATGCATCTCTAATCATGTATCTCAAGCACACATATCAAATGCAATGTATCTCAGTGATGAACTCATGTACCCATACTCTTAGAGTACTTAATCTCACTGTCTCACATTCTCTCGCACCATGCTTAATACTCAACATACTCAGTTACTCAGCAATACTATACAATACCTGCTGTGGCGTGCAGCCCGATCCATATATCATGTTGGAGGTTGCAACCTAATCCACATAGATAGCCATAAGACCCGTTGCGTTGTGCAACCCAATCCACATATAGATAGGCATAAGGCCCGTTGCGGCTTGAAATATGATCCATATATATATATATATATATATATATATATATATATATATATATATATATATATATATATATATATATATATATATATATATATATAGCCATAAAGCCCATTGCGACGTGTAAATCGATCTACATATAAATAGCCATAAGGTCCGTTGCGGCGTGCAACCCGATCTACATCTATATAGTCATAAGACCCGTTGCAGCATCCAACCCAATCTACATATATATACGTTCACTGAGGCTCGGTACAGACTCCGAAAGGGCTCCTTCAGCCCAAGCGTTATAATAATTCAATCATGGAAAAAATCAGTAAAACATGTTGCGGTGCATCCCGCTCCAATCACAAACCAATAAAACATGTTGCAGTGTGCAATGTGATCTATAAACATCCTCAACATCAGGACCTCGGCCTCACTCAGTCACCAATCTCTCTAGTCCATCAGGCTCACAATGCCATGAAACTAGCCCAGGAATGATGATATGACATGTCAATAAATAGCAATAGAGACTGATATATGATATAAAATGAATTAACATGACTTAGTATGAAATTTCAATGTAAGAAAATAACTCAACATTATAAATGACCTCTGCGGGTCTAACAGAATGAAACCTAGACATGATTTCTAACATGGATTACAGTTCAATAGCTTTAGTACGTAGAGATTTCATGGGTAAAAATAAGATAAGGTAACTACACAGTACCGGAGAAATAATAGAGTCACAATTCAAATGGTGCAAGCTCATACACCCGTGACATAGCATGTGCATCACCTCAACACTAAACACATAATACGTAATCTAGGGTTTCCTACCTTCGGCACTAAGTTTAAAAGCGTTACTTACCTCAAACAACCCAAGTCCAATACCCAACAAGCCAAATGATGTTACAAAAATACCATCCCGCTTACCGACCTCCGAACGACACAAAACTAACCAACAGCAACTCCAATACAAAAAATAATGCCAAAGGAAACAAACCCAATCGATAAAGGTCGAATCTTTAATCAAAATTCCAAAATAGACCAAAAAGTCAAAATCAAATAATCCATTCCATTATGAGTCCAACCATACTAGTTTCACTTAAATCCGACTCTGAATCGATGTTCAAAACTCAAAAATTCACTTTATAAAATTTTTGACAAAACCCCCAAATTTCACTTTGAAATAATCAATCAAATATCAAAAATGAAGATGAATTCATAAAATATAACCAAAATCGAGTATAGAACATTTACCCCCAATCCATATGGTGAAAAGCGCCTCAAAAAGTGTCCAAATCCGAGCTCCCCAACTCAAAATATGACCAAAGGAACAAACCTTGGAAATTAAGTATTTTTTTCAAAGTAGTTTTGGCTCGTTTTGTGTGCCTAACAATTCTGAAACACTTTAGTGGCTCCAGTGGATCCTTTGTAAAATTTCAGTCAAGTTAGGCTTTTGAATCACTCCATTTGACCTTATAATGAAGGGGATATGTCGGTTTCAATATTTGGAAATAGTATAGAGTTATAAATACGAATGCAATGGCAATTTCGTAATTATCTGAAAAATCTTGCAACCATATCCAAAGTAAAATGACCATGAAATCCTCATACGATGTCAATTTGATTATTCTTTTTTTATGGCTCCGTAATTACGATAGAGGTCTAATGCTTCAATCAAAATAGAAATTGGAGCTCATTTGTTCAATATGGTACCATTTATGCTTGAAAAACGACGTCGACACATAAGAAAATGAGCGCAACAGAGCTCAAACCCGTTCGAAACTCACCCGAGCCCCTAAGGACCCCGTACGAACATATCAACAAGTCTCATAAACATAACATGGACATACTAGAGACCTCAAATCACGCATAATAATATCGAAACGACGAAACACACCTCAAATCAAACTTAATGAACTTTTGAACTTTTGACTTCCAAAAACTCGCCCCGAATATGGCAAATAAACTCGGAATGAACTCAATTTTGCACACAAGTCCTTATACATAATATGGAGTCACTCATTCCCTCAAACAATCAAACGAAGTGCAAATTATCAAAACTATCTGTCGGGTCGTTACATTCTCCTCCTCTTATACATACGTTCTTTCTCGAACATACCAAGAGTTGTTCCTAAGCCATCAGTCCGCCGTGTAACCTTGTCATGCACATACCCAGGGGTGATCTCAGGTCTCCATATTCTATATAGGCCTAACAATACAACATCACTGAAGATCATTACTTCAACCTTAGTCCGTAAACCACATAACCTAATTTCCAATATCCAGAATTTACTACAAGACCCGAGCATCGCATTTTCACACTGCATAACTCTGAACATATTGTATCAAGATATAAACACAACCCAAGACATAATCACCCGCATACCACACGACTCGCATACTCGTAGCAAAATTTTTGATCACAGTAGCTGCTCAAAACAACCCAATACCAATAAAAACCCTCATGTCAAATAAAACATCATTCTAATGTATTTTTGTACTACATATGATGAAAGAAACACGCAAAAACTCAAAACCATCCGTCAGATCAACAATCATAGATCTCCCTCTCCTTCGACAAGAACTATAGCCATTTCTAAGCTAATCAACGACATTATTCTTTCAAATATACTGCAATCAAATTTGATAGCACCCATTCTAGGTCTGACGACCTCTTCTTATCAAATACAATCTACTCTACTGATACGCCACACCAATACTACCCAGAGCCACAAACCGTGCAATCCGTAAACCAATACGCAATAATTCAAACGTATTCAAACATAGAAAATGACTCCGATAAGAGAATCGTCCTGCAAGCTCAACAAGTACCATCACAATGCAATGCTAAGAATCCATCACACACCGTATAACCAAAACACACGAATCTAACAAAAGGATCATATTCCAACATAAATTTGCTCCAATGCATGACCCCATCCAAATAGGGGTCCACACGAAATACGTCAAGTTACAATGCACAAAATCAACAGCCACACACAATTTGACGTTTAGTACCAAAAGTGCATGACCATCACCAATGAGAAGAAAATAACTCAATACCATATCCGGAATGAACATAATCAATGCACAACCGATCATTCAACATCCTAATGCCTATCTCGCTCAAATTCCTCCATAAGGCCCAAATAGAAATGCACCATGTGCGTATATAACCAACGGATCACAGCCCCTTGTAGCATAGAAGGGTAACTCATAGAACATATTAGAAAACAAATAATCTCAACACTAGCTGAATGGAACATCCCTCATAATGGTAATACGGAGCCAACCAATCCGACCCGGTGTAGAATACACATCTTCATTAGGCCTACCAATGGGCCCCCAATCAACCCTGGTCATCAAAATAGATAATTAACCATTTGAAGGTCCACAATAACTTAACCATAACATATACTATCATCTGACTAGCTTTGGACACATCTTCATAGTCCGCAACTACGAAACAACTTGCTTCTCAGAATTCCCGGTGTCTAAATCTATAGAACACACGAATTACCATATTTGATCCCAACTCCCCTACTCGAATATCTAATACATCTCTCATACACGATCACTCCATGATGAGAACTTCTCTAATCCTTTCGTACCATATATCAATATCTGAAAGTTAGCAGCGTATCAACCAGGCGAGCACCACAATACAAATAAAGCATCCGTAAGTTAAAACACAATGCGCCTTCTGAAATACACACCCTTATTAAGAAATAACAAGTAGTAATAACATTCATCTAGACATCTGAAGATGTCCATGTTGTCTAAGAATTAATAACCTTCCCTTCAAAACGAAATTCTGACCTTGCACATGCAAATCTCAATCCTACACAACACACCGCATCTATCATCCCATCATATAAAAAGGTACGAGAGTCTCAGAATCAACTCTGATCATAAGAAAACTACATATTCAATTAGCCAAGAATCTTCCGTTTGATCTAATCAAGGAGAAAATCCCAATACGCAATATTTTCCTCACGCCAGTAGAAAGATCCACCTCAAATCGTGATAGAAATCATCGAGAACTCTTCAAAACCCATTTTCACTTAACCATGCCATCAGAACTGAATCTCTCTAACTCAATCAAGTCACGCGAGTTTCCAACTCTAAGATTATTGCCACCAAACACCTGTACAGACTCACCACATCCTATGTACCCAAAGAGCCGATCATATCCATTACTGTGCTGATCTAACCTACTACTAAGAATTACCCTCAAGTTCACACTTCTCCTTGCTAGTAGACTACGACCCTGTGACGACCTGATCCTTCATCTCATGTATTTACATCCCGTTTTCCTCATTTTATGCTTCCCCGTGTTTCATTATACGTGTTTGATGGATTTGAAGTATTTCAGATAGAGTTTGGTAAGAAATAAGATAAATAGTCTCTTTAAGGAAAATGGTAGTTTGGAAAAGTCAACCGGATGTTGACTTATGAGTTACAAAGCTCAGAATAGATTTCTGATGGTTTGACTAGTTTTGGGGGATGATTTAAGTCATAGTAGAGCAATCGGAAGTGAATTTGGAGGCTCGATGTAGAAGTTCGCCTATTTTGGTGAAGTTAGGATTTAGGCGAAATTCGGTTGGTATGCGAGATTTTGATCCGAAGGTCAGAATGGAATTCCGAGAGTTACAGTAGCTCCGTTAATTGATTTTTGTATATGTGTGTAAAGTTTCAGGTCATTCGGAGGCGTTTAGGTTGGGTTTTTGATCGAATGTGCAATTCTGAAGTTTTTAAGAAACTTAGGCTTTGATTTGAGAAAATTAGCGGATTTTGATGTTAACGATAGCGTGTTTATGGTTCAAGCAAGTTTGAATGAAGTTATAGGACATGTTGGTGCTTTTGGTTGAGGTCTCGAGGGCCTCGGATGTGTTTCGGATGTCCAACGGGTCATTTTTGGAAAAATTGGAAGTGCTGGTTGCTGGTATTTGGTATCTTTCTTCGCGAACGTGAGGGGGTCTCGCAAACGCGAAAAGGAAAAAATGGGGGCTGTGATATTGGCCTTCACGAATGCGAACGTGAATGAGCAGGCCTGGGTACTACGCGAACGCGAGAGGGACACCTCAAACGCAGGAAGAAAATTGGGCATGGGTCGTTTTGTCCTACACGAATGCGAGGATGGCTACGCGAACATGAAGGGCCTGACATTTGGCCTTCGCGAATGCAAGGCAGGCCTGCGAATGCATAGGGTTAATTTGGTCTGAGGAATTCTTGTGCATCGCGAACGCGAGGGGGTCTCGCATTCGCATAGAAGGAAATAGCTAGGTAGAGAGGGTTTAATTAAACATTTCATCCGCGACCCAAGCTCATTTCCACCATTTTTGAGTTAGCTGGGAGCTTTTGTTGAGGTTTTTGAAGAGTTTTGACTGGGAATCGATGGGAGGTAAGTTTTATGAGTTAAATACATCATTTTTTTTGAAGAATCGTCCTTTAATTCTTGGAGAATTGGGTGAAAAGTTGAAGAACTAGGGCTTTGTTTTGAAAATGAAATGTTGGGATTTGGAAGGGCATTCGAACTCCGATTTTGATAAATTTTACATGTACGGACTTGTGGAAAGACGAGGAATTAGGTGATGTAAATTTTGCAATTTTTTGAGAAGTGGGAACAGGGCTCGGGTTTTGCCAACTTCGTGATTTTTAGTGTTTTTCGAGTAATTTCGATTGGGTTATGTTTCTTTAGCACATTGTAATGTATTCGTTGTGGTTTTGGATAGATTCGACGCGCAAGGTCGATTCAATAGGAAAGGGCTTTTGCGAACTAGTCTACGGCCATTTAGAGGTGAGTAATTTGTATAGATGATGACCCGAGGGTTCGAAAGCCTAGTATATCACATTGTGATGCTATATAGAGGCGAGACACGCACCCCATGGCTCGTGCGGGGTCGTATGTGATTGGGGATTGTGACTTGGTCCATCCTGAGTGATAAATATACTATATTGGCGAGTGATACGCACCCTGTATTGATGATATCTCGGCTTATTGCCATGTTTGGGTCTTTGTGCCGATTTGTAGCACCCTTCAAGGATGGATATTATTGTGATAGCATGAATTGCATAATCATTTTATCTCAGTCCTGTGTTTTAATCACTGTTTTGAAATGCTTAGTCACATTCAACAACAACAACAACAACAACTACCCAGTATAGTCCCATAAAGTGGGGTCTGGGGAGGGTAATATGTAGACAGGCCTTACCCCTACCCGAAAGGGCAGAGAGGCTGTTTCCAATCGACCCTCGGCTCAGTGGAGGAAAGGAAAGACAAAAACCAAAACAAAACAAAAGAGCATTAGTAACTCTAGCAGAAATAGCGTAAATAATTATCTAAACATAAGAACCATAAATAAAATAGCATGCAAATATACCATATGCTTAGTCACATTCCTAAAGTCTAAATAACTTACTTACATTTTCTTAATAATTGGAACTGAGGACTATAAATTAAATCTGTTGTGTGACTCATATGCATATTTTGGACTGAGTATGGATCGGGCTTCACGCCGCAACAATGATATAATGTTACGATGATATTGCGCTTGGGTTGTATGAGCCCCTCCGGTGTCTGTACACATCCCAGTGAGCGTGGGTACCCAAATGGATCGGGCTGCACGCCGTAGTGGTCATGTGCATTGCATTGCAGTCATGCATTTACATTTACCTGATATACCTGATGTTGTTCTGATGCTATTTCATCGTTGATTGTGTCAAACTGTTAGCTTTAGCTTTACATTGTGGCATTTCGTGGATTCTTATCTTCAGACATTAAATATGCTTATTACTCACTGAGTGAGTAGTCTCACTTTACCCCCTGCTCCTCATGTGTAGTTGCAGGTATTGTTCACCCGGTAGCGGCTTATTAGCTGATGAAGGTACTATTATTGTAGTTGTGCAAGGTGAGCGTCAGCGTTCGCGGCACCGGATATTATCTTTAGAATTCTAGTATTTATTTTTGGTATATTATTGGCCCTATAGTTGTGTTCAGGCTTCTCTAGATGCTCATGGCTTGTGACACCCCAGTCTGGTTGTATTGGGATGAAATCAATTGTTTTAATGCAATTAAGTTGTATTTCTATTCATCTATGTTTAAATATTTGTTTAAAGATGTTTCAGGTTAGTTGGTTGGCCTTGTCTTTACGAGAGGCGCCCTCAGGACCCGGTAAGGAAATTGGGTCGTGACAAGATTGTATCAGAGCCTAGGTTACTAGGTCTCACGAGTCATGAGCAGGTTTAGTAGAGTCTCGTGGATCGGTACGGAGACGTCTGTATTTATCCTCGAGAGGCTGCAGAACCTTTAGGAAAAGTTCTCATTCTTGGAATTCTTATCGTGCGTACTTAATTCAGCTTGGAATATAACTCTTGAAATTCCTTCCTCATGTTTGTATACGCACATGAGCGCTCAGTATTTATGTGCCTTGATGTATTGTAATTCCCTTACCGTGGGGCGAGATGCGATTGTTATGAGATGATGTTGGGCTAGTCTGGAGGTTTTTATGGCCGAACCTTTGCCAATGTCTTGAGCATCGAGGTGCTAATTTAATGAGCAAGTGTTTTGAACTCATATGTTCATTATTGTCCATATTAGCCGGAATGGCGGTTGGATATCCACGTGATGAGCATGTTTGTGATGCGAGGTGTATTTATACGACTTGGTAGTGATGAAGAAGCCTGTTGGATAGTAGATGAACTGTTAAGTGATTCGCTTCCTATTGTGATCTATTGAGCAGCCACGAGTTATGGGCGCGCGAAGAATATTTATCGTGTCTCTTAGTTGAAGAGTAGGGTGCATTACATGTGGCGGTATGAGTTCATTCTAAGAAAGACTAGGTGACTACATAACGTATATAATGGTAGAAAGGTGTGCTGAAGTACTATATTGAGGTAGAATAGGTGGGTTATCTCTTGCAGGGTGTTCTTAAGTGGTATGACCCTTATGTGTATGTTGGAAGATCTCATTGTGTGATTGAAGGGTACGTGTTGAAATTTAAAAATTTTGGGTCACTTAAGCAAGTAGACTCAATCGATGTGGGGACGGATGGAATATTTGTAGAGGATTTCAGTAATAAATGATCTGTGTTTTCACAAACCTGTAGACGAATTTAGTGTAATCTCAATATGGCATGATAGTATCATCAGAGTAAAAGTGTTATAAGTTGTTGAGTGTGTCCGAATATATGAATTCGACCAAGTTGGGGAGGTTGCTGCGGAGTAGCTGATTGCACAGATATGTGTTATGTGATTCCATTTTGAGGTATGCTGGCGGATCAATTCTAGTTGCAAAAATTGAGCCGAGGATGGCATGAGTGAAGAAAATTTTTGACAAAGGTTATATGGTGCTTCATAGATGTGAGATTATAATAGGATGTCTTGAGTTGTTGATAAAGAATGCTTAGTGTAAAGAGAAGGAAGTTGTTTGGTTGTATCGAAATGAGATCATGTCCTGCGGTGTTAGAGTGCTAATAAGGCACGAGTGATTATGTTCGTTGAGTCAGGTAATTTGCAGTTGTATAGGAGCGTGACTCTTGAGAGTAGTTTTATTGTGTTCAAGTATTTTACTTGTAACGATCAGGTGTTTTAAGGTTGTGTATGTGGTTAGAGACAGTGTTTTCATTGGAAAATGTCAAGAGTTGTGGTATTTTTATGTTAATTATGGGATTCTATGTATCAGTATCTGGGAAGTAAAGATAGCAGACTTAGATTCGAAGGAAGTTCTCCAGAGTAGGGTATTTTAGAATCTAGTATTTTTGGGAATAGTTGAGAGAGTATTCAGTGGCCTAAGGATCATAGTCAGTGTGGTCTTATGTTCGAGTCTTGTGTGGTAAGCCCGGGCTGAGGCATTGTGATGCTACGACGAGGGATAATTATCAAGTTGATGATGAAACGAAGAGGCAAATTAGACAGATGGAATAGTTTGATAGTAGACCAAATTGGTATGGTAAATATATTATTAATTCTTCGTATGTGTTTGAGGTAATGAGCCTTACGGGTATTGTGCGGCAGAGCTTTTGAGCTCGGACAGCTTGGTTAGCTTGGTTCAGGTGGAAAGACTAAGTCCTGGAAGTTTAGCCTGTGCAATGGAATTTGGGAGAGAGTTTTTGATGAGTTTTATCGTGGTATGGAGACGTATATATTGTCTAATGGGCATGCGATGCATGGGTTGCGTAGTGATTTTCTTCTAGAAGGGGATCGATGGAGAGTTCTCAATTAGTTGGGTTAGATGTCTGTGGTGAGTAAAAGGAGACGGAGTTCTCATGATATCCGAGTGTGGTATGGTGTATGCGATATGTTGTGGAGGATTGGGATATTCGTGTGTAAGGTTTCAGTTATGTTCAGAATGGAAAGTCTTTAAATTGTCAAGCGGCGCGGGCACCTACAGGTGATTTAAGAATCGACCTGCAGATGATTAAGGAAAATTGTATTTCTATTCTAGTGATTTGAGGGGGGTATACATTCAGTAAAAGGGAAGGTGATGTAAACTTATAACCCTTCAGTGGGATTACGGCAGATTCTCGTTGGTCCGAATGATGATATTTGAGTTTGTTGATGGGATGGAAATTTCATTATTCCTTCCGTGGAATGATTGGGTACTTGATGTGTAATATGTATTCATATGGTAGAATGTGGGATCATGTATAGTGATTTGTGTGTTATGTGGAGTGGGAGTATGGGAGTCCTCCGACACAGTCTATGTCACGATTGTGGATCGTGTGTATTTGGCACTATTTAGCGGCAATTAGGATTTGGAGACTAGAGTGGATCTTTATTTGTTGATATATTAGATTTTGGATATGATATGGGGTGTAGACTGGTTGTCTCAGTGTTGGGTTGTTCTAGACTATTATGCTATGGGCTATTTCGGAAAATGCCATAGGTTGTGTGGCGAGGTGCATCAGATTATGTTATAGTGGAGTGGTTGTACTCCAAAGATCAGCGGACAGTTGGGAAGGATTGCTTTTCTTAATTAGTCCTTCGTGACGGATGGCAGTGCAGTGGTTTTTACCATCGATTCAGTTCCGGTATTGAGGGACCTTTCGGATGCGTTTCTTGTGGTCGGGCATGTCACTGGGTGAGATTGTCGATTTCGGTATATATTTGGTGCCGAGCATCATATCGTATGGCTCCAGCATGAATTATATTAGTGGAAGAAGCACCGTCAGGATTCTTGGTAATGAGTTTGTTGGTAAGCTAATTGGATACGTGTTTAGCTTGAGTTGTCTTGGTTAGTCCCGAATCGTATTGATGAAGGATAGGTTGATTCGATCGTTATTGAACCTGCCAATGATCTGGGGAGATCTATGAGTTGCTTTTCTGTGTTGTGAGGCATTATGATTATCGAACGGCGGCACATATATTGCGTTGCTATCAGGATTCATAGTGGAATTTGAGTTTTGTACCTTACAACGCTATAAGTAGATATCATTATGCACTCAGTGTGCTTACAACCCATACTTGGTATTTGGTTATAATGAGCAAATTTGGCTAGATTTGAATCTCCCTATGTAAGATAGTTGTGTGGATCAGGTTGCACGTCGCAATAGCGTGATGTTGAGAATAGTTTTCCATGTGTTACTTTGTATGACTTGCTTCCTGGTTTCTGAGGAAAGTTCGTATTGGGAGTTGCTCGGCCAATAACGCATCGGTTGTGTCCTTTCAGAATTGAACGGTATATATTACTTGCTTCATCGTTGGTGTGATGGATTGCTTGGTTTCAGACATCAATCTGTGCGTGGCCGTCTATTTTGAGCATGGTGACTTGAGGTGCTTCATGTAACAGTGTTTGGATAGGATCTCCCATTGTGGCGAGGCCACATGAAGTTATGATTTTTCGAGGAGGATTCAGGTACTCTATTTCTATGATGTGAGATGGGGTCTCCGCCTTGTGTTGTGATGATACTGGGAAGCTTGAGGTACAACTCTTTCGTTTGAATCATTTGCCATGATTTGAGTATGTTCGGACCGTTTCTTATTGGTGCGGGTATGATGTAAGTTGTGGCTTAGTCTTGTGTTGAGGTGTCATATCACCAGAGTGGTGTATTGGATTCGAGGTGATCATTGGAGTCATTAATGAATACGAACAGATTTCAGCTGATTAGAAGGATGATATCGATGTTTGGCCTGAAAATCTGTTGTGGTACTGGTCAAAAGAGATGTGACTTCATGAATGGCTGATCTAAGGAATTGCTATAGTTTATGGCGTGTTCCATTTATCGTTGGCAGTATATGAATGCATTGGAATGAGACTTTAGCTAAATAAGTGGTTTTCTATCGGTATTTTGGGTATTGTGGGCAACTGCTGTGAGTAGAGACTATCGTTCCGAGTGTTGGATTGCGGGTTATATTGTATGATTTCACCTGATGTTGCAGGTGTGGGTTATTACATCTGGTTCGTATTAAATCTGGGTATGATTTCGGAAAGTGCAATGTGGTTCTACGGTTTATGGTCTAAATGGACTGTGAAATTTCAGTTGTGTTGTATCATCGGACCTATGTGAGATAGGGTGACATGGGATTACCCTAGGTATATGCTTGGTAAGATCATTCAGCTATTGGTTGGCTTCTAGAACAACCCTGGATACGCTCGAGGACAAGCGTTTGTTTAAGTTGGGGAGGATGTGACAACCCGACCCATCGTCTCTTGTACTTCCATCCCGTTTTCCCCGTTTTATGCTTCCCCGTGTTTCATTATATATGTTTGATGTGTTTTGGATAGAGTTTGATAGGAAATGAGACAAATAGTCTTTTTAAGGAAAAGGGTAATTTGGAAAAGTCAACTGGATATTGACATATGAGTTAGAGGGCTCGGAATGGATTTCTCATGGTTTGACTAGTTTTGGGGGATGATTTAAGTCTTAGGAGAGTAGTCAGAAGTGAATTCGGAAGCTCGGTGTAGAAGTTAGCCTATTTTGGCAAAGTTAGGATTTTGGCGAAATCCAGTTGGTATGCGAGATTTTGATCCCAAAGTCGGAATGGAATTCCGAGAGTTACAGTAGCTCCGTTAAGTGATTTTGGATATGTGTTTAAAATTTCAAGTCATTTAGAGGTGTTAGGTCGGGTTTTTGATTGAATGTACAATTCGGAAGTTTTTAAGAAACTTAGGCTTTTATTTGAGAAAATCAGTGGATTTTGATGTTAACGGTAGTATTTTTATGGTTCGAGCAAGTTCGAATGAAGTTTTAGGACGTGTTGGTGCTTTTGGTTGAGGTCCCGAGGCCTCGAGTGTGTTTCGGATGCCCAACGGGTCATTTTTGGTAAAATTGGAAGTGCTGGTTGCTGGTATCTAGTATCCTTATTCGTGAACCCGAGGGGGTCTCACGAACGCGAAGATGAAAAAAATGGGGGCTATGAGATTGGACTTCGCGAACGGGAATGATGAGTCGCGAACGCGAAGCAGCAGGCCTGGGTACTACGTGAAAGCGGGAGGGGCACCGCAAATGTAGAGAAGAAAATTGAGCCTGGGTCGTTTTGGCCAACGCGAACGCGAGGCTGGTTACACAAACGTGAAGGGCCTGACATTTGTCCTTCACCAACGCGAGATAGGCCTGTGAACGCGAAGGGTTAATTTGGTCTGACGAATTTTTGTGCATCGCGAACGCGAGGGAGTCTCGCGTTCGCATAGAAGGAAATAGCCGAGCAGAGAGGGTTTTATTAAATACTTCATTCGCGACCCAAGCTCATTTCCACCATTTTTTTGAGCAAGTGTGGGAGCTTTTGTTGACGGTTTTTAAGAGTTTTGACTGGGAATCGATGGGAGGTAAGTTTTATGAGTTAAATACATCATTTTATTGAAGAACCGACCTTGAATTCTTGGAGAATTGGGTGAAAGGTTGAAGAACTAGGGCTTTGTTTTGAAAATGAATTGTTGGGATTTGAAAGGGCATTCGAACTCTGATTTTGATAAATTTTACATGCACGTACTCGTGGCAAGACGAGGAATCCGGTGATGTGAATTTCGTGATTTTTCGAGAACTGAGCCTGGGGCTTAGGTTTTGCCAACTTCGTGATTTTTAGTGTTTTTCGAGTAATTTCGATTGGGTTATGCTTCTTTAGCACATTGTAATGTATTCGTTGTGGTTTTGGCTAGATTCGACGCGCGAGGAGGTCGATTCAAGAGAAAAGGGCATTGCGAACTAGTCTATGGCCAGTTAGAGGTGAGTAATTTGTATAGATTATGACCTGAGGGTTCGAAAGCCCGGTATATCACACTGTGATGCTATATTGAGGTGAGACACGCACCCAATGGCATGTGCGGGGTCGTGTGTGATTGGGGATTGTGACTTGGTCCATCCCAAGTGATAATTATACTATATTGGCGACTGATATGCACCATGTATTTATGATATCTGGGCTTATTGCCATGTTTGGGTCCTTGTGCCGATTTGTAGCATCCTTCAAGGAAGGATATTATTGTGATAACATGATTTGCATAATAATTTGATATCAGTCCAGTGTTTTAGTAATTGTTTCAAAATGCTTAGTCACATTCCTAAAGTTTAAATAACTTAATTAGATTTTCCTAATAATTGGAACTGAGGATTATAAATTGAATCTGTTGTGTGACTCATATGCATATTTTGGACTGAGTATGGATCGGATTGCACGCCACAGCAATGATATAATGTTACAATGATATTGCGCTTGGGATGTGGGAGCCCCTGCGGAGTCTGTACACACCCCCAGTAAGCGCGGGTACCCAAATGGATCGGGCTGCACGCCGCACTGGTCATGTGCATTGCGTTGCATTCATGCATTTACATTTACATTTACCTGATATACCTGATGTTGTTCTGATGTTATTTCATCGTTGATTGTGTCAAACTGTAAGCTTTAGCTTTACATTGTGGCATTTCGTGGATTCTTATCTTCAGACTTTATATATTCTTATTACTCACTGAGTTGGTAGTACTCACTTTACTCCCTGCACCACGCGTGCAGTTGCAAATATTGCTCGCCCGGTAGCGGCTTATTTGCTGAGGAAGGTACTATTATTGTAGTTGTGCAAAGTGACCGTCAGCGTTCGCAGCACCGGATGTTGTCTTTAGAATTCCAATATTTATTTTTTATATATTATTGGCCTTGTAGTTGTGTTCAGGCTTCTCTAGGTGCTCATGACTTGTGACACTCCGATCTGGTCATATTGGGATGAAATCAATAGTTTTTAATGCCATTAAGTTGTATTTCTATTCATCTATGTTTAAATATTTGTTTAAAAGAGGTTTCGGGTTAGTTGGCGGGCCTTGTCTTTACGAGAGGCGCCATCACGACCGGGTATGAAAATTGGGTCGTAACAGACCCTTACCCAAAGCTTACCACCATAGATCCTAACATAAAACCACACTTCCCTAAGGCCCATAAGACATATTTCCTCTTAAGCACCCCAAAGGTGCAACAATCAAGACACCCACTCTTAAGAGACCTTCAATGAATCTAAAGTCGTTCCCTTCACTTTCTTGATACTAAAATGAAGAATCTATAATGATATAGAAATACCACGAGTCTCGACACCATCCAATGTAAATCTCAGATTCTAGCCATATACTAATCCGAAATTCTCAATTTCTACATATAAATCTTGAATCCATTAGAACCATTCTCGAGAGTCATCCACTCTGCTAAAATCTCAATTACACCGCCCCAAATGGGCCAAACGACTTGTGCCCCATTAACATGACGACAGCCAAAGAAGTAAACTCACTTTAAGACAACAAATCAAATTCATACTACATGCACACTATATTTTTCACGAATAACCACTCAATCATTCCATGATTCACATATACCCATAGAGTGTAAAACAACCCTTATCCCAAAATTTCCTTACTCGAGTCATTCTCAATCTCAACCTCTGCAAGTCATAACTGATTCACAAGTATACCTCTAACCGAAACCAACACAACATATAACCGTGCAATCAACTCGTCGATATTAGACTCCCCCGCTTGGCTCAAAGCCATGGGTAAAACATATGATAACTTACAATAACCATACCCCATTACTGTCATAATACCAAAGTGAGATTCAACTAAATCCTTCATAATCTCATATAACACAAACCATCTAATATCTTGTCACGACCTGGATTTCCCACCTTCGGGAATCATGATGGAGCCTACTCGTGAAAGCTAGGGAAGCCGACAGATACAGTTTTACTACCATTATTATTAATTCAACTAGAACAAATATTAGTTAAAGCAAGATAGTTAAGAAATGCCAAAAATGATTTAATAGTGCCATAACTCAAATACATAACTACCTCATAGATCTGATGTCACAATCCACGAACGACTAAGATTTACAATAAATACAGGTCTGAAAGAAGTACAACTATTCTACAAATATAAGAGACAGCAGAAAACTAAGCGGGGAAAAGGGACTTCAGGCTCTACGAATGCCAGTAGAACTACCTTCGTCTCCCTAGACTGAAGGCAACCACCTCAAGCTACTCACGTGATCCTGGCACCTAAATCTGCATAAAAGTGTAGAGTGCAGTATCAGTACAACCGATTACATATACCCGTAAGTGTCGAGCCTAACCTCGGCGAAGTAGTGACAAAGTTAGGACACAACAACCATATAAACATGTGCAGTTAAATCATATATGAATAGAATGATAATAAAATAACAAGAAATAACAAATAAAGATGGGAAGTGAAACATGCTGTGTGGAATATCAAATTTTAACAGTAATTCAATAGAGAAGCAATAATGAACACCATACTTGTATCAACAGAAATAATGAAAGAGTAACACGTGCACGACATCACCCTTCATGCTTTTACTCTCGTTCTCACCATAAGAAACAACAGAAATGACACGGAATCACCCTTCATGCATTAACTCTCATAATCATGACACGACATCACCCTTCGTGCATTAACTCTCACAATATCTACACGACATCACCATTTGTGCATTAACACTCACAATATCGGCATGACATCACCCATCGTGCATTAACACTTAATTACAATATCATGCACGACATCACCCTTCATGCTCTACACTCTTCCTCACCCAAATAGTAGAAATAATAACATCCCGGTAAGGGAATCAACAATATAAACAATAATGTCCTGACAAGGGATTCAGCAATGGAAACAATAACGTCTCGGCTAAGGAATTAGCTATAACCAATCTCGTTTCTACAGTTAACTTCACATAATAGGTCTCAACTTGAGTTAATTATCAATAACAGTCAATTGCCCAGAAATATCATAAGTCTTTCTCAACATGGATAATCATCAATTTAAGCATAGACAGTACATAATAAGTGTCACAACAATAATGGTGTAAGACTCACGAGCATGCTTTATACCAACGTATAGATACTCGTCATCACACCTATATGTCGTACTCAACACTCACACATAACAAATAAACCACAACACATATTCCCTCAAGCTAAGGTTAGACCAAATATTTGCCTCGATTCCACGATCAAAAGTCAAGCCTCAATTACCGCTTTATCTCTCGGTTCAATTCCTAATCCACTTATATATTGTCAAAATTACTTAACAACATCAGTATATGCTAAATAAACTAATGCTAATGCATGAATACAGATTTCCCAACGTTTTCCCTAAAAAATAAACACCGACCCTAGGCCCGCTTGGTCAAAACTCAAAGTTCGAACCAAAACCTGACTACCCATTCACCCACGAACTCAAATATGCATTTAGTTTTGAAATCCGACCTCAATTTGAGTTCTGAATCTCCAAAATTTGAAAATCCTAATTTCTACCCAAAAACACCCAAGTTCCCACGAAAAACCCTAGATTTTGAAGTGAAATCATGTAAACAGTTGAATTATATTGAAGAAGATGAGTTAGAAATCTCCTATGATTTGTAGAAGTTTGGGTCTTTGAAAAATTGCCTAGGGTTGTTTAGGGTTTGAGAGGATTGAAAAATGATGAAAACCCCGTCTGAAATCTCGCAATTGCGATCATGGGTTCAGGGGTTCACAATTGCGATCAGAATTACGAACCCCATAAATTTCTAATGCTTTCGCATTTTCGGCAAATATGTTTCATTTGTGACAACGGTGACCTTCACATTTTAGTCCTGAGTGTCGCATTTGCGAGGACTTCATGACTAGGCCTAGTTCGCGTTTGTGACATTATTGTCATATTTTCCAGGCCTGCTCACTTCGCAATTGTGGAGCCTGATCTCGCAATTGTATGATCAGAGGCCTGTGCAAAAATACCAGATGCATCAACTAAGTTTCCTAAGTTCTAATCACTTTCTGTACTATCCAAAACTCAGCCGAGCCCTCGGGGCTCTAAACCAATCATGCACGCAAGTCTAAAAGTATCATACGGACTTGCTTGTGCAATAAATCATCAAATAATATCAAAAACTATGAATTTAACCTCAAATTGATGAAATTATTTAAGAACATTGAAATTTTCATTTTCTTAACTAAGGATCAGATATATACCAAATCAACTCTAATTCTCACCAAATTTAACAGATTCGACTAAATTATAATTTTAAATCTATACCAAGCTACGGGCCTGATACCATCAAGATCACACAACATTTTATTTCCACAAGTCCTTATATTTTCCACCAAACAAATTTCTTTAAAAATTCTTTTCTCACGCCAGGGACCTCGAAATTTGATTCCGGACATATGCCCAAGTTCCATATTTTACTACGGATCCTACAAGAAGGTCAAATTATGGGTTCGGGTCTGTTTACCAAAAATACTAATCGAAGTCAACTTTAATCAATTTTAAAGGCCAAATTAATTATTTTTCTTAAATTTCACATAAAATCTTTGTGGAAACGTGCACAGACTATGCATGCCAATTGAGGAGAACGAAAATGAGGTTTTTATGGTCTCGGAATCCAGATTCGGATTCGAAAACACAAGATGACCCTTTTGGTAATCATATTCTCCACCTCTAAAACAATTGTTCATTCTCGAAAGAACATAGAAAAGTACCTGAGTCGGTAAAATGATTGGGATATTGGCTCCGTATATCAGACTCGGACTCCCAGGTCACTGCCTTAACAAGCTGACCTCTCCACTGCACACGAACTGAAGGGAAATTCTTCAATCTTAACTGACGAACCTGTCGGTCCGGGATATCTACCGGCTCTTTCTCAAAGTCAAGTCTTTGTCCATTTGGATAGTGTTGAAGTCTAACACGTGTAATGGATAGCCGTGATACTTCCGAAGCATGGACACGTGAAATACTGGATGCACAACTGATAAACCTGGTGGCAATGCAAGCTCGTAACTCACCTCTCCCACTCTCCGAAGAAGACCCATTAAACCTAGAGATTAACTTGCCCTTCTTTCAAAATCTCATCCCGCCCTTCATGGGCGACACCCGAACCAACACTCGCTCTCCGACCATGAATGCCACATCACGAACCTTACGGTCAGTATAACTCTTTTTCCTGGACTGAGCTATACGAAGTTTATTATAAATGATCTTAACCTTATCCAAGTCACCATAAGATCTCAGCTAACCTCTCAAAAGAATACGAGAATGCCACAGGATTGAAATGCGCCGACTTAGTTAGCCTATGAAATATAACCTATACCTCATAAAACTTCCTCTGAGTCCATGGGAGTCCAACAATGAAATCCATGGTGATACGCTCCCACATCCACTCAAGATTCTCAACCTTCTGAAGCAAACCATCAGATCTCTGATGCTCATACTTTACCTTCTGACAATTCAAACACCCAGCTTCATATGCAACAATATCTGTATTCATACTCCTCTACCAATAATGATTCCACATGTCCTAATACATCTTAGCGGCGTCCAGATGAATAGAGTACAGGGAACTATGGGCCTCTTCTAGAATCAACTCATGAAGTCCATCCATATTAGGCACACAAACACGACCCTGCATCCTCAAAACGCCATCATCTCCAACTGTAACCTGCTTGGCACCTCCATGATGTACTTTGTCTCTAAGGACAAGCAAATGAGGATCATCATATTTTCCATCTCTGATGTGCTCAAATAATGAAGAACGAGCGATTATGCAAGCTAGCACACGGTTGGGCTCAGAAACATCCAACCTCACAAACTAATTGGCTAAATCCTGAACATCCTAAGCAAGCGATCTCTCACCGACTGGAATATATGCAAGGTTGCCCATACTGCCTGACTTCCTACTCAAAGCATCGGCTACTACATTAGCCTCCACAGGATGATACAAGATGGTGATATCATAGTCTTTCAATAGCTCCAACCACTTCCTATGCCTAAAATTTAGCTCTTTCTGATAGATACTGCAAACTCTTATGATCCGTGAACACCTCACACGAAACGCCATATAAATAATGCCTCCAAATCTTCAGCACATGAATAATGGCTGCTAGCTCTAAATCATAAACTAGATAATTCTTCTCTTGGATCTTCAACTGATGCGAAGCATATGCAATAACCTTTCCACTCTGCATCAACACTGTACCAAGTCCAATACGAGATCCATTATAATATACTTTGTATGGTCCTGAACCTGTGGGCAAATCCAATACATGTGTCGTAGTCAAAGCTATTTTGAGCTTCTGAAAACTCGTGTCATTCTCATCCAACCACCTGAACTGGGATCCCTTCTGGTTCAAATTGGTAATCGGAGCTGAAATAGATGAAAACCCTCAATAAACCGACGGTAATAACCCCCGAAACCCAAGAAACTCCAGATCTTCGAATTTGATGTGGGTATAGGCTAGTCCTTGACTGCCTCATTCTTCTTAGGATCCACCTGAATATCCTCTGCCGATACAACATGGTCCAAGAATGCAACTGAAGTCAACCAAAAGTCATTTAAAAAACATAGCATACAACTGACGTCCCTCAGAGTCTGGAGAACGTCTCGAAGATGCTGCTCATGCTCCACTAGTCTACGAAAGTAGATCAAGGTATCATCAACTAAAATAATCACAAAGGAATCCAGGTATGGCTTGAACACTCGGTTCATCAAATCCATAAATGCTATTGGGGCAATTGTCAACCCTAATGACATCACCAGGAATTCATAATGCACATATCGAGTCCAAAAAGTTGTCTTAGAGACATCAGATGCCCTAATCCCCAATTGATGGTAGTGAGATCTCAATTCAATCTTCGAAAACACTTAGGAACACTAAAGCTGATCAAATAAATCACCAATCATCAGCAACAGATACTTGTTCTTGATGGTGACTTTGTTCAACTGTTGATAATCTATACACATCCTCATCGATCCATCCTACTTCTTAACAATCAACACCGATGCACCCTAGGGCAAGACACTAGGTCTAATGAAGCCCTTATAAAGAAAGTCATGCAACTACTCCTTCAATTTCTTCAACTCTGGCAGGCCCATTGAAAACTAGGGATTTTTACGTATTTTATGCCCCTACTTTCCTATGCTTTGATTATAAACTGCTACAAAATAGTCCCAAACGGCTCATAATTTGTGCTTGATTGCAGGTTTGATCGACAAAGTGACGAAATATCAAAGATCGGGTCAAAAGGAGTGAAGCATGCTCAAGTATCATAGATATAGGGAACTGAAGGCAAACAGACCTAGTGCGGACCCCACAAAGTCGAATGCGGATGCACTACATGGATCAAAGAGTTGGCAAAACAAGGCTAACAAAACACTGTCAAGGTACAATTTTAGCAGTCCGCGGTGAAGGCTCCGTGGTGTCATTACCCTTTTGTGCGGTCCGCGGATAAGAGATTCAGAGAGATAAAATTATGCCAAGCCTAGGCTATGTGGTCCGCAGTCATAACTATGCGAACCGCGCTTGTTGCCTCTGCGGCCGCGGTAAGATTAAAGTCTAAGAACTCAGAGTGGTCGCGGTCCATTTTGTGCAGCCTGCACTAACCCCGTAGGGGTATTTTTGTCCAGTTTTTTCAGCTAAGTATAAATAAAATATTTTACCATTTTTAGGCCATCTGTGTACTGTAGAACGTAGCATCACTCGTGAGAACGTAATTTGTAGCGATTTTTGGCATCTTAGCTTCAAATTATTGTTAGATTCTTGTAATTTAATTTAGTATTTAATTATTATGTCTTGTTCTTCATATATTTCTTCTTCAAGTGTGTGTAGCTAAACCCATTTGCTAGGTTTATGGCTCAACCCTTGTATGGGTAATTGATGGGTATTGCCATCTAGGGTTAGATTGACTTTGGTTGTTTGTTATTTTGGTTGATCTTATGTTTTAATATATGAAGTGGTGGTTGCAAACACTTATTTGAGCTTTGTGAGTTTGACTCTTCTTGAGAAAGAGAGTCTAAGTCCCCAATTGACCCAACAACAAATTGTTATGTCTTGTTCTTTAATTGTTATGTCTTGTTCTTCAATAATTTAATTTATTATTTAATAATTATTTCTTGTACTTCATCTATTTATTCACTTTCTTCTTCAAGTGAGTTTATCTAAACCCATTTGCTAGGTTTGTAGCTCAATCCTAGTGTGGGTAATTGATGGATATTGCCATATAGGGTTAGATTGACTATGGGTATTTGCTATTTGGATTGAATTTATGTTATAATCTATGAATTGGTGGTTGCAAATACTGATTTGAGCTTTGTGGGTTTTATTCTTCTTGAGAGAGAGAGTCTAAGTCTCCAAAATTGACCCAACAACAAATTGGGATGGACTCATCAGAAATGATAGTCCCAATTAACGGGTTAAACCTCTAGAGAGTAATCACACTACTTGAACCCTAGTTGCTTGATATAATTTGTCTACCCAATTAATCTCGAGAGTGTGTGATGTTGTAGACATCAATACCACACAAGAGGGGGGGGGGGGGTAATTTGTGTGGTACCCAATTTTCGATCTAGAAGAACCTGGTTCTTCTAGGTGTTCAAACATCTACTGTTTGTGGAAATAAAAGTACAGAAATTAAAGAACACAAAGATTTTTATGTGGAAAACACCTGGCTCAAAAGGTGAAAAAACCACAACCTACTACTCAGTAGGATTTTTCCAAACTTCCACTAAAATAACTGAGCCAAAAATAGCATTTACAAAACTCTTGTAAACCTAAGGATTAACTCTAATCCCAGTGTGGAACACAACCTCAACCGTTGCGACACTTTCAAATTAAATCTAACTTGAATACTCAACGTACCTAATACAATTGCATCTATGAAAGCTAAAAGATACAATTTCAAACCACCTACTACAATTGAACAAGAATAAGAATAAACACAACGGAACTGGTTCTTCTATCTTGTTCAAGTAGCTTCAAGAGTGCACACATATATCTCACATAAATTGTTGCAAAATTTCCTTTCTCTTTTGCTCTCAATTTAGATTAGCTTTTGCGTATGTGCAATCCTGTAATAGAGAACAAACATAGTTATTTATTGAGTTAGTAGTCAGAGTTTGATTTAGACTCAATTGATGATCTTCCGTCAAATTTGAGTCCTTGAGCAATACGAACTCCAACCCTTATCCTTGATCCAGATTGTGTTCTCTTCTCAAAAGGAGACTTCTTCTCCTTATCCCATATGCAATCTTTTCGATCAGTTCAAAAGATATTGTTTCTTGATCCCTAAGTCTTATCTTCTTCACGTACATCCCATATGCATAGATTGATAATCAATGTGTCACACAAGATTGACCTGGTCCATCACTGAGTTCATTTGTCATTCTTCAAAACATTAACTCAACTTGGGCCAACAAATTCCCCATTTTGATGATGACAAACTCTGTGCTTTTACTGATCCGAGAAGATCATTGTGTCTCACATGATGGACCTGGTGTATCACTGAGTTCATTTGTCATACTTCAAAACTTCAACTGAACTTGGGCCAACAAATTCTCCATTTTTTTATAATGACAAACTCTGTGCTTTTACTGATCAGCGAACTAGTGGAACTCAACTAAATTATCAGCACTTTTACTTAAAAATTTTAACTCATAATTAAGGACCAACTGTAATCAAGTTATAAATATCAACTTTTTAGAATATAAAGTAAAGCACAATATTTCTTTCCCATTTTGGCATCATCAAAAGCTGCATATAATGTGAATCCTAGATTTTAATCATTACGCATGGCCACTGGGGCAACTGCAAGTGAAAGCGTGGTTTCGTTAATCAATATTCGACTTGACAAAAATAACTATTAAGATCAGAATCTTCATAAAGCAAGAGAAAATGCAGCGCTTCTAAAAAACAATCCACAAAAAGAAAGAACAAAAACGTCTAACCATTAGCAAAAAAAAATACAAAGAAACATCCCAAATGTGGGTCATTGAGGGGGTTCTAGACTGGTGCAAGGACAGGACTGGAAGACGTAAGGCTTGGAGGAACTAGAGGGTTGGGATTGTAGAAGATTGAGCATTGTTTGAAGCATCCCTTCACTCTTTTCTTTTTCCTTTGCTAGCTCAGCTTTCAGGCCATTCCTCTCATTTTCCAGTTCAGCAACCAAGCCTAGAGCCTAGCAATTTCAGTATCTTTTGTCTCACACTCTTGAACCAAGGCCCTTACCTTGCTGTTCACAAGAGTCTTCAGAGTGGACCAGGTTCAACAGGGGCTACACTGAGGAGATAATCACAAGCCTATAGGGTTTTGACTCCAAGATTCTCTTTATTGGAGGCCATTTCCCATTTCTTCAAGGGGACATTCAGCCTATCCAATACAGTCATTAGTACGAACCCATATGGAGTAGTGTGAGCCTTAGAGCCATTGATGACCCTTTCTAATAGCTTGACAATGAAGGTCGGCCAGTTAATCTACTTTTCCTTCACAAGACACTCCATGAGAACCAAGTCCATATAGTTGACAGTATGCCTTCTCTCCTGTCTAGACGACAGGCACTTGTTCACCAACTCAAAGAGCACTTTGTGCTCCGGTTTCATCTCACTCTTTTGTGCAAACCTTGCCTCAGGCACATCTTCAGCAGAGTGTGTATCACAAAAGGTCCTGGTGATTTGGAGAGCAGTGGGCAGATCATCTAGACAAGGTCACCTTTTCCTAGTGTAGTCATCATAGCCCTCACTATGAATGTCCAAAATTTTGCCTAATTCAGGTGAATCAAACTATACCTTACTCCCTTTACCAAAATGGTTACTACTTCATTTTTCATAGTGCCATTTGCCATGAATTCAATCAGTTCTCTCCTGGACAGTCTTATATCCATTTGAAGTACCATGTCCTTCCACCCTTGTGCATCTAATGCAGCCACCAGTCTTATCATGTATGGCTCTTCCAAGTATTTCAACAGCCTTCCCTTCAGAATCTTCCTCTTTCCAAAGATGGCAAACCTATCATGTTCCTTTCAGACTCCACCTCTTCTTCTTCTCCCCTCCATTCCTCTTCTTCTTCAGTAATGTTTACCTGTTTTCCCTTCACTGCATACCTAGTTCTTTTGGCCAACGAGGGTTCAGCAGATATAGTTTTTAAAGACCTCTTTGCATAAGTCTTGGCTCGTTTTGGTTTGGAAGTGGGCATCTTCATAGTTGTACCTCTTTCTTGATGGATCAGTTCCATCTCCTCCTCCTCTTCTTCAGGAGCCTCAGAACTTTCAAAAATTTTTGCTTTTCCCTTTTATTTCTTCTTTTTCTTAGTTTCTTCTAAAGCTTTTTGTAGTTCTGACTCACTTTGATTGACCCTACTCCTTGTTGCTCTTCCCTTAGGTAATGAAGGGATAATAGACTTGGGAGATGACACCTTGCTTTTCTTTATTGGTCTGGAACCAGTTGGGGTCCTTTAGGATAAAGCCTTCTGCTTCTTTGGATAATATTTGGCTCCAATCATCTTCAGGATGTCTGCTATGGTTTCCTACATAGATGAACCGGGTTCATCTTTCTGCTCACTCAAATGAACAAGGCCTTCAGCATCCTCTCTAGAACCACTTCCCCCTTACTTGATGTCACCCTATTCTATGCTACCACAAATATCAAGAACCTCGCCTTTCTTTTTCTTTCAATTTCTGCTAGACCCATCCCCTCCTACTCCTTTTATGGAACCCACCAACACAAACCAATTATCTTCTCTTTCTACCACATCAAAAAATGCAAAACAAGTATTTACCTCACCAGGGTTTTTTTTATTCTTGTCAGTGTTATAAGACCCATGTTCTTCTCCTTCGCTGGCAAAGATAAATGACTTCGACTCGGAGCTTGAGTCAAATTCTTTAGCTGGACCCTCTTTCTTTTGTCTATCCTTCAATCTTTCATTTAAGGCTTTTATCAAAAAACTAAAAGATATAGTTTTCTTGGCCAATATTTTCTGCCGGCGAAACCTAGGTTTTGGGGTTTCACTAGGAGGTGTTGAAGAAGATGTATTAGGAGATACTGGTGAGGGAGTACCTGGATTATCTTGAGGGTTTATCATGGTAGAGTATTTCTAGGAATTTTGGGAATTTATGAGAGAAGGAGGATGATCAGAATTTTGGAAGAGGTGAATGACGGTTATGAATAAAGAAAGAGGATGTGGTGTGTATTTAAATAGGGATTATGATTAAGTGTAGTAGGGATTGCCTTTTTCAGTAGTAAATTAGAGGTCTAATCACTTTAGAATTACGGTCTCTTAGTGATTAATAGTGACACTACTTTTTAGGAAAAAGTCCCATTTTATTTAGACTTCTAGGATAAAGAAACTGGTTCCATGCTCAACGGATAGATTTCAGGAAGTTAGACGCAATTAAGAATTTTGCACATGATTGGAAAATTTATCTTTCTAATTGTGTAAAGTATATAAACATACCTGAACTTTCTCATAAGCATATACTAATGCAACAGGTTCTTCAAGTAAAACTTCTCTTGATCATGCCTCAAATCTCAGAGTAGAAAGACATTGTAAGTGATCAGTGAGTCATATAAACACATGTCACAGGAGTATACTAATCAAAGTATGAAACTGAGTAAGAATTAGTCTAGATATTTACATAAAATTAAGAACTCCTAACCAAGAATTATTTTTTTTCCATTGTGCATTCTGAACTGGACCTTTTTAGGTGATCTTAATCATCCCTAATTCCAACTTGTTCCTTTCATAGTTTTCTCTACTCACTGCTTTAGTTAATATGTTAGCTATCTTTTAATTAGTAATACAGAATTATATTGAGATTAACCCTTTCACATAGTTATCTCTTAAGAAGTTGTGTCTAACATCTTTGTGCTTGGTCCTTTTATGGTGAGCAGGGTTCTTTGCCATACTTATACCACTAGTGTTATCACATAATATTGGTATACATCCCACTTCAATTCCAAAATCTACCAGTTGTTGTATGATCCATAGCAATTGAACACAACAAGAAGCAACAACAACATATTCAGCTTCAGCAGTAGATAGAGCTACTGAATTTTGAATTTTGGTATTCCATGACACAAGAAAAGAACCCAAGAAGTGTGCCATACCCCAGGTGCTCTTGCTATCACTAGGAAACCTGCATAACCAACATCAACATATCTTTCTAGATCAAAATTACGACCTTTAGGATACGAAAGACACATATCAGTGGTGCCTTTCAGATACCTCAACATTCTCTTGATAGCAGTCAAGTGTGACTCTTTTGGATTTTCCTGGAAATGAGCACAAAGCCCTACACTAAAAATAATGTCAGGTCTGCTGGCAGTAAGATACAATAGTGACCCAATCATACCCCTATATAACTTTTGATCAACTGATGAACCAGGTTCATCAACATCTAATTTTGTGGCAGTTGCAATAGGTGTATCTATTTCTTTGGAGTCTTCCATTTTAAAATTTTTGATTAGTTCTTTTGTATACTTTTGTTGATGGATCATGGTTCCATTTGGACTTTGTTTGATCTGTAAGCCTAGGAAGAAGTTAAGTTCACCCATCATACTCATTTCAAACTCACTCCCCATTTAGTTTTGCAATGTCCTTACTCAACCTATCAGTAGTGGACCTAAATATTATGTCATCAACATATATTTTCACAACAAGGAGGTATTTACCATTTCCCCTTAGGAATAAAGTTCTATCAATTTTACCTCTTTTGTACCCATGCTCTAGTTGGAATTTTGATAGTCGTTCATACCAAGCTTTGGGGGCCTGCTTGAGTTCATATAGAGCCTTGTCTAGCTTGTACACATGATCAGGACATTCTTTGCTTTCAAATCCTGGAGGTTGTTTCACAAACACTTATTCCTTGAGCTAGCCATTCAGGAAAGCACTTTTGACATCCATCCGATGGAGAGTGAATTCCATATGTGTTGCAAAGACTATGAGGAGTATGATTTCCTCTAATCTTGCAACTGGAGAAAAGGTCTCATCATAGTCAATACCTTCCTCTTGGCTGTAGCCCTGAACCACCAGCCTTTCCTTGTTTCTTGTAACTGTTCCATCTTCATCAAGTTTGTTTCTAAAAACCCATTTTGTACCAATGACTGATCTGTCCTTGGGTCTTGGAACTAGATTCCAGACTTGACTTCTTTCAAATTGGCTGAGTTCATCCTGCATAGCATTGATCCAATCTGCATCGTGCCAAGCCTCAATAATATTTTTAGGTTCAATAAGAGATAGAAAGGCATCAAATGCACACATATTCTTTAATTGAGATCTAGTTTTGACTCCAGATGTTGGATCGGTAATGATGTTCTAAATGGGATGAGAACTTAGATACTTGTGGGATTTCACAACCAACTAGTTTCTGCTAGATGTTTCTTCTCTGTTTTGTTGTTCTGGAACAAGGTCAAGGACAGGTTATTTGCGAGGACGTCATGACCAGGCCTAGTTCGCGTTTGTGACATTATTGTCGTATTTTCCAGGCCTGCTCACTTTGCAATTGTGGAGCCTGATCTCGCAATTGCGTGATCAGAGACCTGTGCAAAAATACCAGATGCATCAACTAAGTTTCCTAAGTTCTACTTTCTGTACTATCCAAAACTCAACCCGAGCCCACGGGGCTCTAAACCAATCATGCACGCAAGTCTAAAAATATCATACGGACTTGCTTGTGCAATCAAATCATCAAATAATATCAACAACTATGAATTTAACCTCAAATTGATGAAATTATTTATGAACTATTAAAATTTCATTTTCTTAACTAAGGATCAGATTTATACCAAATCAACTCTAATTCTCACCAAATTTAACAGATTTGACTAAATTATAATTTTAAATCTATACCAAGTTACGGAACCAAAATACGGGCCGATACCATCAAGATCACACACCATTTTTTTTTCCACAAGTCCTTATATTTTCCAGCAAACAAATTTCTTTAAAAATTCTTTTCTCGGGCCAGGGACCTCGAAATTTGATTCCGGACATATGCCCAAGTTCCATATTTTACTACGGATCCTACAAGAAAGTCAAATTATGGTTTTGGCTCTGTTTACCAAAAATACTAATCGAAGTCAACTTTAATCAATTTTATAGGCCAAATTAATTATTTTTCATAAATTTCACATAAAATCTTTGTGGAAACGTGTACGGACTGTGCATGCAAATTGAGGAGAACGAAAATGAGGTTTTATGGTCTCGGAATCCAGATTCGGATTCGAAAACACAAGATAACCCTTTTGGTCATCATATTCTCCACCTCTAAAACAATTGTTCATTCTCGAAAGAACATAGAAAAGTACCTGAGTCGGTAAAATGATTGGGATATTGGCTCCGTATATCAGACTCGGACTCCCAGGCCACTACCTCAACAAGCTGACCTCTCCACTGCACACGAACTGAAGGGAAATTCTTCAATCTTAATTGACGAACCTGTCGGTCCAGGATATCTATCGGCTCCTTCTCAAAGTCAAGTCTTTGTCCAACTGGACAGTGTTGAAGTCTAACACATGGAACGGATAGCCGTGATACTTCCGAAGCATGGACACGTGAAATACTGGATGTACAACTGATAAACCTGGTGGCAATGCAAGCTCGTAACTCACCTCTCCCACTCTCCGATGAACACCCATTAAACCTAGAGATTAACTTGCCATTCTTTCAAAATCTCATCCCGCCCTTCATGGGCGACACCCGAACCAACACTCGCTCTCCGACCATGAATGCCACATCACGAACCTTACGGTCAGTATAACTCTTTTTCCTAGACTGAGCTATACGAAATCTATTATAAATGATCTTAACCTTATCCAAGTCACCATTTACTAAGTCTGTACCTAACAACCGAGCCTCTCCCGGCTCAAACCATCCAACCGATGACCGGCACTGTCTACCATATAATGCCTCACAGGGAGCTATCTGAATGCTCGACTGGTACTTGTTGTTGTAGGAAAACTTTTCTAATGGCAAGAATTTATCCCAAGAACCTCCAAAGTCCATAACACATGCTCGAAGCATATCCTCAAAAATCTGAATAGTACGCTCGGCTGTCCGTCCGTTTGAGAATTAAATATTGTGCTCAACTCGATCCGTGTACCCAAATAATGATGAACGGCCTTCCAGAAATGCGAGGTAAACTCCATACCTCAGTCAAAAATAATAAACACGGGCACATCATGAAGACGAACAATCTCTCGGATATAGATCTCAGCTAACCTCTCAAAAGAATAGGAGAATGCCACATGATTGAAATGCGCTGACTTAGTTAGCCTATAAAATATAACCTATACCTCATAAAACTTCCTCTGAGTCCATGGGAGTCCAACAATGAAATCCATGGTGATACGCTCCCACATCCACTCAAGATTCTCAACCTTCTGAAGCAAACCATCATATCTCTGATGCTCGTACTTTACCTTCTGACAATTCAAACACCCAGCTACATATGCAACAATATCTGTATTCATACTCCTCTACCAATAATGTTTTCGCATGTCCTGATACATCTTAGCGGCATCCGGATGAATAGAGTACCGGGAACTATGGGCCTATTCTAGAATCAACTCATGAAGTCCATCCATATTAGGCACACAAACATGACCCTGCATCCTCAAAACTCCATCATCTCCAACTGTAACCTGCTTGGCACCTTCGTGATGTACTTTGTCTCTAAGGACAAGCAAATGAGGATCATCATATTTTCGATCTCTGATGTGCTCAAATAATGAAGAACGAGCGACTATGCAAGCTAGCACACGGTTGGGCTCAGAAACATCCAACCTCACAAACTGGTTGTCTATATCCTGAACATCCTAAGCGAGCAATCTTTCACCGACTGGAATATACGCAAGGTTGCCCATACTGGCTGACTTCCTACTCAAAGCATCGGCTACTACATTAGCCTCCACAGGATGATACAAGATGGTGATATCATAGTCTTTCAATAGCTCCAACCACTTCCTATGCCTAAAATTTAGCTCTTTCTGACAGATACTGCAAAATCTTATGATCCGTGAACACCTCACACGAAATGCCATATAAATAATTCCTCCAAATCTTCAGCACATGAATAATGGCTGCTAGCTCTAAATCATGAACTAGATAATTCTTCTCGTGGATCTTCAACTGAAGCGAAGCATATGCAATAACCTTTCCACTGGGCATCAACACTATACCAAGTCCAATACGAGATCCATTATAATATACTTTATATGGTCCTGAACCTGTGGGAAAATCCAATACAGGTGTCGTAGTCAAAGCTATTTTGAGCTTCTGAAAACTCGTGTCATTCTCATCCAACCACCTGAACTGGGATCCCTTCTGGTTCAACTTGGTAATCGGAGCTGAAATAGATGAAAACCCTCCATAAACCGATGGTAATAACCCGTGAAACCTAAGAAACTCCAGATCTTCGAATTGATGTGGGCATAGGCTAGTCCTTGACTGCCTCAATCTTCTTAGGATCCACCTGAATAACCTCTGTCGATACAACGTGGCCCAAGAATGCAACTGAAGTCAACCAAAAATCAATTAAAAAACATAGCATACAACTGACTGTCCCTCAGAGTCTGGAGAACGTCTCGAAGATGCTGCACATGCTCCACTTTGCTGCGAAAGTAGATCAAGATATCATCAATTAAAATAATCACAAAGGAATCCAGTTATGGCTTGAACACTCGGTTCATCTAATCCATAAATGCTACTGGGGCATTTGTCAACCCTAATGACATCACTAGGAACTCATAATGCACATATCGAGTCCAAAAAGCTATCTTAGAGACATCGGATGCCCTAATCCCCAATTGATGGTAGTGAGATCTCAATTCAATCTTCGAAAACACTTAGGAACACTGAAGCTGATCAAATAAATCATCAATCATCAGCAACGGATACTTGTTCTTGATGGTGACTTTGTTCAACTGCCGACAATCTATACACATCCTCATCGATCCATCCTACTTCTTAACAATCAACACCGATGCACCCTAGGGCAAGACACTAGGTCTACTGAAGCCCTTATAAAGCAAGTCCTGCAACTACTCCTTATATTTCTTCAACTCTGGCAGGGCCATTGAAAACTAGGGATTTTACGTATTTTATGCCCCTACTTTCCTATGCTTTGATTATAAACTGCTACAAAATAGTCCAAAATGGCTCATAATTTGTTCTTGATTGCAGGTTTGATCGACAAAGTGACAAAATATCAAAGTTCGGGTCAAAAGGAGTGAAGCATGCTCAAGTATCACAGATTGACTATGGGTGTTTGTTATTTTGGTTGATATTATATTTTAATATATGAAGTGGTGGTTGCAAACACTGATTTGAGCTTTGTGGGTTTAACTCTTCTTGAGAAAGAGATTCTAAGTCCCCAAAATTGACCCAACAACAAATTGTTATGTCTTGTTCTTTAATTGTTATGTCTTGTTCATCAATAATTTAATTTATTATTGAATAATTATTTCTTGTACTTCATCTGTTTATTCACTTTCTTCTTCAAGTGAGTTTATCTAAACCCATTTGCTAGGTTTGTAGCTCAATCCTAGTATGGGTAATTGATGGATATTGCCATATAGGGTTAGATTGACTATGAGTATTTGCTATTTGGATTGAATTTATGTTATAATCTATGAATTGGTGGTTTGAAATACTGATTTAAGCCTTGTGGGTTTTACTCTTCTTGAGAGAGAGAGTCTAAGTCTCCAAAATTGACCAAACAACAAATTGGGATTTACTCATGAGAAATGATAGTCCCAATTAACGGGTTAAACCTCTATAGAGTAATCACACTACTTGAACCGTAGTTGCTTGATATAATTTGTCTACCCAATTGATACCGAGAGTGTGTGATGTTATAGACGTCAATACCACACAAGAGGGGGGGGGGGTAATTTGTGTGGTACCCAATTTTCGATCTAGAAGAACCTGGCTCTTCTAGGTGTTCAAACATCTACTGTTTGTGGAATTAAAAGTACAGAAAATAAAGAACACAAATATTTTTATGTGGAAAACACCTGGCTTAAAAGGTGAAAAAACCGCAACCTACTACTCAGTAGGATTTTTCCAAACTTCCACTAAAATAACTAAGACAAAACAGCATTTACAAAACTCTTGTAAACCTAAGGATTAAATCTAATCCCAGTATGGAACACAACCTCCACCGTTGCGATACTATCAAGTTAAATCTAACTTGAATACTCAACGTACCTAATACAATTGCATCTATCAAAGCTAAAAGATACTATTTCAAACCACCTACTACAATTGAACAAGAACAAGAATAAACACAACGGAACTGGTTCTTCTATCTCGTTCAAGTAGCTTCAAGAGTGCACACATATATCTCACATAAATTGTTGCAAAATTTCCTTTCTCTTTTGCTCTCAATTTTGTTTAGCTTCTGCGAATGTGCAATCCTGTAAAAGAGAACAAACATAGTTATTTATTGAGTTAGTAGTCAGAGTTTGATTGCGACTCACTTGATGATCTTCCGTCAAATTTGAGTCCTTGAGCAATACGAACTCCAACCCTTATCCTTGATCCAGATTGCGTTCTCTTCTCAAAAGGAGACTTCTTCTCCTTATCCCATATGCAATCTTTTCGATCAGTTCAAAAGATATTGTTTCTTTATCCCTAAGTCTTATCTTCTTCACGTGCATCCCATATGCATAGATTGATAATCACTGTGTCACACAAGATGGACCTGGTCCATCACTGAGTTCATTTATCATTCTTCAAAACATTAACTCAACTTGGGCCAACAAATTCCCCCTTTTGATGATGACAAACTCTGTGCTTTTACTGATCCGAGAAGATCATTGTGTCTCACATGATGGACCTGGTGTATCACTGAGTTCATTTGTCATACTTCAAAACTTCAAATGAACTTGGGCCAACAAATTCCCCATTTGTGATAATGACAAACTCTGTGCTTTTACTGATCAGAGAACTAGTGGAACTCAACTAAATTATCAGCACTTTTACTTAGAAATTTTAACTCATAATTAAGGACCAACTGTAATCAAGTTATAAATATCAACTTTTTAGAACATAAAGTAAAGCACAATATTTCTTTCCCATTTTGGCATCATCAAAAGCTGCATATAACGTGAATCCTAGATTTTAATCATTACGCATAGCCACTGGGGCAACTGCAAGTGAAAGCATGATTTTGTTAATCAAAAGTCAACTTGACAAAAATAACTATTAAGATCAGAATCTTCATAAAGTAAGAGAAAATGCAGCGCTTCTCAAAAACAATCCACAAAAAGAAAGAACAAAACGTCTAACCATTAGCAAAAAAGAAAACAAAGTAACATCCCGAATCTGGGTCATTGAAGGGGTTCTAGACTGGTTCAAGGACAGGACTGGAAGACCAAAGGCTTGGAGGAACTAGGGGGTTGGGATTGGAGAAGATTGAGCATTGTTTGAAGCATCCCTTCACTCTTTTCCTTTTCCTTTGCTAGCTCAGCTTTCAGGCCATTCCTCTCATTTTCCAGTTCAGCAACACGAGCCTAGAGCCTAGCAATTTCAGTATCTTTTGTCTCACACTCTTGAACCAAGGCCCTTACCTTGTTGTTCACAAGAGTCTTCAGAGATTGACCAGGTTCAACAGGGGCTACACTGAGGAGATAATCACAAGCCTATTGGGTTTTGACTCCAAAATTCTCTTTATTGGAGGCCATTTCCCATTTCTTCAATTGGACATTCAGCCTATCTAATACAGTCATTAGTATGAACCCATATGGATTAGTGTGAGCCTTAGAGCCATTGATGACCCTTTCCAACAGCTTGACAATGAAGGTTGAACAGTTAATCTACTTTTCCCTCACAAGACACTCCATGAGAACCAAGTCCATATAGTTGGCAGTATGCCTTCTCTCCTGTCTAGACGACAGGCACTTGTTCACCAACTCAAAGAGCACTTTGTGCTCTGGCTTCATCTCACTCTATTGTGCATACCTTGCCTCAGGCACATCTTCAGCAGACTGTGTATCACAAAAGGTCCTGGTGATTTGGAGAGCAGTGGGCAGATCATCTAGGCAAGGTCACCTTTTCCTAGTGTAGTCATCATAGCTCTCACTAGGAATGTCCAAAATTTTGCCTAATTCAGGTGAATCAAACTACACCTTCACTCCCTTTACCAAAATTGTTACTACTTCATTTTTCATAGTGCCATTTGCCATGAATTCAATCAGTTCTCTCCTGGACAGTCTTATATCCATTTGAAGTACCATGTCCTTCCACCCTTGTGCATCTAGTGCAGCCACCAGTCTTATCATGCCTGGCTCTTCCAGGTATTTCAACAGCCTTCCCTTCAGAATCTTCCTCTTTCCAAAGATGGCAAACCTATCATGTTCCTTTCAGACTCCACCACTTCTTCTTCTCCCCTCCATTCCTCTTCTCCTTCAGTAATGTTTACCTGTTTTCCCTTCACTGCGTACCTAGTTCATTTGGCCAATGAGGGTTCAACAGATATAGTTTATAAGACCTCTTTGCATAAGTCTTGGCTTGTTTTGGTTGGAAGTGGGCACCTCCATAGTTGTACCTCTTTCTTGATGGATTAGTTCCATCTCCTCCTCCTCTTCTTCAGCAGTCTCAGAACTTTCCAAAATTTTTGCTTTTCCTTTTTCTTTCTTCTTTTTCTTAGTTTCTTCTAAAACTTCTCTTGATCATGCCTCAAATGTCAAAATAGAAAAACATTGTAAGTGATCAGTGAGTCATATAAACACATGTCACAGGAGTATACTAATTAAAGTATGAAACTGAGTAAGTATTAGTCTACATATTTACATAAATCTAAGAACTCCTAACCAAGAATTATTATTTTTTCATTGTACATTCTGAACTGGACCTTTTTAGGTGATCTTAATCATCCCTAATTCCAACCTGTTCCTTTCATAGTTTTCTCTACTCACTGCTTTAGTTAATATGTTAGCTATTTTTTAATCCGTAACACAGAATTATATTGAGATTAACCCTTTCGCATAGTTATCTCTTTAGAAGTGGTGTCAAACATCTATGTGCTTGGTCCTTTTATGATGAGCAGGGTTCTTTGCCATACTTATACCACTAGTGTTATCACATAATACTGGTATACATCCCACTTCAATTCCAAAATCTACCAGTTGTTGTATGATCCATAGCAATTGAACACAACAAGAAGCAACAACAACATATTCAGCTTCAGCAGTAGATAGGGCTACTGAATTTTGATTTTTGGTATTCCATGACACAAGAAAAGAACCCAAGAAGTGTGCCATACCCGAGGTTCTCTTGCTATCACTAGGAAACCTGCATAACCAGCATCAACATATCTTTTTAGATCAAAATTACTACCTTTAGGATACCAAAGACACATATCAGTGGTGCCTTTCAGATATCTCAACATTCTCTTGATAGCAGTCAAGTGTGACTCTTTTGGATTTTCCTGGAAATGAGCACAAAGCCCTACACTAAAAATAATGTCAGGTCTGCTGGCAGTAAGATACAATAGTGACCCAATCATACCCCTATATAACTTTTGATCAACTGATGAACCAGGTTCATCAAGATCTAATTTTGTGACAGTTGCAATAGGTGTATCTATTTCTTTGGAGTCTCCCATTTTAAAATTTTTGATTAGTTCTTTTGTATACTTTTGTTGATGGATCATGGTTCCATTTGGACTTTGTTTGATCTGTAAGCCTAGGAAGAAGTTAAGTTCACCCATCATACTCATTTCAAACTCACTCCCCATTTAGTTTTGCAATGTCCTTACTCAACCTATCAGTAGTGGCCCTAAATATTATGTCATCAACATATATTTTCACAACAAGGAGGTATTAACCATTTCCCCATAGGAATAAAGTTCTATCAATTTTACCTCTTTTGTACCCATGCTCTAGTAGGAATTTTGATAGTCGTTCATACCAAGCTTTGGGGGCCTGCTTGAGTTCATATAGAGCCTTGTCTAGCTTGTACACATGATCAGGACATTCCTTGCTTTCAAATCCTGGAGGTTGTTTCACAAACACTTATTCCTTGAGCTAGCCATTCAGGAAAGCACTTTTGACATCCATCCGATGGAGAGTAAATTCCATATATGTTGCAAAGACTATGAGGAGTATGATTTCCTCTAATCTTGCAACTGGAGAAAAGGTCTCATCATAGTCAATACCTTCCTCTTGGTTGTAGCCCTGAACCACCAGCCTTTCCTTGTTTCTTGTAATTGTTCCATCTTCATCAAGTTTGTTTCTAAAAACCCATTTTGTACCAATGACTGATCTGTCCTTGGGTGTTGGAACTAGATTCCAGACTTGACTTCTTTCAAATTGGCTGAGTTCATCCTGCATAGCATTGATCCAATCTGCATCGTGCCAAGCCTCAATAATATTTTTAGGTTCAATAAGGGATAGAATGGCATAAAATGCACACACATTCTTTAATTGAGATCTAGTTTTGACTCCAGATGTTGGATCGGTAATGATGTTCTAAATGGGATGAGAACTTAGATACTTGTGGGATTTCACAACCAACTAGTTTCTGCTAGATGTTTCTTCTCTGTTTTGTTGTTGAGGAACAAGGTCAAGGACAGGTTATTTTAGAGAATTTAGCTCAATTTCTCACTGATTAGTTCCCCATGTCAGGTTCCGTGAGTGGAAGAACATGTTCCATCGCATGTTCCTTCTTTTGATGCCACTTTGACTTGTGGTGTAGATTCAGTCAATTCTTTCACTAGTCCTATGGCTTCTTCTTCATGTTCCTGTCTCTCAGAAAGAATGCTAGTTTCATCAAATACAACATGCACACTTTCTCTTACACATAAAGTTCATTTATTCATCACTTCTGGGATCAAACGTACCTAGGGAGACTTTTCCAAAATTGTGCACATAGCACTTGCAACCAAATGCCCTAAGATAGGATATGTTTGACTTTCTCCCTTTAAGTAACTTATAGGGAGTTTTCTCCAAAAGAGGTCTAGTCATGCATCTATTGATTATGTAGCATGCAGTGTTTACATCCATTGCCTAGAAGTTGTGGGGGTCGTTTACCAAAGAGAAGCATGTTCCTTTTCATATCCGCAATGGTCTTGTTCTTCCTTTCAACTACACCATTTTTATGAGGGGTCCTAGGGGAAAAGAAGTTATGATCAATACCATTTTCATCACAGTATTCAGTAAACTTTGCATTTTCGAATTCAGTTCCATGATCAGACCTAATGGATGCAAGTTGGTTTCGTAATTGTTTATGAGTTTTTCTAACAAAAGCAGTGAACATTTCCAATGCTTCATCTTTAGATGTCAGAAACAGTACCTAGGTAAATGTAGAATAATCAACAACAAGTACCATTACATATTTCTTCCCACCTCTGCTCATGGTTCTCATTGGACTAGGGGTGGGCATCGGGCGGTTCGGCTCGGTTTTGTAGAAATACTATTCGGTTTATTCGATTTTTGGTTTGTAGTTTTAATAACCTAATCAAACCAAAGTATTTACGGTTAGGTGCAGTTTTTTCAAAATCCGATTCGGTTATTTTCGATTTATACTTTCGGTTTCAATCGGTTGTAGGGATGTAAAAATACAGAAAAGCCTTGAACAAGTTTTCTTCTCTTTCAAAGTCTGTGTCGATGCATGGTTGGTACTTGGTAGCAGTAATGAACTCAAAGATACTGACCTTAATGTTTACCATTTCAATTTTCAATTGTATACTGTGTACTAACGAATGAATAAATAAAACTCTAGGAAAATGCTTGAGAATAATAACGCATGGTAACAGATTCAATTTTCAACTTTCAAGCAACACCAACGGATACAAATATATAAAAGCATATCACAGGTAACTAAAAAGCCTTCAAACCAGGTATTGAACAGAAGTATAAAACTAATATGATAATACACTTACATTTCAGTTTTTGGTTCAACCCAAAATCGAAGGGCATAAACCGTCAACCGCACCAAAAACCCAAAAATCAATAATTTTAAATCCGTCAATCGCACCGAAAATCGATTAAATCGAAACAAAAAACCAAGTTTATGGTTCGGCCGGTTTTTTCGGTTTGGCCGGTGTTATCCCACCCCTACATTGGACTACAAAGATCCATATGAACCAGTTCCAACATCTTGGATGTACTTACCATTTTCTTGGGTTTGAAGGATGACCTTACCTTTTTCCCCCTTGCACATGCCTCACAAACTTTGTCTTCCTTGAACTTGATATTAGGTAACCTTATCACCAAGTCCTTGGAGACTAATTTGTTTAGCTGATTTAGACTAGCATGACCAAGTATTTTGCGCCATCGGAGGGGATCATTAACTAACACACTTAAGCAAGTGAGTTCATTTTCTGAAAGAGTTGACAAATCAACAATGCAAATGTTTAACTTTTTTTTTCCTGCAAAACAATCTTGTCCGTAGTAAGGTTAATCACGAAGCATTCGGTAGAGGTGTAAGCTACAAGATTACCTCTGTCACACAGTTGTGACATACTTATTAGGCTATATTTTAAGTCATCTATCAAGTATACATTATCAATGGAGTGAGAGTATGTCTTACCTACCTTTGCAACCCCAATGATCTCACCTTTCTTTCTATTTCCAAAGGAGACATTACCTCATTTTAGGTTCTCAAGTGAAAGAAAGGTGTCCTTGTTCCCAGTCATATGTTTTAAGCAGCCACTATCCATGTATCATATTTGTCTATTCTCTTTCACTTGGACCTCCTGTTCATCCTCTGATTCTCCGATGGCCATAAGAGCGTACTCATCTTCATCTTCATCTTCTGAGTCCTTATCTGAGGTTTATCCCTAGGAAACAACTATAGCTTTAGTTGATCCTTTATTTCTTCTTGGTTGAACCTATTCCTTCTTCCCGTTCCTTCTTTCTGCTCTTTCCTTCTTTTACTCAATCTCCCATTGAGGACAGTTCTTGATCATGTGAACTGTCTTAGCACACTTGAAGCAACCCTCATTTGTCTGTTCTCAGGAGCACTAGGTTTGTTGAAAGTTGTTCCTCTTGAAGGACCCTTTCCTCTCATCAGATACTTTTTGAAATCCCTAGTGATCATGGAATTTCATCATCCTCTAGATCTGAACCTTCATAGATTCTGAGAGACAAACTTCTTTCTTTCTTGGGAGCATCCATCTTCATGGCCTGCCTTCTCAATTCATTGTCAGTAAGATTTCCAATCAGTTCATCCAGTTTTAGGGTAGCAGTATTCTTAGATTCCTGAATAACTGAAATTTTGCTTTCCCAAGCAACTGGCAGAACTCTTGTCAAGATTTTCTTAACCTTGTCTTTTTCAAGAATAATCCTTCCAAGATACATAAGTTCATTTGTCAGTTTAGCGAACCTAGTGTACATATCTTGGATGGTTTCTCCCTCTTTCATAGTAAAGTTCTCATATTGAGAATACAACATTGTTCCTCTAGACCACCAGGAGTAGTACAAACCACTGAAAAGTGGAGGCCTAGCAGTGGATTGCCCTTCCCAGTTACCAGGTGGTGCCCTCATGTTGATCTTTCCTAAGGTGTTAGCCTTTTCCAGGATAACCCGCTTTGATACCTATTGATATTCCAGACGTCAATACCATATAAGAGGGGGAGGTGATTTATGTGGTACCCAATTTTCGATCTAGAAGAACCTGGTTCTTATAGGTGTTCTAACAACGACTGTTTACGGAATTAAAAATACAGAAATTAAAGAACATAGATATTTATACGTGGAAAACACCTAGATCAAAAGGTGAAAAAACCACGACCTACTACGGTAGGATTTTCCCAAACTTCCACTAAAGCCACTAAGCCAAAAAAGACATTTACAAAACTCTTATAAACCTAAGGATTAACTCTAGTCTCAGTGTGGCACACAGGATCAACTGTTGCGAAACTTTGAAGTTAACTCTAACTTGAATACTCAACGTAACTAATACAATTGCTTCTATAACAACTGAAAGGTACAATTTCAAACCACCTACTACAATTGAACTAAAATAAGAATAAACACAATGGAATTGGTTCTTCTATCTCGTTCAAGTAGCTTTAGAAGTGCACTCTTATATCTCACATAAATTGCTTGCAAAATTGCCTTGCTCTTTTGCTCTCAAATTAGTTTAACTTATGTGTATGTGCAATCCTGTAAAAGAGAACAAACATAGTTATTTATTGAGTTGGTAGTCAGAGTTTTATTGAGACTCAATTGCTGATCTTCCGTCCAATTTGAGTCCTTGAACAATACAAACTCCAACCCTTTTGCTTGATCATGATTATGTTCGCTTCTAATAAGGAGACTTTTTCTCACTATCCCATATTCAATCTTTTTGATCAGTTCAGAAGATATTGTTGCTTGATCCCTAAGTCTTATCTTCTTCACGTGCATCGTATATGCATAGATTGATAATCACAGTGTCTCACAAGATGGACCTGGTCCATCAATTAGTTCTTTTGTCATTCTTCAATACTTCAACTCAACTTGGGTCAACAAATTCCCCCTTTTTGATGATGACAAACTCTATGCTTTTACTTATCAGAGAAGATCACTGTGTTTCACAAGATGGACCTGGTCCATCACTGAGTTCATTTATCAATCTTTAAAACTTCAACTGAATTTGGGCCAACAAAGTCAATTAGGCAAAATCACTCTCTCTACCGAGAGGTGTGAGAGTGGGTAAAATTGTTCAACGGTTATAGCATAAGCAACAACTATGTCAATCTATCTTTAATAACATCTACCTGTCAATTAGCCACCTAGGTGATGTCACGATCCTAGTGCCCTTCTTCCCATTAAATACAACTTAGCAATTATCTCATAGAATCTAGTTTTAATTAGTAAATTGTTAGTTGTAGTTTATAATCAAAAACCCAAAAATCATGGAAGTAGCATTAGAAACAAACATACATCTCTAGTCTAAACAGATACTCAGTTCTAATATCTATCTCTCTGAGGAATTTGATCCCGACCCTCATATCAGGTAAAAGATATTGTGACCTCTCTCGCTACTCTTTAGTGGTGCAGAGTTTGAAGCGGTCAGCCGTATGATACGATAGAATATAAATGGGCTGAGTACCCGAGGCCAAATCAATGCAAAAGTCAATATCCCTATTGGGTGGCATCCCCGCCATGTCGGTAGGAAACACTACTGGAAACTCCCGAACAACTGGCATAGAATCCATAGAAGGAACCTCATCACTAGAATCACAAACATAAGCTAAATACGCCAAACACCCTTTCTCGACCATATGTCAAGCTTTCATATAAGAGATAACCCTGCTAGTAGAATGACTAGGAGTCCCTTTCCACTCCAATTGAGGCAACCCCAGCAAGGCTAAGGTCACGGTCTTAGTGTGACAGTCCAATATGGCATGATAAGGTGATAACCAATCCATCCCCAAAATGACATCAAAATTGACCATATCAAGAAGTAGAAGATATACATGGGTATCAACACCCCCAATAATAACCACACACGAACGATAGACACGATAAAAAAAATAGAATCACCCACCGGTGTAGACACATATACCAGAGCACTAAAAAAATCGCGAGGCACACCCAAATATATAGCAAAATAAGATCACACATAGGAGTATGTAAACCTTGGATCAAATCAAATTGAAGTATCTCTACTGCAAATAGAAACCGTGCATGTGATAACGACATAGGATGCCTCAGCCTCGGGCCTGGATGGGAATCCATAACATTGGGATTGGTCCCCACCACTATTAATTATGTCCCTATGATGGCCTCTTCCTTGTCTGGCCTCCACTCTAACGTCCTGACCTACACCTCTATATGCATGAACTGTACCTCTAGCTGGTCGAGCAGGCGGTGGAGCACCCTGTATCAGAACCATGGCACGAGAACCCTAATGTTGAGAACTACTCGATGCTCGAGGGAAAAATATAGTAATGTGCCATGGATCACCACATGCATAACAAAACCTCGGCTGCTGAGACTACTGACCCTAAAACTGACTTGACGGACTGAGTAACCATCCTGAAAACTCTCTAAAATAGGGCCTCGAAAAGAGGATGCTGCCTTTTTATCTCGAAAATCCAATGGCAAACGAAAGTGGCACCCACCATTAAACAGTGTACCCCTACCGAGTTCGACACTATGAATGATTTTTCTATTGAGAGACCCTCATCTATGTCAGGATGATGTGAACACGTGTCCTGGTATATCAGTGTCGTGACTAATATACAAAAAGTGAGGGACGAATGTTGATGGGAGAGGACAGTTCTATTTGAGATCCCCATTTCTAATGAGTGCATAATAGATCACAAGGCTGGATTTCGTCATGTATATACATACCCAATCACTTTGGGCCCCATCGATTATTCAGATCCTTCTTCTCCGGTGATAGATCTAGTTATGCTTAACTTCTACCATAAGTATAAAGTGATGCTTGGCCAAAAATATCCATCTTTCTGGAGGATAGTCTATATGCTCTGATATTTCTCCAGCAAGGTCATGGGCATGATTTCACCCTTGACCACTTGATTAGACTCTACAGCCCTCGTTTCTTTTGAGGTTTGATCAAGCTTCACCTTCGATCCACGAAGCTATTTTTTCTCGAGCATTGATGAGAACAAGGAATGATGGTGGATGAGCAGGTTTTTCTGAGTGAGGACCTAGATATTATCCCGGACGAGAGGATGCCATTCCCGGATGAGTGGAATATAAAGTGTAAGTACATCTCCTTCGAACATGCTTTCCTGGCTTCTTACGTCTTCTCAAAAAATGATCTTCCCTTCATTTATGCAGCTACCGTTTGGTATCCCGAAGAGGTCCAGGACCTATACAGGGCTGATTAGGCAATTGGATACTTTGTTCCCCTATCTCGAGCGGTGTTGTCCCGACTTGGCTAAAACGTGATGGTCTGCCAAGAATCACGGAAAGACTTTTTGTTATCGCCTCCACCATGATTCAATTTCTCTTTTGCATGGACAAGCTTTGATTATTATGCTTCCGTAGGCCTTTATAATGGAGTACTAATGAGACCGCCACCCGATGGTGAAAAAGAGGCCCCGAAGTTCGATAAGGGCAAGAAGAGGAAAAAAAGGCGGCTGCTGAATCTCATGTGTCAAAGAAGCCCAAAGCACGCAGGCCATGAGCTGATGCCAAGGTATCGGCTTTGGCTTCTGGAGAAAGTCCCAGAATTGGCAATGAAGACGACAATGATGATGAGTACCATTTGGTACAAAGGATATGTTAGGCAGGGATGCCCTACAGGTGGTTGGGCCGAGGGCCGTTGAATCGGGAACGGTCAATTCGGCTCGAGCTTATGTTATGGATACCCTCAAGGAAGGTACGAATATGGTCCCCGAGTTCCCAACCAGATGTGGTACAGTCCTTGTCGAGGAACCCATGGCTGATAACTCCGAAGAGCCTGGGTCCGGAGCTTTTCGGCGATAGGATTTGCCCTTCAGAGATATCGATATCCAGGGTGGCCTTCAGGTCCTCGATTCTTGCCCAGGGAATTCAAGGATGTGCATGACTAATTGTCACCAATATAGGGGGTCCTCGTGAGGGAGGAGATGTGCTTGAAAAATTCGTTGATGGTGTCGATGAGGACTGATGTTATTAAGTGACAATACCACACAAGATGGGGGGAGATTTGTGTGGTACCCAATTTTTTGATCTAGAAGAACCTGGTTCTTTTAGGTGGTCTACTAACTACTGTTGCGGAATTAAAATAATCGGAAATAAAGAACACAAAGATTTTTACGTGGAAAACACCTGGCTCAAAAGGTTAAAAAACCACGACCTAATACTCAGTAGGATTTTCCCAAACTTCCACTAAATCAATGAGCCAAAACAGCATTTACAAAAACTCTTTGTAAATCCCAGTGTGGCACATAGCCTCAACTGCTGGGGACACTATCAAGTTAACTCTAACTTGATTATACAAGGTACCTAATACAATTGCTTCTATTAATGCTGAAAGGTATAATATGAAAACCTAATACAATTGAACTAGAAATAAACACAGAGATGGAACTGGTTCTTCTATCTTAGTTCATGTAGCTTCAGGCGTGCATACTTGTACACAAATATTCCTTGCAGAATAGACTTGCTCTTTGCTCTCAAATATGCTTAACTTTTGCTTATGTGCATTACCTGTAAAAGAGAACAAACACAATTATATATGGAGTTAGTAGTTAGAGTTTGATCGAGACTACAATACTCATCGATAGTTAATTTTGAGTCCTTAACCAATACAAACTCCAACCCTTATCCTAGCTTAGGATTATGTTCTCTTCTCATAAGGAGACTGTCCTCCTTATCCCAAATGCAACCTTTTCGATCAGGTCAGAAGATATTGATGCGTGATCTTCAGTACATATCTTCCTCACGTGCCTCTCATGTGCAATGGTTGATTTAGAATGTGTGATATTAGATGGACCAGGTCCTTCCATAAGTTCATTTGTCAATCTTCAAGACTTCAACTGAAACTTGGGCCAACAAATTCCCCCTTTTTGATGATGACAAACTCTGCCTATTGTGATTAGAGAACCTGTGGACTCAGCTGAAATATCAACACTTAGAAAATTTTAACTTATCATCAAGAGCCGGATTTAAATTAGGTCATAAACATCACTTGTTCAGATAATGAATTTTAAGCACAATATATTCACACTTTTGGCATCATCAAAAATTTGCATAAATATTGTGAATCCTCGAAAGTTAATTAGTACTCATGGCCACTGGGTCAACTGCAAGTGAACACATGTTCTAATTAATCAAAAATCAGCTCAAAATAACTATTAAGAACAAAATTAACAAGAAATAAGGAAGCTGCATTAATTGATTAATTGGTGTTTCTACAATGCAGTCCACAAAAAGAAAATAGAATTTCCAACCATTAGCAACAAAGAAAACACACGAACAGAGACAATCAGACAAAATTCACAAACCGGGTAACTGAAGGGGGGGTACTAGACTGGTTCAAAACTAGGACAGGACACAAAGGCTTAAAAGAGCTTGAGGGTTGGGCTTGTAGAAGATTTGAGAATTTTTTGGAGCATTCCTTCATTTTTTTCTTTCCCATTTGCAAGTTCAGCTCTCAGCCCATTCTTTTCTTCCTCCTATTCAGCAATTCTGGTATGAAGCCTTGTTATCTCAGCATCCTTTGTCCCAACATCCTGAACCAAGGCTCTAACCTTGCTGCTCACAGGGGTCTACACAGATGAACCAGGTTCAACAGGGCATGTACTTCCTGTACTAAGAAGATAATCACAAGCTTGAAGGGTTTTGATGCCAAACTGCTCTTTGCTGGAAGCCATTTCCCACTTTTTCAAGGGAACATTCAATCATTCAAGCACAATAGTCAAGATAAATCCATAGGGAATGGAATGAGCCTTTGAGGCATTGATCACCCTTCCAAGAAGCTTCACAATGAAGGCCGGCCAGTTGATCTGCTTCCCTTTATTCATACATTACATGAGCACTAGATCCATATAATTTTTTGTATGCCTTCTCTCATGTCTGGGAAGAAGGCATTTATCTACAAACTCAAAGAGTACTTTGTGCTCTGGCCTCATTTCACTTTTCTGAACTGCCCTGGCCTCAGGCACCTCCTCATCTGTTTTAGTGTCACAAAATTTTTTGGTAATCTGCAGATGAAAGGGCAACCCATCCAGACAAGGACACCTCTGCGTTGTATAGTCATCATATCCCTCACTAGGGATGTCCAGGATTTTGCCCAGTTTTGCAGCATTGAACTTCACTTTCACTCCCTGCACTGTGCTGGTCACCAGACTATTTTTCACTGTTCCCTTGACCATGACCTGAACAATTTCTTTCCTGGCCAATTTTCCATTCATCTGAAGAACCATGTTATTCCAGTCATGTACTTCTAATGCCGTCAGAAGTCTCATCATGCCTGGCTCCAGGTCTTTTTGCAATCTCCCCTTCAAGATCTTTCTTCTGCTAAAAATGGCATACCTGGCATATTCTTTTTCAGACTCGTCATCTTCTTCTTCTTCACTATCATCTTCTTCAGCCATTTTCTCTTGTTTTCCTTTAGAGGATGACCTAGTTCTTTTGGCAAGAGAGGATTCAGCAAGTACTGGCCTTGAGGGCTTCTTGGAAGAAGTCCTAGTCCCCTTTGTTTTAGTAATTGGAACCTCCACAGTAGTATTTCTTTCTTGATGGACCAGTTCCATCTCCTCTTCCTCCTCTTCAGCCACAGCTGCAGAACTTCCAGCTACCTTCCCTTTCCCCTTTTCTTTTCTCTTTCTCTTACTCTCCTCTAAGGCTTTCTTCAACTCAGATTCACTCTCCCTAAATTTGCTTCTAGTTTCTCTAACCGGGAGCAGACTTGGGTGATGAAGATTTCATTTTCTTGGTTGGTTTTGATGCAGTAGGGGTCCTTTGTGAGGAAGCCATACATTTCTTGGGATCATAGCTTGCCCCAACTTTCTTCATCATTTCCACCAAAGTTTCCTCCACGGATGAACCATGTTCATCTGGTTGTTTGCGCAGATCAACTAAGAGCAGCCTCTCTTGATCCACTTCCCACTAACTTAGAGACCCCCTCTTCCCCACTCCCACAAATAGATAGCACCTCATTCTTCCTTTTCTTCCTCAATTTTGCAGAATCAGTCCATACGCAAAGCCCCTATCATAACATACTTATTTTCTACTCTTTGAACTACATCAACAGGAACAAAGCATGTATTTACTTCTTTTAGGGTTTCTTGATGTGTGACAATGTCAGAAGACCCAGGTTCATCTCCTTCACTTGCAGAGATGTAGTCATCGGATTCAGAGCTAGAATTGGTCTACTTTGCTGAGACTTGTTTCCTTTGACTGGACTGTATTTTTTCATTCAAAGATTTCCTCAGGGAACCAGTAGCTCCAGTTTTTCTTGAGAGCATTTTCTGGTGATAAAATCTTGGTTTTGGGGTTTCTATAGGTGGTGAGTCAGATGGAGTAGTGTTTGGTCATACAGGTGGTGGAGTTCCCTGATTATCTTGGGGATTTGTCATTGTGAAGAGTTTTTGGAAAACTTAGGAGAAATTTGGAGGGTTTTGGAGGTTTTGGAGACTTCGTATATGAGCAAGGGTTTGTGTGAAGAAGTGACAGTTATGAGTGATTAGAGGGCTTTTAAAGGGGGGTAATGATTACTCCAGAAACGGCATCTTTTTCAGGGGTCTGTAGAGGTGTAATCAAATTATAGTTCTGGTCTCCTTAGTGATTAATTAGGATAGCTAAGATTTAGGAGAGGGTTCCGTTATATTTAGACTTCTAGTTTCAATCAAACTGGTTCAATTAGCCCAACGTTTGGTATATCTAGCTCTTACTCATGATTGAAATTAAATTTTCTAATTGTGCAAAGTATAGAAACATACCTGAACTTTCTCATGAGCATGTATTGATGAACCTGGTTCTTCAAGTGAAACGTCTCTTGATTATGCCTAAGATGTCATAATAGAAAATTTGTCAGAGATTAGTGAATCATATAACCATATGTCACAAGAGTATACTACTGAGAAAGAATTAATCTAATATTCACCAGCATTAAGAACTTCTAATTTTCCATCTTTTTTCGTTGTGCATTCTGAACTGGACTTCTTAGGTGATCTTAATTATCCCTAATTCCAACATGTTCCTTTCAAAGTTTTCTCTACTTAGTGTCTTGGTTAAGATGTCAGCTATTTGTTTACCAATGGCAGGGAATCCTATGGAGATTAGCCATCTTTCATAGTTGTCTCTTAAAAAGTGGTGTCTAACATCTATGTGCTTAGTCCTTTTATGATGTACATGGTTCTTTGTCATACTGATTTGTGTTATTACAAAATATTGGTATGAATCCCACTTCAGTTACAAAGTCTACCAATTGTTGCTTAATCCAAAGCAATTGAGCACAGCATGAAGCAGCAGCAACTTACTCAGCTTCAGCAGTAGAGAGAGCCAATGAATTCTGCTTTTTGGTAGCCCATGATACAAGACATGAATCCAGGAAATGTGCCATACCTGAAGTGCTCTTCCTATCCACTAGGAACCACGTATAGTCAGCATCAGCATATCCAATTAGGTCAAAATTACTACCTTTGGGATACCATAAATACAGATCAATTGTGCCTTTCAAGTATCTCAATATTCTTTTAACAACTGTCAAATGTGACTCCTTTGGATTTTCCTGGAAACAAGCACAAAGTCCTACACTAAAAAGTGAACTAATCATACCCCTGTACAAATTTTGATCAACTGAAGAACCAGGTTCATCAGCATCTAACTTTGTGGCAGTTGCAATAGAAGTATCTATTTCTTTGGATTCTTCCATTTTAAATTTCTTGATTAGTTCTTTTGTGTGCTTTTGCTGATGGATCATAGTGCCATTTGGATTTTGTTTGATTTGTAGACCTAAGAAGAAATTGAGTTCCCCTATCATACTCATTTCAAACTCACAGCCCATTAGTTTTGTAAAGTCCTTACTCAACCTATCTGTAGTGGCCCCAAAAATTATGTCATCGACATAGATTTGGACAACAAGAAGATCTTTACCTTTTTCCCTTAGAAACAAGGTGCTGTCAATTTTACCTCTTTTGTAGCCATGTTCTAATAAGAATTTTGACAACCTTTCATACCAGGATCTTGGGGCCTGCTTGAGACCATATAGAGCCTTATCTAGCTTGTATACATGTTCAAGGCATTCTTTGCTTTCAAATCCTGGGGTTTGTTTAACAAACACTTCTTCTTTGAGATAGCCATTTAGGAAGGCACTTTTTACATCCATCTGATGAAGAGTGAATTCCATATGTGTTGCAAAGGCTATGAGGAGTCTGATTGCTTTAAGTTTAGAAACTGTAGCAAAGGTCTCATCATAGTTAATGCATTCCTCTTGACTGTAACCTTGAACCACCAACCTTGCCTTGCTTCTTGTAACTATTCCATCTTCATCAAATTTGTTCCTGAAGACCCATTTTGTCACAATGACTGATCTATCCTTGGATCTTGCAACTAAATGCTAGACTTGACTTCTTTCAAACCGATTCAGCTCATCTTGCATTGCATTGACCCAATCTGCATCATGTAGAACTTCACCCATATTTTTAGGTTCAATGAGGGGCAGAAAGGCATCAAATGCACACAGATTCTTCAGTTGTGATCTAGTTTTGACTCCAGTGTTGGATCATTGAGGATGTTCTCAATGGGATGAGAAATCATGTCCTTGTAAGATTTTCCTATCAACTGGTTCCTGCTGGATGTTTCATCATTGTCTTGTTGTTGAGGAACAGGCTCAAGAACAGATTCCTTTTGTTCAATATCTCTCACATTAGTTCCTCCTGTCAGATTGCCCTGGGTAGAAGGACATATTCTATCACTTGTTCCTTCATTTGATGCAACCTTGACTTGTGTTGTGGCTTCAGTTAATTGTCTCACCAGTCCAATGGCTTCATATTCATGTTCCTGTCTCTCAGAAAGAATGTTAGTTTCATCAAAAACATGTACACTTTCTTCTACAGATAGAGTTCTTTTATTAAAAACTTTATATAAGCTTTGATATGTGAAGAATATCCCAAGAATACTCCCTCATCACTTCTGGGATCAAACTTACCTAGGGAGTCTTTGCCATTATTGTGCACATAGCACTTCCAACCAAAAGCCCTTAGATGGGATATGTTTGGTTTTATCCCTTTAAGTAACTCATAGGGAGTTTTCTCTACAAGAGGTCTAGTCATGCATCTATTGATTATGTAGCATACAGTGTTTATTGCCTTTGCCCTGAAGCTATGAGGTAGTTTACTGGAAAGAAGCATGGTCTTTGCCATATCCTCAAGGGTCATGTTCTTCCTTTCAACTTCCCCATTTTGATGAGGGGTCCTAGGGGTAGATAAATTATGATCTATTCCATTTTCATCACAAAATTCAGCAAACTTTGCATTTTCAAATTAAGTTCCATGATTAGACCTGTCGACGCCCCCTCCCCCCCCCCCTTTCTCTCCGAGGGAAAGAGATCGGGTGTTTACGATATTATGGGTGGAATGACTCTTTTATCCCCTTTTGGGGGGAATTTGGGGTAAGAAGTTTTGAAGAGTCGACACCTAATGATTATAGTGCATTAGGACACTTTTTGAGAAGAGAAGAATGATTCGAAGGAAAACAAGAGTTTGGGTATGGGCTTGAAATTATCTCGAGGGGAAGGTGTTAAGCACCTCTCAAGATCCACTAGTGTGGTTCCCGGCCTTGCTTAGATGTGACTTTAAGAAAAATAGAAATAAACAAGCAAAGTTTGCACATAAGAAAAGCAAGCAAGTTGACAATTTTGAAAAGGGATGGCACAAGTAAGGGGATTTTCAAAGAAAACATTTAAATAAAGGAAAAAGTAAAGAGGGTCCTAGGTTTAACTGTAGTATGGATCATTCTATGCTATATCTCGCACATGTTCCCAAAGAGGGGTCGCCTTATGATATTAGCGCATCGTCATCATCTCCATATTCTACCTTTCTCACTCCGTCAAGGTATTTAAATGCATTTAGTCTCGTTTACTTATTGCATGCTAATACCCGTCTCGAACTATCAATCTCGTGGTATTTGGACTTCTCATCCTCGAGTTTAAAGGTAAAAATGGAGTTTACCTTTTACCATAGATGAGGGCATATATGGAGTTTACATTTTACCATAGATGAGGGCATATATGGAGTTTAGAGGTAAAAATGCTAAGGCGTCAATCAAGAACAAATAGCACGTAAGGGGAGTAAACAAACATACAAAGGATGCACATAAAACCCATTAAGCCATACAGCAATTAGTATAGCATGACTTGCAATTAATGACTTAGTCTTAAGATTAAAAGTGACAGTGGACAAATTAGTTTAACACATAGAGTTGGATAATAAGCCTACTTTGAGCCCTTCGGGCCCGGTTATCAGGTGTATTTTAGAAAAACAAGTTGGAGACTGAAGTTTTAATCCAGAGAAGTTGAAAAGAAAGTAAAGACCGCAGCAAATAGATCAGACTATTTGAGTAAAAAATGCATAAGAGTTATGAAAGAGACATGTTTATTTAAGAAGAAAACAAGTTGCAATACTTTAAAAGAATGTTTCAGAGACAGAACAAAAGGTCTAGGCAGAACTGTTTTTAAAAGACAGTGCAGAGTTTTAAAGCATACGTGACTTGAGCAGCTTTACTGAAACATTACTTGGAACATTAAGGCCCAGTTAATAGACTTCTATACTTAAGCGGATTAAGCGATTTAAAATTTAGTACTATAGGCATGATATCTATATTTTTAGACTTTTAACAAAAATCTGCTAGGAAGTTGACAAATAAATGAACGTTTTAACCCTACAGTTTGCCTATTGCATATGCAATTCCTATAGACATGATTTCTATATAAACATGATTTCTATATGCACTTGATTACATAATGTTAAAGTCTTATGGGCAGGATTTCTAGATGCAATGGATAAGAATGTCAAAGTCCTATAGCCATGTTTTCTATGGACATGCAATATTAAAAACCCTATAGGCATTATTTCTTGACGATTGAATAACAATATTAGTCCTATAGACATGGTATCTGCCCTTTATCATATGCAAATAAACATAAACCCCTACCACATCCTTTCACTAACATTCCCAAGTCTTTTAAAAAGTTATAACAAACTTGAAAGAAAGGACTAAAAGAAATACATCAAAAGCCAAAACAGGCTCGAAGAAGCTCAAAGCAACCTTAATGTCCAACATATGTATTGTACCAAATCCGGATTCCAAATTCCAAGGCCTTCTCTAGAGTGTTTCAATGTTTCAAGGGCTTTGGGGAAGCTCAGGCAATGCTTACACCCTAAAGATTTATTTGAGTAGTGCAATGTGTGGAATTACCAGCCCTTGGGCATCCAAGTTCAGAGGAAACTCTGTGGTCCCCAAGCATGGGTTACCCTAGGGGGGTAGGACTAAAAGAACTAAGAGTAAGTGTAAAAGTGAAGGGATTAGAGGGAGACCCAAGCAAAGTGGTCATGCCTAGCCGTGAATGGGACTATTACATGGCTTGAACAAATAAGAGCAGACTTGAGAAAGTCAGACTTAGGCATGTATGGTGATTAGAACACCACCAGGCCTGAGTCAAGCTCAGCACATAACATGGGTTAAGGGAATGAGGCTGATTTGAGAATAGATTTAGAGCAACCTGATTCTAAACTAGGAATGGCAATAGACAGTCACCCTAGTCTAAAATAATACTCACACACAGAGGGGTTAAGGAAAGGGATGTATATGAAAGTACTCATACAAACATAAAAGAATCAAAGACATAGAAATGTGAGGTAGGGATGTAACATGCTGAAGTTTAATTGCATAATATAAGAAAGTCAAGTACAAACATGCATGTGAAACATACGAATGGGAAAGGTAAACACATAGTTTTGGATATAATATTTAAATCAGGGACCTACCAGTTGCAAACTCAAACAGTAAAGCAACTATGACAGGTGGAATCCAATAGTTTAGCCTTGGCTTTCAGCCAGCTAAACCCAAGCAGCAGAACAAGTAGCAGAGAAGAGCATAGAAGAGAAGAAAGAGTTTAGTGAGTATAAACTTATGACTGTTTGTGTCTCTTTGAAGTAAAAGGGGTGGGGTTTTTATAGTTTGAAAGTAAGTAGTAAATAAGGCAGGAAAATAACCTTAGTATCAAATCACAATGAATCAGGGAAAGGACTCCCATTAATTAAGGAGTCGGACTTATGGTAAATAAAACAAGGTTCCATTTACGGAAAGAAAATCAAGAATAAGTTGTAAAATAGAGGGTTGATACACATAAAGTTTTAAGATACACGGTTTGAAGAAAGTAAGGCAAGAACAAATCACTAATCACATAGTAAATTAAGGAATCAGGAATTCGAACTCAGTATTGAATTTAGTCAGAACATAGGTTTAAATCAGAGAATCAATAAGTCTATAAAAATCAACCCCCCCCCCCCAAAATTAGGGTTATTTGAAAGAGGAAGTCTGACTATAAAGAGATGCACAAATTCAAACATGCGAGGCTAAAACTAGTAAGATAGTCATGTAATCAGAGAGCAGAAAACATAAGCATGAAATAAATTAGGGGTTCTTGTAAAGCTTAGCAAGAGACAGAAGCATGAAAGGAGTTTAGACAGTTAGGGTTTTTGGAATTAAACCGCCAGCAGACAGTCACACACAAACTCGAAAAACCCCCAAAAATCTTGGGCTTTCATCACTTTTCGAATGTGAAGAAGAAAGCATAGGAGAAGACAAACTCAGAAGGAACATAACATTCACGAAAAGCGTAATGAAGGCAAAGAACACAGTAAAGAAGCTACTCAAAAATTCTAGAAACGAAATGGTAAAATAAATACATAGAAATCATAGTAGAAATACTTAGGAACTACAGCAAAAGTAAAAGAAATCATAGTAGAGCAAATAAAATAGAGAATCAGAAAAAACCCTAAGTTTTAAGAAGATGAATAGGTCGAAAACAAAATCAACAAAAAATGTGGAGAACACTTTGAAATCTTAGAAGATAACATAGATCTGAAGAAGATCTCAAAGAGAAACAAAGATGAAAAACCTTGGAGACTTAGGATTTCAGCGAGAACCCTAGAGAACGAGAAAGGCCTGGAACGGACTGGTCTTGAGTCGAAGACGGACTCACAAAGCTAAGACTCGCCGGAGAGAGGCCGAAAATGGACATAAAACTCAAGTCAGAGGACCTCTGAGTTGGTGGTCATCAATATCAGACTTTGATCTTTTAACAAAAGGGTCATAGAAGGGAGTGGGGAGTGAGTATAGGTTGCACGAAGCCTGGGAGGCCATGATTTCCGGTGAAACAAGATCGGAAAATGGTCAGAGAAGGGCTACGGTTTCAGGGGTGGTCGAGAGAATTTGGGAAAGAAAGGGTTTCAGGGATGGCTTTCTATAAGAAGTGATTAGGGTTTGGGGTTGGGCTAAATTAAAAAGGAAAAGGCAATCGTGGACCGTTGAATAAAACAACTAACGGCCACGATTTAAAATGGGGTCCGTGCGGGTTAGTTGATATGGTCTGGATCGGGTTGTTTATGAAATTGGGTAATGTAGTTGGGGTTAGATTGGGGGCTGAAATTAAGCTAGAACTGAAATTAAAAAGGGCTACGATTTAAATAGCCAATTTTCCCCAATTTTTGATTTTATATAATAGCAAATGATGTTCAATAATCAAATTAAAAACTACTTAGTTAATAAGCAGTCTATAAGTATTAATTTAAAAATATTATAAATAATTTTGTGATTACAAATGCTATTAAATCGCGAAATAGGCTAAAATTGCAATTTCATGCAATTTTAGTTTAAAAATATCAAATGGACTTGTAAAAATCATGTAAATTCTATTTTTGTGTAAATGTGAGAATAAACTAAATTATTCACCAAAAAATAAATTTTGGGAATAATTATTGGATTTTGTAGTGCAAAATAGGCCCTAAATTGAATTTAAAATCTTGAAAAATTTGGAAAAAATACCAAAACCTTTGTGTATGCTTATATATGCTATTTTGAAAGTATTATGAGTATATAAATACATAGGGTAAAATTGGCTATCAACAGCTCCCCCTCTTTACCCGAGGAGGATGAAAGAGTTGTTGGGTAATGATAAGATGGCCAATTTTGACCGGAGATGGTGATTTTAGAAGGATATTGACCGCGCTCTGGATTCTGAGATGCCTATATATCCCTAGTTTTACAGGAATCAGGCCATATGTAATTGAGGAACCATCGACGGAACATGCCGATGGGAATTCGGAAAAACAGACGCGATGGTTAGATCCGAGGGGGTGCTTGGAATCAGACAAACTGTGGAGAACTGGAGCAGGATCGCTCCTGCTCAGACGGTCGTGAGCCAACCGGAATAACTTTAATGCATGACGTGCGTATATATTTGCGTAATTAAACGTGATGCAAGTTCCCATTGGACCATGAAAGTTTGTCCTTGGACGGTTAGGATGATCTCCTCAGACTATGATGTCCCGGTCCATGAAGAGCATAAAAGTAAGGATTCGTAGGCCATGAAATTATGTTCTCGGGCTATGCAGATGGTGACTTTGAACTGTGATTCCTTTGAACGGATTGGCGATCTTTCAGCCCTTGAGAAGGTGGCATATTTCAGCCAAATGAATGCAAAGGGTGGCGATCTTTCAGCCATCACGGGAATTTAAGATATTTCAGCCGAATGAGAATTTAAAATGCAGGTGGCGATGTTTCAACCATTCGAAAACTAAAGCGGCGATATTTCAGCCATGCAGGGCGGAGACAATGCTTAGTCTCCAAAGGCAGATAAGAGCTTTATGCAATGTGGAGGTAGAGCTTAACCTCGGAAGGCAGAGAGTAGCCTCATGCCAAATGCAGATGGAGACAGATCTTAGTCTCGAAAGGAAGCTAATAGTCTTATGAAATGTGGAGGAAAAGCTTAACCTTGGAAGGCGGAGAGTAGCCTTATGCAACAATACAGATGGAGACAGAGCTTAGTCTTGAAAGGAAGATAGTAGCCTTATGCAATATGGAGGTAGAGCTTAACATCGGAAGGCAGAGAGTAGCCTTATGCAAAAATGCAGATGGAGACAGAGCTTAGTCTCGAAAGGAAGATGATAGCCTTATGCAGGATGGAGGTAGAGTTTAACCTCAGAAGGTAGGGAGAAGAATTATGCAAAAATGCAGATGGTGATAGAGCTTAGTCTGGAAAGGTAGATGATAGCCTTATGCAGGATGGAGGTAGAGCTTAACCTCGAAAGGCAGAGAGTAGCCTTATGCAATCCAGGAATGTAAAAGAACGAACAGTAGTAAGTTTTCTTAGCTGATAGATGGTTTTACGATATTAGGACTGCTGGGGAGTGCGGATGGTGTCCCTATGGGGGTTTCAATCTTGAAAAGCGAATGTGCTTTGCTCCGTAACCTGAGTTCCTGCATCCAAAGAAAAATCGTGAGTTCTGTGGGGGGAAGGTTAGTTCGTATCCTCCAGCTTTTGGCGTCGTGTATCATGGGGGTAGCAGTGGTAAATGATGGTGGTGCAAATGATATTTATGCATGACTTAGTAAATATAGTGCAAGTACGTATATATAAAAAAATGATTTTATTTTGGATGAACTGATGACTGCAACGTGGTTCAAGACACGGCAACCTCACTTGTTCCAGAATTTTATGGGTCCTCCTCAAAATTCTGCCCCAGTTTACTGGACTGGTGCTGCTGACGGCTGTGCTAAATAATCGAACTTGGATCGATTCCAGAATTTCAAGGGTCCTTCTCAAAATTCTTCCCTAGTTTACTGGGTCGGTGCTAATGAAGAGACTGACAAACTTACTTCGGAATTTTGAGGGTCCTCCTCAAAATTATGCCCCAATTCAAGTTGCGTAGAAAATGGAATTTTGATTAAAATGTGACCGAACCCATAGGACTGCCTACGCATCCCCTCTTAAACGGAAATCAGGTCATGCGTAGTTCGAATTACATCGAAAGCAAAGCATATGATCAAATGTAGTATCTTTTCACTACGTCTGAGTTGATAGGCTTCGGCCAGACTTCTCTGTCCATTTCTGCAAGAATATGGGCTCCTCCAGTTAGAACCCGATGGACCATGTACGAACCCTACCAATTGGGAGAGAATTTCCCTTTGGCTTCATCTTGGTGCGAAAATGTTTTCTTTAATACCAATTGTACTGGCGTGAATTTCCTCGGCTGGACTCTTTTGTTGAAGGATCTGGACATTCTGTTCTGATATAATTGACCGTGACAGACAGCATTCATTCTCTTTCCGTCTATGAGGGCTAATTGCTCGTAGCGACTCTTAACCCATTCTGCATCCTCTAATTCTGCTTTTTGTATGACCCTTAAGGAAGGGATTTCTACCTCAGCAGGAATGACCACCTCTGTACCATAAACAGCATGTAAGGAGTGGCCTCGGTTGATGTGCGGACGATGGTACGATAACCCAATAAATCGAAAGACAATTTCTCATGCCATTCCTTGTGCATCATTTTTCTTTGTATCTTCTTGATGTTCTTATTGCCTGCTTCTACCGCTCCGTTCATCTGACGTCTGTAGGCTATAGAGTTCTTGTGTCTGATCTTCAAAGTTTCACATATTGCCTGCATCAGGTCGCTGTGGAGATTGGAACCATTGTCGGTGATGATTTATTATGGAACCCCGAACCGACAAACCATACGATCATAGACAAAATCTATTACTATTTCCTTGGTGACTGTTTTGTATGATCTGCTTCAACCCATTTGGTAAAGTAATCAATTGCCACTAGGATGAACCTGTGCCCATTTGACGCGGCATGTTCAATTGGTCCAATGACATCCATTCCCCAAGCGGCGAATGGCCATGGTAAGCTTGTTTGGAGGCACCTTTATCATATCTGCATGTATTTGACAACGGTGGCATTTCCGGATGTACTGGATGCAGTCCGTTTCTATTGTCATCCAAAAATATCCTGCTCGGAGTATCTTTTTTGCCAAAATAAAACCATTCATATGTGGTCCACAAGTCCCCGCATGCACTTTCTCCAATAGTCTGATTGCTTCTTTTGCCTTGACACATCTTACTAATACCAAATCGGTAGTCCTCCTCTGAATCTATGTCCGTTTGTTGCATTGCCTTGTTGCAAGTTACAGTCGTTGGTTCATCATCAAGATATGTAATAGTAATGACCAGGCTCTCCATGCACTGGTGGTCTTGATTGACCAATTGGTGAGGTGTTCTCCCCGGTTTACAGCTTGAATGGAAGGGCCTTCCTCCTCGAGGATAACACATCAATCCATATCATCCTCCAGAAACAGGTTCTTCATTACTACCAATGTCTCGTCTTCCTCTAATCCATATATGACATCAGCGGGCTGAAAGGTCTTCTCTAACTGAGGTAGAGGGTGCTCTAGTGGGTAGTAGGGGCCGCACCATGGTGGCGACCAGTGCTTAAATTCCTCCCAAGTATATTCATAACCCAGGCCAAAAGTGGTACCATGCTTCTTCAATTTGATAGGTTTGGTGATGCTCTCGATTTTTCTATCCCACCACTTGTCTTTGTCCATGGCATTTACTTGCTCGATGTGATGGTATGTTTCTCCACCTATTCTCCTTCTTCCTCCGATCATCGGGACGGCCTGGAGACTGTATATAGGGTTGCTACCATTGCCATGAATGATTACTTCCTGATGATTCCATTCAAATTTTACAGCTTGATGCAACGTTGATGCCACAGCCCCAGCGGCGTGGATCCAGGGTCGTCCTAGCAACAAATTGTAGGATGCTGGCATGTCAATGACTTGGAACTCAACATCGAACCAAGTGGGTCCCATCTGCAGGAATAAGCTAATTTCCCCAATGGTGGACCTCTGAGATCCGTCGAAGGCATTGACAATGATGGGCCCGTCCTTGATCTCGTGCAACCCTTTGCCCAATGTCCTGAGAGTCAAGAACAGACAAATGTTGAGGCTGGATCCCCCGTCGAATAGAATCGTGGTGATAAAGTGATCCTCGCATTGCGCAGTGATGTGCAACGCTTTGTTGTGAACCAGCCCTTCTGGTGGTGATTCATCTTTATGGAAGGTGATCTTATGGCTTTCCAGTACCTGTCTCACCATGTTTCCATTTCGCCTCATGTTATGTTGATGGGAACATAAGGTTCACTCAGTATTTTCATTAAGGCGTTTTTATTTCCCTCGGAGCTTTGTAAGAGAGCCAGAATAGAAATTTATGATGGTGTCCTGTTCAGTTGCTCAATGACCGAGTACTCTTTGGCCTGTACCTTTCTCCAGAGGTCATCGGGTCCAGTTTCAACAGCCCGCCTGGAGTCTTGCTTGCTAGACTCAGCCAAATGCTTCGGGGTGTATACCCTGCATGTCCTGGTCATGCCGTGTACGGCAATTGCTTCCCCAGTATATGTCCTTCCTTTCCTTCTAGCCTTAGCAATGTAATCCCAAGGTATAGCATTTGTTTGGAACGGGATTATGTCTGTCATAGAGACTGGAATTGGTGCCTTGGGAGACAGCACCGTAACTTCGAACAGTGTAGGTGCCTTTAACCTCAATTGGTTTTGGCACCTTTGCAGGAGGTGCTTCAAACTCGAGTGGTATGGATACATTTACCACGTCACCCTCAGAGGGATGAATCTAGACAACAACGGGATTGAGAGTAACCGTTGGCTTCTTTGGATCGTCTCCCTCAACTATCAAACCGATTGACCCCTTAGGGTCCCAATCATCTTCGAGCTCGATCATTTGGATTCCTCCACCCTTGTGGTCAGGCAGAGGGTTGTTGCGGACATTAGGAGCGGGTTCTTTTGCTATAATGATCTTGTTGTGAATAAGATTCTGAATCTTGTCTTTCAACGAGCGACACTCGTTGATGGTATGGCCTTTTATCCTGGAATGGTATGCGCAAGTCTTGTTTGGGTTGATCCACTGGGAAGGGTTTTTTTAAGTTACGGCTGGGATAGGGGTAACGTAGCTAGATGCCTTGAGTTTTTCATATAATTGGTCAATTGGCTCGGCTATGGCGGTATATTGTCTAGGAGGTTTGCGGTCGAAGTTTGGTCAAGGTCGAGGGAAATTTTGGCGAGTAGGCGGTGATGGGTAGTGTGAAGGTTGGGAGTTATATGCTTGGTATACAGGTGCAGGTTAGGAATATGTGGGTGTAGTGGGTTGACATGTAGGTAGTGGAGGTGATTGGTAAGCAGATGGTGGAATTTGGTAAGTGGGTGATTGTGCTTGGTAATTTAGGGTAGGCTGATATATGAGTGGACCTGAGGGATAGGTCTGGTATTTCATGGGGGAGTTTTTTCTTTGCGCAGCCATTACAGAATTTACATCTTTTTTCTTTGACGAGCCACCAGACTACAAAGCCTTGTTGGTGGCCTGCAATGCCTCGAGGTTAGTGACCATACCATTTTTTATACCTTCTTCAATCCTTTCTCCCAATTTGATGATGTCGGAGAACTTTTGACCTTCATTTAGCATCAGTCTCCCATAGTACGGTGGATCTTGAGCACGGACGAAGAACCTGTTCATTTTCTCTTCTTCCAAGGCCGGTCTGACCTTAGCAGCTTCTGATCTCCAACGAGTGGCATACTCGTGAAAGGTCTCTATGGGTTTCTTCTTAAGATTCTGAATATAGAACACATCTGGTGCGTTCTCAGTGTTGAACCTAAACCGATCAATAAAGTCAGACGCCATGTTCACCCAGCTAGTCCATTTCTTCGCATCTTGGCTAATATACCAGGATAAAGCATCGCCCTTCAAACTCCTCATGAACAGCTTCATACGGATCTTTTCGTCCCTTCCGACTCCTACTAACTTGTCACTACATTCTCAAGTGGAGCCTCGGATCACCTGTACCATCGAATAATTCGAACTTGGGAGGTTTGTACCCCTCCGGGAGCTCAACATCTGGTTGAACACAGATATCTCCGTAATTCAACTCTTCAACACCTTTTTTATCTTCGAAAACTTGAACCCGGCTAGTCAACTTCTTGATGTCAGTGGCCAAATTCTGAATGAGGTAACTCTTTCCCTCTGCCTCAACGGCACTGGTGATAGGTTAACTGTAATGCGGCACAGTGTCCATAGAGATTGGAATTTTATGGTCTTTTGTGGTGTTTTGTGGTTTAGGAATATTATGAGTGGGTTGCGTTGGAGGTTGTGGGATGTTTTGTGGTGGTGCGGGGTTCTAGGTGTTAACATCAAGCGCGAAAAGAGTCATTGACAGGATTTCCAGGTTTCTAACTTGATCCAATTCCTCTCTAAATTTCCGCAAAGTTTGCTCCAGATGAGCAGCAGTCTCTTTGGTGATTGCAGCATTCTGAGAAGTTTCATCAAGTTCCTTTCTAGCGCTTATATCTCCCATTTTGTCTTTGTTCCTGTTTCTAGTAGGACTTGGTGGAGGAGGAGGTGGAGGACCCTTGGATCTTGTGGAGTATGCTGATGGTGCCAAAATGCACGAACTAACCTTTGGGGAGGGGAATAAAAATAAAAGAAAAAAAACAAAAAGGTAAAAAGTTAGTGCGGGTTCTGATAAATGATATTGCAATATCTAAATACATTATGGGGGAATATAAATCGCTTCCTAATTCAGGTGCCTCATTGTGCCCGAGGTAGGCCTAGCGACAAATAAAATTTGGAGAACTTATGATGATAAATGCCTCATTTTATTGATGAAAACAAAACGAGTCTAAAATAACTAAATGATAAAGATGTTGCTAATGGCCAGCGGCCTTATTACAGAAAAGCAGAAGAGTAAAAATCCTAACTACTTGGTCCCAGAATGACCTCCCCCAGATTCGGTATTCTTGCATCCATCGTATAGCCGCATCAACTCGCCCATCCCTAACAGTAGGTAGTGATCTTGTTGTTGGGTTGGATTTCCATAAGTGAGGGCAAATTCACTAAGTACTCGTGGACAAGGGTTTGATCACTGCTATGAAGATCTTCCCACCAGCTCAGAAACCTTCGGTGGATGTTGGATACCATACCGAATCTGGGGACCTCGTGCCTCATTTTCTGCAAAACAAAGTGTTAGTCCCTTAACCCCACCGGACTCGACTATTTAAATCAATAATTAGCAGAAAGCATTTAGTTCTCCAAATAAATGCACATAACGTGAAAGTGTCCGTTTGGGTTTTCAGGAAACCCGATGGACTTTGGCTTAGGCTGTCTTAATGAGTCATTACATAACTGACTCGGCTAGCTGACCATAATGCATGCACAATTTAAAGGAATGAGGTTTCTACTTTTGAAGTGCTAGAAAAGGTACCCTTGAGTGGACAACTCAAGAGGGAAAGGTGTGGAACCGTCGACTACACCGTTGATCGACTGGTTTTATCGCAAATATGCCTTTGCCACGGGCGCAACCACTCATTATAAGCGTTGCTATAAGATTTGTTTTGGCACGAGTGGAATATGATGTTTGAGAGATACAATAACAAAAATGAAACAAATGACATGTATTTTCACGTTCATAAGATAGATTATCATAATGATTGCTCGAAATTACAACAGTATTGAAATAAAAAAACAGTAAACAAAGCGGTTAAAGGAAAGAAAAGACATAAAGATCCAAGTTAGTAGTTGTGATGGAATAATCGAAGACGGGAAATAAATGCGATTAATTAAACAATAAAGTCACAAAAGTAAGTAATGGTAAAAGCCTAGAAGAATCCCAGCAGAGTCGCCATACTGTCGACGCCCCCCGTTTTCTCTCCCGATGGAAAGAGATCGGGATTTTACGACATTATGGGTGGAATGATTCTTTTATCCCCTTTTGGGGGGAATTTGGGTTAAGGAGTTTTGAAGAGTCGCCACCTAATGATTATAGCGCATTAGGACACTTTTTGAGAAAAGAAAAAGGATTCGAAGGAAAACCAGAATTTGGGTAAGGGCTTAAGATTATCTCGCGGGGAAGGTGTTAGGCACCCCTCAAGATACACTATTGTGGTTCCCGGCCTTGCTTAGATGTGACTTTAAGAAGAATAGAAATAAACAAGCAAAGTTTGCACATAAGAAATGCAAGCAAGTTGACAATTTTGAAAGAAGGATGGAACAAGTAAAAGGGATTTTTAAAGAAAACATTTAAATAAAGTAAAAAGTAAAGAGGGTCCTAGGTTTAACTGTAATATGGATCATTCGATGCAATATCCCATACATGTTCCCAAAGAGGGGTCGCTTATGATATTAGCGCATCGTCATCATCTCCATATTCTACCATTCCCACCTCGTTAAGGTATTTAAACGCATTTAGGCTCGTTTACATATTGCATGCTAACACTCATCCTGAACTATCAGTCCCGGGTATTTGGACTTCTAATCCTAAAAGGGGGAGAAAGGGGATGAGGGCATATATGGATATTAAAGGTAAAAATGCTAAGGCATCAAGCAAGAACAAATAGCACGTAAGGGCAGTAAACAAACATACAAAGGCTACACATAAAACCCCTTAAGCCATACAGCAATTAGTTTAGCATGACTTGCAATTACTGATTTGGTCTTAAGATTAAAACGGACAGTTGACTTTATAGTTAAACACATAGAGTTTGATAATAAGCCTACTTTGAGCCCTTCGGGCCCGGTTATTAGGAATTGTTGTATTTTAGAAAATCAAGTTGGAGACTGAAGTTTTAATGCAGAGAAGTTGAAAAGAATGTAAAGACCCCGAGCAAATAGATCATACTGTTTGAGTAAAAAATGCAGAAGAGTTATGAAAGAGACAGGAATATTAAAGAAGAAAACAAGTTGCAAGACGTTAAAAGACTTTCAGATACAGAACAAAAGGTCTAGGCAGAACTGTTTTTAAAAGACAGTGCAGAGTTTTAAAGCATACGTGACTTGACCAGCTTTGCTGAAACTTTACTTGGAACGTTAACGCCCAGTTAATAGACTTCTATACTTAAGCGGATTAAGCGATTTGAAATTTAGTCCTATATGCATGATATATATGTTTTAGACTTTTATGAAAAATCTGTTAGGAAGTTGAGAAATAAATGAACGTTTTAACCCTACAGTTTGCCTATCGTATATGCAATTCCTATAGATATGATTTCTATGTGCATTTGAGTACAGAATGTTAAAGTTTTATGGGCGGGATTTCTTGATGGAATGGATTATAAGAATGTCAAAGTCCTATAGGCATGCTTTCTATAGACATGCAATATAAAAAACCCTATAGGCTTGATTACTAGACGATTGAATAACAATATTAGTCCTATAGACATGGTATCTACCCTTTAGCATATGCAAATAATTATAAACCCCTCCCACATCCTTTCACTAACATTCCCAAGTCTTTTACAAAGTTATTACAAACCTGAAAGAAAGGACTAAAAGAAATACATCAAAAGCCAAAACAGGCGCGAAGAAGCTCAAAACAACCATAATGTCATACATATGTATTTTACCAAATACGGATTCCAGATTCTAAGGCCTTCTCTTAGAGTGTTTCAGAGTTCCAAGTGCTTTCAGGAAGCCCAGGCAATGCTTACACCCTAAAGATTGATTAGAGTAGTGCAATGTGTGGAATTACCAGCCCTTGGGCATCCAAGTTCAGAAGGAACTCTGGGGTCCGTAAGCATGGCTTACCCTAGGCGGTAGGACTTAAAGAACTAAGAGTAAGTGTAAAGGTGAGGGGATTAGAGGGAGACCAAAGCAAAGGGTGGTCATGCCTAGCCATGAATGGGACTGGCACACCCCTGACCCTTTACATGGCTTGAACAAATAAGAGCAGACTTGAGAAAATCATACTTAGGCATGTATGGTGATTAAGAAACCACCATGCCCGAGTCAAGCTTAGAACATAACAGGGGTTAAGGCAGTGGGACTGATTTGAGTATAGGTTTAGAGCAACCTGATTCTAAACAAGGGATGGCAATAGAATGCGACCCTAGTCTAAAATAATACTCACACACAGAGGGGTTAGAGAAAGGGAAGTACAGGAAAGTAATCATACAAACATAACATAATCAAAGACATAGGAATGTGGGGTAGGGATGTAACATGCTTAAGTTTAATTACATAATATAAGAAAGTCAAGTACAAACATGCATGTGAAGCATACAAAAGGGATAGGTAAGCACATAGTTTTGGAGATGATATTTAAATCAGGGACCTACCAGTTGCAAACTCAAACAGTAAAGCAAGTATGACAGGTGGAATCCTATAGTTTAGTCTTGGCTTTCAGCCAGCTAAACCCAAGCAGTAGAACAAGTAGCAGAGAAGAGCATAGAAGAGAAGAAAGAGTTTAGTGATTATGAACTTGTGATTCTTCGTGTCTCTTTGAAGTAAAAGGGGTTGGGTTTTTATAGTTTGAAAGTAAGCAGTAAATAAGGCAGGAAAATAACCTTAGTATCAAATCACAATCAATCAGGGAAAGGGCTCCCTTTAATTAAGGAGTCGGACTTAAGGTAAATAAAACAGGGTTCCATTTATGGAAAGAAAATCAAGAATAAGTTGTAAAATAAAGGGTGGATACATATAAAGTTTTGAAAGATACACGGTTTGAAACAAGTAAGGCAAGAACAGAATCACTAATCACATAGAAATGAAGGAATCAGGGATTCTAACTCAGTATTGAATTTAGTCAGATAATAGGTTCAAATCAAATAATCAAGTAAGTCTATGAAAATCAAACCCCCCCCCCCCCAAAAAAAATTAGGGTTATTTGAAAGGGGAAGTCTGACTATAAAGAGATGCACAAATTCAAACATGCGAGGCTAAAACTAGCAGGATAGTCATGTAATTAGAGAGCAGAAAACATAAGCATGAAATGGAATTAGGGGTTCTTGCAAATCTTAGCAAGAGTTAGAAGCATGAAAGGAGTTTAGACAATTAGGGTTTTTAAAATTAAACCGGCAATAGACAGTCACACACAAACTCGAAAACCTCCAAAACCCTAGAGTTCTCATCACGTTTCGAATGTAAAGAAGAAATCAGGCGAATACAAACTCAGAAGGAACATAAACATTCACGAAAAGCGTAATGAAGGCAAAGAACACAGTAAAGAAGCTACTCAAAAACCCTAGAAACAAAATGGTAAAGAAAATACATAGAAATCATAGTAGAAATACTTAGGAACTACAACTAAAGTAAAAGAAATCATAGTAGAGAAAATAAAACAGAGAATCAGAGAAACCTTAAGTATTAAGAAGATGAACAGTTCGAAAACTAAAACCGGCAAAAAAGTGGAAAACACTTTGAAATCTTAGAAGATAACATAGATCTGAAGCAGATCTTAAAGAGAAACAAAGAGGAAAAACCTTGGAGACTTAAGGTTTTAGAGAAAACCCTACAGAACGAGAAAGGCCTGGAACAGACTGGTCTTGATTCGAAGACGGACTCACAAAGCTAAGACTCGCCGGAGAGAGGTTGGAAATGGCCATAGAACTCAATTCGAAGGACCTCTTAGCCGGTGGTCTTCAATATCAGACTTCGATCTTTGAACAAAAGGGTCATAGAAGAGAGCGGGGGTGAGTATAGGTTGCACGAAACCTGGGAGGCCATGATTTCCGGTGAAACAATGTCGGAAAATGGTCGGAAAAGGGCTATTTCAGGGGTGGTTGATAGCATTTTGGGAACGAAAGGGTTTCAGGGGCATCTGTCTGTGAGAAGTGATTAGGGTTTGGGGGTTGGGCTGAATTAAAAAGGAAAGGGCAACCGCTGACCGTTGATTAAAATAATCAACGACCACGATTTAAAATGGGGTCTGGGCAGGTTAGTTGATAGGGTCTGGATCGGGTTATTTATGAAATTGGGTAATGTAATTGGGGTTAGATTGGGGGCTAAAATTAGGGAAGAATTGAAATTAAAAAGTGCTACGATTTAAATAGCCAATTTTCCCCAACTTTGATTTAATAAAATAGCAAATGATGTTCAAAAATCAGATTAAAAACAACTGAGTTAATAAGCAATGCATAAGCATTAAATTAAAATTATTAGAAATGATTTTGTGATTACAACTGCTATTAAATCGCGAAATAGGCTAAAATTACTTTCATGCAATTTCAGTTTAAAAATATCAAATGGACTTGTTAAATTATGTAAAAATTATGAAAATTCTATTTTTGTGCAAATATGAGAATAAAATAAATTATTCACCAAAAAACAACTTTTGGGAATAAATATATGATTTATAGTGCAAAATAGGCCCTAAATTGATTTTAAAAATCTTAAAAAATTGGAAAAAACACCAAAACCTTTGTGGATACTTATATATGCTATTTTTGAAAGCATTTTGAGTATAAAAATACATAGGAAAAAATTGGGTATCAACAAGAACTAATGGATGAAAATTGATTTCCTAATTGTTTCTGGGTTTTTCTAACAAAAGCAGTGAACGTTTCAAATGGTCCATCTTTAGAGGTTAGAAACAGAACCCAGGTAAATCTAGAGAAGTCATAAACAAGTACCATTACATATCTTTTTCCACCTCTGTTCATTGATCTCATTGGACCACAAAGATCTATATGAACCAGTTCCAACGTCTTGGATGTACTTACCATTTTCTTTGGCTTGAAGGATGACCGTACTTGTTTCCCCCTTGCACATGCCTCGTAAACTTTGTCTTCCTTGAACTTGATATTACGTAAACCTATCACCAAGTCCTTAGAGACTAATTTGTTTAATTTATTTAGACTGGCATGACCAAGTCTTTTGTGCCAACGGAGGGGATCATTAATTAACACACTTAAGCAAGTGAGTTCATTTTCAGAAAGAGTTGACAAATCTACTATGTAAATATTGTTAACTTTTTTTCCCTGCAAAACAATCTTGTCAGTAGTAAGGTTAATCACAAAGCATTTGGTAGAGGTAAAAGCTACAAGGTTACCTCTGTCACGCAGTTGTGACACACTCATCAGGCTGTATTTCAAGCCATCTATCAAGTAGACGTTCTCAATAGAGTGAGAGTCTATCTTTCCTACCTTTCCAACCCCAATGATCTCACCTTTCTTCCCATTTCTAAAGGAGACATTACCTTCTTTTAGGTTCTCAAGTAAAATAAATTGGTCTTTGTTACCAGTCATATGTTTTGAGCAGCCACTATCCATGTACCATATTTGATTACTTTCTTTCACTTGGACCTGCAAAATGAAATCATTGGTTAGTCTTAGGAATCCAAACTAGTTTAGGTCCCTTTCTATGGGCAAAAATATAAATTATTTTTTTCTTTTCCCAACCAGGTAGTTTGTGTTTTTCTTAAACAAAAAATGTGTTCTTTTGACTGGCCTTTTCTTTTGCATTTCATTCATTTTTGTAATGGCCAGTCGTACTACGGTATGTGCAGATCTTATTCTCCAAAATTGTGAGGTACTTGTTTTTGGGATCCCATTTCGGAGCTTGTGTGCCAAACCCAAGTCCTATTTTGTTGCTAATGTGATGTTCTTCAACCAGGAGAGTGCATCAGAAGCCTTGTTCCATTTGCATATTGTGGCTAGTTCATGCTTTACATTTCCTAAATCATCCTTTAATGCCTTTATCAATTCATCTTTCTTATACAGTTCATCTTTCATTTTTCCTAGATTTTCTTCTAGTGTGAGGAATGATTTATCAACCACTTTCTTTCCTTTTCCTATTTGAGTTTTAGATTTTTGGATCTGAGTTCTATGGCACTATTTTCAAGTTGATGAACTTGGTTCTTCAACTCAGTATTTATGTTGTCACTCTCATCTGCCCTAGACTCTAATATTTTGCATTTTTCTTCTAGGATAACACATTCCCTAGACAGAACATCTTTCTCACTGTTTATTATTTCAGACTCGTCTTTGAAGTCCAACAATAGCTCAGCCAACTTTTCTTTGGACAAGAATTTGATCTTTTCTTTAAGATGTAGAATACTTACCTCCTGTTCATCTTCTGATTCTCCGATGGCCATAAGAGCTTGCCCATATTCAGCTTCATTTTCTGAGTCGTCATCTGATATTTCTCCCCATGCAACAACCATAGCTTTAGTTGATCCTTTGTTCCTTCATGGTTGAACATGGTCCTTCTTCATGTTCCTTCTGTCTGCCCTTTCTTTCTTCCACTCAATCTCCCATTGAGGGCAGTTTTTGATCATATGATCTGTCTTTCCACACTTGAAGCAACCATCATTTGTGTCATGCCCCAAATCCCTGGGCATGACTGGCACTCAACCTGGTATCCCCAGTCGAGTGGACCTGGGTGCCTTTCCTATTCCCCACGCTTTACCCCACATTATTCAATGATAGTTAACCAAAAGATACCAAATTTCAATTAAAAGAACGTAGGATTTCTCTTTTATAACCACACATTATGATTAACATGGGACACCTTTTACAAAATATATATATTTGATTAGCAAGGAACGTGGTACACAAATTTACATCGCCCAAACATACACTTTTATACATAAGTCCTGACCCACATACTGTCTACGGAGCCTCTACGAGAATGATTGTACAACACTTGTCGGTCACAAGGCCCCGGCTATACCTTTACCAAAAATACAAACTCCAAAATACAACAACAGGAGTGGCGTAGGCCACACATGGCCCCAGAAGGAAAGGGGCTCACCAAACATCAATATTGCCGATAGAGAGGAGGAGGAGGAGCTACGAACGGTGGACTGGAATGCCTTCCATGGATCAACCTACAATCACAACACAAATGTAGCGCCCTCGACAAATGGGACGTCAGTACACTTGAATTGTACTGGCATGTATGAACTAACTCTGTCCCAAGTAAACTCAAGCCAAATTGCATGAACAAGTATAGAATCGAACAACAATAGTACAAGTACAACCAGGAAGCAACAATCAAACATTTCGCAACAATTATTCACGTAGTCATACAAAAGGGCAATCAGTGCCCCACAGGTTATAAACTCTCATGCTGTCTCCTTTCACATTTTCACCTTTGTCATTTCATGATTCATATTCATATCAACAGTGATATTGGATCACATTTCCACCCTTATTGCCTCGTCCACCCTTATTACCTCGGCCACCCTTATCACCCCAACCCACACCTTATTTCACCGTGTTGCAGCGCGCAACCCGACCCTGGCTGGCATTTTCCAATTCACAACAACAAACAGCACAACAACAAGTACAAAAAATCAACCATGGCACTTTGTTAAAATAATTCCACAACAAGGGTATTAACATCCCACAACTAGCAACAACAATTTTCCTCATGTTCATCAAGTTGATTCACAATTTAGATCATCACAACAATTTTTCACAACTAACCACACACATTATTCCGCGATATTTCCATTTCAAGTGTTCCACATTGTTTCCATTTCCATTATTCCACATTGTTTCCATTTTTCCATTGTTCCACTTACAAGTTCCACAACATTCACCACAAGGTATTACCACACAATTTGTACAACACGAAATCTTTACAATGATTTTCACATGAATATAAACTATCAACAATTTCACAACTAGCATAGGTGATTTCACGAGGATATATCCTCTTTAACCTCTACTCCAATTCATATAGCAATCAAGAAGGACCAATATAGTTCATGATTAATACATAGACCTTTAGAATAGGAATTCACAATTTACTACCCATTTCCCTTTTTACAAGTTTTTTGGGTTTTGAAGACATGCATGTGATTTCTAACAAGAATTTTCAAAATCAAAGTATAAAACTCCCTCCCCAAACCTGAGTTCAAAAATTAAGGGGAAAATGTTAGGGATTTTACCTTGAAATCATAGGGGAAGGCAGATGCTCAAGATTTTCCGGGCATTGATGATTTTTGAAAGATCAATATATGAAGAAATAGCTTTCTCTCTCTAGAACCCTCTCTTCCTCTCTCTTATTTTGTTCAGAAAATGGGTTAAAAATGATAGTGGGGTGTTTTATTAAAAAAGGGGTCGGGCTTAGAAATTTAGAAAATAACTAAACGAACACTATCTGCGATCGCAGAACTGACATGCGATCCGCATAATGGACCACAGTAATTTTGTTTTAGAAAAATTTCGTCAGAGTTTCCTTTGTAATATGGACATAACCACCTGTCATAGAAACCCGAAATACGTTCCTAAGAACCATTACACAACTTTCTACCTTTACAACAGTTATAAAATGCAAAATTCTCATCCTTGCACATATTCAATCCCTCGACACACTTCTAGCCATTTTGGCACACAATATGGAATCAAATTAAGCATTAATTATCTACACTGTCAAAACCGTTTACCTGACACATAAGTACGACACAGTTATTTATCTCAATACAAATACTCCATGCAAAAAGTAATCATTATACAATTAGAACACTTTGATACTCTCTATCCATGCAAAATTAATCATTGCCTCTTACAACACCTTATCATGAGAGCACAAAACCTTCATTACCAAAAAGGACTTCACATTGTTCAAGTAATCACATCACATAAATTTTGTTAGCACAACTTGGAGAACTACCATAATAAGGCACTTGGAAAGAGAAGGGATGACTCTTACACCTAATGGAACACAACACTAGCTTCCCTAGGGACAAGATTCACACGATCATTCCTAACTTATTCAAATAGATGGGGGGGGGGGGGGTATTTCGTCTTCATCTCATCTTCTGCTTCCCACGTGGCATCCTCGAAGTGTTGGTTTCACCACAACACTTTGACCGAAGTAATCTCCTTGTTCCGCAACTTTAGGACTTGCCTATCCAAAATAGCAACCGGAATCTCTTCATACGACAACTCTTTTGTAACCATGATGTCTTCAACTGGCACAATCTTAGACAGATCACCCATAACTTTCCATAACATGGATACATGGAACACCGGGTGCACTAGGGACATTTCAGGGGGCAATTCCAACATATACGCAAGTTGACTGATATTTCGAAGGACTTGATAAGGCTGGACATACCTAGGACTTAGTTTTCCTCTCTTCCCAAAGGGCATGACTCCTTTCATAGGGGACACCCTCAAGAATACCCAATATCCTTCTTGCAACTTCAACTCTCTCTGACGCACATCCCCATAAGATTTGTGGCGACTCTGGGCAGTCTTCATACTTTCCTGAATGACTCTTACCTTCTCCATGGCCTGATGCACGAGATCTTGCCCTATTAATTCCGCTTCACCAACTTCGAACCACCCAATCGGGGACCTACACCTTCTTCCGTACAATGCTTCAAACGGGGCCATCTGGATGCTAGCATGGAAGTTGTTGTTCTAAGCAAACTCTATATGAGACAGGCGATCATCCCAATTACCCTTGAAATCCAAGACACTTTCCCGCAACATATCCTCGAGCGTCTGAATAGTCCGCTCTGCCTGGCCATCGGTCTGCGGATGAAAAGCTATGCTAAGATTCACTTGAGTACCCAAACCTTACTAAAATTTCCTCCAGAAGTTAGCTGTAAACTGAGCTCCTCGATCCGAAATGATAGAATTTTGCGTACCATGAAGCCTCACTATCTCCTCGATATACAATCAAGCATATTGTTACGCAGTATCGGTGGACTTGACAGGCAAGAAGTGAGCTGATTTGGTGAGCCTATCCACAATTACCCAAATTGAGTCGAACTTGTGCTGAGTATGAGATAGTCCTTTCACGAAGTCCATATTGATCATTTCCAATTTCCACATCGGTATTTATATAATCTGAGTCAACCCTCTCGGCCGTTGATGCTCGGCCTTCACTTGCTGGTAATTCCGACACTTAGAGACGAAGTCTACTACACTCTTCTTCATACCACTCCACCAATAGGTATCTTTGAGATCGTGATACATCTTTGTATAGCCCGGGTGCACTGAATACCTGGAATGATGAGCCTCTGCCATTATCCTCTCCCGAAGATTACCCACGTCTGGGACACACAGCCTGTCATGGCACCGTAGCACACCATCATAGCTGCCGAGCGAAAATACAAAAATTCTGTTGCTTATAACTTCCTCCTTCAGTTGTGCCAATGGTGGATCAACAAACTGCTTTTCTTTAACCTCTGCCACGAGTGACGATTCCGCTGTATTATACAATAAGTTCCTCATCATTCGGGGCCGAGATACAAACCCCAAGGCTGGCCAACTGATGTATCTCTCAATATAGGAGCCTCTGATCTGCCCTCAAGTGAGCCAAACTACCCATGGATTTCCGACTGAGGGCGTCGGCCACCATGTTCGCTTTCCCTGGATGGTACAAGATGTCCATATCATAATCCTTAAGCAATTAGAGCCACCGGCATTGCCTCAAATGTAGCTCCTTCTGCTTGAACAAATACTGGAGACTCTTCTGATCTGAAAACACATTTACATGAACCCCATAAAGATAATGCCGCCATATTTTCAAGGAGAACACAACTTCCACAAGCTCAAAATCATGCGTCGGATAATTAATCTCGTGATTCTTGAGTTGCCTGGAAGCATATGCTATGACCTTTCCGTGCTGCATTAGAACACACCCTAAACCAACCTTGGAGCCATCACAATAAACCACAAATCCTTCAGTGCCCTATGGAAAAGCCAACACTGGTGCCGAAGTCAGCCTTGTCTTCAGTTCTTGAAAACTTTTCTCACAAGCATCTGACCACTAGAACTTGGTTGATTTCTGTGTCAATTTGGTCAATGGGGAGGCGAGGGTGGAGAATCCCTCTACAAACCTCCGATAATACCCTGCTAACCCCAAATAGCTACGGATCTCCATCAGGGTCGTGGGTCTAGGCCAATCCTTCACCGCCGCAATCTTTTGGGGTTCCACCTGAATCCCCTCACTGGAAACAACATGACCCAGAAAAGCATCAGACTCCAACCAGAATTCACATTTGGAAAACGTGGCATACAATTGGTGCTGATGAAGAGTCTGCAAAATCGCTCTGAGGTGATTGGCATTCGCGAATATACGAGGACGTCGTCAGTGAACACAATCACGAAGGAGTCTAAGAAAGACTTGAAGACCCTATTCATAAGATCCATAAAAGCTGTCGGGGCATTGGTTAGCCCAAAAGACATGACCAAAAATTCAAAGTGGCCATAACGCGTTCTGAAGGTGGTCTTAGGAATATCCTACTCCTTGATCTTCAATTGGTGTTACCCGGACCGCAAATCAATTTTTGAGAAGAACCTTGCACCTTGCAATTGATTGTACAAATCATCTATCTGAGGCAAAGGGTACTTATTCTTGATGGTGACTTTATTAGGTTGCCGATAATCAATACACATCCGAAGCGACCCATCCTTCTTTCTGACAAAAAGAACCGGAGCACCCCACGGCGACACACTTGGCCGGATAACCCCTTCTCCAATAGATCCTTCAACTGCTCTTTTAACTCCCGCAACTCTGCCGGCGCCATTCTGTACGAGGGAATAGATATTGGCTTGGTATCTGGCAATACATCAACGAAATCGATCTCCCTATCTGGAGGGATCCCTGGAAGCTCATCTAGAAATACCTCAAGGAACTCTTTCACAACTGGCACAGACTCGGGGGCATGCACCTCGGGAGTAGTGTCCGCCACCCGTATTAAATAATAAATACACCCTTTTCTGATCATCTTCCAAGCCTTGAGGTAGGAAATAAACTTACCCCTCGGCACAACACCATTTCCCTTCCATTAAACAACCGGATTATTAGGGAACTCGAGTCTCATGACTCTCGTCCGGCAATCAAGCTTAGTGAAGCACGAATAGAGCCAATCCATCCCCATGATTACATCAAAATCCACAATCCCAAGCTCAATAAGGTCGGTCGTGGTAACACGACCACCTACCATAACAACACAATTCCTATAGACCCGCGTGGCTGTAATAGAATCTCCCACCGGAGTCGATACAGAGAACGACTCAAGAAGTTGTTCGGGTTCAATCCCAAAACTTGAAGAAACAAATGGAGTGACATATGACAAAGAAGACCCCGGATCAATAAGAGCATAGCAATCAACTGTCTGAACAGATAAGATACCTGTGACAACATCTGGGGAAGCCTCGTCACTCTGACGTCCACTCAATGCATAAAACCTGCTACGTCCTCCCCTACCACGAGCTCCACCTCTGGCTGCACCACGCTCTGCTGGGGCTGGAGGGAGCACTGATGACGTAGAAACTGATGAACTGGAGGGCTGAGCATGGCCCCCACCCGCGCCCTACCTGGGTGCACGGCAGTCTCGCTGCATATGACCTCTCACTCCACAATTGTAGCATACTGAAGCATCCAAGTAACAAGCCTCTATAAGAAATCTCCCCCACTTGGCGCATATACCCCCTGCTGTCGAGGTCTCATCCTCGAATGACTGAACTAGCGGGACCTCCTGCTGCATTAACCTGGCCCCGAAGGGCCACTCTGCTAGGAAAGGTGCACGGATGGCGGTGCACTAACTGAGGAGTGAGCATAAGACGGAGACGGTCCTGATAACCCTCTCCTTGGAGCTGACCTCCCTGGCTGACCCATAGACCGGGCCCTGCTGCTACTCTCCCGGTCGACCTGAATCTTAAACTTTCCCACGATCTTTCCATAATTCATGTCTATATGCAAAGCCGTTGTTGCAGCTTCATTTACTACCAAAGGGTTGAGACCCTGAACGAATCGCCGAACTCTAGCCTCCATAGTCGATACCAACTGAGGAGCATACTTGGACAACCTCACGAACTCCATATGATATTCCCAAAAACTCATGCTACCCTTCTTAAGAACTTCAAACTAGGCGGCACGGGCTGCCATGGTCTCGGCAGGCAAGAGTGGTTCATGAAGGCATCTACGAACTCATCCCATCTAGCTGGAGGTCTCCCCTCCTCACGGGAATCCTCTCACATCTCAAACCATGAACGTGCAGCTCCCTTCAACCTGTACGAAGCCAATTCTACCCTTTCTATCTCTGTAGCTTTCATTACCCGAAGGGTCTTGTACATCTCATCAAGGAATTCCTGCAGATCAGCCTCTGGGTATGTACCTGAGAACTCTGGAGGGGACAATCGCAGAAACTGATGAACTCTGGAGCTGGAGGTATCTCCCTGTCCACTGGAGGACACAGGGGCATCATGAGATCGCTGGGCCTGAGCGGCCACTAACTGGGTCAACATACGGATAGCTCCCCTAAGGTCCCCATCAGAGAGGCCGGGATCAGAAACCGGAGCAACATCAGGATTAGGGGCATTGGCAGGAGGGATAGTGGCACCCCCGACCGCCGCTGGAACATGATTGCTTGGGCTAGGAACAGATGGAGCAGGCAAGTTCAGAACAAGGGGATCATTCTCCCCCACGGAAGTCGGCACATGATCCACAGCCGCACTAGAAGAGACATTGGCCCCTAGACCGAGTCTATCTTTCTTCTTAGGTTCCATCACTAAAAATTTGAAATAGAGCAAAAATTAGACATAATATCACTTCACCGCACGAACTTGAAATATCAAAGAAGAGGATAGTTTTTCCTAAATGCCCTTGTAGCCCCCAACTTATAGATGTGGTCGACAATACACCAATAATAAGGGCTCTACTAGGCACGGCTCCGAGACATCCTAGGATTCCTTCAAAACCTATGGCTCTGATACCAAGTTTGTCATGCCCCAAATCTGTGGGCATGACCGGCACTCAACCGGGTATTCCCAATCGAGTGGACCTGGGTGCCTTTCCTATTCCCCATGTGTTACCCTACATTATTCAATGATAGTTAACCAAAAGATAGCAACTTTCAATTAAAAGAATGTGGGATTTCTCTTTTATAACCACGCATTATGATTAGCAGGGGACACCTTTTACAAAACATATATTTGATTAGCAAGGAACATGGTACACAAGTTTACAGCGCCCAAACATACACTTTTATACATAAGTCCTGACCCATATACCACTATCTACGGAGCCTCTACGAGAATGATACTACAACATTTGCTAGTGACAAGACCCCGGCTATACCTTTACCAAAAGATACAAACTCCAAAATACAACAACAAGAGTGGCGTAGGCTACACATGGCCCCAGAAGGAAAGGGGCTCACCAAACACGAATACAGCCGATAGAGAGGAGGAGGAGCTACGAACGGTGGACTAGAGTTCCTGCCACAGATCCACCTACAATCATAACACAGATGTAGCGCCATCGGCAAAAGGGACGTCAGTACACTTGAATTGTACTGGCATGTATGAACTAACCCTGTCCCAAGTAAACTCAGGCCAAATTGCATGAACACGTATAGAACTGAACAACAATAGTACAAGTACAAACAGGAAGCAACAACCAAACATTTCCCAGTAATTATTCACATAGTCATACAAAGGGGCAATCAGTGCCCCACAGGTTACAAACTCTCCTGCTGTCTCCTTTCACATTTTCACATTTATCATTTCATGATTCATATTCATATCAACAGTGATATTGGATCGCATTTTCACCCTTATTGCCTCGTCCACCCTATTACCTCGGCCACCCTTATAACCCCAACCCACACCTTATTTCCCCGTGTTGCAGCGCGCAACCCGACCTCGCCTGAAAGTTTTCAATTCACAACAACAAACAGCACAATAACAAGTACAAGAAATCAACCATGGCACTTTGTTAAAATAATTCCACAACAAGGGTATTAACATCCCACAACTAGCAACATTAATTTTCCTCATGTTCATCAAAGTTGACATACAATTTAAATCATCACAACAATTTTTCACAACTAACCACACACATTATTCCATAATATTTCCATTTAAAGTGTTCCACATTGTTTTCATTTCCATTGTTCCACACTGTTTCCATTTTTCTATTGTTCCACTTACGGGTTCCACAACATTCACCACAAGGTACTACCACACAATGTGTACAACACGAAAGCTTCACAATGATTTTCACATGAATATCAACTGTCAACAGTTTCACAACTAGCATAGACGATTTCACGAGGATCACAGTTAGTCATACATACCTGGAATTGAATATCCTCTTTAACCTGTACTCCAATTCATCTAGAAATCAAGAAGGATCAATCTAGTTCATGATTAATACATAGATCTTTAGAATAGGAATTCACAATTTACTACCCAGTTCCCTTTTTACAAGATTTTTGTCTTTTGAAGACATGTATGTGGATTTCTAACAAGAATTTTCAAAATCAAAGTATGAAATTCCCTCCCCAAACCTGAGTTCGAAAATGAGGGGAAAAGGGTTAGGGATTTTACCTTGAAATCACAGGGGAAGGCAGATGTTCAAGATTTTTCAGGCTTTGATGATTTTTGAAAGATTAATTGATGAAGAAATTGTTTTCTCTCTCTAGAACCCTCTATTCCTCTGTCTTATTTTGTTCAGAAAATGGGTTAAAAATGATTGATGGGGTATTTTATTAAAATAGGGGTCGGGCTTAGAATTTTAGAAAATAACTAAGCGAACACGATCTGCGACGCCTATCTACGATCACAGAACTGACATGCGGTCCGCATAATGGACCACAGAAATGGCTCAAGTTTCAAACCTCTCAGGTTGGGAATGTGGTGACTATGCGGTCCGCACTTGCGTTCTGCAGTCGCAGAATGCACCGCAGAACTGACCTTTGAATTTCTTCAGGGACAATATGCGATCACTCTGCGGTCCGTATATTGATTCTGCGAACGCAGATTTGACCACATTTTCAACGTCAAAATTTGGTTGCTCTCTGATTCATTCTGCAGTAGGAATGCGATCCGCATAGCTGATCTGCGACCGCATCTTGATACTTTTCTGGAAAAGTTAATTCTTTCAATTTTAAAGGCTTAAATCACTACCAAGGGTCTGAACTGTGGCGAGCTCTACACGTACATAACACATAATCAGAGTAGACACCACGGTTTACTAAGTTTTGAGACAAAATTATTTACGGGACCTTACATTCTCCCCCGCTTAAGATCATTCGTCCTCGAATGAGAACATTGGAAACCAACGAGTTGGAAAACATGATATGCAAGTTTCTACACCTTTTATTAACTTTCAAGTTTGTTTTAGAAAACTTTCTCCATAGTTTCCTTTGTAATATGGACATAACCACCGGTTAGAGAATCCCCAAAATACGTTCCTAAGAGCAATTACACAACTTTCTACCTTTACAACAGTTATAAAATGCAAAATTCTCATATTTGCACATTCAACCCCTCGACACACTTCTAGCCATTTTGGCACACTATTTGAAATCAAATAAGCATTAATTATCTGCACTATCAAAACCGTTTACCTGACACATAAGTACGACACAGTTATTTATCTCAATACAAATCCTCCATGCAAAAACTAATCATTATACAATTAGAACACTTTGATACTCTCTATCCATGCAAAATTAATCATTGCCTCTTACAACACCTTATCATGAGAGCACAAAATCTTCATTACCAAAAAGGACAGCACATTGTTCAAATAATCACATCACATAAATTTTGTTAGCACAACTTGGAGAACTACCATAATAAGGCACTTGGAAAGAGAAGGGATGACTCTTACACCTAATGGAACACAACACTAGCTTCTTTATGGACAAGATTCGCACGATCATTCCTAGCTTATTCAAATAGATGGGGGTATTTCATCTTCATCTCATCTTCTGCTTCCCACGTGGCTTCCTCGACTTGTTGGTTTCACCACAACACTTTGTGGTATATAATGGTCGGAGACCACCCCGTACCCACAAAGCCTTCATATTCCTCACCCAGCCTAGAACCTGTAATGCCGCCGGTCGAAAATCGCCTCCGCCGGGTGTCGGTCTCTAGTAGCCCCCAAATTTACACCATAGAACTATCTCAACCTCCTCATTACAAATCTCTTACCGCCTTCCTTCAAATCTCACCAAAACCCTCCGAATATTCAAATTTGTGTACACCGCCTCCGTCGCCCATGGCGGCGCCATTTCCAAACAACCTTAAAATTACACCCTGAATTCCCCTTGTCTTCCTAACTCGAAACCCTAAAACCCCGTCCCCCAAATCCCAATAGAACTGCTCGAATATTAATTTGAAAATCCGGCCAAAATACCATTACCTCCAAACCTCGCCAAATTAACACCACATGATCTCCTTACACCTCTCATCCCAAATCCACAACCATTAACCCTCGAATCATCCCCATTTGGTTCGAATTTCAAATCGAATTTTGGCCGAAAATCTTAATTTCTCACTGATTGAGGATTTGTTGATTTTCGGCTATAATAGCCTTTAATGTGTCTTATCATGAAAACACATGATTAAAGACGGTTTTAATCCAAATAATTCCAAGGAATACGCCGTTGTTCGAGTTTGAGTCAATAAATTTCGAGGTATTTTTATTCTTACTTTCTTCTTTGTTTTCATCCGTGATTTTTATTTTTGTTTTGGTTCTGTTTTACTCAGAATTTCTTTTGTTTTTTTTGTAATGAGTTTAGGGTTTCGATTTAGGTTTCTGATTTCTTTTTACCATATAGTTTAGTTTTGTTTTATTGTTAGTAATTTGAATCGTTTGATTTGATTCCATGTTTATCTGTTGCTTTGCATTTTCTGATTTTTGTTCATTCATTCTTCATAGTTAGTTTTAGCTTAGTTTGTTTGATTTTAATTGATTAGTTTATTGTTGTATTAGTTCTATGATACATTTAAGATTCCTATTATTTAGAGTTAAATTTCAGTTTGATTAGCTAGATTAGTTAGTTCAAATTTTTAATTGTTGTTTGGTTATAGCTGAGTAATTTCTATGTCATGGTTAATTAACCATAGTTAGTCTGACCAGAGTGAAAGGAACTGAAGTATAATTGGTTAGGTTAGGTAACTTAGGGGAAAGTAAGGGTAATATAGGTATTCCATAAATAGAAGACAATGCTAGAATTCCCTAGACTCTTCTAAAATAGGACTTTAATTGAAATATCAGTAACTTAGTTCAGTAACTTGAGAAAGAAGTCGAAAAATAAAGGACTAAGTGAGTAATACTGAAAATTAAAAGAGGGACTAATTAGGTGTAAAGTTAAAAAACTGAAAGAGCCTTAGGATTTGCCTATAAAAAGGCATGCTTAGTGCCTTCATTCACAAATTTTAGATCTGAAAATTTCCCCCCAAAAGTGTTGTACAAGTTTTAGCATCTAAAAGTTTCACTTTCAAATTCCAAAACCCAAATCTGAAATCTAGAGTTAGAAATTTCTTTTTAGATCTTAAACCTTCAGAAAATCCCAAAAATACTATTTTATCAAAGCTTTTTCCCATATTAGTTTCTAAATTCAGCTATTAGTTCGAATTTCAAGCCTAGAAAAGATAAAAATGACTTGAAATACATGTTCTTAGGTTGCTTGTAACTTCAGAATCCCTGGTTTGATTTCGAGTTTTGAATTTGGTTTCAAGCGAGTTGATTTTGGTTATCTACTGGTTTTGTTCCTCTCTGATCAATTCGTGGGCTGTGTTGGAGCTATTTCTGGGTTGAGTTCGAGCGTGTGGTTGCTTATTGAATTCTGGTTGTTGTTGTTGTTGTGCTGACCCTTTCTCCCGTTTGTTTTTTGACCTCCAGGTACACATTTTGAATTTGCCTCAATGTAGATTCGTAGTTGGAATTGAAATAAAACATCATAATGAATTGGCTTCCTGAGATATGCTCGATTGAATCTTTATGTGTCAATTGTTGAGTAGATGTTAATTGATATATACATTTGTCTAAGCATAGATTTATTTCTACTCTGATGTGAACATCCACCTGTTTATGCATAGCTGAAATTGATTCATTACTTAGGATACTAAATAGCAGTATTAGTTAGGATTTGGAGGTCATAACAGTCGAACTTCCATCAGGTCATATACTTGGACAGTTTTAGTAGACTTACTTGGCATTTACATTCACAATCAATTTACTAAGTTTAAATGATGTTTTCACTTTTAGCCCTTGATGAGGAATGAAGTTTGCACTATTGTTAACATCCAGAAACTCGACAGTTATGTAAATAGATAAAGGAAGCTGAGCTTAAAAATTAAAAATCAAATCTGACTCGTTTAGATGCTGGGATGTTTGTTTTGGTTTCATTAAGATGATTCGTTGTAATGAGGTATAAAATTCGACATGTAAGAGTTTGAAAAGGCAAACATCAGTATTTCAATTAGAGACTGCTAATATTCGAATAAATGTGTTTGGATTTGAGACTGGTACGCACGTGCAAATTATTAAGTACAGATATTAATTTTGGGCCTGGAATTATCTATATAGGGCCCAACGTGAGGCTGCCAGAGTTGGGTCTCCTCTTGGACTAAGTTCGAAGCCCAAAATGCTAAGGGCTTGGATTTACGCTGATTGTTTTTTAAAGGGATTTTTACCTATGTATACCATATAGCAAATCTTATTACCAAAAATGTTCATTATTTGGTATTTACCCGCCTAGACCATAGTTTGTTTACAAAAATTGTACCAAACCAAAAATAGGTGAATTCTACCCTAAAAAAGTGCCAATTTTGTAGCAATCAGATTTAATTTGATTCTATCACCATTAATTCGAAATTTAAAACGGAAGAAAATCCATTGCATCGTAATTCTCTCCTTCTCCATATATTTTCCACCATTGATAGCCATTAAAAAGCTTGAAAGCTTTAAATTCAAATTTGGATTTTCAAAAATCATTATTTGTTTGGATTGGGTGTTGTTGCAAATAATTCGAAATATGTTTAGGAGTTTATACTCAATTTTGAGGGGTTTTGGTGAAGATTAGACTTGGTTTTGACTGAATTTCAGATTGAAACTCATCGAAGAAGAAGAAGAAGAAGAAGAAGAAGACATATTTTTCCAGAAATTGTAGTTAAATTGTAGAATTGTAGATAAATTGTAGATAAAATATAGATAAATTGTAGATCATTTGTAGATAAGTTGTATGTTGGGAAGACTAAAACTTCTACAAGTCTTCTACAATTATGTCGAAAATGCCAATTATACTACAATTGAAAATTCCTTGGATTTGGTGTTGTAAATAATTCGAAATATGTTTAGGAGTTTATATCTCAATTTTGAGGGGTTTTGGTGAAGATTAGACTTGGTTTTGACTGAATTTCAGATTGAAACTCGTCGAAGAAGAAGAAGACATATTTTTCCAGAAATTGTAGTTAAATTGTAGAATTGTAGATAAATTGTAGATAAAATATAGATAAATTGTAGATCATTTGTAGATAAATTGTAGATTGGGAAGACTAAAACTTCTACAAGTCTTCTACAATTATGTCGAAAATATCAATTATGCTACAATTGAAAATCCCTTGGATTTGGTGTTGTTGTAAATAATTCGAAATATGCTTAGGAGTTTATATCTCAATTTTGAGGGGTTTTGGTAAAGATTAAACTTGGTTTTGACTGAATTTCAGATTGAAACTCGTCGAAGAAGAAGACATATTATTCCAGAAATTGTAGTTAACTTGTAGAATTGTAGATAAATTGTTGATAAAATATATATAAATTGTAGATTGGGAAGACGAAAACTTCTACAAGTCTTCTACAGTTATGTCGAAAATATCAATTATGCTACAATTGAAATGATAATTGGAATATTAAAATTCAATGTATTTAGTTTGTAGATACAATTTCTACAAATAAACTACAAATCAGTTTAATATTGTATAAAATTATATTGTTACATTTATATTAATGACAACATTGTTGTGTAATTTTGAAGCAAAACTAACACATTAACGTAACTGACAAAGTTCATATATTTGTTAGAGATGCTTTTTTTTTTTGGACACTACACAAAAGAAAAACAAGTAGAAAAAAATGTCTCTTATTTAGCAATTGTTGTACGTTATGAAGATGATCCTTCATAAAAACGCAAGAAGTCTTCATAACTGTAAAATATTATTATTTGGTAACTTATATACCTAATGAATTTAATAGTGATTTCCATATATTAAGGTGGAGGAAACATAAGGAAAGAGAGGAGGAGGAAAGAAAGGGAAAAGGAATATATGCTCCTAAAATCATGCCTAGAATAAATGAAGCAATAATTATACCCTTAATTTGAATTATGATACATAAATTGAAATTTGGTATGCATAAATGTAATAAACAAAAACCTTAAACATGGGAGGTAATAAGGTTTGCTATATGGTATAGATAGGTAAAAATTTCTTTTCTAAATTAATTTGTAAATACATGTTTTGGGGCCTTCCGAGTTAAGTGTGCATTGGAATTAAGAGGTTCCCCTCTTGTTTGAATTTGGACTTGAATCGAAGGCCTGAATGTTATTAATTAGGTTTTTTAGAGACAATCCATATTAAAAAATAATAGTCCCTTTTAGGATGGCCTTTTAAAATAAATGCGGTGCGTCGCGCCAAACAAAAACCGTATATTGCGTGGCCCTCTGAATTATATTAAAAATATTTTAGACCTCGGGACGTGCCATTTAGCGAATTTCATGGTCTCCGCAAAGTTAATAATACGCTAGTTGCTCTAGGTCCATCACTTAAATAATATTACCTTCTTAAACTCGGGTGCACATTTATGTGACCCAAATCCAAATCTCAATGGCGTCAGAATATGTCAAAAATCACGGGTGCATTTATGTGACGTGCTTCGAGGCGTGTTTTAACAATGTTTCAAATTCCTTAAATATTAATTTAAAAGCGGTTAGTATTTTAAATTGCACTTTAAGTTGAAACATATATTAAAATCAGATATTTAGCCATTTATAGTAGTTTAAGCGACCGTGCTAGAACCACGAGATCGGGGGGTGCCTAACACATTCCCTCGAGTCAACAGAATTCCTTACTTAGAATTTTCAGTTCGCAAACACCACTCGGCAAGTCGAAATTTTCCTCAATTCAGGATTCAAGATAAACCGGTGACTTGGGACATGAAAAGCCAAACCTATCCCAAGTGGCGACTCTAAATAAATAAATAATCCCAATTCGTATAATGTCACTTAAAATGGAAAAACTCCCATATACATTATCCTTCCGGGTTAGTGTGTAAAAAAAGAGGTGTGACAGCAGTCAAGCATTACTATGTGTAATCATTATGCTTTCCTTATATGATGTAAATTGAACTACACTGACTTGATTCCCGTTTAATAGGGGATACGTAGGTACCCTTTAGGTTCGGTCACAGTTCAATAAAAAATTCATTTTCCCCCGAAATTGGAAAGTGAGCCAGAATTTTGAGGAGGACCCTCAAAATTCCGAAGTAATTTCAACCGATCGTCGCACGAGCAACATTTAAAGCATCAACCAATCAAACTGGGGCAGAATTTTGAGGAGGACCCTCAAATTTTTGTATCAGGAGAGGTTGCAATGTCCCGAGCTACATCACAGTCGTCAGTTCATCTAAAAGTTATTTTTAATTATACATTTATGTCATACTTCTACAAAATCCTGCATGTTCATTATTGAAAATGCTTTGTTTAGAAATGATACCCCAATGATATAGACGGCATCACCGCATTAAAGACGAACGAGTCAAGCAAAGCCAGTGGGGATACGAACTAACCTCCCCCCTTACAAAACTCACAATTTTTCTTTAGATGCAGGAACTAGGATTGCGAAATTGTTTAACATATTTTACGCCCATGGAACAAACCTTGTTCAAGAATACGATTCTAAGAACCGTTGCACTTGCCAGCATTTGCTATCAGCACACACCAGTGACGTTCCGTACGTCATAGTGCTCCCAGTAATCACAACACCGGGATCTGCTATCAGCTACGAAATCATTATTGTCAGTTGTTATCTTATTTCTGCATAAGGCTACCATTATGCCTTCTAAGACTAAACGTTGTCTCCATATGCATTTCTGAATAAGGCTACCATTCTGCCTTCCGAGACTAAATGTTGTCTCCATCTGCATTTATGCATAAGGCTGGTAGAATTTGCCATTTGCATTTCTGCATAAGGCTACCATTTTACCTTCCAAGACTAAACATTGTCTCTGTCTGCATAAGGCTACCATTATGCCTTTCGAGACTAAACGTTGTCTCCATTTGCATTTCTACATAAGGCTATCATTCTTCCTTCCGAGACTAAACGTTGTCTCCATCTGTATTTCTACATTAGGCTACTATTCTGCCTTCCGAGACTAACCGAGGTCGCTATCTGTATTTCTGCATAAGGCTACCATTGTGCCTTCCGAGGTTAAGCTCTACCTCCATTTGTATTCGCATCTTTGCATAAGGCTATCATTCTGCCTTCCGAGGCTAAGGTCTGCCTCCAATTTTCTTCGAAACTAAGCTCTATCTCAAGCACTATTTATCTCACGGTCTAAGCTCTGCCCTTCAATTCATATGACTAAGCTCTATCTTGTCTGCATCATACCATTGCATTCTTCATGGTTTGAAATATCGTCAACTCATCCAAAGGCATCATCGTTCGGAGGCACCATCTTCATAGCCTGAGAACACTATGTCATGGCCGGAGGATCTCCTTCAATTTTTTGTATATTATCATTCAAAGGCGTCATGGTTCAGAGGCATCATCTTCATAGCCCGAGAATATCATTTCATGGCCTGCGAATCCCTTATTATACGCTTCATAGCCTAGGACATCATCCTTATCGTCCAAAGACAACATTCATGGTCCAACAGGAATTTGGATCATGTTTAAATTTACGCACAACATATGTTTGTATTGCTTATTTACCGCTAAGACAGCGAGCAACGTCCATCCCGGCAGAAGCGATCCCGCTCCAGTTCCCGCAGCCATATCAAAACCTAATCATTCCCATAAACCTTTCACTCACCTGGCCCTAGATATTGTGTCCGTTCTTGAAACGGCTTCATCTGTATACTCCGTCGATGGATCCTGAACTATTAACGACTTGATTTTTGTAAAACCAAGGATATGTAGGAAAATTATAAACCAGGGTGCGGCGTAATATCCTCTTCCCAAACCGTTACGCTCGGTAAAAATTGGCCATTATTTGTTTACCCGTAATTTCTTTCATCCTTACAGGGGAAAGAGAGGCAGTTGTTGATACCTAATTTTTTCTTATGTATATTCAATATGCAAAATACCTTTAAAACTAGAATATGTAAGCATGTCCAAAGTTTTTATTATTTTTTTCATAATTTTAAGGTTTTAAATTGATTTATTTTCTCCCTTTTCATCCATAAAATCCCCAACTATTATTTTCAAAATTATTATTTTGATAATTCATCTTTTGAATTTTTATATTTATGCTAAAATATGGCTAAGGTAATTTTTACATATTTTTACAATTACATTTAATATTTTAAGCTAAATTGCACATAATTAAAATATTAGCCCTTTTAAGATTTAATTATGTTTCATATGCAAAAAATTGGATCCTGTATTTTTAAATTGTTAATTATATATTATAAATTATCTTTTCAGAAAGTATTTACTATTTTATAAATCAAATAGGGAAAAGTGGCTATTTAAATATAGCCAGATTGACTTTCAATTGTGGCCCAAATCAAACCCCAATCCCAACCCAATTTCGAATTAAAAACCTGAATCTAACCCATTTAAAATCCTACCCGACCCAAACCTCTTCTCATCATAGCCGTTGATCATAGAGATCAATGTCCACCGTTCATTCTTACATTATTAACCCAAACGACCCCCAAGTCTAATTCATTTGTTTCCAAACAATCGCCCTAGAATCCCCTTTCCTCTCCAATTCTCTATGTGACCTAGACCAAACCCTAGCCGCCGCCACCCAAACCAACCATATTCCCTTCGATACTCACTCGATCCATGGATTCTCATGGCTATTTGAGACGTATACTTCTATACTATGTCTCCTGGTTGCTCGTTTTTGGGATTTCGTGGAAAGATCTCGAAGAGATCTAGTCCAGATATTGTTTAACTCCTATCCATGGTCTTTTATGCCATTTTCTGGCCATCCATGGCTATTCGAGTCAGATCCATGACTTTTCCGGCTAAAATTGGTAAAATCTTAAAGTCCTCTCATCTTCTTTGGGTTCTCTAAAATCCTAACTCTTGAGATTTTTCACTTTTCTTTAGATCTGTCTTAGATCTAGGTGCATCCATGAGTATTAACCGATTGTTTTCTTCATCTCTGCTATTTTCTGGAAAAACAACCTAGCTATAAATCCTCCAATCTTTTTAGAACTGTGATGGATCTATGGGTTTTTTAAGGTTTTCCCCTATTTTCCTCAAAATATTTCTCCGATGTCAAACAATTTCTTCATTTTTCAGACTAGGGTTTCAAAACCCTTTTTGCAAAAATGATTTCTTTATGATTCTAGCAATTACTTTGATTTTTAGCATGTTTGAACATCACCCGGGTCTTTCCTTTTGCTAGATTCTTTTTTGTTAAGAAACCTTAATACTTCTTAGTTCGAGTCGAAGTTTGAGCCTGTTTGCGATATGTTTGCATGTCCCTCATGAACTTTCTAGGTTTCATGTATGTTCTTGTGCTTCCTGCTCTAATTTGTTCTTATGTTTTCTATGATTTTGTCCAAACATGTGTTATTTATCATTTAACACGTTTGACTATTTGTCTTATTGTTCACATAATTTATGGTGATTTTGTGTAGTCTCCTTAACCTGCATCTGGGATTCTGTGTATTTTTCTTGTAATTATATATTTGGTTTTTTGAAATTGCTTCCTTACTTTTGTGATACTTTCCTTAATTATTGTTGATTCCCTGTGATTTTTAATCTCATTCATGATTCTTTGAACTAATTTTCAGAATCAAATTGCACTCTACCTTGTTTATGTGCACAAATATGCTGTCAATTAATGTGTACTTTCCTTATTTTGAAAATATTCTGTACTTAGTCCTTATTACATGCTACATGCTTTTGCTACTCCTATTATGGTAAAATCAGTCTTTCAAGTAATTATTTTCCTTATTTGATACAACTTGTACCCGTTTGAACTATGGCTCCCTAATCAAAGGAAGTCCGGGTCTTTAATTGATTCTGATTTGTATTATTTTTATAAAGGTGCTAAGTCAGTACTTATTACCTTATTTTCCTGCCTGTTCTCAAACTATAAATACTTTACCATCTCCTTAGCATAGGAGACGAACAATTAGTTCAAAGAAAACATACACACAAAAAACTCTCTCCTCTCTCTCTGCTACTTGTGTTAACTGCTTGTCTAGCCGGCTGAAAGCCAAGGCTAGACTGTGGAACTCTACTTGCTTTACCTTTCTGCACTTTGCTTCCTTAACCGATATGCCCTAGTTTAATTTTAAAGCCTTAACAACAACATGTTTCTCTTATTGTTTCAGTTTCTCTTATTTTTAGTCTGCTTCTAGTTGTGGTTCTGTTGTGAAACCTGTAGTTGAGTTACATTACTAGCTGCTATTTTGTCTCCCCTTACTTTTAGATTAATGCATTCCCTTATGTATATTTCAAAGCGTGCATTGTCAATCACTTACTGTGTACTTACCATCTTATGAATCCTAAATCCCTATCCCTTCCATGTGTTCGTGTTCTTTATAACTGGTTTTTGATTATGTGAGTATCAACTATTGCTGAGCATGTCTGAACCAGTCCTAAGACCCTTGCTGGGTTATGAGATTACAGTCAACTGCATGTGCATCCGCAAACCCCTTGACTCCTTGTGTGACTACTGAATTCATTTAGGATTTATTGTGTGATCGTAATCTTAAGGTGTTTGAGTTTTATTTACTCCTCCATCTTTTTTCAACCATCTCTATTACAAATTGCTTTCAAAATGGACCTTTCAGTCCAGTTTTTTAAACAAACTCCTTTCAAACATGTATCATGCACTTTCACTATACTCTTAGACCACTAGGTTCTGCCCCTTTTTAGCCTTGCCTTGGGAACCTTGAGCTCCCTCTTAACTTTGACGCATAAAAAGTTGGCCTTTCGACACATACACTTACTCTATATTGGCTATAAAATCTGTGTGTGAGCACTATCCGGGATCTCTTGAGGTCCTTAGGGAACTATGACACACCCAGATATGAGGAAAATCTATGAAACAATCTTTGAACTTGAATTAATTTATTACATAACTCAGGGAGGAAGTCCTAATCAGGCTTTCTATGGTGTAACTGTTATCTTTCTTTCATGCTTATGTAATTCATTCAATATGGGTCTGTAATAATTTGTAAACAAACAGTGGGGTTGGATAGTGAAATGGGTGGGAATATGTATGTTGTAGTATAATCCAGGGTAGAAATCATGTTCTTAGGTTTACGTTTCTCTACGTGCAATAGCAGCCATATTTAGGTACAACATGCCAAGCATGCCATATCATGTTATTTAGGACTTATATGTATTGTTTTCAGCATCTCATCCACACTTAGAAATCATGTCTATAGGGTAGATAATAACAATAAAATAAACTACTATGATGTGATTCTTCCACATAAACATGTTCTAAAATTTCATTTAAATTCCAGCTCTTAAGAAATTCTGCAATCATGTTGTGCACTTAGAAATCTTGCTCTTAGGAAATTCTGCAATCATGTAATGCATTTAGAAATCCTTCTTTAGGATCCTGCATATAAATCATTAGATATCATGATTAGGTTCTCGTTCATCTTCATTCAACTCCGCTTAAGACTATTGATGCATTAAAAGGAGTATCAACAGTGTCATCCTACTTTAAACAAACTAGTAATAATCCCTGCATGTCTTTGCAATATTTAGAACAGCATGTCTTAGGAAAAACAACCTCCACACTATTTTAATAACTCTGAATAACTGCAACATATTACTTTACGCCTAGTCAAGCCTTAGGTAATAGCTTAAATAAAACCAGAACCATCTCTATAATCAGTGTTTAACTATCAACTGTTAAAATCAATAGGCAAGCCTGATTCAGACTTCTTATCTGAGTCATATAATAAATATGGTTCTGCTATTATCACTCAAATACCTTGTTAGGATCTGAATGTGGACCTTATCTACTATGAGTCATGTTGCCTATGTGCATTTGCTGTGGAGGTATATCTGAGCCTTCTTTGTTTTCCCCTTAAATGCAGTCCTATGTGTTCTTGCATGTCGCCGAGTATTTTGACTTTAAACCTAAGGGTCTACCTAGGACCCCCTCTTATAGGATATGAGTCCTAAATTCCTCCGGGACTTAAAGGAAGGGATGGGTAACAACATGAAATTGGGATCGAGACCAACCCTCACTTTAATTACCTTCACAGGGCGAGAAAGGTTAGTTATGGATATGATTATCGATATACCATGTGTAACCCCTCTTTGAGGAGTGTTTTACCGGGTATTGAATTGATATGATCCATATTACAAACAAACCTAGGACACCCCCTCCCCTTTTACATTCACAAATGTACATAGATTGTAATTATTTGCTTTTCATTAATTGTTTTGCGAACATCTGTGTTCTTAAACTTAATCCCCTATTATTTGAGTCATACTTGTTTATTTTCTAATTGTACAAATTTAGAAAAGTTGTTTGGCCGGGAACCACACTAGTGGATCCTAAGGGGTGCCTAACACCTTCCCCTTGGGATAATTTCAAGCTCTTACCCGATCTGTAGTTACCAAATGTAGTTATAAATGAACCATATAGGTGCCCTAATGCACCTTAAAATTATTATGTGGCAACTCTTCAAACTGCAAGCCCTCTTTCCCAAAAAGAGCGAGTTTTTCCATACTAAAATGTCATAAAACCTGATTTATGCGGGAGGAAAGGGGGCGTGACAGCACTCACAAGAAAAGAAATTACCAATGTGTCGTTATGAGGCTGAGACAGGGTCCCGATATCCTCGTTGTTAAATGTGAGGGAGTCCTCCGGTATGTAACCTCGAGTCCGCTTTTCTCTGGTAATGGATATTTTTGTTTTTCTGATAGTAGGTTCCTGTGGGACGTTGATTCCTCCCCTGATCATGTGGATGACATGTTGTGGCTCATCTATTTCATTCTTCCTGTTCGCCTCTCTTTCCTAGAATTAATTTTTGGCTTGACAACTGAGGAACTCTTGGAGGTGTCCTTTGTTGAGTAGTCGGGCTAATTCTTCTCCGAGCTGTCTTCAGTCTTCGGTCTTGTGACCGTAAGTGCCGTGGAATTCACACACTAAGTTCTGGTTCTTTTTCGACGGATCTGATTGTACGGGCCTTGGCCACATAACATCTCTGATTTTGCCAATGGCAGATAGGATGCCCAACATGTCAACATTGAAGTTGTATTCCAACGGGCTCCGTCTGTCCTGTGTACCTATTCGATTAAACTATATTCATGAGTCCTCGAGGGTTGTATCCTCGCTCTGTTCTTCTATCATTTCAGGGTATGTTACGCCCCGGGGTGTTTCTCCTGTCCTCAGTGTATGGCTGCTACCTTTCTTTGTTTGCCTTTGGCTCATTTGCCAGAAGTCTGGTTGGGTATACCAAGCCCAAGGGGGCTCCTATCTGGTTTTCCTCGACCTTGATCTTCGATTGATATCGGTTGTGAACATTCGACCAAGTCACAGTGGAGTATTCAACCAAATTCTGCTTCAGCTATTTCGAAGCCGTCGAGCTTCGTTCGTTCAAACCTTAAGTGAAGGCATGCACTTCCCATTTGATGGAGACTGGTGTAAGTTCCATTCGTTCTATTTGAAAGCAAGATACATACTCTCGTAGTATCTCCTTCTCCCATTGCTTTATTTTGAAGATGTCGGATTTTCTTGTTGCTACCTTAATGGAACCAGCATGTGCCTTTATGAAGGAATCTGCCAGCATGGCGAAGGAATTATCGAGTTTGGGGCTAGGTTGTGATACCACATCATTGCCCCTTTTGAAAGTGTCTCTCCTAACTTTTTCAGTAGGACAGATTCGATCTCGTCGTCCTTTAGGTCATTGCCCTTTACCGCACAAGTGTAAGCAGTGACGTGCTCATTGGGGTCCGAGGTTCTGTTGTACTTCAAAAGGTCTAGCATTTTGAACTTATTTGGAATGGGTTTTCGAGCCGTTTCTTATGGGAACGGCTTCTATACGAACTTCTTCGAATCCACACCCTTCGGGATTGGGGGTGCGCCGGGAATTTGGTCGAACCTGGAATTGTAGGTGTCTACCTTCTTGTCGTTGGCTTCTATCTTCTTTTCGCCCGACTCGATCCTCTTTCTGAGGTCCTCGAGCATCTTTATGATGGCGGGGTCGGCTGCCGACCCATTGTTGCTTGATCTTTCTGGTACCTGCTCGGCTTGGGGAGTCGTTCCGGTGCCACCTTACTTGGAGTTTTTTGATGGCTTTGTAGCTGAGTAATTGCCAGCTATTGTGCCTGTAACATTTCAAAAATAACGTGAAGGCTAACCTCTCGTTCTTCCCTAGTTGGGGTTCCTCATATTTTTGTTGGTCTCCTTGGCGTATGCTCCTGTTAGTGTGGAAGCTTATATCTACGTGTTGGGCATCGTGTGAGACGACATCTATATGGATTGGCTCCAGCACGCCTTCAGGGTTCAGCAGTGGTGCGCCAACACCTGGAACAGCTATACCATTCTATCCATGGTCCTCAAGAACGTTGTTCTCATATGCATTTACTGAGTTATACATTTTGACCTGAAATCAAAGATTCTTGGACAAGAAAAAGCGTGAAAGATAAGTTGTGTTATGTAGTAAACCAGCAAGAAAACAATCACTATTATTTTTTAGCCCCATGGTAGGCGCCAAACTATTTACCGTAAAAATAGTAATAACAATCACATTTGATTTTGTAGTTCTAAAAATATGTGATCTATGTTTATGGTAGTTGTTAGGAAATAGATGCTAAGTGAAGGATTGGAAAAATAATACATTAGCTTATAGATAGTGCAATAATCAAACCAAATGGATGGAAATTGGGGCCTCGGGCTTGCGTATCCTGGGCCTCGAGGTCGAGTCGGATGCCCGACTAAGGGCAGTCGATGGAGGATTAACAGTTATGATAAATTTGATGGCGGCTCTTTATGGCCAATGATGAGTAATAACTGAAAAATAATAAATAGAACACAATGAATGCAAGGAATAATGTAGATAAAGGGGAGTCAAGAGAGAATGTATTAGAGAGCAAAGAGATTCTTGTGTATTCAATATTGTGTATAAGACCCCCTACAAAATGGCAAGGATCTCTTTTATATATGAGGGGAATCCCAACATAGTACAAATGCATTTATTACAAAGATATAGAGCTGGTACAACCATTTAATGCCATGATAGGGTTTGGACTAGCCTAATAGACTTTGTTAGCTCTAATCATGTACCTTGGGAACCTCACATCGATTTACCGTAGCCGCTGATTTACACTGCCTCGAGGCCGATCGTTGCTTACGCTACCTCGAAGTCGATCATCGATAAACCTTGAGGTCGATCACTGGGAACCCTCGAGGTCGCCCCGAGCTGAGCTTCGAGTCTTCATCTGGGGGCAGCCACTACGAGGCGCCTTGATGATCATAAAATCGAACCGCTGATTTTTACCCTATACATTCACTTATATAGATACATACATCTTTTAAAAAAAAAATATCTTAAAGGTTCATATCGTTTATTTCACTACATAAAACTTAAACTTAATGTGTTTTTATTATTTTCAGTAATTCTCAATAGACTTGAAGATATTGTCAACTGTCCAATATTGGTGGTTAAGATTTGTTTAAGCTATTAAATAATTTTAAAACATATAAAACTTAAAAAATAAATAAGTGAGTTTATTCATATATCATTCTAATCCTCATCAGTCCTCACTCGTTGCTCTTCCCCTTCTTCATTCTATTCCATACTACACATTGCATTATCTTACCTCAATCAGGGGCGGATCCAGAGTGTTAAATACGGGTTTTCGGGAACCCACTAACTTTTGCGTAGACTCTATATTTTTATTAAAAAAATTATTAAATATCTATAAAAATTTATTTGTGAACCCAGTTATTATTGTATATTAATTTAAAATTGCTACAGAAACCTATAAACTTAAAATTTTGGATCCGCTTCTGACCTCAATATAAAATAATTAAAATGAAAATAATGACAGATAAAAAAAAAACGAGAAAGAACTTTAACGTGGGTATTACGTTCTGAGATCTCATGCAACAAATTGAACAAATTATGTATGACAAGGAACTAAGAATGTCGATGTAGCTCGTCACATACTTTTAATTGGTAAAAATGACAAGGAACTATGACATACACACTGATGCTTTCTTTTGAGAAATGTGAGCAAACACAAGATTATAATACAGTATGCTTCGAGACAAGTACGATGGAAATATATTTCGCAATATATTCTTCCTAAAGAGGTTATTTTTTATAGCTTTATTATCAGAAAAATTTCACCAAAAGAGGTCAAAAGACTTCACTTACTTATGTGCCGACTCATATTTCTTTATAGGTATTCCGACTTTTACTCCATATCATTTGTCTCAGCCAACATCCAGCTAGATATTATTATTAATTGTTAATACTCAAAATTTTAGCCAACTAATTTTCTGACACTATTTAGTAAGTATTTTTTATTTTTTATTTTTTATTTTTTATTTTTTATTTTTTATTTTGTGTATACCAACTAAGTATGAGAAGAATAGTGAGAAAACTACTAATTCTTTTTTAAAAAAATAATTTTTAATCTCTAAATAATTTTCATTCATAAAATATATAACAAAGAGAGATATATCTATACACCTATTTATGAAATTTAATCTCACTAAACAAATTGGACATGAATGTAAAAATTCTTACCGTTAAGGGTGTGTTTGGTATAAACGAAAATATTTTTCTAAAAATATTTTCAAATTTTCCCATGTTTGGTTGGTTTAATGTTTTGAAAAAATATTTTCCTTTTTTTTTGGTAATTAAACTTTGTATTAATCACCAAAGTGTTTGTCATACAAATCCATAGCACAGCTTTATACTCAACTGTCTATCAAAAAAAGGGGCCAAAATGAATAACCTATACTGTCCAAAAATTCAGCATTTATAGTAAATAATGCTGAAGGTGTACTCTTAGCCTAGGAGGAGCTATAACATTACAAGTATAAGCAATACTTCTAAGCAGTTTGTCACTGTTACAATAGGTGTTTCCAAATATTCTCGCATTCCTTTCCAGCCATAGGACATAGAACATTTCTGTCAAGGTCATTTTGACTATATGAGCTCGAGGAGATTTCCCTTTAGACTGCTCAATGAACCAGTGGACAAATTGAGACCAGTTCTGTCCAGTAGGTTGCTTAGCTCCAATCCATTGCAATGTGTGATATCTCAGCTGGTATGCAAAGGTGCAGTCCAGGAATAGGTGTTCTCTGGTTTCCACAGCTTGTTGACACATAACACAAGTATCTGGCACATTCAGGTTCCATTTAATCAACCTATCTTTGGTAGGTAGTCTGTCTTGTAATAGCAGCCACAGATTGAAGATTGCTTTAGGTCGAGCAGCATTCTGCATTGTTAAGTTCTTCCAAAGGACTCTAGGTGCCTCTCCAATCTGTTGTAAGTAGAGCATTCTTATAGAGCAATCAGGTTTATACAACAGTTGGTGTTGCTGCAATAGCACAGTGCCTTCAATGATCTTCCGGACCATCCAACTAGCTTGTTTAGGTACAGTGATGGTCTCCAACTGTTTTTGTTTGATATAGACTGTGTGAACCCATTTCACCCATAATGCATCCTTCTTGTGTGCCATATCCCAACTGAGTTTGGCAACAGCAACCTTGTTCCACAGTAATAGATTGGTCAAGTTCAATCCTCCAGCAGACTTAGGCAGACAGATTTTTTCCCAAGCCACATATGCATTCCTTGATACATTAACTAAGCCAGACCATATGTAGGATCTACATATTGCCTCAAGCAGTTTTATAACTTTGGAAGGTATTAGGAATAGTTGAGCCCAATAAGCTTGAATACCAAAAATAACTGATTGTACCAACTGGATTCTACCAGCATATGATAGCTGCCGAGCAGTCCAGGATGTAATCCTGGCAGTAATCTTGTCGACCAGTGGTTGCCATTAAAAAACAGTCAGCTTCTTGGTAGCCAAAGGTACTCCCAAGTATTTAAAAGGAAGTTCTCCACGTACATACCCAAGAAGATCAATAATATGCTATTGATCCCCAGGCTTTACCCCTCCAAAATAGACAGTACTCTTATGCAAGTTGGCTTTCATACCAGAGGCTGCAGTGAACTGAGAGAAATATGTAAACATGGTACTTACAGATTGAGGTTCTCCTTTGACAAACAGCAATAGGTCATTAGCAATGCTTAAGTGAGTTATTCCCAGTTTTTTACAACCAGGATGAAATGTGAAGCCTTTAGCTTGCCTCAGCTCAACCAGAGAACGACTAAGGTATTCCATCACAATAGCAAACAGAAAAGGAGATATGGGATCCCCTTGTCTCAATCCTTTGGCTGCTTGAAAAGGTTCTGTTGTTTCCCCATTGACAACCACTGCATAGCTGATAGTTTGGACACACTCCATGATCCATCTTGTAAATCTGGTAGGAAAATACAGAGCTTTCATAACCTGCTGCAAATAACACCATTCGACTGAATCATAAGCTTTCTGTAGGTCAATTTTGATCATAAAAAATATTTTCTTTTAATTGGAGGAAAATATTTTCCTTATCAAGAGAAAATAAAATATTTTTGAAAAATATTTTCTAATATTTCCATGTTTGGTTGGCTTAAATGTTTTGGAAAATATTTCTCTTATGAACTCATTTTCCTTCAATTGGAGGAAAATATTTTCCTTATCAAGAGAAAAGAAAATATTTTCCAAAATTCTTTCTCAACCTTCTACACTCTCACCAACCCACCTCACCCCCTCTCTCCAAAAAAAGGTTTTTTTCTTAAAATTTTAATTTTTCCGTTACCACCCATACTACTCATCCTCCGCCATACCCACCTCACCCCTCTTCCCTCGGAAGAAAATATTTTTAACTAAATTTTTCACTTTTAGTTTTTCTATCTATAAGTTTAAAGGTTCAAAGTTTTACAAGTTCCAAAGTTATGAGTTCGAAGTTTTGTGAGTTTGAAAGTTTACGGGTTTAGAAATTGTAAAGTTTACGTGTTCGAAATTCCCCGGTTCGAAAGTTTAGCGGTTCGAAAGTTTATGAAATTTGTGGGTTCGGAAGGTTGTTGGTTTGAAAGTTTATGGCTTTATGTTTATTATATCTAAATTATTTATTAATACTCTTGAGAAACCATTTTGCTTAATATGCATGCCAAACACCGAAAAATGAATTAAATTACTACTTATTTTACTAAAAAAATATTTTCTTGGAAAAATATTTTTCGTTATACCAATCACATCCTAAGACTATTTGAAATAGTATTAAGTTATTTTATAATTACTAGTTTTTCATAACTACAAGTCCCTATATTTTCTTGCATAATCTCAATTGTTTAAGCTAGAATGAGATTGGCGACAAAAAGTGCATTCTCGATTCAATTCAACATATTAGTAATTGATAAAATTTATCTAAATTTATAACTTTTTCCATTTTGTTCCTAGTTTTGCACAGAGGAGAGCATTATTCATCAAACAAATCTGTTTGGCTATAAAGTTATGTAAATACTTATTAGGCTCAACAACAATCGAAAATAATAAGGGTTAATCGGAATCAAGCGTAATATGAACTAGAAAGTATCGTATAGCTAAGATCTGTGATAATAGTGTAGATAGCTTGAGATGTAAGAACAATAAGGCAAGTAATAATCTTTTCACAAGAGAGAGACAGAGAGAGTTGTATATTCTGAATAGCAAAATACACATGAGTCTTTACAAAGGGAAGGTCCCCTTTATATATTAAGGGACATTCCTCGAAATAATCAAAGAAAAGTACAAGGGTTGGTGGTCTCAGAATACGGGAGAGTCAGAGCTTCAAACAACGTTGTCTCGAGTCATGTCACTCGGTCCGTCTACTTGTTGGGGCCGACCTTACTCTAGTCGGCCTCAATTAGGCCACTCTCTTCGTCAAGGGCGTGCGTCGATAATATGAGAACATAAGGAACCAAATATGCCCAATACAGATAGTCCCTTCGTTTGTTGGGGACGTCTTCAACGAACGGACATACGTGCTCGACCTTTCTAGAAATTTGGCCGTACCTGTAGATACTGTGGAAAAGGGCGTGATCATATGCGAAGGTGTTATGCTGTTGACATATAACCTCCTTTTAGAGCTCCTTTTTAGGATGACATCATCGATCACGTGCGTGATCATTACTTTTTCTCCCGAGGCGGTTTAGCCCATGACGTGACGTTTTGGTTTTCCGCGCCGGTTTTCATATCATGCCTTTTCGATTTGCGTGTGCCTTTTCTTACAAATAGAGGGGAGGTTGAACCAAATTCATCTTTTGAACTTTTTCAGAGAGTATTTTCTCAATCTTTTCCTCGTCTTTTTCTTTTAAAACTTTCGTTCCTAGTAATCGAACCTGGTGTCCCCGAAGCGCCTTTCTCTTATAACTTCCATCATGGTTAAGCGTCACCGCGATAGTACCAGGATCAAGGATGATGCCCCTTCTAGGGTTTCGTCGTCTTTAGATGATGGGGAAGCCAAAAAGGTTCTCGTTCCTCTATCAACGGCCAACATACTCCCACTGGACATGGGTACACGGAAGGTTTTAAGAACAAATGTAAACTTCCTCCTTGGGAACTCAACAAGCTGATGCCATCCCACTTGACTGATCTCAGGAAGTCGTATGATATTCCTCATTACGTGGAGATGGCTCCCGCCAGGATGGACTATGCTAATGTGCACAGGACTAGATACTGCACATTCTACGAGTATGCTTTTCGGATCGGGTATAGCTTCCCGCTCAATCCTCTGGCGGAGGAGCTTTGTCGTCTGTACGGGGTGTGTCCGGCCCAACTTACCCCGTATGTGTTGAAGGCGTGTAGGATTTTTACCATCTACACGGTTAAGGCTGAGAGGGAGGTCTCCGTTCACCACCTCTTGCAAATGTTCAACGTGAGTTTCATGAGAGGAACCATGCTCCAGTTAGTACGTCAGGGCAAGAAGAGTCTTGTGGTGCAAGTTGACGACAGGCCAGTCATAAATTTTGGAAGAAATTTTTTTATGTGCGTACTGAACACCTGGTGTCTAACCCCGAAGGGTTTCCGGAGGCGTAAAACGAAACATGTAAGCATTCCTACACTCATTTTTTATGGCAATCTTATTTTCGTTGGCTTTAACCACTGTAGATTTCTTTTTACCTTTATGTAGTGGCAGATCGCCCTCCTCGAAGGATTGATGACATTAGGTCGTGGGTGCAAGCGTTGATACCATTTGCGGAAGAATGTCGTACCTTGACAGAATTCCTCAGGCTCTATGGCCTGACAAGTAACGGCCTTGCTTGATTTTTCCCTTCCATTCTGGCTTGTGGGCTCCCCATAATTTTCCTTGCTCAATGCATACATTTTTTATTAGGTCAGGGTGCTTCTAAGAAGGCGCAAAAGAAGAAGAAGAAGAAGAAAAAGAAGAAAACGGTGGTCGTCCCCTCTAGGGCAGAATCTAATTCTGACGAGGAGGATATGATCCTCGTAGGTACGTCTAAGGGCAATGCTTCTCCCCCCTTAAGACAAGAGTCCACATCAGCAGCGGCTACTGAGTTAGTGACGGAGGCAGCACCTTGGGCCGTACTTGAAGTGACGTTTGAGGAGATACTGGTGGTTGTGCCTGGGACCGCCCCCGAGGTTGACCCCATAAGGGCTCCTACTATCGAAGTGACGCCATCTGAACCCGACTCGCGCCCCATGGAGGGGGACCTTGAAGAGGAAGAGTCGTTGGAGATGAGGATGTTAGATAAGACGCTTAACGCTAGAGGGGGGGGTGAATAGCGTTATAATAAAAATTAGCGTAAACTTTGCGGAATTAAAAAATTGCAGGAAGTAAATAAGTGCGATAAATAATAAAGTACGCACCGATGTATTCTGGTTCACCACAACACGTGGCTAGTCCAGTCCTCGAGAGACTCTCTCGAGATTTTTTACTAACTTGTCAAGCTTACGGGTGCTCAACAAACCTTTACAGCTTAAGGGCACAAGCCTTAACACCTTTGCTCGGAGATACAACACTCCAAGACTTCACTGTTAAGCTTACGGGTGCCTAACCAACCTTTACAACTTAAGGACACAAGCCTTAACACAAGACTCATAAGTCTTAAGGTTACCTCTTAATGCGTCGATTGTGACATTTGAGACGCCAATGGATTCTTGGATTGCGTCGGCCTTTGATCGCCATGCCGGAGTGAGACTTCTAAGAATTTTTCGAACAAGTTCTCTATCCGTGAATGTCTTCTTGAGAGCATGTAGATCATATACGATTATTGAAAATCGTTCAAACATTTCATCCACCTTTTCACCTTCCTTCATGTGAAATAATTCATAAGCATGGGTTAGGAAATCAATTTTAGCTTCCCTTACCTGGTCCGTACCTTCGTACGTAATTTCCAGCTTGTCCCACATTTCCTTTGCCGTTGTGCAACACGATATTTTCCTGTAATCGTCAGCATTTAACGCACAATATAATAAATTAATTGCTTTAGCATTATTTTGAACCTTTCGGATATCATCCGCGTCATATTCTTCTTCGGATTTGGGAACCCATTCGTTTTCAACCTTTTTGGTTGGAATTTGATTTCCCTTCGTTATCACCTTCCAGAGATGAAAGTTGTTTGCTTGAATGGAGATTTTCATCCTCTCCTTCCAGTACGTGTAGTTTGTACCGTTGAATAGAGGTGGTCGTGTGGAGCATTGTCCTTCATCAATTCCTGCAAAAGAGTCACGAGTAGAAGCCATGGATGGTTCTCTCAAACTGTTAAGTCTTCAGAGAGTCGGGCTCTGATACCAATTGTTAGATAAGACGCTTAACGCTAGAGGGGGGTGAATAGCGTTATAATAAAAATTTGCGTAAACTTTGCGGAATTAAAAAATTGCAGGAAGTAAATAAGTGCGATAAATAATAAAGTACGCACTGATGTATTCTGGTTCACCACAACACGTGGCTAGTCCAGTCCCCGAGAGACTCTCTCGAGATTTTCCACTAACTTGTCAAGCTTACGGGTGCTCAACAAACCTTTACAGCTTAAGGACACAAGCCTTAACACCTTTGCTCGGAGATACAACACTCCAAGACTTCACTGTTAAGCTTACGGGTGCCTAACCAACCTTTACAACTTAAGGACACAAGCCTTAACACCTTTGCTCGGAGATACAACACTCCAAGACTTCAACCAAGGAAACACAAGTTCCTTACAACAAGAGAATCACAATTCTCTTACAAGTGTACAAAACACTAAACACTCAAACAAAGCACTCCTTAATGAGTAGATATGAGTAAAAGAAGTAAGCTCAAGATCACAACAACTAAGGACAAGACTTTGGCTCTCAAAAGCTTTATGAAATGAATATAAAATGATAAATAATAGTATGCAAGCTTATAGCAATAGAATGATCAGTTGTTGTGTGTTGTTATTGTTTAAAACACTGAAATGAAGCTGTATTTATAGTTGAAAACTTGGCATTACCGTTGTCTAATTGTCAATTAAGAGTTGCTGATTTTACTCTGTGACAATCGATTGTCAGGAAGCCACAATCGGTTGTTTGCCAATCGTTCCAAAAATCAATCCCAGATTTTACGCTTAACAATCGATTGTCCAAGATCAACAATCGATTATTGGCAACGTTCAAAAAATCATTTCCAGATTTTACGTAAAACAATCGATTTTACCAAATCAATAATCGATTATTCAGCAACGTTCAAAAAATCCTTTCTAGATTTTAATTTCAACAATCGAATGTACAAAATCAACAATCGATTATTCAGCAACGTTCAAAAAATCTTTTTCAGATTTAATATCAACAATAGATTGTACAAAATCAACAATCGATTACTTGACGGTATTTGAAAACTTTACGACAACGGTCAGCTTCACAATCGATTGTGTAATGTTAACAATCGATTATTTATCAGACTTTGAAAATCATTTTAGACACTGCCTCGTGACAATCGATTGTTATATACTCACAATCGATTATTTAATAACTTTGAAAAAGTCTGGAAGTCACTGCCTCAACACAATCGATTGTCATAAGTTCACAATCGATTATTTTGTGACTTTGAAAAATCTGAAGGACACTGTCTCTTCACAATCGATTGTCATTAGCTTCACAATCGATTATTCTGAGTTTTGAAAAACTTTGATGGACACTGCCTCTTCACAATCGATTGTCATTAGCTTCACAATCGATTATTCTGAGTTTTGAAAAACTTTGATGGACACTGCCTCATCACAATCGATTGTCATAAGGTTCACAATCGATTGTCATGCAGGTTTGAAAAACCTGATGCTCAATGCCTTAACACAATCGATTGTCATTAGTTCACAATCGATTGTCATGCAGTCTTGGCTCAACATAATCGCTTATCATAAGTACATAATCGATTATCTTAGTCCAGTTTTTAGAGGCATGTATAAAAAATCATTTTGACTAATGAAAATATGCATGATTTAAAATCATTTAGCATTAAATTAAATATGCATGATTTTGGAAAAAATAGTTTTATGAGAGAAGCCATATCATGAGTCAAGTTGTAGAATCAAGAACATAATTAAGAACGACTCATTTAAACTATAAAACTTTGTCTTGTGCTTGAATCTCGTTATCCACCAATTGTGCGCTTGTACTTAAACTTCGCATATATCAATTTGCACTTGTTTGTCATTCGTCAAAACCTACACATAAGAACACACGTTTTAGTATAAAGCCTTGAGAACGTGTTTCCAACAGAGGAGACGCCGGATTCTTACCGGCAAGGTCGTGGTCACTCAGACAGAGAAGGTTAAACCACCCCGCCCTGAATCTAGGTCGGTCTTTATGGCTTAGGCCATTTGCTTGGGATGGTCCGTTCTTAGGAGGGAGGCTGCAGAAAGAAGGGGCGAAAGTGTGAATTTGGTGGGCTCAGAGATCGCCAGTGAGGACGCGGGCAGATAGGGCGGATCCTTAGACCAAGTGGAGATGGTGGCTGGCCAGTCTTCCCGTTGCATAGTGATTCCTAGTCATTATAATTTGTTGGAGAATTGCGAGGAGGAAGCTACCAGCATGACACTTTTGTGTGCGGGTGCTGAGAGCGCGCCCCTAACTGAGCTCATCGACAAGGACTTGGCCCGAAGAGTTGCGGGGTCGGCCTTGCAGGTATGTCTTATGTCTTGATTGATAATTTTTTCTTTTGCATTTTTTGAGGGTGATTTTCCTTGCACTTACTTTTCGGCTTTTTCCAGACTCTTTTCTTGGAGGTGGAGAGGGGTCGACGCCTGAAGAAGAAGGTGTCCAAATACAATAGGTAGGTGCAAAAATACAACAGGACGCGTGAGGCATACCAGACCTTGGCCGATATATACAAACAGGACCCTAAATTCAGCGTGATCTGTGAGGACCTCGTGCACTCTGAGGAGCAGTTGAAGAAGAGGGGGGCTGAGCTGGAGAAAGTCGACGAACAACTCATGGCCAATGTTTCTCGGACTGCAGAGATGGAGGTCTTTATTCAAGCTAAGGACGAAGAATTACAACTCGGCCGCGTAGTGGCAGAGGAGGCGGCGGAATTGCGCACTCGGGTTGTGGCCTTAACGGTGGAACTTGACGCCAAGAAGGTCGAGGTTGAGGACCTCAAGCGGGCTCTTGCACAGGCCGATGCGTCTCGTGAGGCACACGAGATATGGGTGTATGCAGAGGCCCTGCTGGTCGTACTTGAAGAATTTTTGGCGGCCGGGCGAGCATGTGAAGCGGAAATTGAAAGCCAACACCAGTTGGTTGGAGCTGCCCGTGAAGCGGCCGGCTATAGTCCCGAATCACCGGCCCGGGAGGGGGGTAACTCTGCAGATGTCAATCGTTTGGAGTCCAGCTCTTGGATTTCCAAGGCGTATCCTCCTGGGAATGAAGACGGGCCACATGAAGACCAGGCGGAGCAGGATAATCAGAGTGGCAGAGGCCTTTAGGATTTTTGTAAATAAGTTTGTAAATACCGATTTTTGGATAATGGGTGTTGACCCTTTTGAGGATAAAGACATATGACTTTTGCCATAGTTAATCTTTTCTGTTTTCTGGAAAATTGTTGTATCTTTTGCCGCAGTTGAAGCTAAGTGGGTCATTCGGTAACCTTGACCGTGTAGAAATGATGGTCGTAGCCATCTAAAAATTGATGGCCTTAGCCGTGTAAAAATGATAGCCGTAGCCGTGTAAAATTCAACGGCCTTAGCCGTGTAATAACAATGGTCGTAGCCATGTAACATTCGACGCCCTTAGCCATGTAAAAACAATGGACGTAGCCATGTAAAATTTGATGGCCTTAGCCATGTAAAAACAATGGTCTTAGCCATGTAAAATTCGACGGCCTTAGCCGTGTAAAAACAATGGTCGTATCCATGTAAAATTCGATGGCCTTAGCCGTGTAAAAACAATGGTCTTAGCCATGTAAAATTTGACGGCCTTATCCGTGTAAAAAAATGGTCGTAGCCATGTAAAATTCTATGGCCTTAGCCGTGTAAAAATAATAGTCGTAGCCATGTAAAATTTGATGGCCTTAGCCGTGTAAAAACAATGGTCGTAGTCATGTAAAATTCGACGGCCTTAGCCGTGTAAAAATGATGGTCGTAGCCATGTAAAATTCGATAGTCTTAGCCGTGTAAAAACAATTGTCGTAGCCATGTAAAATTCGATGGCCTTAGCCGTGTAAAAACAATGGCCGTAGCCATGTAAAATTCGACGGCCTTAGTCGTGTAAAAATAATGGTCGTAGCCTATCCGTGCATTGGGGATGGCCGTAGCCTTTTCATGCATTTGGAGATCGCCGTAGCCTTTTCATACATTTTGAGATGGTCGTAGACTTTTCATGGTCGTAGCCTTTTCATGCATTTGGAGATGGCCGTAGACTTTTCTATACATTTGGAGATGGTCGTAGACTTTTCATTCATTTGGAGGTGGTCGTAGCCTTTTCATACATTTGGAGATGGACGTAGCCTTTCCATGGTCGTAGCCTTTTCATGCATTTGGAGATGGCCGTAGCCCTTTCATACATTTGGAGTTGGTCGTAGCCTTTCATTCATTTGGAGTGGTGGTCGTAGCCTTTTCATTCATTTGTAGGTGGTCGTAGCCTTTTCATACATTTGGAGATGGTCGTAGCCTTTCTATACATTTGGATATGGCACTAATCCAATCCATGTATCATGTCAGGCTTGGACAGTACACAGAGAAGCTGATATGATACATTTGTACTGCAAACATCTCTAGGTGTTCCCTTCGCCGCCTCGTTAAAAACCTTCTCAAGAAAACCCAGTTGGGACAAAACCCAGGTAAGGGAAAAAGAGTACGACTTAAGGGATGCCTTTTAGAAGTAGAAGTGTTTGAGGTGAGCGGCGTTCCAGTTGTCTAGTGCGTTTTTCCCTCCATTGTCTATAGTTGGAATGCTCTTTTCCCGACTGCCGCTGTGATCTTGTAGGGTCCTTCCCAGTTTATGCCCAGTTTCCCTTCATTTAGGTCTTTGGAGGCCAACGTCTTGGCTTTGAGGACGTAGTCTCCTACTTTGAGTGACCTTATTTTTGCCCTTTTATTGTAATATCTTTCGATTTGTTGTTTTTGGGCTACCATCCTGATGTGGGCAATTTCCCTTCTTTCTTCGGCTTCATCAAGACTTGAAGTCTGCTGGTGTCGTTTTCTGTTCCACTGGTGTGCGAATACCTTGGGCTGTTTTCACCTACTTCGACAGGTATGACCCCGTTGGTTCCATAAACTAGTTAGTACGGGGTTTCCCCGGTGCTGGACCTGGGTGTAGTTCTGTGTGCCAAAAAGACTTTGGGCAGTAGTTCGGGCCATAGCCCCTTGGCATATTCAAGCTTCTTTTTCAGTATGTTTAGAATTGTTTTGTTGGAGGACTCCGCTTGGCCATTGTTGGTGGGGTGGTATGGCGTGGATAGTATCCTTTCGATGTGCCATTTCTCGAAGAACTAGGTCATTGCATACTCACCTACTTCCACCCATTTGGAGAAATAGTCAGTTAAAACAAGTAAAAATCGTACATTTCCTCGTCCTGCGGGTAGCGGGTAGTGGGCCGACTATATCTATTCCCCATTTGATGATTGGGTAGGGGGAAGTAACAGAATGGAGGGGTTCTTCTGGTTGGTGTATCATTGGGGCGTACTTTTGGCATTGCTCGCATCGGCAGATGCTCAGCTGCCTCTTTTTTCATGGTGATCTAGTAGTAGCCGGCACGTATGATGCATCGCACAAGGGCGCGATTGCCAGTGTGAGCGCCGTAATGCCCTTCGTACACTCTTCGAGTACCGACCTCATTTGGTGCGGCCCTAAGAACTTGGCTAGGGGGCCACCAAATGTCCTTTTGTAAAGGTCGTTATTGATCATGCAGTATCGGGCAGCCTGTATGCGAAACTTCTTCGCCTCCTTTTTATCGGGGGTAATGTCTCGTCCTGTAGATAAGATATGAACTGGTTGCGCCAGTCCCAAGTCAGGTTTAAGGAAAGTACCTTGTTGTGATCAATAGCCGAGTGGAGGAGCGTTACCACACTTTCTTTGTTGATGTTTTTGGTGGCTGCAACCAGCTTTTCCAGGCCGTCCGCTTTGATGTTCCGTGCTACGGGAATTTGTTCGAAGCGGCATTCGTCTAATGTAGCCATCAGCTTGCGGATTTCTGACTGATACTTTTGTAGCCTTTGATCTTAGATTTGATAAGTCCCAGTGATCTAGTTTACCACAAGTTGGGAGTCACAGTGGAGGAGGATTCAGCGAGCCCCATACTTGGTAGCCATTTTCATGCCTGCAATAATGGCCTCGTACTCGACCTCATTGTTAGTCATTTTCGGGCATTGTATGGACTGACGAATTGTTTCGCCCGTGGGGACCTCAAGAACGAGTCCCGGTCCTGATCCCGATGCATTGGTGGCGCCATCCGTATAAATGACCCATAGGTCATTTTCGGAGGATGTGCGTTGTGCCTCGAGTTCTGTCTTTGGCAGGACTTCGGCACTGAAGTCGGCAATAAAGTCGGCTAGGACTTGCGACTTAATGGAAGTCCTTGGAAGGTATGTGATATCATGCTCGCTGAGCTCAACGGCCCATCTGGCGAGTCGACGTGAGAGTTCTGGTTTGTGTAAGACACTCCTTAAAGGGAAGGTTGTTACTACCCTTATGAGGTGGCATTGGAAATAGGGTCGTAGCTTTCGTGAAGCTACTACAAGTGCCAATGCCAGCCTCTCAAGGTGTGGGTACCAAGTTTCGGCTTCCACTAAAGTTTTGCTAATATAATAAATAGGAGATTGCGTACCTTTATTTTCGCGTACTTGGACAGCGCTGACCGCGATTTTCGATACGGACAAGTACACCAACAATGGTTCTCTTGGGTTGAATTTGACTAGTATGGGTGGTGATGACAGATATGCCTTCAAACTCCTCAGCGCGTCGATGCATTCTTCGTTCCATTGTAGTCCATGGTCCTTTTCCAGTACACCAAAGAATTTATGGCACCTGTCAGAGGAGCGTGAGATGAACCTGGAGAGGGCGGCTATTCGACCTGTCAGCTTTTGCACTTGTTTTTTGCTGCTTAATATTTCTGGGATGGCTTCTATGGCCTTGATCTGGTTCGGGTTGACTTCGATGCCCCTTTGTGACACCAGAAAACCCCAGGAACTATCCCGAGGCTACGTCGAAGGTGCATTTTTCAGGGTTCAATTTCATACCGTATCTTCTTAATATTTCAAAGGCTTCTTTCAAGTGATCGAGGTGGTCCCCTTTCTTCGACGACTTCAGTAGCATGTCATCAATATAGACTTCCATCGTTTTGTCGAGTTGCTCTTTGAACATCGTAATCACCAGCCTCTGGTATGTAGCCCCCGCATTCTTGAGCTCGAAGGGCATTACCTTGTAGCAGTATGTTCCTCGGTGAGTGATGAAGGTCGTTTTCTTCTGATCTTCCTCGGCCATCATGATTTGATTGTAGCCGGAGTACGCATCCAGGAAGCTTAATAGCTCGTGCCCTGCCGTTGCGTCCATCAATTGGTCGATGTGGGGCAGGGGGAACGGATCTTTTGGACATGCTATGTTTAGGTTGGTGAAATCCACGCACATCCGCCACTTCCCATTTTTCTTTTTTACCATTACCACATTGGCGACCCATTCCGAATACTTGGACTCCCTAATGGAACCATTCGCCATCAGCTTGTCTACTTCTTCACTTACTGCTTCGTTGATGGGGGCATTGAATTTTATCCTTACCTACCGCATTGGGGGTGTAGCGGATCGACGTTAAGTTTGTGGGAGGCAATTTCTCGTGGAATCCCTGGCATATCTGCATGGGAAAAAGCAAACAGGTCTGCATGGTTAGATAGAAATTCACGATACTTACTTGGATTTGAAGGGATGTGGCCTATATCAGCCTTCTTTGTGGAATCGTTGTTCCTCAGCTTTACGGGGTCGAGATCCTCGACCGTGGCCTTGTTAGCCTCGACGTCGTCGGGATCTTTGATGGCGTCCTCTATCAGGTGAACCTTAGTCCCCGATAGGGCTGATTGCTATGCCTCCACACTCGCTCCTTTGAGCTGTTTAGTGTGAGTGTAATCTTGAGCTATTTTATAACACTCTTGGGCGGTGCGCGGCTCGCCTCGTATGCTGTACACCCCCATGGGGTAGGGAATTTGATCACTTGATAGAAAATGGAGGGGATTCCCCTCATGGAATGTATCCACGGACGTACGATGATGGCGTTGTATGTCGTTTCTTGGTTCATTACGTGGAAAGTGGTTTCCATCGTAACTCCTTCTGCCAGAACGGTCAGCGTTACCTCCCCAGAGGTTCTTGCCACTGCATTGTTAAAACCAGTTAGTGTTATACAACGTGGAATTATCTTATCCTCGAGTCCCATTAGTGTAAGGACTCTTGAATGAATGATACATTCACCGCTGCCATCGTCAACCATAATCCTTTTAACGTCAGTATCTACTATATGTAAAGTAATAACTAAAGCATCATAATGGGGGAAAACAAACCGTCAATATCAGACTTATCGAAGGTGATACTATCTTCGAAGTCGTCATACCGTTCGTGAGCGATGGTTTGCTTTAGTTTATGAGTGGTGGTGAATTTGACATGGTTGATCGCCGAGTCATTGCCATCCCCAATGATCATGTTGATCCTGCGTGGTAGCGAGGGCGGCCTTGGCAGTCCGTGAGGTTTTTCCCGCCCACGTGTGAAGTTGAGTTTTCATTTGTCGTGAGCAGTTCTTTCAAGAACCCTTTGTTCAGCATCCGGACCACTTCCTACCGGAGACCTATGCAGTCTTTGGTTCTCTGCCCCAATTCTTGGTGGAACTCACATAGGGCATTTGACTTTATGGTGGCAGGGTCGGACTTCATATTCGCTGGCCATTGTACTTTGTTGCCCCGCTTCTCTAGTGTGTACACTACTTCTGAAGGAGATACACAAAAGTTATGTGCAGATAATGATGGAGGCATACCTCTGACGTTCCTTAGTGGGTTGACATGTCGTTGTAAGGCATCTGCGTTCCTTGGTGGTGGCGGATGCGAGGATCTGATATATGGTTGGTATCTCTCCCAGTTGAGGTATGGGACTTGTTCCCGTCGTCCCTCATTGCGTCGGTCTCTTCAGATTTCTGGGTGCACTGTTATCAACCGTCGGGTTGGGCCGTTAAGGTCGTCATCATCTCCACATACCACGGCACAGTAGGCATTGTGGATCTCCTCCCAGGTAATGGGGGGATATTTCATAAGGCGGCTAAGCAGTTTCTTAGTTGCCTTTGAGCCGTCTCTACTGAGCCCGTTCTGAAAAGCTGCGACTTTCATGCCTTTGAAGACGTTTGGTAAGCTCATTCTGACCCTGTTGTACCTAGCTAAGAACTCCATGAGTTCTTCTCCTACTGTCGGACAGCAAAGATGTCTTTGACCCGTGCTTCCGCCTTCTTGGATCCTGCGTGAGGGGTGATAAATTTATCTGTCATCTCCTCGAACGTGGAGATGCTTTTGGCTGGTAGCTGGGAGTACCACGTTAGGGGACCTCCTGTAAGCGTTTCGCCGAACTTCTTCAGAAGTACAGATGGTACCTGCTCCTTTGATAGATCATTACATTTGACTGTTATGACATGGTGAATCAGGTGGTCCTCGGGATCTGTGGTCCCATCATATAACTTCAAGTAGGGGGCATTTTGAAGCTCTTTAGGACGGGGTACGGTGCAGCTCCTTCTGTGTAGGGTTGTTCAACAAACCTTCCCACGTCTTGTTTTGGAAGCAGCTTAGGCGCAACCGGGATCTTGTCCACTCTTTATTGATGCTCCTTCATCTGGCCTCGAAGAGACCTATTTTCATTTTCCATTTCCTCCATCTTTTTTAGGATGGCTGTGAGTGTGCCGCCGTGGGCTTGATCATCGACGGGCACGTTGTTCGTTCGTGTGACCTCGAGTTCATCTTCGGCTGCAACATGGTCTGTTGCTGGAGTGCGTCTTGCATTTTGGGGTGGCTTCTTAGCTAGACTACTCAGAGTGTTTGTCAACCACTCTTCCAATAACATCTTTACCTCCGGGGGTACTTCTTTAGTTGTAGATGTAGAAGTCTTTCTTTCTCGTGGAACCACCAGATCTTCCGAACGGGAAGGTGGGTTTTCCATGTTTATCAGGGTACTGGGGGTTGCGTGTAGAGCATATCCTCCGGCAGTCGCGTTGAGAGGGCCAATGAGATCGGCTCTAACATCCACGATAGCTTTCATTCTAGCCTTGTTTTTAGCCATTTTAGGTTGTAAAGAATGGTTTATTGAAGGATCTCTAGAAGCAAACTACAACTTTGATTCGCGAAATCCCCACAAACGGCGCCAAATTGTTTGGCTAAAAAGTTATGTAAAAACTTATTAGGCTTAAGAACAATCAAAAATAATAAGGGTTAATCGGAATCAAGCATAATATGAACTAGAGAATATCGTATAGCTAAGATCTGTGATAATAGTGTAGATAACTTGAGATGTAATAACAATAAGGCAAATAATAATCTTTGCACAAGAGAGAGAGAGAGAGTTGTATATTCTGAATAGCAAAATACACATGAGTCTTTACAAAAGGGAAGGTCCCCTTTATATATTAAGGGACCTTCCTCGAAATAGTCAAAGAAAAGTACAAGGGTTGGTGGTCTCAGTGTACGAGACAGTCAGAGCTGCAAACGACGTCGTCTTGAGTCATGTCACTCGGTCCGTCCACTTACTGGGGCCGACCTTAGACCTTACTTGAGTCGGCCTCAATTAGGCCGCTCTCTATGTCAAAGACGTGCGTAGATAACATAATAACATAAAGAACCAAATTTGCCCAAAACACAATCAATATCTTATAAAACACACGCACAAAAGCATTACTAATATAAAATTTATAAATGTAAAGTATTATAAACTCTTTAATTTCTCTGCTAAATTTATCTAAAACACAACTTAAATATATCACAAAACCAGTTTATCGTCACTAGGCAAGGGACACCATAAAATTGCAGCAATTTCTATCAATTGCTCAAAGTCTTTATCCTGCATCTTAATTACATTGGACAACTTTCCCACCAGCTTTGTTCACTGATTTTTCTATTCCTAAATATTTTTGCTTCACCTTAATGTCCTCATTTTTCAAGATTTCCTTAGTAATTAAAAGAGTCTCAATCGCCATCAACTTATGTGCATATTCCACATTTTAGTACTATAACATACGCTTTTAGAATTTTCACAAATTCATCCGACACCTTTATATTCATTCCATTCTTTGTATCCTTTATCATACTCATCACAACCTTAACATGCAAAATCTCTTACATTATTCTTATTCAACAGAAGAATATGTGACTTGTTATTCTCAATTGATTTTATCTTTGACATATGTGCCTCTAACAATAAGTAAACTCGAAATTCTATGTTTTATCGATTCACAACTCACAATTAACCACATAAGGAATAACATCCATATCGATATGCTTCCTGAGTGAAATAACACTCTTTAAGGGCAAGGGCCTTCGCCAAAAAGAGAAGAGTTCGATCTTGATCGAACGATAATGGGTTACTATTTCGACAAGTTCGAAATAACACCCTTTAAGGCCAAGGGTCTTTGCCAAAAAGAGAAGAGTTCGACCTCGATTGAACGATGACGGATTGCTTTTTCGATATGTTCGAAATAACACTCTTTAAGGGAAGGGGCCTTCGCCATGGAGAAGAGTTCGACCTTGATCGAATGACGACGGATTTCTATTTCGATAAGTTTGAAATAACACCCTTTAAGGCCAAGGGCCCTTGCCAAAAAAAAAAAGAAGAGTTCGGCCTCGATCGAATGACAACGAGTTACTATTTTGATAAGTTCAAAATAACACCCTTTAAATATACGGGCCTTCGCTAAGAAAATAAGAGTTCGACCTCGATTGAACGACGATGGGTTACTATTTCAATAAGTTCAAAATAACACCCTTTAAGGCCAAGGGACTTCTCCTAAAAGAGTAGAGTTCGAACTTGATCGAACAACGACGGGTTACTATTTTGATAAGTTCGAAATAATACCCTTTAAGGCCAAGGGCCTTCGCCAAAAAGAGAAGAGTTCAACATCGATCGAACAACGAAGGGTTACTATTTCTACAAGTTCAAAATAACACCCTTTAAGGTCAAGGGCCTTCTCCAAAAAGAGAAGAGTTCGACCTCGATGGAATGACGACGAGTAACTATATCGATAAGTTTGAAATAACACCCTTTAAAGCCAAGGGCATTCGCCAAAAAGAGAAGAGTTCAACCTCTATCGAACGAGGACATGTTACTATTTCGATAAGTTTGAAATAACACCCTTTAAGGCCAAGGGCCTCCACCAAAAAGAGAAAGTTTCAACCTCGATCGAATAATGACGAGACACTATTTTGATTAGGTCGAAATACATTTGAGGCCAAAAGACATCTGAAAGAAAGAATAATTGGGACTCGCCATACAGGCGTCTATCTCGCACCAAATCCATAAACAATTGAAATAAAGGTGAAGTACAAGACAAATAATGAAGAAAAGACTCTCATTTTTACAAATTAATTATGCGGACTATCGCCGCTTACATATGGCCCAAGCCAAAAAAAAGGAAAGGAGAAGGAAGAAGAATGAAAAGAAAGGGGGGAAGAAACAACAACAACAACAGACAACGAACAACTTTTAAAAAACAACAACATACAACTGAAAGTAAGTACATGCAAGGACAACATTTTTCATTCGGCGTCATCACTGCCATCATCATCACCATCACCATCTCCATGAAGCCTTCTATTACCATAATCCACACCCCCATTAGCTTCAGGCGTCACCGCAACATACCCACAATTGATGCGAACTTCCTGCGCTTTCACTCGCGCTTTTTCATAGGCAGCCTCAGTCATAGCGCCTGCCTCCCACAAACTCTTATATATATCCCGCTGGGCTTTAGTGTAAACCCAAAGTTTGTGCATATGGCGGGGAACATCAGTGGAAGAAGACTCAATCTGATCCAAAATTCGCCCATTTTCTGCCTCCAGTGATGTGACCCGATCTCCCAGAACCGATGACTCTTGATCGTCTCGCTGATACGTTTCTCAAGCCTTGCCTCCATGAGGGTAGTTGTTGCTCTTTCCAACTCCTGTTCAGGTTGGAGAATGTGGATGGTGTTATCTAGGGCCGCTGCCATCGCTGAAGCCTCGGACCAAGCACTCTCGATGCTCTCCAACCCAGCGACCTTGTTCTCCAGCGCGATCAATTTCCCCATCCATTCCACGCTCATTGCCTCGACCTTGATCAAGTTCTGATCCATCTCTGACTGCATCGACCTCAATAACTCCTGCAGATGTTCACACTCTACGGTGACTCCCTTGCGCAACTCAAGATCCTCGTCCTTAATTCGGAGTTGCTCCTCGAGTGCACTCTTGCTACGGATAGCTTGCATCAACTCCTGGTCCCTTTTTCTCCAACTCCTCACTAAGAGCCCGATTACCGGGGTTTGCCCTCAGGTGCTCATGCATCTCGCGAAACCTGTTGTGGTAGCGATGATACTCCTCCAAAATCTTCAAGAAAATATTGTCCCGAATGTTGTCCATGCGAATGCTTTTCACTCCTCCATATACGTCTGAAAAACGCAAAGACGGGGTTAGACTAGTATCTTCAAGAATGACGAAGAAAAAATGAAAGTAAAACGCAACGTACCCTTAAACCCATAGTGGCCACCTCATCCACCAAATCAGCATCAGGAACGGACCGAAGGGCCGCATTTTCGGGTTTGGATCATAGCAGGCTGAAATAAGGTACCAGATCCTCTCCTTCCCCCAAGATATTAATAACGGAAGGGATATGAAGAATACAGGTTGATCCTCATGCGTGAACCACTGAATGAGTAAGGTCCCCTTGAAACATCCTCACATTATCAGGGCCCAAGTCCGACTCAGATTCGTAATCATAGACTACCATGCCTTCTCCTCTTTCGACAGCCAAAGAGGAAACACGACCAAATGCAGAAGATGAGGGTACGTCCGAAATTATAACAGCATCCCCAAAAGTCTGATCCTCCGCCCCGACAGGTTGTTGATCACCGACAATGGCAGGAATTTTTGATTGAGTCGAGGCAACAGCTGGTTTAGTCCCTACAGGAGGAGCCACGACCAATACACTCTCTAGAGCCCGTCGTGGGAGATTCATCCAGATGAATCACTGTTGGGGATGCGCTCTCAAACTCTACTCTCTGTCTCTTCGACGACCCCTCTTCTTCCCTAGTAGATGGTGATTCACCCGTCGGGCGAACAACATAGGTCAGGACCTCATCTTGAGAAGTGGCCCTCGCAGGAGTAACTAAGGCCACAAACTCAACTGAAGTAGCCCCCGATGAAGGTCAGGGTGATGGGTACCACGATAGGGTGAGAAAATGAGGCTGGCTAACGAAAAGCTAACAGAGGGGCCTCTGCTCTGCGCACTCTCTTTGATATAGGTAAACGACACATACAAAGCCAAGCAAAAAAAGAGAGAGAAAGAACGACATACAGAAACGTCATCTCACCTGTAACAGGCCTGCGTCCGAACCTTTCATGAAAGGTCGACCATGTGCGAATCCCCACTGTATGGGGAAGAATGGCACCCACCCATTTTTGGATACCTTCGACAGGCAGAGGGGGCAATCTTAGCTGCAAAGACATGATAAATTTTAGTATCGTAACATAAAATAGTCGGGCGTCTCACCAATTAAATATACAAACTTACGCGCAAAGTTCCACTTCTCAGGGAATCCCGGTGGATCCACCACAATGTGCCCAGTCTGCACATAAAAATAATTCTCATAGAAATGACGGTTGGTCCTGTTGTCCATTTTCTCCACCAGAATCCTCGACCCCTGAAGATGCATGTGAATCATCCTACAGCTGATAAGTTAAGGAGCGAAGATGCTGAGCATAGTTCCAAAGTGACCTCACGACCAGCGAGTTTTGCGTACTTAAGCAGCATAAGGAATAGTTTGTACAAATACGGAGAAAGTTGGGCAGGACATACCTCGTAAAAATGGCAAAAATCCACTACCAACAAAGGAAGAGGAATTGTATACCCTATAAGAAAGGGGTAGGCTTAGAGCACGCAGTACCTAGGGCGGTTGAAATAAACTATGTTGTTCCCCACTGCAGGTATCATATCAACGTAATTGGGGATTCCCCACCTTTCTTTCAATTATGCAATGTCCCTTTCTCTCATAATGGAGTGGAAAGGTTCCCGTTCCACCTTGACGCGAGTGCTGAAGTCAGTCGACTCTCTCCCTGGGCGAGGTAGTATCTCAATCACTGATGGGACCTCCTTATCTTACACCGCATCTACCCCTCCGACGGTCTGAGAAGCACTTTCCGGTACCGTATTAGTAACAGGGAGATTGTCGCTAGAAGAATCACCAGCCATTTTTACCAGAAACACGCCAAATAAATAACAAAAAGAAGGGACGACAATTTTCAGTGAACAAAGGGCCAAGAAGAAGTTTGGGGTATCATAATGAAAGTATATATGCAGGATTCTCTCAAGTAAAAGGTAAATAAGTGTGTCAATTGAATGATAACCTCCCTCTATTTATAAGAGACATAAATTCCCCGAGTACGAAACCCAAGAGTCGTCAATCGTAGGGCACGAAAAGTTTCAGCTCCCAAGGAAAACGTGTAATAATGGAAGTAACCACGAAACGACACTTTGATACCAAACGGTTCCGAAACTGTTGCAACGATCCATGGGAATCGATAAAGCGCCTCCACTCCGCCAAAAACCCAAGAAATATAACAAGGAACAAAGAGTCGGAAGTCAGATTTTGCTCGATTTCGTAACAATCATGATCCGTCTGCCGAGCCCGACAGAAGACGACCCCGACAGATGGCGGGACTAACTGTATTGGCCAAAATCTGACCATTGCGACCAAGCTTACCAACGCCCCGCCTAAGTAACCGGCAGGAGAGGATAATACAGCCCAATCCATATCCCTTCCCCAACGTCTGACGAGTCGTCAAGAGTGACGCCTAAAAGCACGACTAAACACATTGGAGGCGGAAGGACGTCGGGCCAAGCAGAGGGCAGGGTGCCACGAGTATATATAGCAAGGGAAAGCTCTCGACAAGGGAGGGGGTTGCTCGTCCTCTCTCGCTAAAAAGCTAAAAAGATAAAAATCTCTCTTCTAGTATTTTTGATATAGAATAACGAATCTCTAGGAAAACATATAAAGTGGTCTTTTCATCGATTGATGGGAGACATAATCTTGAATCTCAATAAGATCATTTACTTTTTTCTTCATCCTACATATAATCTATACTGCTAGCTCTTTGATTTGAAATTAATTATGTGTGACTAAGATTTACCCCTTCGTCTTTGATTGATTTATTTAAAAATATTTCGATACTTTTTGAGTCAAACACTAACAAAAATACAGCTCATTGAATTTCATTTTAAGTTTGAAGAGCCCCTTTCAGCTTTTTGTGAAGGAGGAGCACCATGACAATTATGAAAAAAAAAAACTTGACAGCTTTCATGAGAACAACATTTGATTTTACTTCTTGTTATTGACATCAAATCTTTATGCTTTTGCTTCTTGGATAATATGGTCCAAAATTCAAAGAAAGGTTAGTGTTCAGGTTTACAACATAATGGCGGCAGGGAAATGGGAAGTTGAGAAACAAGATTCAAAAATTAAAAGGTTAGAATATAAAAAAGTTAGTTGTTTAACTGCAGTGGTTAGTAGATTCAGTTCAACCTCTAAATGTTATTCTAGAGTGCAAAAGCTTAATAAATCTAAATATTTAAAAGTCATTATGAAAATATCACAACCAAACAAGGAGGGAAACAGTATTTATTAATTACCTTAGCCAATTTTACAATAGTAGGCACAACCATTGAAAAAATAAAGTAACTTTTTTAACCAAATTACCTTTAAAAAATAAAACACCCAAAATAGAACTTATAAAAGTAGAACCTTTAACTAACAAATGTTGTGTTCTTCCAAAAAAAATAATGAGAGAGAAAGACGAAGCAAGATTCACAGGACCTCTTAAAACCAGTGGACAATGCAACTCTCGATTAGTTTATTATCATTTCCAGTCCCACAAATCCAATTTAAAACCTGAATTTTGGTGAAAAATAATGTGAAAATTACAAAGAAGAAGCTAGATAATCCAAAGAAAAAAGAAGAGGAGACAAACTTTAGCAAATAATTAAGTAAAATCTGAAAGTGACGATGACCGTCGAGGAGGGTAGCCACGAAATTACCAAGAAATCAACCCTCAAATTTACCAAGAAATCAAGAAATCCTTTTGTTGAACAGCAAAAGTCCACTATCAGAATGGAATAATAGATATTTTGACACAAAATTAATTTTAAAATGGCCAAAATGTCCTCACGTGAAGAATAGATGTCAATGAAGAACACCCTTCTTCACATGTTTTTATATATATATATATATATATGTATGTGGGGAGGAAGATGTCCCATGTTGATTGTCATCAACGTTTACCACTGTATTACTTTTTTTTTAAGAAGGTAACATATTATATATTAATAAAAAATGTCTAAAAGAAAATCTATTATCTAATAATGCATCTAGAACATCAAAAGTGGATTCATGGTCATTCATGTACTTTCCTTTACACCAAAAATAAAAAAGAGCCAAACACTTCATCTTTATCTTCTCGATGTTATTGGACTTGTCTTCAAAACATTTTTGATTTCTCTCTTCCCATATTGACCACCATATGCATGCTGAAACTATTTTTCATCTCTCTTTATAGCTAGACTTATTGCCCTCTTTCTTCCAGCAATTTATAACATCAATAATTCTCCCCGGCATTGCCCATGAAACACCCCTTAGGCTGATGAATATTCTCCATAGGTGTGTAGTAATTTTGCAGTGAAAAAAAAGATGATTAATTGTCGCTGTCTCTTCTTCACATAAGTAACATCAAGAACACAGATTAAATCCTCTTTTGATTAAGTTGTCTTGTGTTAGTGCTGCCTCTTTTGCCAGTATCCATGTAAATCATGCAACCTTATACGGAATTTTGACTTTCCATATCATCTTCCAGGGCTAACAACCAACTTGATTGTTAAGCACGTTGAATTCCTTGTAACCAGACCCAACAGTAAACCTCATCTGCCTATTCCTTTGCCAAATCATAAGATCTTGATTAGAGTTAATACCACTGAATTGCTCCAAAGTATTGTAAAAGTCAGTTCAATCTCCCAATCATTTAGCATTCTTCTAAATGTAAGATGCCATCCCTGATAAGTCCATGCGTCGTGTAGTGTTATTTGTTGTTGCTGATTCAAGGAATAAAGGTCAGGAAAGATATCCTTCAAAGGTCCTTGTTCTAGCCAATTGTCATCCCACAATGAAATCTTTTTATCATTTCCTACCTTGATCTTGCATTTGTTAATCAGTTTTAGCCACAGATTCCTAATTGACTTCCATACACTGACGCCATATGGAGTTCTCACTGATTTTGTTGTCCATTTACTTCTGTTCCGTATTTCTCCTTAACAACCTCTGTCCACAATAATTTTTCATTAGCTGCAAACTTCCATAGTCACTTCATCATCAAACTCTGGTTCAGAATTCTCAAGTTTTTAATTCATATACCCCCTCCCTTTTTGCTAGCAGTTACACACTTCCATTTTACCAGGTGGACCTTCCTTTCTCACTGATGCCTTCTCATAGGAAATTCCTTCTTAAAGCGTCAATTCTCTTCACTACATTGATTAGAATCGGGAAGAGCGACATTATATAAGTAGGCAAAGCATCTAGTACATAATTAATCAGAATTAGTCTGCCCCCACATATAGATAATAGTTCTTCCAATTTGCTAGCTTCTTTTTACACTTCTCCAGCACTTCATTCCATATTCCTTTTTGACTTACTCTTGGCACCCAGTGGCATGCCCAAGTATACAGTCGGCAGTTCACCTACATTCCCGCCTAGAATATTAGCAAGACTTTGTATCTCCATTACCTCATTTACTGGATAAATGAAGCTTTTGTGCTAATTTATGCGTAGTCCAGAAATTGCTTAAAAAAGAATGAATATCACCCTTAATTTTTATTTGAAAAGTAGTTCTTGAGATGTCTTCCCACACTGCATTATTTACAAATATCGGAGGAGCTACCAAAAGTTGGGTCTTATAAAAAACTTCCTTCCTACCCCCTTCCTTTGCTAGGAGGTACGCCACTTGATTTTGCTCCCTTTAGCTATGCCCTATGACTAGGATCCCCAGCTGCTCCATTAGAAACCTGCATTCAGAAATCACGGGATTGTGAGTTAAGTTATCATGCTGTAACATTTCCAGCACCACTTTAGAGTCGATCTCAATCAGAATGGGTGACAAGCCTTCATCTCTAGATATTTTAAGCCTCACCCATAGCGCTTGGAGCTCTGTCTTAATACTAGTGATTCAGATACCCATCATGAAGACTAAAATCTAAACTCCCCCTCCCCCCAAGTTTTCTAACTATCCCCCAATACCTTATTTCCTTGTGGTAAGGTAAGAGGCCTCATCAGTGTTCAATTTATAGAAGCCCGTATCTGATGGTTGTCACATTAGGTATAAGGTTTCTGTTGTTTTAACAAACCTGGATGTGGTTTCCACATGGTGGTATTCTACAACATTTGCAATTGTTTTGTGCATATTAATGTGATTTTTTTTCTTATCAAAGACATTAGAGTTCCTACTGAGCCAAGTGGCCTAGAGGAAGAAGGGTAGTAGCTATTTCCATTTGATGCAAGCATTGTATTCCATAGTTTGGAGCCTATTCCATGTGCCTTCCTAGTTTGGCATTGAAAAGTGATTGGCTCTAAGGTTAGGTTTAAGGTTCCACTGGTTCAGTAATTGCTGCCAGAACCCTTTGACATTAGCACATTCAAAAAAATGTGATTTATGCCTTCTATGGCATGATCACATAAGTAGCATTTAGGGTTAATTCTCAGCCCAATATGGTATAAATGATTCTAGGTATGTAGTCTATTTTGTTGCATGAGCCATATGAAGAACTTAATCTTATTGGGGGGGGTCTTTAGTTTCCTAATCCAGTTGAATGGGTCTTTATTAGAAGTGTCATTATGCGTTAGTGCATCGAGAAAGTAGTAGACTGATTTGGTACTAAACATGCTATTAGGTTGAAGGTCCATATTTAGCTTATACTTGGTCGAGGTGTAGTTGGGAATGAAAGTGTTTTAGGTTATCATGTTGATGTCATAGGGAATCAGATAGGGAATGTCGTTGAAGTCACAGATCTCATTGGAGCACACTTTATTTATCCTTGTGGTCTTGTCATTTTGGTACCATGGACCATTATGGATTTTATCCATTGGCTGCATTTTGAGGAACCAAGTGTCAGTAAGAAATCTAACCATCTCCCCTTTGTGGACCACCTATCTAGTGCAATCGGTGCATAACTTCCATCCCTCCTGAACATATTTTCAGGTCCTAGTCTTAGGCTTAAACATGTTCCCTCTTCCATTGCAATGCTTTCCTATGTGTACCCTACCCCGGACAGATAAGGTATTATTGTAGAGTCTCCGAGCAAGACTGTTGTGACATGTTATGTTCTTCAGGTAGGCCTGCTAGAGGCCCAATCCTCCCATGTTCTTAGGTTTGGTGACAGTGGCCCATTTAACCATGTGAAGCTTCTTTTTAATCGACGTCGTACCCCAAATAAAATTCCTTTGAATTTTATCTATTTGGTTGGTAATTTGGGAGGGTAACCGGATGTACTGCATTACATGGTTTATACTAGCTATTAAGGCAAGATTGTACTAGAGTTGTTCGACCAGTCATGTTCAGAAATTTTCACTCTATTATTCTACTGTTGAAGTTATCTATGATGAATTGAAAGTAACTATTTTTATGCCTTCTATTGAAGATGAGGAAACCCTAGTATTTTCCCTAAGTCTCTAACTGTTTTGATGCCTAAATTTCACTGCATGATGTGGCCCACTGCTCTTGGCAGTTTGAAGAAAAAGCCACTTTAGATTTCTGGATATGTCGACAATACAACAAATTATTTTAGATTTTTCTTTTTGTTTGTCTTTTGTCCCGTTATAGATGTAGTATAAGTATAATTCTTAAATTTACTCTAGAGAGTATGGATGATAATTTTGATATTATATAGAGAGAAAATCTTTCTTCTTTTCATTTTTTCCTGATTGAGAAAGGAAATATATGGGTGACCAACGGGTGGGCCGGGCCGGGTCCGGGTCCAATTTTTCTGACCCGTCCGGGTCCGGGCCGGTCCGGTCCGGGTTCAATTAGAGGTGGGTTGTTAACGGGCTGGGTTGATCCGGGTCGGGCCTGGCCGGGCCGGGTTTTTTTTTTTTTTTTGAAATTACGTATAGTATAAATATTAAGTTATATTAATACTTTGTAATAATTGAATGAACACAACAAAAGATGGGGAAAAAATTGCACTTATTGCAAGTGCTACTTTATTTCTTAAATTCAAAATTTCAAAACTAAAATGTATCATAATTAGTTTACAATTTACATCAAATGGTTTGCATTGCAATAGAAAGTTCTTCAAAATTAATATGAACCGAATGACCTTCTTCTGGAGAGTTAAATTCGGATGGGTTTCCGTGCGTTAATATATCTCCAAGTTCTTCGTCTTCCGGGCTATCAAGATCTTCCTTTCCTTGATTTCTTCGTTCAGATCTTATCCAATCTCTTAGACACACTAAGACTTCCAAAGCATTGCTTCCCAATGAGTGCCGTGTGTCTCCAAGTTGTTGTCTTGCTTGGCTAAATGCACTCTCGGATGCAACAGTGGAAATTGGGACATTCAGGACATCCCGCGCCATAGCGAAAAGAACGGGAAATTGCTTTGAATTTTCATGCCACCAGCCTAACGGTGAAAATTCCTTGGTGCGAGGCTCCTTTTGCTTCTGCAAGTAAAATTGAAGTTCATCTATATTCCTGCTACTACTTTGAGTGTTAGAAAAAGTTGAAAAAATATTAAAACTATCAATGCCTTCATCATCATCTTCGACTACATTAGAAGTGCTACATTGCATAGTGGGATTTGCAGCAGTTGAAGCACGAGCATTATCACATTGAGTTGCATAATAAGTATATAGATATTGTAAATGTTCATTTAGTTGGTTCATAAATTCATACAAATTTGGGCTTTCAGTGGGCCCAATCTCCATATAAGTGTATAAAGCATTCATTAATTGTTGACAATCAGACATTTTAATTGAAGGATTTAAAACTGCACCAATTAAGTAAACAGGAGGAATTGGAAAGAAATATTTTTTGAATTTTGCTTGCATACTTGCAACAGCATCCGTATATCTATCTTTCTTCTTAAATTCATATAGTAGCAAAGAAATTTCAGCTATATGTACTAAAGCCAAAGTAATAGTTGGGTAATATGCCCCAGAAAACACAACAGTAGCAGTATAAAATTTATGTAAAAATTTAATCACATCACTAATGACCTCCCAGGTATCAGTTGTTAACATACGCCTAGGATCAGTATAATGTGCATTAGCAACTTCTGTTATTGGAAATCTATATTTGTAGCAACATTTTAAAAATATATACGTATAATTCCATCTAGTAACTACTTCGTCGGGCATGAATCTAGGTGTAAGGTTATATTGCATACACTTGTTCTTAAATTCTCTTATTCTAGATTGTCTATTATTTCCCTGAATTACTCCAACTGCTCTTCTAACTAGAGTAATCTCATGTAAAAATAAATCGAGCCCACTTTTAACAATTAAATTGTAAACATGACATGCACATCTAACATGAAAAATATCATCAAGAGGTGGATGTAAATTCATTTTTAAAATTGAAAATGCAGCATTGTTGTTTGAAGCATTATCAAAAGACATACACAAAACTTTTTGGTTTAGATTATAAAATTCGACAACTTCAACAATTGTACTACTAATAAATGCAGCAGTATGACTCTGATCTTCATCATATTTAAAAGCAATAATACGTTTTTGCATACAAGTATTGTCATCTATCCAATGACATGTAATTGTTAAATAATCATTTCCATTTACAGCATGGCCAATATCAGAAGTTAGACATACTCTAGAAGGAAGGTGACTAAACAAATAACGTATGTATGTTTGATATTGGTTGTGATACCTTTAAACATAGGATTGTATATCCTTTGAATATACGTAACAAGATAAGAGGAAGAAGCAAATGAAAAAGGTAGACAACCCAAAGCAATCATTTTCGCTAATTCTTCTCGATCCCTCATTTTATCATATTTTAGGAGACCTGCAGTAGTAGGGTTAAGTGTTGTTGCACTTCCATCCCCATTATTTCCCCATTCTATAGGATGATAATTTTGCATATGTCTAATAAGTGTGCCAGTCCCCCCTAAATTACCTCCGGTCAAATGTTTAAACGTTTCATTACAAAGTCTACACTTAACTCTATCACTATCTTCTATCTCATCAAAAAATTACCAAACAGGACTTCTTTTTCTACGATTAGATTTAGAAGTTTTAGCGACTGGTGGTCTTCTACCCCTTGTTGCACTAGCAACTCCAACTCCAATACTACCAACATTTCCACTAGTAGGTGTAGGTGGTATCTCATCTTCTATTCCAATTTCGTTATCTTCTATTCCGAAATCTTGGTGTAATTGTTCATAATCAATATTTACATCTTGCAAATTAGGCGATGATTCAGAAACATGTGTTATTGGTTCATTATTACTATTACTACCAGAAGCTATAGGACTTTTTTTACTACTTCCACTTCCACTCCTACCAGTAACTTTTCTACACGCTCTTTTAGCAGCATTCAACATATTGGAAAAATTAATATATAAGCTAAAATCAAATATGCAATTAAAATATTAAATAAGAGAAAGAGTTGGAGAGAGTGCACCGAATTCGACAATAAATTGAGCACTTGATTACGCAAATCCGGTGTTACCACGAACAAACGTCAAGCAAGTATTTCAATGTTGAACACTTGAACTTCAAGAATCAAGCTTCGAATGCCGATTTCCAAATAAGAAATTACAATAAATTAAATTCGGGAAAATAAAGACAATAAAATTATGAAAGTAGAATATGAATTCTTGAAAATTGAAGAGAAGAGAGTGATTGATATTTGCTAATTTGAGAATTGAGAGAGAGATAGATAATTTTGAGTGAGGAAATGAAGAAGAGGGGAGGGTATTTATAGATTTTAAGAAGGGTTAATAATGTAATTTAAAAAAAAAAAAAAAAACTCAAAATTGGCCAAAAATGCAAAAAGTCCCGTTGGGCAACGGTGCTGGACCGTTGCCAACGGTCTGGTGGGCCCCACGTTTTCAGAAAATTTTTTTTTTTAAAAAAAAAAAATTTTTACCGTTGGGACCGGTCCGGGTTGACCGGTTCGCCCGGAATTTTCCTTCCCGGGCCGGTCCGGTCCGGGTCAATTGGACGGAATCGCCTAACGTCCTAACCCCTTTCCTCCCCCTAACCCAGCCCCCCCCCCCCCGCTATAAACCGGTCCGGTCTGGGCCGGGTTTGACCGGGCCGGTCCGTGCCGATCCCGGGTCAACCCGGCCCGGTTGACACCTATAAGGAAATACCTTTCGCAAGATAATTCAAATTTTGTTAAGAATATTTTGCTTTGATAAACTTGATTGATTTTCTATTCTAATTCCAATGTTTTTCATTTTTATACACTTGAAGTTGTAGAGTTGAATTAGGATTTATATTGGTTTGCTGCTTTGATTTATTACTAGAATAATAATAACTAACAAGGTTTTTTGATTTTAGTTTCACTCGACACATATATTATTTTGATCTATCAATCAATTTTCTTTGTTATAAATTTTCAAATACTTTTAATTATAAAAGATATAAAAGTTATTCAAAACATTTCATGTAATTTTTTTTGAAAGAATTACAAGAAAATACACATGGCTTCACCCATAACAAAAAATGGCCTATATTTTTAAGTTCTACATGACCTAGCCCATATTATACATATTTTGAAAGCACTAGCAAATTCAAAATCTGTATTTTTACAATCATTGCTTCTAAAAGCTATAGAGTTAAATTTGTATTCTCACAACCATTGCTTTCACTCTCTCTTCTTCTCACATCTTCTACATATGCTTCAAGGGACCGTATATTTTCTGCTTCTCCTCTTGTGTCAACTGGTTGCAATGTAAGAAAATTGAAGAGAAGAAATCCACCATTGAAGACCATTCAAAGCTTAGCTTTCGAAATGGGTTTTTTTGAGTTTGTTAGTTGTTTAGATTGAGTGTTGTTCCAATTGATTGAAAATATCAAAAGAACTTCAAAATTTAAATTTGAAGTGATTTGGAGTAGATTTGAGCAACATTTGAGTTAAATTTCAGAAAATACGCAAGGAAGAAGACGAAGTCAGTTTTTTGTATAATCTTATATAATAGTGTATATGAGTGTATAAACACATCTTATATACTATTATACACTTTTATACAAGCGCATGTAGACGAACTTCTTTCACGAATTTCAGTTGCAATTCTTGTTTAAAACCAGTCCAAGTCTCCATTAAATGACTTCAAATTTTATATACAACCTCCTTATACTATTTCTAACAAGTCTAAATAACACCCACTCCAAATTTCTCAAAAAATTATGAAATTTAAACCTACATATTTAAGCTTTTAAAAATCTAATTTTCTCCACCCAAATGGAGTTGCTTTGTTGAACTAATATTTGAGTCACAGTTACTGATTCGAAAAGTAACTTAAAATCTTGAGGAATCTTTTTTAAAATTTAAATAGTAATTTTAAGAACCTATTGGAGATTAATGTTGAATCTTAGCCTATTATTTTTGGGCTAGTTGGTTGTAAATTGATATATGAGCTATACAATTAAAAAGTAAGGAGCCCAATTACACTTAAGTGAAATTGTCCCCTTTTTTTCTCATCGATATAAATATATTCTCTTACTTATTTCTCTCCTTTTAAGGAAGTAATATTTCAAGGGATTTTTACCTATCTATACCATATATCAAACCTTATTACCTCCCATGTTTAAGGTTTGCGTTTATTACATTTAAGCATACCAAATTTCATTTTATGTACCATAATTCAAATTAAGGGTATAATTATTGCTTCATTATTCTAGGCATGATTTTAGAGCATATATTCCTTTTTCCCTTTTTATCCCACTAACAACTTAGAAAATGTATTACTAATATTAATAAGAATAGTTTAAGACCTGAATAACACTCCCTCTTGTTTCATTTTATGGAAAGATATTTAACTACGCATGTTCTAATTAATGAAAAAAACTTTTAAAATCTCCAATGTTTAATCAATTCTTATATTAAAGATTTAGTGTCTTGAAAGAATAATATATTCCTTATAAAAGAAATTACTCTATAAATAACAATTATGCTATATGGGGGGAATGATCTATCACACATGGCAAGCCAGAAATTAGAAATTGTTGATGAATATCACTGTAAATGCTGAGTATACTATTAAGCAGATTCAAAGTGAGATTAGGAAAAGATTAGGATCACTCCATAAATACAGGACTATACTTACACATATTATGAAATAAATTATCACAACAACAGCCAGTGCATATAAATCGTTTTTGCCCTTTCAAAATTTGCGACACTCCCAAAATTGAAATTTTGAATATTAAGAATTGATTAAATTTGGTATGCTTAAATTTTTTTGACACAAGATTGTAGTTTAATTGTAGTATAAATGTAACAATACAATTTAACTACAATTTACAATTTATCTACAAATTATCTATATTTTATCTACAATTCTACAATTTAACTACAATTAACTACAATTTCTGAAAAAATATGTCTTCTTCTTCGACGAGATTCAATATGAACTTCAGTCAAAACCAAGTCTAATCTTCACCAAAACCCCTCAAAATTGAGATATAAACTCCTAAATATATTTCGAATTATTTACAACAACACCCAATCCAAGGGATTTTTAATTGTAGCATAATTGACATTTTCGACATAATTGTAGAAGACTTGTAGAAGTTTTAGTCTTCCCAATCTACAATTTATCTACAACTTATCTACAATTTATCTATATTTTATCTACAATTTATCCATAATTCTACAATTTAACTACCATTTCTGGAAAAATATTTCTTCTTCTTCTTCGAGGAGTTTCAATCTGAAAATCAGTCAAAACCAAGTCTAATCTTCACCAAAACCCCTCAAAATTGAGATATAAACTCCTAAACATATTTCGAATTATTTACAACAACACCCAATCCAAACGAATAATGATTTTTGAAATCCAAATTTGAATTCAAAGCTTTCAAGCTTTTTAATAGCTATCAATGGTGGAAAATATATGGAGAAGGAGAGAATTACGCTGCAGTAGATTTTCTTCCATTTTAAATTTCGAAATTAATCGTGATAGGATCACCATTAAATGTGATTCCTACAAATTTGGAGCCTTTTTAGGGTAGAATCTATCTATTTTTGATTTGGTACAATTTTTGTAAACAAAACATGATATATGTATATGTAAAAATCTCATATTTCAAATATCATATTATCACATTGGAATATTATATTGTAACATTCTTTGACATGCTTTACAAACTTTATTTGAAGCCTTTCTTGAAAAAAAAAAAAAAAATCCAAACGCGAGAAACTTCTGGCAAGCGTTCCATTAGCAGGGTGGCAGTGATCAGTGTTTGAATTGCCTGCGAAAGAACATTTCAGAGGAAAAGTTCAGCTGCTCGTTCAAACCCTAACTCTTTGGTTCTATGGATCCTCGTCGGGTGGGTTTTTCCGCACCCGACCCACACATTAACGACCGGATAACCATCCGGGCTTTCCTCATCTCCATACGGGAATTCAATGATCCCTCATGCCTTCGAGAGCGTCTCAAAGGCTGTTCCTGTTCCTAATTCTACGTCTACGTCGCCGCCTCGGCGGTCTTCTTTTGACGAGAGTGAGCAATTGGTAGGAAGCTACAATCCTATGCAGTCGGTGTTTGGGACTTCGCCGGCGTCTAGTGGAATTGGCGTAGAGGGAGAGTTTTCCGAGGACTCAACCCACTGGAGTCGTCAAACTGACGGCTTCGGTTTGACTTCAGCTGCCCGATTGACAGAGTCGAAAGACAATCCAGGTACCTCTAGCATTCGTAATTTAGCCCATTTAAACTGGGCTTTATTGTTGATTTATGATTCCCTAAGTTTTTGTATAGGTATTTGCAATGCTAGATAATGTGGAAAGCGTCTTTGTATTTGTGTAAAATGGCAGTACGAACTTTTGCTCTCGCTCTCTTTCTTTATTATTTACGACGGTGGCGTTCGAGCCAGCTTGCACACATTTTGATTATTCCAGAGGTATGTGCTACCTCCCCAGCATACATGCTACCTCCCGCCAACACCATGTACCTGCTACCTCTCGTGGCGGAAGCAGGATCTCCATGAAGGGGTTCAAAAAAAAAATTTGTAGGGAATTGAACCTATGACCTTATGTAGATTTTGAACTACACTTTTGTATTGTGTTAAGGGGGTTCAAAACTTAATATATAGAGGTAAAAACAAATTTTGCCTTATATATACGGTGTAAGTTTTCGGCGAACAGTACCGAGATAACTGCTACCTTTCCCACCAGCACAGGTACCTGCGACCTCCCACCAGCACAAGTAGCAGGTAACTCTGCCTACCAAGGCTTAGGAAGATGGAGACTTTTCCTCATTGCATTCACTGCTCAATTTGGAGTGCATGACAATTAGATTTAAACTTTTGAACCCGATCCTAAATATCAACTGAACACACGATCCAGAGATTCTATGTGGTATACTCGTCTGAGACCATATACTCGTCTCATACTCTGCACATTCAGTATCATCTTGTAGATTGTAATTCTAGCTTTATTTATGAGGCACTATATGGTAATGTTTGATCTTATAATTAGGACGACGCGTGGAGCATTGTTGTGATGTAGTTCAAAAGTTTTATCTGAGCTATCATTTCTGACTTTTCACATCTTAGGTAGTTCAAAAGTTTTATCTGAGCTATCATTTCTGACTTTTCACATCTTAGGAGCATTAAGAATGCTGGTGATAAATAATGCGTTCCTGCTTGCATTATTTGCACTAAACCCCTTTATTCGTCAATTAACAACAATTCGGTGGACTGAAAAGCGAGTTCTTCCCCCAAGAACTTTGATCTTGCTGAAACCAGTGTTTCTCAGATGATGATAAAAAACAACATTTTTGTCTTGCAGAACGGATCAGTGCACAAGTTGCTGAAACCTCAAATGAGGTAGAAAGAAATGCAAAGCCACTGAAAGGGAAGACCACCAAAGCTGAAAGGCGTGCACTGCAGGAGGCTCAAAGAGCTGCAAAAGCTGCTGGAAAAGGTTTCAATCATCTTCCCTATTAAGTTAGGAAAGCAACTGCTATACGTTATCTTCGCATACGGGAGTAGGGTGGAAACAAGGTTTTTAGAGTTTACTTTCTTTGTGATACAACTTCTGTTAACTAGTTTGTGTCTTATTATTCAGACTTCATCTGGGGCTAACTTGTCTAGTGAAAGAATTTGTTATGTTGTTGTATATGGTTTGCTGCTTACACACTTGTACAACGTTGTGATTTCTATGAAACGCCTCTCTTCGTCAGCAGTCCCCACCTTTTCCAGTTGCTTGTGCTTCTTTCTTGTTAATGGATGCCTCCGTTTATTGGATGTGCTACTTTTGAAACATCAATCTTGTTGTTTGATTGTCATGCTTGATAGTAGAATTGCTAGAAAAAAAAGAAGAAGATAATGGAACTGATAGAGGATAGAGTATATACTTGTTTAGGTTCTTTTTTTCATTTGATAAGTTATACTTGGTAAGTTTTTATATGACTTGTGTTTGTGAGACTCCATATATCCTGATTTTCTTTTGGAGAAAAAGTTATGCCATCACCTTGCATCTCTTACAAGTGTTGTTAGCTTTATTCTTAAAATAGCCATCTCTTTGTGATGTTGAGAATATCTAGTTGTGTGTCTCTGAGTAAAGATATGAAATGTGCTATCTGGCTAATACACTGCATATGTATTTGCATCCATAAAATTCTCAAGAACCTAGGTTGGTCAATGTCGAAGGCTTGCTTATTTTCACTTGTAACCACCAAATTGTGTCATAGAAAATTATTAGTCTTAATTATTATCTTCACATTCTCCTTCTTATTCATGTTTGTAGCATTTCTAGAACTTTTGGCCATGGGGAATTTGATAATTTCGGTGCTGTTCATTAGCCATAGGAGTCCTTCAGCATAATATTTGTTTACCCTTTTTGGCCATAAATACACTCTGTTGTGAGCTGTAGAAGCTGCTTTGATTTTGCCAATATAAATCAGTTATGCATGGGCAACAACAACTACTACCCAGTAAAATCCCACACTAGTGGGGTCTGCGGAGGGTAATGTGTACGCAGACCTTACCCGTGCCCCGATAGGGGCAGAGAGACTATTTTCGATAGACCCTCGGCTCCGAAAGACGAAAATAAAGTAAGAGAAAAAAAACAAGAGGATCAGTTATGCATGAGCCTATAATATTTTTTTCTTGAATAGCTCTGCAGTCGCTACAACATCTACAGTTGTTGCCCCTAAAGATATGAATTGGTTCCTCCTATTTCACTTTTTATTCGCTTTCTTCTTGAAACATTGAGGATTGGAGTGAAACGGCATTAAATGGAGCAAAATGAATATTGAAGATTCATTAGTCGAACACTAGTCCATGACTAGCTCAGACTTGAAGGCATAGTAGTAATAGTTGTTCTTGCTTTCTTTTTTGAAACACGAAAGAAGGTTTATAGTTGTGACTTGTGACATTACCGTAAGAAGATTTCTGAATAGTGGTAATTGGAGCTTCCAAAAGCTGTATGCTAATTAAAGTTAGGTCAGAAAATCTTTTTGCGGAGTCGTTAAATCATCTTTCTGAAACTTTATTTTATTTTTGGATCATATATAGGTGGAGAAACATCTGGGACAAAGTTACACGGACAGTCTGGTAAACCTTCTAAGAAGCCTTCACAAAAGAATGATGGTGGCCCCGTGATATCGCAAGAAAGATGTACCTGCTCCTAGGATGCAATTTGATGATAAGAATCGTGTTGAAAAAGCTAAGAAACGTGCAGTAGTTAAAAAGACTGAAGCTAGAAATAGGGTAGAACTGTTTCGGCATTTACCTCAGTATGAACAAGGAACTCAGCTACCTGATGTTGAATCAAGGTTTTTCCACCTTGACCCTATGCATCCTGCAGTTTACAAGGTAACTTCCCCATTTTTGTCACGGGGCCACAGAACAGAAGTAGTTGTTTAAGATACTAAGCTTGTCATGGAGCACTTTATTCAGCAAGTAAGAAGGAGAGATGCACATTATCATCTTGCTTCGTGATATTCCATCTGTTGTCAGATGCACTAAGACTGTATTATCACCGGGCTGCTGAGATCCCTGCTGTTTTGACTTCCACTGTGCGTCGGTCCCAACCTAATTTGAGTCAGTATATGAATCCTCTATATTTATTTCGCTTTGAACCAGTTTCATTCTGGTACGCAATAATTTAAGTTTCTCAAACTCTAGATATCCCCTACAGTTTCTATGGACATACAAATCTCTAAACAAACTAAAAAGAACTTTAGCAAACATTGAATGATTGAACCTAATGGAAGTGTACTAGTATGACAAAACCTTAAATCTCATAAATTGGTATTACCTAGATGGAGTTTTTGCTTTCTTTCCTTTTGATCTTTTCACTAAGTTTGTGTGAACTTCGGGAAATTATAAGTCTTTTGAGATAACTTCATTCGGTTCGTCCCATTTTAAACCCTCCAATCATTGTTGTACCTCACCTGCCGACTAAGTTGATCGGACACGGGTGCGGTACGGGTGCGGATCTAGAGGTCAGATCCTTCGAGATGTAAATTTTAAGATTCGGGGATACGGATCCTAGTAGGGATACGGGTAAGGATCCAGTTAAAATTAATTCAAAAAAAAATATTAAAATATCTCTAAATTTGTAAGAAATTTAGTGAAATACTTATGTATAGCTTGTAAAGTGTGGATTTCTTGTTTAGTCTCAAGTTGTAAATAAGTAAAGGATTGATGTCGTAGATAAGGTATGTTATTTCTTCAAATTTATCCTAGTTTTTGTTTTGATTTCGAGAATCAAATTGTATCTTTGTATCGAATTTTTTCGTCCATTGTGGTCAAAGTACCCAAAAGTGTTTGACCAAATCCAGTACGGATCCCATACCCACACCCATACTAGTGTCGTGTCGACACAGGTGCGGCACCTAAACTGAAGTGTCGGAGCAACTTAGCCTGCCGACGGATACATTTGGAGATCTAAGTAGTACATGGCTAAACCATATCAGATGATCTTCTCTCATTTTATCTTCTATATTTTCTTACTTTAGGAAGCAGATGCTCTAACTATTGAGCTACAGGCTCTTTCCCTTATCTTATCCTCTATAATTTTCTTACTTCAGGTTAATTTTATTTGCTTTACGACATCATTTTATCCAATTATATTTTAGTTAAAAATTTGAATACAACTAATAGTTGTAGTTTGTGATTAAACGTGGACTTAAAGCATTGTTAATTCTAGTATGACACTAAATGGCTTAGAAATGTCACATGTCTTCATGATTGTTTGTGAACTTCTTACCAGGTAGGACTGCAGTATTTGGCTGGGGATGTTGTTGGGGGGAATGCTCGCTGTGTTGCAATGCTGCAAACATTTCAACAAGCCATCAGAGATTACTCTACACCTAGTGAAAAAGCTCTAGGTAGAGATTTAACAGCAAGGATCAATGGCTATGTTTCATTTTTTGACGAGTGTAGACCCATTTCTATTAGCATGGGAAATGCAATTCGCTTTCTAAAAGCTCATATAGCCAAGTTATCTTTAACTCTTTCTGAGTCAGAAGCAAAGGCTGCTCTTTACTCAGATATTGAGCGCTTTATTAATGAGAAGATAGTACTAGCTGACAGAGTAATAACAAGACAGGCGGTTACAAAGGTCAGAGTGTAAGACCTCGTTTAACCTCGTTTGGAAATCATTGATATATTTGATATGTGTGCTTTGGTTGTATTAGCATGATTTCCAGGTATAGGTTTTGATGGATGACAAACAATGAAGTCAATTGTCAAACAACGATATTGTATGACAAACGATGAAGATGCATTAGCAAACAATCGAGATGGTTGACGAATCAATGATGATGAATCAAACAATCAAGATTGGATGCCAAGAAGCATATTGATGAAGGGATTGCTTAGACAAGCCAAGACGAGCTCAAAAGTTCAAGACCGAAGACCCAAGGCGTAGGTCGCTAGGTAGAACCAATGTAAGAGCAACATTTAAGTTATCTCGTCTTTTAGCTCAACATAGGTCATCATTAATATGCATAAAATCATTTTATTAAATCATATATATCATAAACATTTTTAATATACTTCAAACAAAATGATTTTAACGTTTTCATTTTAAACAAAATGGTTTTTGAAGTAAGTTTTCACTTCTGGACAGAATGGCCAGATAATCGATTAACCAAACTGATAATCGATTATTCTGAAATTTCCAGCAAAGCTGGAAATTCCAGAGAGCCTCAATAATCGATTATGCAATAGGCAATAATCGATTATTCTCCAAATAATCGATTATTCTGGGAAAATTCCAGCTTTGCTGGAAATTCCAGAGAAGTAAGATAATCGATTATCATATTTCAATAATCGATTATCCCATATCGGTTGCCTTCCAACGACTAGTTTTTTGAACGTTAAAGTCACATAATCGATTATGTAAATACAATAATCGATTATTCTGTTGGAAAATCAGATTTATTGTTTAACTATTGAGCAACGGACATATCACCTCTAAACTCTATAAATAGAGGTCATTTGAACTCATTTGGCAAGAACAACATCTCTCAATTATCTATAAACATCTTGATATTATTTGTGCATCATTTTAGAGCTTTTGTTGAGCCATTTGAGAGACAACTTTGTGTTGTTCATTGAGCTAATATTGTATCTCTTTATCTACTCTTCTTAGAGAGTCTTTGTTGTAAAAGAGAGAAATTCTTGAGAGGACCAATTCTTCTCATTGAGTGTTAGGTTTACTAAGTTCCTTCAATCTTAGTGTCTGAAGTCTTGAGGTGAGGTATCCTCGAGCAAGAAGTCTTGTGGTGCGGTATCCACGAGCAAGTTGAAGTCTTGTAGAGCGTACATCTACGAGCAAGTGTAACGGTTTGTTAGGCACCCGGAAGCTTAACGGAGTTAGTGTATACTCGAGAGAGTCTCTCGGGAGACTGGACTAACCACAGGTTGTGGCGAACCAGTATAAATTCGGTGTGTCCTTTCCTTACTCTTTTATTTTCCGCACTTACTTTATTCCTGCAATTTTAATTCCGCAAAATTTACCGACATTCTCGTGCCTCACTATTCACCCCCCCTCTAGTGACGGGCATAAATCTTAACACAGAGATGGTGATGTTCTTCTCACATTTGGTTCTTCCTCTGTTGTTGAAATGATTCTGCTACACGCTTACGAGCTTGGGAAGCTATTCCGTGTAATAGTGGTAGATTCTCGCCCTAGACTTGGAAGGCAAGGCACTACTTGGGAGGCTGGTGAAGAAGGGCCTATGTTGTACATACGCTCATATAAATGCTGTTTCTTACATTATGCATGAAGTCACTAGAGTGTTCATGGGTGCTGCATCTGTATTATCTAATGGGACTGTGTACTCTAGAATTGGGACTGCATGTGTTGCTATGATTGCTCATGCATTCCGTGTTCCTCTACTGATTTGTTGTGAAGCATATAAGTTTCACGAGAAAGTGCAGCTTGATTCTGTTTGTTCCAATGAGCTAGGTATGTCGTATTCATAGATTATATTTCCTGCCATATATTGCTATATTATCTGTGTGGCTTTATTGTCTATTAACTCAATTGCAGGTGAACCAGATGCCATTTCCAAAGTTCTTAGTAGACTGGATGTGAATTCTTTGAATAACTGGACAAGTAATGATAATATTCAGCTTCTAAATTTGATGTGAGTGGTTTTCTTCTTTTCGTTTTCTCACAAATGAAGGATAAATTATAGTTTCCTTTGATTTTTATAAAGCTCTATGTGTCCATGATGTCCTAATTTTGTCAAATGGAGTTTTTAGCGATTGGGGAGTTTGTTATGGTTTATCTGCTTTCTTCGCCATGTGCATTGGATACATTACAAGGGCATTGGGGTGGGAACAAAAAACTTCACCTATATCTAGGAAGTTTCATGACATCAAGAAAAGGCTGAACCTAATTTTTATGATGAATTGTGGAGTAGAAGTGCACAAAAACTTAAATCCCCAAAGCTACCTAATATTTACAAGAACAAACTGAATTGCCCTTGAGCCCCCTAGGAAATGTCATTTTCCACCGCTCTGCTCCTTTCAAAATCACTGTGTCAACTCCTTCGTAAGCTATACCTTGCTTAAAGTTTCCGGACTAAAATGATTATTTGAGAAATCGAATGTTGTCAACTAGCAGCGAGTCAGAAAACAAAGATACGATGTAGTGCAAAATTTTAGGCTAGAAAACATAAATGTGAGTCCTAAGACACTACTCAAAAAGAAAGTCCGACTCCTAAGATGCTCTTCTGGTAATAAGATGTTGAAAACGTATTGACAAGTATAGAAGAAGTCACTTTTTCTCAGAGAAGTTTTTAGTCAGTCAATTCTTAAAGGAAAATAGACAAATAAGATTTTTTCATTCATCTAATACCTAAATCCATGATTTTAACAGGTAGGATGTTACTCCTTCAGACTATGTCTCGATGATCATCACAGATTATGGCATGGTAAGTGGATTTCAGAATTTTGCTTGCAACCTTAGTCCTTTAGATTTCATTATTGCAATGTGAAACTTTAGGAGTTGTTGGTTTTCGGTGTTTTCCAGATACCAACTACAAGTGTGCCTGTGATTGTGCGAGAGTATGGGAGAGAACACCACCTCATATGAAGTGCCCAACTAATGTAGCATTTGGATGTGGCAACAGCTACCAACTTATTGACAAATTTTTGCTGTCATATGATACCCTATGAGTGCATGCATAAAATCACTTACCTTACAGGAAAAAAAAAATGAATGCATGCATTAATTTTTTTTATCTTGGAATTTATAGAAATTTACACATGTCTCGGTAAGATCTTTCATTTAAAATATTATTTCTCTGACAAATTACTAGGTCATAGTTGTCGGGTGGCCCTTTCTCCGATTGATGTTTGTATATTTTACAATACAAAATTTCTCACGGAAGATTCGGCAAAGATTTTGAGATTCTTGTGCAACTGTTTCTGCAGTTAGCTTCACGACAGCCACAAAAGCTTTACTAGAATAAAGACACTACTATTTGATTTGTGGGATTTGAGCTTTAAAGGCTCGCAATGGGTTTCTATCTACTCATGCTTACACTAACAGTCTCTTAGATATTTTTTGTTGGTAGACGGAAAAAGAAAAAAGAAGAGCTAATAGCATCGATCCTTTGCGAGAAAATTTCAAAGGCTAGACTAAAATGTCACTATTTCTGTATTCTTCTTTAGTTTGTGTCCCATAAATAATACTGTAATTTTTCAGTTTTGCAATCTCTTATATGATGGTTTGAATGTAGAAGTAGAAGAAAACGAAAAGGAATAGTAGTAAAATATAGTTAATAAAGAAAACAATAAAAATTTAAAATTAGAAATAAATTTAGATTGTGAAATTTCTATAAAATAATAAGTATCATTACAATGTGTGTATCAAATAAAGGTATCTAACTGGTGGGACGGTTCAAAACATTTTTGACCCCTACGGGTTCCGGGCTGGTTCCGGGTTGAACCTTAACGGGTTTAACGGATTCGAGTTATAATGGGTAAAAATTGAACCGTACGGGTTACCGGTTGAGGGGGCCGGGCCGGGTTTAGTGTAATTTTAATTTATTTTTTTTGGAATTTTATATAAATATTTTAAGTTATATTAATAAAAAGTACTAACATAAATAATACATGGAAGATGAAAAAAATTGCACTTATAAATTACAAGTGCTACATTTATTTTAAAATTACAAAATTAATGTTTGCATTTAAAAGGTAAATTAACAAATAAATAGTAAACTAAATTTTCATGCATAATAAATTAATAATACTTCAATATAATTATTATTCTAACAAACTAAAACATTAAGCATGAATAAGTGTAATAATTTAATATAACATAATGTGTCTTAAAATCTTAAAATAACACATATATAGCATATTTTAAAAATAATACGTTACCATCATATTCTATGATTTGAGCATTTATAGTTTTATACCCTAAATATATACACTATATGTTAAATTCCAACAATTTTAAATTATGTTAATTAGTATACAATAATTGATATATTTATGGTATATTCACGGTATATTTATAGTATATTCATAGTATATTTAAGTTATGCTCGCATTCCGAGCCGGGCCGGTTAACCTGAAACTGTTCATCTAACGAGTTTTACCAGGCCGGGTAATCCGTTTCAAAAATTTAAACTGTCCAAACCCAGCCTAGCCCCCTACCCAACCCAGCCTCCCCCCTTACCGGTCTGGGCCAGTTTCGGGGTCTACCGATCTGGGCCGGTCCGGAACCGAGATGATCCGGCCTGTTTAACACCTTTAATATCAAAGAAAGATCTATCTCAAATTAAAACGGGGTGAGAAAGTACTGAGTAGTTAGTCATATTAGACATATCATCAGAATATAAATTTATGTGCAAAACTTAATTAAAACAATAAGAAATAAGAATTATGAGGTCATAGTTTAAAAATATAATGGGTTTGAACCATTGGAACTTGAACCCTGGATCCGCCTTTGGTAATGAGGATCATTTGATAATTTGATGTATAGATTAGTTATAGATGAATTATGTACTAGACTTTGTTATCTACGGTTTTGTATGGGTCAAAACTTGACCCTATGATGATTAATGGAGCTAATTCATTTTTAAGGCTATTTGTGACTAATAAATGGTACGACCATTTATTTAATAATGGTACCTGATGGTTACCCGATCAGACCGGGAAGAAGAGAAAGAAAGGTCAATCTCCGAAAGGCCTTCGCAGAGCTGAGCTTTAGGGGGAATACTTTTTGTGGTCTTGCACATGGAAAAGTCAAGTATTCTACGCAGACTTGATTTACCGGAATTTTTGCTTCAAAGAATGCTTTCAAGCTAGGAATTAATCGAAATGAGGCTACGGCCACCCAGCACTACGAGGGCGCCCTCTCGATATGGTCACGGCCACTCGGCACCAACTCTCAAAGTTCACAGCTATAAATACTAAGAGAAAGAACCCTAAAATGGGGCTTCTTCTTCACCAAGATTCCCCAAAAAATGGAGAGTACACACAACGATACCCACACGATGGGAAAATGGAACACCATTGTAAGGCTCTGAACCTCTCCATGGAGAGGCAGACCAAATCCTTATCATTAATAAAAGATCTTTACATACTTTCCTCCTTACTCAAAAATGCTTGTCCTTTTCTTCTTTCATTTGGTCCTTGATTTATTACGACCTGCTATGATTGGCCCTTACCTTCTTTCGATTGTTTTTATGCTTACATAGTATGTGATAACTTTTGAGCTAAATAATTTGGCGGTGTCTGTGGGGATTTCAAAGCAGAATCGCTAGTTCTTCCTCGGACCAAAAATGAAAGAAATGCCAGAAAAGGAAAGCAACCCAGCTCGAACGAGCCTAAGTAGCATATTGGGTAAAGGGAACTTAAAAGCTTCAACGAGAACCTGAGTCCCTCACCCCTTCATTCTCAAGTAAGCGCGAGAAGAAGAAGAAGAAGAAGTAGGCCCCCCTCCCTCCACCCCTCCGCACCATGGGAAGAACACATAAGTTACCCTCATCTCACTGATACGGGATCATGCCGAAGAAACGGCATAAAGGCATCTCAAACTAAGATCCATAACAGGGTAACCTATACAAACCAGTCGAGAAGACAACACATAAAACGTGCAAGATCTCAAATCAAAACCAACCTCTGACGCCCTACACCCCTCGACAAGGGGTCTTGCAAGAGAAACAAGTTCAACCAAAAAGTTCAACTACGGTTGAACAACAACTCATGCTATGTGCCCTCGCCCGAAACGTTCAACTAAGAGTTGAACTGGGACTCAGGCCATGTGCCTTCGCCATTAAAAATTACAAGATTTAACTACGGTTGAACAACGACTCAGGCCATGTGCCTTCGCCATCAAAAATTGCAAGATTCAACTACGGTTGAACAATGACTCAGGCTATGTGCCCTTGCAAGATTCATACTCCTCTCATGCGGAATCCCTTCCTCCTTCCGGCGACCGAGAAGTTGAGGCTCCCGCCCCTGCCAATAGATTGACACTTGTCTCTCCAACCAAAATAGTTGCTGAGGAACTGCCTTCTCTCTCAGCAACTGGAACTGTCAATGGAGTCGCCGAAGCGACAGTATCATTACGGCATGAGCCAACCGGGGCAACCCCCATTGTGTGTTCACCCTCAAGGGCAGGTGCAACCGTCATGTTCCCCTCCGCATCTGACGGTGGTGACTCCAAAACTTATCACCTCCGGAGCCGGCATAAAGGCAACCCTACACCTGACCATCGACATCTACTCTTCCTCCTCGTCCGCATTAAAGGCAACTCCGCCCTAGGGCGTAAGACCCCCGAGGACTCTTCGACTTGAGGTGCACTCCGTGCTGGGGAGTGAGCCGCCGAAGATTCAACCGACATCGCTCTCGGGACCAGATGCGGCTCCGGCATTGCAACGAGCCTAGTAGTCGCACCCGACCTATGGAAGGCTAGCTGAGGAGCCCTCACGCGGCGTACCCTCCCCGATCACAGGAAAACAAAGTTGAAAAGAAGAGGCAAAATGAAGTAAAACATGAACGAGACAAAAGGAAGTTAAATTCTCACCAAAAGTGGGCCTACAGCCATGCCTTTCCTAGAAAGATGCCCACATGCGAATCCCTGCTGTATGAGGAAGCACTGCCTCGACCCATTCACGAATGCCGGATAACGGAGCCAGTGCCGGCCCTTCAGCTATGAACATGGGATAAAGTTAATACATAAAAATGCAAGGAATAAAAAGAAGCCGAAAGCTAGAATCAATAAAAGGACTTACGTGCATGGTTCCAAGTCTCTAGGAACTCAGTAGCACACGCCACCAAGTGTTCGGTCCTGATATAAAAGAAATTCTCATAAGGGCGAGAGTCGACCGCGTCGTCTAACTCAGCAGTCAAACCCCTTGTCCCACGAGGGATCGCGTAAAACGTAGTACCGCAAACCCTCTGAGGGGCGTAGAGAGTCAGCACGTGCTGCAGAGCGATCTCCCTTCGGGCCAGTTCCGCAAATTTGATGAGCATTGCAAAAAACTTGTAAAAGGAGGGAACGAGCTGGACAGGGCACACCCTGTAATGATGGCAGAAGTCCACCACCAACATTGGGAGAGGGAGACTGAACCCTAATCTGAAAGGATAAGCATAGAAGACGCAATACCCTCAGCGGTCGACATGGACCCTCTCCTCGCTCCTGGCAAGGACAATATCAGCGTAGCGGGGGACTTCGCATTGTTTCCGCAATGGGTAATACCCACTTCCCCCATTAATAGGGCCTCATTCACTTGATCTTCTCCCTCGTCATCGGTGAAATCAGTCGCTGGACCTCCGGGCAGGGAAAGAATATCGGTCACCGACGGAATCACGTCAATCTCCGCGACTCGGTGGCTCTTATTGCTGCAAGTGACCCTTCAACCACTGGAAGAGCCGCCGGAGTAAGATCGCTGCGAGAACTACTTGCCATTTTCGATTGGTAAAACGGAAGAAGAACAAGATTCACCGAAAGAAAAACAAAGATGGTGTTGAATGAAGAACAATAAAGGATAAGGAAGAAGAAGAACTCGCGATAGAGAAAGATTTTTTAGGAATCTCACTTAGACGAATAACAAGAATGTGAGAGAAGAACAACACAACTCCTTATTTATAGGCAACACAAGTGGCTTTCACGAATTCCAACAGCTATTATTAACTATTTGAACAACCGCAAAATGGTTCAGTTCTGCAGAAATGTGTGTCATTATGATACGCACCCCGAAACGGCTTCCTAGTTGCCAACTAACACTTCACCTTCAAAACGGTTATAACGACATGTGGGTATTGAAAGCACATTCCATCCGTCTCAAAACTGCAGGACGTTGCTAAAGGCTAAAATTACAAGTTCAACTGCTCGACCTCGCGCGAAACGAGTTGAAAACCCGAGCACGGTGACGCCTGAATAATACTGATGCCTAGCGAGCCTAAAAGACCTTTGACAAAAATGATCACGGCCTCGGTCAAGGCCCAATTCGACCAATATACAAACGGCTACGGCCATCTCCAATATGTAAACGGGTACGGCCATCTCCAATACGTAAGTGGTTACAACCATCTCTGATGTACGAACGGCCATGACTGCCCCCAAAATATAAATGGCTAAGACCATCCACAAAACGACTGAGATCATCGACTTAACTCCGGCCCAGGCCGTTGGCTTCAAAATGGCTAAGGCCATCAGCTTCAACGGAATAACTTCCACTGTGTAAATGGCTACGACCATCTTCGGTCTCGACCTAGATAGCATCTGATCCCCATGTCCGAAATTCTTGAATCAGTAGTCTACAAAATCCTCTCATCGAGCTCGGCCAGGGCACAACCCCTATAAGCGGAGGTACTAACTGTATGGTCAAAACTTGACCCTATGACGATTAACGGAACTAGTCTATTCTTAATTCTATTTATGACTAATAAATGGCACGGCCATTTATTTAATAATGGTACCTGATGGTTACCCGATTCGACTAGTGAGGCTACGACCACCTAGCACTACGAGGGCGCCCTCTCAATACGGTCACGGCCACACGGTGCCAACTCACAAAGTTTACAACTATAAATACTAAGAGAAAGAATCCTAAAAATGGGGCTTCTTCTTCACCACGATTCCCCAAAAAAGGGAGAGTACACACAATGGTACCCACACGATGGGAAAATGGAACACCATTGTAAGGCTCTAAACATCTCCATGGAGATGCAGACCAAATCCTTATCATTAATAAAACATCTTTATATACTGTCCTCCTTACTCAAAAATGCTTGTCCTTTTCTTCTTTCATTTGGTCCTTCATATATTACGACCTGTTATAATTGACCCTTACCTTCTTTCTATTGTTTTTATGCTTACATAGTATGTGATAACTTTTGAGCTAAACAGGTTTAATGGTAATGGTATAATTGATATTATTTGGAAACATCATCTCTATCTTAGGGTAGGGGTATGGTCTGCGTACACACTACCCTCCTTAGACCCCACTAAGTAAGATTATACTGGGTTGTTGTTGTTATTGTAATAATAGTATAGTTGACATCACTTATCAGTATTAGCTAATTAGTACTATATCAAGTATAAAGTAATACTTAAATTGTGACATAAGTTATACTACTAATATTATTGACACTGAAAATAGAAAAAGCCAACTAATTAGCAAGTTATATACTGGAACTTATTTTTTCCTAAATAGTTCCCACCAAACTGCCCCAAAGGGTTTAAGCCAGCAGAATAATGGTTTAACAACAACAATAATTATTCAGTATAGTCTCATAAAGTGGGGTCTGAGGAGGGTAATATGTAGACGGGCCTTATTTCTACCCGAAAGGACAGAGAGACTGTTTCCAATCGACCCTCAGCTCGGTGAAGGAAAGGAACAACAAAAACAAAAACAAAAGAGCATTAGTAACTTCAGCAAAAATAGCGTAAATAATTATCTAAACATAAGAACCATAAATAAGATAGCATGCAATAATATGAGTCAGTAACTACCATAAGGGAGACGCAATACAATACACAAATCATCTATGGATAGCTCTGCCAAGCCTCATCCAACCCCGGATGAGGATCACAAAAAACTCTAGGGGCTCATATCCTGCAACCCTGATACTGGACCTCCAGACTTTTCTATCAATGGTCATGTCCTCAAAAACCCGCATTCTAGTCATGTCATGCCTAATCACCTCTACCCAATACCTCTTAGGCCTCCCTCTGCCTCGTCGTACGCCGACCATCGCCAGTCGCTCACAACTCCTCACCGGGACATCAACCTCGCTTCTCCCATCTTCTCCTCCACCGGGGTCACCCTAGCTTCTCTCAATAACTTAATTGTTAATCTTATCTAACTTGGTAACCCCGCACGCATCCCCATTCTCGCAATGGTTTACGACAGAGAAAATTTCCCATTTCTGCTGAAAAATTGATATCAATGGCGTCTTCACTATCGAGAAAGCTTTTACGCACGATGCTGACGAACCCGAGATCCATTAAAGCTTCGCAACTATCTTCTTTTTGCACAAAAATCTCTTCAGCTACAGAGGATTTCTCCTCTCCGGTTCTGACCGCATTGAGTTGGAGTCCGCATTGGCCGCCGAACCCGAATCAACTGGGTTTTCATCACCTTCACCTTCAGAATTTAATCAAGAACGCAAATTCGTTGAACGTCCCCTAGAGAATGGTCTACAAGTTGGCATTTACAAGGTAAATTTTGATAAATAGAATTGAAATTCATAGATTAAGGCATTGGTTTGCGCGTTATCAATCATTTTGGACTCTAACCTAACTGTCTATGTGTATATTAATTTTTATGTCTTTGTATGTTATAATGTGCAAATGTACCGGTAAGAAGGTTTGTGCATACACCTATTGGGGTTTATATGCACGTATATTGTTGAACATTCACTTTGTAATTACACGGCAGATTGTGATAAATGGAGATAAATTTACACTCTTTATGCATCTGTTAGTTGCAATTAATGGATTAAGAGATTGCTTTGGATAGCATGTACCAAAACAGACAGGATCCTATCTGTACATGTATGAACTTGTGTGTCCCCGTAGACAAGGAGGTATAGCTTAGTCAAAAGGACCCCCCCCCCCCCACAATCATGTGATTGGGGATTCGAGACACCATGCAAAGTGGGAAAAGACTGTTGGACACTGGGGGAGGGGAGTTTGGGGGTGATATTTACCAATCTTTGTGGCTTAAATGTCAATGTCGGTTAAGATGGATCGGTTATGTCCAGAGTGAACTTCCAGATGCATCAGTTTGTAGGTGCAAAACTACGGTGAGACAGTGAGTGAATGTGTTAAAAGGGACGAGGCGGGCGTAAAATCACATGAAAGGAAGTTGTCTTAGAAAACCTACAATCTCTTGGAATCTATGCAGACTTAGTGAAAGGTAGGGCAGAAAGAAAAAGATCTATATAGGTGATGCACGCAGGGGTTCGGTCTAGTGGTAAGAGCACATCATGTGATGTGTGGTTTAAGTGCACAACGTAGGTTCGAACCCTTCCAAACAAAAGCCTTATATTTAAGGGGACACTCAAGAAGTTGATACCAATTATTTAGGAATATAGTCATGTTAGTATGTTTACTTTAGGTCCTATGCTTTCTAGGAGTCTATTACCCTTTCAGAGATCTTTATGTTTGTAGAAAATATAGTGAAATTTCTTTATCGAAAATGCTAGTAGAAAATATAGTGAAATTCTAGTAGACTTTATTTTTATTTTTTAGTTTCTATGTTTTATTTTTTATAGTGTTGGTCTGATATGAATATAATAGTCGTGTGAGGATTCATATAACGGACCCCAAATTTGGGATTGAGGCATATTTGTAGGCATTTAATAGGTTAAAACATTATTCTGCATACTATGCTTCATACAGACATGACTTCAAATGTAGTTTATGTCTATGTATGTTATGATATGTAAATGCACCAATAGAGTTTATGCATACATATTATGGTGTTGATATGCTTGTAATTCTTTGATGATTGAGTGGGGATTTGTCTATTTGTTTTTTGCGTTGGGGTTATGGTCGGAATTATTTAGTATTGGAATGAAACAGATCCGAGTAGAGCGAAGTGGATATAGATGATTCATCTAACCAACCCCTAACTGTAAATAGGTTGTCAAAGGCGCGCTTAAGCCCTGAAGCGAGGCTCAAAACATGTTGAGCGCTTCGCCTCGCTTTGTGGACGCTTTAGTGTCGCATCAAGGCTCTAAGGCATACTTTTCCTTGCCAATGAGTGTAATCCTGAAAATGCTATATTGCACATTTGATATTTCACTTTATTTTAATTTATTTTCAATTTCGTTGTCCATTTATTTGTTATTCATGCTTATAATTATTAATCTTGGACTACATATACATATTTTTACTTTTTCTTCAGTTGCGCCTTTTTTCATTAAAGCACACACTTTATTTGTGCTTTGCGCTTAAAGCCCCAACGGACCTTAGAGTTTTTTTGCGCTTTTCGCCTTTGATAACACTGAATTAGGATTAGGACATGGTTGATTGATTGAATTGTGTTTGAATTAGCCGTGTGAAGATTATGGTTTGCCAGTTTTGACTGAGAAATTGGTACAACTGCAATACCTACTTCCTATCCCACCAAATGCAAAAAGATAAAGAGGCAAAAATCATAGTCATATTAGCTTTCCGCGAATATAAGTTGGTTTGAGGTTTTTTGTTGAATCTGAACAGGCAATCTTGGTTGGTTAAGTTGGCCAGACACCAATAAAAAAGAAGTTGAAGAGTGGGAGGACCGTTACTCTGCTATCCCTTGGAACAGGTGGGATTCGGAACAACAGGCGGCCATTTGATAATGAAGAGCCAAGAGAATATGCCAATAGGTGTGCAGTTCAGTGGCACAGGGTCTCAGTATATCCTGAGAGGTTGGGGGAAATGGCCATGAAGAGTATTGTTCCAGGGTATGCTTCCATTTTTCTTTTATCTCCTTACTTTTAAAGTTAAATATGGGTCATGCAATTGCATATATTCTTGTAATTTCCTGTGTTCTCTCTTTTTTTTTATATATATATTTTTTATATTTATAAATTGAACCTGATAGGGGTTGTGTTAATCTAGAGCTCACTTCTAATTCCTTTTTGTTGTGAAGTCAATATAAGCGCCTGCTTCGTGGTTAAGCCTTGAATGAGGGGTCAACAGAAAAAACCAATTGAGTTATTCACTGCTTTTCATTTTTTCCCTAAATCATAAGTCTCAAAAAAAAATTCATACATGAAATTCTACATCCCTGACGACTGGGTCAGTGTCATAAAATTACACAATATTTAAAAAAATATAAAACGAATTGCTAGATTTTCAGCTGATTTTGAGGGCCAACTTCCTCCCAGGAAAAGAAATAGACTGAATTTTGCCATCTGGTGAAAGTTTGGTGTGCATCTTTGACTGAATACTTACTTTCTGTTGAATCTGTAGTTTCATACTTCTGCTTCCAGCTCATGTCAGATGATGTGCTAATCTTCTGATAGTAGTTCGATGCACTGCACATTGTAGTTCAATCTTGTATGTGGAGGGTAACCTTGAATCAAAAATCTTCACTGATCCTATCACTGGTCTTGTGCGGCGCATACGAGAGGTTGCTGTACGAAGAAATGGTAATTTCAGCCCTATGCATATTTTCTACTACTTCACTAAAGTTAGTTTCTCTTGCATTTTCCTGCATATAGTTTTAAAGTCTGTTACTATTTCAGCCCCATGGATAGCTTTTATTTTGTTTTTTTCAGTATGCAATCATTTTGCCATCAGAAATGAGTAAGACTTCTAATGGCTATATACATGTTTCACCTTGACTTGAAATTGTAGATTCTCTTTGGACATACTAGGTGGAATAGGGTCAGTTACTGCAGTAACATTTCAGAGTCTGTAAATTGCACTATTAGTTGATCCCTTTTCTCCATCTTCTGTCATAGCCACCCTTTTCAGTTTGCATTTTGAAGATGTCCCGTAGAACTTAACTTTATGAGCTTCGAGTGAATTTCGAAGGGCTTTAAAGGGAACCATGGATGCATATTGTACCGGCTTCTAAAACAACCTAGAATTCATTAATATGTTAGTGAAAAGTAAGTTATGCCCCTTGACAAATAAGGATTTGTTTCTGAAATCTCATGGTACCGCTAATGGTGGCGCTATCTCTATTCGCAAAGCATGTTGTGCTATAATTTTTACTGGAAAAAGGTTTTTTGTTCTAAAGCATGGGCGGTATGGTATTCTATCGATGCCTATAGTGATCATGCGTAAAACCATATCGGCGAATAGGTCCTAACTTGCAAACTTCAATAGAACTTGTTTCATTTGCCACGAAGAACCTTTATGAACCCTAATTCCCTGGCTCTTTGCAGATCGTCTGGTTTTCCTTGGGAATGGGAATGAAGCCCAGCAGCCATCAGAAGCAGAAATCAAAGGGGTTGGTCATTACTGAGAGTGTGCTTGTAATGAAAGTAATTGAATCTTTATGTAGAAGAATTGTATTTGAGTTGTTTTTTGTTTCTTTTCTCCTCACATTAATCCTAAGTGAGGTTAAATTTCAAACCAGCCATCTGATGCTGACTATGTAAACTGAATCAGTGATCTAACAGTTCTGCACCTATTAAGTTGTGATCTGATATTTTTTTCCATCTGTCTTCTGGCTAAGTTATTCATATTAGCTTTGGGCTATTACTCACGTCAATCCTCATTGTCTCTTCCACTGATTAATCTGCGAGTGTTTTGTGGAAAAGCAATACTTTCCAAAAAGGCAGTTGGTTACTTTAGTCTTTTAGAGCATATGGAGGAGTGTTTTTTTTGCCTTTGCTATTTTGGAAGGTGTTTTACAAGAGAGCACTGATGAATAGGCAAAATCACTTGGTAGACTATTTTAGTAATTTTCTCCACAAGTAGGCCCTTTCTACATTTTCCTTGTAGCTCCTTGGTTTGGTATAAATACCAGGTGTAGATATATGTTTACCCTCTTCAATGTTCTCGAAAAATGGTCTTCATATATGTTTAGCCTCTTCAATGTTCTCGAAAAATGGTCTTCATATCGACGTTTTATCTTTATACCTATCTAATATTATATTTTAGAAGGCAGTGATTGCAAGTATATTCATATCTTCTACTCTAACTCAATATAATCATGAAAATGACAGTCCGGTGTACAAAGTATTTACATTCAAGCACGGTTCAGGGAAGGGCCGCATCAGAGGGTGTGATATAGACAATTTATCCAAATACAAGCATTAATGGCTGTTTCCACGACTTGAACCCGTAACCTTAGGCCACAGAGATAACTTTAAAGTTGCTCCAAGGCCCCCTCCACTCGAACTCGATATAATCAATTATTACAAATGCACTGTCCTTTAAGTACTAAATGAAGCGTCAATAGCAGACAGAAACAAGTATAGCAAATTCAAAACCTCTTTAAGTCCACTTGGTATTGGTGATGATGGTGCTTCTTATCAAAATTAGATAAATTTGTTACATTTTTTATATATTTTCTTTTTTGTTTTTGATTTTGTTTTATTTTTTCTTTCCTAAGCCAAGATTTGTTTGGAAACAACCTCTTTGTCCTTTCGGGTAAGTATAAGGCCTGTGCACGTATTACCCTCCCCAAACCTCATTTTTATGGGACTATACTGGATAGTTATTATTGTTTCTATATATTTTTTCATATTCACCAGCCAGTTGTTAGGATCTCCTTGGATTTTCTTTTATGTGTTTTCTTTGTCCTCTTTTTCTCTTTGTTTTCAGTTTCGGGAGCCGCGGAATCAATGTATAATAGGTGCAATCGGGGTGGGATCACAAACCTTTAATTTAATGAATAAATGTACCAATTAGATATCAATATATTGCGCATACTATCATCAAAGGACGTGGTAGGATAGTTGAACTCGCTCTATCTTTATTCAGGTATCTCGAGATATCATAAAAATAAAATTTTACTCATAGCGAGAGATTGTGAGTTTGAGTCTAAGGTCTGCGTACACACTACCCTTCCCAGACCCAACTAAGTGAGATTATATTGGATTATTATTGTTGTTTGTTTGGCTAAAAAGTTATATGAATACTTGTTAAGCTCAAGAACAATCGAAAATAAACAAGGGTTAATCGGAATCAAGTGTAATATGAACTAGAGAGTATTGTGGAGCTAAAATCGGTGATAATAATGAGATGTAGATATCTTAAGATGAAAGAATAATGGAACAAGTAATAATTTTTGCATAATAGAGAGAATGAGTTGTATATTCTGAGTAACGAAATATACATGAGCCCCTTACAAAGGGAAGGTCTCCTTTATATATTAGGAGACCTTCCTCGAAATAACCAAAGAAAAGTACAGAAGTTGGTGGCTTCAGTGTACGAAAGAGCCAGAGTTTCAAACGACGCCGTATTGGGTCGTGTTAACCGGGCCGTCCACATACTAGGGTCGACCTTAGTTGGGCCGGCCTCTATGCCAAGGGCGTGCATAGATAGCATGAGAACGTAGGGAACCAAATTTGCCCGATACAGATAGTCCCTCCGTTTGTTGGGGACGTAACCGAGAAGCGTCTTCAACAAACGGACATACGTGCTTGACCTTTCTAGAAATTTGGTCGTACCCGTGGATACTGTCGAAAAGGACGTGAACATATACGAAGGCGTTATGCCGTTGACATATACCCTCCTTTTAGGGCTACTTTTTAGGATGACATCATTGATCACGTGCGTGATCATAACTTTTGCTCCCGAGGCGGTTCAGGAGATGACGTGATATTTTGGTTTCTCCCGCCGGTTTTCGAATCATGCCTTTTCGATTTTCGTGTGCCTTTCCTTACAAATAGAGGAGAGGTGAACCCAATTCAACTTTCAAACCTTTTTAGGGAGCGTTCCTCGTCTTTTTCTGGTACTTGTTGATCTTCTTAAAATTTTCGTTCCTGGGAATCGAACCCTGTGCCCTCGAAGCACCTTTCTTAATAACTTTTCATCATGGTTAAGCGTCACCACAATAGCAAAAAGACCAAGGGTGATGCCCCTTCTAGGGTTTCATCGTCCTAAATGATGGGGAAGGAGATGCCGAGGTGGTCCTCGTTCCTCTATCAACGGCCAACATACTTCCACAAGATATGGTTACACGGAAGGATTTCAATAACAAATGTAAACTTCCTCCTTGGGAACTTAGTGAGCTGACGTCATCTCATTTGGCTGCTCTTAGGAAGTCGTACAATATTCCTGATTACGTTGACATGGACCCCGCCGGGACGAATTAAGCCAATGTGCACAGGCCTGGATATTGCACATTTTACGAATATTCTTTTCGAATCGGATATAGCCTCCTGCTCAATCCTTTGGCGGAGGAGCTTTGTCGTTGGTATGGGGCGTGTCCGGCCCAACTTACCCCGTATGTGCTAAAAGTGTGTAGGATTCTTACCACCTATGCGGCTAAGGCTAAGGAGGAGGTCTCCATTCACCACCTCTTGCAAATGTTCAGTGTGAGCTTCATGAGAGGAACCATGATTCAGCTGGTACGGCGGGGCAAGAAAAGTTTTGTGGTGCAGTCTGACGATAAAGCCAATCATAAATTTTGGAAGAAGTTTTTCTACATACGTAAAGAACATCTGGTGTCCAACCCGGAAGGGTTCCCGGAGGCATGGAACACAACATGTAAGCATTCCTGTATGCAGTCTTTACGACAATCTTATTTCGTCGTCTTTCTTAATGTAGATTTCTTTTTCCCTTTATGTAGTGACAGCTCGCACTCCTCGAATGGTCGATGACATTAGGTCGTGGGCAAGAGCATTGATACCGTTTGCATAGGAGTGTCCCGCCTGGCCGGAATTCCGTAGGCTCTATGGACCGACAGGTAATGGCTTTGCTTTGTATTTCCCTTCTGTTCTGGCTTGGAGGCTCCCCTTAATTTCCCTTGCTCAACTCATACCTATTTTGGTAGGTCGGGGTGTTTCTAAGAAGGCACAGAATAAGAGGAAGAGAATTGTCGCCGCCCCTTCCAGGCGGTGTCTGAATCTGACGATGAGGATATACTCCTCGTAGGTACGCCTAGGAGTAGTGTTTCTTCCTCCTCAAGGCAAGAGGTTGCATCAGCGGCGGCTCCCGAGGCAATATCTGAGGCGGTGCCTGGGGCCGTGTTTGAAATGACGCCCGAGAAGATACTGGCGGCTGTTCCTAGGACTGTCCCCGAGGTTTCCCCTATAAGGACTCCTACTACCAAAGTGGCACCGTCTGAGCCCAGCTTGCGTCCACGGAGGGGGGCCCTGAAGAAAAAGAGTCGTTGGAGATGAAGAGACGCCGGATTCGTGCTGGCAAGGTTGTGTTCACACAGACAGAGAAGGTTAAGCCACCCCGCCCTGAGTCTAGTCTGGTCTTTATAGCTGAGGCCATTCGCTCTGGGAGATCTGCTCTTAGGAGGGAGGCCGTCACTAACCTCTGCCCGGCACGTGCTTGGGACGATGGGTCGCGGGCGGCCGCGGAGAGAGGGGGTGAATGTGCGGATGTGGCTAGCCCGGAAATCGCTATTGAGGACGCGGGCGGAGAAGACGGGTCCCTAGACCAAGTGGAGATTATAGCCGGCCAGTCTACCTGTCGTATAGTGATTCCCAGTCATTACAATTTGTTGGAAAATTGTGAGGAGGCGGCCGCAAGCTTGACACTTTTGTGTGCAGGTGCTGAGAGCGAGGCCTTGGCGGAGACTAGTTATAGGGACTTGGCCCGGAGAGTGGCGGGTGCGGCTTTGCAGGTATATCTTTTGACTTGATTTTTTTCGCATTTGTGGAGGGTGATTTTCCTTGCACTTATCTTTTGGATTTTTACAGACTTTTATCTTAGAGGCGGAGAGGGGTCGACGCCTGAAGAAGAAGGTGGCCAAATACAATAGGTTAGTGCATAAATACAACAGGACGCGTGAGGCGCACCAGACCTTGGCCGACATGTATAAACATGACCCTAACTTTAGCGTGTTTCGTGAGGGCCTCGTGCAGTCTGAGGCGCAGTTGAAGAAGAGGATGGATGTGCTGGATAAGGTTGATGAGCAACTCATGGCCGCTGTTGCTCGGGCTGCGGAGATGGAGATCCTTATTCTGTCTAAGGATGAAGAATTACAGCTCGGCCGTGTAGTGGCAGAGGAGGCAGCGGAATTGCGCACTCGAGTTGTAGCCTTAACGGCGGAACTTGATGCTAAGAAGGCCGAGGTTGAGGACATAACCCAATTGAAAATACTCGGAAAACACTGAAATCACGAAGTTGGTAAAAACCCGAGCCACTGGCACACTTATCGAAAAATTCCGAAAATTACATCATCGGATTTCTCGTCTCGCCAAGAGTTCGTACATATAAAGTTTACCAAAAATGGAGTTCAAATGGCCTTTCAAATCCCTAAAATTCGTTTCTAAAAACTAAGCCTTGGTTCTTCACAATTTCTACACAATTTCACGAAATTGAGGATTGATTCTTCCTAAAAATGGTATTTTTAAGTCAAGAGACTTACCTCCAATCAATACTCGTTGAAAACACGCTTCAAATCGCTCAAAAAGCTCTCTGGTTGCTTAACAATGGAGAAAAATATGTTTGGTTCGCGGATGAAATGTTATTAAAAACCCTTCTCTGTCCAGCTGATTCCTTCTATGCGATCACGGCCTTAGCCCTGCGATCGCGTTGAACTAATTCCGGAGCCCCTCAATTAACTCTATGCGATCGCGACAAGTGCCATGCGATCGCAATGAGTCTCACCCCACTGCTATACGATCGCGACCCATACTATGAAATCGCGAAGAGAAAAACACACCAATCCCCCAAGCCTCTTATGCGAACGCAGGAAGGTCTACGCGATCGCGGAGCTTGACCTCCCAGTGCTATGCGATTGCGGCCGTGATGATGCGATCGCATAGACCATTTTCCCTTCTGCAATTTCTGCTACATTTCTTAACTTCAAAATTTCCCGTTAGCCATCCGAAATAATCCTGAGGCCCGCGAGACCTCAACCAAAAGCACAGATACGTTCTATTACTTCATTCAAACTTGCTCGTAATATAAAAGCACGATCGTAAACATCAAAATCATCGAATTACCACGGATTCAAGCCTAAGTTAAACTAAAACTTCTGAAACTTGCATTTGATCAAAAACCCGACTTAACGATGTCCAAATGACCTGAAATTTTGCACACATATCCAAAATCACCTAACAGAGCTACTGCAACTGTCGGAATTCCATTCTGACCCCAGATCAAAATCTCACCTATCAACCAGACTTCGCCAAAATTCAAACTTAGCCAATTCAAGCCTAATTCTACACCGGACCTCCAGTTCCGATTTCGCTCCTAAGTCATAAATCAACACCTGAAACTAGTCGACTCGTCGGAAATCCTTCCGAGCCCTCTAACTCATAAGTCAACATTCGGTTGACTTTTCCAACAACCTTCTCATAAAGAGACTAATTGTCTTATTTCTACTCAAACTCCATCCGAATTACTTCAAACTCTCCAACACATATTAATGAAGCATATAGAAGCATAAAACGGGAAAAACGGGGTGGAGATACATGAGACGACGGGTCAGGTCGTTACAGTATGACTAAACACCCTCTCGCTAGAACGAGTAATAATATAAGGAAGAATAGTCATAGAATCACTGGGAGCCTCAAACAATACCAAATAAGTTCGGAACAAGAAAAAATTTCAAGTAAATTTCTATATTTTAGGTTGGGAGATTTTTAGTACCGATATACCACCTTGTATTTAGTAAGGAGTCTGATCATGAGCCGATCGGTTAGATTGTCTCACTGAAAGACATTCAATCACAATTTCAATCACTATCTCAATCACAATTTTAAGCACAATCACCATTATATGTGTGGCATGGCGTCCGTTCACAATTCGACCGGTTAAGCCGTCTCACCATAATATTGTGTGGATCGACATCACCCTTTTCTAGCAATTATCTCATCCCAATAAAAGGGAATAATCTCATCAACTTCATCCCAAATAAGGGAAACAATCACAAAAGTGTTTATTATTTAAACGACTTACAGCTCATTTCAATGTCTTTACACGTCTCTTTTCATTGGCACTAGTGGTCCTAAATGTAACTTGAGGATATAACTTATTTATAAATATTTCCACAATTAGTATATTTTTAACTTTTTCGTGTAACTTGCCTCAATTTCCATGTTACTAGTTCGACTTTTACTGACGATTATCACTTAACTGACCTAGTGTAATCTTTTTTACATTGTTAGTGTATAAAAACTGAACTCTTCAATTTAAATGGGAAGTATATTTTGGTAAAAGCAATAAACACAAAATTCCATTCCACCCAAAAGAGAAAAAAATACAGTATACCATCCTCTAACCACATTTTCTTTAAAACAAGAAGAAAAAACAAAAGGGAAAAATACTAAAAATATTGGACATGTCTTGGAAAGGATTATAGTTCAGTTTAACTCTCTTAAAGAAAAGAGAAAAGCAAAACTAAGTCATCGAAAATTGGGATCTTCCATTGACTCTAAGCAAGTAGAAACTAAGTTCAGGAGCTCCATTTCGATCAGGATTCATCATATAAAATGCCTCTGAATCTCTAGAGCCAACAACTCTCTCAAACTTAGCCCTCATATACATAATCTCACCAGAGTCACCCCCATTTAAAACACCAGCACCGGTTGAAATTAGCTCCACAGCTTTAAGTATCTGCAATTCTTTCCATCCACATTCCCGTCTTATCGCATAACCACACTTCTTTCCATTACAGTGGGTTTTCCATTTAGGCTCATCTAACAATTTCCCCATCTTCTTTTCTTCCTCCTTGTCACATTCCAATGCTATTCTAACCAAACCTGATGCCATTTCTTGGACTAGTACACTTACAGGAGTGGCAAGCTCAATCAAGAAAGCTGGTTGTGAATTGGGATCTTTCTGAAATGCAAAATGTACATGTCCGCGCTTGTGGCCGAAAAGGGTGCCTATAACTCTTGTTCCAAGACCTTGTTGGAAGTGTATCCTGTTTCTGCCAATTGCTATTAGGACAGACTTTAGCCTGGCCACTGTTATCGTTTGCAGTTTCCTTCTTGTTGTTGTAACAGATGCTGATAAAACTGCTGTAGCTGATTCTTGATTTAACTTCTTATTATTGATAGTGTTTAAAGAAGAAGACTTGGAGTTGATCCTTGAGACTTGAGGGGTTACTTTTGAAGTTATGTTTTTGTTTGAAGAGGAATTTAGGGATGGATATTCTTCTACTTCTGTTTCTTCATTGCTGATTTTGGTTGTCCAGTGAAACTGCCTCTTGGATGACAGGTCTTGAAAACTCTTAGCCATGTTTGTCTTCCTCTAACAACAACAACAACAACAAAACCAGTATAATTGTTTGGGGAGGATAGTGTGTATGCAAACTTTACCTTTAACCCGGAAGAGTAGAGAGACTGTTTTTTGATAGACCCTCAGCTCTAGATGATGAAAAGAGATAATAGATCAGTAACAACAATAATATCAGCATCGGTAGGACCACAAAATAGATGGTATTGTCTTCATGACTTCATCTAAGAAAGGGAGGGAAAAAAACTAGGAACCTGTTAAGTGTCTTTGTGTAGGAGAATAGGAGTTGAGGGGTGTAAAGATTCTGTTGTGTTCTTTTGAAGGGATTTCTACTTTCTTTCCTTAATGTTTTGCTTCTACTACTTTGTTAGATATAGAAATCTGACAAAGGGAAAGCATAAGCTACCCCACCAACTTTGATGGAAATTTGGAATGAAATACAGGTCCTATAGGGTTGTGGGGGGGGGGGGGGGGGAATGCAATAGAGAAAGAGAAAAATTGTACATAAAGAAAGGAATCTCGGGGAGACACAGAATATGTTATTTCACTTTCTTCTTGGGGTATGGTGCAAAAGGAGTAACTTGACTGACTCTTTTTTGACTTGAACAGTTTATTTTTCTGTTCAAAGAATAATCTGAATTTGATGACAATGTCAAGATTTTTTTTTATCACTGTTTCTACGCCGAAGGTTTATCGAAACAACCTCTACACCTTCACAAGTTAAGGGTAAGGTCTCCGTACATATTACCCACCCCAAATTATACATGTGAGATTACACTTGGTTTGATATTTGTGTTGTAAAGATCTTTTTGATATCAATGTAGTTTAAACTATAAGAGGAGTTGATCTGATGGTAAGCAACAGACCTCCACTTCCAACCGAGAGGTTGTGAGTTCGAGTTTCTCCAAGAGCAAGGTGGAAGTTCTTGGAGGGAAGGATGCCAAAGGTCTATTTGAAAACAGTCTCTCTACCCCAGGATAAGGGTAAACTCTGCGCACACACTACCCTCCCCAGACCCCACTAAGTGAAATTATACTGATTTATTGTTGTTGTAGTAGTTTAAACTATAAATAGTAGGTCAGTTATCATTTTTACTAGTTTAGGATTTGGTGTTTTGTCTTAGAGATATAGGAACTTAAAGGTTTTTTGAAAAATGAGCAAGTTGTCACTGAAATCAGAGGAAGAGAACCAAGGATCAGTCACTGTTTACAGTAGAAATCCTCCCAACACAATGTTCTGCCTCATGTTTGCTGCTTGTGATAAACCTGAATCCAAACCCAAAGGACAGCCAGTGATGATGTTGGATTCAGCTCGAGCTAGCACTCATATTCTGTCAACCCCTAGAAAAGACATGAAACATAATGATACTAACCAAGAACCTGCAACACTGATATAAAGCTGGAATTGGCTTTTAGGATTCACTGGTTCCTTATCCTCTTTCACTGAGGTGTAAAATCACTGCTCAACAACAGGCAAAAAAATCAAACAGATTGGGAGGTGCATTCTCTTTTCTCAATACTGAATGGGATCACTAATTCAACAACGACCAATTAAATAACCATCACATTCACCATTTTTTCCCACAACTTGACAATTTAGTTCTATTTGGGTGGAATTGGAAATGCACACCCCAAAGAAATTGACCACATTTTGCTCCTTCAGGCAGTGGCTAAGTTGAAGGGCCTTTAAAGTGACAGAGAGCAGACTCTCGCCATAGCGACAAACACTGAAAGCACTTGAAGAATGTAGATCATTCTGCTCATTAATTACACACAATATATGGAGACAAGTACAAATTGAAGGAGAGTTCACATAACTAGCACACGGGACAGGAGCTTTTTGTACATAAAGATAAGAGAAACCACTTATAGAAATGAGTCAAAGGTGCTTGCCTACAGAACAAACAAAGAAGTCCTAAAATTAACTAGTCAAGTTTTGGTCCGCTTCTGAATCAGGCTGTTTCGAGGGAACTGTAACACCGCCGTTCATCCCTGCATGTGCCTCAGCAAACATTCTCTGTTGCTCAGCTAGTGCTTCTTCTGAATCAGGCTGTTTTGCGGGAACTGTAGCACTGCCATTCATCCTTGCACGCGCCTCAGCAAACATCCTCTGTTGCTCAGCTAGTGCTTCTTCTTCAGTCATTGCAGCGCCATTGCTGCACCTCCCTGATCTAACCGTGTCCTGTGGTTGAAGATACAGCAGAAGGCAATGCATTTATCAGATACTCTTTGCTTTTTTTTCTGAAAAGTTACTTTATTTGGGTAAACCACATGCATGGGTTCATGGAGCGAGGGTGAGGATGAGACTAATTGGGGGGTTTGGGGGGCTAAGATGACAGTTCCATCAAAACAAAAAAGAGACAGTGGCTCAATAGATGGATAAGTCTAGCTTATTTTTTTTGTCCATAGGTAAATCTAGCTATTCAACAGGAAGTCATTGAAGCATCCTACATAACAGGTCAAACCAATGCAAGAAGATATAGAAATGAGCAGTTACCATGGTCTCAAGCCTGTGTTGTTCGTATGCAGCATAAACTTCTTCAATATATTCCCCAAAGCCAAGAACCTGAGAAATCATTAATTAATATAAGTTGTGAATGTGTATGTCAACTGCAAATAATTATCAGTCGCAAATCAGGTCATTAATTATCACTCTCATTGTGAAGATGCCATAAAGGCTTTCATATGCTTATGATTAAGAGGTAACCTATAAAGATACAAATTGATCAAACACTCTTGTTTGGTCACAAAAATAACTGTAAGACTACTGAAAACATAAAACTGGTTCAGTTGATCTTCATAATGACTTGTTTATTCCTTTTTAGATAAGGTGGTGAATATTTGTTCCTTGAGACCTATATAAAATAAAGAAAAGATTTCACCATAAATGTGGATCAGTCTAAATCATGAAAGACCATTTGCATCAGATCATATATCTGGCCCAATATAACCTCAGACGAAAACTTGAAGGCGGAGAACAAAATTTACAGTTGGTGTCCAACCCACTCTACTATCACCTCAAAGTTAAACTAAGTTTCAAATGGCTTACATCTCCTCAAAGTAAACTCATATATAGCACAGTTTCAAAGTGATATGCTGCATAAAATTGCAAAACAAAATCAACATAAAGAAGATGAACGTAAAAGATGAACTGCAAGATCAAGTCTAGTACCTCCAAAGCCTTGAGTACATGTTCTGGTGCAATTGTTCGTCTCTCTTCTCTATTACAAACTTCATTTGATTCTGATGAGATAAGATTGATGAACTCTGCAGAAGATCAGAGAGTACCAAAAATTAATGCAAATTAAAAAAGAGAACCCCAGTACAATGATGCTTCATATACTAATTGAATCAATTATTTTGTTATCTAATCGTGGTATGTGAATAGATAACACTCAATTATCCGTTTTTCTTTTCTTTTGACTGCTAGATAACATTCAACTATCTATAGGGGGACGAACAGGAAGGAGAAGGGACCTCAATCCTGTTCAAGCAGTAGAGACATGTTATCACGAATTCTCTTAGAATAAGCTTCAAATTTGTTAATTTATCAGCTTATTTTAATATATTAACCTACAGAATGTCTTAACCATGTTTTATGCTCATTAGTCACTACCATGCACTTGTACCATACTCTTCTTCGTTCTTACTACAACTCAACATACATTATTTGACTAGACAGCCTTTAGACTCACTTTCCCTTTACATCCACAATCCTACACTGGAAATATTAATTCTAGTCATGTTACATATTCCCTTAAAATTTATACAGAAAATCAGCTGCTATTAAACGCAAACACCACTAACAATAGCAATGATATATCACCAAACTTAAAAACTGAACCCAGAAACAAAATCAACTCACCTACACAACATTCAATCAAAAGATCCTGAGTATCTCGAGCAACACGGACATCTGGGGGCAACATCTCCTTAATAATTTTTGTCATAGTTGCTGAGAAGAAATAACAGCAGTATCAGATAGCCAAACAATATATCAATTATAGAAGTAAAGCAACAACCAAACACAATGAGACCTCCTTAAATAACGAACTTCTGCCAAAAACTAAATGAGCTTCCGAGTATAAGGCGAACCCAGAGGCAACCTTTGGGAAAACAAGGCAAACCCTCTATTCCAGCTACAACACTCATCCACATATGGAGAAGGACTGATAACCCAGTGTTGTAATATCTCAATAGTGTTAATATTATCCTAAGGGAAATATAGAAAGTTCCAGCTATTATACAATTCTTCTCACCAAATACTTCTAACTTTTAGTCAAAAGGGAACTCAATAAATTTCATATAAACAAATCTGAGGCAAAGCAGTGACATCAACATGCATGTGCTATTCCAAATTTATAGCATTTACTTGCCACCGTAGTTCACGGAGAGGCCTATACATGTCAACTACTTAAGTCATTGCAAGTCGATGCGTGCTCCATAAATTGTATTAAATGCATCTCTTAGATTTCAGAAGAAAACCTCCCCTCCCCGAATCATAAAAGTCGCAAAGGCATGCAACTAAATTGGCAATTGGCATAACCTCATACCTTCCAAACAAGCACGTAATCATCAACCCTTGCGCGATTACATCATATTCATTCACTCAAAAGCTCTTCAATTACAAACTATGCCAAATTCCAAACTAGTTTGTGGTCTGTGCACGGCTATATGAGTCCTGAATATACATTCCACTCCATTCGGAGCTGTTCCATTCCAATACTCAATAATTGTCCTTTCTTCAAGTTAGGTATACAAAAGTGAAACAGAAACTTTGCACTCAAGGGTGCGGCCTAGTGGTCAATGAAGTCGGTGGAAAACCATGAGGTCTCATGTTCAAATTATAGCGATAATAAAAAAATACTAGGTGATTTCTTTTCATTTGTCCAAGCTTTGGCGGATACAGTTACACAATACTAGTGCTGGTGGGAAGTGGTAGGTATATTTAGTAGCTTAATCGAGGCGCAATCCTGCAAAAACAAAATAGAACATGGAATATAGGGAGAAGGGAAGAAAATAACCTTTGGGAAGCGAAGCATCCTCCTTATTTTTACCAACAATGTCCATAGGTTCCATATTAACCCTAAAAAAACAAACACAAAATCTCAAATACAATATACATAATAAAATATGGAAAAAAATTGTTTATACGAATAAAAAAGGAAAGATCTAGAGCTATCAAAGTGAACAAATCTCACCTTACGAATTAGAAAATCGCGAGTAGCAGATCGGATAGAGGACGACGATTTTACAGAGAATACAGCAGCAGCTCCACCGATTGGAAGATAATCGGAGGGAGATCGAAGGAGGTGATCGGAATCGGAAACGGTGGTTCATGATCCTGGATATAGATAGGGAAAAAGGAGAGAGGAGTTTCGCAGATGACTAGGGCAATTTTTTTCTGAATTCAATGGCGGATAGTCTGAAGCACGAATGAGGAGGTGTGCTTCAGAATGACATGGGTCCCACAAGGTGTGAGTGATGATTGGGACGTGGTTTTCACGTAAGAGTTCGGGGCGTGAGAGAGTCAGCGATGATAAATATGATTCATTTGCTTATATAGTTTTCTTCTGGAGAAAGTGGAGAAAAGGTATGGCAAAGAGATTTGCGGACTCGTGAAAATCTTCCAATTGAGGCCTAACACATATGCCCCAATATGGTATTCTATAGATTATCCATTTGAGAATCTAAGCTCCTTTTCATTCCTAACTTCTTTTAATTAAGGGGTCATGGTAGGAATTTCTTTACAAGATTTAAATTCGGACTTCTAGTTAAAGATAAAGGTCTCTTTAATCTCATACAACTTATCACTACTTAAAACAGTGAAATATGAAATTCAATTCTATGTAATAGGTGTGTTTTCTTTTTGTTTTCAAAGTAATATTCTCAAAGGTATGTTTTGTAGAGTGGTGGTTAGACCGATCATGTTGTATGGGACGGAGTGTTATTCGGTCAAGAATTCAAATACTTAGAAGATGAAAGTAGCACAAATGAGAATGTTAAGATGGATGTGTGAGCACACTAGGCTGGATAAGATTAGGAATGAAGATACTTGGGAGAGGGTGGGCGTGGCTCCGGTGGACGACAAGATGCGGGAAGTACGATTAAGATGGTTCAGACACATGCAGTGGAGAAGCCTAGATGCCCCGGTTAGGAGGTGTGAGCGGTTGGCTTTGGTAGGAACGAGAAAAAGGTAGAGGGTAGCCTAAGAAGTATTGGAGCAGCGTGATCAGACAAGACATAACGCAGCTCCAAATTTTTTATGACATGACTCTTGATAGGAAGGTGTAGAGGTCGAGCATTAGGGTTGTAGGTTAAGGGATATTCGAGTAGTTTTCCTCTGTCCCGGTTTCCCTCTTTGTATCGACTAGCTAGTATGATAGTGTTTTGTCTAGCACTGCTAGCGATTTATATTGTGTTTCACATTTTGCATAATATTTGTGTTACTACTTTTTAATTTATTTGATGTCTCTCACGTTGCTGATATTATTTATGTTGTCTCTGAGCTAGGGTCTTCCGAAAACATCCTCCCTATCCCTTTTGGTGTAGTGGTAAGGTCTTCGTACATTGTATCCTCCTCAGACCCCGGTAATAAGATTTTCTGGGTAGTTGGTGTTGATTGTGTCATTACTATGTGGTTAGTGACTATGTATATTGTTCTCATAATTGATATAATTGTTATACACATTTTATCGTTAGCATTGGACTATGGGCAGGGACGGATTTACGCTTATCGAAGCAGTGTCACGCGATACCGCTTCGTCGGAAAATTTTATTAAATACATATATTAATCTGTAGGGAAACTGTTAAGTAGAAAAAAATAACACCACTGACATAAATTATGTGTTGGTGTGTTGGTAATGTGCTTGATTTTTCTCTGAGAGGTTTGTTTGGCTAAAAAGTTATGTAAGTACTTATTAAGCTCAAGAACAATCGAAAATAATAAGGGTTAATTGGAATCAAGAGTACCATGGACTAGAGAATATCGTATAGCAGAGATCTATGATAATAGTGCAGATAATTTGAGATATAAGAACAATAAGATAAGTAGTCATCTTTTCACAAGAAAGAGAGATAGAGAGAGAGAGAGAGTTGTACATTTCCAATGGTAAAATACACATGGGCCCTTACAAAGGGAAGGTCCCCTTTATATATTAAGGGACCTTCCTCGAAATAATCAAAGAAAAGTACAATGGTTGGTGGCCTCAGTGTACGGGAGAGTCAGAGCTCCAAACGACGTCGTAATGAGTCATGTCACTCGGTCCGTCCGCTTACTGGGGCCGACCTTACTCGAGTCGGCCTCAATTAGCCTGCTCTCTCTGTTAAGGGCGTGCGTAGATAACATGAGAACGCAGGGAACCAAATTTGCCCAATGCAGATAGTCCCTCCATTTGTTGGGGACGTAGCCGAGAGACGTCTTCAACGAGCGGACATACATGCTTGATGTTTCTGGAAATTTGGTTGTACCTGTGGATACTGCCGGAAAGGGCGTGCTCATATACGAAGGTGTTATGTCGTTGACATATTACCTCCTTTTGGGGCTCTTTTTTAGGATGACGTTATCAATCACGTGCGTGATCATTGCTTTTGCTCCCGAGGCGATTCAGGCCATGACGTGACATTTTGGTTTCCCGCGCTGATTTTTGAATCATGCCTTTTCGATTTCCGTGTGGCCTTTCTTACAAATAGAGGGTAGGTTGAACCTGATTCATCTTTCAAACTTTTTCAGAGAGTATTTCCTCAATCTTTTCCTCATCTCTTTCTGGTACTCATTGCTCTTTTCTTTTGAAACTTTCGTTCCAAGGAATCGAACCCGGTGTCGCCGAAGCGCCTTTCTCTTATAACTTCCGTCATGGTTAAGCGTCTCCACGATGGTACCAGGACCAAGAACGATGCTCTTTCTAGGGTTTCATCGTCTTCAGACGACGGGGAAGCCGATGAGGTTCTCATTCCTCTATCAAGTGCCAACATACTCCCTTTGGACATGGATATACGGAAGGATTTTAAGAACAAATGTATTTTCCCTCCTTGGGAACTCAGCGAACTGACGCCATCTCACTTGGATGCTCTCAGAAAGTCGTATAATATTTTTGACTACGTTGAGATGGCTCCCGCCGGGATGGACTATGCTAATGTGCACAGGCTTGGGTACTACACATTCTACGAGTACGCCTTTCGGATCGGGTATTGCTTCCTGCTCAATCCTATAGCGGAGGAACTTTGTCATCTGTATGGGGTGTGTCTGACCTAACTTACCCCGTACGCGCTGAAGGCGTGTAGGATCTTACCACCTACGCGTCTAAGGCTAAGAGGGAGGTCTCTATTCACCACCTCCTGCACATGTTCAATGTAAGTTTCATGAGAGGCACCACGCTCCAGTTAGTGCGTCAGGGCAAGAAGAGTCTTGTGGTGCAAGTTGACAACAAGGCTAGTTAGAAATTCTGGAAGAAATTTTTTTATGTGCGTACTGAACACCTGATTTCTAACCCTGAAGGGTTTCCGAAAGTGTGGAACGACACGTGTAAGCATTCCTATATGCAACTTTTATGACAATCTTATTGTGCTGGCTTTAACTATTGTAGATTTCTTTTTACCTTTATGTAGTGACAGCTCGCCCTCCTCGAAAGATTGATGACATAAGGTCGTGGGTGCGAGCGTTGATACCGTTTGCGGAAGAATGCCGTACCTGGCCAGAATTCCTCAAGCTTTATGGCCCGACAGGTAGCGGTCTTGCTTGTTTTTTTTATTCTGGCTTGGGGGTTCCCCATAAATTTCTTACCCATCTTATACATATTTTGGTAGATCGGGCGCTTATAAGAAGGCGCAGAAGAAGAAGAAAAAGAAAACTGTGGCCGGCCCTTCTAGGGCGGTATCTAATCTTGACGAGGAGGATATGATCCTCGTATGTACGTCTAGGGGTAGTGCTTCTCCCTTTTTAAGACAAGAGGTTGCATCAGAGGCGGCTCCAGAGTTAGTGTCTGAGGCAGTGCCTGGGGTCATACATGAAATGACGCCCGATGAGATACCGGCGGCTATGCCGGGGACCGTCACCGGGGTTGCCCCCATAAGGACTCCTACTGTCGAACCGATGCCATCTGATCCTGGCCTGCATCCCACGGAGGGGGACCTTGAAGAGGAAGAGACGTTGGAGATGAGGAGACGTCGGATTCTTGCTGGCAAGGCTGTGGCCACTCAGATAGGGAAGGTTAAACCACCCCGCCCTGAATCTAGGACGGTCTTTATAGCCGAGGCCATTTGCTCGGGGAGGTACGCTCTGAGGAGGGAGGCCGCGGAAAGAAGGGGCGGAAGTGTGGACGTGGCGGGCCCAGAGGTCGCCATAGAGGACACGGGCAGAGAATGCGGGTCCTTGGATCAAGTGGATATGGTGGCTGGCCAGTCTTCCCGTCGCATAGTGATTCCTAGTCATTATAATTTGTTGGAGAATTGTGACGGGGCGACCACTAGCATGACATTTTTATTTGTGTGCGCTGAGAGCGTGCCCTAGCGGAGCTTAACGACAAGGGCTTGGCCCGAAGAGTGGCGGGTGCGGTCTTGCAGGTATGTATTTTGTCTTGATTGGTGGTTTTTCTTTTGCATTAGTGAGGGTGATTTTCCTTGTATTTACCTATCGGTTTTTCTGTAGACTCTTATCTTGGAGGCGGAGAATGGTCGACGCCTGAAGAAGAAGGTGGCCAAATACAATAGGTTGGTGCAGAAATACAACAGGACTAGTGAGGCGCACCAGATCTTGGCCGATATGTGTAAACATGACCCTAAGTGGTCCGTGAGGGCCTCGTGTAGTCCGAGGAGCAGCAGAAGAAGAGGGTGGCTGAGCTAGAGAAAGACGATGAACAACTCGTGGCTGCTGTTGCTCGGACTGCAGAGATGGAGGTCCTTATTCAAGCTAAGGATGAACAGTTGCAGCTCGGTCGCGTATTGGCGGAGGAGGCGGCGGAATCGCGCACTCGTGTTGAGGCCTTAACGGCGAAACTCGATACCAAAAAGGCCGAGGTTGAGGACCTCAAACAGGCTCTTGCACAGGCTAACGCGTCTCGTGAGGCACACGAGATGTGGGTGTATGCGAAGGCCCAGCTGGTCGTGCTTGAAGAATTTTTGGTGGCTGGGCGAGCATTTGAGGCGGCAGTTGAGAGCCAACGCCAATTGGTTAGAGCTGCCCGTGAAGCGGCCGGCTATAGTCCCGAATCGCCGTCCTGGGAGGGGGGTAACTCTGCAGATGTTAATCATTTTGAGTCCAGCTCTTGGATTTCCAAGGCGTATCCTCCTGGGAATGAGGACGAGCCACATGAAGGCCAGGCGGGGCAGGATAATTAGAGTGGCAGAGGCCTTTAGGATTTTTGTAAATATGTTTGTAAATATCGTTTTTTGTATCGTAGGTGTTGACCCTTTTGAGGATAAATATATATGACTTTTGCCATAGTTAATATTTTCTATTTCTGGAACATTGTTGTATTTTTTGCCGTAGTTGAAGCTAAGTGGGTCATTCAGTGGCCTTGACCGTGTAGAAATGATGGCCTTAACTATGTAAGATTCGACAACCTTAACCGTGTAGAAATGATGGTCGTAGCCATGTAAAATTCAACAACCTTAACCGTATAGAAATGATGGCCTTAGCCATGTAAAATTCGACGGCCATAGCCGTGTAAAATTCGACGACCTTAGCCGTGTAAAAATGATGGTCGTAGCCATGTAAAAACTATGGTCGTAGCCCTGAAAAATTCGACAACCTTAGCCGTATAAAAATGATGGTCGTAGCCATGTAAAATTTGATGGCCATAGCTGTGTAAAATTTGACGGCCTTAGCCGTGTAAAAATGATGTCGTAGCCATGTAAGAACAATGGTCGTAGCCCTGCAAAATTCTACGGCCTTAGCCGGATAAAAATGATGGTCGTAGCCATGTAAAATTCGACGGCTATAGCCGTTTATAATTCGACGGCCTTAGCCGTGTAAAAATGATGGCAGTATCCTTTCTATACATTTGTAGATGATCGTAGCCTTTCTATACATTTCGAGATGGTCGTAGCCTTTCTATACATTTGGAGATGGCACTAATCAAGTCCATGTATCATGTCGGAGTTGGAGAGTATGCGGAGAGTCTAATATGATAGTCTAATATGATACACTTGTACTGCAAACATCTCCAGGAGTTCCCTTTGCTGCCTCATTAAAAACCTTCCGGAGAAAACTCAATTGGGACAAAACCCGGGTAAGGGAAAAAGAGCACGACTCAGGGGACGCCTTTTAGAAGTGGAAATGTTTGAGGTGAGCGACGTTCCAGTTATTCTGGAGTGCTTTTCCTTCCATTGTCTCTAGCTGGAATGCTCCTTTCCCGGCTGTCACCGCGAGTTTGTAGGGTCCTTTCCAGTTTGTGCCCAGGTTTCCTTCACTTGGGTCTTTGGAGGCCAGTGTCTTGGCTTTGAGGACGTAGTCTCCTACTTTGAGTGGCCTTATTTTTTCCCTCTTATTGTAATATCTTTCGACTTGTTGTATTTGGGATACCATCATGATGTGGGTCATTTCTCTTCTTTCTTCGGCTTCATCAAGATCTTGGAGTCTACTGGTGTCGTTTTTTGTTCCGTTGGTGTGTGAATACCTTAGGCAAGGCTCGCCCACTTCAACAGGTATGACCGCGTCAGTTCCATAAACCAGTGAGTATGGGGATTTCCCCGGTGCTGGACTTGGGTGTAGTTCTGTGTGCCCACAAGACTTCGGGTAGTAGTTCGGGCCATAGCCCCTTGGCATCTTCGAGCTTCTTTTTTAGTATGTTTAGAATTGTTTTGTTGAAGGACTCCACTTGGCCGTTGGCGGCGGGGTGGTATGGCGAGGATAGTATCCTTTTGATGCGCCATTTCTCGAAAAACTCGGTCGTTTTTTACCGATGAACTGGCGCCCATTGTCGCAGCTGATTTCTTTGGGGATGCCGAAGTGGCATATGATGTTCTTCCATATGAAGGCAATGACTTCTTGTTCGCGTATTTGCACGTACCTGCTTCTACCCACTTAGAAAAATAGTTAGTTAAAACAAGTAAAAATCGTACCTTTCCTCGTCCTGCGGGTAGCAGGCCGACTATATCCATTCCCCATTTGATGAATGGCCAGGGGGAAGTGAAGGTATGGAGAGGTTCTCCTTGTTGGTGTATCATTGGGGCGTACTTTTGGCATTGCTCGCATCGGCGGACATACTCAGCTGCCTCCTTTTCATGGTGGGCCAGTAGTATCCGGCACGGATGATGCATCGCACTAGGGCGCAGTTGCCAATGCGAGCTCCGCAATGGCCTTCGTGCACTTATTCGAGTACATGCCTCGTTTGGTGTGGCCCTAAGCACTTGGCTAGAGGGTCACCGAACGTCCTTTTGTAAAGGTCGTTGTTGATCATGCAGTATCGTGCGGCCTGTATGCGAAGCTTCTTCGCCTCTTTTTTATAGGGGGTAGTGTCCCATCCTGTAGATAAGATATGAACCGGTTGCGCCAGTCCCAAGTCAGGTTTAAGGAAAGCACCTCGGTGTGATTGATGGCCGAGTGGAGTAGGGTGACCACAATTTCTTTTTTGATATTTTTGGTAGTTGCAGCCAACTTTGCTAGGCCGTCAGCTTCGATGTTCCGTGCTCTGGGAATTTGTTCGAAACGACATTCGTCGAATGTGGCCATCAGTTTGCGGATTTCCGTCTGATACTTTTGTAGCCTCTGCTCTTTGATTTGGTAAGTCCCAGTGACTTGGTTTACCACAAGTTGGGAGTCGCAGTGGAGGAGGATTCGGCGAGCCCCATACTTGGTGGTCAGTTTCATGCACGCAATAACAGCCTCGTACTCGGCCTCGTTGTTAGTCATTTCCGGGCATCGTATGGACTGGTGAATTATTTTGAACGTGGGGACCTCTAGAACGATCCCTAGTCCCGATCCCGATGCATTGGCGGCGCCATCTGTATAAAGGACCAATAGGTCGTTTTCGGAGGATGCGCGTTGTGCCTCGAGTTCTGCCTTTGGCAGGACTTCCACGATGAAGTCGGCAATGAAGTCAGCTATGACTTTCCACTTGATGGAAGTCCTCGGAAGGTATGTGATATCATGCTCACTAAGCTCAATGGCCCATCTGGCGAGTCGCTCTAAGAGTTCGGGTTTGTGTAGGACACTCCTCAAAGGGAAGGTAGTTACTACACTTATGGGGTGGCATTGGAAATAGGGTTGTAGGATTGTAGCTTTCGTGAAGCTACTACGAGTGCCAATGCCAACCTCTCAAGGTGTTGGTACCGGGTTTCGACATCCACTAAAGTTTTCCTAATATAATAAATAGGAGATTGCGTACCTTTATTTTCGCGCACTAGGACGGCACCGACTGCGACTTCCTATACGGCCAAGTATACCAATAGCGGCTCACCTGGGTTGCCTTCAAGTTCTTCAGGACATTAACACATTCTTCGTTCCATTGTAGTCCCTGGTCTTTCTTCAATACACCGAAGAATTTATGGCACCTGTCGGAGGAGCGCGAGATGAACCTGGAGAGGGCGGCTATCCGACCCGTCAGCTTTTGCACTTATTTTTGCTGCTTAGCGTTTCTGGGATGGATTCTATAGCCTTGATCTGGTCTGGATTGACTTTGATGCCCCTTTGTGATACCAGAAATCCTAGGAACTTTCCCGAGGCCACGTCGAATGCGCATTTTTCAGGATTCAGTTTCATACCGTATCTCCTTAATATTTCGAAGGCTTCTTCCAAGTGGTCGAGGTGGTCCTCTTTCTTCGATGACTTGACCAGCATGTCGTCAATATATACCTTCATCGTCTTGCCGAGTTGTTCTTTGAACATCGTAGTCACTAGACTTTGGTACGTGGCCCCAACGTTCATAAGCCCGAAGGGCATTACTTTGTAGCAGTATGTTCCATAGTGAGTGATGAAGGTCGTTTTCTCCTTATCCTCTTCGGCCATCATGATCTGATTGTAGTTGGAGTATGCATCAAGGAAGCTCAGCAGCTCATGTCCTGTCGTTGCGTCTATCAATTTGTCGATGTGGGGTAGTGGGAATGAGTCTTTTGGACACGATTTGTTTAGGTTGGTGAAATCTACGCACATTCGCCACTTCCCATTTTTCTGACCATTACGACGTTGGCGACCCATTCCGGATACTTGGATTCCCTAATAGAGCCATTAGCCAGCAGCTTGTCTACTTCTTCACTCACCGCTTCATTGATGGCGGCATTGGATTTTCTTCTTGCCTGCCGCACGGGCGGGTATAGTGCATCGACATTCAGTTTGTGGGAGGCAACTTCCCGTGGAATCCCTGGCATATCGCATGGGAAAAAGCGAATAGGTATGCATGGTTTGATAGAAATTCACGATACTTACCTGGGTTTGATACGCCGTGGCCTATATAAGCTTTCTTTGCGAGGTTGTTGTTGCTCAGATGGACGAGGTCAAGGTCTTTGACCGTATCCTTGATAGCCTCAATGTCGTCGAGATCTTTGATGGCATCCTCTATCGGGCGGATCTTAGTCCCCGACAGGGTTGATTGCTATGCTTCCACACTCGCTCCCTTGAGTTGCTTGGTGTGCGTGTAATCTTGAGCTATTTTGTAACATTCTTGGGCAGTGCACGGCTCGCCCCGTATGTTGTTCACCCTCCATGGGGTAGGGAATTTGATCATTTGATAGAAACTGGAAGGGACTGCCCTTATGGAATGTATCCACGGACGTCCGATGATGGTATTGTATGTCGTTTCTTAGTTCATTACATGGAAAGTGGTTTCCATCGTAACTCCTCCTGCCAGAACAGGCAGTGTCACCTTCCCAGAGGTTCTTTCTACTGCATTGTTAAAACCAGTTAGTGTTATGCAGCGTGAAATTATCTTATCCTCGAGTCCTATTAGTGCGAGGACTCTTGGATGAATGATACATGCGCCGCTGCCATCGTCGACCATGATCCTTTTAACATCAGTATTTACTATGCGTAAAGTAATATCTAAGGCATCATAATGGGGGGAAAACAAACCGTCGGTATCAGACTTATCGAAGGTGATACTATCTTCGAAGCCGTCATATCGTTCGTGAGCGATGGTTCGCTTTAATTTGTGAGTGGTGGTGAATTTGATTTTGACATGATTGATTGTTGAGTCATTGCCGTCCCCAATGATCATGTTGATGGTGCGTGCTGGTGAGGGCGGCCTCAGCGGGCCGTGAGGTTGTTCCCGCCCGCGTGCGAAGATGAGTTTTCCTTAGTCATTGAGCAGTTCTTTCAAGAACCCTTGGTTCAGCATTCGAACCACCTCCTGTCGGAGACCTATGCAGTCTTCACTTCTGTGCCCCCGTTCCTGGTGGAACTCACATAGGGCGTTTGATTTTCTGGTGGCGTGGTCGAGCTTCATCTTTGCTGGCCATTGTACTTTATTTCCCAGCTTCTCCAGTGCGTACACTACTTATGAAGGAGATACACAAAAGTTATGTGCAGATAATGAAGGAGGCATACCTCTGTTGTTCCTCAGTGGGGCGACATGTCGTTGTAAGGAGTCCGCGTGCCTTGGTGGTGGCGAATACAAGGATCTGATGTATGGTTGGTGTCTCTCCCTGTTGAAGCGTGGGACTTGTTCCCGTCATCCCTCGTTGCGTCGCTCTCTGCGGATTTCTGGATGCACCATCGTCAACCGCCGGTTGGGTCGTTAAGGTCATTGTCATCTCCACGTACCTCGGCACAGTAGGCGTTATGGATATCCTCCCAGGTGGTGGGGGGGATATATCAGAAGGCGGCTGAGCATTTTCTTGGTTGCCCGTGAGCCGTCTCTGCTGAGCCCCTTCTAAAAAGATGGGACTGACATGCCTTCGGACACGTTTGGTAGGCTCATTCTGACCCTGTTGAACCTAGCTAGGAACTCCCTGAGTCCTTCTCCTGGGGTCTGTCAGACAGCAAAGATGTCGTTGACCCGTGCTTCCGCCTTCTTTGCTCCTGCGTGGGCGGTGACAAATTTATCTGCCATCTCCTCGAACGTGGAGATGCTTTTGGCCGGTAGATGGGAGTACCATGTTAGGTCCCCTCCTGTTAGCGTTTCACCGAACGTTTTCAGAAGTATGGATGGTACTTTCTCTTTTGATAGATCATTACCTTTGTCGGCTATGACATAGTGAATTAGGTGGTCCTCGGGATCTGTGGTCCCGTCATATACCTTCAAGTAGGGGGACATTTTTAAGGTCTTTGGGATGGGGTATGGTGCAGCTCCTTCTGTGTAGGGTTGTTCAACGAACTTCCCCACGTCTCGCTTTGGTAGTAGATTAGGGGCACCCGGGATCTTGTCCAACCTCTCTTGGTTCTGCTTCATCTGGTCGCGAAGCAACCTATTTTCGTTTTGTATTTCCTCCATCTTCTTGAGGATGGCTGTGAGTGTGCCGCCGTGGGCTTGAGCATCGACGAGCACATTGTTCGTTCGTGCGACCTCGAGTTCATCTTCGGCTGCAACATGGTCTGTTGCTGGACTGCATCTATCATTTTGAGGTTGCTTCTTAGCTAGATTGCTCAGAGTGTTTGTCAGCCACTCTTCCAGTAACCTCTTCACCTCCGGGGGTGCTTCTTTAGTAGTAGATGAAGAAGCATCTCTTTCTTGTGGAACCACCAGATCTTCTGACGGGGAAAATGGGTTTTCCACGTTTATTAGGGTACTGGGGGTTGTGTGTAGAGCATCTCCTCCAGCAGTCGTGTTGTGAGGGCTTATGAGATCGGTTAACGTCCATGATAGCTTCCATTCTTGAGTTGTTTTCAGCCATTTTAAGTTGTAGAGAGTGGTTTTTGGAAGGATCTCTAGAAGCAAACTACAACTTTGATTCATGAAATCCCCACAGACGGCGCCAAATTGTTTGGCTATAAAATTATGTAAGTACTTATAAGCTCAAGAACAATCGAAAATAATAAGGGTTAATCGGAATCAAGAGTAATGTGGACTAGAGAATATCATATAGCAGAGATTTGGGATAATAGTGCAGATAATTTGAGATATAAGAACAATAAGACAAGTAGTAATCTTTTCACAAGAGAGAGAGAGAGAGAGAGAGAGAGAGAGAGAGATAGAGAGAGAGAGAGTTGTATATTTCCAATGGTAAAATGCACATGGGTCCTTACAAAGGGAAGGTCCCCTTTATATATTAAGGGACCTTACTCGAAATAATTAAAGAAAAGTACAAGGGTTGGTGGCCTCAGTGTACGGGAGAGTCAGAGCTCCAAACGACGTCGTAATGAGTCATGTCAATCGGTCCGTCCGCTTACTGAGGCCGACCTTACTCGAGTCGGCCTCAATTAGGCTGCTCTCTCCGTTAAGGACGTGCGTAGATAACATGAGAACGTAGGGAATCAAATTTGCCCAATACAAGGTTAAAGGGTCTAACCTCAACTAAGATATTTTTCTTTTGTAAATATTTGCTTAAGACTCAACAAAATCAATAAATTAAGGCTATTTCTTGTTTAAAAGAATGTCATTCAAAGTCATATTCCAATTTTGCCCCTGACTATGGGCACCGAATTGGAACTAGACACCATATTGGACCTTGCTTTCTGTCGATCATGGACGCCATACAGGAGGAGTTAGAATTTCAGCAATGCTGCCATTTTAAATGTTAGAAGTGATTAACAATCTCGTTGGCTACAAGGGTTATTTGATGGTTTTTGTCATCTATATTAGTAAACTGTATTTATAAAACAATTTTGAAATATAAATTAATATAAACAGAAATGAAGATAAATATAATTTAATATAAACAGGTAATCAATTCGAGCCCACGAAATTTACAATATTTTCTTAAAAAATTTAATTTCCTTCTAATATCCAAGGTTATGGATTATTTCCTCCCAGGATAGAACGAATTACACATTAGTGTAGTGGTACTTCAAACCCCAATGTTTCAGCGAACACAAAGTTCGGTAGCAAATCTCACTTACTTTTTGCTTTGTTTTGTGCTAAAAGTATGCAGAAGTAGGAGAAGAAACTCATAAATTCGTAGTAAAATTCTGAACAAAATGGTATTGTATTATAACCAAATTTTGGGCTGAAATCTGAAGAGGTGCAACTCTTCAGAGGTGTAATATTAAATAAATATTAATATTCTGTTATTAAAATAAATATTTAATAACATATTTCTGTTAATATTTTACTATTAACAAATAAATTTGGTCCAAAAAATTAATCAATCAATCGATCATTGGACCGAATTCGAATCCGAAACAAATAAATTTGGTCCAAAAAGTTAATCAGTCAATCGATCGTTGGACCGAATCCGAAATAAATAAATTTGTCCAAAAAGTTAACAATCAATCGTTGGACCAAAGCCGAAGACGAGTGACAACGACGGCGCGATGCTTGCTTTCTTCTCAGCTAGATGAAGAGCAATTGCTTATATACCTATAAAAGAACTTCTTCTTAATCCAATGAGGGACAATGTCCATATGCCAAGAATGGAAACTTATAATTTCACTCAAAATTTTTATTTTCCTCCATTTCTCATTCACTCTCTTTTATGTATTTAGTTAATAAATTAAATACTTAAACCAACAATCTATTCCCTCGTGATTTTGTTTACAGACCGTCGAAATTATAGTAAATACGTACTATTAATTATGAGAGCTAGCTAGTATTTTGGGCCTCGTTGGCCATATATTTTGGCAATATTTTTTCAAATATTTTTTGAAAACATTGTTTGTTGATGGATATAATTTATTCATATATTTTTATATGTAAATATTAAATATTTTAAATAAAACATGAATAGATATATTCGATTCTCCTATATTTTCTAACAAGTTCTGCAGATGAAAGTTGAATTGAGGAAACAATATTACAAGTAAAACAAGGAGGAAAAAGAGCAATGCATATGGTAAACAAGAGTGAATCAAAATTTGAAGTCACAACTTTGCAACTACAATTCCTATAGTTGCAACTAGCAAAGTATAGTTGAGACTATGATTCTTCCTCCTAGAATGAAACACATTTGACAAAGTCAAAGTTGCAACTACAATTTATATAGTTGCAACTATGGAAAATCTTAAGCCAAAGAAAAGATTCTATAAATAGAGAGTGCATGTCGGAAAAAAATATCGAGTCTCGTTGGAGAAGTCACTTTATAGTCTCTCTTTGTCTTTAGTATTTTCTACTAGTTATCTTTCTTTTTGAAGAATAATACTACTTCATAAGTTCTTTGTTTTAAATTAGTTTTTTCTACTTCATATGGAGTAATCTTCTTTGTTGGGATAGTTGATGAAGCTTGATATATATATTGTAATACTATCTCAGTTTTAATACATTCTTGGTTTGAAACTTTCTATTTATATTTTGTGTTGTGCTATAATAATAGATTTTAACTAATCATTGTTATCACTTTTATATATTTTATCTTTAAGTTACTCTCATATTAATTTTGTAATTCTCACGGAGCAAAATTAATATATAGTAATTATTGAATAAAATAGTGAAGTGAGAGCAATTATTAGTAAGCTATTAAAAGGTGGTATTCTTGCTTGCCTCAGTTTTAATTCTCACAGAGGAATTGTTGTTGGCAAGATTATTGATTTTTTTTATTAAAAATATTCTCGCGAAGTTTTTACTACCTCTTAGCACAATTCAAACAAGAAAAATATTTCGGTCTAATCGTCACTAATTTTAATATAATTAATCGCATAACCTCACGGAGTGTTATTAATTGGTTACTTCTTAGTGAGCTAAATATAACTGTATTAGCAATAAGAAATTATTCCTTAGAGAAATACATGTAAAATTTGAGATTTTATTGTAATATATTATCAAGTGAATTCAACGATTCCCAACTCTTTTAATTTATAAATCTTTAGGAAGTTCTTGATTTATATTTAAGTAACTAACAAGTTTTAAACCTCACTCACTTTTTATCAAATTTATTCTCTCAAATAGTAATTGAAATATTAAAAATCTCTAGCATAGATGTTCCAATCTCTGTGGGACGATATCATAAACTATACTAGAATTTGACAAAGCACGAGCAGGAAAATCCTATACACATTGGCCTCGTCATTTGTTCATAGATTAATGATCTATTTTTGAAAAAATTCTGAAATTATTTTTCAAGTTCCTAATCTAGATTTTGGGTGAAACTTATTCTCCCACTCACAAAACTTCAAAATTTTTTCAAGTAAAATACATGTCCAAACATAATTTCAACTTCCAAAAATTATTTTTTCAAGTTTCAACTAAATCTGTAGTCAAACGCTAGCTTAAACTTCCCGCATGATCTTGGACACAAAGTAAAACTAATATACAGCTACTGTTGTTCACAGCTGATGGAAGTATGTATTCAATTTTCTTTTACTTGCTTTTCAGCTCTTAATTAGATTGATTTAAATGATAAATCCACACAAAATATGTGGATACTCATCAAAATTTATTTAATCACTGAAGATTATATTCTCGATATATTTAATTATAGAAGATTGTAGATCACACTCTAGGAAAAAAGGAAAAGTTTATAGAGCAAAGAATGACCTAGCAAACGAATGTGACGAGATTTAGCTTAGACTTGAATGAGTGTGGTAAATACTTACTCACACCAAACGTTTATAACAAACTATATTAATACATGAACTTTAATTGATTAAGTGAGAGGAGAACACATGTAATTAGTCATGGTTAAATGCTTGAAGTTCATGTGCAAGACAAATACATGCATTTATTGGTTTGATCTAAACACTCGATGTGAATAAGTTTTTACCGATAGATAACCTTTTTATACCAGTAAATTTTAGCGATTAACTCGTGTGATATCCATCAAAAGAAAAAGGGAATTTTTTTTTAGGGGAGGGGAGTATTGCGCGCGGGGGAGGGGCAGGACACAGGGGCAGGGTGGGGTGGGTAGTGCAGAAAAAAACAAATAATTAAAAATACCAAAAAAAAGTAAATTTTTTTAGAGGGAGGGGGTAGGGTGGAGGAGTGGGTGGTGCAGAAAAAAAATAAAAATAAAAAATACAAAAAAAAGTAAATTTTTTTTTTGAGGGGAGGGGGTTTTTTTTTGGGGGGGAGGGGGGGGATGGTGCAGAAAAATAAAAGAATATAAAATTAAAAATACAAAAAATAAAATAAAATTGAGGCAACTAAATAAATTTCTATATAAGTTGGGTTGAGATACCTTTTATTTTGGGGGAATTTCATGAGTTGTATTTGGGATGCTTAATGGGTCAGAATGCGTTATAAAATAGGGTTTTTTCCTAACTATACCATATATGAAACCTTATTACCAAATATGTGCATAGTATGCATATTACCGGCCCAGTTCACAATGTTCCTACAATTTATATACCATCTGTTTATTATGGCTGAATTTTACATTATTAGAACGCGAAAAATCAGGAAGAGAATCTGGGATTGATTTATTCTACATTAAATTCGAAATTTAAAACTGAAACGAGATTTCAAAGCTGCGTAATTTTAACACGGAAAGAAAATTTATGTTCTTCATCTTCATCTTCATCTGTTCTTCCATATATTTTCCACCACTGATAGCTATTAAAAATCTTGAAAGCTTTGTATTCTAATTTGGGTTTTTAAAAATCATTCTTCGTTGGATTGGGTGTTTTTGAAAATAATCGGGAATATAGTTTGGAGTTTATATCTCAATTTTGAGGGTTTTTGGTGAATATTAGACTTGATTTTGACTGAATTTCAGATTGAAACTCAAAGACGGAGAAGAAGAAGAAGAAGACATATTTTCAGAAATTGTAGAAAGATTGTAGATTGGAAGACTAAAACGTCTACGAATCTTCATCAAAAGCGCAATTATGTCGAAAATGTCAATTATGCTACAATTGAAATGACAATTGGGATATTAAAATTTAATGTTTCCAATTTGTAGATATCTTGTAGATAAATTGTAGATTATTTATATTTTGATTGTAGATGCATTGTTTTCTATTTTCACAAATCCAAAACGACTAAAGCTTCTACATCTTCTGCAAAAACCAGTCTACAATTTATCTACAACTTGAGGAGTTTGAAGGCACATATGTCATCGCCACCCCTACTGGTCAAAGCCAACCTAGGCAAACCATTGTTGGTGTACTTGGCCGTATCGGAAGTCGCGGTCAGCGTCGTCCTAGTACGCAAAAATAAAGGTATGCAGTCTCCTATTTATTACATTAGCAAAACATTAGTGGACGCCGATACCCTGTACCCACACCTTGAGAGGCTGGTATTGGCACTCGTAGTAGCTTCACAAAAGCTACGTCCCTATTTCCAATGCCACCCCATAAGGGTAGTAACGACATTCCCTTTATGGAGTGTTTTACACAAACCCGAACTCTCAAGATGATTCGCCAGATGGGTCGTCGAGCTCAGCGAGCATGATATCACATACCTTCCAAGGACCGCCATCAAGTCGCAAGTCCCAGCTGACTTCATTGCCGACGTCAGTGCGGAAGTCCTGCCAAAAGCATAACTCGCGGCACAACGCGCATCCTCCGAAAATGACATGTGGGTCATTTATACGGATGGCACCGCCAATGCATCGGGGTCAGGACTGGAACTCGTTCTCGAGGTCCCCACAGGCAAAAAAATTTGCCAGTCCATACGATGCCCGGAAATGACTAACAAGGAGGCCGAGTACTAGGCCGTTCTTGCAGATATGAAACTGGCCACCAAGTATGGGGCTCGTCGAATCCTCCTCCACTGCGACTCCTAACTTGTGGTAAACCAGATCACTGAGACTTATCAAATCAAAAAGCAAAGGCTACAACAGTATCAGAAAGAAATCCGCAAACTGATGGATACATTTGACGAATGCCGCTTATAACAAATTCCCAGAGCACGGAACATCGAAGCGGATAGCTTGGCAAAGTTGGATGCAGCCACCGAAAACATCAACAAAGAAAGTGTAGTCATGCTCCTCCACTCAGCCATTGATCACACCGAGGTACTTTCTTAAACCTGACTTGGGATTGGCGCAACCAGTTCATATCTTATCTATAGGACTGGACATTACCCCCGATAAAAAAGGAGGCAAAGAAGCTTTGCATACAGGCAGCCCGATACTGCATGATCAACAACGACCTTTACAAAAGGACGTTCAGTGGCCCCCTAGCCAAGTGCTTAGGGCCACATCAAAAGAGGTCGGTACTCGAAGAAGTGCACGAAGGCCATTGCAACGCTCACACTGGCAACCGTGCCCTTGTGCGATGCATCATATGTGTCGGCTACTACTGGCCCACCATGATAAAAGAGGTAGCTGAGTATGTCCGCCGATGCGAACAATGCAAAAAGTACACTCCAATGATACACCAACCAGGAGAACCCCTCAATTCCGTCACTTCCCTCTGGCCATTCATCAAATGGGGAATGGATATAGTCGTCCCGCTACCCGCAGGATGAGGAAAGGTACGATTCTTACTTGTTTTAACTAACTATTTCTCCAAGTGGGAGGAAGCAGGTGCGTACGCGCAAATACGCGAACAAGAATTCATCGCCTTCATATGGAAGAACATCATATTCCGCTTCGAAATCCCCAAAGAAATCAGTTTCGACAACAGGCGCCAGTTCATCGGTCAAAAAAAGACCGAGTACTTCAAGAAATGGCGCATCAAAAGGATAGTATCCACGCCATACCACCCCGCCGCTGACGGCCAAGCAGTGTCCTCCAACAAAATAATTCTAAACATACTGAAAAAGAAGCTTGAAGATGCCAATGGGCTATGGCCCGAACTACTGCCCGAAGTCTTGTGGGCACAAAGAACTACACCCAAGTCCAGCAGCAGGGAAACCCCGTACTCGCTAGTTTATGGAACCGACGTGGTCATACCTGTCGAAGTAGGCAAACCCAGCCTAAGGTATTCGCACACCAGTGGAACAGAAAATGACACTAGCGGACTTCAAGATATTGATGAAGCCGAAGAAAGAAAGGAAAAGGCCTACATGAGGATGGTAGCCCAAAAACAACAAATCGAAAGATGTAAAAACAAAAGGGCAAAAATAAGGTCATTCAAAGTAGGATACTACGTCCTCAAAGCCAAGACGTTGGCCTCCAAAGACCCAAATGAAGGAAAACTGGGCACAAACTGGGAAGGACCCTACAATATCACAGCGGCAGCCGGGAAAGGAGCATTCCAGCTAGAGACAATGGAGGGAAAAAAGCTCCAGAACAACTGGAGTGTCGCTCACCTCAAACATTTCCACTTCTAAAAGGCGTCCCCTAAGTCGTACTCTTTTTCCCTTACCCGGGTTTTGTCCCAATTGGGTTTTCTCGGGAAGGTTTTTAATGAGGCGGCGAAGGGAACACCTGGAGATGTTTGCAGTACAAGTGTATCATATCAGCCTCTCCGTGTACTCTCCAAGCCCGACATGATACATGGACTGGATTAGTGCCATCTCCAAATGTATGAAAGGGCTACGGCCATCTCCAAATGTATGCAAGGTCTACGGCCATCTCCAAATGTATGAAAGGGCTACGACCATCTCCAAATGAATAAAAAGGCTACGGCCATCTTCAAATTTATGAAAGGGCTACGACCACCTCCAAATGTATGAAAAGGCTACGACCATCTCCAAATGTATGAAAGGTCTACGACCATCTCCAAATGTATGAAAGGGCTACGACTACCTCCAAATGAATGAAAAGGCTACAGCCATCTCCAAATGTATGAAAAGGCTACAACCATCCCCAATGCACAAAAAGGCTAAGGTGATTGTTTTTACACGGCTAAGGCCGTCGAATTTTACATGGCTAAGGCCATTGTTTTTACACGGCTAAGGCCGTCGAATTTTACATGGCTACGTACATCATTTTTACACGGCTAAGGCCGTCGAATTTCCTATGGCTACGGCCATTGTTTTTACACGGCTAAGGTCGTTGAATCTTGCATGGCTAAGGCCATTGTTTTTACACGGCTAAAGCCATTGTTTTCACACGGCTAAGTCAGTCGAATTTTACATGGCTACGGCCATCATTTTTACACGGCTAAGGCCATCGAATTTTACATGGCTACGACCATTGTTTTTAGACGGCTAAGGCCGTCGAATCTTACATGGGTAAGGCCATTGTTTTTACACGGCTAAGGCCGTCCAATCTTACATGGCTACAGACATCATCTCTACACGGTTAAGGCCGTCGAATCTTACATGGCTAAGGCCATCATTTCTACACGGTCAAGGCCACCGAATGACCCACTTAGCTTAAACTACGGCAAAACATACAACAATGTTCCTGAAAACAGAAGAGATTAAATATGGCAAAAGTCATATGTCTTTATCCTCGGAAGGGTCAACACCCATGATACAAAAACCGATATTTATAAACATATTTACAAAAATCCTAAAGGCCTCCGCCACTCTGATTATCCTGCCCTGCCTGGTCTTCATGTGGCCCGTCTTCATTCCTAGGAGGATACGCCTTGGAAATCCAAGAGCTGGACTCCAAACGGTTAACATATGCAGAGTTACCCCACTCCCGGGCCAGTTATTCGGGACTATAGCCGGCCGCTTCACGAGCAGTTCTTACCAACTGGCGTTGGCTCTCAACTTCCACCTCAGATGCTCGCCCGGCCGCTAAAAATTCTTGAAGTATGACTAGTCGGGCCTCCGTATACACCCACATCTCGTGTGCCTCACGAGATGCATCGGCCTGTGCAAGAGCCCACTTGAGGTCTTCAACCTCGGCCTTCTTGGCATCAAATTTTGCCGATAAGGCCACAACCCGAGTGCGCAATTCTACCGCCTCCTCTGCCACTATGCGGCTGAGCTGTAATTCTTCGTCCTTAGCTTGAATAAGGACCTCCATCTCCGCAGTCCGAGCAATAGCGGCCATGAGTTGTTCATCGAATTTCTCCAGCTCAGCCACCCTCTTCTTCAACTGCTCCTCAAACTGCACAAGGCCCTCACGGATCACCCTGAAGTTTAGGATACTATTTGTACATATCGACCAAGGTCTAGTGCGCCTCACACGTCTGCTGTATTTCTTCACCAACCTATTATATTTGGCCACCTTCTTCTTCAGCCATCGACCCCTCTCCGCCTTCAAGATAAGAGTCTGGAAAAGCAGAAAGCAAGTTCAAGGAAAATCACCCTCCACAAATGCAAAATAAAAAACCATCAATCAAGACAAAAGACATCCCTGAAAGGCTGCACCCGCCACTCTTCGGGCCAAGTCTTTGTCGCTGAGCTCCGCCAGGGCCGCACTCTCAGCACCCGCACATAAAAGTGTCATGCTGGTGGCCGTCTTCTCATATTTTTTCAACAAATTATAGTGACTAGGAATCACTATGCGACAGGAAGACTGGCCTGCTACCATCTCCACTTTGTCTAAGGACCCACCTTCTCTGTCCGCGTCCTCAATGGCGATCTCCGGGCCCGCCACATCCAAACCTTTTCCCCTTCTTTTCGCGGCCTCCCGTGACCCGCCATTCCGAGCACTTGCCGAGCGGAGATTAGTAGCAGCCTCCCTCCTAAGAGCGGACCTCCCCGAGCGAATGGCCTCAGCCATAAAGACCGGCCTAGATTCAGGATGGGGTGGTATAACCTTCTCTGTCTGTGTGACCACCGCCTTGCCAGTATGAATCTGGCGTCTCCTCATCTCCAACGACTCTTCCTCTTCAAGGTCCCCCTCTGTGGGACGCGAGTCGAGCTTAGATGGCGTCACTTCGATATGAGGCTTCCGTATGGGGGCAACCTCGGGGGAGGTCCTAGGCACAACCGTCGGTATCTCCCCGGGTTTCACTTCAAGTACGGCCTCAAGTGCAGCCTCAGATGTTGACCCGGGAGTCGCCGCCGATGCAACATCTTTCCATGAGAGGGGAGAAGCACTGCCTCTAGAGGTACCCACGAGGATCATATCCTCCTCGTCAGAATCAGACACCGCCCTAGAAGGGACGGCCACAGTCTTCCTCTTCTTCTTCTGCGCCTTCTTAGAAGCGCCCCGACCTACAAAAACATGTAAGAGTTGAGCAAGGGAAATTGAGGGGAGCCTCCAAATCAGAACGTAAGGGAAACACCAAGCAAGGCCGTTACTTGTCGGGCCATAAAGCCTGAGGAATTTTGGCCAGGTACGGTACTCCTCTGCAAATGGTATCAACGCTCTCACCCACGACCTAATGTCGTCAATCCTTCGAGGAGTGCGAGTCATCACTACATAAAGCTAAAAAGAAATCTACAATGGTAAAAGACAACGAGATAAGATTGCCGTAAAAAACACTACGTACAGGAATGCTTACATGCTGCATTCCACACCTCCGAGAACCCTTCGGGGTTAGACACCAGATGTTTAGTACGCACGTAGAAAAATTTCTTCCAAAATTTACGACTGTCCTTGTCGTCAGCTTGCACCACTAAGCTCTTCTTGCCCCGATGTAATAACTGGAGCATTGAGCCTCTTATGAAGCTCACGCTGAATATTTGCAAGAGATGATGAACAGTAACTTCCTTCTCATCCTTAGCCGCATTGGTGGTAAGAATCTTACACACCTTCAACGCATACGGGGTAAGTTGGGCCGGACACGCTCCGTACAAACGACAAAGTTCCTCCGCCAGAGGATTGAGCGGGAGGCTATACCCAATCTAAAAATCATACTGGTAAAATGTGCAATACCCAGGACTGTGCACATTGGCATAGTCCGTCCAGGTGGGAGCCATATCAACGTAATCAGGGATATCGTACGACTACCTGAGAGTAGCCAAATGAGATGGCATCAGTTCACTAAGTTCCCAAGGTGGAAGTTTACACATGTTCTTAAAATCCTTCCGTGTAACCATGTCAAGTGGAAGTATATTAGCCGTTGATAGAGGAACGAGAACCTCCTCGGCTTCCCCATCATCCGAAGATGACGAAGCCATAGAAAAGGCGTCACCCTTGGTCCTGGTATTATCCCGGCGACGCTTAACCGTGATGGAAGTTATGAGAGAAAGACACTTCAAGGACACAGGGTTCGATTCCCAGGAACGGAGATTTGTAAAGAAAATATCAACGAGTACCAGAAAAAGACGAGGAAAAGATTGAGAAAGTACTCTCTAAAAAGTTTGAAAGTTGAGTTGGATTCAAACTCTACTCTATTTATAAAGAAAGGCACACGGAAATGGAAAAGGAATGATTCGAAAACCGGCACGGGAAACCAAAACGTCACGTCATGTCCTGAACCGCCTCGGGAGAAAAAGTAATGATCACGCATGTGATCGATGATGTCATCCTAAAAAGGATCCCTAGAAGGAGGTTATAAGTCAACGACATAACACCTTCGCATATGATCTCGCCCTTTTCCACAGTATCTACAGGCACGACCAAATTTCTATAAAGGTCGAGCACGTATGTCCGTTTGTTGAAGGCGTATCTCGACTACGTCCCCAGAAAATGGAGGGACTATCTGCATTGGACAAATTTGGTTCCCTATGTTCTCATGTTATCTACGCTTGCCCTCGACGTAGAGAGCGGCCTAATTGAGGCCGACTTGAGTAAGGTCTGCTCCAGTAAGTGGACGGACCGAGTGACATGACTCAAGACGACGTTGCTTGAAGCTCTGACTCTCCTGTGCACTGAGACCACCAACCCTTGTACTTTTCTTTGATTATTTCGAGGAAGGTCTCTTAATATATAAAGGGGACCTTCCCTTTGTAAAGACTCATGTGTATTTTATTATTCAGAATATACAACTCTTTCTCTCTCTCTCTCTGATTATTACTTGCCTTATTGTTCTTACATCTTAAGCTATCTACACTATTATCAGGGATCTTAGCTATACTATATTCTCTAATTCATATTACGTTTGATTCCGATTAACCCTTATTATTTCGATATTTCTTGATCCTAATAAGTATTTACATAAATTTTTAGTCAGACATTACTCATCTCAAGTTCAAATAAGACTTACTCTTTCTCATTTTTATGTTTTTTGTTCTTTGCTTATTGTATTATTCATCACTTAATATTGATATACTGCTCCAGTTGCAGGGGTCAGCTAGCATAGTTTGGGACATAGAGACCTCAGTTTTAAAAGGCAGAATTAGGACTCACCCCGCGGCGGAGCACTCGTAAAACGCCCCTGTACTTATGTGTGAGGCTTAGTTCCATGAGACTTATGCCTTAGCCATAAGAGCTTACGCCCCGGACACGCCCATCTCTCAGCGTACTGGGTTCGCCTAATAGAACTTTATGCAATTGTATATAATTAACCTTGTAAATCCTCATTTTTTTTAATAATAGTTGACTATTCAAGATTATTTTTTCCCTAATTATAAATTATTAAGTTGAGAGTATTTTATATCAGAATTAAAATAAAAATTATTGCACGATCTATTTAGACTGCTATGATAGTTAATTTTAAGTAAATCTTTCATTTAAAAAGTATTTATTTATTAAATTTTGTTATGTCTTTACTACATAATAGTCCATAATTTTTTATGATATTTTTCTATTTATTTTTACATTTACGAGATAAAATACTTGTTAATTTAATAGCTCAGTATTAGCTAGTAACTATTTATAAATAATTAGTTATCATGGTATTTTATGGTGAATTATGTGTCATTTTATTAACTTGTTGAAACTTAAATGAATGATGCTTGAGAATCATATTTAAATTGTGAATTATGTTTTTATAAATTTTCTTTCAAATAAAAAGTATATTAAATAAAAGGAGTATTTAAAAAAATCAAATTATAATATTGAAATTCTTTCAAGATTCATTCCTCCTTAAGAGATACATATAAGATTTTATATTTAATATGTTACTTTTGATGTTTGAGTTGTAAAGATGTTGTAGCTAATTTGCATATTATGATATATGTCATGCTTTTCGTATTATTCGTAGTTGAATTATAATTTATATATATTTTAAATAGATTATTTGTTATAGTTTTGTGATTTTAACGTAATTTTTATAATTATTTTTTATTTTGTAATATATTAAAATTAGTAAAATTTAAAGATCCGTGGGAGTTACGTGGTTATGCCCCATGTCTCGGGGCTTACACCTCGCCTCGTCAGAGGTAAAACGCCTCGCCTCACGCCCCACCTTTTAAAACATTGATAGAGACTAATATATTAATTTAGTACGAAGTAAGATACACATTTAGGACCTCAATTTGATATAACTATTATTATATGGAAACTCAATCTAACAAGGTAACTAATAACCGACACATTTGGCAGCCACTAGGGTTGTCAAATGGGGGGGGGGGGTAGGTCAATTTTGGGCGGGTCAAAATGGGCTGAGTCAATAAGCCCAAAAGTTACTTAAGTTAAGATGAGTTAGGTCAATATGGGTTAAAATTCGGGTCATAACCCAACCCGCTCAACTCTTATTAAACTTTAATTAATGTATTATTTTCTTATAAATTGTATAATTACTAAATAAGACTTTTTTGCTTTTGGTATGGTCATAATTTAAAATATTAAATAAACAATAAAATTATTTCTAAGATATTTTGAGAAACTTACTCAGGGATCAATTTGGGCTAAAAATTAGCCTAACTTTAAATGAGTTGAGATGGGTTGGGTCAAGATGGGCTAAGTTCAATAAATAGGCGGGTCAATGTGACGACCCAAAGGGTCATCACCGTAATTCTCCCTTTCTTTGTGCTTCCGAGGCCTTGAAAACCCCTTATTTGATTGCCTCGATTTGTGTGCGCTGTCCGGACGCGAAGCCGGAAATTTTTTATGGGGAAATACATGAATTCTGTGTTAAAAACTATGAATTTTGATAATAATATTGCTATAGTTGACTTTGGTCAATATTTTGAGTAAACGGACCAATTCCCGTGATGTGATGGTCCCGGAGGGTCCGTAGAAAAATATGGGACCCGAGCGTATTCCCGGAATCAAAATCCGAGGTCCCAAGCCCGAGTACAGAATTTTTGAAAGAAATTGTATTATTTGAAAATGAAATGAAAAATCTAAATGAAAAGGAGTCAGAAATTGATGGTATTTGGCTCGTATTTTTGTTCCGACGCCTGCTACAAGTCGTAAATGAGCATCGCTATTTGTAAAGTTTTGTTGAAAACGGACGTCATTTGACGTGTTTCAGACTAAAAATGGGAAATTTAGAAGTTATGAACTTTGAAATGAAATTATGAGTTTTGAAGGTTGATTCTTTGATTTTGATGTTATTTTGGCGATTTAATCGCCCGAGCAAGTTCGTATGATGATATTGAGTTAGTGTGCGTGGTTAGTTGGGAGCCCCGATGGCTCGGGAGTGATTCCAGGGGTGGTTCGGGATGTTTTTGCACTTAGAAAATTGCATAAATAACTGTTGTTGGTGTCCAGCTAAATCCTTCTTTGCGATCGCGGACTCCCTTCCACGTTCGCATGGCTTTGGCATTCTCCTTATTTGGGGTCGCGTATCCTCCATCGTGTTCGCATACTTGCAGTCCCTCTTCAATCGCGAACGCATCCCTACTCACGCTTTTGCGTAGGCCAAGTTCCAAGACCCCTAAATTTCCTTCTTCACGATCGCGTGATCCCAATCGCGATCGCGATGGCCCCAGTCTTCCCTTCAACGCGAATGCAGCCCGTATGTCGCGATTGCGTAGGCCAATTTACTTCAGTGGATTAAATTAAAACCAGAACAGTCCACTTCGTGAATTTCACACTTTTCTCATACAGACCTTTCTTCTTCACCCTCCATTGACGAGTCCCAAGCCTCCCTTCCTCCATAACTCTTTGGGTAAGTATTCTTAACTTCATTTCCTCACTATTTGATCATCTAATCACTAAAATCCTAGCCTAAAAACATGAAATCAAGGTAGAAATTAGGGCTTTTGAGTAGAGTTAGGTTTTTGAGAAATTTGGGCGATTCAATCTCAATTTAGGGTTGAATCTTAAAACAAATCATATATTTGGACTCGTGGGGTTATGGGTAATCGGAATTGGTCCGACCCTCGAGTTTGGACCATGTAGGCCCGGTGTTGGATTTTGGTATTTTTGGAAGAATGATAGAAAATCATTTCTAGGCTATGGAATAGTATTTTTAAGCTATTATTGATAATATTGAACTAATTATGACTAGATATCGTTGTTTCGGAGTCGGAATCTAGAGGAAAAGCGGTGTTAGAGGCTTGATTGCTATTTTCGGACCGAGGTAAGTGTTTGTTCTAACTTTGGCTTGAGGGAATAGGATTAGGACAATATTTGCTATGTGCTATGTGGAGTCGGTGTATAGGTATGGTGACGGTTACCTATGCGCCCGAGTCTTGCATGACCGTGAGTCATAATTGATTTTTATTTCAAAAGAGGTGAAACAATTGAGTTAATTACTTATTAAATGAACTATGAAGTGATAGTTGAGAAGCAAATGAGATAAAGAAGGAATTTTGGTATTTTTCCCTTGTCGGGACTAGTTGTTGATTTGGTTTCCCTTGCCGGGACTTATAGTTGAATTGTTCTCCCTTGCCGGGATGGTTAATCTTGTTGTATACTCCTTTCCCCGATTGGTTGTGACCGTTGATTGGGTGAGGAAGAGAGATTATGCACGAAGGGTCTTTCCGTGCCATGGTTTTGATAATTATGCACGAAGGGTCTTTCCGTGCCATGGTTTTGATAATTATGCACGAAGGGTCTTTCCGTGCCATGTTTTGATTATTTGACCACGAAGGGTCATTTCGTGCCTCGATATGCGAGTTACGTGAGGAAAAGCACGAATGGTGATGTCGTGCACTATATTTTATAGTTTTGGTGAGAATTGAGAGTAAAAGCACGAAGGTTGGTGTCGTGCAGTTGTTGATTTACTCGATTTCTTTTATTGATGTTGATTATTGAGTTTCCACTTCTTTGTTCGTTGGTCTTATAATTGAACTGTTACACCCCACAATATGTCCTATCCCCATTAGCTGTTTACTTTTGTTATCTTTCTGTTATTGCATATATATCTGTACAGGTTGATTGTGGTAGGTCTGATCTAGCCTCGTCACTACCTCGCCGGGGTTAGGATAGGCACTTACCAGCACATGGGATTGGTTGTGTTGATGCTACACTTTTGTGCCCTTTTATGCATAGGTCAAGAGACAGCTTATGGACCGCAATAGTAGCTTGGGAGCGCGCTTCAGTCCAGAGACTCCTAGGTAGTTCGCTGGCATTCGCGGGCCATGAGTCTCATCTATTTCATTCTGTTTGTTTTCATTGTATCGAAATAGACTTATTATGCATTTTCTTTCAGACTGATGTTTGTAGAACTCTTTTAGTAGTCAGTGAGTAGTGACACCAGATACTGGGTAGTGACATGTTATAATCTTCCGCACTTTGCTATTATTTTTGTTAAAACTCTTCCGCGTATTTTTAATTAATTATCTCAGTTATTATATTGTTTTAGATTAAAGGTTTGTGGAATATTTTAAAAGGGTTGACTTGCCTAGCTCCGATAGTAGGCGCCATCAAGACTCCCGATGGTGGGGAAAACCCGGGCTGTGACAAGTTGGTATCAGAGCACTAGGTTACTTGGGTCTCACAACTCACGGACAAGCTCGGTAGAGTCTGAGGAATCGGTACGGAGACGTCTGTATTTATCCCCTAGAGGCTACATAGTTAGGAAAAATTTCACTTTGTTCATTCTTGTCGTGCGATTTTGTTTCTCAAATATTGATGGTTGATCTACTCTGTTATTTCGTAGATGGCGAGAACACGCGCATCTTCTTCTACCGCACAGCAGCCCGAGCCCCCAGCAGCAGCTCCCGCAAGGGGCAGGGGCCGAGGCCGTGCCAGAGGCTGTGGTAAGGGCAGGGCTCAGCCCCAGGTAGCAGTTCTAGAGGTGGAGCCTCATATTGACTTTGATGAGGAGGTTCCAGCCCCACCAGCTCCAGCAGGCCCAGCTCAGGTCCCAGGAGGGGTTATGTTTTCCCCGGATCTCCAGGATGCTCTCGTCCTTATAGTAGGCTTTATGGACAGTGTCGCTAGAGTGGGTTTGGTGCAGTAGCACCAGCCACTTCCCAGGCTAGAGGAGGGGTTCAGACTCCTGTGACACGTACTCCGGAGCAGGTAGCTCCCCGGACTCATGTTCTAGTGGTTTAGCCCGCAGTGGCAGCTCAGACAGGTATTACAGCTCAGGCCGGTGATGGGATGGCCATGTCTTCGGATGCCTTGTGGAGACTTGATCGGTTCTCCAAGCTTTTCACCACCACTTTCACCGGTGCTTCATCGGAGGATCCCCATGATTTTTTATTCAGTTGTCATGAGATCCCCAGGACTATGGGTATAGTGGAGGCCAATGGGGTCGATTTTTGCACCTTCAGGCTTGCAGGATCCGCCAAGACTTGGTGGAGAGATTATTGCCTATCTAGACTAGCAAGGTCTCCAGCTTTGACATGGGATCAGTTTGCGGAGTTATTCTTGGAGAAGTTTCTCCCCGTCACTCAGCGGGAGGCACTTCGCAGGCAATTTGAGTGCCTTCATCAGGGCTCTATGACAGTTATATAGTATGAGACTAGATTTATTGACTTGGCATGCCATGCAGTTGTGATACTCCTTACAGAGCGAGAGAGGGTCCGGAGATTTATTGATGGATTGATTCAGCCAATCCGTCTTCATATGGCCATGGGAGTTGGTAGTGATATTTCCTTTCAGGAGGCGGCCAATGCAGCCCACCGGGTAGAGATGATACTTGTTCGAGGAGGTAGTGAGGGTTCATACAAGAGGCCTCGCCATTATGGTAGATTCAATGGCACCTCATATGGAGGTAGGGACTCATATGATAGAGGCCACCCTCAGATGCCCTTTTAATCGGCACTTCAAGTTTCTCATGGTACTCCCGACGGTGGTGGTCCTCAACAGTATTATTCGGACCAGCAGTCCTTTGGCGCACCACCAGCCCCCATAAGTGCACTGCCACTTCAGATCTTTAGGGGAGGACATACAGGTCGATAGGGCCAACAGTCTTAGCAGCCGAGGGCATGTTATGGTTGTGGTGACCCGAGTCACATTGTCAGGTTTTGCCCTCGAGCCCCGGGTAGTTCTCAGCAGCAGGGTCTTCGCCCTACGATTCAGGTAGGAGGTGATCCACAGGCCGCCCAGCCAGCTAGAGGCGGGGGTGGGGATCATAGAGGTGGAGGGAGAGACCGTAGAGGTGGAGCTAGGACCGCCACAGGCAGGGGTCAGCCCGCAGCAGATCGTCCCAGAGACATAGTTCAGGGAGGTGGGCGCCAGCCCCGTTGTTATGCATTGCCAGCCAGGCCGGACGTCGAGTCATCAGATGTGGTGATTACAGGTACTATACTGGTCTATGATAGAGGTGATTTGGTATTATTTGATTCGGGATCTACTTATTCTTATGTGTCGTCCTATTTTGCACCCTATTTGATCATGCCTAGTGAGGCTTTGGGTATTCCTTATATGTGTCCATACCGGTTGGTGATTCTATAGTGGTCGACTAAGTGCATCGTTCTTCTGTGGTAGTATTTGAGGGTCTTGAGACCCATGTCGACTTATTGCTTTTAGACATGGTGGACTTTGATGTTATATTGGGGATGGACTGGTTGTCCCCGTATCATGCTATTCTGGATTGTCAGGCCAAGACCGTGACTTTGGCCTTGCCAGATTTGCCCCGACTTGAGTGGAGAGGGACCCCTGGTCATTCCACCCGTAGTGTTATTTCGTATGTCAAGGCTCGATGTATGGTCGAGAAGGGGTGTCTAGCATATTTGGCGTATGTTCGCGACTCCAGTGCAGAGGTTCCATCTATCGACTTTGTTCTTATTGTACGGGAGTTTCCCGAGGTTTTCCCTTCAGACCTGCCGGGTATGCTGCCCGACAGGGATATTGATTTCTGCATTGATCTGGCTCCTGGCACTCAGCCTATTTCCATTCTGCCATATCGCATGGCCCCGCCAGAGTTGAAAGAGTTGAAGGAGCAGCTACAGGACTTGCTTGATAAGGGTTTCATTAGACCCAGTGTATCACCTTGGGGCGCACCAGTATTGTTTATGAAGAAAAAAGTATGAGATTTGGAAAGAAGGGCAAGCTTAGCCCTAAGTTTATTGGCCCATTTGAGATTCTTGACCGCGTGGGGAAGGTGGATTATAGACTTGCCTTGCCGCCTAGCCTGTCAGCCGTGCATCCGGTTTTTCACGTATCCATGCTTCAGAAGTATCACGACGATCCCGCCCACGTGTTAGATTTCAGTACGGTCCAGTTGGACAAGGATCTGTCATATGAGGAGGAGCCAATGGCTATTTTAGAACGGCAGGTTCGACACTTGATGTCGAGGAGTTTTCCTTTAGTGCGTGTTCAGTGGAGAGGTCAGCCTCCTGAGGCATCGACCTGGGAGTCAGAGTCTCATATGCTGAGCCGTTATCCCCATCTATTCCCCGACTCAGGTACTTCTTTCTTTATTCCGTTCGAGGACGATCAGTTGTTTTAGAGGTGAAGGATGTGACGACCCAAAGGGTCATCACCGTAATTCCCCCTTTCTTTGTGCTTCCAAGGCCTTGAAAACCCCTTATTTGGTTGCCTCGTTTTGCGTACGCAGTATGGGCGCGAAGCTAGAATTTTTTTATGTGGAAATACATGAATTCTGTGTTAAAAACTATGACTTTTGATAATAATATTGCTATAATTGACTTTGGTGAACATTTTAGGTAAACAGACCCGGACCCATGATTTGATGGTCCCGGAGGGTCCGTAGAAAAATATGGGACCCGGGCGTATTTTTGGAATCGAAATCCGAGGTCCTAGGCCCGAGTACGGAATTTTTGAAAGAAATTATTTATCTGAAAATGATATGAAAAATCTAAATGAAAAGGAGTTAGAAAGTGATAGTATCGGGCTTGTAGTTTGGTTCTGACGCCCGGTACAAGTCTTAAATGAGCGTTAAGCGCTATCTGTAAAGTTTGCTTGAAAATAGACGTCATTTGACGTGTTTCGGACAAAAAATTGAGAAATTTAGAAGTTATGAACTTTGAAATGAAATTATGAGTTTGAAGGTTGATTATTTGATTTTGATGTTATTTTGGAGATTTGATTGCCCGAGCAAGTTTGTAGGATGATATTGAGTTAGTGTGTGTGGTTGGTTGGGAGCCCGAGGACTCGGGAGTGATTTCAGGGGGTGGTTCGGGATGTTTTTGCACTTAGAAAATTGCAGAAATCACTGTTGTTGGTGTCCACCTAAGTCCTTCTTCGCGATCGCGGACTCCCTTCCGGGTTCGCATAGCTTTGGGCTTCTCCTTCTTCGCGATCGCGTAACATCTACCGCGTTCGCGTACTTGCAGTCCCTCCTCAATCGCGAACGCTTCCCTACTCACGCGTTTGTGTAGGCCAAGTTCCAGGACCCCTAAAATTCCTTCTTCGCAATCGCCTGATCCCAATCGCGATCGTGATGGTCCCATTCTTCCCTTCAACGCGAACACAACCCCTATGTCGCGATCGCGTAGGCCAATTTGCTTCAGTGAATTAAATTAAAACCAGAACAGTCCACTTCGTGAATTTCACACTTTTCTCATACGGACCTTTCTTCTTCACCCTCCATTCATGAGTCCCAAGCCTCTCTTCCTCCATAACTCTTTGGGTAAGTATTCTTAACTTCATTTCCTCACTATTTCATCATCTAATCACTAAAAATCCTAGCCTAAAAACATGAAATCAAGGTAGAAATTAGGGCATTTGGGTAGAGTTAGGTTTTTGAGAATTTTGGGCGATTCAACCTCAATTTGGGGTCGAATATTAAAACAAATCATATATTTGGACTTATGGGGTTATGGGTAATCGGAATTTGGTCCGAGCCTCGAGTTTGCCATGTGGGCCAGGTGTCACATTTTGGTATTTTTGGAAGAATGATAGAAAATTCATTTCTAGGCTATGAAATTGTATTTTTAAGCTATTATTGATAATATTGAACTAATTATGACTAGATATCGTTGTTTCACAGTTGGATTCTAGAGGAAAAGCGGTGTTAGAGGCTTGATTGCTATTTTCGGACCGAGGTAAGTGTTTGTTTTAACTTTGACTTGAGGGAATAGGATTAGGACAATATTTGCTATGTGCTATGTGGAGTCGGTGTATAGGTATGGTGATGATTACCTATGCGCCCGAGTCTAGCATGACCGTGAGTCATAATTGCTTTTAAATTCGAAAGAGGTGAAACAATTGAGTTAATTACTTATTAAATGAACTATGAAGTGATAGTTGAGAAGCAAATGAGCTAAAGAAGGAATTTTGGTATTTTTCCCTTGCCGGGACTTGTTGTTGATTTGTTTCCCCTTGCCGGGACTTATTGTTGAGTTGTTCTCCCTTGCCAGGATGATTAATCTTTACTCCTTTCCCCGATTGGTTGTGATCGTTGATTGGGTGTGGAAGAGATATTATGCACGAAGGGTCTTTCCGTGCTATGTTTTTGATAATTGTGCACGAAGGGTCTTTCCATGCCATGTTTTGATTATTTGAGCACGAAGGGTCATTCCGTGCCTCGATATGAGAGTTACGTGAGGAAAAGCATGAAGTGTTATGTCGTGCACTATATTTGACAGTTTTGGTGAAAATTGAGAGTAAAAGCACGAAGGTTGGTGCCGTACAGTTGTTGATTTACTGGGTTTCTTTTATTGATGTTGATTATTCAGTTTCCACTTCTTTGCTCGTTGGTCTTATAATTGAACTGTTACACCACACAACATGTCCCCTCCCTATTAGTTGTTTAATTTTGTTATCTTTCCGTTATTGCACATATATCTGTATAGGTTGATTGTGGTAGGTCCGGTCTAACCTCGTCACTACCTCGCCGGGGTTAGGCCAGACACTTACCAGCACAGTGCTGATGCTACACTTCTGTGCCATTTTGTGCACAGGTCAGGAGACAGCTTACTGACCGCAGCAGTAGCTTGGGAGCGCGCCTTCCGTCCAGAGACTCTTGGGTAGTTCGCTGGCGTTCGCGAGCTCTAAGTCTCATCCATTTCATTCCGTTTGTTTTCATCGTATCGAAATAGACTTATTATGCATTTTCTTTTAGACTGATGTTTGTAGAACTCTTTCAGTAGTCCGTGAGTAGTGACATCAGATAATGGGTAGTGGTATATTATAATCTTGTGCACTTTGCTATTATTTTTGTTAAAACTCTTCCACGTATTTTTAATTAATTATTTTAGTTATTATATTATTTTAGATTAAAGGTTTGTGGAATATTTTTAAAAGGTTGGCTTGCCTAGCTCCGATAGGAGCATCATTACGACTTCCGATGGTGAGAAAAATACGGGTCGGCACAATAACCAACCCAACTTTAAGCGGATTGGACGGATCATTTGGCTATGTGCCAAATTTGACCGGCCGAGCAGCCACCAACACCTTGCCAAATCAGCCGAATTAATCAAACATGACAGGTAGATAGTGACAGTTTATCTTCATCTAATACCCAACAACGCCAAGGTTTTTGATAATCATTGCTTAGCAACGCAACCATATGGTAGTTTCTCTCTAAATTTTGTGTAATCAATCACTCCTTACCACTGTGTAGCAAAAAATTTACAGCAGTGGCTGTGGACTGTGTAGGATTATGGCACATCAGAATTACAAAGGCTTAGATTCCGTCACCGTCGCCGACGTTGAAGCTCTAGGAATATCCTCTGAACTCGCCGGAGAAATTCACGAAAACCTCACCCGAATTGTTCGTAATTACGGTGCTACCACTCCCCAAACATGGCACCATATTTCCAAAGAAATTCTCACCCCGAAACTCCCTTTCTATTTACACGAGATGATGTACTATGGATGTTACAAGGATTTTGGTCCTGACCCGCCTGCTTGGTTACCCGACTCGTTAGTCCCTCTTCTCTTTCTTTTATTTGATCGTTTTTTGGGTTAAAGGCGGGAAAACGGATTCTATCAGTTTATAAGTCAATCAAATAACCAATCCTCTGTTTGCTCTATTCAGGATCATAATTAGACTAGTTTTTACATTGGTTGCTAAATTTCTATAGAGTACACTAAGTTTCAATTCCGAAATAGTTGGGAATTGGCTGTATGAGTCATATGCTTCGAAGTCACTATATTGAGGTCTGTGATACTGTTCCAACGTTTTATTACTCAGAGGATTCGTCATAATTTGACTGTTTTTACACTGATATTAACTTCATGACCGTCGTGCTTTATCTGGATTTATGATTTGCTATGTTTTTTTTTATTTGAATCTGCGAAAAATTTATGGCCACTTGTGAAGCTCACATAGGCGGAATCTGCTAATGTACATGTGAAAAATCTTACTAACTTACTTTCACACGTGGAGTTATGTTCTTAAATTTGAAAGCAAAGATACCTAACTGATAGATAGTGATAATTTGGGACTGATGGATGAGTGTACTATCACACGACATAGTTTTGTGGGTTTGCTTGTCAGATGGTATATAGTGGATGTCAATCATGCCAATTTTCTATTACCCATATGTTTGAATGGTGAGCCCCCTTTTGTTTTGTTCTTTTTAGATAAGTGAATGGGGATCCTTTACCGACTGCACCTACGAGTAGATTTTTGCATTATTGCATGCACTGTATGGAAAAAACAATACATGGCGCGTGTTATAGAGTTCACAGAACTTAAATTTGTTAGAATTTTGTTAGAGTTTGCTTTTTGTTGTCAACTTTAATTCATATTTGCTGGAACAGAAAAAACGCAGGTTTGACGAATATTGGTCAACTTCTGGAGAGGCGTGGAAAGGAGTTCTTGGGATCAAATTATGAAGACCCAATTTCTAGCTTCTCCGATTTTCAAAGATTTTCAGTCTCCGAGCCAGAGGTAGGTTGAAAGTACTTTGAGGATGAATTCCTGATCTTCTTTGTTGTGCTTTTCATGCTAATAAGGAATCATGCCTTTGTTGACTCTCTCATTTCCTGCTCAATCACTTCATTTGCTAGGAATATTGGAAAACCATATTGGAGAAAATGAATGTTTCATTTTCAGTTCCTCCTGAATGTATTTTACGGGAGAGTCCATCTCATCCAGGTGGTCAGTGGCTTCCTGGAGCGCGAGTGAACCCAGCGAAGAATTGCCTCAGTTTTAGAAAGAGGACTTTAAGTGATGTAGCCATAGTGTGGCGAAGTGAAGGAAATGACGAAGCACCTGTTGAAAAAATGACCTTGAAGGAGTTATGTGAATCAGTTTAGTAAGATACATTGGTGTTGTTAATTATTCTCTACAAACTGATGTTCGGTTTACGAGAGTTATCTAGATCAGGTTTTATCTGATATTGTGAAATGATAACATCTTTTTCAAATATAAGTTATAGATCAAGAAACTAGTGAACTACATGAAAATACCACTAGCCAGCAATTTTAAAATTTTGAAAGCAATATGATTTAACTTTAAGTTCATGGAGGTCCTGTTTGTTCAATTCTCTAAGTAGTAACTAAATCAAAAAGAGGGGTGGGGGGATGAAGTAGCAGTGAATCACTTATTTACTAATTGAATCCTTCTAACTTCTTTCATCTCTCTTTATTGTTCTATTCCCGGTGGTTTCATGTAGGAGTTTTTTCTGCATCGTGCTCTTCATGTGAACGTGGGATGGAACTCTTGGTTGTATCGTGCATGTAGCATTAAGTCTAGCAATTTGCTACTATTCTATGAAGTAAACTGTAAATTAGCATGTGAACAAAGTTGTTCGCATATATTTTGCGTTTGCCTACAAGTGCATTTGCCTTCCCCCCCCCCCCCCCCCCCCCCCCCCCCCCTTTTTCTTTTCAGCAAGTGCATTTGTCTAGAAATTCTTTGGTTACTTAATTTGAAACATGCTTAGGGTGGCCAATAAGTGGTTTGATGATTATGTTACTCAAATGTTTAACATATAGTTTGTTAACAACCCGTCGTCTGCTTCTGGGGATACTTTATGGTTGACACTAGAAATGCTCACCAAGTTGCATGATGTTGTGATGGACATGTTACTCTAACTTTACCCGACTTTGCAGTTTCTATAATGTGAATTCTCATACAGCTTACAGCTTTGCAGTCCAAGTTGCATCTTGTGGTTTGCTTGACTTTGAAATCTGAGAAACATCAATTTCTCACAGTTATAACTTTTCATACAGGGCAGTTGCATATGCTCTTGAAACCCTGGGTTTGGAGAAAGGATCTGCCATAGCTATAGATATGCCGATGGATGTTAATTCTGTGGTGATCTACTTGGCTATTGTTCTTGCTGGTTATGTAGTTGTGTCAATTGCTGATAGTTTTGCTCCAAGTGAAATTTCGACAAGGCTCATCTTATCAAGAGCAAAAGCAATTTTTACACAGGTGCCCTACTTATCTAATCTGAGGATATTATTCTTTTTATGGGTGTTGTATCATATATGTTCTCTTTAAGGTCATTAGACAAACCTAATTCCAGTTGAGTCTGATATAGAGTTTCTTTGGACCAATGCAAAATTCTTATTCTTTTCATGCTAGCATTTCCACATTCAGAAAAGTTGTGGTTGCATGGACAGGATCACAGTGGTGCATTGGCTGTGATGTACCTGATAGCATAGTACTAAATCCAAAATTCTGATGGTATTAGATGGTTTTATAGTTCGTCATTCAACAAGTTGTCGGATAATAACCCAAATTCAGCAGCGAATTGAGAAAAGTTGATTAATAAAGTGTTACTGTATATGCTTTAAAAAGTAGATACATGTGGATCCGAAAAAATATTATGAGTTTCTATTTTACGAAGGGGAGCCTTGGCATAACTGGTAAAGTTACTGCCACTTGACCAGGAGGTCACGGGTTCGAGCCGTAGAACCAGCCTCTTGCAGAAATGCAGGGTAAGGCTGGACCCCGCGCGTAGCGGGAGCTTAGTGCACCGGGCTGCCTTTTTTATTATTAGTTTCTATTTTACATCAATCAGGCAATGTATGAAGATTATATGTGAGACCAAATTAGCGGGACAAAGACGGGTTGTAAGATTACGGCTTGATATCTTCTTAAAATATTTAGATATGTCAGTATTGGATATAATCAATTTATGTCCAAGAGATCTAGAAGATTTATGAAGAAGTCACCTAATGAAAGATCAAGACATATTCATGATATTTTATTATTTCTGAAAAAAACTTGGAGAAATTTGGTGGAGTCTATTAAGCACCCAAAGTCAATGTATTAACATGATGAAAGAACTTCTATTTGAGACTCAAAATAAGGGCAGTCCGGTGCATTAAGCTCTCGCTATGTGCGGGTCCGAGGAATGACTGTACCGTATTGAAACTGAAAGCTGGTATATGCATTTCAAATATAAAAATGTACGAATGTTTCAAATATTAGCGTCCAGCAGATTTGTTATGGCTTCATATTTGAATCCTTCAAATGAAACAAAATAGTTTGAACATGGAGAAGTAAACTCTTCATACTCATGAACGTTGTCTTTTTGTCTCTATTAAAGGCATTTGGAGATTTCCGGAGAGATATAGTATTTTACATAGGCTTCCATAAATCTAGTTGGGTTAACATTCTACAGACGTATCCAGTACACAAACTATTTTCTGTCTTTCTTATTTGATCACTGCTTCTTATGGACCTCTCTATGATGAAATTAAACTTATTTTAGATTTTTATTCCTTACGTTCGGCAAAACTCCGATAAGTGTTGAATTTTGGTTCAAAAAAATATTATCTCATTCTTATTACTTCTTTTTGCATATGCATTTTTGCTCATTAGCTTTCCAGTTTCTTCTTCTTCTTTTTTTTTTTTGAGTACTTCACTTGTTTAATTTTGTTATCTATCAACCATGTTTCCAGGATTTTATTTTCCGCGGAGATAAAAAAGATACCCTTGTACAGGTCATCTCTCTCTTCTCTTTCTGATGTACATTTTAATTTTTTTCATTTCTTCCGTGTTCCTCAAAGGCCTTCTGAACTGCATCCGGGTTCATGCCTAATTGCTAGTGCCACTAGTAAATTTTGCATTTCCCCTTTTTCATTTCATTTCATTCTTGACTCACTTGTTGAAACTGCAGTCCAGTTGTTGATGCTCGTTCACCGACAGCAATTGTCATTCCCAATAGAGCCTCCAGCTTAAGCATACAGTTACGTGATGGAGACATCTCTTGGCCTGACTTTTTAGAAAGAGTGAAAGATTCCAGGTAAAAACTCCTTTCACAGATATTCTTGTCATTTAATTCTTTCTCTTCTACATGTTTAATCGATGAAACGGACGGTAAAATGTGTGTTCTTTATACCTTTCGTACTTAATTGTTACCAATGAATTGGCTCAGAGCTTGGTATGTTGTATCAATTTCTTCTTCTCATAAATATTCAGAGGTATAGTTGAGTCCCGGCTAAGAATACTCACTTTTATGAGAAGTATGATGTTCATTATACCTGTGCTGCCTAAGATGAGTTGCAACCACATTTTTGTCTTCTAGTGTTAGGGAGGGGAATCTTCTCCCACATGACTTATTTAGGTAATCAACAATTTGTTTACATAATTTACATAGCCTCAAAACATAACTGGGTGAGCTTATCCATCCTTAGCTTGAATTATGGAGGTATCGGAAAATGTCTCCCTGCTTGTTCTGTAACTTTGGTTTTACTTGCTTCCAACAAACGGGTAGGGCTCAGAGCCTACCTCCCCCCCCCCCACCCCCCACACACCCACCTTCTTTGGTAGATTATGAAAAAGAATAAGTCTACTGTTGTCATCTCTGACTATATCTTCATTTACAAAATGTGACCTCCATTTCCCAATTGAGTGCTAATTGTTGGAAATTTTCCAATGCTCGGAATAATGGTTTAATTTCCCTCATTGCAGGGGTCTCGAGTTTGTTGCAGTAGAACAACCGATTACTGCATTTACAAACATTCTGTTCTCATCTGGCACCACAGGTATAGTAAAAGTTAAACTTGTGTCCAATTATTTCATGCCAATATGCATTTTAATTTTGTTTTGAGCTGAGTGACACTCTCCAAAATCGTAAAGCTGGGGATATTACTATGTGAGAACAGGATTAAGATTCTTGGGTAAGGATAAATCCAGAGCAAGCTGGAAGATTGTGGGAGGCAATAGTGACTAAACTCATAGTGTTAGGAAAGTTACTTGCCCTTGCGTACTGTGGTTTTAGGTGGTACAGTAATGAGTAAGACGGTGAGATTGAGAAGTAGTTGTTAAGATCATAATATTATTTTTGAAGAAGGAAAGCAAGGAAGTTCACGTGTAATCACAGTGGCTTCACTTAAGGGTCACGTGTAACCACTATAGCATCATTACGTTCGGGCCTGTCACGCGAACAACACAGTAAATGGGAAATATTGTACATTGGAAAGTTTTACATAATGTTGGATACCAGTTTAGTGTAATTCTTGGGTTTCCACTGGAAAGATTGTCAATCTTTTTTTTTTTTTGGGTTAAATTTGGTATTGACACTTCCCTTTTTTGTTTTGGGAAGGTTAGGAGGGAGATGAGTGGTTGTAGAAGATTCTTTTTCATAATAAATTAAGGGTTGAAGAACGCACATAAATCGTTTTGTTACATTCACATCTAGATACTCTCTTTCTAAACAATAGTGAATAACTGGGTAGTCAAGTCAACTGTCAAACTGAAATGGGAACAAAATCCCCTTTATGTTTGTCACTTGATTCTAAAGAACTCATTGAATTGGTAATGGAAAGCAATTGAATAAATGATTACGACTAAAACTCTAAATGGTCCAGGAGAGCCAAAGGCAATTCCATGGAGTCTCCTCTCACCTTTCAAGGCGGCTGCTGACGGATGGTGCCATATGGATATCAAAAAAGTTGATGTGGTTGCTTGGCCCACTAATCTTGGGTGGATGATGGGACCTTGGCTTGTTTATGCTTCACTATTGAATGGGGCGTCCATTGCCTTGTATAATGGATCTCCCCTTGATTCTGGCTTTGCTAAGTTTGTAGAGGTTAATTTCTTTCGTTGTTATACATTTTTTTCTCCTATTTCTTGTTGAATGACTCGATGAAAATCACTTTGTATCACAATTCTATTCAAATAAGATAATTCTTGTGTTAGCTGACAACATGTTACTTTGTTTTCGTTTAACCTGGTATATTTGGTTGCTTGAAGTAAAGAAAGGTTAAAAAAAAGGAAAAAAAAGTATCTATTTCTTTGATATTTCGCTCTTCCTATGTGCATTAACCTTGCGATTGATTTTAAGTAGACTATCAAGAAAAGAAACAGGCTAAGTTGCGCTGCTCCTAGCTTTAATTGATGAGGGGAAAAAATCATGAGTGGAAAGAGGAAACACTTAAGTTGCAGGTACAGTCTTAAAATTTGATAAAATTATTGCTAAGCCTGCAGGTTCTCACCGCCCCAGTATCAGTAAACTAATCGGCATTGCAATATCTGATAGATACTTTTTAAATAATTTAGTTGATTCATCTCAAATCTATGTTGTTTAAATTTTGAATGTCTTTTGTTATCCATGCTCATGAAAAATCCTCTTCCAACCCAACCAGGACGCTAAAGTAACTATGCTCGGGGTGATCCCAAGTGTAGTGAGGACTTGGAAAGGGAAGAATTCTCCTGATGGCTTTGATTGGTCGACCATCCGGTAGTTTCTAAGTGACCCTCTCATATGTTTTTACTTCTCCAGGAGCTTTATTTGCGTCTTCTTCCTTGTTTTACTTCTCTTTCGTTATATCTTAATTGACTGAAATTGGTGGCCAAGCTTGCATATGGTTGGTTCAGAATTTCAAGTTTCAGAATACTGATATAACTTGAAGACAAATATGTTTGTTTCCTGTACATATGTGCATTAAATGAATTCTGCTTAAGTCTATTTTTCCTTTCCCTTTCTTGGGCTTAATGTAGTTCATACATGATGGTAGTTGCTTTGGCTCCACTGGCGAGGCATCGAGCGTGGATGAATATCTATGGCTGATGGGAAGAGCTGAATATAAACCAATAATTGAGTATTGCGGCGGTACAGAGATTGGTGGCTCCTTTGTTTCTGGGTCATTGTTGCAGCCCCAGTCTTTAGCCGCTTTCAGCACGGCAGTCATGGGATGTAGTCTTCATATTCTTGGGGACGATGGTCTTACTATAGTAAGCACCTCGCAACCTTTATATCTGCAACTTCAATAGTATTTGTTAGAGCAGGACTGGAATTAATATCATCCGGTGCATTTTATGCTTGCATAGAAAGTTCCTTTTAAGCTAGTGAATGTTGAGTGTTTACCAAATGTGATCAGTTTGCCTGCAGCTGCGACATGCTACTTCTGTTTGGATCCTCATAAAGAAATCATTCAGATTCCTGCTTTTTGGCCACATCTTAAAATATTCACAACCCCTTGTTACTTGTTTTTGTGGTATTTTAATCTGAATGTTAAGAAAATGGAACTTGGACCTAACTCAACCCCAAAAGCTCATAATGTAAGGATTGCCGAAGACCATATAAGGAGATAACAGCCCCCTCCCTCAACCAATGTGGAACCTTAACATCCTCCCCTCCCCCTATGCTCTGACTAGACATCTCATGCGTAGACAATACATAGGGCCTAAAATTTGGGGTAAACCAAGAATAGGAATAGGTCAGATTTTGATACCATGTTAAGAAAATGGATCTTGAGCTTGACTCAACCCCATAAGCTAGCTCATGAGGTGAGTATTCCTCAAGACCATATAAGGATGACGATAGTCCATTCCTTCTACTACAGTGGGACACTTTAACACTAGTACTTTTACCTTTGTGTAGCCATCAGATGTTCCTGGGACTGGTGAATTGGCTCTTGGTCCTCTCATGTTTGGAGCTTCAAGCACATTACTGATTGCGGACCACAATGAGATCTACTTCAAAGGAATGCCTGTTTTGAATGGAAAGGTAATGCAAATTGTTATCCCATAGACTAGCTATTACAGTTTTACTATCAAAATCTTGTTTGAAACTGTTATATCACAGGTTCTAAGAAGGCACGGGGATGTGTTTGAACGTACTTCTAAAGGATATTACCATGCACATGGTCGTGCAGATGATACAATGAACTTAGGGGGTATAAAGGTCTGCATTTAGCCTTGAATTGAATCTGAAAAAGTACTTTTAGTGTTAGGAGTTAGGATCCAGTAAACTATGCATATGAATAGACATTTGAGTTGCCAAGCATTTTTCTGGACTGAAATGTTTCCTTTCCTAAAAGTTCTGGTATTCTGTTTTGTCAGGTGAGTTCACTTGAGATTGAGCGCATATGCAGTGCAGCAGATGAAAATATACTAGAAACAGCAGCAGTTGGAGTACCCACCTGCTGGAGGTGGGCCTGAGAAGTTGGTAATTGCTGTCGTATTTAAGGATTCAGATAACGTGGAACACAACTTGGACAAGTTGATGATTTCTTTCAACACAGCTTTGCAGAGGAAGTTGAATCCTCTGTTCAAGGTACAGCATAAGCTATGAAAGAATGTAAATTTTGTTAGGCAAAATTGTCTCACCTAAACACAAAATGTGCAGGCTTCCAGTATTGTTCCTCTCCCTTTACTTCCAAGAACAGCAACAAATAAAGTTATGAGAAGGGTATTGAGGCAACAGTTTTCTCAAGCAGAGCAAGGTTCCAAACTGTGACCTACATTATTCCCAATGAAGGCACTTCATGTAATAGTTCAACATAGTAATATGGTTGAAATTTTCTTTATCACATAACAAATGGAGTATCATAATTACTAGTTCAACTTAGTATATAGTAGTATATACTTTACATGTGAATTGGAAATGTTCCAGGGAAAGATTGCAGGTATTGATCCATCTAATTCCAGCGCCATTAGAGCACCTAAAACCTTGAACTTCGTTTATGAACTAATTGTTTCAAGAGCAATAAAATTTCGGAAAATAGTCATTTTAGGTTCCTAATTATGTGTTTGAAAATTAAAATTATTGTGTTTTTTAAAAAAGGAGAAGATCTAATCAAATATGTTTCAGCAGTTTCTCAGATTGGGTCTGAACTGTGATTCGTGCTACTTGAATTGAAGAGAGTAATTATGGCGTGTAATTCTGAGAATAGCTAATTATTAAAATTTGTCAGTTCAGTTATTCCATCATATAGGAGCAAGTGAATTTCCAATATATTTTGGATCAAGTTAATATTGGAAACACCAACAAAATTTTTTTTTAAGAAGATAAGTTACACGACCTAAGATTTCTCTATATATCAACTAAAATGTGGTACTGTACATAGATGTCGATCCGTGACCAGGTCACGGGTTAATGCCATGAGAATAGCCTTTCACAAAAATATAAGGTAAGATCGCCTATATGACAGATCCAATATATAGCGCGAACTTAGTATATCGAGATATCAGCATAAAGCAAGTTTAATGCACCAAACTACCCTTTATCGTGTTCACAGGAAAGTTTTATATTAGCAAACTGTGTATAAGTTGGCAGAATAAATTGAATATGACCAAAATCCAAGTAAGCTAAATCAACTAAATAGCAACTTGTTTGTGAGTACAATTTCTTGATATGTTATTATGTATATATAAATTAAAACACGATAGTGCGCAACTCAGAATAATTAATCCGTCAAAACTACAAAATACGTTAATTTTACAAAATATAAGTCAATATAGCTCATTATCTAAAACAAGTTGCTATTATACTGAAACTAGTATAAAAACCCGCGCGATGCGCAAATAATTTGACAGAATATAAATCTTATAAATTATGATCTAATTTATTATATTAACTTAATAAATATTAGTTGTATTTTATTATATTATATAGTGTGCAAAAATATAACACAATAAATACAAAATTAAAGGATACACATCATATAGTAATCAAATAAATTGTTTGATCAATTTTTATTTTTTATTATTGAATTAGTAAGTACTTAGTAGTATTAATAATTTTCTTGAGTGTTATTTATTTATCTTTTATTTTTAATTAATCTAAAATATAAATATCATAAAATTATCTCTATCTCCTATCTTCCTACATTCCTTTCTACTGTATTACTTATTTGATTAGTTTTCAAATTTGTAGTCTATTAAAAATTTAAATAAAGTAATATTTGTTACTAAATTATTATTTTCAATTCATCAATACATATATATATATATATATATATATATATATATATATATATATATATATATATATATATATATATATATATATATATATATTGTTAATACATTTAATTTAATATATATTTTTAAATATTTATAAAACTTCAATTTGAACTACTTCTCAATAGACCTTACCCCTACCCTTGGGTAGAGAGGCTGTTCCCAAATAGACCCCCGACATCCTTCCCTCCAAGAACTTCCCACCTTGCTCTTGGGGAGACTCGAACTCACAACCTCTCGATTGGAAGTGGGGGTTGCTTACCATCAGAGCAACCCCTTTTGTCTTTCCAACTTGAAACTACTCCCTAATATATATATATATAACAATATATATATATATATATATATATATATTGTTAATACATTTAATTTAATATATTTTTAAATATTTGTAAAACTTCAATTTGAAACTACTTCTCAATTTGAATTAGTATTTTTTTAGTTGCTTTTTTTCATATATATTTTCATTTTTTGTTATAGTTAATGGTTTTTATTTAAAAATATTTTTAAAACTCTAAACTTGAAACTACCCACCAATTTGAATGGGTGATTTTTTTCTTTTTAAATTATAGCTAATTATAAGATATCTATATTTGTAATTTAAATAGAGTAACCAATTAATTAAAAATTAAAAATTAAAAATTCAAAGGTGTTTTAGTTAGAAAGGGAGTAACCAAAAATACTTCCCAACTTGAATAGGTAGTGTTTTTTAATTTTATTTTATAACGTTTTCATTTGTCCTTTAGCTAATTTTAACTTTTACTTATTTATTGTTCTTAAAATTTTAAAATAATTTTAAAACTCAACTACTCCCCAATTTGAATGCCGCTTGAAAAATATTTTATCTTAACAACCATTTGAGTTCTTGTATTTTTCATTTGAATTGAAAGTTATTTTTTTAAAATAATTTTAAAACTCCAACTTGAAACTACTCCTAATTTGAATGGGTATTTCTTTATTTATATATTTCTGTTTTTTATAATGGCTAATTTTATTTTTTTTCATTTGTTTTTTTATTTTTATATATTTTTAAAATTCCAACTTGAAACTATTCCCCAATTTGAATGGGTAATCCCCCCCCCCCCCCCCCCCCCCCATTTATAGCTAATTAGAAGATATCTATTCTAATTAATTCAAATAGAGTAACCAATTAATTAAAAAATTAAAATTCAAAAGAATTTTTAGTTAGAAAGGTAGTTTTTTTTGTCTTAAAACTCCAACTTAAAACTACTCCCAAAATTTAAATTGGCAATTTTTTATTTTTTTAGTATTGTTTTTTATTTAAAATAATTTTAAAACATTAACTTTGTTGGAGATTTGTCCTAAAATTTATACTTGCTATCTTATTGTTATACCACTTGGCATCATATAATTATTTATTTTTATTTTTTACTTTAAAATAATTTTAAAATTTCAAATTGAAACCACACCCCAATTTGAATTAGTAATTTTTTTGTTTCTTTATTTTCATTTTTTGTTTAAAATAATTTTAAAACTCCAATTTGAAACTATTCCCCGAATTGAATAGGAAATTTTTTATTATTAATAATTTTTTTTGTTGAGTTTAATTAATTTTTCTTATTTTTCGTTTTTTTTTAATTTTAAAACAACTTTAAACTCCAACTTGAAACTATTCTCCAATTTGAATGAGTAGTTTTTTTTTATTTTATATATTTTTATTTTTTTAATGTAGCTAATTATAAGATATCCATATTTATTAATTCAAATAGGATAACCAATTCTTTCAAAATTTAAGAAGGTTATTTAAGTTAAAAAAATAGTTTATTTTGTCTTAATAATGCCACTGTTAATTATTAATATTTTTTTTGTAGCTAGTTTAAGTTTTAATTATTTTTTATTTTAATATAACTTTAAAACTCCAACTTGAAACTACTCCCAATTTGAATTAGTTATTTTTTTATTTTGTATTTTCGTTTTTCTAAAATAGCTAATTATTAGATATCTATATTTATTAAGTCAAATAGAGTAACCAACTAATTCAAATTTTAAGAAGGTATTTTTAGTTATAAAGTTAGTTTATTTTGTCTTAATAATGCCACTAGGCTTTTTGTGGTTATGCCACTTGTCTTTATAATGTGCTTTTACCTCTCCTTTTATTATATATAGAAGATTTGCACCAGTTTAAAGTGAAGTTGATCACCGTTATAATTGATAGATACACATAAAAAACATCAGAATAATAGTAATAACTAATGGATACATCCAAATATTTCATCACCAAAGCTGCATCACACCGCTCAACCATAACATAATTGTCTTTCATATTCCTGTCAATATCCAGCAGCCCAGCAATGCTCGGAGTAGCTGTAGAATCAATATAAAGACCATCGAACAAATTGCAATTAAACAACTATTAGAAGAGGTCACTGAAAGATAGAGCTGCTATTGAAAAACAATTAGGAGGTAACTTCAAAGTATTCCAAGTTTTAATGCTGCACCCAATCTTTAAGTATTTTAGTTAATCTTATGAAACTTCAATAAGACGGTTTATATAGAGCTGTTTAGCTCAAACATCAAGCAAAAGACATGGAAAGAGTATCAGAAAGATCATGTCGATTGATAAGCTATATATCATAAGCAGCTCTTGTTTACAACTTTACGTCTTAGAATACTTTTGTAAAGCTTGTATATCAACCTCAAGAAGATTAAATGAAAGAACAAGTACACCAGTGTATGCTAAACACGTTCCTTTAACACTATCCACAAACCTATATATGGAGTAGATTGTTGAGGCAGCTCATCCAACCATGGTACGCTTTCTACCTCTTTGTCGCACTAAAAGTTGTAATTTAAAAAGACAAGAAGTCAGTATAGCAATAAATGTAAACATCAAACTATTGCCAACTCTAGAAGATCCAAGGGAACTTAACTACCAAATTGTAGAGTACACACCTTGGGCAAGCTTATTTAATGTTGAACACCATTGTTTGGAGGATTTCCTGTACGCAGCAAGTATCTTTTCCATCTACAAAATGCATAACGTTACAAGATTACATCCACCTGCATAAGATGCTGTTTATGGGTGGAAATCTATTTCGATATTGCTTTTGTGTGTGCATGTGGGGCTGGGTGGATTTGGGAGTAAGGAGGGTCATGTTTATCAGCCATGCAAAAGAAAGAGGAGAGCAAAACGAACACTTAAACCCTCGGTTTGGTGAAAAAGCAAGAACTACTGACCGTACTTACCACATTTCCACATGAAGAGTGCATAGAAAGCAACGCTCGTTCAAGTACATATAAATCTACTGCTTTATCTTCTGGAAGGGTTGATGTAAAACTCAGACCAAAATCAATCAATACCTGTTGAAACACAGTGCTACTGATTACCACTCGTTTAGCAAGATAAAAGTTAAGAACCAACTAATCAATATGTGAACTACGTCTCAATTCCAAACTACTTAGAGCATGCTATATGAATACTTCTTATCTATTCCTTTGTATTCAGATACATATGATTCCAAGAAATATAGAAAAAACAAAAAGGGAAACAAACTGTAACAGAGCTTTACATGTAGTATACACTACCCAATAGATCAACAAAGACTCAGATTAGACCTTTACAAACACCTACCAATCGATTGGAATCCTTGCAGATTAACATGTTTGATGTGGTCAAATCGCCATGAACAAGGCCACCATCGTGGAGTTTGCCAATTGCACAACCAATCTGAATCGCAATGTCATTCATTCTTTCTTCAACTATACCATGTAATCCAAAATCGAGAAGTACGTCCTTGACCGAAGGGCCTTCCACATATTCAAATGTCAGCGAATGCGATATACCATCAACAGCATAAAGAACTGGAGTAAAAACCCCTAGCTTCCTAGCTTTAGTCATACATCGGGCCTCCTGTTCCAGCATTAATACATCTTAAAGTCATGCAACTATACTGGTCAAAATTCATGAAATAAGGAATTGATAATTTCTGGCTCAACTAACCGCATTTAATCGTTTGAGTGTGAGCTTTGTATCCAAAATCGGATGCCTGTACTTTTTTGAGAACCGTTCCTTAACTATACACCTCTTTCCCACAAAAGATGTCTCAAAGACTCTCTGAAGAAAAAAGAGCGAAAAACAGAAAAGATGCATAAGATATTGTTACAAGATTCACATAGTAAACAACAAAAATAAACAGCTCGAATCAGTGCCTTCAGACTACTATATTCTATTATTGATGCCTCAGGACAATCGTTAAGTGGTAAGAGCACAGCTCGTGATGTGTAGGTTAGGCACTCATCACTTCAAGGGTTCAAACTCCTGTCGCAGACAAAAGCATGGTATAAGCGGAGGAGGTAAAGGGGCAGGTACTTTTATCCACTAAGTTTTGAACCGCGCACCAATGTCTTGGGGGATTTCTCATTAATAAAAAACGAATATTCTACTGTTGATACTACTCAAAATCAAATTTACTAAATGGTAATATAGCTCATAAAAAAAACAAATGGAACAGAAGCTGGTAACTTACAGCCTCGGCACCTTGCTTAATCAAAACTAAGGAGCTTTCTTTTACTTCTGAATCGATTTCCATCATAATTTCCTCTAACAATATAAGCTTCCTAATAAAATTATCTGCATTAACAACACTAAAATCACTTCAGGAAATCTCAAGCAACAATTTAGACCCTTAAATTGCTACAAAGCTATAGCCAGACACTAATATCAGAACAATAATAAGACGAAAAAATATATATATCAGCACATAATATGCTAAAACGGGAACCTTTTTTCAATTATCTAAAGAAAGGTCAAAACCAGGAAATTGAAATTATACAATTATGCAGAAGTTTTAGGGTTTCGTACTGACGACGGAAAGCAGAGGGACAGCTGTTTACCAGTTCAAAACTAAGTCTGATTTAGGCGCTTCCGTTGCTAATTAGGGTTATTCCTGTGTAACCAAAATTTGAGACTTGGGTCAAAGCTTATTTTAGAAAGATCTCACGTTACTAATAATTAAATAAAAATAAGAATAATTGAGAAATAATAACTGAATGCAAATTAAATCAATATATTTTAATTGTATTTTATATCCTTACAAATGATATGTCCCTTTTATAGTTATTTCTAGGTGATATATTTTGTTTCTATTATAATAAAGTCATTATAGACAATTAATGACGTTTAATGCTACGTTATAATTGGTAATCATTGTAATTCTATTTATATTCTCTACCGTTTTATGTAATTCATGCCTATTAATTACTGGCAGTACGTATCTGTGCCCTCTTTTGCTATCAGGTTCATTCTCTTATACTGACTTTCGAACATAAAGAGGTCCGAGCATCGAGTCTCTTGAATCTCTGCCCGTGTCTATTATAACTCCTGCCTATTTATTTATTTTTTACTGATTGTCACTCTTTGACCAGTCTATGTGTCGTGACATGTCATTTTTCAATCAATTCTATATATGAGCTCAATTTTTCCCAATATAGATAGTCCTCACACTTGTCATTATCAATAGAATATTTGAGAAGTGGATTTTATTAAAGCGTGAATATTTGTTTGCCGCCATTAATTCTCCTCTAGTACTGACTCTTCATTTGTCACTTCTATTTAATGTCCGTTACACGTGGCATCTTCTGGTTGGTTCTGCGACTTTTGCGTCTTTTAAGGTTTTTTTACGGCTCCACCAATTACGAAACGACAGTTCTCATCATGACGTTTCCATCATTGCACCTTTTCCTTTGACGGTTGCTTCTAAGTATAAATTATAATTTTCACCTTTGTATTTCTCATAAAGTTTTTAGAATATTCAATTCTTGTTTTCTTCTTCCTCGTACTGCTATGTCTTCGTCAATCCCTAACACTAAGAGAGTCCCCATCGTTGATAACATTCCTCTTGCTCCTATTAGATGCAGAAGAGGGGGTTGACTTCGTAGTTTAGGGTCTTCATCTTCACGGCGCCCTTCTCTCCATTCGACCAGTTCCACCCCACCTTCTAGAACCAGAGGCTCCTTTCTCAAAGGTCTTCATCAAGAGGTAAAGAACCCATTGAACCTCTTCGTGAATCTATCATAGATGAGATTGTTCCCGCCGAACTATCTTTTTACAATGATAGAGAATCCATTAGAAATCAAGTTTCTTCTATGTCTTCATTAGAACGTGTTGACATTTATCCGACTCAGATCACTGAAGGTTTAATTTTTGTAGTTCGTAGAGACTGTCACTGGAGTCATGATTTCACCATTATTATCCCAACACAAACCAAAGAATCACTTCTTATTTGATTGGGTTTTCCTTTGTATATACATATCATCTTGAATTTCAAGTCCTCTATCGATCCTGTAATTATCGAATTCTGTCGCTTTTACGATGATTGTTTAGGATAAATTGGCCTTATTGTATGGAGGGTTGTTGCTTGTTTGAGGCATTTGGCCAACATGACTGGTGTGCCTTTTACTTTCTCCCATTTAATTCACCTCTATTCTCCCAAACGTTTTCGTCAAGGAATTTTTACTTTAGCTGCGAGAAGCAAAAGAGTTCTGGTTATTCCAGAAGATAATAAGGACTGTGGCTGGTATGGTCGTTTGTTGCTGCCCCCACTATTGGTTTAGTGGGTGAAGAAAATATGTCATTCCCTAAGAAATGGAATTTTGCACGTGAGTTTTCTTTTACACCTTTTCCGTGTTTTTTTATATTTTTGATGCTTATCATTTTAACTTTTCTCCATTTTTTTAGCAACTATGGGAATTGTTGATGAGATTCCCAATTTTCGTAGTTGGGTAGGAAAGTTGTTATATGCTGCTCTGATGGAAGGTATGTCTTGAAAGAGACTTTCTCAATGGTTTGGTTGGAAAGTGAAAACTCACGGTAAGAGTTTTTTTCCTTTACAAATTTATTCACTTCTTTCTTCGGAAATTTATTTGATCCTTCTTTTTGTCAGGATTTCCCGTTCGAGGCATTAGTGTTGAGGCCATCGTAGCTTCCAGAATTTATTAGAAAGGGCCCAAGAGATAATCTCGAGTTCTTCATCGAAAAAGAAGGCTACCACTGAACAAGACTTTGAAGCAGAGGAAGAGCGAGATGAAGGATCTTTAATAAGGAGGCCACGAGCTAGAAGACGTATCATTTCAAATGATGAAGCATCTCCCCCTTCCGTTCCACTTGCCGAGCTTATTGAAATTGCCTTGGTGATTTTCGATGATGATATTCTCACGGCTGCTCGTGATGATACTCCCGCGGCTGCTCGTCATGACACTCCCACAGCTGCTCGTGATGACATCGCTCTGCTTTTTGCTCGCGGCTTTGATATTGAAAGTTTTGGCCCAGTTTCAGATAAAACGCCTCTTGCCTCCTTTTCCAAGTCTGCTCCTGCGTTACCTTCTTTTCCAGTTGTGACTGCTACCGTCTTTGTTCCTCCCCAATCGATTTTGACTACTTCTATAGTTCCTCCTGCAAGTGAGATGGGTTCCTCAAATAGAGGTGAAGCTATGAGGCAAGTTACCATCGAGGTTCCTGCCGATGGTAACCTTTTGAGGAAATCAAGTCGGGTTGATGTGTGGTTGAAATCTTTGATTGGTCCAGTTGAGAAAGCCAAGATTGAGAGTCATAACTCTTTGACTTGGATGAACGACATAGTACAATCTTCTTTAAAGGTATTCTTTTTTCAAACTTCACATCATTTTTTTATTTAAGGTTTTCACCCCCTTTCTTTTTTTTTCTTTTTTTTTTGTTTAGATCAATCTAGTTGGCACATAGATGATGAAAAGGGTTTTCCACACAGAGATGCATGACTATCAAGTTGAAGCGGACAACTGAAGGGAGCGTTATGAAAGTCTCCAAATTGACATGGAAGTGTTGGAAGAAAGTAAACGTACCTTGGAGCAGCAACTGAAGGTTTTAAACTCACAATTAGCAGCCGAGAAGGCATGCTCAAGTCAAGCTGATAAAGACAAGAATATCCTTGAAACATCTTTCTCCGAGCAGCTTTCCATAGCCAGTTAAGAATTTAGAGAACTGAAGGCTCTGTTGGATAATAAAGAAGCTTATGCCGGTGAACTTATGCGAACACTTTCTCAGACCCAGGAAGATCTTCGTGACTCTTCCACTAAGGTTAGCTTTTGGGAAAGTTCACTCGTGACTTTGCAAGCTTCTTATGATTCTGTCCTAGCTGAAAATGAAAAGCTTAAAGATGTGATCAATGGGAGAAATATTACGAGATTCTTGAGGACAAGACTGCTATTGAAGTGAGTTGGGAAATTTTAAACACGCACCATGATACCCTGATGGAAGTTAGTTAGGAGGGCTTTAATTGGGATACTGAGGTAGCCAAAATAAAAGAGACTATGGAAAAAACTCAGTAAAGCCAAGATTTTCCCTCTCCCATGGCTGATATTCCCGAGCAAATCGAAGATGATATGGGTGCGGTGGATGCTCCAACTCCTTCAAGCCATCCCGAACCTTCTGTTGCTCCTAGCCCTGTTTCAAATTCTACTGCAACCCCTTAGTGAAAAGTTTATGATGTGTTACTTTTCTCTTCTTTTTTTCTTGGTGAAATGTGGTTATAACCCTTGGTCCCATTTGAGGGTTTGTTGAAAATGTCAAGTCTCCAAACCTTTTCCAGGGCGTTTTGTATAAGTAACTCTTAGTTTATGACTAATTTCATACGTAGCGTAGTTGTTTTGAACTTCTGTTTTACTCATTCTTGCCTTTATATTTAAGGACTTAATGAATACTTTGCACTTTTATTTTGAAAAATGCTCTTTTTAACTTTATGAATATTTAAATCAATCATGAATTTTATAAAAGAGGACCTTTTTATATTCGACACTTAATGAAGAAGACGTCTCAACTTCATAATGGTGTAAATGTACTACAAAAGAAATACGAATACACATATTTCTTGAAGTAACTTTTTACAAGTTTTTATTTGAACTTTATCAAGTTTAAATAACACCTTACATGTATTTAAATAACTTCTATAACTTTTTCGTAACTGTTTTCCTTACAACTGATTTCAAAAAAGAAAATAAAACACAAGGTTTTTATTTATAACCCGTTTCAGTACATTACCTTTAACCTAACTATGATGAGGTTTTCTTTGGATTTAGCTCGTAACTTTTCTCTACACTTGGCTCATTCAATGAGTAAATTTTTCAGGCTTGAACTTTGATTATTTCCCAATCTTCTTTGCCTTCTTTATACATATGTCTATGTATATTATATAGTCCCCCAAGTGTTTGAGCTTTGAAGTATGAAATCTTGAGCACTTGATTACTCCTCTTATTTGGTCCTTTTCCTGAAAAGAAATAAAACATACGAGACTCGGAGGTACGATTATAGATGAAGATCGCTTAACTATCTCAATTTCTATCAGAATAGTTGTAACCCTAGACTGAGAATTTAATCTATTCCACGTGCCTTGCAGGTCGTGATTCATCATTTAGTACGTGTTAACTTTTGTTTTCTATCATCTAAAATCGTTAGTAAAATTTTAACAATTCAAAAATAAAATTTTATAATGAGGATACCTGATCGTGGGTACTCCTTAGAAATAGTATCTCTTCAGGTGAACGACATTCCAATGTGAAGGTAATATTTTGCCATCCATTGTTTCCAGCTCGTATGTTCTTTTTCCTGCTATGCCGTGAATCTTGTAAAGTCCTTCCCAATTTGGACTTAATTTTCCTGCATTAGCCGCTCTTGTGGAGTTAAAGACCTTCTGGAGTACGAAGTCCCCAGTCTTGAAGTATCTTAGGTGAGCTTTATGATTATAATATCATTCCATGACTTGTTTTTGTGCTGCCGTCCTTATTAATGCAGTTTCCCTTTTTCCTTCAAGTAGATCACGGTGTAGTTGCATTTCATCTTCATTGGATTCCTCATTCGCTTGTGTATATCTCGTGCTAGTTCCCCTATTTCCACTGGGATCAATTTTCAGCTTCGTACACCAGTGAAAATGGCGTTTCACCCATGCTTGTGTTTGCTGTTGTGCGATATGCCCATAAAACACTAGGTAGCAGTTCTGGCCAATTACCTTTGCATTCTTCCAATTGTTTCTTCAAATTGTTTATTATGACTTTATTCGTCGATTCAGCTTGTCCATTATCCACCGGATGATAAGGTGTTGAGATAATTCTTCTAATCTGCCAACTTTGAAAAAAATCTGTGATTTGTGCGCCTATAAATTGCGGGCTATTATCACACACGATTTCCTTTGGTACTTTGAATCGACATATGATATTTCACCAAATGAAATCTCTGAATTCTTTTTCTCGTACCTATTTAAATGCTCATGCTTCTACCCATTTAGTAAAGTAGTCAGTGAGTACAAGTAGGAATTTTACCTTGCCTTTTGCTTGTGGTAGTAGACCACGATGTCCATCCCCCATTTCATAAAAGGTCATGGTGCAACGACTGGATGTAGGATCTCCACAGGTCTGTGCATGTTGTTACCGTATCTTTGGCATTTATCACATTTTGCCACAAAATTTTCTACTTCTTCTTCCATTTTGGGCCAAATAATAGCCTGCTCTAGTTATTGTTCTTACCAGTGTTCTTCCTCATGCGTGATTTCCAAAATGCCCCTCGTGTATTTATATCATCACATATTCCGTTTGAGAAGGCACGAGGCATCTTGCTAAGGGACCACCGAACATTTTTTTGTTAAAGATTGCCTTGCTTTAAACAGTACCGAGCAACCTTTTTACGAAGCGCCTGAGCCTTTTTCTTGTCTTTAGGGACGGTCCATACTGAAAAACGTGACAATCTCGTTTCTCCAATCCCAGGTCAAGTTATTTAAATTTACCTCATTTTTATCATGATCAAGTACTGAATGAAACAAATGAATTACAGAAGCATTTTTGTTATTCATCACGTCTGCCGAATATGCGAGATTAGCTAAGGCGTCTCCTCGACATTTTCCTCTCTTCGTATATGCACGACTTTCCAAGTCTAGAATTGTCTAACCAGATCACGTGTCTTTTCTAAGTATTGTTGCATTAATGCTTCTCTGGCTGTTTAAGTCCCCAGCATTTGATTAACCACGAGTTGTGAATCGCTTTTGATTACAATATGATTAATGCCTAATTCACGTGCCAGTTCTAAACATGCAATCATTGCTTCATACTGTGCCTCATTGTTAGTTATAAGATGACATTTTATGGCTTGTCGAATGATTTCACATGTAGGTGGTACCAAAACAATTCCTAAACCTGCCCCCTTCACATTAGATGAGCCATTAGTAAATAAGGTCCAAATTCATGGATTAGATCCATTAAAGACTTTAAGTTCCTTTTCATATTCTAATTGTGTCTCATGGCTAAAATCATCCAAACAATCCACTAACACCTGAGATTTATTGCGGTTCTAGGTTGATATGTGATGTCGTATTCACTTAATTCTATGGCCCACTTGGATAACCTACCTAATAATTCATGTTTGTATAATATATTACGCAATAGATAAGCAGTTACTACGAAAATAGGGTTGCATTAAAAATAAGGCCTTAGTTTTCTAGATGCCATGATTAATGCAAATGCAAGCTTTTGTAGTTGAGGATACCACATCTTCGCATCTAATAATGATTTGCTAATATAATAAATTGAAGATTTGGTTTACCTTGGTCTTCACGAACTAAACAACACTTACCGCTACCTCTGAAATGGCTAAATAAATACGTAACCTTTCCCCGACCTTCAGTTTTGCGAGCAATGGTGGATTTGGCAGGTATGCCTTCAGGTTTTTGAGCACTTGTTGACACTCTACAGACCATTCGAATTGGTCTTGCTTTTCAAAAGCCGAAAAGAACTTAAAACATTTTTCTGATGACCTAGAAATAAATCTCCCCAAGGCTGCAATTTTTCCCGTTAGTCTCTGCACCTCTTTCTTATTTGTAAGCATGTCAGGAACTTCTTCAATGGCTTTCATCTGCGCGGTATTTACTTCAATACTACGGTTAGAAACAAGAAAATTCAAAAACTTACTTGATGAAATGCCGAATACACATTTCTCGGGATTTAGCTTTATATTGAATGTCGTAAGATCTGAAATGTATCAGACAAGTGTGATATATGATATGCTAATTGTTGAGATTTGACAAGCATATCATCTGACTTCCATATTGTTTCCTAATGTTCTTGGAACATTTTGGTCACCAATCTTTGATACATGGCACCAGTGTTTTTGAGACCAAAGGGCATTACTTTATAACAGTAAGTCCCCATGTCTGTTATAAATGAAGTTTTTCTTCATCTAGTGGATCCATTTTGATCTGATTGTATCCTGGATATGCATCTAAAAAGCTTAAAAATTCATGTCATGCAGTAGCATCAATCAATTGATCTGTATGTTGTAATGGAAAAAGAATCTTTAGGACAAACTTTGTTAAGGTCAGTGTAATCTACACAAACTCGCCATTTGCCATTCTTTTTCGGTACTACCACAGTATTGGCTAACCAATTAGGACACTTTACCTCACGGATAGACCCAATTTTTAATAGTTTTTGAACCTCATATTGAATCACCTGATTTTTGAAAGTCCCCTGCTTTCTCTTCTTTTGTTTGACAGGTGGATACGATGGGTCTTCATTTAACTTGTGAGTCATTACTTCCGGGGGTATTCTTGTCATATCAGAATGGTACCAGGCAAAACAATTCACGTTAGTTTTTTAAAATTCAATTAACTTACCTTTTGTGTCGTGGCTTAAATTGGACCCAATGTAGACTATCCTTTCAGGCCATTATGCAAATAACTCTACAACCTCCAATTCTTCAATTGTTGTTTTGATATTTTCATTTTCTTCTGGTTATTGAATGGAATGGGGCCTTGATTCCACATCTGTTTGCCCTTGTTTAGTTGAGGCTTGTGCCATGGTATCCTCAACTGGATTCTGTAATTGCTACTTTTCTTCGTATTTTGTACTTGAATCTGCTACAGAACTGATGCTCCTGGAAGTCTGTTGGTCCCCACAAATTTGATGTATTCCCCATGGTGATGGGAATTTGATAACTTGATGTAAGGTAGATGGAACGATATCCATCTCTTGGACACACGGTCTCCCGAAAATCATATTGTAAGCCATTTCCATCTCTACCACCTGAAATTTTGTATCTTTGACCACCCCTTCTGCGAAGTTGTAAGTGTTACCTCCCCTTTTGTCACAATGCTTGAATTGCCGAAGCCAAACAAAGTATGTGCCTTAGGTACTAGCTTATCTTCAGCTTGCATCTCGCTTAGTACTCTTAGCAAAATAATGTTCAGGAACTACCTGGATCAATCAAAACCCATTTCACATTAGTATCATGTACGGGTAGAGAGATTATATTGCCTCGTTGTGTGTAGTTAACACACCGTCCGCATCTGCATCATCAAATGTAATACTTTCTTCCTCCAGAACATGTTGGACCCGCTTCCCGTAGGTAATTGTAACTTTAGAAACTTTATTGGCTGTCGTATACATCATGCCGTTGATTTTCTCGCACCCACTTATAACAGTAACATTCCTTTTCCGAGAAGGAGGTTTAGGGGGATCTTGCATGTTCTTCATGTATGCTTGCTTACCTTTTTCACTAAATATAATTAAGTTAGGTACCCTTGCTTCAATAGATGGTCGACTTCTCCTTGTAGCAATCTTCAATTTGCTGTTTTATGACCATGATCGTTGTGGAATTCGCACCAGTGGTCATGATTACATCTACTTGGATTTGATCTCATTTATTTTGGACACCGCACTTTATCACCTATGCTTCTTCATACGTTTACTAACTCTTAAGTGCTGACATTAAAATTGTAACCGCCAAATCTTGCCTTCAAGTTTCTATCATCATCTCACGTCTCTCGTGTGTTTCGATCATTTCCAAATCTCGATGATGAACCCGACTCTCTATTCCTTGATCTATGATCATACCTTGAATTGTCCTAATTTGATCGTGAGTCTTTTCCCGCTGGGCTCATATATGGTTTGTATCTATTTTTACCGGACCTTTTTTCTGTTTTTGCACGTATTACATTCTCCTCTTTTTGAGATCGGGAGATAGTATCTTCTTCTATCCTTAGCTTCAAATTGTATTTGTTGAAACATCATTCTAGTTTGTTTCTAGAAATTCATGCATACTTCCTTGAGTCGTCTTGTGGCTTCTGTGCTTTTCTCATTCAAATTACTGGCAAAAGTCATAGCTGCCCAATTATCAGGTGCTCGTGGTAACATCATTCTTTTACGCTAGAATCTATCCACGAACTCTCTAAGCAACTCTGAATCTCCTTGCTTGATTTTGAAAATATCTTCCATTCTATTTTCGACTTTTTGAGCTGCCGAATGCGCTTTGATAAATGAATCTGCAAGCTTAGCTAAAGAATTTATAGAATTTTTGAGTAAGAGAGACTACCACGTCAATGCTCCCTTGGTGAGTGTTTCACCAAATTTCTTGACCATTACTAATTCGATTTCTTGTTTGGTTAAATCGTTGCCTTTCACACCAATTGTGAATGCAGTCACGGGGTCTCGTGGATCAGTCGTGCCTTCATACTTTGGAATATCAAGCATCTTAGACTTCTTCGGGATTGGCACCGATGCAAAACTAGGCTTCCATGATTTTTTTGAGTATTTATCCATGTCTATTCCTTTGATTAAATGTGGTACTCCGGGTATTTTCTCTATGCGATTGCATTGTTCTTTGAACTACTTCTGCAAAGTTAGAACTAAACTTTGTAAATCAGAATTAACTATGTTACATGGTTTGCAATTAGGAGACTCTCTTGGAGATCCACCAGTGCCTGAATAAACGAGCTCAGAACGTGGTTTTCCAAACTATTCTGATTCGGAGTTGGTGTTGGTGGCGCAACTGACAACTAGCCGGTAAAAGCACGGAGAGCATTACTGACCTGCTGAGCAATTAGATTTTTCAGGGAATCATCGAGCGCTTGTTCGTTCGCAACTCTAGTATTTTGATAAGCCTCGAATCTCTTTTCTTTTTTAACCTCTTTATTTGTCTCAAAGCCATATGGAGTTCCTTCTCGTGACTGACGTTGTGAATCATGTTGTAGCGACCCGACCTGTCATTTTGAGCTTTTGCACTTTGCTCACCAGTTCTCGGGCATGGATTGCCCCGTGTGATGTACTACGACTTATGTAAATCGTTGGTTATGGTTTCCAGGGTAAGCGAAATGAATTTGGAAGAACAGTTCTTAATTGGAGCATGAAATTTGAAAGATTTGACCAAGTTTTGACTTTTTAGTATTCGATCTTAGATTTGAATTTCTATGATTTGGTTAGCTCCTTTAGGTTATTTTTCACTTGGGAAGTGCGACCGTAATATATTTTAGAGGTCCGTGGTAGATTTAGGCTCGAATTGGCAAAATTAAAAAGTTGGCATTTTTCGATCGGCATTCAAAATTTTTATATAGGGGTCGGAATGGAATTCCGAAAATGGAAGTAGGTCCATTGTGTCATTTTTGATGTGTGTGCAAAATTTCAGGTCATTCGGACGATGTTTTATAGACTCTTTGATCGAATTCGGAGTTCGAAAGTTTTGGAATTCTTAGGCCTGAATTTGAGGGTGATTTGATGTTGTTTTGAGCGTTCCGAAGGTTGGAACAAGTTTGAAATATGTTATGGGTGTGTTGGCATGTTAGTTCGGGGTCCCATGAGGCTCGGATATGTTTTAGATGAGTTTTTGGAAGATTTTGGTGTTTTGAGCTTAAGCATGTGATGATCCAAAGGTCCATTTTTAGTTCTAGAGATCGAAATTTTATTTTGAGACTTCCGGAATTTTGATAATGAATTATAGGAGTGATATGAAAAGTTTGGTCTAATTTCATCAAGTCGTGATTGGGTATTTGACGGGAATAATGAGTTAATTGTTTAACGAGCGAAATGGATATCGCACTGAGCAAACAAGCTTCGAATTGAGTTTTGATTGAAGGACTATGTTCGTATCATTATTTTTGACGCACAGGAACAAGAATCATCAAATTTTGAGTTCGTATGATGGAGTTAGAACCTTTTTAGTGAAATTTAAGACTGCTGGTGCATCAGATCTGGTGTGCACCTTTTAGCGACTAGATTGGACCTTTTAGAGACGGGAATGAAGTGTTTAGCGACCAGAATTGAACTATTAAAGCTGTTACGGTTTTAGCTCATTTTGACGTTTCTTTTTGTGAAAGAACACGGCTTTGCACGATTTTTGAGCAAGAAATTATGGGAAATATTGAGGTAAGCTACTTGTGATCATTGTATTGTTATCGGAATTTAGTAATTTTAGTATGGTTGGACTCGTGGTTGAATGAGTTGTGAGGAGTAAACAACTGTCATTTAAGCTGGGGTTTATGAGATGTTCAGAACATAATCACTTATTCAGCTTTTGTTATTTCCATTGAGATTGTCTTGTTAGGAGGTATTTATGACTCCCGTTTTGCCCAAGGGGTTGTTTTATGAATTATGTTTCGTCGAGGGGCCGATTATTGTTTTCAGCTCGTTTATAAAAAGGGCATTGAACTCCTACTGAATCTGTCGGAAGGCATTTTAAATAATTTTTACCAAAAGTTGGATTTTAAAAGAGGCAATTGACTGGTATTCTGATTTAGCAGCCTGCATGCTTATTGAGTTTAACATAAATGTGGATTCATTGTTTCTTACTGCTTAATCTTTATTTACTCTTATTACTTACTAGGTTGGAGTACTCACATTACTTCTTGCACCTCGTGTGCAGATTCAGGTATTTCGTAACCCGGTAGCGGGTGTTGGTTGCTCAGGCGCGGAGTCATCAAATTTAGCAAGGTGATTGCACGACGTTCGCAACTCCGCTTCCTTCCTCTCATTTTCATTTCTATACTTAGTAAATTTTACTGTTTTTGTTGTATTCAGACCTTGGTAGATGCTCATGCTAGTGACACCGCGATGTTGGACTTGTGTAATCATTCCAAATTTTTCTTTAAAAATGTTCATGATGAGATTACCGGTTTATAAATGGTATAAAAATAACTTTTAATGGCAATGGATGACTTGGGACATTATGTCGATGGCCTTGTCTTCACGAGAGGCGCCATCACGACCGGATCCAGTTTTGGGTCGTGACACACGTGGTGAAGGAGGTGGGGTCCTGTCACCCATATTATTTTCATGATGCTGATGATCTTGTTGATTGTTGTCGTTGTTCGACATCGTAAGTTTTTTGATGAGATAATTGACTTAAGAAAGCAAAAGGATTATCAGTTCTCGAAAACGGAACGAATTTGTTTAACCAAAAATTGGGACTTCAATCAAAGCTTATTTCAGAAGAACTCGGGTTACTGATAATCAAATAGAAATAAGAATAATTGAGAAATAATAACTAAATGCAAACTAAATCAATGTATTTCAATAGTATTTCATATCCTTACAAATGATTAGTCTTCCCCTTTTATAGTTATTTCTAGGTGATACATTTTGTTTCTGTCATAATAAGGCCATTATAGATAATTAATGGCATTTAATACTACGCTATAATTGGTAATTATTATAATTTAATACAGATTCTCTAACGTTTCTGTAATTAATGCCTATTAATTACTGACAGTACGTATTCGTACCCCCGTTTTGCTATCAGGTTCATTATCTTATCTTGACTTTCGAACATAAAGAGGTCCGAGCATCGAGTCTCTTGAATCTCTGCTTGTGTCTATTATAACTCGTGCCTCTTTAATTATTCTTTGCTGACTATCAATCTTTGACCAGTCTACGTATCGTGACATGTCATTTTTTAATCAATTCTATATAAGAACTCAATTTTCCCAATACAATACTTGTAGTTGTTGTAGGGAAATTTCTTTTATATATAAATATGTTCAAGAGAATGTCATTAATTTTGATTTTTAGATAGTACTTAATTAATATTTTCGGGGCATTTGCAGCCGTACCCGTTTTTTGAGCCACATTTTAACTTGTGCCCGCTTTGTCTTTCTGTTTGCTAGCGTACCCGTTTTTACTTAAGCTCTAGAGCTTAAGTTTACTTAAGCCGTTTCCAGCTTAAGTTGTCCAGTTATAAAATAAACACTTAAGCCGTTTCCAGCTTAAGTTGTCCAGTTATAAAATAAACACTTAAGCCGTTTGCAGCTTAAGTTGTCCAGTTATAAAATAAACACTTAAGCCGTTTCCAGCTTAAGTTGTCTAGTTATAAAATAAACACTTAAGCCGTTTCCAGTTTAAGTTGTCCAGTTATAAAATAATCACTTCAGCCGTTTCCAGCTTAAGTTTTCCAGTACAAAAGAAAACTTCAGCCCCGTAGGCTAAAGTTATGTAAAAATATGGGTATGAATACAAACAGAAAGACAAAGCGGCTACAGGTTAAAAGGGGGCGCCCAAATAGGACGCCCTGCAATTTGACAGTTTTAGTTTAACATTCATACTTTTTAATTTTGACCGAGCATTTGAATATAAAATATTTTGAGCTTTTTAAATAGGATTTATATATTTAATAACTAATAAAAAGTACTATAATTAAGTCATTAAAAGTAATAGTTTATAATATTTAAAATAAAATACGATTAAAGAATATTTATTCACTCTTGAAATCTGAACACCATCATGGACGGAGGAATTACCAATATTTAGAGGCGGGCCCAAATCCCACAAGCTCAACTATAATGAATTTGACAAAATTATAGGGAAACATCCCTTAAAATATGTATACATACTAGGAAATGAATTATTAGTTGGAGTTGGTTGGATTGTTTTCTTAACGATAATACTTGAAATATATGAAAGGGTGATATATATGAATTGAGATTTTCTCTATTCAGAAAAATAAAATTATTAATCGGGACATACACAAAGAAAATGTGTTAGGTGAGTTGGGGAAAAAAGAAGTTAAAAAAAGGTAGAATTGCCTACACACGTTTCTCCATCGCATCAAACATGTGGAATAGCTCAAAATTATCGTAATTTTTTACCATTAAGTTAGAAAATTGGAGTCTAGATACAATGACGAGAAAGTTCAGAGAAATTGCTTTTGAATTTAACTTTGCAAGTGTAAGCATTTATATTTTATTAGATTTAAATTTAAAAAATAATTTGGATCGTATTAAATTCAAGTTATTAGTCCAATTGTAGCTAGTAAATTGAGCTAATTATTTTAATCTAATATATGTGTTGGGCAAGTCCATTTAATTGGACTATAAATTAAATGATAAATCCACTTCAGTAGCCCAAGTCTATTAGCCCATCTTAAAGCTCAAGCCACATGTCAAGTGATGTGACAATCCAAGTCAAAAGAACAAGCCAATAATATCATGCAACGTGTCAAGTGACGTGTCAATCCAAGTCAAATAAGTGAGCCAATAAAATCATGCCATGTGTCAAGTGATGTCAGTCCAACACAAATAATCCAATAAAATCATGCCATGTGTCAAGTGATGTGACAATCCAAGATAAATAAATAAATTAATTAAGTTATGCCATGTGTCAAGTGACGTGGCAATCCAAGACAAATAAGTGAGGCAATGAAATCATACCATGTATCAAGTAATGTGACAACCCAAGCCAAATAAATGAGCCAATTAAATCATGCCAAGTGTCTGGATGGTATTGGTCAGTTCAAATGGACCAATCAAATCACATAGCCACATCACCCCCTACAACTATAAATAGAGGTCTTCATAAAGTTAGAAGACACCAGAAGTAATAACAAGAAGCAAGCAGAAAGCTCGTGGATCAAACACCGTAGATTTCTCTACAAGTTACAAGTTCAAGCACTCAACCTACAAGTTCAAGATAAAGAACGAAGCCAAATCAAATACCAAGGAGTTCAAGATCAAATTACTTGTTCGTGATCAAACCCAAATTCAAGTTCAAGGAGGAGATTCAAGATCAAGCTTTACAAGCCCTTGAATCAAATCAAAGTCAAGCTCATCAAGATATTTTACATTCTTGAAGAATCACAGGAATACCATAGAGATTGTAACAATTTCATTTATTGAAATTAAATTCCACATTTGTTATGCAATTTTATAGTCTTGAATATTTATTTTTCTCGACGCGAAAATTTGTTGTTACAAATTTCTGGCACGCCCATTGGGACAATCTCTACCGTTCATCTCTTCGAATTACCAAATTTCAAGAACACAGAAATGGCTCCTAAGAAGATCAATTTCAAACTCACTATTGCTAAGGCTATGGATTCCAAGTTTTCATTTGATTTAGAAAACTTGTTGGATGATACTATGGAAATTGTAAGACCTGTCACTAGGAACAAAGAAAACTCGCTGGGACAACAAGCATTTCAAATGCCGTCTACATCGATTCCTTTCTTCGATTTTCAATCCTCAAAAGGGGAAAGATCCTTTCCAACTGAATTAGAAGAAGGGGCGAACACTGCTTAAATTGTTGAAAAGACATTGGTTCTACTTAGAACTTCTAGATCTAAGAACATCGTCACACAGGGTGATGATGGTATCTTGATTACTGGATATTCTCCAAGCACTCTGCGTTCGTTGTTCCACTCAAAGTATGGTGTATGAGAAAATACGTGCTTTTCTCCACCATCCACAATGGTTATCCAAGTAATGGTGACTAATACCTCAACTGTTGAAGAACAACTCACAAATTTAACGAAGGCAATTGAAGAGTTAACGAAGCATATGCAAAATCAAGATAATCAAATTATCAAGCTGACAGATAGAGTTGAAAGCATGATGGAGTGAGATTCAAGTCATGCACCTGGAAAGCTCCCAATGATGCAAGATAGGTGAGACTCATCTGCAAGGCAGACATCGACTCCTAAAGAATTTCAGATTTCATCTGACGGTGCTATTCTCATTGACCAATTGAAAGACTTCATTATGGGAATCATCAAATATAAGTACGATGTTGCTGCCAAGTCTTCTCTCACATATGCAAAGCCATATACTGCGAGAATTGATAGTTTGAAAATGCTTGCAGGTTATTATCTCCCAAATTTCAACAATTTAACGGTAAATGAAATCCAAAGCAACACATTACACACTTCATTGAAACTCGGAATAACGCTAGAGCCTATGGAGATTATCTTGTCAAGCAGTTTGTTCGTTCCTTAAAAGGAAATGCTTTTGGTTGGTACACTGATATTGAGGTTGGTTTTATCGATATCTGGGAGCAACTTGAACATGAATTTCTCAACCGCTTCTATAGCACAAGGTGAACCGTAAGCATGGTTGAACTCACAAATATGTGCCAATGAAAGGATGAACTAGTTGTCGATTTCATCAATCGATGGAGGAATGCGAGCCTCAATTGTAAAGACAGACTTAGTGAATCTTCTGGAATAGAAATGTGTATCAAAAGAATGCATTGGGGACTTCGCTACATCCTACAGGGTATCAAGCCTAAGTCTTTTGAAAATTTGGCTACACGTGCTCATGATATGGAGCTAAGTATGTTTTCAAGTGGAAATCAATGGCCACCTGTTTATGGACCTCGCAAAGGGAAGGATAAACATGAAAAGAAAGAAGGCAAATTTTGGCCGAAGTCTGAGAGCAAGGAATCGATGAATGTTAATGCCTCGCCATCAAAGGTCACTATAAAAATGAGTGAGAAGCACAGTTTTAAGACAACATCATTATAGGATAAAGTTGGCCGAAAAGTTAACTTTGAAGGCAATGCAAGTGAAAGAATATCCATTCTTAGACTCCGATATCGCATCAATATTTTAAGAACCCCTTGAGTTCAAACTCATTGAGTTACCCGAAATGAAGAGGCCACACGAATCTGGAGAGGCTAATGATCCAAATAATTGCAAGTACCATCGGTTGATTGGCCACCATATTGAAAAGTGCTTTGTCTCCAAGGAGAAAGTCATGGGCTTGCCCGCTAAAGGAAAAATCTTTCTTGAGGATGAGAAAGATAGTTCGAATCAAGTCTCTTTCGTTTTTGGTTCACTTGATCTCATTGTCCTTTGCAATTTTGTCGAAGTACATAAATGAGTTGACATCCAAACTGCATAATCATCAAATATGATTAAATTTTGTGATTTTAAACTTATCTATGTGAGCAAAACATTGATTACCCCTATGGCGTATAAAGTAATAGTAGAGAAAATATCTTAGGAGAAAAGTGAATCACGTGATGATCAAACTGATGATGAAGGTTGGATTCTTGTGACTCGACAAAGACCCTGCAAGACAAATTCATAAAAGGAATCAAATAAGCAGTTAACTAGGGTAAAATGGTTAAAAGACCCAAGAAGAAAATGATAAAGAGGAACTGGAAGAAAGCAAAAATGGCGGAGAATCACTATCAAAGGCTACGTCGTCTAGTGACATTAAAGGAATTCCTGCCAAGCTAGTTACACCCGCGAGCTTCCTATGAATATATCAAGGCCTTATGTTATAAGATAGATGAAGAAGAGATAAAGAAGAAGGATCCATCATTGTTGCCACCTCTCTTACCTGAAAAACTCACTGGGAATTATGAAGAAGTGGACGTTTGTGATGCAAAAATCACATTTACTAATGATGATATTTTTCTTGGGGAAACATACCCTAATCACCCCTTATTTATGGTTGGCTTTGTGTGAGAATAGAGAATAAGTAGAATCTTGATCGATGATGGGTCTGGTGTCAATATTCTCCCAATTCGTACTGTCAAGAACTTGGCATACCAATGGATGAACTATGTGAAAGTTGTTTGATGATTCAAGGGTTCAATCAAGGGAGGAAAAGAGCTATAGGGGCTATCATATTGGAAATAAATATGGGAGATTTGATTTGAGTGCATGGATGCACGTGATTGATGAAAAGACCTCATATAATATCTTGTTAGGAAGGCCATGGATACACGAGAATAAAGTGGTTATCCACCTACCATCAGTTCTTGAAATACTATGAAGGTGAGGTCAAAAAGAGATAGTTGCTGATGATAAGCCTTTTACCGAGGCTGAATCATACTTTGCCGATTCAAAATTCTACTTAAAGAATTACGTCTCAAAGGAGGTTAAGGTTGATGATGTGATGTTGACCTAAAGTGTTGTATAGAAGGTTGATGTCACAACTAACAAGGAAAAGATTAAAATTGAAAAAGACCAGGTGATTCATGATAGGAACAAGATGAATGAGGGATCTTCAAGTAAGAAAGTGACTCTTGTTCTTCGTTATGTCCCAAAGGCAAGGAAGGCCGAAGATCCATCTTTTGAGCTACGAGGTAAGGTGTTAGGAAAAATCACATTTCCTATCAACTGAATGGATGCAATTAAGTCATCAACAAAGTTGCTTAAAGGGTTTGTCAAATCATCAAGCCACTATTCGCTTCTAAATCTAGCACTTCCTGCAATGCGCGCAGATGAGGGCTTTGACCCAAATGCCTACACGTTGTTAGCAAAAGATGGATATGATCCCAATGAACTATACTAGTTGGGAAATCTCCCGCCTGAAGCTTCAAACCCTACTCAAAAGATAATGATGGAGAAAAGGTACCCACTAAAGCGATGACGTGAAGGATTGGATTACAAACAACCCTCGCCAATCCGTATCTCCATTGAAAGGGCAAGTTGTAACTACATTACTGCTAAAGAAGTGTCTACAATGCTGAATAACAAGCCTTATATGTTTGACCGGCTTACAAAACCAAGGACCTTAGTCTTTGATAGGTTGGGACCGCTGAAGAAGGAAAACAAGCTCCATGGGAGTAATGGAAGGATTGGAGCACCTATCTCCCTTAAAAAGGAGATTTTTGACCACAGACAACCCAATTCTGATTCCTTCTAGAATGAGGCGAGAGACAAAAATTGTAGTTTCGTACGGAGAGGTCCTCAAAGTAAAGGATCATACTATAGTTCACACTAAGGAATGGGAAGAAGATGAAGAAAGTGTGGGGTCATCATATCATATCACCATTTGTGATGAACAAAATGTTCCACCCTATACGGAAATTGAGAAAAGCGCCTTGTTATTTATGTATGTCATCACATATCTTTTAATGATGACGATCTTCAAGAAGATGAAAACGCTAAAGATGCACCACCAGAGCTTGAAGAAGGGGTGAAAACAACGATTGATGCACTAAAAGAAGTCAATCTAGGTATAGTTGAAGATCTAAAGCCCACATATATAAGTACCTCTCTAACTGGTAATGAAGAGAACAAATATATTGAGCTACTTAAAGAGTTCAAAGACGTATTTTCTTAGAGCTACAAAGAAATTCCAGCTTTAGAACCCAAGGTGGTTGTTCATCATCTTGTTGTCAAATGAGGTGCTCGTCCAGTAAAGCAAGCACAACGCTGCTTCATTTCTGAACTGGTTCCCTTGATTGAAACCAAAGTTAACAAGCTTATTGAGGCTGGTTTTGTTCGTGAAGTTAAATATCCTACATGGATTTCAAGCATCGTCCTTGTAAGAAAAAAGAATGGCAAAATTATGTTGACTTCAAGGACCTAAATAATGCTTGTCCTAATGAATTCCTCTCCCTATCATGATTGATACAACAACTGGATACAAGGCGATGTCTTCATTGATGGTTCATCTGGTTAGAATCAAATTCGCATGGAACCAAAGGACGAAGAACTTACTACCTCTCACACCCCTAAAGGTATATACTGCTACAAGGTAATGCCTTTCAGTTTGAAGAATGCTGGTGCTACATATCAACGTGCCCTACAAAATATTTTTGATGACATGCTTCATAAAAACGTGTAGTGTTACGTTGACGACTTGGTAGTAAAGTCAAGGAAGAAAGATGATCACTTATTGTTTGACATCGAGGTATCGAGATTGATCAAGCTAAGGTGGATGCTATCTTGAAAATGCCTAAGCCTAAAGATATTCATGAATTAAAAAGCTTGTAGAGTAAGTTGGCATATCTTAGGAGATTTATTTCCAATCTGGCTGGAAGATGCCAACCATTTAGTCACCTCATGAAGAAAGGGGTTCCTTTTGTATGGGACCAAGCTTGCAGAAATTCTTTTGAAAGTATTAAGTCTTATCTGATGAAATCTGCAGTACTGACAGCCCCCATACCTAGAAATCCGTTAATATTATACTTTTTAGCATAGGAAAGGTCAGTAGGAGTGTTTCTCGCTCAAGGAAACAATGCAATCAAAGAAAACACGCTTTATTACTTGAGTAGGATAATGACACCAAATGAGCTCAAGTATTCGCCTATTGAGATGTTATGTTTGGCACTTGTCTTCTCTATTCAGAAGCTGAAGCATTACTTCCAAGCTCACGCTGTGTGACTCGTCTCAAGACCAATCCCTATCAAGTTTTCCATGTCTAAACCAATCCTAAGTGATCGATTGGTGATATGGTACCTCTAATTTCATCAATTTGAAATTGTGTACATTTCTCAAAAGTCAGTAAAAGGACAAGCATTAGCAGAATTCCTAGCTAACCATCCGATTCCACATGATTGGGAGTAGTACGATGAATTGCTAGATGAAGATGCAATGGTCACAGAAATTCAGCCTCCTTGGAAGATATATTTTGATGGCGTTGTACATCATGAAGGAGCTAGCACTGGAATAGTTTTATCACTTCTCAAGGAGAAGTTTTGCCCTATTCTTTCACTCTGACACAACGGTGCTCCAATAATGTTGCTGAATATCAAACGTTTATGCTTGGACTTGAAATGGATGTGGATGTCAAACAATTGCAATTACAAGTCTTTGGAGACTCCAAATTAGTGATCAAACAAAGTTCGGGTAGCTATGAGGTCAAGAAGCCAGAATTGGTGCCATATTACAAATATGCTCAAAGATTGGTAGGTTGTCTTGGAGAGGTAACTATTTAACACCGTGAGCATGTGATTTTTGCCCGAAGCAAATTATTCCCAAAAATTCAAACAATTTTTTTTTTTACATTTTTTTGGGAATTTTTGTGTTATTTTTTGATATTTGTTGCATTTTTATCTGTGCATATGAAAAATACAAAAATACATTTTCATATGCATTTAATTTCATATTTTAGTATTAATTAGGGGCTTCTTAATTTTAGAACAAAATATGAAAAAAATAACAAAAATAGTTCATTTTTTATTTTTTTGTGAATTTGTCATGAAATAGTTCTAAATAATTTTAGGAGTTAATTATTTTAGCTTTGGAATATATTAGAATTTTATTTTAGTTTTTGAATCTTTATAAAATCAAAAGATAATACAAAAATACAAAATGAAAAAAATCAAACAAAAAGGAAATAAATAAATAAAAGGAAAACATTATTAAAAGTGTGGTCGTATGTAAAAGACCCAAACTGGGCCGTGCCCATTGGAAATCTGCTGGCCCAGGTTGTTGTTATCAACCAAACCGTCCCAATTATTCCCCCAACTCGGTCCGTTCATTAATCCATTAAAGTGACCCCGTTTCACATTGCATAAGATCTTAGCCGTCGAGGTTGTTAAATCGAATGGTCAGGAAGCCCACGCCATTTAGTATAACACTGTCCGAACGTCCCCCCACCCCCATATCTACTTCTCCAATACACCCTAATGAGTCCTGTGTGACGCCACCGTCTGCCGCCGCCGGAAATCGCCCACGGCGGCGGCCGGTCCCCAATCTCATCCAAAATTACACCATAGCACCTTCTCGTCCTCGCCAATCTGAATCTAAGCTTAGTTTCATCTAAAGCCTCACAAAAACGATCGAATATCCCACTCCGTAAACATCGCCTCCACCACCCACGGCGACACTAACTCCAAATGACTCCAAAGTTACACCACAACATCTCCACACCTCCCTCTTGTAAAATCCATCGACCATTTCCCTTAAATCCTCACCCAGAATCTCGAATCCTGATTTGAAATTCTTCCCAAAACCCTATGTTCTCCAAACATCCTCAAATTCACACCCCGTAGTCCCCATGACCCCCTCACCTTGAATCTCAAGCCAAACGTTCTCGAATCTCAGCAGACCGTCTCCAATTTCGCATCTAGGGTTGTCAATCTTTTCTTCCCGTTTGGAGTTTCATGAATTCGTATGATTTTGATTAATGTTATGAGTTTATTTTTGACAAGATAAATGTTATGAGTTTATTTTTGACAAGATAAACCTATAATATTAATTAAAATTCAATTCCAGAAATCAATCAAGTTTAAAAAGCAAATTAGTAAGTCATTTTCTCATTTTTAGTTTCGATTTAGTTTGATTCATATTTTATCTTGTAATTAAGTGTAGTTTTAATTTCCGAATATTTTAATTAGTAGTTTGTTTGCAATGTCATTCTGTCAATTAAATTGATAGTTAAGTGTTCGGGTATAATATATAGTAACACATGTTTAGGTTAATTCTTAGTTTAATTTCCATTTTTGTTTAGTTCTGTTGACTTTCGTCCTATTTAGCTTTAAATGGTTAACTGTTAGTTTTATTTATTAGGTGTTAGTTTATTCCAACTCGACTGTTTATTTTGTTTGAATGTCTTTCTTGTTAATTGATTTTTCTTTTTAGAATTTTAGTTCAATATTGTTTCAAACGTGTTTTGAAATGGTTTGATTATCGGTTGATTGGGTTAATACTTGGGTTAGATTAATTAAATTTAGATTGAGCTTTAGTGTTCATTTACGATCCAGTTAGGTGTAAGGTTTGGATTTAGCTAAATAGTTAGCTTTCTTTTAGTCATGGCTGATTTTTGTTAACTAGGGTAAAAGGGTTCTGATTGGTCAGTAATTTCAGAGGGTTTTCAGGGGTTGTTTAGGCATGTAAAAGAGAATTTTAGTTAATAATAGTAATTCCAAAACAAAGGAAGGGTAGTATAGGCATTGTATAGGTAGAAGAACACCTTAGGGCCTTCTAGAATAGGACTTTAGAGTAGATTTCAGCCAACTTAGGAAACTAGCTTGGGCAACAAGTTAATATATGAGGGACTAAAGTAAAATTGAAGAGGGACTGAAAAGAAAATCAAAAAATCAGATTGCTCACCCTTATGGTGCCTATAAATTGGCATTCTCATGCCTTAGGAGGGGAGGATATTTCAGCCATAGAACTCCACCCAAACTCTCACCCTTAAATTTTTCATATTTGAAGTGAGATAAAAATTTCAAAATGACCAAAAACAAACAAAAATCATAAACCAAAAAAAAAATAAAATCAAAAACATGAAGAAAATTCAAAACTATACTGTTTCATTGGATGATTTCGAAGTTTTCTGCCTATTAGATCACAATATTCCAGTCCTTCGCTTGTTGCTAAAGGTTCAGAAGTTTGCTAGTTGATTTTCGTGAAGTTTTGGTGTTATTGAAAGTGAACAAGGATGTTGGGTTTATATTATACGATGCTGTGTTTGGTTGATTGTATTAGTTTCTTCTGATTTTAAAAGATCATTTGGTACTCCTGATTCATTCCTGGTTTGAAGCTGGTGGTTGTTGCTGTATGTTGCTTGTTGATATTGCTAATTTCTTCTCCTTCTCATTACATTCTCCGTTCCAGGTACCATTTTGAACCCATTGCAATGTAATTGTGAGCTGGAAGTTTAAATAAAGAAGTTTCAACAGTTTCATGTGTTATCGAATGCTTCCTGTTAATTGATAATTTTTGTTATAGTTATACTGATATCACACATGGCTGTATGATTTTTGTTGTAGTTACAAGGTTGTATAATTAGGACACTAGTAATTTGTTTAGAACTGGGTTATATTGGAACCACTATCGAACTATTTGGATTATACTAACTTGGACACTGATTTTGGATTGGTTGCTGAATTATGGATTTTATAGCTTTAATTAAACTCTTGTGTTACTCATAGCTAGATAAGGATAGAGACGGAATCAGCCTGCTATGTTAGTTGTTATTTCCAGTTTGTTATGCACTCAGAAGTAGTTAACTTCATGCCACATTGAAAGAATTTCATAGATATGATGATCACTGTTTGGTTTATGTAAGTAGTAGGATATAGTACTAACATTATGTTTATGTAATTGCAAGGATTTGTATGGCTTGATTCGAAAACAACTGATCCGCTTTTTATGAATCACATCCCATTTGAGTTTTCACATTAATAATATTTTAGAATCCAAGTTAAAATGAGTAAGTGGAATAATTGGAATTTGATTGTAGAGACTCGAAGTGAGGACTCTGTGAACTGGGAACACGCATGCCCTGTGAATGTGGACTTTCAATTGGAATTTCGGAATGTTCCCACCCGGACTCGATGTCTGTCTGATTCACGCACGACAAGGATAATGGGGATTGGGCTCTTTTCACAAGCCTAGTTCAGTGATCCAACAATTTGGGCGTAGTTCAAAGAATTCAATTCAAGTTTTAAGCAATAATGTAGGTTTGGATTTTGAGTTAGGTAGCGGGTTCAAATTAAAAGGTTCTTTCTTTTGTTTGGACCCGGACTTGAACTTGAGGCCCGAATTCTAATATTGATTAATTAGGATTTTCTTTTATTTTAGAAACAAATAAATAGAAAATTGTAGTCACTTTAGGATTGATAAATAAAAAATTTTGAGACGAGTCTCGCCGAATAAAATGTACAAAATTGCGGTGCCCTCAGTAAAAGTTAAATTTACTTAGAAATTCGGGACGGACCATTAGCAAATTCCACCACCTTCCCAAATAACAATGCGTTAGTCTCTTTAGACACGAATTTAATAGAATGTCATTCTTAAACTCGGGTGTGCATTTCACGCGACTCAAATCAAATCCCAAAACATTGAATAGAATGTGCTTAGGATTACAGGTGCATTTCATGTGACGCGATCCGAAGGCACGCTATAAATGACGTTGAACTTTCTCGTAAAAAATATATATTGAATAACAGCAGGTAGAAGTAAAAGTTGGCACATAGGTTCTTCGTGAAATAAAATCAGATAAATAAGCTAAATGCGATAGTTGAGCGACCGTTCTAGAATCATGGAACCCGGGAATGCCTAACACCTTCTCCCGGGTTAACAAAAGTCCTTACTTGGATTTCTGGTTCACCGACAGTTAACAGAGTCATATTTTCCTTGGTTCGGCATTCAACCGGTGACTTGGGACTCCATTAATCTCCCAAGTGGTGACTCCGAAATCTTAATAATAAATCCTGTTTCGATTGTCCTTTAAATGGAAAAACTCCTTTACGCCCTTGCGAGTGTAGTGAAAAGGAGGTGTGACAGCTCTGCCGGCTATGCTGGGGACAAAGAACCCAGAACGTTTTGTTCAGGGTTCAGAATTCGAGCTTAGAATAGTTGTTGTGCTTGACTTTATCTGATTTTGTTACATGATACGTGCTTAGTGTCCTAGTTGACTGCTTTTACCGCTTTGATATTATGTGAACTGTATATAAACTGTGCCGAAACCCATCTTCTCTCTAAGTCTTCTAAATCATGAAGAAGGGTGCACTTTGTGACTTCTTTTCTGTATAGTGTCTAATTCCCAATTTAGAACAAGGTTCGGATAAGTTTCAAAGCCGGCGAAGCTTCTGTAATCCCAGTATGCTGCCTTCCCCTCGGCTCGAGCTGTTCGCTCGGGTAAGCTAGGTCTAGAACAAACACCCGGTTCTGAACCAAGAATAACTCAACTTTTTGCCGGATCCCTAGTAGGAGCGCTTATCTGCATCATGTGCATTTTTGACTTAGGGGACTCAACACACAGGTTGGGTCCATCTAGGAATAACAACCTGAAATAGAAAATACCATCTTGATGCATCCTACTTATTTTCAGTGCATTTATTTGTTTCGGACCCACACGTTGACTGCCTTCTGAATCTCAGAAATGTTGAAAAATTGAGAAAAAGAGAAAAAGAGAGAAATAGCAGTTGGAGAGTTAATTGATTATTTTTAAAAAACCCAATGACCAAGTACTGTCGAAACTCTGCCGAAATTTTGAGAAAATAAAAGACAATATTTTAATTTTTAAGTTGTTTGTTTTATTTAAAAAAAAGCAAAAATGAAATGAAAAAGAGTCTTGTTTTAATAATAGTTTGTTTAAGTTGCCCGAACTACGCAGGTTTGATTCTCTTTGTGAGATACATAGGCAACCCACATCGGGTCCAACATTCCCTTTGCAAAAATAGCCAAATATGTCAAAAATTTTGATTTTCGTCATGAATAAGTCAGGTGACGCCGTTTTGTAAAAAATAACCGGATGTTCCCAAAAGGGACGCCAGAAGGATGACTTTGTATAAACGGCCACCTTTGGTCATTTTTTTAGAATTTTGATCGGTTATCTACACAGCCTTAAATTATTCATCCCCGAGGCGCTGAAAGACCGTCCTTGCCGGATCTTTTATTTTTATTCGAAAAATAAAAAAAAGAGTCATAAATAAGTCGGGTGATGCTGTTTTGTCAAAATTAGCCGAATGTTCCCGAAAGGGACGCCGGAAGGCTTATTTTGCACAAATAGCCACCTTTGGTCATTCTTTTTAGAATTTTGAACAGTTAATCCACACAGCTTTAAAATATTTGCCTCGAAGTGCTGAAGGGCCGTGTCCGAGAAATCAGGTCTTTTAGTCTGAAGAACCTGAAAATAGTTTTGTTTTGAGTTAAATAAATTTTCGTTTTGCTTAATCACCTTAATAAATGTACAGGAAGAGCACAAATGAAAACAAACCCTTCACCGTCTTTAGCGAGGTCCCCCTCTAGATCCATATGTGGTGTGGTCAGAATCTTGGGAGGTCTCGTCAGTCTACTAAATGTCAAGGTAAGGTCGGATGTCATCGAGGCTTTACTACCATTTTGGGACCCAACTTGTAATGTATTTCGCTTTGCGAATCTAGAGCTTACACCTACGCTAGAGGAAGTCGCGGGTTATGTGGGACTGAACTGAAATCTGAGGGGTCAGTATCTGTTGTCACTAAGGCTAGTATCTCCGCACTGATTTCTGGATTTGCTAAATATTAGCAGGACTGTGCAAAATGATGATTTGTCGGGAGGATGCTGCGCTCTTCAGTTCTTATATCAGCATTATGGTAGTCCTCGGGGTTTCGAAGAGCCAAATTTGGGACTTACTCATGCTGGAAATAGAAGTAAATAGGAAGCAAGACGCACCTTGGCATTCATAACGCCATTCTTGGGAATCATGGTATGTCCATGGAAAGATAAGAAAATAAAGATAGGTCTTGTGGGGATGGTTGATTTCGCAATGAAAAGGGCTGATAGTACTATAATTCCCCTGATCTTGTCAGAAATGTACCGAGCATTGACTTCTTGCAAGGATAGAGGAATTTTTTTCCAAGGTTGCAATCTATTGCTTCAAGTATGGATGCTAGAACATCTCTGCCATCGGGTGGGGTATATGATCATCGGGCTGACTGGTTTAAGCTGCATTGAAGAGTTTGAGAAGCGGGTAATGCGTGCTGCATTCCCATAGGGTACTGAAGATTGGTTTGTGGACTGAGGTTACTGACGACAGATCAAATTGAATGGGCATATTGGTGGTTGCCTGCTACCAAAGCGGTATGCATATCGACTAAAGACTGTTATGTACTTCTGATGGGTATCCGTAGTATCCAACCATACGCTCCCCATCGGGTACTGCGTCAATTGGGAAAGTTTCAGGTTTTCCCTAATGATGAAGATTTGAGCAAGCATGTCATCGAGTTAAGTCCGAAAGCCACATTCCCGGAAGATAAAATTCGCAAGTTGTGGAATAAATGTAGATTCCTTGGGCCCAAAACTATTTTACGAGATTTAGCTAATGGCGAGGTGGACCCAAAGTATAATGCATGGTTCAGGTAAAGGTTCCAGATTCGTCAAAGGCCTGCTAAAAGAGCCCATGTCCAACAATTCACGGAGGACTCACAAGAACAATGGGGTTGGCTGGCAAAAGAAGAAGGCTATTGGGCTGAAATCAACAAGCTGAAACAACAGATTGGAGCTTTGAAATTTGAGAGAAGTGTGCAATTTGCTGCTGATCAAGGAGAAAAGAACAGGTTGGCCCAAGAAAACGAGGCGCTTAGGGTCCAAATCCAGCAATTAAGAATAGCCGCTAATAACTAACAAAGGAGTCGATCGTATGGGGGGTTGATAAGGGGGATGAAAAACAAAATCAGTGAGTGCCGGGATGAGTTGGAGAAATCTAAAAATATCATAGTAGAACTCAAGGCACAGTAGGTGAATAGAACAGAGGAGTGCTACCGGTACTTACAACAGTTGAGAAGAGATTACGAGAAAACCGTTGCCAGTTTAAAGAGAAAGCTGGCCACTCTTGAGGATAAAGCAGTTAAGCAAGCTAAAGATTTTGTAATGAAAGTAGCCACTGCTATGACTTACTGGCCCAGATGGAAGTGGAAATTCAACAATTGCAGAATCAACATCTTCAGGATTCTCAGGTGTTGAAGGCCCGTGATGATCAGATAGAACGCTTGCTTATAGAAAAGGGTCAAACCCGGGAAAGAATTGTGACATTTGCCCATGCCATACTTAGGAGATGTCGGTTGTGTGACGACATGACCCACACTACATTCTTCTCGGCAATAATGATTTATGTCTAGCGAACCAAGTATGAGCTGGAGCAACTTGAAAAAGATTTGGCACCTAGGCCCGCGGCAAGGCCGAATGACGCCCCGCGGGCACCCACTTTTGGAGCGCTAATGTATTCTTAGATCGAGTATGTATGTTCTATTTTTAGAGTCTGTTGGTTGTTTGTCTGTTTTCTTTTAGCGCTTGAGTGTGACAGTCTGTTTGGAGTATGTATTTGGGTTTAGTTGGAGTCTGTTGTTTTTCTTTTACAAGACGTTTAGTTTGTAATAGTTTGTTTTTGTAATGAAAATTGAAAATTCCCAAAAATTATTTCTTTATTTTTGCATTTGTTTTCACGAACTATGCTTGGTCTGATTCGTGCGGGTCACGATATGTAGGCAAACTTCATAGGATTCAACCGTAACCAAATGAAAGAAAACAGTGAAAGAGAAAGAAGAAAGAAAAGAGCAGAAAAACAAGAAAAATAAAAATAAGAGAAGAGAGAAAATAAAAGAGAAGAGAAAAGAGTGGAAAAACAAGGAAGGGATAGCATGAGAAAATGAAAGAAAAAGGAAAAGAAAGAAAAAAAGAGAAAAAAAGAAATAAAAAAAGAAGAAAGAAAGAAGAAAAGTTGCAATTAAAATAGGAAAAGGCCGGGATGACGCAAGCAGTAGAGCAAATGCATAATAGAAACTGTCAACTGCTTAGATGCATTCATTCCTCCAATGTACGATTACCAATGTGTTAAATGCCCTAACGCTAACATGATGGTTTTATTTTAGCAAGACATTTCAGAAAGGTGATTGGTTTGTGGTTCTGAAGTAACGCTCCCTTGCAACACAAAGGCAAAAGACAATGGCAGGAAATAACATAGTTAAGTGGGTTGGTACCGGTACCCGAGAGCAGACGGTTGAATAGGTCACTGGGTTTGTAGAAGGGGTAAAAATATTGAGACAACATGTGGCTAACATGTGCCGGTCATGGATGACCGGGAAAGCACCACCCCAGCCACCGCCCAGCTTCCTAGACACTGTTCTTACCCAAACTCTAGATGAAATGTTGGATGCTCCTCGAAACTTTCCATATTTACCAGCTTATCATAGCTTTTCCAACCACCCTAATAGCTCCATCACTCGTTATCTAACTGTCTTTTCCCAAAAGTGCCTTCTGGTCACATCCACTCACCAGGGCCTGTAGGATAAGCCTCATTTGAAAATCAAAAGTTCACCGGAAGGGAACGGGTAGATGGGATACCAAGAAAGCTGAAAATACCGTCCATGTCTCCCGACATTCTCCTACCCATGGGCTTTGAAATACCAAAATTCTGCTTATATGATGGGTTCCGGGATCCGGTGGCTAACCTGAAGGTTTATTGCAGTGAAATGAGAAGTGTGGGAGAGAAAGATGACTTGATCATAGCACATTCTAGTGAGAGCCTAACTGGGGCAGCTTTGGACTGGCATGATCGTCAAGGTGTTAATAGGTGGCCTACATTGGGGTGACATGGCTCGATACTTTGTCCGATACTTTCAATGCAAAACAAGTGCTACCCCATATCGTTCCTCCGTATCTGAGATGGAAAAGAAGCCGGAGGAAATCTTTAGGGAGTTTGGGCTCAGATGGAGGGAGCAAGCTGCTCGGGTCAGTACCCTAATTGGTGAAGTAGAGATGGTCGAGCTTTTCCTACAAGTCCAGGAGCCCATCTACTTCAATCATTTGATCCCAGCCGTGGGTAGACCTTTCGATGAGGTATTAAGAATGGGGGAGTTAGTAGAAAAGGGAATCAAGTTAGGCAAAATCATGAATTGGTGGAAAGGCATTTAGAACATTCCAGCAAGATTGGGAGGGGGAGAGAAGAGCAGAGAAGATGATCCGATGAGTTTTCCTTATCAACACTCCCAGCCCCGAAATTGTCCCGGTAGATATCCTTTTGCACCAGGTTACCCGTACCAATGCTACATCTCTCCACAGAAACCCCAGAGTCATATATCGCTTTCCGGTACCCGGCTCCACAAAATGCTTATCTACCTCCACGACCTGCTAGAAACCCCCTGGATCAGGTTTCTGGCCCAACCAAACATTTAGGAATGAGAGGTTATGGAAGAAGAAGGCTTCTACCCCTATTGGTGAATCATATGCCAGTTTGTTCCAAATGTTGAGTCGATTGAACATATTGAAGCCTATCCAGATAAAAATTCCAAAACCTCATCCAAGGAAGTTTGATTTTTCCCAAAGGTGCACATATTGCTCAAATGCCCCGGGACACGACACAGAGAAGTGTTGGAAGCTGAAGAATGTGGATTAGAAGCTCACTGACACATGCGACATTATCGTGCCAAATATAGACGCAACAGACACCAGCCAAGGTCCATCGCCTATGCAAAATGAGACACACGTGGAAAATATGATTTACCTGGAAGAGTCATTTGAAGTTCTTAGCATTGTTGTTGCATAATTGAGTGGCTAAGATGCCGTGCTTGGTAATTGGAAAGATGCCCTATTCCTAGGTCAGCCGGGGAGGAGCTTTGGTGGTCCATTTTGTTGTCATTTCTGTTGTCCGGGTTATTTGCATAATCCGGATATTGTCTTCTGATCAAACCCTTTTATCCTTTCATTTTGTCTAGTTTGTTTAGTTGTAGTGGTTTGTTTAGTGTTGTCCAGATTTGTTTCAGTTTCATTCTAAGGTGTACACATGTTTGTTTTGCTCGCTTTGTTATACAAACTGTTTCATCATTTGTTTAATGCAAATTCCGATCTTTCTTTTACTTCCTATCATTTTATTTGTTTAGTTCGTTTCTATTCTTTTGTTTTGTCTTTTGTCTAATGCTGGTTCTGGTGACATGAGGTGCATGCATAATTCTCAGTCCGATCTTTAAAAGTTAGTGGGGAAGCAATGAAGCCATTTTTGAAGACGATGGGGACGCTTAAGGGAAATAAGAACAGATTTGAATATTTTGAGATTGATTGAAGCCCGGACCATGTGAAACTGAGTCAAATAGAACATAAAGAAATCCCCGTAAAAACAAGATGTCCAAAATTGACAGGGGGATAGTCGTGGTAATAAGAGCAAGAGTGTGCCCATCGACACATTATATTTGACAGATGTCAAAGGAAAATGTGTGAAAATGGCCGTCAATTCCGATGCAGTCAAGAGATACCGTGTATGGTTTCTTTATTTTGATTGTACTTGTTTGTATTTGGCGCATTTTGAAGTTTAAAATGATGAAGGCGTTTTGTTCTGCTATCTAAACACTTTACCCTTTGTCACCCCCTTTGAGCCTTATTTGTTTTCTTTCATACCCTTCTTTCGGAATCAATGGCACAATTAAGAAACACAAGCCCCGAAGATGGGTACATAAAAAAGAAAAAGAGAAAGAAAGGAAGAAAAAGGAAAAGAAGGAAGAAAAGAAAAGAAGAACAGAAAAGAGAAAAAAAGAGAAAAACAAAGTAATTTCTATGACATGAACTACGTTTGACTCGATCCCGAAAGGGTACGTAGGCAGCCTTCCTCTGAGGTTTAGTCATACCAAAATAAAAAACCAAAAGTCCCCAATCAAGAAACTGGGGCAGAAATTGTGGTTATTGTGAAAGATCATATTCTCAAATTTGTAGTTTTTAACCCCATTATGAATTGTATTTGAGCCTTTTGTACCCTTTTTTTCGGACCCCATCCAAAAGCCCACATTACAGTCCAAAGGAAGACCTTCCAATCAGTCTTTGAGAAATGCAAAGACGAGCAATTAAAGGTGAATTATATCAAGGAAAACACTCCGGTCCAAACAAGGAAAATGGGAATAAGAGAATCTTAGTGATGAAAACCCTCAACGGTACCGCAAGGCGATGAAAGATGAAAGAAATAAAATGAGAGAGTCTTATTGGTCAAAACCCTCATGGGCACCTTGAGGCGAGGGTAAGTTGAGAGAAAGGATAAAATGAGAAAGGCTTGATGGTGAAAACCCTTCGGGCACTACAAGTCAAACAAGGAATGTAAATCAGATTGGAAAGTGGAGCCTTGAAGCCCAGTTTCACAGCAAAAAGGTACAACAGGAGCTGAACCTCTGGTTTGATTGCCAGAATACATGTGCATGTCACGGTCATTAGAATTGGCGTCCACATCTGATAGGTTTCTACTTCATAGTTTTCTCTTTAGGAACCATTTCTTTTCTTAGTCCTTCACTTCATTCCTCTGTTTGTTCACTTCCTCTTTCTGAGTCCGTCGGTTATAACAAGTGAGAAATGACTTCAGAATTAGCTACCAGCTATCTATTTGCACAAAATGGGGTTTGGCTGTCGTATCAAAGTGTCACAAGTTGAACAAAACAACAAAAGCACTGAGCTGGTAATAATCAACATGCTTTGGGGATCCTAGCGAAACACAAAAGTTTGGTAGATGTTGGTTCAAGAGTAATGCAACTGATAGAGGGTATTGGGTTTGAATGAATAATAGATATTTTCTGTGACAAGGGTCAAGCGAAAGAGCAATATACTTCAAGGTCAGGGTCCAGGGGTTTCAATTCCGAAGAACAACATACTGTAGGTGGCAATCAACATGCTTTTGGGGTTCATGTAAGGCACAAGGGTTGGTAAAGCGGTGCGACAAACAGAAGGTATAGGGTTTGAATGCAGAAATGGTATGTTCTATGCCAAGGATGAGAAAGGAAGTGGTTAGGCAAGAAACAAGTAGGGACTTCGAATGAAAATAAAGTTATCATGACACGTAAGGGAGCAACAGACCTCAAGGCCAAGGTCATTAGATAAGTCAAGACAAGAACAACATACTGTGGGGGCAACAGACGTGCTCTGGGATTCATATGAGACACAAAGGGTGGGAAGAGGCCACTTCAACAAATAGAGGATATTGAGTATGAACAAAAAAATGGGTATTTTATGTGATGAGGACGACAGAAAAGAGGTTGGGTCTTCGAGTGGAAATCAGTCATCATGGCAAGTAAAGCAGAAATTGCCGCAAAGCTCAAGGCCACAAACCAACCACCACATTTTAAACTGACAAGATTTTATTTGATTGAAACAGGGGCAGAAATTTCACTTATTTCGGGGAAATCCCCGCAGGGAAAGAGCAAGTGCCAAGACAGGTTCAACTGTAAACTCTCAAGAACTTCTTACAAAGGTATTGCAATTCGAGTTTTAGTTTTCAATTCTTATTAATGTCCAGTAACATGTACCCAGTTTTCCAAAGGTATTACATTTTTATGTTTTGAAGTTAGGAGCCTGCCCATATAACAGAGGAATACATTTCAATCTTTAAATTTTAGGTTTTGAATACATATCAATATTTAAATTTTAAATTTTGAAGTTGGGAGCCTGTCCATATAACTGGGGAATACATTTCAGTCTTTAAATTTTAAGTTTTGAATACATTTCAGTCTTTAAAATTTTAAATCTTGAAGTTGGGAGCCCGCCCATATAACAGAGGAATACATTTCAGTCTTTAAATTCTAAGTTTTGAATACATTTCAATCTTTATATTTTTAAGTTTTGAAGTTGGGAGCCCGCCCATATAACATAGGAATACATTTTGGTCTTTAAATTTTAAGTTTTGAAGTTGGGAGCCCGCCCATATAACAGAGGAATACATTGCAGTCTTTAAATTTTAAGTTTTGAAGTTGGGAACCCGCCCATATAACAGAGGAATACATTTCAGTCTTTACATTTTTAAGTTTTAAAGTTGGGAGCCCGCCCATATAACAGTGCAATACATTCAAGTTCAAGTTCAGAAATCAGGTATCACAATTCAAGTTTTATTTTTCAACTCTTATTAATATATGGTAACAAGCACCCACTTCCAAACTGGGGCAGAATGTTTTCTCTGTTTTATCTATTTTTGTGAAGTGAGCCCGCCTGTATAGTGGAGGAATATATTCAAGTCCAAGTTTTGATGTCGGGAGTCCGCCCGTATAGCAGAGGAATACATTCAAGTTCAACAATTTGAAGAGAAGGAACAATATCTCATTTGACAAGTTGAAGTAACCTCAATGGATTTCACCAAGAGAGCACAAGTTAGCAAGGCAACAGGAAGTACAAGAGCAAGTTTGAAGAATGTATGTAGGACTTTTTGTAATTTATAGTTCATAGCTTAGGCTAGTTTCTTTTTATTTTGATGGTGTAATAAGGGAGGTCAGCAAGCAGCAACAACAGCAATCGAAGTGAAGTCACAGCTCCTGGTAGTCACAACTACCATACACTCTCGAACTACACCGACCTGATTCTTGTTTAGCCCAGGATATGTAGGCAACCTCCGAAGCACGGTGCGGTCAACTCTTTCAAATTGCTTCACACGGAATATGCGAATGGGAAAAAATCGCTCATTTTCGTTCACTTGCCTTTGCACGAAAAATCTTCGTGTTTACGGAAAAAGAGGGACAGCTGTGAGCACGTGATTTTTGCCCGAAGCAAATTATTTTCAAAAATTTAAACAAAACAATTTCTTTATTATTTTACAAATTTTTGGAATTTTTTGTTATTTTCTGATATTTGATGCATTTTTATCTGTGCATTTTAATTCATAAAAAAATACAAAAATACATTTTCATTTTCATTTTCATTTAGTTTCATATGTTAGTATTAATTATGGGTTACTTTATTTTAGAAAAAACATGAAGAAAATAACAAAAATAGTTCATTTTTTTGTTTTAATTGTGAATTTGTCACGAAATAGTTCTAAATAATTTTCGGAGTTAATTAGTTTATCTTTGGAATATATTAGAATTTTATTTTAGTTTTTGCATCTATATAAAATCAAAATATAAAATGAAAAAAAACAAACAAAAAGGAAATAAAGAAATAAAGGGAAAACATTATTAAAAGCGTGGTCTTATGTAAAAGACCCAAATTGGGTCGTCCCCATTGAAAATCTACTAGCCCAGGTTGTTTTTATCAACAAAACTGTCCCAATTAGTCCCCCAACCCGGTCCGTTCATTAATCCATTAAAACGACCCTTTTTCACATTGCATAAGATCTTAGCCGTCGAGGTTGTTAGGAAGCCTACGCCATTTAGTATATCACTGTCCGAACATCTCCCTACACCCTCGTATCTCCTTCTCCAATACACCATAATGAGCCTTGTGTAACGCCACCGTCTGCCGCTGCCGGAAATTGCCCACGGTGGCGGTCGGTCCCCAATCTCATCCAAAATTATACCATATCACCCTATCGTCCTCCCCAATCTGAATCCAAGCTTAGTTTCTTCCAAAACCTGACCAAATCGGTCGAATATCCTTCGTAAACACTGTCTCCGCCGCCCACGGTGGCACTAAATTCAAATGACTCCAAAGTTACACCACAACATCTCCATACCTCCCTCTTGCTAAATCCATCGACCATTTCTCTCAAATCCTCAGCCAGAATCTCGAATCCTGTTTTAAAATTTTCCCAAAACCCTAATTTCTCCAAACATCCTCAAATTCACACTCCACAGTCCCCATGACCCCCTCACCTTGAATCTCAAGCCAAACGTTCTCAAATCTCACCAGACCGTCTCCAATTTTGCATCTAGGGTTGTCAAGATTTCTGCCCGTTTGGAGTTTCAGGAATTCAGATGATTTAGTTAATGTTATGAGTTTATTTTTGACAAGATAAACCTATAATATTTATTAAAATTCAATTCCAGAAATCAATCAAGTTTAGAGAACAAATCAATAAGTCATTTTCTAATTTTTAGTTTCAATTTAGTTTGATTCATGTTTTACCTTATAATTAAGTGTAGTTTTAATTTCCGAATATTTTAATTAGTGGTTTGTTTGCAATGTAATTCTATCAATTAAATTATTAGTTAAGTGTTCGGGTATAATATTAGGTAACACATGATTAGGTTAATTCTTAGTTTAATTTCCATTTTTATTTAGTTTTGTTGATTTTCGTCCTATTTAGCTTTAAATGGTTAACTGTTAGTTTTATTGATTAGGTGTTAGTTGATTCCAATTAGATCAGACTGTTTAGTTTGTTTGAATGTCTTTCTTGTAAATTGATTTTTCTTTTTAGAATTTTAGTTCAATATTGTTTCCAACTTGTTTTGAAATGGTTTGATTCGGCTGATTGGGTTAATACTTGGGTTAGTGTAATTAAATTTAATATAATTGACCTTCAGTGTTCATTTACGACCCAGTTAGGTGTAAGGTTTGGATATAGCTGAATAGCTAGCTTTCATTTAGTCATGGTTGATTTTTGTTAACTAGGGTAAAAGGGGTCTGATTGGTCACTAATTTAAGGGGGTTTTTAGGGGTTGTTTAGGCATGAAAATGGCAGTTTTGTTAAGAATACTAATTGCAAAAGTAGTATAGGCATTATATAGGTAGAAGAACACCATAGGCCCTTCTAGAATAGGACTTTAGTGTAGATTTCAGCCAACTTAGGGCACTAGCTTGGGTAACAAGTTAACAAATGAGGGACTAAAGTAAAAATGAAGAGAGACTGAAAAAAAAACCAAAAAATCTGATTGCTCACCCTTACGGTGCCTATAAATTGGCATTCTCATGCCTTAGGAGGGGAGGATTTTTCAGCCATAGAACTCCACCCAAACTCTCTCCCTTTAAATTTTTCAGATTTGAAGTGAGATAAAAATTTCAAAAAAACCAACAAAAAAAACAAAAACAAAAAGAATAATAATCCAAAACATGAAAATTCAATACTATACTGTTTCATTGGATGATTTTGAAGTGTTTTTCCTATTAGATCACAATTTTCCAGTCCTTCATAGTTGCTAAAGGTTCAGAAGTTTACTAGGTGATTTTCGTGAATCCTGGTGTTATTGAAAGTGAACAAGGATGCTGTGTTTATATTATACATCCCGATGCTGTGTTTGGTTGATTTAATAGTTTCTCCCGATTTTAAAAGATCATTTGGTACTCTTGATTTATTCCTGGTTTGAAGCTGGTGGTTGTTGCTTGTTGCTGTTGCTAATTTCTTCTCCTTCTCATTACATTCTCCTTTCCATGTACCATTTTGAACTCGTTGCAATGTAATTCTGAGCCGGAAGTTGAAATAAAGAAGTTTCAACGGTTTTATGCGTTAACGAATGCTTCCTGTTGATTAATAGTTTTTGTTATAGTTAGAGTGGTATCACACATGGCTGTATGATTTTTGTTGTAGTTAAAAGGTTGTAAAATTAGGACACTAGTAATTTGTTTAGAACCGGGTTATATTGGAACCACTATCGAATTGTTTGGATTATACTAACTTGGACACTGATTTTGGATTGGTTGCTGAATTCTGGATTTTATAGCTTTAATTGAACTCTTCTGTTAGTCATAGCTAGATAAGGATAAAGACGGAATCAACCTGCTATGTTAGTCGTTATTTCCAATTTGTTATGCACTTAGAAGTAGTTAATTTCATGTCAGATTGAAAGAATTTCATATATATGATGATCACTGTTTGGTTTACGTAAGTAGTAGGGAATAGTACTAAAATAATGTTTATGTAATTGCAAGGATTTGTATGTCTTGATTCGAAAACAAGTGATCCGTTTATGTATATGAATCATTTCCCATTTGAGTTTTCACATTAATAGTATTTTAGAATTCAAGTTAAAATAAGTAGGTAGAATAACTGGAATTTGATCGTAGAGACTCGAAGTGAGGACTCTGTGAACTGGGCACACGCATGCCCTATGAATGTGGACTTTCAGTTGGAATTTCGGAATATTCCCACCTAGATTCGATGTGTGTTTGATTCGCGCACGATAAGGAAATTGGGAATTGGGCTCTTTACACTAGCCCAGTTCAGTGAGCCAACTATTTGGGCTTAGTTCAAAGAGATCAATTCAAGATTTAAGCAATCATATTTTTTTTGGCAATCCACTAGGCAAGCGCCTAGGGATAGTTTTCACTAATATAATTAAAAAGAAAATTACAACAAATAGGAAAAATAAAATAAGGGGGGATAGTACCGGTATTGTTACCCATATAACAATAACCGGTGTAAACCTTACCTTATTAATCCTATTGAGGCCAATAAAAGCCTCATGAACTAACAAGCATGTAAAAAGAAAGAAGTAGCAAGAATTAAGAAAAGTATGATCATCCCAGAGTTTATAACATGCTATGTGATGATATTACATAGAATAATACTAGTGAGATGGAAAAATAAACAGTTGAAGAAGCCATCTTGGTGCTCTCTTTTCTCCAATTTTGTGAAAATTTTACTTTGTAGATTAATGTCTTCGTCCACAATTTTTCTCAATATGAATTCAAAATCATGCTTTGTTCCTCGATCGATTGGCCTTTGTAATAATTGTTTGAGTGACCTGTTTTTGTTTTGCATTTCTCATTGGAGGTCTCCTTATGTTTACGTCTTCAAACATCCTGCCGTCCCAACTTCTATCCCTTTCACAAGACTTCTTACTTGTTTTACTATGCATTTGTGACAAATCACCTTTTCTTGACGCGTCTGCCCGGCATTGCTTTAATATATCCTCTTCCTCCCCATCTTCATATACTTGTCTTTCTGCCCTCACATCCAGTAGTTTATGGGAAGGTTGCATCATTGCATCCGACATTTCGTGTCCTCCAAAGTAGTGATTGATTTTATTGGTACAATCTGATTCTGGGCAGATGTTGGCAGTGCTGTTGCGTTGCGAACCACAGCTGATGTTTCGCCTGATTTTGTTATATTTCGTGGAACAAATACTGGAGCATTATGGTTCATACTGGAGCCTGATTTAAGCAACAATAAGGTTTGAGTTTTGAATTAGGTAGCGGGTTCAAATTAAAAGGTTCTTCCTTTTGTTTGGACCTGGACTTGAACGTGAGGCCCGAATTCTAATATTGATTAATTAGGAATTTTTTATTTTAGAGACAAATAAATAGAAAAATCGTAGTCACTTTAGGATTGACTTTTAAATGAAAAATGTAAAGACGAGCCTTGCCTGATAAAATGTACAAAATTGCGGGGCCCTTAGTAAAATTTAAAAAATAGTTAGAAATTTGGGACGAGCCGTTTAGCGAATTTCACGGCCTTCCCAAAATATTACAACGCGTTAGTCTCTTTAGACGCTATTTTAATAAAATCACATTCTTTAACTCGGGTGTGCATTTCATGCGACTCAAATCAAATCCCAAAATGTTGAATAGAATGTGCTTAGGATTGCGGGTGAATTTCATGTGACGCGATCCGAAGGCACACTTTAAATGACGTTCAACTTTCTCTTAAAAAGTACTTATTGAATAAAAGCAGTTAAAAGTAAAAGTTGGCACATAGGTTCTTCATGAAATAAAATCAGATAAATAAGCTAAATGCAATAGTTGAGCGACCGTGCTAGAACCACGGAATCCGGAAATGCTTAACCCCTTCTCCATGTTAATAGAATTCCTTACTCGGATTTTTCGTTCGCGGACTGTTATCAAAGTCATATTTTCCTAGGTTCGGGATTCAACCGGTAATTTTGGACACCATTAATCTCCCAAGTGGTGACTCAGAAACCTTAATAATAAATCTCGTTCAGATTGTCCTTTAAATGAAAAAACTCCTTTACGCCCTTGCGGGTGTAGTAAAAAGGGAGGTGTGACAAACACATGCCGAGAAAGGAAAATAAGAGAGCTGATGCATTAGCAGCCTTAACTTCTACATCATCTTTTCCTGATCGGATACAAGTCACTATTTTCCAAAGATGGTAGTTCCTCCACCAAATGACTATGAGGAAGGAGAAAGCGAAGTTGAGCATATTGCTTTCGTTCTTGATGTTGAAATTGAAGACTTGCGACAACCATTAATCGATCTTTTTTACGGTATATTTGCAGAAAACCTCAAAGGGAAAAAGAAATCCAAAGGAGCGCCCCTTGTTTTCTATATTACAAGAATACACTCTACAGAAGATCATTTGATTGGGTGCTCTTACGTTGTTTGGGGACAGATGAATCCCTTCAAGCCTTGCAAGAAGCACACTTTGGAGTATGTGGTGCATATCAATCTGGGCTAAAACATTATTTCCACATAAAAAGAATGGGATATTATTGGCCAAACATGGTCTAAGATTGTTTAGTTTGCGCTCGAAGGTGTAAAGCTTGCTAATTCCATGCTAACTTCATACACTATCCACCTGAAGTATTACACCCAAGTGTTATTTCTTGGCCATTTGATGCTTAGGGTTTGGATGTTGTTGGTCCATTGCCAAAGTCTTCTGGTGGATATCTATACATTTTGGCTGCAACAAACTACTTTTTGAAGTGGGCTGAAGCTGTTTCTCTTAAGAAAGTAAAGAAGGAAAATGTGGCTAACTTCATTCGAGTCAATATTATCTATCGCTTTGGCATTCCTCGATATATATTGTCAGACAATGGTAAGCCATTTGATAATAAGTTGATGAATAAAATATGTGATCTTTTAGGCTTCAAACAACACAATTCCTCCATGTATTATGCTGCTGCCAAAAGACTAACTGATGAATTTAACAAGACACTCTTCAACTTATTGAATAAAGTTGTTTCTAAGTACAAGAGAGATTATCATGAGAGAATGGAAGAAGCTTTTTGGGCAAATAGGACCACATATCACACACCAACACAAACGACTTCTTATTCACTTGTTTATGGAGTTGAGGCAGTCCTTCCACTTGAGCATCAAATCTCATCGTTGTGGCTTGATGATTACTAGGGATTTTAACGCGTTTTATGCTCCTACTTGCCTATGATTTGATTATAAATTGCTACAAAATAGTCCCAAAAGGCTGACAAGTTGTGCTTGATTGTAGGTTTGATCGACAAAATGACGAAATGTCAAAGATCGACTCCAAATGAGTGAAACTTGCTCAAGTATCAAAGATAAAGTAAATTGAAGGTAAACAAGCCTAGTGAGGACTGCAAAAAGTTGAATGCGGCCGGAATAGGTGATTTAGAGAGATGGAAAAATAGGCTTCAGGCAACGCGGACGCGGTCCACAGTGAAGGCTCCGCGGCCGCACTACCTTTCTATGCGGTCCACAGAAAAGAGATTCAGAGAGGTTGAAAATGCCCAAGTCCAAGCCATGCGGTTTGCGTTCATAATTGTGTGGACCGCGCTAGTTGCCTCTACGGCCACGGTCCTTCCACGGTCCGCGGTACCCAAGTTCAGAGAAGCCAGAACTGAAGTCCAGGAGCTCAACGCGGTCGAGGTCTATTTTGTGCGGCCCGTACTGACCCTTATTTTTGTCCGATTTTTCTAGACTCTTATAAATAGAATATTTTACCATTTTAGGTCATCTTTTATGTCCAGAACTTGACTGATCTTGTGGGAACTTCAATTGTAGCCATGAGTAGCTAACCCCATTAGCTAGGGTTGTGGCTCAACCCTAGAGTGGGTAATTGATGGGTGTTTCTATCTAGGGTTAGATTGACTATGGGTGTTTGCTATTTGGGTTGATTTTATGTTTTAATCTATGAATTGATGGTTGCAAACACTGATTCGAGCTTTGTGGGTTTGACTCTTTCAGAAAGAGAGTCTAAGTCCCCAAAATTTACCCAATAAGAAATTAGGATGGACTTATGAGAAATAATAGTCCCAATTAACGGGTTAATACTCGAGAGAGGAATCACCCTAACCCTAGTTGCTTGATCTAATTTGCCTACCCATTTGGTCTCTCGAGTCAATTGGGCAAAATCACTCTCTACCGAGAGGTGTGGGAGTGGGTAAAATTGTGCAATGGTTATAACATAATCCCCAATTATGTCAATCAAATCTTAGTATCATCTACCCGTCAATTAGCCCCTAGGTGATGTCACGACCCTAGTGCCATTCTTCCCATTAAATACAACTTTAGAAATCATGTAGTAGCATAATCTAGTATCAATTAGTAGTTTGTTCATCGTTGTTTATAATCAAAAACCTGAAAGTTATGGAAGTGACATAAGAAACAAGCACACATCTCTAGTATAGACAAATACCTAGTTCCAATATCTAGCTCTCTGAGGAATTCGATCCCGACCCTCATATATGGTAAAAGCTATTGCGACCCGCTCTCGCTACTCATTAGTGGTGCAGAGTTGGAAGCGATCACTTTCCATTCAAGAAGGACTTACTGATGAAGAAAATTTTCTGTTACGCCTTGAAGAATTGGACGTTCTTGATGAAAAGAGGCTAGAAGATCAACAAAGACTTGAATGTTATCATGATCGCTTGTCGTCTTTTAACAAAAGGATATGCCTTATATCTTTCCAAGTGGGTGACCAAGTTCTTTTGTTCAAAAGGCCTATTATTACCTCTTGTCGATATGGGGAAAATTCCCTACTAAGTGGGATGGACCATAAATCATACAAGAGGTATACTCAAGTGCCGCTTACAAGATAATTTACTCGGAAGGTTTGCGGATTGGCCCCACCAATGGTAGATTCATGAAGAGATACTATCCTTGAAAAAAAAAAATACACTCCTTAATCATGAGCATAAACTACATGTTACTCCTAGCCCGCAAGAGTATAAAATGTGCGCGGTCCAAAAATAAAAGTCCGCTAGGTTGAAAACCTCGATAGAGGTGGCTTAGGAAAAAGTTACGACATCCACTAAAAAGAACTCACCCATTTCGAAGTACAGAATCACTTGATCCTCTTCATTGAGGTACGTAGGTAGCTTAGAATTTCATTCTAAGTTCAGTCATATGAGTTACAAAATACATATTACCCAAGGCATTTTTCATATGAGGTATAATGGAATATAATTTACTTGATCGATACTAGAAAATTAGGTGTACATGTATTCTTTCGTTGAATTTGTCTTATCTTGATAGGTCAATGGGGTCAAGCCCTCCATGTCAAATTGAGGTAATTGATGGAATGATTGTTGTTTCTTTAATAAGAGGCTAAATATTCAAGTTGAAGGCTCCAATTCTAAGTCAAGTTGATTTTGTCAAGTCTATTACATTATCAATTTGAAGTATTCAAGCCCGCTAGGTCTTAAAGTTGCAGTATTCAAGTGCGCCAAGTCATCAAATCCATATATTATTAAAAAAAAAGAAGCTCACCCATTATAAACTGCAGAATGACTTGAGCCTCTTCACCGAGATTGGTATCTTCAAAATAATTACAGTCTTTAACATTCTGTAAAGTTTTCAAGACCGTCATGTCTTTTAGCTAAATTCTTCAAGTTTGCCAAGTCGCCAAGTTGAATTCTTCATATTTTCTATATCATTGATTTGAAGTCTCTGCATGCTAAATCTTCAAGTTGAAGTTGAGTTAAATTCTTCTAGTCCACTAAGTCTTCAACTATCCAAGTCTACCATATCTTCAAGTTCAATTCTTCAAAGTGGCTATATCTTCAAGTTTAACTCTTATACTTTAACTTTCAAGTTGAATCATCAAGTTAAAGTCTTCAAGTCCACTAAGTATTCACGTCAAAGGCTTCAAATCTATCAAGTCTTTAAGTCTGCCATGTCTTTAAGTTGAAATGTAAAAAAAAAAAAAGATTCTTCGACTGTGAGGTTATCTTTACTAAAGTTGTATCTTTTGAATTGATTTCTTCTTCTATCTGCAAAAAGAAAAGAAAAGGATAAACATATTTATATAAAGGAGATCATAAAATTACCTATGAAGATTGAAGTTGAAATGATAATCTTGGTGGTCGGATTTTTTTTAAAAATAAAATCATGTTTCATGCAATCTCTAATTCATGTATCTCAAAATGAGGACGAGTTTTCATTCCTTTGCGCCGAAAGGTCAAATCTTTTGGTGGTGAAGTAAAATCTTCAAGTTGGACTGTATATAAACTTTGCTGGTTTTCCTCTTGGGCAGAGTATAGTCTTAAGCTTAGACGGTGAAATGGTCTTAGCCTCGAACAAAGTAAAGTCTTCAGCTTGGATGATTGTCTTCGCTTCGAACAAAATAAATATTTGGCTCTTTGCCTCAAATAAAAGTAAAGTCTTTGGCTTAGATGGTGTAATGATCTTTGTCTAAGATAAAGTAGAATCTTTGGCTTAGACGGTGTATTGTATGGTCTATGCCTCAGATTAAATGATGTTAAATCTTCAAACAAGATGAAGTCATTAGCTTAGGTATGGTTTTCGCTTCAAATAAAATGAAGTCTTTAGCTCAGACGATATAATGGTCTTCGCTTCAGACAAAATAAATCTTTGGCTCAGACGGTGTAATGGTCTTTGCCTCAGATAAAAGTAAAGTCTTTGATTTAGATGAGTAATGGTCTTTTCCATAGATAAAAAAAGTCAAATTCTCAGACATAATAAATCTTTGGCTCAGATGGTGCAATGGTCTATGCCACAAATAAAGTGAAGTCAATTCTTCAAACAAAATAGAGTCTCCAGCTTAGACGGTATAATGGTCTTCACTTATGACAAAGTAAGATCTTTGACTTACACGGTGTAATGGTCTTCACCTTGGATAAAGTTAATTTTTGGCTCAGATGTGGTAATGGTCTTCGCCTCACATAATATCAAGTTAAATTTTCAGGCAAAATAAAATCTTTGGCTTAGACGATGTAAAAGTCTTCGCCTCATATAAAGTAAAATTTTGACTTAGACGGTGTAATCGCTATTCACCTAAAAAAAGAGTTCCATTTGAAACGGTGTAAAGTTTTCGCCTTGTTCAAATAATGCTTTCGTCTTGTATGGAGTAATATTTTTTGCCAACATGAGTAAAATCTCTGGTGGGTAAATTTTAATCGCTTCATATTTGCTACTTCTCTTGAACTTTACGGGTGTTAAAAAAGGATGGCACTATAAAATACAAGCTAAAAGATAGAAGTGACCTATCAAAAGAGATAGTAACTTCTAAAATACTTCCTTTACTACTGCAAGTAAGGCAAAAGAGTAAGTCAAACACATGGGCGTTAGATGCTTACAAAAGGATCATTCACACAGAGTTCTATGGATACTGTCTCGACTACAACGTCGTATATAATGAAACTGATCTTTCATTATCTTGCACTACATTCTGGTTTGCTACTTTAATCACATGAAGACAAAAAAAAGAGCCAATAAAAGTAGGTAAGGTCAATTAAAAGAAGATTTCAATGTTATCAATAGAAAGTTGGCAAGGATCAGCTCCGTGAGTATTACATGTTGTTATTAACACAACAACAAAGTTTTCACAGCAAGATAGAGCAGCTGTTAAAAGAATACCATGCATAAAGTGAGTCCAAAAAAAAATTACCAGAAGGGGTCTCTACGCTGTAAGATAATAAAGACATATATGTTGGAAAGAGCTCTCCTAATCAATTTAGATGTGTATAATCTTTTGTCTTCTAGAAAGAAAAAGATTTGACCATTTCTCTAAAAATAGGAGGTGCTAGCATACAGTAATTATCTGTCCCCAACGGAATCAGATTAATTAAGAGTCCTACATGGACGAGGCAAGATGGTAATCTAGCTGAATTTCTAATCTCAAATGCCAACTCTCACTGGAATGCTACGGAACAACAAAAAAATAATTCCTACCAAATTAAGGGAAAGAGAATATCGTCTTTTTGCATAAAATATGGTATTCAAATTCAGTATGCAACTGATGGTGATTAATCTTACTCATTTGCTTAGATTCACGACTTTAATAATATTATTTTAATGTTGAAGTGTGAATTAAAAAGTAAAAGCCATTAGCAATGACAAAATAATTATATTGTATGCTTTAGAAGGATATTGACGTGACTAATCTTATGAACTCGACAACTTAGAAAATTGACAAAGTTTCATTAGATTAATGGTCCCTTTTTATTTTAAATGAATGAATGTCATTGGTACTTCAAGACTGATCTCCGAAGGACAAATACGACAAGTCTTGAAATAAGTGTCATTTGTAAGCATTTAAATTTTATTAGATTTAAATTTAGAAAATAATTTGGACTGCGTATTAAATTCAAGATATTAGTCCAAACAAATATTATAACTAGTAAATTGGGCTAATTATTTAAATCTAATACATGTGTTGGGCTAGCACATTTAATTGGACTATAAATTAAATGATAAGCCCACTTCAGTAGCCCACCTTAAAGCTCAGGCTCATGCCATGTGTCAAGTGATGTGGCAATCCAAGTCAAAAGAACTCGCCAATAATATCATGCGACGTGTCAAGTGACGTGGCAATCCAAGCCAAACAAGTAATCTAATGAAATCATGCCATGTGTCAAGTGATGTGGCGATCCAAGACAAATTAATAATCCAATAAAATCATGCCATGTATAAAGTGATGTGGCAATCCAAGACAAATAAATGAGCTAATGAAATCATGCCATGTGTCAAGTGACGTGGCAATCCAAAACAAATAAGTGAGCCAATGAAATCATGCCATGTTTCAAGTAATATGGCCATCCAAGCCAAATGAATGAGCCAATTAAATCATGCCAAGTATCTAGATGGTATCAGTTAGTTCAAACGGACCAATCAAATCGCAGGGCCACATCACCCCTACAACTATAAATAGAGGTATTCATAAAGCTAGAAGACACCAGAAGTGATAACAAGAAGCAAGCAGAGAGTTCGTGGTCCGTGGATCAAACACCACAGATTTTTCTACAAGCTAAAAGTTCAAGAACTCAAGCTACAAGTTCAAGATCAAGAGCGAAACCAACTCAAATACCAAGGAGTTCAAGATCAAACTACTTGTTTGTGATCAAACCCAAATTCAAGTTTAAGGAGGAGATTCAAGATCAAGATATACAAGCCCTTGAATCAAATCAAAGTCAAGCTCATCAAAATACTTTACATTCTCGAAAAATTAGAGGAATAACATAGAGATTGTAACACTTTTATTTATTGAAATCAAATTACTACATTTATTGCTCAATTTTCTAGTCTTGATTTTTTATTTTTCTCGACGCAAAAATTGTTGTCACAGTAAGCACTTAATAGAAATTCTATTAGTATATTTTAGATTCTTGACTATAAGGTTAAGCCAAGGTTAACGTGCCCTTATCCTATTTGATGAATATGACTTTATGAGATATAAACTTCATGGTAATGATAAATTAATTTCTAACATCATATATATATATATATATATATATATATATCTTTCCCACAAACGTACATCATATAAAATGGAAAAATTATAATTGGTCGAAATTTGACCACTATGGTCGATCTAACTAGGATTCCGCCCAAGTGACGGGACAACAAAATACGCCATGATTCGCTCCAAATCACGTAGCCCTTGTATTTGCTACGATTAACAAATCACACTCAGACGACGATGATGCTACCGGTCATGGTACAGAAATGCCACCATCCATGAATACAACATACTCTGTGGCTATATATAGAGAGGGAGAACCTCCAAATGGAGGGGGGGGGGGTTTCGTTTTTCCTTCCTTTTGTAATTCTCTATGTAATATAAAGATTTTAATATCTCTAGAGGAGGAGAGAAATCCTACAAATTTGGTGTAAACAATACTCTATACGGATCGATGGGAGAGAAAAAGCCAATAAGATTGATTACCCCTACTCTATCTCATCCTATGTTTTCTACTTTAGTGATAGGTCTGAAACTTATTATGCTTGACTAAGATTACCCCTTCATCTTCCTTGATTGATTTAATAAAAATGTTTCAACATCTTTTGGTCAAATAATTTGGCACCTTCTGTGGGAATTTCTTAGTCAAACTTCATAGTCTCCTTCAAATAAAAACCCGGAAACCTAATCACTCACAAACACAGAATGGTGAGTGAACCTCACATGCTAGTCTAGAGCACGATGCTGCACAGAAACAGAAGTCACAATCAAATCTCAACGCAAAGCTTACAAGAGAAGACACCGCTCAGCATGCAAATCCCATAAAGGAATGGGAATGTCTTAAGAATAACCCACACATGAAATGATCCGCAAACCTAACCCACGCAAAGCTAAGGCATACCAAAAAGGGAAAGGACAAGTACGACCGCCGAGTCCACAAATCATCATGTCATCAACCGCCTGAAAGTCAGGCAAAGCAAATGTGAAATAAGGTTGTTATCGCCCATTGGCGCATCAGATCAATGTAAGGAAGAGTTCATCTCGGCTCACCTCATGCTGCTTGCTTAAACAAGGATGTAAGCATAGAATTAGGAGCAGTCACCCAGGGAATGCTTCATATCCTCCAAAGCAAGCAAAGTAAAGTCAATTGGAACTCACCCAAGAAACACATAAGCTAAGTAAAACTGGGATTCCCCCAGGTAACGCTCGATATTCTCCAGTAAAAAATAAAATCAAGTATGCCAGGATTCACCCCGACATATGTACAAAAAATACAGCAACCTGCGATCCTAAAAAATATGACACTAAAACGACGGGTTAATATTTTGACAAAAGCTCAAAATAACATTCTTAAGGACAAAGGCCATCTCTAAAGAGAAAAGTTTGACCTCGATCGAAAAATGACATGTTAATATTTTGACGAAAGCTAGAAATAACACCCTTAAGGCCAAGGCCCATCTCCAAAAAGAAGAGTTTGATCTCGATCGAACGACGATGGGTTAATATTTCGACAAAAGATCAAAATAACACCCTTAAGGCCTACGACCATCTCCAAATAGAAGTGTTCCACCTCGATCGAACAACGACGGCTTGATATCTCAAATAAAGCTCGAAATAACACCCTTAAGGCCAAGGGCCATCTGCAAAAAAGAAGAGTTCGGCCTCTATCAAACAATGACGGGTTAATATTTCGACGAAAGCTCAAAATAACACCCTTAAGGCCAAGGGACATCTCCAAAAAGAAGATTTCGACCTTCATCAAATAACGATGAGTTAATGTTTTGATGGATGCTCTAAATAACATGTATAAGGCCAAGGTCCATCTCCAAAAATAAGAGTTCGACCTCGATCCAACACCTATGAGTTAATATTTCGACGAAAGCTCAAAATAACACCCTTAAGGCCAAGGTCCATCTCCAAAAAGAAGAGTTCGACCTCGATCGAACAACGACAGGTTAATATTTTGATGAAAGATCAAAATAATACCCTTAAGGCCAAAGGACATCTCCCAAAAGAAGAGTTCGACCTCGATCAAACAACGATGGGTTAATATTTCGACGAAAGCTCGAAATAACACTCTTAAGGCCTTGGGCCATCTCCAAAAGGAAGAGTTCAACCTCGATCAAACAACAACAGGTTAATATCTCGACGAAAGCTTGAAATAACACCCTTAAGGCCTAAGGCAATCTCCAAAAAGAAGAGTTCGACCTCGATCAGACAATGACAGGTTAATATTTAGACGAAAACTTGAAATAACACCCATAAGGCCTATGTCCATCTCCAAAAGGAAGAGGTCGACATAATCGAACAACAACGGGTTAATATCTTAATGAAATCTCGAAACAACACCCTTAAGGAAAAGGTCCATTTCCAAAAAAAGAGTCTGACCTCGATCAAAAAACACCGGGTTTCTCGACGAGAGCTCGACCCATAAGGCCAAAGGCCATCTCCAAAAAGAAGAGTTCGACATCGATCGAACAATGATAGATTAATATTTTGATGAAAGCTCAAAATAACAACCTTAAGGCCTAGGTCCATCTCCAAAAGGAAGAGGTCAACCTTGATCGAACAACAACGGGTTAATATCTCAATGAAAGCTCGAAATAACACCCTTAAGGCCAAGGGCCATCACCAAGAAGATGAGTTCAACCTCTATCAAATAACGACGGGTTAATATTTCGACGAAAGCGCGAAATAAAACCCTTAAGGCCAAGGGCCATCTCCAAAAAGAAGAGTTTGACCTCGATGGAATAACAACGGGATAATATTTTGACGAAAGCTCAAAATAACACCCTTAAGGCCAATGGACATCTCCAAAAACAAGAGTTCGACCTCGATCGAACAACGACGGGTTAATATTTCGATGAAAGCTCAAAATAACACGTTTAAGGCCAAGGGACATCTCCAAAGGAAAAGTTTGGCCTCGATCGAACAACGACGGGTTAATATTTCAAAAAAATCTCAAAATAACACCTTAAGTCCAAGGTCCAACTCCAAAAAGGCGTTCGACCTCGATCGAATAATGACGAGTTAATATTTCGACGAAAGCTCGAAATAACACCCTTAATGCCAAGGTCCTTCTCCAGAAATAAGAGTTCGACCTCGATCGAACAACGACAGGTAAAAATTTTGACAAAAGCTCGAAATAACACCCTTAAGACCAAGGGCCATCTCCAAAAAGAAGAGTTCAACCTCGATCAAACAACGACGGGTTAATATTTCGACGAAAGCTCAAAACAACACCCTTAAGGCCAAGGGCCATCTCCAAAAAGAAGAGTTCGACCTCGATGGAACAAAGATGGGATAATATTTCGACGAAAGCTCGAAATAACACCCTTAAGGCCAAGGTCCATCTCTAAAAGGAAGAGTTCGACCTCGATCTAACAACGGCAGATTAATATTTCACCAAAAGCTCGAAATAACACCCTTAAGGCCAAGGGCCATCTCCAAAAAAAAAAGTTCAACCTCGATCGAACAACGACGGGTTAATATTTCGACGAAAGCTCAAAATAACACTCTTAAGTCCAAGGGCCAACTCCAAAAAAAAAGCGTTCGACCTCGATCGAGCTACGACGAGTTAATATTTTACAAAAGCTCGAAATAACACCCTTAAGGCTAAGGGTCATATCAAAAAATAAGAGTCCGACCTCGATCGAATAACGATGGGTTAATATTTCGACAAAAGCTCAAATAACACCCTTAAGGCTAAAATCCACCGACAGAATGGACTAGGACTCATGACAGGTTAATATGTCGATGAAATTTTGAAAAGGTATCCTTAAGGCTGAATACCATCGCCAAAAATGATTAAAATATGCGACAGGATGATATTTCGATATAAACTCCAAAGGTAACATCTCCACGACTAAGGTTATTATTAGAGGAAACGTCTCGACGCCACTAGAATTACGACTGGATAGTCTTCGATATAAGTTCGAATCCCTACAGTTAAAGCCTTCATCGACACCTTGCTCAATCTGTACGGTATTAAGCTACCTGAAAGTCAGGAGTCGACCACACAGAATCTACTTCCCTGTTCCAAAGTTATAAAAACAAAAATAAAAGAGAGAACATGAGACATACAACAATTATGCGAAGCTACAACCTAAATAGCTACAGATTACATACAACTCAAACCAATAGAGTCTCGGAAAAAGCAAAAAAAATAAATAAATAAAAAGAAAAAGAAACAATAATAAATATATCAACTCTTTCACTCGGTGTCATCACCTCCATCCTCTTCCCCGTCGTCTCCCGGAAGTCCTCCTTCATCATCAACATCCCCATTTCCCTCTGGAGTTGCAGGGTCATATCCACAATTTAGGACGATGTGATATGGAGATAAATAATCCATGCCCAGGATGACTTCAAAGTCGAACATATAAAGCAACAGGAGATCCGCTCTAGTCTCGAAACCATATAATATGACCACATATGATCGGTTGGTTGGACATATGAGTGGACACATGAACATGAGTGCCCAAAAGCTTGGGAGAAATAACTAGAAAATGAGCAAACAGAGATGATACATATGAATAAGTAGACCCTAGATCAAATAATACCAAATCATCTCTACCACCGACGAAAATAATACCTGTGATGACGGCATCTGAGGCAAATCCATCTGGCCTAGCCAGAAGAGTGTAGAATCTGGCTGGAGTGCAGGCTAGCTGGCCTCCACCTGACTGAGTAGTAGCTGGCTGACCTCTCCCTTATTGGACTCCACCTTTAGGACGACCTCTACCCATCTTCCCCCTCCTTTGGGAGGCTGGTAAACCAGTGCTGGAATCATGTGCTGCTGACCCTGTTGTACTGCCTTGCCCCGAAGTCTAGGGCAGGTCCTTTTCATATGACTCGGATGTCCACACTTGTAACAACCCCTCGACACCATACTCTGCTTCCCTGAATCTGAGCCTGCTGACCCGAATATTCGCCTGAAGAACCCTTAATGGCTGGTGGGCGATATGAACTCTTTGGCATGACACTGAAGTAAGCACTGGAAGAACCCTGATGACAAGAACACCCGCCAGAGGAACTTTGAATAGCTGGTAAGAGGTAAGAACTCTCCGGCATCACACTTAATTAAGGTCTCACTGGAGCACCTAGGGGATGTGGTGGTGGTGCTGAATATAGGGGTCTGCTAGGTTGACCCCTCCAGAACTGACCTCTACCCTTAGCTGGGGCACCTCTAAACTCTCCCGAAAACCGGGCCCTCTTGTCCTGCTGAATCTGCTCTCTACCCCTCTGGCGATAACCCTCAATCCTACGAGCAATCTCTACCACTAGTTGATACTCAGTAGCCATCTCCACCTCTCGGGCCATGCTAGCTCGAATGGTCCAACCCCGCAACAAATATCCGCACTCTCTCCGCATCTATGAGAAGTATCATGGGTGCATGGCGAGACAACTTAGAAAACCTCGCCTCATAATTAGTCACAAATATCTGTACCTGCTCAAGATGCTCAAACTGATACTGCAAATCTTCCATCTCAGTGGGTAGAATATACCTATCCAAGACTAACTGTGTGAATTGATCCCAAGTGAGGGGAGGGGAACCTGTTAGCCTGCCAAGAATATAAGACTGCCACTATCTACGGGCCCTGCCCTCTAGCTGAAAAGTAGTAAAGCAACGCTATGCGACTCCAATATCCTCATGTTATGCAGTCTATCCCTGCACTTGTCTATGAAGTCCCGGGCATTCTCATGATGCTCACCCCCAAATACAGGAGGGTGAAGTCTGGTCCATCTATCTAACAACTTGTGCGGGTCTCTGCCTGCAGATGGTCTGGGCTGGGGCATCACTGTAGCTTCTGGCTGGCCCCATCTGCGGGTTGTGCACCCGGAGTATGATAAACTACAACTATATTTCCAAGAGCCTGAGCAATAGGGGTCTGTGCTTCCCCTCATGACTGTGATGTAGCTGGATCCGTTAGAAATAAACAAGCCAAAGTCATGGAATCCATCAACCGCAGCATACAGCCTATGACCTCTTGGAAACCCGGTGCTATCATAAAGTCCGCCAGGGTAGGCTCAACTGCAGGCACCTCGCCCTACTCCTCGATGATAGGATCTCCCGCAGGATCTGCTGGTGGTACTGCTGGGATAACTCTAGGACGCCCTCTTCCCCTACTTCGTGCCGGTGCCCTCCCCCGGCCTCTAGCAACGGGGGGATCAGCTCCTCGTAGGCATGCAACATCAGCCGTGTGTGTCCACGCCATCTGTGAGAGAATAGAAGAGGGAAATTTAATATACCAACCACTGCATGATATGAAATGAATAAAAATTAGTTTTCCTAACACCCTATATCCTCTTGAAGATAAATATAGATATCTCCGTACCAGTCTATGCCCATGAGTGGGTATGACCACCCTTTGCTATGGTTCCCCAACCCCTCTCTCACTTTGCACTCATTCCTAGTTCTAAGTTCTGCCCCTCTTTGGCAAGCCATATTTGGGACCCTGGAGTTCCCTCTGAACTTGGATGCCTAATGGTTGGCTATTTCACAGTGCACTATTATGTTATTTATCCAGAGTGTAAGCACTGCCTGGAGCCCTTGAGGCTCCTTGGAACTCTGCAACACTTTGGACAAGAGAAGGCCTTGGAAATCTGGAATCTGGAATCTGGAATTGGTGAAACACATGTTATTGGACATTAAAATTGAATTAGACTTCTCGGATCTAGTTGTAGGATGTGATGTATTTTAATTATCTTTCTTTCTTCTGGTTTTGTAATAATTCTGTATAAAATAACTCGGGGAAATATTAGTGAAAGGGTATGGGAGGGGTTTACTTTATTTGCGTATAATAAAGGGTAGATACCATGCCTATAAGATTAATGATGTAATTCAGTGACCTAGATATCATGCCTATAGGTTTTTAGCGTTTTAACTCGATCATCTAGCTACCATGTCTATAGAATTAATGCATAACACGCATAATCCGGTCATTGTTCCTATATGGTTTAATATTCAGTCATATTGCAAGTAATTAGAAATCCTGCCTATAGGACTTAATATTTATGTAATAAGTTGCATATAGAAATCATGCATATGAGAATTGCATACGCGTTAGGCAAAATTGTAGGATAACTAAACCAGCCGTCTATTTACTAACTTTGTAATAAGTTCTAAAATTAAGAACAAGTATATCTATAGGAGTTCGTCCCGAACTCTCTTAGTCTGTTTAAGTGATAACAACCTGTAATTTGCCTTCAACGTCTTAATATTATGTTTTCTATAAAGCTGTTATAAGCCTGAAACGCTTTTGAAAAGTTTCTCTATAAAATCTGTCTGCGACGATTTCTAACCTTCTGCCTAAATTTTATTCATCTCTTGAAGCTATCTTTTAAAACTGTCACTCTTTCATTTAAGGTATTTTCACTTTTGAAAACTCTTATTCACAACTTTCCTGTATTTTCACTCAAATAAATCTGAAGATTTCAATGTCATTTCTGAACTTCCGCAATTTTCAACTTTCTATTTTAACTCTTTTGCATTAGGCTCTTGTCTGATATTAGTAATTTTCTGAATAACTTGTTTAAAATACTTCAATTTCTGACAATTGGATTTGATTTGCCTAATGCAGATCTTCTTTCTAATTCTATCTGCTAAACTAGTCCGTCCGCCGCTTAAGTTTTAAATTTAAAACCAAATCAGTATGTGCAAGGCATGGTAAACTATACGCTATATGATTTACTGGTTTTTATATGAGCCTTGCATGTTTGTTTATCAATCCCCTTACTTGTTATTTGTTTTGTTTGTTTCCACTAGCATTTTATCCTTTAAACACCATATATGCCTCTACCCTCTGCCCTTCCCCTTTTGGATTAGAAGTCCTAAATGCCCCGGAACTGATAGGTTGGGACGGGTACTAGCATGCACTAAATAAACGAGACTAATCGCGTTTAAAAACTTTAACGGGGTGGGAAGGATACAATATGGAGATGATGACTTATGCGCTAATATTATGTGCGACCCTCTCTGGGAGAGTGTGTGCAGTGTATTGCATTGATGTGATCCATATTTTGTATAAACCTAGGACCCCTTTCCCTCTTTCTTTATTTGCAAAATGTTTTCTTTCTTAAAGTTATGTTTTCTTCTAATTAATCCTTCTCTTTTTCCAAAATCGTTTATGTCCCTTTCTACTTTTACACCTTTCAAATTTATTTATGAATTATTATGTGTGAACTTTATTTGATTTCTTATTCTTCTTTTAAAGTCACAATTAAGCATGGCCGCGAACCACACTAGTGGATCTTGAGGGGTGCCTAACACATTCCCCTCGAGATAATCTCAAGCGCTTACCCGAACTCTGGTTTTTCTTTTAATATCACCTTCTTCTCTTTAAAGTGTCCTAATGCACTATAATCATTAGGTGGCGATATTCAAATTCTATAATCATTAGGTAGACTTTCAACATAGTACCCATGATCATCGCCGAGATATATCGAGCCTTAGAAAATTGTCAGAAAGGGGCCAAACACTTTGAATGGTGCAATTTGTTACTTCAGCTTTGGCTTATAGAACACCTTCAGAAAGGTGACTACCGACAAGAAATCATACGCATGGATTGGGATGACCATATTGCTTTTCACCACCCAAAGCGAATGAAATTCATGCCTAACATGTTCGCTCAGCCGGAAGACGCTAAAGGATGGGCAGAGCTCTTTGAAAATTTAAAGGAAGAACATGTACAATGGATGTATGAGTGGTTCCCAATCGGGGAGTTCATTGTTCGGTCTCGGGATGCACCGCTCCTTATACTCATTGGCTTAAGAGGAACTTACCCATCATACCAAGAGTAGACAAAATGAGTCATTTCAGGGTTGACTTGTAACACAATGATAGCCCGCACAGGTGTCAAGCTCAACACATGTGGCATTGCAAGCTCGTCCTAGGGAGAGAATCTATTGAGACAGACAGGTATCATGCCGAGTGTGTTCCATATTATTCAGGTTGGTTAGAAGACAATCACATTGGTTTAGGTCATCCAGGGTTCGTCATAGGCTTATTGATGAGAAAGCTGAAGCGCAAGTTAAATACAATCAACTGCGCAAATGGATTCGAGTACAAGAAGCTCACCAGAAACTGATTGACGAGTGGAAGGATATGGATATCAACGCCAACAATTGGCTAGGGAGTCTGGAAAGAGGCTTAGTGGAATTGGAAGGTAAATTTTTGAAAAGGATTGACGACTGCCAGAATGCTGAGGTTAATACAGGTGGACATCTGGCTCAGGCCTATTTACTGCTAGGACTGCGCGAGATGGTACGGCTGTACGAGGGAAGAAAGAATACCGAATCTGGAGAAGGTCCTTCTGGGACCAAGTAGTTATGATCTTTTATTTTACTGCTTTCATAATGTAATAAGGCCACTGGCCATTAGTAACATCTTTATTATTCAGTTGTATTAAGACCCGTCTTGTTTTATCAATGAAATGAGGCATTTAGAATTATAAGTTCTCCAAATTTAATTTGTCGCTAGGCCTATCTCGTACATAATGGGGCACCCAAATTAGGAAACGACTTATATTCCTGTACAATGTGTTTAAATATCCCAATATTATCTTTCTCAGAACGCACTAACTTTTTACCTTTTTGCTTTTATTTTTTATTCCCCTCCCCTAAAGGTTAGTCCATGCATTCTGGAACCATCAGCATACTCAACAAGATCCAAGGGTCCTTCACCTCCTCCTCCTCCAAGTCCTCTCGGAGATAAGAACAAAGGCAAAATGGGAGATGCAAATGCTATAAGGGAAATTGAGGAGACTTCTCAGAACACTCCAATTACCAAAGGAACTGCTGCTCATCGTGAGCAAACATTGTTGATAGCCACCAGCACAACCTGCTCATACCCAAGCCTGCAACACATGCAACAACACTCCACTGCTCATTCCTGAACAACAAAACACCACAAACGACCATAACACTCCTATATTTGTTGATACTATACCCCAGTGTACCCAGCCCATCTTAGGTGCACCTGAATAAGATGACAAAGACTCCCTCATCCAGAGCTCAAGAAGTTAACTAGCCGGGTCCAGGGTGTCGAAGGTAGCAAAGGCGTTGAGGGTTTGAACTACGAAAATATTTGTGTTCAACCAGATGTTGAACTCCCTGAGGGGTACAAACCTCCCAAGTTCGAGATGTTCAATAGTACATGTGATCCTAGGGTCCATCTAAGAATGTATTGTGATAAGCTGGTAGGAGTTGGAAGGGATGAGAAAATTTGCATGAAGCTGTTCATGAGGAGTCTGAAAGGGGTATCTTGGTACATCAGCCAGGATTCAAAGAAATGGACTAGTTGGGTGAGCATGGCATCTGACTTAATGGACCAATTCAGGTTCAACACTGAGAACGCACCGGATGTGTTCTATATTCAAAATCTAAAGAAGAAGCCCACACAAACCTTTTACGAGTATACTACTCATTTGAGGTCCGAAGCTGCCAAAGTCAGGCCAACCCTCGAGGAAGAGAAAATAATAGGTTCTTTGTTCGGGCTCAGGATCTGCAATACTATGAGAGGCTGATGTTGATAAAGGGTAAAAAATTCTACGACATCATCAAGTTGGTAGAACGAATCGAAGAAGGTATCAAGAATGGTATTGTCACTAACCTCGAAGCATTACAGGCCACCAACAAGGCCTTACAGTCTAGTGGCACGTCAAAGAAAAAGGTGAATTCCGTAATGGCTGCGCAAAGAACCAATTCCCCTATGAAATACCAAACATATCCCTCGGATCAACTCACATATCAACCTTCCCTAAATTATGAAGCACCATCACCCACTTACCAAATTTCACCACCCACCTACCAATCACCTCCACCACCCATAAATCAACCCACTTCACTAAGGTATTCCCAACGTGCACCTGTGTACAAAGCATATAACCCCCAACTTTCTCATTACCCATCACCACCCGCTCGCCAAAACTTTCCTCGGCCCAGACCAAATTTCGACCGCAGACCTCCCAGACAGTATACCTACATTGCTGAACCAATCGACCAACTACATGAAAAACTCAAAGCATCCGGTTATGTTACCTCTATCCTAGCCATAACTCTAGAAATACCTCCCAATGGGTCAACCCGAACAAAACTTGCACATACCATTCCAGAATGAAAGGCCATACCATCGATGAGTGTCACTCGTTGAAAGAGAAGATTCATACTTTGATTGATAACAAGGTCATTATAGCAAAGGAGCCCACTCCCAATGTCCGCAAAACCCTCTCCCTTACCAGAAGGGTGGAGGCATCCATATGATCGAGATAGAAGATGTTTGGGACCCCAAAGGGTTAATCAGATTAATTGCTGAAGGAGATAAGCCTAAGAAGCCAGCGGTCACCCTCAACCCCATTATCGTTCATATCCATCCTTTTGAGGGCGATGAGGTAAATGTGTGTGTACCACTCGAGTTCGAAGCGCTTCCCTCAAAGGCACCAAAACTAATTGAGGTTGAGTTCGGGATCCCAAAAGCACCTACACCATTTGAAGTGGTTGTGTTACCTCCGAGGATGCCAATTCTGGTTTCCATGATAGACGTGACCCTGTTCAAGTCTAGCGCCATACCTTGGGATTACGCAGCTGAAGCTAGAAGGAAAGGGAAAACACATACTGGAGAAGCAATCGTCGTACAGGGCATGAATAGAACCGGCAGGGTATACACTCAGGAACATTTAGCTGAGTCCAGCAAGGAATCCTCTGGACGTCCTGTTGAAACTGGACCCGATGACCTTTGGGTAAAGATACAAGCCAAAGAATACTCGGTAGTTGAGCAACTGAACAAAACACCAACGCAGATTTCCATCATGGCTCTTCTGCAAAGCTCTGAGGCACATAAAATTTCCTTGATGAAAATATTGAGTGAAGCTTATGTCCCCAGCAACATAACGGGAGGAGAACTGGCAAATATGGTAGGACAAGTGCTGGAAAGCCACAAGATCACCTTTCATGAGGATGAGTTACCACCAGAAGGACTTAGTCACTACAAGGGCTTGCATATCAGTGTGCAACGCGAAGATTATTTCATCACCAGAATCCTGGTCGACGGAGGTTCCAACCTTAACATTTGTCCACTGATAACCCTCAGAACATTTGGGAAAGGTTTGTACGAGATCAAAGATGGAGCTATCAACTTCAAAGCTTTTGATGGGTCTCAAAGATCCACCATTAGGGAGATTAGCCTATGCTTGCAAATGGGACCTACTTGGTTCGATGTTGACTTCCAACTTATAGATGTACCAGCATCCTACAATTTATTTCTAGGACGACCCTGAATCTACGTCGCTGGGGCTGTGGCATTGAGTCGAATCATCAGGAAGTGATCATTTATGGCGATTGTAGCAACCATATATATAGTCGCCAAACCATCCCAATGATCGGAGGAAGAAAGAGAATAGGAGGAGAAACATACCATCACATCGAGCGAGTCAATGCCGTAGAAAAAGACAAGTGGTGGGATAACAAGAATGAGAGATCCTGAATTGGAGCGGGTACGAACCCGGAAAAGGACTTGGCAAGAATCTCTAGGGTATCACGAAACCTATCAAACTGAAGAATCATGGTACCAGTTTTGGCTTAGGGTATGATTACACCTGGGAGGAGTTAAACTATTGGTCGCCACCATGGCACGGTCTCTAATATCCGTTAGAGCACCCTATACCTCAGCTGGAGAAGACTTTTTAGCCAGCTGACACTTTATATGGATCAGAGGAAGACGAGGCATTGGCAGCTATGAAGAACCTATTTCTGGAAGATGACATGGACTGTTGTGTTATCTTCGAAGAGGAAGGGGAGGAAGGACCTTCCATTCAAACTGTGAACCGAGGGGACTGCCACACTAGTTGGTTCAGGACCACCAGTGCCTTGAAAGCTTCGGGGTAGCAAGGCTAAACAAGCATTATGCATCACATCTTTATTTTTTACTAGTTGATTTCTCTTTCGACATTGTCTTTACCTTTGAAAAGAGCTCCAATATTTCGAATAATTATGATTTAATCAAAGCATTTTCCAAGTTTATTATATATCTCGCTCTTATTAGTTTTCTCTATCATTTACTTTATTTTACACATCATTACTATTACATATCTTGATGATGAACCAACGACTATGACTTGCAACGAGGTAATGCAAAAAAAAGATATAGACTCAGAAGAGGATGATATACCAGAAGAGGTTGTCACAGAGGTTGAGAACTTTGAGAATGGGCCTAAGTCTAATTTGGAAGAAACTGAGATTGTTAATTTTGGGGATGCAGAGAATGTCAAGAAAACACGTATCAGTGTGCATTTGTCACCATCAGAAAAGAAAAAAATATATAGAATTCGTAAAAGAGTATGAGGACATCTTTGCGTGGTCTTATGATTCTATGACTGGTCTCAGCACATCCATTGTAGCTCACAAGTTGCCAACAGATTCGACATGCCCGCCGGTAAAATAGAAGCTCAGAAAATTCAAACCCGACATGAGTTTAAAAATCAAAGAAGAGGTTACCAATAAAGTCAAAGCCAGTGTTCTCAGAGTGGTATAATATCTGACATGGTTAGCCAACATCGTGTCGGTACCAAAGAAATATGGGAAAGTAAGGGTCTGTGTCGACTACCGGGATCTCAACTGGGCCAGTCCCAAAATCGACTTCCCTTTGCCAAATATACACATCTTGATTGATAACTGCGCCAAGCATGAGCTGCTATCATTCGTCGATTATTTTGCTGGATACCAGTAGATATGGATGGATGAAGAAGACGCAGAGAAAACGGCATTCATCACTCCATGGGGGATGTATTTCTACAGAATGATATCGTTTGGATTAAAGAATGCTGGTGGTACCTACGTGGAGGACATAACTACTATCTTTCATGACATGCATAAAGAAATCGAGATGTGTGTGGATGACGCCATCATCAAATCAAAGAAAGCTGCAGATCACATGGAAGATCTAAGAAAATTCTTCAACAGGTTAAGGAGATACAATTTGAAGCTGAATCCCGCCAAGCGTGCATTCGGGGTTCCTGGCAGAAAGTTATTGGGTTTCATTGTGAGTCTCCGAGGAATAGAATTGGATCCGTCAAAGGTCAAGTCCATTGAAGAGTTGCCACCGCCAAAGAACAAGAAGGATGTGATGAGTTTTCTGGGGAGGCTCAACTACATTAGCCGATTCATAGCTCAATCCACTGTTATTTTTGAACTATCTTGAAGATTCTAAGGATGCTACCACTAAATGGACTGATGATTGTCAGAAGGCTTTTGACAGAATCAAGAAATACTTGTCTATGCAGCCAGTCTTGGTTCCGCCTGAACTAGGAAGACCCGTTTTGCTCTATCTTGCAGTATTGTATGGAGCCTTTGGTTGTGAGTTAGGACAACATGAAGAAACTGGGAGAAAGGAGCAAGCCATCTACTAGCTCAGCAAGAAGTTCACCCCGTACGAGGCTCGGTATTCTTTATTAGAATGCACTTGTTGCGCTTTGACCTGGGTAGCTCAAACAATTGAGGCACTATTTCTGTGCCGACACAACTTATCTTATATCAAGGATGGATCCGTTAAAGTATATCTGTCAGAAGCCCATGCCCATTGGAAAACTCGCCAAATGGCAAATCCCGCTAAGTGAATTCGACATTGTTTACATCACTCAAAAGGCAGTAAAAGGACATGCTCTGGAAAATCATCTTGCCGAAAATCCTGTGGGAGGAGAATACGAACCTCTAAAGACGTATTTTCTTGATGAAGAGGTAGCTTTCACAGGGGAAGACATTGCAGAATCCTATGATGGTTGGAGGATGTTTTTTGACGGAGCCGTAAATTTTAAAGGAGTTGGTATAGGAGCGGTCCTGGTATCAGAAACCGGTCAGCATTACCCGGTATCCACTAAACTCAGGTTCCCATGCACCAATAACATGGCCGAATACATAGCTTGTATATTACGGCTTAAACTGGCCATCGATATGAACATTTAAAAGTTACTAGTGATCGGAGAGTCGAACCTACTCATACATCAGGTTCGAGAAGAATGGGCAACCAAGAATCCTAAGATACTCCCTTATCTACATCACATACAGGAGTTGAGGAAAAGATTTAGAAAGACGAAATTCCAACATGTTCCCAGGATACAGAATGAGTTTGCTGATGCGCTAGTCACCTTGTCATCCATTATTCAACATCCAGATACAAAGATCCCATCCAGGTCAAGATTTATGACCATCCATATGATTGTGCTCACGTTGAGGAGGAAGCCGATGGGAAACCATGGTTTCATGACATCATAGAGTACTTGAGCACATGAGAATATCAGAGATTGCCTATGCTACTCAGAAGCGCACACTTCAGAGATTATCCAACAACTTCTTTCACACCACAGGAGTCCTGTACAGGAGGACTCCTAGTTTGGGATTACTAAGGTGTGTCGATGCAAAAGAAGCAACCAAACTAGTGGAGGAAGTGCACGCAGGAACCTGCGGACCGCACGTGAATGGTTTTGTTCTAGTAAAAAAAATACTCCTAGCATGGTATTTTTGGATGACTATGGAAACAGACTTCATCCAGTATGTCCGAAAGTGCCATCGCTGTTAGATACATGCAGATATGATATTACCTCAGAACGAGCTTACTGCAACAAGCTCGCCATGGCCACTCCCCACTTGGGGAATGGATGTTATCGGACCGATCGAGCCTGCCGCATCAAACGGGCACAAGTTCATCTTAGGGGTAATTGATTACTTTACCAAATGGGTAGAAGCAACATCATATAAAGCCGTTACCAAAAATTTCATAGCAAATTTCGTCCGCAACCGTCTTGTTTGTCGTTTCAGAATTCTGGAATTAATCATCACCAACAATGGTTCCACTCTCAACAACGACTTGATAAAAGCAATGTGTGAGAATTTCAAGATCAAACATAAGAACTCCACAACTTATAGACCTCAGATGAATAGAGCTGTAGAAGCAGCCAATAAGAACATCAAGAAGATACTAAGGAAGATGATCGAAAGGCATAAACAATGGAATGACAAGTTGTCATTCACCTTATTGGGTTAGCGTACCACTGTCCGCACATCAAATGGGGCAACTCCCTACATGTTGGTTTATGGTACAGAGGCGGTCATTCTCGATGAAGTAGAAATTCCCTCTTTGAGGATCATACAAAAAGCAGAGTTAGACGACGCAGAATGGATAAAAGATCGCTATGAGCAGTTAGCCCTTCTAGATAGAAAGAGAAAGGATGCCACGGTCAGTTATATCAGAATAGAATGTCCAGAGCCTTCAACAAGAGAGTTAAGCCGAGGAAGTTTACACCAGGGTAGTTGGTTAAGCCGAGGAAGTTTACACTAGGGCAGCTGGTGTTGAAGAAAATATTTTACATCAAGATGAAGCCAAATGAAAATTCTCTCCTAACTGGAAGGGTCCGTAGATGGTTCACCGGGTTCCAACTGGAGGAGCCCTTATTCTTGCAGAAATGGATGGAGAAGTCTAGCCGAAGCCAATCAACTCAGACACAGTCAAATGTTATTACATTTGATCATATGCACTTTTTTCTTGATGTAATTTGAACTACGCATGACCTGATTTCCGCTTAAGAGGGGATACGTAGGCAGCCTTATGGGTTCGGTCACATTTTAATAAAAATTCCATTTCCTATGGAATGGATCAATTTTTAGTCAGTTTGTCAGTCTACTCCTCAGCATCAACTCAGTAAACTGGGGCAGAATTTTAAGGAGGGCCCTCAAAATGGAATGGATCAATTTTTAGTCATTCAGCATAGCCGTCAGCAGCACCAGCCCAGTAAACTGGGCAGAATTTTGAGGAAGATCCTCAAAATTCTGGGACAAGCAATGTTGCCGTGTCTTTGAACCATGTTGCAATTGTTGGTTCATCCAAAATAAAATCGTTTTTCAAATTTATACTTACGTTATATCTGTTAAATAATGCATGAATATCATTTGCATCGCGGACGTTTAACAATGCTACCCCATGATACGTGACATCAAGAGCCACGAGAAGATGAACTAACCTTTCCCCCTCTATAGAACTCATGATTTTTCTTTCGATGCAGGCACCCCAGGTCGCAAATCATTGAATACATTCACACACTCGTACTCTTTAGGATTGAAAACTTTCTGAACGGTCGCTCATTCACAAATTTACTATCTACACCCAACATTCCCAGTAGCCATGATATTGCAAACAACTATCAACTAAGATATCTTGCCACTATTTACTCTTTACATTTTTGCATTTTGCATAATGCTATCTATCTGCCTTTAGAGGTTAAGCTCTACCTCCATCCTGCATAAGGCTACTTATCTGCCTTTCAAGACTAAGCACTGTCTCCATCTACATTTTTGCATAAGGCTACTTATCTGCCTTTTGAGGTTAAGCTCTACCTCCATCCTGCACAAGAAAACTTATCTACCTTCTGAGGCTAAGCTCCGTCTCCATCTACATTTTTGCATAAGGCTACTTATCTGCCTTTCGAGGTTAAGCTCTACCTCCATCCTGCATAAGGCTACTTATCTGCCTTCCGAGACTAAGCTCTGTCTCCATCTGCATTTTGCATCAGGCTACTTTTCTGCCTTCCGAGGTTAAGCTCTACATCCATCCTGCCTAAGGCTACTTATCTACTTGTCGAGACTAAGCTCTGTCTCCATCTACATTTTTGCATAAGGCTACTTATCTGCCTTCCGAGACTAAGCTCTTTCTTTCTCCATCTGCATTTCGCATAAGGCTATCTATCTGCCTTCCGAGACTAAGCATTGTCTCCATCCTGCACGGCTAAAATATCACCACTTTTTTTCTTTTCGAATCAGCTGAAATATGGCCACCTGCATTTAAATTCACGCATTGGCTGAAAGATCACTACTCTTTGCATTCATTGGCTGAAAGATTGCCACCTTCTCATGAGCTGAAAGATCGCCAACTTATTCAAAGGCGCCATAGTTCAGAGGCACAATCTACATAGCCCGAGAACACCATTTCATGGCCTGCGTTTTACGCTCTTCATGGCCAGGACATCATAGTCCGAGGACGTCATCCTAACCGTTTGAAGACAACATTCACGGTCCAATGGAAACTTGCATCATGTTTAAATAATGCACTATATCCGCCGCATTGCTCATTTACAGGTATACAGACTAGCAAATAGCCGCCTCAGCAGGAGCGATCCCGCTCTGGTTCTCCGCAACCTATTTGACTCCAAACACCATATCAAATCTAATCCAATCCATTTTTTTCGAATCTCCATCGACACATTCCTTCAATGGTTCCTGAACTGCATATGGCTTGATTCCTCTAAAACCAGGGATATGTAGGTAGCTCAAAAACCAAAGCGCGATCAGAATTTCTTTTTTAATCGCTGTTTCCGGTCAAAATTGGCCATCTTGTCTTTACTTGACAACTCTTTCATCCTCCTCGGGTAAAGAGGGGCAGCTATTGATACCCAATTTTTCTCTATGTATTTTTATACTCAAAATACTTTCAAAATATCATATGTATGCATATATACGCATGCCCAAAAGTTTTTGTATTTTTCCCAATTTTTAAGATTTTTTGAAATAAATTTATTATCTATTTAACAGTACAAAATCTAAAATTATTCCCATGTGCTAATTTATTCACCTCTTGCCTTATTTACTTAACTTTGTATTTCAAATCTTTCCCTATGTATTTACCCTTATTTTTGTGCTGTGCACAATGTGTTTACTTGATCCACTTTCCTCAAATATTTTCTACATTTTACCGTTCGAATTTGAATTCCTTAATTAGAGGAATTTTCTTCTACTGATTGATTTTAATTGATACTTGATTATTTTCTTGCCTTGCTTACATGCTTGATTTCAAAGTATAAATACTTGCTTCTTCTCTTAACACAAACACACACATACTTCAGAACAAAAATACACTATGAATACTTTTCAATTACACAACTTCAAATACTCTATCCACTACTACTCTCTCAACTTTTAATACTAAGCATTCTGCTCCTATTCTCGTTTGCTGTCTGAAATACTCTTGAGTTCCTCTTGAACTCTCAAATATTTGCAAAAGGATTTGAGTCTGCTCTTGCAGACTTCTGGCTGTTTACTTTTGTTGTTCTATTATTCTGCTTGCAACTGGTATGTCACTCTAATTACATAATACCCTCCAACTATGTGTTTATTTCTTCTCTTTTGTTATGCATTTTTCACTATGTTTTTGCGCCTCTTGTTTGTTATGCTCTCTTTCCTTATGTTTCTACACCCTTAGTCTGTTATGCTTTATTTCTTTCCTTGTGTTTCTGTAAATGTTCTTCTATGTGAGTCCCTTCCCTTTGACACCCTCTTGTGTGAAGATTATAGTTCTGGGCCATGGTAGCCTCCAATTATTGCTATCCATGACTTAGAACTAGGTTCTCCTGAACCTCTACTCAAATCAATCCCCACTCCCTTATTCCCCTTATGTGCTGAGCCTTGACTCAAGTCTGGTGGTGTCCTAATCACCATCCAGACTCAAGTCTGACTTCTAAAGTCTGCTCTAATTTGTTTTAACCAAGCAAAAGGTCAGGGGTATGCCAGTCTATGCCCATGACTGGGTATGACCACCCTTTGCTATGGCTCCCCAACTCCCCTCTCACTTTGCAGTCATTCCTAGTTCTAAGTTCTGCCCCCCTTTGGCAAGCCATGCTTTGGGACCCTAGAGTTTCCTCTGAACTTGGATGCCAAGGGTTGGCTATTCCACATTGCACTATTCTATTATTTATCCAGAGTGTAAGCACTGCCTGGAGCCCTTGAGGATCCTTGGAACTCTGAAACACTTTGGATAAGAGAAGGCCTTGGAAATATGGAATCCGGAATTGGTGAAACACATGTTATTGGACATTAAGATTGAATTAGTCTTCTCGGATCTTGCTGTAGGATGTGATATATTTTAATTATCTTTCTTTCTTCTGGTTTTGTAATAATTCTGTATAAAAGAACTCGGGGAAATATTAGTGAAAGGGTATGTGAGGGGATTACTTTATTTGTGTATAATAAAGGGTAGATACAATGCCTATAGGATTAATGTTGTAATTCAGTCACCTAGATATCATGCCTATAGGTTTTTAACATTTTAACCTGATCATCTAGCTACCATGTCTATAGAATTAATGCATAACATGCATAATCCGATCATTCTGCCTATAGGGTTTAATATTCAGTCATATTGCAAGTCATTAGAAATCCTGCCTATAGGACTTAATATTCATGTAATAAGTGGCATATAGAAATCATGCCTATAGGAAATGCATACGCGTTAGGCAAAACTGTGGGATAACCAAACCTGCCGTCTATTTACCAACTCTGTAATATGTTCTAAATCGAGAACAAGTCTGTCTATAGGAGTTCGTCCCAAAATCGCTTAGTTTGTTTAAGTGATAATAGAATGAGTAATAACCAGTAATATACCAACAATAATTACACAATCCCCAAAAATATAGTCTACTAATATGTGTGCCAAGACCTGGTGTCACAAGTTGTGGGCAACTAGTAGAATATACAAAAGAATCAATCTATCCTTCTATCCGAATAGAATAGATAGCAAAATAAATAAGGGAGACTCTATCAAGCTGCTGAACAGCACAGGAAGGGAAGCAGCTCACCATAGAAGTCTCGAAATATTCTCAGGGATGCGTACCAGACTAATAGCCCTAGGTACTTGCCTCAGATCCTATACAATTAAGTACAGAAGTGTAGTATGAGTACATAAACAATATGTATCCAGTAAGTATCCCTTCTAATCTCGAAAAAGTAGAGATGAGAGGTCGACTTAATACTTACTAGGGCCAAATAATACGAGAAAAGGATTTACACTAAGCATGTATAGTACATTAATTAGCATTTCATGGAAAGAAATAACAGTAACTTTTTACATATAACATCATACTTAACCATTTACATTTCAAGGCATATACGAAGCTCAGTCCACAGAAAAATACTAAGTAAAGCATGCACAAGTGATGCCGAAGGCTGTACAACTTGATCTAACATAAAAGTAAATTGTGCACTGGCGAGGGTCGAACGGCACAAACCATAGATGCATCTATTACCCCACTAGCGAATCAAACATGCGATGCGGTCAAATATAAAAAAACACAACAACAAGCAGACAATAGTGTATATTTGGGAAGAAATTACTCACATAAATAATCAATTTCTCTTTAAAAGTCCAAGAAGGATAATGTTCCTCAAACTACTCTCATTTACCCTAATCAACATGATTTGTACTAATCCGAATTAAACATAAAGATACAAGAATATCACATAGAGCATGCTATTGGGTCCTAGACTACCCGAACATAGCATAATAGTAGCTACGCACAGGCTCTCGTCACCTAGTGCGTACATAGCCCCCGCATATAGTAGCAATTTATTAAATTATTACACCTATGGGGATAATTCCCTCTTACAAGGTTAGAAAGGAGATTTACCTCGCTCCAAAGTATGCTTCCAATACCAAGAACGAGCCCAAACCCTCAACTTGGAGCCGAACGATCCAAAACTAGTTAAATGAGGTAGGAACTAGTCAATATAAAATCACAAGATCACATTATAGCTATTTAAATAATTTTCCAACCCTTAACACAAGTTCCCTAAAATACGACCCCGGGCCCACGTGCCCGGATTTCGAAATTTTTCGAAGAAAGTTGCTCTCTATGACCTTAGGATCAATAATATGTTACCTTAATCCTAGTGTCTAATCTACCTAAGACACAAGTATTAAACTAGGAATAGGTGGGATAAACTTACCTTAAGATGCTAGGTGGAAGTCTTCTCTCAAAAGCTCCCAAAATCGCCAATGGAGGAGTGAAAAATGGCAAAAATGAATTAGAAACCGTATTAAATGAAGCTCACTACTTTAGTGATTTTCACATCTATGGTCAGGGGTCCGCATCTGCAGTCCCGCTTCTCCAACGAAATGATCGCATCTGCGGAATAGTCCAAGCGGGCTGAGACCGCTTCTGCGGTCTTGAATTCGCTTATGCAGATCCGCTTCTGCGGTTTCTGGCCTGGCCTTCCTTAGCCGCATCTGTGAGAGAGAGACCGCTTCTGTGGTCTTGCACCTACGGCCGTCCAACCATAGGTGCACTTATGACAGATACCAGATGCTTAAGAACTTTTCAACTTTTCCAACTTTGCTCGATCCTCATCCAATTGACGCTTGGGGCTCCCGGGCCCCGCCCAAACATACCAATAATTTCAAAATCATGAAATGTACTCGCTCAAACCTTCAGAACACCCGAAACAGCGCTAAATCTGTGCATCACCCCTTAAAACCAATTGAATCAAACATATGAACTTCAAGTTCTTAATTTCACTTCTAGCGTGCTGAAACGTACTTATTCTACTCGAATTGACACGAAATTTGGCGGGCAAGTCTTAAATGTTATATAGGACCTGTACTGGGCTCCAGAACCAACATATGAACCCGATACCGACGTGATCAATCATTAATTAGTTTCTTTAAATTCTTAGAATTTTTGTTTAACAATTTTTAATAAAAATTCATTACTCGGGCTAGGGACCTTGGAATTCAATTTGGGGCATACCTCAGGTCCCATATTTTCCTACGGACCATCCGGGACCGTCAAAATATGAATACGGGTCTGTTTGCTAAAAATGTTGACCAAAGTCAATCTTAGCCTTCCAAGAAAATCGTAAATAGTCAGATGAGCATTTCTCAACCCAAACTCTTCCCAATCCCGAATCCACCATCCTCGCAGGTCGTAAATTAGTTAAGGCAAGCGTAGGAAGTTTTATTTAAGGGAATAAGATTCTAAAAAGCAAAACGACTAGTGAAATGGAGTAGCAGAAAGGAAAAATAGAACATTGAAAGAGATGATGAACTCTATGCTAGTTAGTTCTAATACATGTAATAATTTGTGGGATGAATCTATTTTATCTGCATGTCACTTACAAAATAGAATACCACATAGAAGAATTGGAAAAACTCCATGAATTGTGGAGGGTTTATAAACCTAATTTGAAATATTTAAAAGTGAGGGGATATAGGTTCTAATCTATGCTAAGTTCTGTTGCCTGAACCTAAAAAGAGAAAAATAGGTTCTAAAACTGCTGATTGTATGCTTATTGGATATGCTAAACATAGTGTTGCATATAGATTTCTTATTTGAAAAAGTGATGTGCTTGATTGCAATACTATAATTGAGATAAAGAATGATGAGTTCTTTGAATATATTTATCCATTGTCTGATAAAATTTCACATACACCTATTGTAACAAATAGTGAAATTACCTCTAATGAGAAACTGAGAAGGAGAAAAGGCTTAGGAAAGAATATTTTTTTATGAAAATGATTTTTAAACTTTTCTTGTCAATTATGAACCATCAAATTATTTTGAAGCTATATCTTCTTCAGATGCTAATTATTGGAAAGAGGCAATAAAAGTTGAAATTAATTCTATTATGAAAAATAATACATTGATTTTAACTGATTTACCTCCTGGTGCAAAACCTATTGGTTATAAATAGATCTTCAAAAAGAAATTTAATTCTGATGGATCTTTAAATAAATATAAAGCTCGATTCATAACAAAAAGATTTTCTCAAAAATAAAATATAGATTATTTTGATATATTTACACTAGTAACTAGAATTTCTTTTATTCGAGTTTTAGTTGCCTTAGCTTCAATCTATAAGCTTTTTATCCACCAAATGGATGTTAAAGGTGCTTTTCTAAATGGTGATTTAGAAGAAGAGATTTATATGGTTCAACCTGAAGACTGTGTCATTCCTGGACGAAAAAATAAAGTTTATAAATTAATTAAATCGTTTTATTACCTTAAACAAGCTCCTAAGTAGTGGTATGAGAAATTTGAACAAGTCTTACTGAGAGACTGTTTTTTCTTCAGTTGAGGTGGATAAATGTATTTTTACTAAAGTGGTAGACAATGAATATATGATAATATATCTATATGTTGATGACATACTTATATTTGGTACAAGTTTAAATATTGTGTAAAGTACTAAATTATTTTTGTTTTCTAATTTTGATATGAAATATCCGGATGAAGTATATATGATATTGAGAGTTAAAGTTATAAGGAGTGAAGATAACATAATATTGTCACAAGAACACTATGTTGAGAGACTTCTTAAGAAGTTTGAATATTTTAATGTCACAATAGTGAGCACTCCTTTTATGCTAACTCTCAGTTGAAAAAGAATAATTATGACACAATTGCTCAGTCTAAATATGCTCAGATTATTGGGAGCCTGATGCAGTTAAAGAATTTTACAAGGCCTGATATAGCCTATGTTGTGTGTAGACTAAGTAGATATACTCATAATCCCAACAGAGAGCATTGGTTTGCAGTAGATAGACTAATAAAAGATTTGAGAGGAACCATGAATTATGGTATCCTATATAGTGAATTTCCTTATACCTTAGAAGGGTTCAGTGATTCAAGCTGGATCTATCATTCAATGAGATAAAATCCACTAGCGGTTATGTATTCACCATTGGTGGTGGTGTAATATCATGGATCAGCTAAACGGACGATTATTGCTAAATCGACTATGTAATCAGAGTTTGTAGCTTTGGAGTTAACTGGTTCTGAGGCTGAGTGGTTAAGAAACTTCTTAGCTAATATCCCTTTAATAAAGGACGTATTACCTTCTGTGTTTATACATTGTGATTGCCAAGAGGCAATAGCTATAGCCAAGAATCAATATTATAATTGTAAAAATAGACACATGAAATTGAGACATGATGTCATAAAGCAATTGCTGAAGTTATGTGAAGTTAGAAGTTAATGTGAACTTAGAAGTTAATTTGGCCGATCCTCTGACTAAACCATTGGAAAGAAAGTTAATTCTTCAAACCTCAAAAGAGATGGGGTTAAAACAAGTTATCAATAGAGATGGTAGCCTAACCTATGTGATTCGAGAACCCATGAAGTAGGTTCATATGGGTAATAACAAGTCGTTATTGGTACTGAAGCACTAAAAAAGAGAGGTTGACTGCTACTACTTGAGAGGATGAGTTATAACTACTCTTTATGAAATCCATAGTCCTTATGGATGGTATATTTAAAAGCAGTATACACTTGATGAATTCACCTATATGAGACTGGAGTGGACCGCTCCTATGAGATTTGGCCTAATCTATAGAGCTCTCATGAATAACCAGGCACGCGCATGGCCTATTAGGCGCAAAACCGCTTTGAAAAACAAAATTATAGGGGGTCAAAATATGAGTGATATAATCTCTTACTTACAATAAGAATTATTGGTTCATAGAAATATTATATTTTCCAATAATTCTGTGAGTTATGTTTTATTGGTCTAAGTTTGGTTCATAGTCCTGAAGACACCAAACCTATTACATTTAGACCATGCAAATCCAGCAAGTCTTACTCTTTCCTACTTCGTATTCCTAAACAAAAAAAGTCTTTTGATGCGAGGGATTGTTGATAATTGTTGGTAATGTGTCAAAAGACTTTTTACATGTGGCATTACTTTAGAAGATAGTATGACAAATGGTCTTTCTAAGCCAAGTAGCATTTTGCATGAGATGTTTTTGCATCTTGTATGAAGGAAATTTGACAAGTAAACACTTGTCTTGTGCGGAAGCTTTCCTTAGGCTTATATATAGCCATGATTAGGCCATCAATCTTCAATCATCAAACACCAAGAAAAGCTAATCATTAGAAAAAGAAGAAATTATTCTATCTTCTTTCGCTCCTATACATTCTCCTTCTATAATATTTAATTGACATAAGATAGTAGTTGATCTTTCTCTTCCAACATGCTGGATTTATTATTTAAATCCTAGGGAACCATTTCACATTACTGAAATAGTATCTTAGGATAGTGCCTAGCACGACTCAAACCAATTCGTGTATCTACTTACAAATAATATTATGACAATATTATCATCATTATTTTCCGGTGTCATTTTCCTACCGTACTAACATAAGTTTTTGCCGTAATGTTTATTTTGTCATGTGTGCGCGCCTAATTATTTATTTAAGAAGTCAAATTACTTATTTCTTATGATTTTTAAAAGAATTTTTTAAATACTTTTGTCAAATTACTTAAGCTTTTCCCAAATATCAGGCTGCCTGAATTTCTTTAACATTGATTTCACTATTATAGGTAGAACAACAACGATTTTCGTTTTTAAAAAAAGAGGGATCAAACACGTACTTGAACACTATCTCGATCCTATCTTATGTGGTAGACTGGTAGCAATAAAATTACTAACATGAACCAGTGGCGGATAACTCCTTTAGGAAAGGGTGGCATGACTCCAGCTAAGATAATAAATGTTTTTATATATTTATATTTAATTTTATTAAACTAAGTTAAATATCTGTTCCTGCCATCTGCAATCATAAACTAGACAAAAATACCATGATCGGTAGATCTTCTTGAAAGTTTTCTTGCGTGTAAAATTTCAATTGAAATTTATCGTGAATATTGTCCGGATTTCCCTTCTCTTTGTACCTTTTATTTCCTTTTGTACCAGGAATTTTTCTTTTTGGTGATCCCCCAATATTTTATTTGTCATTTTATTATTTCTTATAATTTTCTGTTCTCTATTCTATTATTTTATATGTGGTCCTTTAGCAAGAACATTGAAAAAGGAGACCCCAAAACTTTCAAATTATATAAAATAAGTATTCCTCTTAATCTTATAAAATTTATGAGCTTTCCGTTTTCAAAAAAATTTAGGCCTTAATGGGAATTTTCGATTGACATAAAAAATTCATCTTTTTTATTATATCGTAAAAATTTGTATTACTTTATGATTATTAAATATAATTTAAATCTCTTTACTATTAAATTATAATGAAATTCGTAAGAACATTGAAAAGGGACATTGAAAAAGGAGATTCCAAAACATTAAAATTATATAAAATAAGTATTCCTCTTAATCTTAAATTTATGAGCTTTCTTTTTCCAAATGCAAAAAACTTCGGTCTTAGTGGGAATTTTGAATTGAGATAAAAAAAATTCATCCTTTTTATTATATCATAAAAAGTTGTATTATTTTATGGTTATTAAATATATAATTTAAACTGTGTACTATTAAATTATAATGAAATTTGAAAGAATTTCTTAAAAAATATGAGATTTATGATATTGATTTTTGGGAACTTGCAGTTAATTTGACTTTGTACTTATGGGGTATAATTTATCTATTGAATATATTTTTTTAAAATTTGTTATTCTGGTTGATGTAATTCCCTCATGAAGATGCTATCTTACTTGTGTGTACTTTGTTTTTAAAGACGTAATTTTCTAGTAATTTTTTTTTTGTGCAAAGTAAAAATAATTTTACTTGTGTTGTTATAATAAAAATGTGATTCCTTATTTAAAATGCAAATTATGTTTTTTTTATACAAACAAAATATACCTATTAGGTTACCCGAATAAAATCGAAAAATAAGTCAAATAAACGTTCCTAACAAATTCTATATTAATCACTAAAAGGTATACATTAAAAGAAATTATGAACACCCGCAATTTTCAAATCCTATATCTGCTGCTGATATGAACACTGTCTCGATCCTTCCAAAAGGCATTAAATTAATCAAAATTTAGTATAAGTAATGAGTGAGAAAAGAAAAATTCTGTCCATACATATGTTAGTGCAACATGAGAGGTACGTAATTAAAATTTAAAGAGTATGGCACTATTGGCTACGTACATTATTATGCATGGAATTCAGTTAACAAATTTTCTTCTCTTAATTTCGTCCATTTCTCTCTTCCACCCCAAATCAACCGCCCTTTCCCTAATCTCCCATCTACTCCATATTCACCAAACAAACAAGCAAAAAAAAAACAGGAAAAACATAAAAAATAAAAAAAGAAGTTCTAATCAGATTTCTGGGGTTTTACTTCCATTTTAGCCTCTAGAGATCTGATCTATTATAACAAATCATTCTCTTCTTTTTTTATCATCATCAAAAAAACCAAAAATTAAAAATGGTTCGGTGCAGCAATTGTTTTATCACAACGCTTAATTTTTTCACATTGGTAGCTTCAATAATTCTCATATTAATTGCCATATTATTTAATATGAACACAAATGCTACCGTTTGCCAAAAAACTCTTCAAAAACCTCTGTTGATATTAGGGTTATTCCTTTTGATACTTTCTTTAATGGGAATTATAGGGGCATGTTGTCATGTCTCGTTTTTGTTGTATATATATTTGGCTTTGTTGTTTGTGGTCCTCGCAGGGATGATTATTTACCAGCTTTTCTGCATCTTTAACGCGGTGACACATTTAGATAGCAATAATCAAGAACCTAAAGGTGATTGGGAAGATAAATTTCAAGAATACTCACATTGGTTTATCAAGAAACGTTTGCCTGATGATCGAGATTGGGAAAAGATTAAGAGTTGTTTGATTGATGCTAAATACTGTAAATACCAGATTCCTAAGGACAGAACTGCTGAATTTTACAAAAACAAGTTGTCCTCGACTCAGGTTCTTCACTTTTTCTCGTAGTTTATATCAACACTATTTGATGAGACACAAAATTTAAGAAAGAAATGAAATTTTTTTAATCTTGTGCTTTAAAATAAGTTATAGATATTTATATAGCTATATATCATCGTATTAAGGATAAAATATAATTTTTTTAAAGACATTAATTATATTAAAGTCATATAGCTATAAATCAGTACTCTGGCTCCTGAATACCGCTAGTAGTACTAACAAACATACTATATATTGCATGCTAATTATTTCCTTTTGATACAGTCTGGTTGCTGCAAACCACCCACATACTGCAACTTTGAGTTCCAAAATGCAACAACATGGATCGTGCCGAAAACAGGTGCAAAAGACGATGCAGACTGTAAAGCTTGGAACAACGAAGAGAAACAGATGTGTTACAACTGCAATTCATGCAAAAAAGCTGTTATTGACAATATCAAGAAATATTACGAACATTCGGCTCTCATAAGCTTTTGCATCTTCCTTATTATATCTATTATTTACTCTGTTGGTTGCTGTGCTCTTACTAATAACAGTTACAGACATAGGGCTTATGTCTACCATGGTCCTGGCCCTTATGGTCCTGGCCCTAATGGTTACCCATGATCCATAAGAACTAGCCACGGTTTTTTTGCTGCATTATTCTTATTGTAATATGTCTATTACTTTACTAGATTAAAACATATACACACTTTTTAGTCTTGATCAGCTGTTGGGCTAGCTGCTTAATTGATTTTCTTGCTATGTCAAGAATTTTAATGTACATTTTTGTATAGTTTGTAATATTATATTGAAGGTGGAAATAATAAGGATATATACTTACTTTCACATTGGAAGTGTGATTGTTCTATCTCCTCCAATCTCCAGATTACCACATTAAAAATGAAATTGGAAAATAACGTTTTTAGATGCTCATTCATCCTTTTCCTAGTTATTACAAAGTATGTTTGTATTTGAGCAAAAGATATTGAAACTTTTTTGATTAAATAAATCAATGAAGATGAAGGGTAAATCTTAATCAAGCATAATAAATTTCAGATCTATCATCAAAGTAGAAAACATAAAATGAGATAAAGTAGGGGTAATCAATCTTATTGGCATTTTCTCTTCCACCGATCCATAGAGAGTACTGTTTACATCATATTTGTAGGATTTCTCTCCTCCTCCGGAGATATTGAAATCTTTCTATTACATAGAGAATTACAAAAGGAAGGAAAAAGGAAAAAGTCCCCCCGGAGGTTCTCCCCCTCTATAGATAGCCATGGAGTCTGCTGTATTCATCGATGGAGGCATTTCTGTACCACAACCGTTAGCGTCATCGTCGCCTGAGTGTGATTTCTTAATCGTAGAAAATACCAGGGGTACGTGATTTGGAGCAAATCATGGCGTCTTTTGTTGTCCCGCCGCTTGGGCGGGATCCCAGTTGGGTCGACCATAATAGTCATATTTCGACCAATATAGTTAGTCCCTCCGTCTGCTGGGGTCGTCTCTTGTCGGGCCCGGTAGGCGGATTATGATTTTTAAGCATCTAGGAGAAATCGGACTATCTGCCCTTTGGGTATGATTTTAAGATTCAAACGATGTGGCGGCGCTCTTGAGTTACCCTTGGACCGTTGCGGTCATTTCGGAACCGAAGCATCGTTTGACTTGAAACGTCGTTTGTGAATACCACTATTATGACACACGTTCCCTGGGGATTGAACCGTTTTGTGACCTATCAGCTTCGATTAGCAGCTCCTGGGTTTCGCGCTCGGAGAATTTATGTTTCTTATAAATAGAAGGAAGGTACCATTCGATTGACACACTTCTATGCCTTTATTCAAGTTAAATTGTGAGTCTTCTTTTCTCGTAATACTTCGGATTTTTTATTCTCTCCGGCTAGTCAGGAACTTTTTGCCTTACTTTCTTTCTTTTTCTTCCATCCCTTTGTTTAGTCAAATTGATTCAAATGGTTGGTAATTCTTCTCGTGTTGATCACCCTGCCACGATTCCAGTGCCGGAAAGCGATGTTCCTGCCATTGGAGGGGCAGAAATGGTGGAAGTCGAGGGAGTTCTGACCGTGGCTGAGATCTTACCTCACCCCGGGTAACCATGGAATGATTTGCACAGTTCCGCAATGGAGGAGCCAAAACTTGCTCCTTCTATTATGAATGCAGAGGGAATCGTAGAATTGAAGGCCCGGCGGGGAATCCCTCGCCAGGTTGACATACTGCCAGCAGTGGGGGACGATATAGTCCATTTTGACCGCCCAGGGTATTGTGCTTTCTATGACTACCCCTTTATTGTGGGGTATACGCTTCCCCTCTCTTGGTGGTAGATTTTTATCGTTTTAATAAGGTATGTCCGGCTCAAATCTCGTCGTACCTATACAAATTGTTTCTCATCCCGCTCAAGTTTGCGAAGCTCGTTGGTCGGTAGATCACTTTGAGGCACATCTCAATATTTTATCTCCACAACTCATTCGCGACACAATGATTCACATACGCCACGGGGGGGCGAATATTTTGGTGGTGAAAATGGAAGACAGAGCCAACCGTCATTTCTACGAGAATTAATTTTATGTGCGGACCTAGCACCTCGTAGCGGATCCTATAGGATTGTTCGAGAAATGGAATTTTGCACGTAAATTTATAACTTTTTGGTCGTACTGATGCTCGACAACTTTTATTTGAGCAGTACTTAAAACTAATTTTTCGTTTTTACAGACGCAAAACTACCACTTGCATTTGTTGAGGGCATCCGCGAGTGGGTGAATGCTATCCTTCCTCATAAAGTGGGGATCCGCACATGGTTGCCTTCTATGATAAATACGGACGTAGACCCCTTACTGGTGAGTGATAGCGTATTTACTTTTCACTGTTCTTCTCCTATTTGGCCCCACCCATTTTTTTGACTTTTTTTGCTTACGTGATGTTCATCGATGTCTGGGTGGGTGCGGAGAGCGAGGGATCCTCCATTGGCATTTTGCCAGCCAACATCATCCGCTCGTTCTGCCTCAATGTCTACTTCCCAACCTTTATCGAGGGCCACTTCAATTGAATCTACTATTGTGGTTGTGCGCATGGAGGCTACTCCTAGAATCGAGATTCTTACTCGTTCACTTGCCTAGTGGGGGAATCTTCCCATTCTGAAGACGGGGTGGGTCATAAAAAAACGGCGAGTGGAGTCTAAAATGGCTCCTTCGACTGTGATGCATCCAGAGGACAACCCCTCCTTGACGGGGCCTAAGGTGCGAGTCGATGCCATTCCACCCGTGGAGATAGAGTCGTCTGTTACATATGCCCAATCAATGGAGGTTCCAGCCGCTATGACTAACCACCAACATGCCGTGATGGGGGTCAGGCTCCTGCAGCCGTTGTTAATGCTTTGGACGGATCTTCATCTTCGATTTCGGGTCGTATTTCCTTCTCGGCCGCAGAAACAAGGAAAATTGTCGTGGTTGATGACTATGAATCTTAGTCTGATCTTGATCCTGATGATGTCAGGATGTTTGAAGAGGGTCTTACCCATTCGGTTATTCATGCGGGAGGCCCATCCCGTATTCTTGAGATCACATCAGACATTAACCTCCTGGGAGATACGGAGGACCTGGTGTCGCAGTTTGACCACTTGTGTTTTACCGCTGAGAGCGAGGCTCTTCGTATCCTGATAATGAGTTGATGTATAAAGTGGCCTCTATGGGCTTGAGGGTACGTTTTAACTTTTCTTTCATGTTCCTTTCATTGTTCTTGACTGTATGGCCTTAGTCTGTCTTTTCATTTTTCAGACGTACATGGTACAGATTGAAAGCGCTCGAAGGGCCGACACTCAGGCCAAGATTTTCCTGATGGTACTGGGGAAATATCGGTACTATCATAATAGGTTCCGTGAGTTGTGAGATGCATGAGAGGCTGAAGGCGAGCTCTGGTAATCGATCCCTCGGCGAGGAATTGGAGAAGAGGGATCATGAGTTAATGCAGGTTATTCATAGAAATAGCATACTCGAGGAGCAACTTCATGCAAAGGACGAAGAGATTGAGTTGGGTAAAGGGGTTGCTGCAGAGTGCGAAAATCTTCAGGAGATGCAGAGGTTTATGCAATCTGCGATGGATCAGAATCATATTAGAGTCGAGACAATGAGCGCGAAGTGGATTTGAAAGTTGACCGAGTTGGAGAGAATGGTTTCCGGGTTAGATAATGCCGAGAGTGCTTGGTCATCGTCTTTTGTTGGGCGGAAACTCTAGAGGACACCATGTGTGTCCTCCAATCTGAGCAGGAATCGGAGAGGGCGACAACCACGCTAATGGAGGCAAGGCTATTTCATTAGCGATTCCAGGGTCACCGAGGTTAGAGTGGAAAGGTTCCACAATTGATATATCTGCTCGGGTTATCTCTTTCCCGAAGGATCAACGTATGGTCGAGAAGGTGTGTTTGGCTTATCTAGCTTATGTTTGGACACCGCTACATAGTCCCTGACGATTGACTCAGTTCCAGTAGTTCGGAAGTTTGCCGATGTGTTTCCTTATGATCTTCCTGGCATGCCGCCGGATCGCGATATTGATTTCTGTATTGATTTGGCCCCAGGCACCCAGCCTATATCTATTCCACCGTAGTGCATGGATCCTAAAGAGTTGAAGGAGAATCTTGAGAAGTTGTTAGCAAAGGGGTTTGTTAGACCAAGTGTTTCACCTTGGGGTGTACCAATATTATTTGCGAAAAAGAAGGATGGGACAATACAGAGACTATCTATATGCGGCAAAATCAAAGGACTTGATTTTTGCTATCAAGCCACTTCGGAGGAACTCCTCGGGACCTCGAGGACGTGGAAGCTACAACCAAGCCCCCTCCCTTAGAGCTCGTCGAGTCCCGACTTGGGGAAGATGTAAATCGAAGCTAGAAAAGAAGGGGAAGCTCCCAAGGGACGCAACTAAGCCTGATAAAGCCGGCCTACCTAGGGCCTACACCGAATCGTCGTGTCTAGCTGTCCCATCTCCGTACTAAAAATTAATGTGTGTTGTACTATAGCTGAGTTCCTCTCCTGTATAAAGAGAACTCGCACTACCTTGTAACGTGCTGATGTTGCTCCAACTATTTCTCCTCAAGTGCAATAATATCTCTCTCTATCTCACTCTCTTTTCTTTCTAATTTGCTTGTTCTCACTGCCCGAGGTCAGTTTGATACTTATCGCTTTCTTACTTGTCCTCCATTATATTGCTCTGTATTGACCATAAAAAGCCTTGTTTCTATCATAGTCTAACTGTTATCCCATTCCCGACTACCCCCGAAATCTCGAGATCGAGCCCAGGTATCAACCTCGAGGTCCTCCACCGACCAGCTCGAAGCTAGGGCAGCAAGCCCCTCGGTTTGATTATTGCCTCATTTTAGCTTGCATTTCGTCATTTAACTTCATATTCCTAGCATCAACTGCTCTTCGACTAGTTCGAGAATAGATCACATATTTTTAGAATCCCATTTACAAATCTAAATGTTGTTACTATTTTCACAGTAAACAGCACAGTGGGGCTAAAACTAATAGTGATTATTTTGTTGCGGATTTCATCACATAAACGCACGCCTTCTTTTACACTATTACTTTTCCAAGATCTCTTGATTTCAGGTCAAAATGTTTGGCCCGGTAAACAAAATTGAGATCAAGTACTTCGAAATTCACGGCGAAAATGGTGTGGCTGTTCAAGTCTTTGGCACGATGGCACAGAATCTCGATAACCCATCTGGGCGGATTCCAGCAGACGGAGGATCGCAAGACGCACAACAGGCCTAGCACCTTACCTCACAAACTCATTTACCGTACGTGCCAACAGATTCCTCCGCAGTGGCACGAGCTGATGCCATCAAAGCAGCAATAGGAGAGCCCGACGCATCCGAGGCCGAATAAAGGAAGAATGAAATGCCACAGTGAGTCGCGCCTCATCCCCTGATAGAACAAACGAGATCACCCCCGATTATAGATGGCCGGGCAACACAGGTCTCCGCCAGAAGCCTAAAGGAAGCATGACCGACGACTTCGGGGCATTTCAAATGAAGCTTGATACCCAGCCGAACTGGTCAGATGGCCATACCCGACACCAGCCACGAATTTGAGCCATGGATGACCACCCGAAAGCCTCTTTGGGCTCGGTATAGCCAAGCAGGCTCTCAGAAAAGAAACAAACGCCAAACAGATACAGATACCGTCCAAGCGCCACGGATAGGAGGACCGCCCCAAGATGCAACCTACCTCGCAACAATTGAGAAATGGCTCTAGTTCAACTTCCTCGAGGAATCTTCAACAGAGCCAGATTCTACGAGGCATATCCAGCAGGGGCATCTTGCGTGTCAGAATACGATTCCAACATTGCTATACCGAACAACGTGATCACCATAAGTGAGACTAGGGACGCAAAACGGCTCAGACCTATTCGACCGAATCCCCCGCGAAGAAGACCATAACTTGGAATGGAAACCGTATGGCACACACGACCTCGGAGCCAAAAATAGCCACCAACTCAGGAGGAGAATAGCCGTGCTACTCAATAATAATCGCCGCCAAACACTGCCAAGCGATCAGGCTCGAATCCAGCCCCAAGGGAGGAAGGCAACCAGGAAGAATGAAGCAAATGAGCCGCGACATATTGCCACGATAATGGAGAAACTACAACACCCTCCCAGGGCTCATAAAAATTGAAAGTAAAAAATGCTCGTCATCGGGAAAAGACAGCTCCGGGGATACGTTCTGGAGGATGCCCTCACATCCAGCAAAAAGGGCAGTAAAGCTTCGCCTCGTCCTCACACTGTTGCATTGGTAACCCTCTCCCTCATTTTCCCTTATTTGATATATTTCAAGTAAAACATGTGTTCATGCATTCAGTTGGTTCGATAAAGCATGCCAACGATGTAGGAAAAAAATCAATGGGGGGTTCGGACTAACAAACCAAATCGCTCCCGCACCTCGAATCTTTGGCAGATTTCAAACAAGGATGATCACAACAAGCAGGAAGACCATTCTCTCGATACAGGACATTTAAGCTCGATTTAGGCTGCTAGCTCTGTACCATCAAAGAAGATGCAAGGCATAGACATCTTATTCAAGTGACCACGCGCACACCGCCCGGAGATAGCATCGACCATAATCTGCCAAAATAACGAAGTCCACGCAAGGGGCAGAATTAAAATCATCGGCAGGGAGTAATACACGACAAGGGCAAATTCCTCGCCATACGACGCATTGCTGACGACAATACCTCCATCTTCGAAGGGATCAAATGGTAAGAAAACCATACCCTCAACCAAGCCTGATTAAACACATCGGAGGGTTGTATTAGGGCCCACACCTCGAAATGGCAGGAACATACCAAATACCGAAACATCTCTGACACATCCCACGTTGAGGAAGAACTACTTCACTACTATGTTGCTTTTTCACCAACCTGTATGCAGACCACTGGTTGGGACATTCATAATTTCTAACTCCACCTGGAGATCCGAAGGCCTTTATAGGGCCCGCCGAGATTTTTCTTTTCGATCAGACTTCCGCCCCAAAGAGGATCTTGCCAGCAAGATTATTAGAAGAGCAATATACCCCCCATAGAAGGATCCGATAAGATCACAGGCCTTCTCCTACAGTCAAACGACGAGTGATAATTTTCTTTCAAGGGCTCCATCCCCTCAGAAGGACTAGGGAAGGGTAGACTGAGCTTTAATAAGGAATCATGCAACATATCAGATGGTCCGAGGGGCTGCACCTATGCGGGCTGAGCTCGCAACAACAAAAAAGCATGTATTTACAACATATATTTACACCAACCAATAAAGAATATCTTTCAGCATCTCATACTCCAGAGAAGGGGATTTCAACATACTCACGGAATTGCCTTTCCACCGAATGCATCCTGAAATACTCGGAGACTTCGCGTCAACTATTCTGCACCCGCGCGACCCCTGGGTTGGAACTCTAAACTCATAAAACTCCAGCAAGGTAACTCTGAACTCGTGAGCTATGGTCTTCGGGCTAGGCATACTCGATGACTCGAAGACTGTGGCCAATTGCCATGAACTGGAAAATCCAAAACTGTAAGACTCCGAGGTTCTCTAACATCGCTGCTAATGACTTAAAGTCGAGGTTCTTCCCATACCGATGACAAGTCAGGAAAAGTTATTTCAAAAATACCTTAACGAGCGGAAAATATCCTACAAAAAGCCCACGAACAAAAAGCGCAAGAGCCATTATTTTGAGATCTACAACAGTCATATTCTTCGATCCTTTTTTCCCTCTCGAGGGCCCACTTCAGCTCGGTTTGGGTGTCAGCAACGTCCTTCATACGAATTAACATCTCATGATCCTCCTTGGTTCGACTTAAGTGCGCTTCAGCTTGGCTGTTGATTATATCAGCCCTGATCTGACTCGAGTCTCCCGATTATGTCCGCTTGGACCATACATTATCTCGAGCCAAGAGGAGTTGGACCTCGAAGGCAGGAACCTTAGTCTTGGCGTCTCCCTCCTCTAAAGCTTGAGCTTACACCTGATCCCTTAGTTCGCCACAAGCATTCCAGACACGATCGACATCATCTATGAGGTACTCCAAGGGCTCCGTCTTTTTTTGCAGTTGACATAGGGAAAACGGGTTCAACCTAAGGGGACAAAAAGAGTGAAGCACGTTCTATGAAAGGTACCTGCTCCACCAAATAGCTCTCGTAATTCAAGCTCCGGTACGCCTCATATCACCAATGCAACAACTGAACCTCCCTCTCTTCGCTAAGGAGCCTAAGGGACTCAACCTCGTCCAGGATTTTCCGAAGCTTGGCTCCTTGACGGAGTAGCTCAAACCTAAGCCTATCACTAGCCTGCAAAAGGAAAACTCGGTGAAAAAAGGAGGGCGCAAAATACAAAAAAACTATGAATAAACACACCATGAAATGAAGTCGGCGGACTTCCTCAATGTTGGAGCACACTCCTGTTGATCCTGCCTCTTCGGCCCCAGGAGAACCAACCTTGGGCAAAGCATATTCACTCGGAGGAATCGTCGTGCGGGAATCAGACACTCAGGATATAGCAGGCTCGGACGATACCCTCTCCTCGAAAGCACGAGCCCTTTCAGTGCCACTAAAAGCTCCATCACACAGTGGGTGCCAATCCCTCTTATCGCCATTGTCCCTCGGCTCAGAGGCCGACGACTCTTTCCCTTCTTTGGAAGAGCTCTACCTTATCCTAAAGAACAACTCGATATCTGTATACGACGTATCCAGTACAAATGAAAGGGGAAAATGTTACCTCAAATATACGAAGGCCAAGGCAAAGGCAGCATGCGCACATACCTTGGTATTTCGCTCCCTATCTAATGTGGAATACAACTCTCCACCTATGATCATCGCAGATTGAATGGGTCACCAACCTCCGGACCTAGCCGGGCAAGTCAAGAACATCACCCGACATCCATGAAATTGCTGCAAAAGGGGAAAAACACAATTACTCAGCTGATTTTTGCTATAAGCAAAGTCTGAAAAAGCACCAGACGCTCCACTCACGCGCATAATTCCATCCCTCGGGAAATGGAAAAAATCTCCACAGGAATAATGTCGACTGTCTGGACCCAAATGATCCAGTTGACCCATTCTCGACCCCCATCTTCTTTGTCATCAACAACAAAGGGCGTGGACGAACGACACCTCAGGGTTTGTAGGCCTCGGTGGTGAAAAGGTCGGTATAACCTGACAAGGTACCTAAGTGTGAATTCAAGCCCAACCCTCTCCACAAAGAACCTCATTATCAACACCACTCACAAAAACGACGGATCTATCTGTGCGAAAATAAACAGGTAATTAAAGCAAAAATCAAGAAAGACCCTATCAAGAGGGCCAAATGCGAAAGGATATAGGTATACGCTCAAGAATCCGTCAGCAGAGTCTGTAATACTCTCATAAGAAGAAAGCACCTGCAACATTATCCCCTTGCTCTACCCGCAGTATCTCATCATCATCTCTAGTTGTTCCACTTTTATCAAAGAAACGGTCTTCGGAGTGAACCACAACGGATCTTGAGCACCGGAAGCAGTGCTCCCCACTCCTGCCGGTCCTGCCCCGTAGTAGTTGCCATACCTATGGTGGAGTCGGAATATTAAAGCTAGAAAGCGTGCCAATAACTTTAGCGCCTGAATAAATGAGGAACCCTATGCCAGGGCAAAAGGGTACCTTTCTAAAATAATGAGGCCTTTTTATGTGTTGGAAACAATGACGATTCACACATCCGGAGTTAGCCCAGAAGGCCAACGGCCTTGATGGGTATTGATGGTGTGATTCCAAACCCTAGAGGCATTCCTCGACGTAAATCCAGGACTCAAGGAGTTTGCCATATTGTCTTCAATTTCGAGGAAGCGTCCGACCAAGAGGATCCGCGTCAAAAAGAAGTCAGATTTTGGGAAGCTTTCTATGCCATCATTTGACTCGAGGCGATGCCCAATCTCATGGTTTCTTTTTCTAAAAGGAAAAATAAGCACGAGAAGCTCTGATCATGAAGGCTCTAGGAAGGCTCGAAACAACGCCTGAGTACAAGCAACTCCTCAATGGAAGTCTATCCCATACGCTTTAATAAAATATCTACACCGAGTTCAAAAGGGGCCCCCAGGTACCCAAAGCTAACCTTCATTCAAAATATCATTCGTGAAAGCTCTGAAACTCAGCGTACTATCTCTATGCCGCTCGGAGGGCCCGACAGCCCAGGCCTATCAGATAAATTCAGGCTCGATCCGAGGTATGATGATGGTCTTGAAATGGAGCCATGTAAATCAATAGAGGGCGGGAAGAATGCTCACATTCGAGTTAGGTATAAGCGGTTAAAAACAAAGGAAAACATTCAAAAATCCTTGAAGGGCACGAGAGCATGCGATGAAAAGACAATAATCGAAAGTAAAAGTCAATGAAGTATATTCATATTCATAAAGATCCATGTAAAATAGCCCTCGAGGGGTCCTTACATCCAATTACAAAAGCCTACAGAGGGTCTCTACGCATAAAGGAAGAAACAATAAGATGCACATGCGAAGTAAAGCCTAGGGACCTGCCTACCTTCAAAGGTCCTCCTCCTGCGACAATCCGGGCACACATCTTTAGAAGACTCATCCCGGTCTTCCACACTGACCCCAAGGGATAGGGCAAGAAATGGGAAGGGATGAAAAATTGCCATAGCTCTTCGAACCTCGAGGACCCTTGTTGGCCAAGAGAACCTCGGAACGAAAGTGAACCGAACAACCCTTAGAGCCTCTTGCACGGCTACTTAGAGTCCACTTCTTGGAATATCTAGCCGTGTAAGCCCCCAGCTAGAGGCAGAGCATCACGTCGAGTAGGGGAATAAAAGTGAGCAGCGGTATGTAATTCGATCCCCCCTTTTAGCAGTGGTGCATAGTTTGAACGACTGTCAACATAAGGTGAAAACTGACTCCCTGTCCGTTACCATCTCGGGCCGACAACAACAGCCACGACAAATATGTCAACGAACATAGCAAAAACAGAACAACATGGTTATGGTTGACATAGGGAAGCCCAGTAAAAAATGCCGCAACACAATTTATAGGAGATCCGCCGAACAACATTAAGGCCATGATCCCTAAGCATGATGTTCAAGGATAGAAGAAATGGGCAGATGAGCCAACGGAGGTAGTGGGATAGAAAACAAACACCAAGGCACCCCTATTTATAGGGGGTAATGATGCGGTCATTGAGGCTTTGAAATATTAACTGATTACTACATTCTTATAGAGCCAAATCGACGGCGGTACACTCACTTTGAAGAATGAGAATCAGCAATGCGTGAAAAGGTGTTCAAATACAGAAGCATGTGGGATGCCCCGGTTGCTACAAAAGATCGCAACATAGGTTGCATCATTGGTGTTACTTTTCTATAAGAAGCTCGAAAAGTCAAGTGTCAGAATCATTTCCCTTCGCTTCATTCTGGGAAACACGGAAACGACGTGTATGCGGAAAAATCAAAGGACTTGATTTCTTGCTATCAAGCCACTTCGGAGGAATACCTCGGGACCTCGAGGACGTGGAAGCTACAACCGAGTCCCCACCCTCGGAGCTTATCGAGGCCCGACTCGAGGAAGATGGAAATCGAAACCACAAAAGAAGGGGAAGCTCCCAAGGGACGCAACTAAGCCTGACAATGCGGCCAACCTAGGGACTACGCCGAAGTATCATGCCTAGCCACCCCATATCCGTATTTAACAATTAATGCATGTTGTACCATTGCCGAGTTCGCTTCCTATATAAAGGGAACTCGCTTTACCTTGTAACGGTCTGATGTTGCTCTAACTATTTCTCCATAAGTGCAATAATATCTCTCTTTCTCTCTCTATATTCTTTCTAATTTGGTTGTTCTTAGTTGCCCAAGGCCACTTTGATACTTATAGCTTTATTACTTGTTGTCCCTTATATTTCTTTGTATTGACCATAAAGAGCTTATTTTTTATCATAGTCTAACTGTTATCCCATTCTTGGCTACCCCCGATAGCTCGAGATCGAGCCCAGATATTGACCCCGAGGTCCTCCATCGACCAGCTCGAAGCTAGGGAAGCAAGCCCCTCGGTTTGATTATTGCCTCGTTTTAGCTTGTATTTCTTCATTTAACTTCAAATTCGTAACATCAACTGCTCTAACGACTAGCTCGAGAATAGATCAATTATTTTTAGAATCTCATTTACAAATCTAATTGTTGTTACCGTTTTCACGGTAAATAACACTGACTACCACCAGTTACACAAATTCAACATCAAGAACAAGTATATACTGCCTCGTATCGATGATTTGTTCGACCAATTGCACGGTGCTAGGGTGTTCTCTAAGATCGACTTGAGGTTAGGGTATCATTAGCTGAAGATTCGGGACTCGGATGTTCCAAAGACTACATTCTGAACTAGATATGGCCATTATGGGTTTTTGGTGATGTCCTTTGGCTTGACTAAGTCCCCAACAACATTTATGAACTTGATGAACATGGTACTCAGAATTACATTGATTCCTTTGTCATCGTCTTCATTTACGACATCTTGTAAGTATGTTGCAGATGATGCAATAGTTGTACTATTTGCGAAATGCATGTTAGCATCCTTCATCTGTTGAGTTGAGTGTAGCTTCTCACCAAACTCTTCTTGACGTAACCAGTTTGGACTGCTGCAGCAGTAATTTGTTCCACAGATGCAACAGTTTGATGAATAACATTACCATCAACTTAAGCATTTGCAGCAGCTGTATGAAAAGAATTTGCATTATCCAAAACTGGATTTCCAGCCTGTGAAACTACCCCCTGCTGCTCATGATTCACAGTAGCCATTTCACAACCTCCTTCATTCAACTAGGCCCTCTAGCAACAGCATGATCAGCCTGCATTACACCAAGTGATGCTGCTACAGCAGATGCACCAGAAGCAGCCATTCCAATATTTTGCCCTGTAGTTTTAATTGTATGAACTACTATTTCTTTGTTAGGTCGATCAACATCAAGAGCCAAAGAGGCTGGGTGTGAGTTACTGTGCCCAGTTAGATTTTGAGAACTCTTAGCAGTATCCCTTTCATCAATCTCATTCAATAGTTGTCTTAAATCTCCTTTGTATTTATCACCAGGGATTTGATGTTCCTCAATATGAGCATCACCATTATTTTGTTTCAAAAGTAATCTGCAGGTAGTCTCATCAGGACCCTGGAGCTTACAACCATTATAATACAAAGGTAATTTATCATAGACGATTTGCTGGAAAAATTCCAAAACATTTCCAGAATTTTTATCAATGCTTTGAACTCTCACAAGAGTAGGGTGTTTGTCCATTAAGTCTAAAATCACTCCTCAACTTAGCTGTGCTAGGTCTTGACTTAGTTGTGTTGCCTTATCTATGGCAATTGGTTTTCCTAAAGCTGATGCGATAGACAACAAAGAAGGCATCGCGAACAAATCTGGTGGAAGATTCGAAATCGATATCCAAACCACTGCTTTTGTTGTTTCCTCCTTTGGATTATAACCAATCGTCCATGGAAATAAACGATATTGATGATGCACACCCTTATACAACATATAATTAACTGATCGAGATAAGGCAATTACATAATCATCATAACGATAAAACCTTAGGAGTAATTGTCTTGGTGTGAGTAAACCGATGATGCATCGACCTTTAACACCTAAATGTTTGGGCAGCAGATCTCGTAGCTCATTCAGTTCTGGAGCTCCTGTAGATAGCTTCATCACTACTGATTGATGCAAGCCTTCCTCCACAGCAAATTGTTATCTTTCCTCTATGGTAAATATTACAGTAGGCTCACCATGAATGAACTGGATTGGTTTGAGTTTTGTAGTTGTGCGATTTATGGGATATGTTTTTGTTTCGATTTGCTGAGCATATGTGAGTTTTATTGATGGCTCTCCCACATCCAAAGGCTGGGGAAAGGACGATGCATCCATGGTTCTTCAAAACTCCATCAAGATGAAAGCAAAAATAGAATACCAAACTGAAACAAATCTGCCCAGTTTTGTTTTGCGATAGTACCCGACGCACCAAATCTAAGATTTGGAAAAATTGATTATGTGTTTGAGAGCAAAAACAAATGGGGATTGTGTGCAAAGAAAAGACGCTTATTTTGACACATAAATTGCTACAATCCAACACCGTATTCTGGTAAAAATGCCGGATGAATAGTGACGGAATCACTATTCACGTAAACCCTAAACAGTAAGTCGGAGTATATTTATTGATGAAGCCTTGTGCCTTTGGATTTCTGATGAAAGTGACCGTCAGATTCAGACTCGCAGCTAATTATGGAGTCGGATGAAGCCTTGTTTGACGCTGATTTTGGTAGTTTCGCTGATGGGTTTAGAGTTGGGATGAATTGATGGGTTTAGAGAGAAGGGAGAGCTTCTCTCTCTAAGCCAAAAATAACTGAAAATAAGCTTATGTTGGAGTGTTTACTTGAAGAAGGAAACAAGGAGCAAAATGCCTTGGAGGAGCTTTTGGAGAATAGTCTCCAAAATAACTTGGCACTTGAAAGGTTGCACTCACAAATGGATGAAATGGTCGAAGCCTTAAGGGTTCAAAAATCCCCGGAAGTGAATGATAGCCAAGAACCTTCCTTGGAGATTGAAGTTGAAAATCCTTCCTTGGCACTTAATCAAAACCAAGAAAAATTATCAAATGCTCAAAATGAGAAAAATGCACATGTTGGAGACCATTCTTGAAAAGGATGAGAAGCTTAACTTTTCACTCGAGGACTTGAAACAAGGCTTGAATTATAATGATGAGCACATCAGCACTTTGGAAGATCAATTGCAAATATTGGTGGAACAGCATAGGGATAGGAAGAAAGATCTGCACATGGTATTTATTGACTTGGAGAAAGCGTATGACAAGGTCCCTAGGGAGGTGCTATGGAGATGTCTTGAGGTAAAAGATGTGTCGGTAGCTTATGTTAGAGCGATCAAGGAGATGTTTGATGGAGCTAAGACTAGAGTAAGGACGGTGGGAGGTGACTCGAAGTATTTCCCGGTTGTTATGGGGTTACACCAAGGATCAACGATTAGCCCGTTCTTATTTTCCTTAGTAATGGATGCACTAACACACCATATTCAAGGGATGTGACATGGTGTCTATTATTCACTGATGCCATAGTACTGATTGATGAGACGCGAGACGGTGTTAATGAGAGGTTGGAGGTTTGGAGATAGGCTCTCGAGTCTAAAGGTTTCAAACTGAGCATGACTAAGACAGAGTACCTAGAGTGCATGTTCAGCGTCGAGTCATGGGAAGAAGGCATGGATGTGAGGCTTGTAGGTCATCCCCAAGAGAAGTAGTTTCAAGTACCTTGGGTCGGTTATTCAAGGGGATGGAGAGATTGATGAGGACGTCACTTACTGCAAAGGAGTGGGGTGGACAAAATGGAGGCTAGCATCTGGAGTCTTATATGACAAGAAAGTGCCACTGATACGTAAAGGTAAGTTTCATAGGGCGGTGGTTAGACCGGCCATATTGTATGGGGCAGAGTGCTGGCCAGTTAAAAACTCTCATATCTAGAAGATGAAGGTAGCTGAGATGAGGATGTTGAGGTGGATGTTTAGGCACACTAGGTTAGATAAGATTAGGAATGAAGATATTCGGGAGAAGGTGGGTGTGGCTTCTGTGGATGACAAGATGCGGGAAGCGAGGCTAAGATTGTTCGGGCATGTGCAGAGGAGAAGCATGGATGCTCCGGTGATGAGGTTTGAGATGATGTCTTCAGTGGGGTTGAGAAGAGGTAGAGGACGGCCTAAGAAGTATTAGGGAAAGGTGATCAGGCAGGACCTGGAAAGATTGCAGATTTTTTAGGGATGGCCTTTTGATAAGATGGTTTAAAGGTTGAGCATTAGGGTTATAGGATAGGATGGTAGTCGAGCTTCTCCCCCTCCATTCGGGGGGTTGGGGGTGGAGGGGAGATAGTTTGAGTGGGTTGGTCCCAGGTAGGCTTGTGGTTAATGTGGAGTTCACACTAACCTTACTATTTTCCATAGATCTAGACCTTAGTTGTGGGTTATGATTATTACATGTCATCTATTTTATGGGTTTTAGGATGTTGTCATCATCTCTGTGGTTATGTTTACGCTACTAATGGATTGTATTTTCTTATTTTCTTGTTTTATTTTCATTTTCCTGAGCTGAGGGTCTATCAAAAATAGTCTCTCTGCCCTATCAGTATAGGGGTACACTACCCTCCCCAGGTCCCACTTAGTGGAACTTTGCTGGGTCGTTGTTGTTGTTGTTGCTCACTATGTCCACCACCTTGAGAGTGTGGAAGGAAGCCAAGAATAGTCCAATTCCGAGGAAGAAAGTGAGCTTTACTATAAGGATTCAAGAATTGAACATCCGCCAACCCACTCCATGAGTATCAATGATGCCAAGAAAAATATGGAATTAGAGACATCCGGTGTAAATGAAAAATTGGTTGAAATTGACTCTAATTCGGGGGGGAAAAGAGGATGTCAAAATCCGAGAAAAAATGCAAAGTGAATGTTTTAAGTCACATTCCAAGCATTTTTCAACATGGAAGTTGTGTGGTGATATGGAAATTGAACTACACGAGTCAATGAGGGATTGCAAGGAAAAAAGGCAACAATCATACATTTTACAGTTTGAGGAAGCATGAAAGCAAAATGACATTCCTCAAATGAGATCCAAGAAGTGCAAAATGAAGAATATAAGGATTGGCTAGATCATCAACTTACCACCCCCCATCGCTCGTGGTCACAAGCTTGATTTAAAGCAAGGTGCCCAGTACATCTCATCCAAATGGCGAGAAAAGTGGTAAAGTTGAGCTCATCGTAACACGACATTAAATGCATCGCTTCGTAGGAGGAAACCCATCGTCTTTTTCAAAATTATTAATCATTTTTGAAATTTTCTTTTATAGAATAGCTTAGTATATTATTTTTAACTAATCTACCATGTTTTAGAGTTTTTGGAGTTGATTTGAGTAGGCCGGAGTGACCCGGAGAGCCAAAACCAGTAAATGTTCAAAAAAGAAGGTTTCGTATTTGTGAAATTTACCCATCACAAATCCCAACATTTTTTAACAATTACGACAGAATCAGGTTTTAGTGACCTTCGCAATTGCGAAGTATCTTTCACAATTGCGATGTCTGTGAGGTAAAATAAGACTTTTGCCCATTTTGAACAAAAATTGAACACAAATGACTAAGGCTCTAAAACTCTTGGCTCCCTCACTCTCACCACTGTAAAGTCCTTCAAATCTCACTCCTCATTGCAAGGATCTAGGTATGAAAGCTTAATCACTATTTCTTCTTTTTCTCCTTTATTCTTCTCGATTCTCTGCAACCCTAGATCCAAATGGGCATCAATATTTGCCCAAAATTGTTCAAACTTTTTCAAAGCTTATGTTGATTTGTGGGTGAGGCTGGTTGATAGTGTGTGACTATCTTCGTTGCTAAAAAAATGGGGAAGTCTGAGTACCCAAATTTTATCAAATAGAAGTAAAGTTTATGTGTTTTTTATGTGTACGATGAAAGGCCCGAATGAAATTCTTGGCCAAAACATTGACATTTTTTGATTCATGGTTATTTATGAAGTTTAATGCATGATTTGTGCTTTATTGATGATTTGGGTTCATTAAAAAATGGCTTGGATTGTAAAATTTTTGCGGTTGGTCCTGTTGTCTGTAGAAAAGCTCGACTAGGGACGAAGGCTCGCAATTACGATGGCCTCTTCGCATTTGCAAATATTCAACGTAATTGCAAAAATAGCTTTCCTGAGACCTTCACATTTCCCATATCTTTTTCGAATTTACCAAAACCAGGGAGTATTGAGATATTCACAATTGCATATGATTCCTTCTCAATTCCCTTCTCTACTAACTTTTCAATTGCGAAGAATGTTTGGGAATTGCGACATCAAAGAGATGACATCTGAAAATCTTACAATCCTGAATTTTTTTCTAAATTTGAGTTTCGACAGTCTGATCATTCTTTTGACATATTTGATTCATTTTGCACTATTCTTCATATCCGTACCATGTTTTCACTCTTATCGTTTGTTGACAAATATTATAATTGGAAAATGAGCGCGAACTCTAAAGAATCGGCAAGTGACAACTCTGTGGAAGCTTAACAGAACTTTGACCAAAATCGGTTCTTTTCATTAGAGTGTCAAGAACTATACTTTGAAAACCTGATCTAGAAGAAGGTGCTTCCAGAAAGCGGTATACTGATGGACGATGTCCAGGAAAATCTTCCTGGGTTCTATCAAAGGCTAATAGACATGGTATGGAACTGTTTTGCCCCTCAACCTTGCCGAGCCAATGAGCAATGGGTGAGGGAATTCTATGCCAACCTCCCAGCTATCCGGCTAAAAAGCCCAAGATTAGAATTCGGGGCAAAATGGTGCACTTTGGGGCTGAATCTGTTAATGACTTCTATCATTTTCCAAACCACGACATGACCCCCATTCAAGTAAAAAAATTGTGATTCAGTAGAGTGGTCGGTGTCCAAATTATGCCTGGGTGCAGATGTTCAATGGGCAGCTGAAAAGAAGAGGATCACATCAAAAGAGTTCACTCTATAGGAAAAGATATAGATGGCCATCATATGTAGTCGTATCTCCCCTATTTCAAACATATGGAACTTCCCGGTCACAATAGCTCAGATGATAGCCTACATCCTCGACGATATTCAGCTGAATGTTGGTGAACTCTTCATCAATGAACTGAGGGAGTATCGGATGAAGAAAAGTACTTCATTGATCTTCCAATCGCTTATCACTGAGCTATGCTATCTTTCTGGGGTGGAAGAGGCTCTAGGGGACATCTGGATAGAGTTGGGAAAGCCTCTACATCCGTTGAAGAAGAGAGGAGAGGGCGGCGCAGTAAAGAGCAAAAAGAGAAAGGTGGGTTCTTCTTTTTAGGTTGATCCGAGTAGCAGCCGTCATCCTCCGCAGGATGACCATTTGCTGTGCTTAGTGAGAAGATGCGAGTGATTCACGATCTAGTGGCTGGCCTTCCACAGGGATGTGGGGAGACATCTGAGGGACCTGCTTACATTTCAAAGAAAGAGTTCCACAAATACATTGGAGATCAAAAGAAGCAGGGGGATCACCTCAAGGCACTGGAGAAGGCATACACTGAGCTGGCCAAGAAGCATGGTGAATTGAGCACTTCACATGGCAATCTAGAAATGGCACACACCCAGATGGTAAAAAGGGAGAAGAAAAGATACAAGTTCTTTACTCGCATGTGGAAGGGTGTGAATGGTCTATGGAAGGTCCTAAAGCCTTAGGACCAGATACCATCTACTAGGGTTGTGGATGATGATAATGTTCCCGTTGCTTGGCCCGAGGAAGAAGGAGATGAGGATGGTTCTGACTCAGTTAGCGAGGAGAGCACTTGATTTAGTATTCAGGGAGCATTTTCCACCATTTTTACTCTATCATGTTTTGTTGCATTGTGGACATTGCAACATCTTAAGTTGGGGGTGGCTTCTTGTATAACTGTTAATCTGGTATAATTGTGGATATACGACAGATTAGTACTGTGATTGTTTTCATTTTGTTATTAGTATATTTCCATGTCATGTGTTATATTAGTATGATTTTGTTATTAGTATATTTCCATGTCATGTGTTATATTATTATGATTTTGTTATTAGTATATTTGCATGTCATGTGTTATACTAGTATGTTTATTAGCTTCCTAAAACCTTTTTAGTTACTTGATGTTTATTAGCTTCTTAACTGTTTTTATAGTTTGTTTTATGTTAAGTGGCGATATCCTTTGTTTTCATTATACCACGGTTCTTTTTCCAAGGAGGAAAATTTTCTTCTTGAACTAGGTAAGTGTAGAAAAGTTTTGTCGACTTTTCCGGTGATGGATAAATAGACAACTTTCTTAAGGGAATTAGCCTTGTAGTTAGTTTTAGCTTTTGTTAATTTAGGAAAAATAAATAGTTTGAGTTGGGGTTTGCGCCCTTGACAAAGTTGTGGATTTCTTGGTACCAACATGATTTAAACCTCGACATATGAATTTTTGATTGTTGAAAAAGAAAAATAGTTGAAGTAGAAATGTCAAGACTTTTAGACTCAAATTTTGGCTCTTTGATTCATTAAATAGCTTCCTATGCTATAGGCAACCTCTTTGAATCATTGATTTCAATTGGATTTTGGATTTGTATTTTACTTGAGTTTTCATGTACCATGTGTGGTGAAATTTAATTGTGAAATTCATTTGCATTACTCGTAGTCTATAACTTGCCCGGAATATGCTTCAAGGAGAAATCATAGACTAACTTGGTTTGAAAACTGATATTAGGCCTTCCTTGGACCGCTAGTATGCCTTAAAGTTCCTGCCCTTGAATATGTTCCCTAATCAACCCCTTTTGAGCCTTTGACCTTATTCTTTGGAAACCATATTACAAGCTTAAATCTTTTGTTCTTATTTGATCTAGCTTTTGGCACCCTACTTCCCTAAGAACTTTGAAAGTGCAAACATAGGCTAAAACCTAAGTTTGGGGGTGAAGGTTGGAAAAGTTGTTATATGGAAGTTGTTTGAAAAGGTGGAAGGTAGAAGGAAAACAAATATGAAACCTTCCTTGACTTTGAAAAAAAATATTATAAAATATTGTGAATAAAGGGAAGACTAGGTGTGGAAAGAAAAGTGAAGAAAGGATGGAAGATGTATTTGAAGGAAGTGGAATTTAATTGCAAACTTTGTAGTGCTTGGGGAGGTTTTGAGTCACTCTAACAAAAATTGTACCCTACCTTAACCAAAAGCTTAAACTACAACCCTTCAAGTCATAATTGATTTTGAACCAAGCTGTCTACATTAATAGAGGAATACATGAAGGTAAGCCTATGGTACTACTTGTATGCATTTGAATATCTTTTTGAGAGAGAGTTAATTCTTTACATTTGATATCCCATTTGTGTTTTGAATTAATACTTATGAGTGCGGGATCCTCTCTTAAATGTGAGGGCACATGAGACTTAAATTGTGAATTTAATCCCATTTTCAATTGGAATAAATGACCAAAAAAATTTGTGATGGAGAGGCAAATTTTGAAGCTTTAGTTTCATGACTTGAATTACTACTTTGATTCGCATAATGATTGGGCATTTGAAATGTAATGAAGTTCATGAAAGTGTTCGGAAATTCATATGCATTGGTTTAATTGTTGGTACCAATCGAAGTCATGCATTTGTGCTTAAAGTAGATCTTTTTGGCTTGGCATGATAAGGATATAATGTTAAGTTTGGGAGTGTGATAAGTTGGTATTATACCAACTTATCTTGTCTTTAACCCTATACTTTTGCTATGTTTGTGTCACGATACTAGTTCACCCACCATGAACATGTCGTGACGGCGCCTAGTCCTTACGATTAGGTAATCCTAATAATGTGGAAAACAATTTAAACTTGCGGAAAAATAGATAATTATAACTGAACAACTAAAAGAACAACTGTATATAAGTGCCACTCGGCATATACAACTCAATCACCACTGAAAGTTTATAACTACATCCCAAAATCCGGAAACTCAGAAAACACAGGCTAATTAGAAACGTGGTATACTGCTCAAACTCTAGAATGTCTAAACAACTGAAAGAAAAGGAAATCTATCTACTACAACTTGAATAAGCTAGAGACTTCTGGTCTGCGGACGCAACAGATGTACCTCGAATTCTTTGCTAGATCTCTCCGCCTCGAGGGTGATACGCCTGGGTAAAGGTACCTGGATCTGCACATGCAAAAACATGCATAGAAGGGCATGAGTATACCACATCGGTACTCAGTAAGTGCCAAGCCTAACCTAGGCCGGGTACTGATGAGGAAGATTAGGGCCCTACTAAGATAAAACATAATAAATAAGATGATAAGGGAAAATAGTGTAGATAAAGTCTAAAGCCAGAATCTAAACAGGATAATAAGGAAAGCAATAATAGAAAGTAGAAACAAAAAAATAAATGGAAATACTACTCACAACCGGAATAATAATCATGATATCTTGGTATCCCGAGGATCTCCTGGTATCCTCATCATATACGCGAGGGGTCTCTTGGTATTCCGGGGATCTCTTGGTATCCTCAATACTCATATATACATGTTCCAGGAATCTCTTGGTGTCACGACCCTAATTCACCAATCGTGAACACGTCATGACAGCACCTAGCCACGATGACTAGGTAAGCCTAACAGTGCAGAAATAACAAATAATACGATAATATTTAATCAAAACTTAAATTACTTAAGAAAGTATACAACTTTCCACTTGGCACATACACTTCGACACAATAATTTTGAAATAGAAAATCCCAAAACCCATATAATGAAAGATGAAGAAGCATTTAATGGGGAAAACGGGACGATAATACATGAGATGACGGGTCGGGTCGTCACATCCTCCCCAACTAAAACAAATGCTCGTGCTCGAGCGTACCCAGAATCGTTCTAGAAGCCAACCCATAGCTGAATGATCTTACCGAGCATTTACCCGGGGGTGATCCCGCGTCACCCTATCTCATATAGGTCCGATAACACAACATAGCTAAAATCTCACATTCCATCGAGACCGTAAACCGTGGAACCACATTGCACTTTCTGAAACTATACACAAGACCAGAACCTCACATCTATACTCAGAATAAGTCTGAACCAAATGTAATAACTCATACCTGCAACGTCCGCTAAATCACATGATATACTATATAATCCAGCACCCGAAACGATAACTTCCATTCACAGTACTGATAAATCAACCTTTTATTAGCTAAAGTCTTATTCCAATATTTTCACATACTGCCAGCAACAAGTGAAACACGCGATAAACCATAACCATTCCTCAAATCAACCATTCATGAAGCCACTTCACCTTGACTAATATAACAATCGATTTCCGGGCCAAACATCGATATTATCCTTCCGACAAGCTGAGATCAAATTTGTTTGTATTCATTAATGACTGCAAAGACCACCTCAAATCCAACACACCACTCTAGTGATATGACACATCGGCACATGCCTAAGCCACAACTTGCATAATGCACGCACCAACGAGAAACAGTCTAAACATACTTAATCATGATAAATGACTCAAACAAAAGAGTTGTAACTCAAATTCCTCATTACTATCACAACATAAGGCTAGGACCCCGTCCCACATCATAAAAATAGAATACCCGAATCAACCCCGAAGGGTCGTAACTCCACGTAGCCTCGCTACAATGCGCGATCCTATCCAAACACTGTTACATATGAAGCACCACAAGTCACAATGATCAAAATCGGTATCCACACACAATTTGATGTATGGAACCAAAGTCAATCATTACACTCACGGAGAAACAATAACATATACCACGCAACCTGATAGAACATAACCAATACGCTATTCGCCAAGCAGCTCCCAATTACTCTTCCCGCTAGACTTCCACTATGGATTCCCAATAGAACCGCACCACATGTGCCCATAACTAACAAATCATAATGTTTCACCGCACCGGGAAGCAACTCGTAGCTCTCCTTAGATTACTAACAAGCTCAATAACGATCAAATCAACCTATCCCTCAACAATACAATTCTGGCCAACCAAGCCAGCTCAAGTTAAACACGTATCCACATCGTCCTGCCGACGAACTCATTACCAAGAAATACTGAAGCTACTCTTTCCACTACTATAACTCCTGTCGGAGCCGTACGATATGGTGCCCAGCACCAAATCAAGATCGAAATCCACAACCTCGCCCGACGACATGCCCGACCATAAGAAATGCGTCCGAAAAGACCCTCGACATCGAAACTGAATCAATGGTAGAAACCTCTACGCTGATATCCATCACGAAATCCCAATTAAGAAGAACAATCATTCCCAACTGTCCAACTCCATATAGTACACACGTCATCATACCTGATCCCGATTCTCACCATGCGAATACATGTAGACTATTAATACGCAATCATTACACGATACATTCTCATAAAGTTTCCCTGTGCTACCAAGCAAATCCAAATACCACCAGTTGACCCAACAAGAGCATGCCATAATACTACCGAACTAACATCAGTTTAATCACATTACCTTTTTATGAGACATATTCTCAGGATGCACAAATCTCAAATTCAATGATCTCGTCTCACCCAGTTTGAACTGCTCGGGCAATAAGCCACTCCAGACATAATCAAAAGCCACATATGATGTCCCACTATGCCAATAGGCTACCAATTCAAACACGATACAAAAAAAACTCTGGAAGGAATTACCAATCTCATGCATTGGTACGAACTTTCCTCAGAAAAGAAGAAGGCATTCAAATAGCATATAGAAAACTATACTCAATATCACATTGTTGCGGCGTGTAACCTGATCCAGATAAAATACCCATGGCGGCATGCCACCCGATCCACACATAGATCTCACATAAGGAGATGCACATCGAGCCAAATTTGCTCATTACAACAAAATATCGAGTATCGGTCATAAGCATGCTAAGTGCATAATATCATCTCTAAGGGACATATACCGTTATAAGCTACAAAACTCAAGCACAGCTGAGGTGTGATGTATAATTTGAATTTCAAGAGACAAGATGCTCATATAACGTCATTCCTACACGAATTCTTAACACATAGCAATTTCTCAAGTCGTTTCGCAACTCAAACGACGCAATGCATCACTACGCAAAATATCTGACAATGAAACATTAATCGAACTACTCCTCCATGAGGACCTCGTTACTAAAATGCACACATCTGCCTGATATAGAGCCATTATTCACATTAAATCCATCCATCGACTTCAAGCCGATTCTGATCACACTAAACTAGTCTGATAACCTTTCAAAGGTCCATAATAACTCTCCTTTTTTTCATAACGCACAAGAACAACCATCCCAATCGGAGTAATCCTCCCCAGTTCAAAACCAAATGTGCCAAGTGCACTCTAACATGAATATTTAATTTAACGACACCATCAAAAACCTCATATTTGGTTTACATCTTTAATAAATTAAGTGATCATATGCCACACTTATATAATCTTCCCGTGGGACACACTCCGACAACCTACCACAAAAATAACTGGAGCGTATCTCCAAACCACTGGTCGCACTAACACTGAAAAGTGATCAAGAATCATTAACCAGGACGCAAAACTATTTTTACAAAACACCGATCTTAGGTGGAGCTGAAGACAATGCCAACTTATCGTAAATATCGAAACTTATATCCTGCTCATTTGAGCTCATGACATTTTGTTAAAAACTTTCCTTCACTCGTGCCATTCTCGACCCAAATTCCACAACCAGAAATGGTTCACCAGCATGCATCAAATCGAAACTAAGGTAGTACATAACCGTGCAATCCGCTAACCAATAGCAAGCTCCCCAACTTGGCTTAAAGCCATAGGTCACAACACATATACTCTATTGTTGTCATAATATAATGGTGAGATTAAACTCACTCTTTCATAAGCTTGTGGAAACACAAATCATCAGAAATTTTAACTCTTCTGCAATTTTTATTTTTTGCATTCACTCACACAACCGTTAAGCCCACTCTCTAGGCGACCAAAATTTTACTAAGTCCCAAATTTATTTATTTTTAAAATCTTTTGGCAGAATCTCCTTTGTAACTGGGCCTATCCACCTAACAGAGAATTACCAAAACCATCCTAACAACACATCCACAACTTGACAAATTATCACAATGAATATCAATTACATAAATCTCAATACTACATGTATTATACTATCAAAATTGATACATGGACATGCATTGCACCTATTTGAATCATAACACATAGAAAATACTCCTCCATTATTGGGCTATTCAACCGAGTAAGAACATATTCTTTATTTAATGTTTTCGACCTTCAAGGTGGTCTCCTAAACTTAATGATTTCATCATAATACATTTACAGAAGCGATCTCAGCTCCCAGGCTTATCTAACTAGTATGACAAACAGATTCCCTCATAAGCCAATTACCTACCAACTTTACCTTTAGTTAATACTTTGTATACCTTTCACTGCCATGCACATTACTCAATCACTAAATCCTCCTAAGTATAAACTCATTCCATAACATGAAATTTACTTCACACCAATAACTGACATAAAAACGATTTTTCACGCACCCATAACTTGGGACTACACATCTAATCACAATAGAAATCATACACTTAATAGTTCATCTATCATCCGGTAGACCTTCCTCGATACTTTCCAGTCATATAGAAATATCTTGTAGTACTAACATACTCACCACATGGTTACTCAGCCGCCATTCCACTAGTAGGGACAATACTGAACATATTAGCTCATAACTCTAGCTCACACAATCAGCACCATGGTGCTCAAGCCATAGGCAAAGATCCGACCTCAAGTCCTCCCGACTGGCCCACCATAAACTCACAGAGATAACACCTCACCCCTTAATCCGGAAATTACAAGCCATCAAGGCACATATAATAATGAGCTCTCATGTCTGCATACAAATGTGAGGAAGGAATTTCAAGAGTTATATTCCAAGTTGAATCAAGTACGCACGATAATAATTCCAAGAATGGGAAGTTTTCCTAAAGGTTCTGCAGCCTCTCAAGGATGAATACAGACGTCTACGTACCGATCCGCGAGACTCTACTAAACCTACTCATGACTCATGAGACCTACTAACCTACGCTCTCATACCAACTTGTCACGATCCAAATTTCATACCTGGTCGTTATGGCGCCTCTCGTGACAGTAAGGTCAGCCAACCAACCCCAAACACTCTCTTTTAAGAAATATTTAAACATAAATGAATAGAAAATACAACTTAATGGCATTTAAACTACTAATTACAACCCAACACAACCCGACCGAAGTATCATAAGTCATGACCATCAAAAGAAGACTGAACACCACTACAAGGCCAAAAATAAATATAAAATACAAACTGGAGTTCAAAAGATGAAGTACGATGCCGCGGACGCTGGCGATCACCTTGCTCATCTACAAGAGTAATACCTTCAATCCGCTAACAACCCGCTTCCGGGTGAACAATACCTGCAACTGCACGCGAGGTGCAGGGAGTAAAGTGAGTACTACCAAATCAGTGAGTAATAAGCATATATAATGTCTGAAGATATAAATCCACGAAATGCCACTATGTAAAGCTAAAATAATCAATTTAACACCATCAACGAGAAAATAGCAACAAACCCACATTAGGTATATTAGGTGAAATATATATGTATGAATGCAATGCAATGCATATGATGGTACATTCCGTACCCATTGCGGCATGCAGACCGAGCCATCCATATTTTTTTATCGTCGATGGAACTCACAGGGGGTGTGTACAGTCTTCGGAGGGGATCCTACAGCCCAAGCGCAATATCTTGGTCAGTCATTATTACCTGACCAGTCAGTCATTGTTACCTGACCAATGTATATCACAAAGTGCCATTGTTACCACTGTTCCAAGTATATATTACAGTGTCATTGTTACCACTGTTTTGAGTATAACATACTGTGCCATTGTTACCACTGTTTCAAGTCACTTTATAATCAGTGCAGAAAAATAATATAATAAGCCCCTTGGGAATTTACGAAACAGAAGTTCCCAGCCCAAAATACATTTAAAATGTCATTTGAGTTTTTAACACTTCGGATTATGGCTGAGTTTGCAAAGCAGTATTTAAAACCTTGGACTGAAATTTAATGATATGAAAATCATGCTAAGCAGTAATATCAATCATTGAAGGATTTTACAAGTCAGCACAAGGCCCCAAACATGGCATCAAGCCCAGTGACATCATCATTGCAATGTGCGTATCAGTCGCCAATATATTACAATTATCACTTGGGATGGACCAAGTCACAATCCCCAATCATAAATGACCCTGCACCTACCATGTGGTGCGTGTCTCATCTTAATATAGCGTCACGGTGTGATATACCGGGGTTTTAAACCCTCAGGTCATTATCTACACAAATTACTCACCTCTAACCGGTCGTAGACTAGTTCGCAATTTCCTTTCCTCTTGAATCGACCTCCTCGCACGTCAAATCTAGCCAAAACCACAACGATTACATTACTATGGGCTAAAGAAACATAACCTCATCGAAATTACTCGAAAAATATTAAAAATCACGAATCCCAAATTTTCATTTCAAAAACCAAGCACTAGTTCTTCCAATTTTTCCATCTCAAATCACTAATTAAATGATGAATTAAATGGTATATTCATGTACTCTAACCAAATCTGAGTTAGAATCACTTACCTCGATGAATTTATTGAAAACCATTCGAAAGATCGCCAAAATCCGAGCTCTATAAATCAAAATATCAAATAAATCCCAAAACCTCGTATTTATAGAGTACCCCTCGGATTCCCGCAGCGCTTACCGCACAAAAATGACCGCAGTCCGCGCCCAGGAAATGCGGTAGCGCAGAAATGGCCACGACCACGTAGGACTTTGACTGCAGTGATAGGATTCAGTATTTTGGTCATAATGTTTGCTATTGATGTCCAAAATACGATTTCTTTAGCTTTCTGGAAACTAGGCACGAAGGACTACAACTTACATTTTTGAATCACCTCAACATTCCTTGTAGATCAAAAGATATGAGCTTCCGAAGTAGGACCAGCAGCCTGCATGTTCTTCATGTGTGCTGCCACGCGCCCAACGCGAGAGGGAACGTGGTCCGCGCCTCCTCTACTGCCGCCTCTATTTTTCTAAGTTCCAGGGTGTTTGTACTCGCTCAAAACTCACCCAGAACACACCCGAGACCCCCGGAACCTCAATCAAATGTACCAACAAGACTAAAAACACATCACGACCTTAGTCGAGGCCTCAAATCATATAACATATAATGGGGAAAATGGGACGGAAATACATGAGACGACGGGTTGGGTCGTCGCAGTAAATAGCTCAATACCAGTACCAATAATGGGGATCTCCCAGGATACCATCCTGTAGTCCATTTTATCAATCTGTACGAGTATCTCCCAGGACACCGTCTCATAGTCCACCGTATAATATATCTTAAGGATCTCCCAAGATATTGTCTTATAGTCCATCTTACCAATCTGTACGAGGATTTCCCGGGATACCGTCCCGTAGTCCACCGTATAATATATCTGAAGGATCTCCCAGGATATCATCTTGTAGTCCATTTTATCAATCTATACGAGGATCTCCCGGGAATCTAACCCGTAGTCCCAAATATAAATACCAGTACTGGGGGAATCTACCAGCTGCATTGTCCTAGTTCCATATAATTGTGCAAGGGGGATCTTCCGGGAATCAAACTCGTAGTCCCAAAGTAACCAAACAAGTGCGGGAGCTCCCAGAATCCCACATCCGTAGTCCCAATGTAAATACACAACCAAGTTCAGAGAAATATTCAAAAATTGAAGCACAATAATACACTTCAACAATTAATTCTTGCCCTAACATGCTTCACGTAATTTTAATTAAGGCAAATTAAGCAAATAGGCAATTTTGATAAGTTTACCATACTTTTTCTATACTAGCACATGCTATAATAGCAAGTAGGATAACGCAATTACGAAAAAAACTCAATTCAAGTAATTTAAGTAAAAATTCAAGTTTTCAACAATTTACTCAAGTACGCACTCGTCACCTCATGTGCAAGGCATTCAAGTACCAATTCCACATCTGAAGGGACAAAGTCCCCCACACAAGGTTAGACAAGCCACTTACCTCGAAGAAGTGCAAGTCAAACTGAAATCACGCCCTTGCCACGAGTATTCGACTCCAAATGTCTCAAATCTATTCAATTAAATTGCATATTGTAATTAATATTTTAAGTAATTTATTCTACAATTAAATTCTAAGCTAATGCACAAAATTATGTAAAATGACCAAAGTCACACAATCATCGATGAAGCTCGATTTCTAAAAGACAAGGTTTTTTGCCATACATATATGAAATTCTCCCTTTAGTGATACTACGATGATCCAATATTGTTATGTAACTTCAATCTACAATACAACATTCAATAGGGCCAATATTGGTAATAAACTCCATAACTTATGCCATTTAGGAATATTATCAAACACCTTGTAGGCAGAGATATTTACACCTCATAACTATAGTATTGGTTCCTCCAACTATTACCATTAACCAACAATTCATCTCACCATCATTCCTAACCAAATTATAACTTCCAAATACACATGTATGACCATCCATTCACACCCAACCAACAAAATTCCATAAAATAAACACCTTTAAATCCCAACCATGTTCATGTATTTAAGTTGGGAATTTATGGTTTCCAATCACCATGCCATAAGTTGTAATACTTGATTCATACTCATATTCCCATAATATATCCATATGTGTAAGTCTATGGTGTAGGATTTACCTTTTGGAAGTAATCTTGCAAAATCCTCCTTTGAGTTTGAAGGAATTTCTTGATAATCTAAGTTTTCGTTAAGAGGATTCACCAAGAATTGTATAGGAATGATGGAATTTCACACCAAGATGATGGAGATTACTTACCTTGAAGATTGAGGGAGCTGAAGGTCTTGAGAGGGTGAAAGAAGGACCCCAAGTTCATCCAAATGAAATGGGTATGAACACCGAAATGAGTGTTATAGGCTGTTTTTGGGTGCCCCAGGTGGCGTTGGGCGCTGCCTGTGGTGCTGGAACTAGTAGCTCAAATTTCTGGGCGCCAGAGCTAGCGCCCGGCGCTACTCAGGGCACTGGAAATACGAAAATGGCTATAACTTGCTCTATACACCTCCAAATGACGAACGGTTTGATGCGTTGGAAACTTGACTCAAAGAGATTTAATTTTATAGCTTGTAGCTCACACAAATTCTTAGATAACGGGAGATATGATCATCCAAAATGAGGTCTTGTGCGCACTCATTTACAACTTTCTTCTATTATGAAATCTCCAACTTCAAAATTTCCCTTTAGTCATCCGAAATCATCCCGAGGCCCCTAGGACCTCAACCAAAAATACCAACATATCCTATGATGTTATTCAAACTTGTTCCAATTATCAAAACAGCTCGACTTACACCAAAATCATCGAATTTCAGCCTAAGTTCCTTTAAAACTTCCAAAATGTGCATTCGATCAAAAACCGGACCAAACCAAGTCCGAATGACTTGAAATTTTGCACACGCATACCAAATTACCAAATGAAGCTACAACAACTTTTGGAATTCCGTTCCGACCCTCAGATGAAACTTTCACCTATCAACCGGAAATCGTCAAAATACTGACTTCGCCAATTCAGGCTTAATACACCGGTCATCACAAAAATATTCCGGACACATTCCTAAGTCCCAGATTATCTTCCGGAGCTAACCGAACCATCGGAATTCATATTTGATCCCTTATCCCTCTAACTTATATGTCAATGCTCGGTTGACATTTTCAACTTAAGCCTTCTTAAAAGAGACTAAGTGTCTCATCTCACATAAAAAATCACTCCAATTCAATTCTAACGCACCCAATACCGTTAATGAAACATAAGGAAGTAGTTAATAGGGGAACATGGTGTAAATTCAAAAAACAATCGATGGGTTGTTTCATTCTTCGAAACTTAAACATTCGTTCGTCCTCGAATGAGCATAAAAAACATACCTGGAGTAGTGAAAAGATGAGGGTATCGGCTGCGCATATCTCGTTTGGCCTACCAAGTCGCCTCATCGATCGGCTGGCCCTATCATTGAGCCTTTATTGAAGCAGGATGCCGGTCAATCAACCATATAGACAGAAAAAATATAGCAAACTAGCTCATTACTACAGCTAATAGGAAATCGGCACGTACCTCGCTTTCGCTTCGCACCTCTGGTTGCATGAATAAAGCTAGCAGCAGCTTTTTCTAAAACTAGACTGATGTAGTGGGCGGTAGTTGGAAGCAGAGTACGGGCAGAAGCAATCCTCAAGCATCATTTTAGTGCTCATTAGTCTTAGTGTGAAACCTAAGATAAATGGGTGCAATAGGTCACTATAGGAACATGAACCCCCCATAACTTCTTTTTGGCCTAGAAAGGGAATTCCACTTATAGATAGGAATAGGCACATGCAAACAAAATAAGTATATTGGGAAACGGGGGGCAGATAGCCCGGGCGATAGATTCGGTGCTGAGGTCGCACTGCTTGTCCAGTATTATCACTAGCTCCTCAATATAGCATAAATCCTTGTCCAACTAGACTGAGTTAAAATCCAACACGTGCGACAGGTCCCTGTGATTTCTCTGGAGAATCGAAACATGAAATATCAGATGAACTCCTGCTAAGCTGGGATGAGGTAAGGCAAGCTCATAAGCGACCTCCCCAACATGCCTTAATATTTCAAAAGGGCCAATAAACCTCAGACTCAACTTCCCTTTCTTCCCAAATATCGTAATGCCCTTCCCTTCATAGGAGAAACACGAATCAGAACGTTCTCTCCAACCATATTAGAACCATCACAAACTTTCTGGTCTGCATAACTCTTTTATCTAGACGAGGATATATAGAGTAAATCCTGAATCATTTTAAAATTTTCCAAAGCATTCTAAACCAAGCTTGTGCCCAATAATCCAACCTCACCGAACTCGAACCAACCCACCGGGTCTCTGGTGCTCATAATTAACCTGCTCACAACTGGATGGATAAGGCATGAACATCCATCACCGTAGGCCTCATTGATGCTTCTAGGTAAGCCAAACTTCCCAAACTCTCTGCCCAGCGATGCAAAGCATCAGCCATTACAGTGGCTTTGCCTGGTGATAAAGATTAGTGATGTCATAATACTTTTGCAACTCTAACCACCTCCCGTGGCACAAATTTATATCCTTTTCTTGGATATGTGCTACAAGATCCGGTGATCAATATAAATCTCACAAGGTACAGCATATAAATGATGACACAAGACCTTTAAGGCATGAACAATAGCATCTAATTCGAGATCGTGGATAGGATAATTTTTCTCGTGTGCCTTCAACTGTCTGGATAAGTAGGCAATCACCCTACTATCACGCATCAATACCTCTCCAAGGCCAATCCTTGAGGCATCGCAATAGACAATATAAGACCTTGAACCTATAGGCAATACCAAAACTAGGGAATATAGTTAAAGATGTCTTGAGTTTTATGAAAGCTAGCCTCACACTCTTCCCCCCACTGGAAAGGAATACGTTTCTGGGTCAGTATGGTCATAGGGGTTGGAATCAATGAAAACCCCTCCACAAAACGACGGTTGTAACCCGCCAAGCCATGGTGATTGCAGATCTCTATAGCCGAGGATAGTCTATGACAGCAATGCACTGCTTCTACCTTCTTTAGATCAACCCAAATACCCTCACTCGATACCACGTGGCCTAAGAATTCCACCGAAAACAACCAGAACTCATATTTTGAAAACATTGCATATAATTCCTTTGCTCTCAGAGTCGGAAGCACTGTCCTCAGGTGTTGCTCATGATCTTGCCGACTCCGAGAATACACCAGAATTTCATCAATAAGGACAATGACAAAATTAAAGATATGGCCAGAATACACTATGCACCAAATGTACAAAAATTGCTGGGTCATTGGTTAGCCCAAATGACTTACAAGAGACTCGCAATGATCATACGTAGTCCGGGAAGCAGTCTTCGGGATATCTCGCTCTCGAACCTTCAACTGATGGTAACCTGAGCGCAGATAAATCTTAAAAACACAAGTGCGCCCTTAAGCTAGTCAAACAGATCATCAATATGAGGCAAAGATAAAGGTTCTTCAGTGTAGCCTTGTTCAACTTGTGGTAATCAATACACATACGCATAGAACCATCCTTTTTCTTCACAACAAAACAGGAGCACCCCAAGGTGAAACACTGGTCGAATAAAACCCTTGTCAACCATATTCCTATAACTGATTCTTCAACTTAACTAAATGTTTCACCTCATCCTTAGTCCATAACCTTAGACAAGACCCAAACTTCAACATCTAACATTCATCATAGGGCCTGAATTCCACATTGTCACACCACATTAGTCTTATTTCAACATACTTCAACTTTTAATAAGGCTTAATTACTTCGAAATTGTTTTCTTCTGGATGTTACACTCTCCCCCACTTACGGTCATTCATCCTCAAATACACAATGTAACCTATCTCTTTCTTCTCACATCTTAATGTCTCAAATTTTTCTAACTCCCAAATTTTACAAAAATTTTAGCAGACCCTCCCCTGTAATTGGGCCTATCCACCCGCCAGAGTAACACCAAAATAACTCCTAACAACACATCTACAACCCAATGAAACACCATAATGTATATATCACTAATATTAATCTCTACATTACAACATCACATTACCATAATGATATTTGGACATGAAACACATCATCTGTATGCCCATAACCTCGTCTCTGGCCATAATAGTTGTTCATAAATCACAACATTGCCAATTATCATTATGTTAACAAATATCTCATTTCAGACCTCCCTTTTCTCACAACGAGGCATGAAGATCTCATAATTACTTACCCAATTAACGAGTCACATTTAGCGCCACCTGGGCGCTCATCTCATAGGCTTTCAACGTTTATAGCACAATAATGGCTGAATATGAATAAAAAATATGCAAGAAATATCAAACAAGCCCAACAGGCATGACTCCCATTTTAAATATAGTACAAAATTTTAAATTTCATAAAATGAGAATTTATACACATAAACTTTTCACCGCCAGAACCTTGTCCTTATATAACATCAACCGCAGCTTCTAGCTCGGTTCAAAATATTTCACATTATATAAAAATTTGAGGATCTCATCCTCAACTATGAATCACATGTATTTGCATATTGTGCCAACTGAAATTTTTTATTTTCTTTCTTTCTCTTTTCAGTAATATCTGTCAAAGAGAATCACAACATAAATGAACCCTCATACCGATAGTGCATATAATTGACAATTGAAATTAATTATCCTGAAATCACATCAAAACCCACTGTAGTAAGTAATAGAAAGTCTTTTTAGCCTCATAGATATTCTTAGTGACCAACACATAATGATAGGGATAGCTATCTCCATATAATATCCCAACGTGAGTATTCACATAAGTAGATCTCAGGATTACGAAGCTCACTCATGAGTGGAGCAAATTAAGAGGACTCGCCTCAATTTTCAAAATAAAATCAGATTAAGGAATAATATCCTTTTTATAACAATCAAAATTGTATTTGTAATGACACCATCTGGTGTAGTAGCCTCAACCACACTATAGCAGTTATATCAATGGATCAGACATCCATTTCTTAGGTTCCATCTACCCGTTCATTCTCCCTATCTAACTTGTAGCGTATGTAGATTAGTAACTATAATGGAGTGTGTTGATTGTGAATTCTGATGAAGTCAATTTCTCCCAAGTCCGGGATAATTTCTCATGATGTTTCTAGTATCACCACTTTCATAACAATACATTTGCAGTTCGGCTGCTCATATTGAGTCTATGCCGGATAACTAGAATAACCGTTGAAGGAATTCCATGCCAGTGGTACATTAAAATTATGACTGCCCCATGAGAGTGCCCTGGTCAACTAGAGCACTATGAGTATTCTGAAATCTTTTCCATTTCCCTATTGATACTGAAATGTAGAATTATTATAGACATAGGAAAATCGAAGGTCCCAACATCGTCCCATACCGATCTCAGTTCTTACTCATATGCAAGTTTCAAAGAACTTTTGAATACCATTTAAATGCATCGCAGGCCAAATCTGATATGACACATGACCCATAATTTGGTCGTTGATAGTGAACTCCTTTCACTTGGCACAAAGAGATAAAATAGATCCTGGTAATCCACGAAACTAACCTTTATCGCTTGTGCGTCACCATCATAAGAGAATTCAAGCCATTCGTTTGGTACATGTCCTTCTTAGGACTGTTAAACTCACTTCCTCCAGCATCTCGGTTGCTAGTTGTTAGTTGTACCCTTCGCTAAATAGACATCTCATACGGACCGCATAGCCCCTATTACCACCAACTATCTTCAAGTCTACATCCATTTCGTGACTCTATCATTATTGCAATGATTAAGCAATTAAGTAAAACCTTCTTAAGACCGTACTTATCAACCAGATGTCAGAACTTATTGCACCCTCATATGCACAATTGAATGATCTCTCAATACTTCTGCATTATCAATATGGATGACACGTGGTAAAAATGGTTGAGCAAATTCTTGGCTCCCTTGTAATCCTTCTGTAGCATCACGAACCATCGGCACATAATTGATATCGAGTGCGCAATTTTCAATACACGAGTGGATGTAAAAGAACATATGACATAGGCTCCAGCTAAATAAATGACGCACGATAAGGAATGAAAATAAGTGGAATTTTCCTAACAGTTACATAGCCTCTTGTAGATAAGTACATATGTCTCTGTACCGATCAGCGAGACTCTAATAAACTAGCATGTGTTCCCTGACTCCTAAGTAAGCTAGAGCTCTGATACCAACTTGTCACGACCCTAATTCACCAATCGTGAACATGTCATGACAGCACCTAGTCACGATGACTAGATAAGCCTAATAGTACGGAAATAACAACTAATAAGATAATATTTGATAAAAAGTTAAATTAATTAAGAAAGTATACAACTTGCCACTTGGCACATTCACTTCGACAAAGCAATTCTGAAACAGAAAATCCCTAAACCCAGAATCTCACGGAAACCACAGGCTAATAGAAATGTAATACACTGATCTAACTATGGAATGTCTACACAATCAAAAGAAAAGGAAAACCAGATACTACATCTGGGATAGAATAGACACTCCAAGTCGGCGTACGTGGCAGATATACCTCAAAGTCCCTGGTAAAGGTCTCCTGGATCACTGATAGTACGCCTGAACGGAAGTACCTGGATCTGCACATGAAAAACATGCGCAGAAGAGGCATGAGTACACCACAGCGGTACTCAGCAAGTGCCAAGCCTAACCTCGCTTGGGTAGTGACGAGGAAGGGCAGGGCCCTACTGAGGTAAATATAATAACAAGGCTGACAATAGTATGAAACAAGCAGAAATAATGATATACAATTATAAGTTTAATCGGATTGCACAAACAAAACTTAATACACAGAAAATCAGATAACACAGAGTAAACAGCTCAATACCAGTACTAATAATAAGGATCTCCCAGGATACCGTCCTGTAGTCCATTTTATCAATCTGTATGAGGAGCTCCCACGATACCGTCTCGTAGTCCACCATATAATATATATTCCACCATATAATATATCTGAAGGATCTCCAAAGATACCGTCCTGTAGTCCATCTTATCATTCTGTACGAGGATCTCCCGGGATACCGTCCCGTAGTCCACCGTATAATATATCTGATGGATCTCCCAGGATACCAACCTGTAGTCCATTTTATCAATCTGTACGAGGATCTCCAGGGAATCTACCCGTAGTCCCAAATATAAATACCCAGTACTGGGGGAATCCACCGGCTGCATTGCCGTAGTTCCATATAATTATGTAGGGGGATCTCCCGGGAATCGAACCCGTAGTCCCAAAGTAGACAAACAATGGGGGAGCACCTGGAATCCCACATCCGTAGTCCCCATATAAATACACAACCAAGTTTATAGAAATATTCAAAATTGAAGCACAACAATACAATTCAACAATTAATTCTTGGCCTAACATGCGTCACGTAATTTCAATTAGGGAAAATTAAGCAAATAGGCTATTTGGATAAGGTTAACATACTTTTCTATACTAGCACAGGCAATAATGGCAAGTAGGATAAAACAATTACGAAAGAAACTCAATTCAAGTCATTTAAGTAAAAATTCGGATTTTCAACAATTTTCTCAAGTACGCGCTTGTCACCTCATGTACAAGGCATTCAATTACCAATTTAATATCATAAGGGACAAATTCCCCCACACAAGGTTAGACAAGGCACTTGCCTCGAAGAAGTGCAAGTCAACCTGAAATCACGCCCTTGCCACGAGTATTCGACTCCAAATGGCTCAAATCTATTCAATTAAATTGCATATTGTAATTAATAATTCAAGTAATCTATTTTACAATTAAATTCTAAGCTAATACACAAAATAACGTAAAATGACCAAAGTCACACAATCATCGATGAAGCTCGATTTCTAAAAGACGGAGTTTTTAGCCATACATATCTGCAATTCGCCCCTTAATGATACTACGATGATCCAATATCGTTATGTAACTTTAATCTACAATACAACATTCAATAGGATCAATATTGGTAATAAATTCCATAACTTATGCCATTTAGGCATATTATCAAATACCTTGTAGGCATAGATATTTACACCTCATATCTATAGTATTGGTTCATCCAACTATCATCATTAACCAATAATTTATCTCACCATCATTCCTAACCAAATTATAACTTTAAAATACACATCCATTCACACCCAACCAATAAAATTCCATCAAATAAACACCTTTAAATCCCTACTATGTTCATTTGTTTAAATTGAGAATTTATGGCTTCCAATTACCATGCCGTAAGTTGTAATACTTCATTCATACTCATATTCCCATAATATATCCATCTGTGTAAGTCTAAGGTGTATGATTTACCTTTTAGAAGAAATCTTGCAAAACCCTCCTTTGAATTCTTGAATGAATTTCTTGAAAATCTAAGTGTTTGATGAGAATAATAGTATAGGAATGATGGAATTTCACACCAAGATGATGGAGATTACCTATCTTGAAGATTGGGGGGGTTCAAGGTCTTGAGAGGGTGAAAGAAGGACCCCAAGTTCGTCCAAATGAAATGGGTAAAAATGAACCCCGAAATGAGTGCAATAGGCTGTTTTTGGGCGCCCCAGGTGGCGCTGGAACCAGTAGCTCAAATATCTTAGCGCCACGACTAGCACCCAGCACTGCCTAGGGCACTGGCAATACGAAAGTGGCCATAACATGCTCTATACACCTACGAATGACGAACGGTTTGATGTGTTGGAAAATAGACACAAAGAGCTTTTATTTGATAGCAGTTGTAGGTCACACAACTCCTTATATAACGGGGGTATGGTCATCCAAAGTGAGGTCTTGTGCGCACTCATTTACAACTTTCGTCTATTATAAAATTTCCAACTTCAAAAGCTCTCGTCAGTCATCCAAACTCATCCCGAGTCCCCCGGGGCCTCCACCAAAAATGAAAACACATCCTATGATGTTATTAAAACTTGTTCCAATTCTCAAAACACCTCGACTAACACAAAAATCATCGAATTCCAGCCTAAGTTCCTTTAAAACTTCCAAAACGTGCATTCGATCAAAAACCATACCAAACCACGTCCGATTGACTTGAAATTTTGCACACACATCCCAAATTACATAATGAAGCTACATCAACTTTCGGAACTTCGTTCCAACCCTTGGATCAAAATTTCACATATCAACTAGAAATCGTCAAAATACTAACTTCGCCAATTCAAGCTTAATTCTACACCGGTCATCACAAAAATATTCCGGACACATTCCTAAGTCCCAGATTATCTTCCGGAGCTAAACGAACCATCAAAATTCATATCCGATCCCTCTAACTCATATGTCAATGCTAGGTTGACTTTTTCACCATAAGCCTTCTTAAAAGAGAGTAAGTGTCTCATTTCTTATAAAAAATCACTCCAATTCAATTCTAACGCGCCCAATGCCGTTAATGAAATATAAGGAAGAAATTAATAGGGGAAGGGGGTGTAAATTTTAAAAACGACCGGTGGATCGCGACACTTGGTATCCCGCACTCTCAGTCCAGAACATATCACGTACAGGAGGATCTCCTAGGATATCATACCGTAGTCCCAAATTTAAACACACAATAACAGTTGAAACCTCGGATAAATGCTAACTCGGAACAAATAGTAGTAAATTCTAGCCTAACATGTTTCACGAAGTACAAACAAGGAAGATTGAGCAAATCGACAAGTAAATCAACTAAACATACTTTACTAGACTAACACAAGTAAAGCTTACAATTAACATGAACAGATAAGTAAGAAAACTCAAATCAAATGCTTCAAGTAAAAACGGGTTCTTCAACAATTAGCTCAAATACGTGCTCGTCACCTCACGTACAAGGAATTCAAATATCAATTATCATGTCCTAAGGGGAAAAGGTCCCTCACACAAGGTTAGACAAACCACTTACCTCGAATCGGCTCAAAATCAACTAGAAACCACGCCTTTGCCATGAGTATCTGACTCCAAATAGCCCAAATCTATTCAATTCAATTACATATCATAAATAACATCACAAGCTATTGTTTCTACTATTTAATTCAAAGCTAAGGCGCGAAATTATGTAAAATGACCAAAACACCCCTCAGGACAACATCTCGGAATAGGATAATTTTATATTTTTAGAACCCTCGTACTCTCACGAGTCTAACAATATAAAAATCTCTCAAATCGGAGGTCAAACACCCACTCAAAACTCAATAGTGTGGTCTATGAAGTTTTTCCCCTTTTTTCATTCAAAAATCCAAAATTAAGGATGAATTCGTAATTAGATTAGTTGGTTTTAAGCATAAGAGAGCACAGAATCGTTACGCAATCGTTGCCCTCGAATTTCTCCCAAGTCCGAGCTCCCAAACTTGTGTTTTGATAAAAATGGCTAACCCTCAGTTTTGAAATGTTAAATACTGCCCAGGTCTGTTGTGCATCGTAAATGGGGAGGTGGGCTCGCATTCCAGAAGAAGAAAAATGAAGTTGCCAAAAAAATTCCCTTTGCGATCGCGAGAAAAAGGACGCGAATGCGAAGGCCTGGGCTCAGGAAACTATGCGACGCGACAAGGTGATGCGAACGCGCTGAATAAAACTTAGGTCAGCCCCCATAGTCAAATAAAGCTATGAGAACGCGATGGCCTAGATGCGAACGCGATTAAGGAAAACAGGAAGCTTCGCGAACGCGAAGTACTGAATGCAAACGCATTGACGAAATTGGTCCTCCTCCGGAATTACTCTACGTTAACGCATGGAGGAGGACGTGAACACGTAGAAGAAGAAATCCAGAGCTACGCGAATGCGATGGGAGGGTCACAAACGCTAACAAAGAACTGGGACGTGCACTTGCTAAAGGCTTTTCTACAATTTTTTACAACTCCAAAATGCTCCGTTGAGCATCCAAAACACACCCGAGGCACCCAGGACCTCAACCAAACCTATAGACATATCCCATATCATCATTCAAACTTGTACCAATCCATAAACCACCTAAAACAACGCCAAAAACTCAAATTAATCAAGGATTTGAACTTAAGAACTCAAATTTTCATCAAAATATGCATTCGATCGAAAACCTAACCAAACCACTTCCGAATGACCTGAAATTTTGCACACATGTCCCAAATGACATGACGGTGCTACAACAACTTCTGGTATTCAATTCTGAACATGAGATAAAAAACGCACTATCGGAACGAAAACTTCAAAAATTCAAACTTCGGCATTTTAAGCCTAAATGGCTACGGACTTCCAAAAAGCATTCCGAACATGCTCCCAACCCCGAAATCTACTAACGGAGCTAACCGAACCATCGGATTTCTATTTCGAGGTCATCTTCATACTGTTCTGACTACGAACAACGTTTCAACACTTAAGTTCTCATTTAGGGGCTAAGTGTCCCAAAACTCTCCGAAACCCAAAACCGGACGTCCCATCAAACCAAAATAGAACAAATGAACTTAGGAGAAGTAGTTAATAGGGGATCCTCCCACAACTGGTCGGGTCGTTACATCCTCCCACACTCCTCGAACGAGCATAGAGAACATACCTGAAGTAGTGAAAAGATGAGGGCATCGGCTGCGCATATCCCGCTAGGTCTCCCAAGTCGCCTCCTCTACTGGCTAACCCCGCTACTGAACCTTTACCGATGCTATATTCTTTGACATGATATTTTTGACCTGCCTGTCCAATATTGTCACTGGCTCCTTAACATAGGATAGATCCTTTTCCAACTGGATTGAACTGAAATCAAAGACGTGCGACATATCACCGTGATACCTCTGGAGCATCGAAACATGAAATACCGGATGAACCCCGGCCAAACTGAGAGGTAATGCAAGCTCATAAGCAACCTCCCCAACTCGCCTCAAAATCTCAAAAGGGCCAATAAACCTCGGACTCAACTTCCCTTTCTTCCTAAACCTCATGACGCCTTTCGTAGGCGAGACCCAAAGCAGAACCCGCTCACCAACCATATAGGAAACATCATGAACTTTTCGGTCCACTTAACTCTTCTGTCTAGACTGGGCTGTATGGATTTTTCCCTTAATCACCTTATCCTTCTCCAACGCATCATGAACCAAATCTGTGCCCAATAGTCTAGCCTCACCCGGCTCAAACCAACCCACCGGGGATCTACACCTCCTACCATATAAAGCTTCATACGGTGCCATCTGAATTGTGGACTGATAACTATTATTGTAAGCAATCTCCGCCAATGGCAAGAACGGATCCCAAGAACCTCCAAACTCAATCAAGCACGCACGGAGCATATCCTCAAGAATCTGAATGGTGTGCTCGGACTGTCCATCCATCTGGGGGTGAAATGTTGAACGACTCTGCAGAATTGTGACGTGAACTGAGTACCCTTGTCCGAATGATAGAAATCGGAATAACATGCAGACGAACAATCTCCCTGATGCAAATCTCCACTAACCATTCCACTGAATAAGTAGTACACATAGGAATTAAATCCGCGTACTTGGTCAGCCGATCTACAATCACCCAAATGGCATTGAACTTCTTCGCAGTCTGAGGGAACCCAACTACAAAATCCATGGTGATCATCTCCCATGTCCACTCCGGAATCTCTATATGCTGAAGCAGCTCACCCGGTCTCTGATGCTCAGACTTCATCTGCTGACAATTGAGGCATCTAGCTACAAATACCACTATGTCTTTCTTCATTCGCCTCCACCAATAATATTGTCTCTAGTCCTAATACATCTTCGTGGCACCCGGATGGATGGAATACCACGAGCTATGAACCTCTGCCAATATCAACTCCCGAATACCATCAACATTGGGTACACAGACCCAGCCTTGCATCCTCAATACCCCGTCTTCACCGATAGTCACATCTCTGGTATTACCATGCTAATCCAGGTCCTTGAGGACAAGTAAATGAGGGTCATCACACTGCTGCTCCATGATACAATCGAATAATGAAGACAGAGAAATCATACAAGCTAGAACCCGACTTGGCTCTGAGAGGTCCAACCTTACAAACTGGCTGGCTAAGGCCTGAACATCCATCGCCATAGGCTTCTCTCATGCTGGTAGATCTGCCAAACTCCCCAAACTCTGTGCCTGGCGACTCAAGGCATCAACCACCACATTGTCCTTTCCCGGGTGATACATCCACCTCCGTTGGTGCAAATGTATATCTTTTTGCTTGAATAAGTGTTGTAAGCTCCGATGATCCGTATAAATCTAACAAGGCACACAATACAAATAGTGACGCCAGATCTTCAAGGCATGAAAAATAGCCGCTAACTCAAGGTCATGGACAGGATAATTCTTCTCATGTACCTTCAACTATTTGGACGCATAGGCAATTACCCTACTTTCCTGCATCAAAATCGCTGCAAGACCAATCCTCGAGGCATCATAATAGACAGTATAATAACCCGAACCTATAGGCAATATCAGAACTGGGGTTGTAGTCAAAGATGTCTTGAGCTTCTGAAAGCTAGCCTCACACTCTTCTGTCCACTGAAATGGATGACCCTTCAGGGTCAGTCTAGTCATAGGTGCTGATATAGTAGAAAATCCCTCAACAAATCAACGATAATAACCACCCAAGCCAAGGAAACTACGAATTTATGTCGCTGAAGATGGTCTAGGCTAACTCTGCACTACCTTTACCTTTTTTGGATCCACCCGAATACCCTTGCTCGGCACTACGTGACCCAAAAACGCCACAAAATCCAACCAAAACACATATTTTGAAAACATGGCATACAATTTCTTTTCCCTTAAAGCCTGAAGCACAGTCCTCAAGTGTTGCTCGTGCTCTTCCCAACTCCAGGATTAAATAAGAATATTATCTATGAAAACAATGATTAACGAGTCGATATATGGCCTAAATACAATGTGCATCAAATGCATATAAGTTGATGGGGCATTGGTCAGCCCAAAGAACATAACTAGGAACTCGTAATGGCCATACTGAGTCTTGAAGGCAGTCTTCGGGATATCCAACTCCCTAATCTTCAACTGATGGTAACCCGATCACAAATCAATCTTAGAAAACACTCGTGCACCCTGAAGCTGGTCAAATAGATCATCAATACGAGGCAGAGGATAAGGGTTATTCAATGTAACCTTATTCAACTAGCGATAATCGATGAACATACGCATAGAACCATACTTTTTCTTCACAAACAACACAAGAGAACCATATGGTGAAACACTAGGGTAAAAAAATCCTTATCAAGCAATTCCTATTGATCCTTCAACTCCATCAACTCAGGAGATGGAGATGGGCTGAGTGTCCGGCAATAAATCAATACCAAAATCAACATCTCTATCGAGCGGCATGCCTAGAAGATCAGTTGGAAACACATCGGGATATCTCGTACCACTGGGACTGAATCAACAGAAGGAGTATCAACACTGACATCTTCACATAAGCTAAATACACGGCGCACTCCTTCTCAACCAAACGCTAAGCTTCAAGGAAAGAGATAGCTCTACTGAGAGTGTGATCTAAAGTACCACTCCACTCAACACGCGGAATACCTGGCATATCCAATGTCACGGTCTTGGCATGACAATAGAGAATAGCACAATGGGGCGACAACCAGTCTATGCCCAAGATAATATAAAAAACAACCATGTTGAGTAACAACAGATCTGCTCTGGTCTCAATACCATGAATAGTAACTAATCACGACCGATAAACACAGTCTGCAATAAGAAAATCTCCCACAGGAGTAGAAACATAAACAGGAGAACTCAAAAAATCTCGGGCTACACCCAAATACAAAGCAAAATAAGAAGACACATAAAATAAGTGGAACTTGGATCGAATAAACCGTTGGATCTCTGTGACAAACCAGTATAATACTTGTGATGATAGAATCGGAGGCAACAACCTCGGTACGACCAGGAATGGCATAATATATGGCTTGGCCTCCCCCTCGAGGGTGACCTCTACCTCTATGACCTCCCCCCCCCCCATAGCTGGCGGGGACAATGGGGTAGCAGGTGGAGCTATGATCATGGCCTGAGAACTCTGCTGAGCACGCTCCGATTGAGAAGTCTGTGGAGGTGCACTTATCCCAAGTCTAGGGCAATCATTCACCACATGATGGTTGTTACCACACTCAAAACAAGCTCTAGGAGGGCGGGGTGGTTGTGACTGTGACTGGCTAGAGCCATGTGTGGTGGACTAACCTCTGAAAGCACGCCGCACATGAGGCGCGCTAGAAACAGGAGGTGCATAGTAAGGCTCCTGAGATCTGGGAGGAACTGGAGCACTGCTGGCTGATGGAAGAGCAAAACGAATGGGATGACCCATATATCCCCTACCATGATGACCTACTGTTGGGATACGAGCACCAGAGTAGTGGCCCGACTATCTAGACCTCTTGGCCTCCCTCTCCTCTCGCTCCCTAGCGAGCATACCCTCGATCTTCCTAGCAATGCTCACAACCTACTGATAAGGAATGTCCATCTCCAACTCTCGAGCCATGCGAGATATGAAGAGTGGAATAATACCCTCAATCAACCGGCGAACCCTCTCACGGATAGTAGCACCAAGGCTGGTGCATGCCTAGTCAATCTGGTATAACGGGTAGCATACTATGAAATGGTCATAGTACCTTGGCGCTAATGCTCAAACTCTGTGCGACATGCGTCCCTGAGAATCTAAGGGACAAACTCTGTCATGAACATATCTAAAAACTGGTCCCATGTTAGCGAAGTAGCTTCGACTGGACTGTCTATCTCATAAGTGTGCCACCTATCATAGGCGGCTTCCCGAAGCTGGAAAGTAGTAAAGGAAACCTTGTTGTATCCGTCTACACCCATAGTGTGGAACCTCCAGAAATTCCAAGGCATCATTTGTCGCTAATCCACTGAAAACCAGAGGATCATACTTCTTGAATCTCTCAAGTCTCCGCTGCTCATCGTCAGAAGCAGCTGCCCTATCCTCGAGCTAAATTGGTACTGTAGGTTGTACAGGAATGATCTCTAGGACCTGATCAACATGCACTCGCTGCTCAGGAGTGCGGGCGGCGGGAGTCTGTACTCCTCCCCCAGCCTGGGATGTGGCTGCAGCAAGGGGAAAGAACCCTGCCTGAGCCAACATGGTGTACATACTCATAAATTGTGCCAATGTCTCCTGAAGAGCTGGAGTAGTAGTGACTATACACATGTTAGGTGCCTCAACTCCGACTGGATCTACTGGCGGTACCTTCGCAGCAGCTTGCGCAGGTACTCTAGTTGTTCCACATGCGCGTCCACGGCCTCTGGCCCGGCCTCTAACGGTTGCAATAGAGGGCGTGGGTGCCTAATCGTCCCGAGTAGCATGTATCCTCACCATCTGTGAGAGAATAGAAAATAGAATTTTAGAATTGATGTCAAAATATCGCACCAGAAGGAAATCAAATGAGTGAAGATCTTTCCAAAACAGTTATAGCCTCTCGTGGATAAGTACATATGTCTCTATACCGATCAACGAGACTATAATAAACAATCCTCTATTTCGTGACTCCTATGAACCTAGAGCTCTAATACCAGGTTGTCACGACCCTAGTTCACCCACCTTGAACATGTCGTGACGGCACCTAGTCCTTACGACTAGGTAAGCCTAATAATTCAGAAAACAATTTAAACTTGCGGAAAAATAGATTATTAAAAGTGAACAACTATAAGAACAACTGTATATAAGTGCCACTCGGAATATACAACTCAATCACCATTGAAATCTCGGAAACTACGGGAAATACATGCTAATAAAAATGTGGTATACTTATCTAACTTCATAATGTCTAATCAATTTAAAGAAAAGTAAATCTATCTACTACAGCTAGAATAAGATAGAGACTCCTGGTCTGCGGACATAGCAGATGTACCTCGAATTCTTTGCTAGATCTCTCCGCCTCGGGGATGATACGCCTGGGTGGAGGTACCTGGATCTGCAGATGCAAAAACATATGCAGAAGGGGCATGAGTATACCACAACGGTACTCAGTAACTTCCAAGTCTAACCTCGGTCGCGTAGTGACGAGGAAGGTCGGGGCCCTACTAAGATAAAACATAATAAATAAGACGATAAGGTAAAACAACATAGATAAAGTCTATTGCTAGAATCTAAATAGGATAATAAGGAAAACAGTAATAGAAAGTAGAAACAAAATAATAAATGGAAATATTTCTCACAATCAGAATAATAATCGGGGATCTCTTGGTATCCCGAGGATCTCCTGGTATACTCATAATATACATCAGGGATCTCTTGGTATCCTGAGGATCTCTTGGTATCCTCAATACTCATATATACATGTACCGGGGATCTCCTGGTATCCCGCACTCTCAGGTGTTGAAGCAAGACTGATTAGCTCGCCTAAGGGTCGAAGCGGAAGAATTCATCATCTACGAGCTATTGATCTCCCAGGATGTCGTCCTGTAGTCCCAAATTTAAACACACAATAACATCTCAAACCTCGGATAAATGCTAACTCATAACAAATAGTCGTAAATTCTAGCCTAAAATGCTTCACCAAGTACAAACAAAGCAGATTGAGCAAATAGACAAGTAAGTCAACTAAACATGATTTTCTAGACTAACACAAGTGAAGCTTATAATTAACATGAACATATAAGTAAGAAAATTCAAAAGAAATGCTTCAAGTAAAAATGGATTTTTCAGTAATTAGCTCAAGTAAGCGCTCGTCACCTCACGTATAAAGCATTTAAATGTCAATTATCATGTCCTAAGAGGAAAAGGTCCCCTACACAAGGTTAGACAAGCAACTTACCTCGAGCTGGCTCAGAATCAACTAGAAACCACGCCTTTGCCACAAGTATCCAACTCCAAATGACCCAAATCAATTCAATTCAATTACATATCATAAATAACATCACAAATAATTGATTCTACTATTTAATTCAAAGCAAAGATATGAAATTAGGTAAAATAACCAAAAGGCCCCTCAGGCCAACGTCTTGGAATCAGATAACTTTTACATTTTTAGAACCCCCGTACTCTTACGAGTAAAACCATATAAAAATCTCTCAAATCAGAGGTCAAACACCCACTCAAAACTCAATGGTTTGGTTTATGAAGTTTTTCCCATTTTTCATCAAAAAATCCAAAATTAAGAATGAATTCGTGATTAGATTAGTGGGTTTTAAGCATAAAATAGTAGAGAACTGTTGCCCTCGAAATTTCTTCCAAATCAGAGCTCTGAAGCTTGTGGTTTGATAAAAATGGCTAATCCTCGGTTTTGAAATGTTAAATACTACCCAAGTCCGTTGTGCATCACGAACGCGGAAGTGGTATCGCGTTCGCGAAGAAGAAAAATGAAGTTCCCAAAAAAAAAGCCCTTCGCGATCGCAAGAAGAAGGACATGAACGCAAAGGCCTGGTCTCAGGAAACTATGCGAATGCAAAAAGAGTGATGCGAACGCGATGGCCGAGACGCAAACGCAATTAAGGAAAACATGAAACTTAGCGAACGCGAAGGACTAAATGGGAACTCATTGAAGAAACCGTTCCTCCTCAAGAATTACTCTACGCGAACGCGTGGAGGAGGACATGAATTAATAGAAGAAGAAATCCAGAGCTACGTGAACATTATGAAAGGGCCGCGAACGCGAAGAAGGAACTGGGACGTGCAATTGCTGAAGGATTTTCTTCGGTTTTTTACAACACCAAAATGCTCCATTGAGCATCTTAAACACACCCGAGGCCCCAGGGACCTCAACCAAACTTACAAACATATCCCATATCATTATTAAAACTTGTACCAATCCTTAAATCACCTAAACAATGCCGGAAACTCGAATTAATCATGGATTTGAACCTAAGAACTCCTATTTTAATCAAAATACGCTTTCAATCAAAAACCTAACCAAACCACATTCGAATGACACTAATATTTTGCACACGCGTCCCAATAACATGACGGTGCTTTAGGAACTTCTGGAATTCCATTCTGATGCTCGGATCAAAAATTCACTATCGAACCGGAAACTTCAAAAATTCAAACTTTGGCATATTAAGCCTAAATGAACTACGACTTCTACAAAGCATTCTGAACATGCCGCCAACCCCAAAATAACCTAACGGAGCTGACGGAAGCATCGAAATTCCATTTCGAGGCCGTATTCACACTATTCCAAGTACAGATAACTTTCCAACACTTAAGCTCTCATTTAGGGACTAAGTGTCCCAAAAATCTCTGAAACCCAACACCGAACATCCCGGGAAAACAAAATAGTAGAAATGAACTTAGGGGAAGCAGTTAATAAGGGATCGGGGCAAAACGTTTAAAAATGTTCGGTCCGGTCGTTACAGTTTGAGTGATAAAATTATGTATTTAATGTCATTTACTTATACTTTACATGTTGTATGTGATTTAGAAGTAATGGTGAAGAAACCAAGTGAAAACAAGTCAAAAAGAAGCTAAAAAGTTAAAACTTTTGGGCAGTGCTCTCAGTGGTCGCATTTGCGACAAATGCTTGGGAAATGCGAAGTATGACAAATAAGGTAGTGTTCGCAATTGCGAAGAACACTTTGAAAATGAAAAGTCAATCAAGATAGTCAACCTTCGCAAACGTGAAGGTTTCTTCGCAAATGCAAACATGAGCAGTCTAGGCAAGGTTGGGAATTGCGAACCTATGTTCGCAAATGCGAAGATCAAGCTTCAGACCTAGGAAATTCTGGAATTTTATATTTTTAATCCCCAAACTATTTTTATACATGGCCAAGCAGATATTTTAGATATCTTTTGGCTTATTTTTCAGTCCTCATAGACTATAGAGAAGAAGTATTGAAGCTAGGGTTTTGCACAACACTTTTGGGTCTTGAAGACTTGAAGCTTGTGGTTAAGATTTTCTCACCCATTTATGTTTATTTCTTCATTTCCTTGCTTTGTATTGAATATTTAAGTGTGTAGTATTTATTTCCAACACTTGAATCTTGTTTATTGAAGTATTAATATTTATAGTGTGGATTAAATACCTTGTTGTGCTTATGTATTGAATGATTTTTATTTATTTATGAAGTGAGGTATTGTTACTTTAATTATTCTTGTTCTTTAATGTTTCCAAAGGAATTAGCTAACCCTAGGACTCGCCCATTAACTCCGAATTAATTTTGAAAAGGATAATTTGGGGTTAGGAAAGATTAATTAACAAGAACTTGAGGTGTTAACCCCCATTTTATAGATTCTACATGGGGATAGGATTGAACTACTTGTAGTCATTCCGGGTGTGCTTAATCTCTTAATTGTTTCAGGAATAATTCAATTAAGAATTCTTGTTATTCTTCTAAAGAAGTTAATTAACAATTATTATCCGTGGCTAATTAACATAAACTCACTCATACTTGTAAAATCATAAAATACATTGGATTGTTACTTGAGTGTAGTTCCCGATGCATTCATACTTGTAGGCGTTGATTATTTTACTTGCTTTCTAGGTTAGTTTACATTTACGCATTTACATATAAAACACTTTTCAAACCTAAATTCTTATTGTTTGGCATTGCGCGATAAGCGAGAATTTTCTTACATTCCTAATCACCTACACATTATTCTCTGTGAGATTCGACCCAGACTCATAGTTGGGTAAATTATATTGCATGCAACCGTGTCCATTACTTTTTAGTAGTGGATTTGCACGTCATCAGCAGGGTAATATATGCATATATAGTTCGTTTCGTTTGACCATCTGTAGTGCGTAATTTACTTTTATGTTGGATCAGGCCGTATGACCCTCGACTTTACTTGTGCATTCTTTACTTAGTATTATTCTGTGTATATGCCTTGAAATGTAAATGGTTAACTATGATATTATCTAGAAAAAACCTTCACTCCTACTTTTCCTAAAACCCCATAGAAATCAAATTGGTTTGGATATTAGGAACATGCAATACATCTCTCAGTACTAGAGTTTTACCAGATGTGAGTTTGAGAAGAATTTTTCCTTTCCCAAGAACACGAGTTGTTCTTGAGTCACCAAGATAAATTGTTTTTTCTCTTTCCTCAACTTGGGTGTAAAAAAAAATTCATTTTTGTTTGTACAAATGTGCCTAGTAGCACCAGAGTCTATCACCCAATCTCTCACATTGGCCACATTATTTATTTGAAAAATGATCGCAACAATTATATTATCCGCTTTAGTCAAATTAAATTATGACTTAGCAAGATTTTCACTTATCCCAACTCTACTCTTGCATTGAGGTAAATTTTTATTGAAGGTTTTAATATTAGCATTGTGTATGTAACCATATTTGTTCACATACCTATGTTTTGACATTAGTGTCTGCCAAAGTTGTGGATGCAATAATGTATTTGCAACACCATGAATATCAAGCAAGACTGTTGGACCAGTAGCAACAGAGATAATATCAAAATTGGTAGCACCATCAAAAATTTTATTAGTAGTATTACTTGCCATATTTTCTTAGATTGTAGGAAAATGACACCGGAAAATAACGATGATAATACTATAATAATATTATTTATAAGCAGATACACGAATTAGCTTAAGTCGTGCTAGGCATTGTCCTAAGAAACTACTTCAACAATGTGAAATATTTTTCCAGGATTATACAAGCTCATCTCAATTTATTTAGAGGATACAGGAATCTGAAAATTAAATATAAATCCAGCAAGTCAGAAGAGAAAGATCAACTAATATCTCATGCCAATTATATTATTATAGAAGAAGAAATTAGAAGAAGAGGGGCGTATTTGAGCTAAAGAAGATGGAATAATTTCTTGTTTTGCTAATGATTAGCTTTTCTTGGTGTTTGATGATCGAAGAATGATGGTATGATAATAGCTATATATAAGCTTAAGGAATTGTTCTGCGTAAGATAAGTGTTTACTTGTCAAATTTCCTTCATGCAAGATACCAAAACATCTCATGTAAAATGCCATTTGGCTAAGTAAGGCCATTTGTCTTACAATATTCTAAACTAATGCCACAAGTAAAAATTCTTTTGATATATTACCAACAATTATCAACAAGTACATCCATAATTAATATATGTGTGTGTATGTTTTTGCTTAAATTTGTAAATGTTATATGATCTATTTCCATAAATATTTTTTAACTCTCATAGAAACTAGAAATCCCTATTTTTTAAACTTTGATTTCAATCATATTGAAAGAGAGGTAATATACTTTTATAGGCAAAAGTTCAAATTTTACCCAAAACTATGCAAAATGATCTAACTTTTCCCTATCGAGGTTAATTGTGTTCATGTCATTACCAAATTAGGTCAGTTTGTTCTTATTGACTAACAAGCTTTTATAAATTATGAAATTAATCTGAATGGAAGTGAGGAACTAAATGGCCCATACAATACTGAGTGATTGAGCATGATGAGTAGAAAGTGTGAGATAGTGAGATTGAGTACTCTGAGAGTATGATGGGTTTCCAATGTCTTAGCCTTATGTTTTGATGATATAACAAAATTACTATCAACTATATAGGGAACCCGACACACTTAGTATACAGTGCTAATCAATGGATCTAGCTAAATATGAATTGATACAGCTTCAGAAGATCGAGAACCAACACAAGGACCTGATACCCTTGCGGTTCCCTGACAGCAGAACGAAGTCAATTGGATATAGCTGAAGAGCGACGTGGTTGCCTTCACTGTTTCTTCCGGCACTGCACTGTTCCAACGGTCACTTGTCCTTTGACCAACCAAGTTAATACATCATTCAAGAGATGTCATCCAAGTTACATTAACAAGAGTAGTACAATAAAACATTACTTGAACACTTGAGAATTCAGTTCAAGCATTCAAGCCATCTGATATTTCAGCATTCATTTCTCAAGTGTATCAAGAACAAAGATTAAACACTACTACGGGCCAGTTACTAGATCCAGTATTTTATTGTCCTTAGTTGAGTTGTAACTTTGTAATTGTTCTTTATTGCAATACCTAATTTTATTAGCTAGAAGTGTTTCTTAGCAACCCTCTTGTAAAATCATAAACCCTTAGTGCTTGTGTCATGACTAGAGTAAGTCATTAGTTGAAGTCTTTGTAATAGGTGTATTGGAAAGTGGCTTGTAAAAGGCGTATTAAAGGTTAGTGAGGGATTAAGAGTGTAATTCCTAGGTTACAATTGGTTGTAATGTGAAGATTGCTCAATAGTGAAGTTGAAATCCTACCAGTGTAGGTCGTGATTTTATATCACCTTGAATAGGAATTTTTCCACGTAAAATTCCCGGTCTTATTAGTATTTTTAGTGAAAACTCATAGAGGACCTTGTACTTTATAGTTTGGTAGACTCATATAAACTATCAATTGGTATCAAAGCAGGTTCCTCCTATCAGTTTAACACCTAGGAAGAATCCGTATGGCTGCTCCACCAAATTTTTAAGCAGGTCAATCTACGTACAGACCGCCCATGTTCAATGGGCAATACTATGGGTGGTGAAAGACAAGAATGCATGATTTCATCATGGCTGAAGACTCTGAGTTGGGGATGTCATATGTTATGGTCCTTTTGTCCCAACAAAGAATGTCGGAGATCATCCGTTGACGATGCCAAAGACCAGCAAAAAATACACTGATGCAGATAGGAAAGCTATGGAGAAATATTTTCGTGCCAAGAAAATTTTGGTGTGTGGGATACGACTTGGTGAATGTAACAGGATCTCAGGTTGTAAATCCGCCAAGGAGATATGGGAAGTTTTTCAAATAGCACATAAGGGTACCACTCAAGTAAATCAATCCAAGATTGATATGCTTACCACTGAGTATGAGCTCTTTATGATGAAAGATGATGAATCTATCCAAGATATGCACACAAGATTCACTTCCATCATGAATGAGTTACACTCACTTGGTGAAATCATTCCCAGGAAAAAGCGCGTGAGGAAAATTCTTAGTATCTTGCCTAGTTCATGGGAGAGTAAAGTAAATGCTATCACTAAAGCAAAAAACTTGTAGGAGCTGACCATAGATGAGCTAGTAGGAAATCTGAAGACCTACGAAATGAAGAGAAGATAGATAGTGAAAGAAGAGAACTGAAGAAGGAGAAGAACCTGGTACTCAAAGCTGAAGGAAATGAATCAAGTGAGGAAGACTGTGACATGGCACCTAACCAAAATATTTCATAAAATGGTCAGAAGGAATGAGGAAATACCAAACAGAGGCAATTCCAGCAGACCAAAGAATTATGAACTATGTCATAAATGTTGAAATCCAGGACACTTTATCACAGAGTGTCCTCTCCTAAAGTAAGAACACTTCAAATACAATCCTGATAAAGCAGCCAAGAGGAACCTGGTTCCTGACAAACGCTTCAAAAGAAAGAATGTCGCTGATAATGTTGTGAAGCAAGCTCTTGCAACATGGGGAGATTTCTCCAGTGAGTCCGATGAAGAAACTGATGCAGGTGATAGCTCTATGATAATAGTTGAAAGTGTAGCAAATGAATATGACTCAATATTTGCTTTGATGGCACAATCAGACGATGATGACTATGATGAGGTAATTTCAGGGATGTTCAGAGAAATCTGAAATCCTACTCTCCTAAAAAGCTCATGTCATTAGCAAATGTATTAATTGATGCCAACCATAGTCTTATAGATCATAACTGATGCCTTAACCATTGAATTAGAAGATGCTGAGCAAACCAGATATGACTTGGTAGTGTGTGTGGTTGACTAAAGGAAACTATAGATAATCTAGAAAATAAAAAGAAGGCTTTAACTAAGAAAATTACAAGTGTAGTACATGAAAGATATGATATGGTGGTGGTAGTGGGTTACTAGAAAGAAACCATTGAGAAATTGAGTAAGGAAAAAGATGCCTTAGTTGAGAAAGTGGTTGATATTGAGCAAGAGAGAGATGACCTCTTAATAGTAATTGCAGATTTAAAGGAATCAATAGAGGAACCTAGAGCTGAGTGTAGGCCTAGCAAGTCAGAAAAAGGGAAAGAAGTAGCTAGTGAGGTAGAAACTAAGCTTGAAAATGAATTAAAAGCTATGAAAACTAGTTTATGTGTTGATCTTGAGAAATTTCACGACTCATTTTCATAACAGGTCATGATGGCGCCCAACAACCTTGCCGGGCGGGCCAGCAAAGTGCGGAAAACAATTATGAGTTTAACAACGTCAACATTTTTAGAAGGGAATAAGCATCCCAAAAGGGGTTTCAGAGAACCCAATACACTAATATATGTAAATAACATAATATTACAACCCTAAAAATAGTCTAACAAAGTATGTGTGCCAGAACCTGGTGTCACAGTTACGGGCAACTAGTAAAGAATATACAAAAGGGATACTACACTATCCTACTGTCTGAATCAGGATAGACGGAAAATCAAAAAAATACAGATATGGCTCATTCGGCTACGGATCGTCAATGAGAGAAGGCAGCTCACCGCAGGAATCTAAGAAAATCTCACTAGAGTGTGCCCGAGTAGTAATTAGATCCACTTGCCTCAGATCCTGTACATTTAAGTATAGAAGCGTAGCATGAGTAGATAAACAACATGTACCCAGTAAGTATCCCGTCTAATCTCGAATAAGTAGAGACGAGAACTCGACTTGATACTCACTAAGGTCAAATAATATATAACATTTATTTATAAGCATGGAAGCTACGAGTATCAACATGTTTATGACACAAAGATAAGTCATGTCTTCGGAATATCATGATATACAAGTTTCATAATCAATGTATAATGACAAAAAACTGAATACAAGTGTTCACACAATGATCATGCACGCATTATACCGAGGCGACGGCCCAAACCAACATAAAAATGTGTATTTGCCGAGGGTCGACGATGTTCCTATAGATGCATCTATTTATACCAAGTTGATTGGCCCGATCCACAAATAACAATCAAGCATCAAGAATGCACACGAAGGCAACAAGTATTCATTTATGGAATACAAGAGTTCAACAACTGTACAAGTTAACGTTTATTATTTTTCAAGACCATAATATATCCTAGGCGGTCACAATAGTATAATGATATATAGACATTCATAAATAGAGCATGATGTGGGTCCTAAACTACCCAGACAATCAATATGGTAGTAGCTAAGCAGGGACTCTCGTCACCTTCGTGCGTACGTAGCCCCCGCATTTAGCAATAATTACACATTTTATTGATCTTATGTGGATATTTCCCTCTTATAAGGTTAGAAACGAGACTCACCTCGCTCTGAAGAGTTCCTTCAACAACAAGAATAGGCTCCAACCTTAATTCGAAGTCGAACGAGCACCAACTAGTTAAATAAAGTAAGAACTAGTCAATAAGTGCTCACAAAGTTCAATTCCAACTAATCTAACGATTTTCCAACCTTTCCCGCAAGATTTCTAAATTCCGACCCCAGGCCCACGTGCCTGGATTCTGAGATTGTTTGAAGGAAAATATTCTCTATAACCTAAGGATTACGAATATGTAAATTTTAGTTCATTACATGGCTAATTAGGTGGTTAAATCATAATTTTATCAAAACCCTAGGTCTAGCTACAACCCTTGATTTTACTTGATTAATAGTGTTTAATCTACCTATTATACAAGTATTTAGATGAAATCCCCATTTTGGAAGCTCCAAAATCGCCCAAGAGAATAGTGAAATATAAGAGAAAAGGGGTTGGAGTTCGTATTAAATGAACTCACTGCCCCAGTGATTTCGCTTATACGGATAAATTTCCGCATCTGCGGAGCCCGATTTAGCGATAAAATAACCGCTTATGCAATTTTGGGGAAGGCCGGCCAGACCGCTTCTACGGTACTGAGCTCGCAAAGGTGGGACCTCTCCTGCGGTCCCCATGACCGCTTCTGCGGGTCCCCCTTCCCTATCCCTTTCCCTTTCTGCTTATGCATATAGCAGACCAATTCTACGGTCTCCACTTCTGCGGCTCTTGGACCGCTGAAGCGATTTTGAAAGAAGCAGCAGAAATGATTTCTTTCAAAATCTCACTTCGTTCGAACCTCGACCATTTTGACGCTTGGGGCTCCCGAGCTCCGCCCGAACTTACCGACAAGTCTGAAATCACAAGGCAGGCCTAGTCGAACCATCGAAACACCCAAAAAAACACTAAGCCAAGGAATCGAATCCCAAAACCAATTGATTCAACTTAATGAACTTCAAGTGCTTAATTTCCTATCAACGGGTCAAAACGCCCTTAAACTATTCGGATTGACACCAAATTTTACGGGTAGGTCTTATATGATATTTCGGACTTGTAACAAGTTTTGGGACAAGAATCTGGACCCGATACCTAGGTTTTTAATGAATACTTAGATTCTTTAATTTTCTAAAACTTCGATTTAATAATTTTACATAAAAATTCATTACTCGAGCAAGGGACCTCGTAATTCGATTCCGGACATATGCCCAGGTCCCATATTTTTCTGTGAAACTCCCGAGACTTCCAAATCACGAATTCTGGTTCGTTTCCCAAGAAAGTTGATCGAAGTCAAACTTAGCCTTTAAAGAAAAACCTTTAGGAATAGTTGGTCTTATTTTTACTGAAAATTCTTCTAACTTCCGAACTAATCGCCCATGCAAGTCATAAATAAGCTAAGGAAGGAGCGGGAAATTTTATTTAAAGGAGCGGGGTCCTAAGCAGTGAAACGACCAGTCGGGTCGTTTCAAGAAAACTAGGCAGCTCCCTTGCTGAAGTGGAGATAGTAAAAAATGTCCTTGAGAATTCCCTTAAGTATACCTAGTTCTCGGAGGTTGTCACTTCCATATATGTTGATAATGGTGGTAATAGGCAGGAAATAGGGTTTCGAAAGGAGAGAACTCCTTATAACCCATATAGCAAATATGTTATTGTACTCGATAATTGGTTGTATACCCACGGAGGGAACGATGAGCACTTCAAGAAATATTGCCAAACCAGGGTTAACAGCCTGTTTGGATGGGCTTAAAAGCTGGTCAACCCATCTTTTATGCCTCTTTTTAACTGATGGAGGCGTTTGGCAATCAAAAAAATAGCTTAAAAAAAGTTAAAATCTGCTTTAAAGAAGCCAAAACCAAAAATTTGGGTGAACCCAACTTTTTTTATATTAGCTTAAAAGCCATATTACTTTGACCAAGGATTTTACTTTCTTATCCATTATAGTTTTCGTAATACCCAAATTACACTCAGTACAAAACTTGAAAGTGCTGATGTCTTCTTCCTCCAAAAAATTGCAGCATCTACTTTCTTCATTTTACTCTTTTTCTTTCCATATTTCTCCAGATGGTAACGTTTGCTTGCTTTTTTTTTTTGGTTTTTACTAATTTTCTTTGAAATATTAATTATTGTTTTCGTTTGATTTTTTTGTACCGAAATTAGATTAGTTTCCGTTTGCTTTCTTGACACTACTTTTAGTTTTTTAAATTAAAAATAAAATATTAGTTATTATGTATTTATATTATTTAAATTAAAATATTATAGTTATAAGTTTCTTTATAGGTTTAACCGTTTTACGGATATTTCAGTAATTTTAATAGAAAAAAGCTTACTAATACTTGTTTACCGAACACTTCAATAGCTTTTTTTTAGTTCCAGCACTTTTATCCAAACGTGTAACTGCTTATTTATATAACTATCTCGAGCACTTAAAAAGTGCTTTCAATCACTTTACTTATAAGCTACTTTTTTAAGCCAATCCAAACGGGCTCTAAGTCTCTGTAGAAAGACAAAGCTTTTGCTGAAAAAGTAACTTCTAAAAGGGGACTAGGTGCCACTCATAAAAAATTCTTGTTACCTGCTTGGACTAAAATATCACTTATTCATCCTCTTGCTTACTACAAGGAATACAAACTTGCTTGGTCCTAAATCTTACCAGTAATCTCCTTGTGCAGGGAACAATGAAAGGAACCAATCAACAAGGGTACATGGACAGTGGATGCTCAAAGCACATGACTGGAAATACCAAAGACTTTCTTTCACTAAAAAGCCATGCAAGGAGGGAGTATATCCTTTAGAGATGAGAAAGGGGGATACATTCTTGGGGTTGGAAGAATTGGAAAGTCACTTACTCACTCAACTGAGAATGTGTACTATGTTAATGGTCTCAAGTACAGTCTCCTAAGTGTCTCCATATATGTGACAAAGGAAACAAGTTGGAATTCTTGTCCAAGATATGCACAATTAGAAGTCTAGTAATTGGTGAAGTAGTACTGGTGGCCAATAGGTACAATAAAATCTATCTTGCTAATTTTGACTCTCTACAAATTGGTGATCTGAGTTGCTTGAAAGCAGTTGATGACGACGTTGAACTCTGGCACAAAATATTGGGGCATGCAAGCTTTTCTTTATTGAATAAGTTGATTCAGAAGGACCTGGTTCGTGGTCTGCCTATGTCAAAGTTCAAAGAACAGAAAGTCTGTGATGCATGTGCTAGAGGGAAGCATGTGAAGTCATTATTTAAGCCTAAGCAAGATGTCAGCACCTCCAAGCCACTTGATCGTCTTTATATAGATCTATTTGGCCCTATGAGAGTGCAAAGTGGGGGAGGAAAATGATACATCTTTGTGATAGTGGATGACTACTCCAGATTCATTTGGACTATGTTTCTCAGAACAAAAGATGAAACCTTTGAGGTATACGTGGCCTTTATGAAGAAAATCCAGGTGAATATGGAGTCTAGAGTAGCATGTATTAGATCAGATGATGGAATAGAATTCGACAATCCAAAATTTGATGAGTTCTGTAATGAATATGGAATTACCCACAACTATTTAGCACCAAGAACTCCCCAAGGGGCCCCAGTTTCAAATGAGGAGGTGGTACGTTTAACAAAAGAAAAGACGATCTCAGGGCACAAGTGGAGAACCCTAGAGAAGAACTGCTCAACGAGAAAAAGTCGGCGAATGCCCGAGTCTCCAAACACTTGCTATCTATTGCATATGTTTCTCTATTTCTCTCTTGTATCATGTTGTGTGCACATATTTGGTATGAGTTAGCTATGCTAGGCTACTTTATGTTGATAGCTTGCTTCTGTATTTTTAATGATGCCAAGAGGGGGGAGTATAATTGAAACAGGGATCCGATTAAGGGGGAAGCACGAAGTCAAGGGGAACTTACAAAGTTCCTATTGCTTCATCTGGTTATTTCTACTCTGAAAAATATGTTATAGATGTCTAAGTTTGTCATCATCAAAAAGGAAAAAGTTGATGGGTTTTCAATGTCTTAGCCTTATGTTATAACAAACTTATTGTCTTGAACCAAATAGGGAACCGGACACACTTGGTATACTGTGCTAATCAACAGACTCCGGTTAAATATGAATTGCTACAGCTTCAGGAGATAAAGAACCAATACAAGGACCTGATACCCTTGCGATTCCCTGATAGCAAAGCGAAGTCAATTGGATACAGTTGGAAAGCGACGTGACTGTCTGCACTGTTTTTGCCTGCACTGCATTGTTTCAACAGTCACTTGTCCTTTGACCAACCAAGCGATTACAATATTCAAGTGATGTCATCCAAGTTAAATTAACAAGATTATTACAATAAAACATTACTTGAACACTTGAGAATTCACTTCAAATATTCAAGCCCTTTGATATTCCAGCATTCAATTCTCAATAGCATCAAGGACAAAGTTTAAAAACTACTATGGGCCAGTTCCTAGATTAAGTATTTTGTTGTCCTTAGTTGCATTGTAACTTAACAATTGTTCTTTATTGCAATTCCTAATTTCCACTACTAGAAGCGTTGCTTAGGAACCCTCTTATAAAATAAAAAATCCTTAGTGTTTGTGTCGTGACTAGAGTTAGTCATGAAATAAAGTCTTTGTAATAGGTGTAATGCAAAGTGGCTTGTAATAAGTGTATTACAAGTTAGTAAGGGATTATTATTTTAATTCCTGGGTTACAATAGGTTGTAATCTGAAGATTGCTTAGTAGTAAAGTGGAAATCCTATCAGTGTATATCGTGTTTTTTATCTCCTTAAGTAGGAATTTTTCCATTTAAAACTCCCTGTATTATTTACTTACTGTCTTATTAGTATTCTCTGTTAAAACTCATAGAGAACCTGGTACTATACAGTTTACTGGACTCATATAAACTATCAGAGTATGGGTACATGATTCATCTCTAAGATACATGCCATTGACATGCACACATGACATATAGGCATATAGATGCATTTTCCTCACATTGTGTGGTATCATGTCATTTATGACTTCTCACACGTACTGATATACGGGCATAGTGACGTATTTTACTCTTGCTATCTGGAAGGAAAAATGAAGCATCTTATTCATTGTTGAAAGAATTTTTGAGAAAAATCACAGTTTTCAAACTTGTTCATATTTTTTATGATTTCGGGAAACAATTTGAGTTTTATACCGATATACTTGAAAAGTGGAACTGTTTTTTGGTCAAACTATGAGAAAGTTAAGCATTCTATCTCTGAGTTGCTTCTTTCATTACTTGATTTACGTTGTTATAAACTGTTGTTGTCTATTAGCTTTGGACCCGACCATTGTTCAAGCTCGTAGCTACTTCCAATATAAGGTTAGGTTTGTTACTTATTGAGTATATGGGTTCGGTTATACTCATACCACATTTCAGCATCTTGTGCGTAGATGTTGGATGCTGACGTTTCTATGTTCGATGGGAGCTGGATTTAAAGATGAAGTTGTATTCCGGTTGTAGCTGCCTCTTGTTCATGGTAGCCTTAGATTCATTAAGCTAAGTTTATGTACATTTCGAACAAATGTATTTATATTTCATACCAGCTTTGTATATTCTACTGTTAGAAGCTCGTGATTTGTACTACCAGTCCTTGAAAAATGAATAAGATTCAGATAATTTCTTTTGCTTAAATTGTCTAGTTTAATATTATTAAAATTGGATAGTTATTAGTTGGCTTAACTAGCGGATTGGATTAGGTGTCATTGCGACTAGTGAATTTTGGGTTGTAACACAATATGGGTTAAAAATCGGCCCAACTTTAAATGGTTTGAGTCAAGATGGGATGAATTCAATAAAGGAAATTTTACCTCATATAGTAAACTATACACCCTATTTTATATAAACCAAAACTATTTCAAAATATTATTTTCTATAGCTACCTTTTATATTTTATAGCAAAATAGGTTCTTATGGTATATACAAAAGTTGAGGCGTGAAATACACTATTTATGTTTTCTCTCTCTCTCTCGCTTTTTTTCAATTAACTGAAGAATCTCTCTAAAACTCTCAACAAACATTTTCTTCTTTCTCTCTCTCTTCGAGTACGCCGGATATTGCATTGTATTTGTATTGCTTAGTTTCCATGCTAGATATTTACAATGGATTTGTACTAGAATATTAGAAAGAAAGAGGTTGCGGCTTTCTTCTACACCACATATTGCAATAGATTCCTCTACATAGATACTGTAATTTTTAGAATTGCATAAAGTCAAAACAGGAATAGAGAAAGAATCAATGTGTTGAGTCACACCCAATTTGTAATTTGACTAGTCAAAGAAGTCAAGTTGCCGTTTTGGGTTAACAACCAATCTGTTCGATCAAGTACAGAGTGGACCACATCTAGACTGAGCTTTTGAGGGGTTTTCGATGGCTCCAACAGAGAATTCTAGTTTTTATGTTTTAGAAGAGCCGAGATTTTTCAGTTTTAGTCACATGCAACAATACAAATACATTGTATTATGTACAAATTCACTCAAATATATTTTATTTTTGCATAAATACATTATTTGTTGCCTATATATATGTATTTTGGAGGTTTATATTTTTTAATACAGCTGAATACACATGTATTCATGTATGAATACAGAATATAAATATTGAATTACACTGAATACAAATATTGAAATAGAATAGAATATAAACAGTGAATACATTTAATATTAAAATATAGTGAAATACAGTAAAATACAGTTAATACAAATAGAAACACAGTGAATACAACCAATAAAATATAAAGAATGCATTAGTAATAACATGTATTAGGAATAATTCATATTGTTAATACAAATACATTTGAGTACACTAAATATAAAATAGCGAGTAAAGTAAACACAAACGTTGAATCTAATGAATGAGACAGTAAAAAAACACTAAATACAACAGTTATGTACAACTAAAAAGTTATTCTAATTAATTGGGTTGATAATGAGATCTATTAGAATTGATTTTGTTAAGTTATATTAGGAGTGTATTACGCTAATTGATATTATTTTCATTATGAGACAGCTAGACATACCTACTTTCAAGGCGATTATTATTATTTTATTTATGAACACATGAGCTGAATACATGTGAATTTTCATGGGAGGCTTTCCAGTCATGCCCCATGACCCCCTAGGCGCGCCCCATTGCGTCCTAACAAGCCTCCCTATGCTTAGCGCCACGGACGGCCCTGCGTGGTCTTGGCCGCGTCAGGTGACAACCGCGCATGTGCCTCTGTTGCCCCACTGATATGCCTCGCCAGCGCCTAGCCACAGGCAGATGCCAACAGTGCCGCGTGCGTAGACAATGCTATGCGCGCAGACCGTGATGCCAATAACAATGTTGCTGACAACAGACTTGTTTCTGCCTTTTAAAAAACTAAGTCCTTTTCGTTGTAAATATAGAGTAGTTTTATTTCATGTACTTCCATTATGTTTCTCTAGCTTAGTCAAGTCTATTCTTGTAGCTTTGGTTTATTTTTTTAAGCATTATTAGGGGGGATCAAGCAATCAAACATTCTAGCAAGCAAGAAGTTCTCTATACTGGTGTCTCTCCCCATCGACACCATGTTGTTTTTCTGTAATAGCTTTCATTAATGCAATCAAGCTTTCTTTCATTCTCAATTATCATGTATGTTCTCTCAATTGCTCTTGACATTGGTTTTCCCGTACGGAACTGACAATCTAGTCTAGCGTATGGAGGAGATCTCAGTTGGTCGATAGTAATTGCACTGACATCAGTTGTTTAGCCTAACGTCGCCGCGTAACAGTTGATATCAGAGCTTAGGCTCGATATCGGACGAAGCAACGCATTGACATTACCGCCATTTATGACCACGGTGAATCATGGGGATCGCATTGCGGACTTGAATAGACAGATGGATTACGGCCCATCGTGGATTCGATGCCTAAACTAAAACCAACCTAGGGAAAATGTTGGAAGACTTGGATCGCAGGGTGCTCAAGGCCAAATGTGACATAGAAAAAATCACTCGCGACTCCGAGGGAGACATGCATACAACATCCACAGAAGCAGCCAAAATTTTTGGCAAATTCAAGGGACTCCAACAGGAGCATGCCAAGGATTTAGCTTATAGGGCACACGTGGCAGACAGGGTGACTGCCATGCAACAAACTATTGACGACTTGACAGACAAGCTCAATGTTGTCAATTTTACTTTATAGGGGCTACTTCGAGGCAGTGGGAACTAAATTGGGGGCACTGTGAACCCCGCTTCCGCAACACAAAAATTAAAACTTCCTGAGACAAAGCCATACAGTGGAACTAGGAATGCTAAGGAAATGGAAAACTTCATCTTTGACATCAAACAGTAATTCGATGTTGTTGGGGGCCTAGAAGAAGTTAAGAAGGTAGCAACTCTATCATGTATCTTTAGGGTTACGCTAAACTCTGGTGGCGGGTGAAGTACGAATCTATGAGGTCCGGTAAAGATGCTCTCGAGACATGGGAAGAACTGAAGGCAGCCACAGGCCTACAGTTCTTCCCCAAGTATGTTGAATATAATTCAAGGAGAAAGCTACAGGAGCTTCACCAGACCAAATCAGTGCGGGACTACATGTGGGAATTCTTTGCGCTCATGCTAAACATATGTGACATGGGGGACCAAGACAAGATCTTCACCTTCATGGAAGGGTTGAAACCTTATGCCAGTATGGAACTGCAAAGACAAAGGGTAGATACTCTACCCAAGGCAATCCAAGCAGTTGAATGCCTTGGTGACTATAAAGTAAAAACTCAGAAGGATAGGCCTCAGCCATCTACCCGAGCAAGATTCAAAGGGGAACAACCTAGCAATGGTGTCCCTAGCAGGAGTGGGGGAGTGGGAGTGCAACCAAATCTAAGGCTTCCTCCTCAGGCATCAACAGTGCTACGTCAAACAATAATGACTAGGGGAGAAAGGCTCCTTCAAGATGTCGTCATTGTGGAAGACCACATTGGAACAATGAAGGCCCACATGCACGGATAAATGCCCATCAGGCTTGTGATTATGTGAATGATGATGACTCAAATGATGTGGATCAGGCTAAACTAGTAGGTGCCTTCAAGGAAATTGTTGGCTCTATTTCTGAAGCACTAACGGAGACCAGTGCTAGTATCCGTAAGAAGAAGGACCCATGTCCAATCAAGTAGAAAGGGAAAAAGAAGCCGGATTAGGGGCTCCCCTTAAACAAGAGATGACCTTAATGTTTGTCGAGATGAAGGTAAATGGTAAGCCCATTTGGGCGATGATAGACATGGGTGCTACCCATAACTACTTAGCCTCGACTCAGGTTGGGCGCCTTGATCTAGTTGTAGGAAATTGTAGAGGTCGTGTTAAGGCTATTAACTCACCTCCTCAGCTAGTAGGTGGAATAGCCAAAGAGGTACCGGTGAAGCTTGGCCTTATGAAGGAAAATTGAACCTACAAGTGGTGATCATAGATGACTTCCAGTTGATAGTTGGGTTGGTATTCATAAGGCAAACCAACACCATGCTCGTACCATATGCAGATATGCTACTGATTATGGGAATAAATGGGGCCAAGCCCTGAATTATCACATGCATGCCTATAAAGTTGGCTATTGAGAACATCTCGGCCTTGCAGTTGAAAAAGGGGTGAAAAGACATGAACGTACGTTCCTGGTAAACCTATGCATTGAAGATATAGAATGCTCTTTGAGTCTTATTCCTGAACCCGTAAAGGAGCTACTACTGTAGTTTGAAGATGGTATGCCACAAGACATGCCAAAGCGACTCCCTCCTATGCGCACCATGGACCATGAAATTGAGTTGGAGCCAGGCGCGAAGCCACCCACCCGGGTGCCTTACAGATTGTCACAACACGAAGTCACCGAGCTTCGGAGAAAATTGACGGAAATTCTAGATACACTGATCATTTTGCTATCCAAGTCCCTATATGGGTCCCCTATTCTATTCCAAAAGAAACATGATGGCGGCCTGCGACTCTATGTAGCTTATCGAGCTCTAAACAAAATCACAATAAAGAACAAGTACCCTATCTGCTTTGCTGAACAGGTGTATAATCTGGTCTCTTCTGAACAAAACCCCCTATGAGTAGTTGAATGGAAGGAATCCCAAGCAGACTCACCTAAGAATATTTGGGTGTAAATTATATGTTCATAACAATGGAAAGGATCAGCTTGGAAAATTTGATGTTAAAAGTGATGAAGGAATCTTCTTGGGTTACTCTTCTTAAAGCAAAGCCTACAAGATATACAACTAGCGAACTCAGTGTGTTGAGGAAAGTTTCAATATAATTTTTGATGAGTCATATCCCTCCTATGAGAAAAGAAACAAGGATGCCCAGGTGAAGTAATTAACATGAAAAATGCAATGGCAGACATGATGAGTAAGGTGAAGGAACCAAGTGAAGATAATGCAGCATCCCTCTCACCAATTGGAGAGGAACCAGGTACCCCAATTACAACCACTTAAGCAGAAGAAAGAGTGGTTTATAAAGTTCAAAGTACCCCACAAGTAGCTGAAAGAAGAATGCAAGGGAACCAGTCAGATTTACCCAGCTCCTCTACAAATGATATTCTAGTGCCCAACTGGAAACACAAAATCTCCCATCCTCTTGACAACATAACTACCCTTCTAGATTCAGGTGTTCAAACTCGATCAAAAGCCAAAAAATCACTTTCCTTTTTAGCATTTTTTTCCAAAATAGAACCCAAGAACATCAAGGAGACCTTGAAGGATGAATACTGGATTACAGCCATGCAAGATGAGTTACATCAGTTCGAAAGGAACAATGTATGGCACATGGTACCTCGACCCTCAGATAAAACCATCATAAGAACCAGGTGGGAATTTAGATATGAGCTTGATGAACATGGAAACACTACAAGGAACAAGGCTAGGCTAGTGGTTCAAGGTTACAATAAGGAGGAAGGAATTGATTATGATGAGACGTTTTCTACAATTGCTCGCATGGAAGCTATTAGAATCCTTATCGCTTTTGTATCACATATGGAATTCACTCTATTCTAAATGCATGTCAAAAGTGCATTTCTGAATGGGTTTCTTAAGGAAGAAGTCTATGTGAACCAGCCCCCAGGATTTGAGTATCATAAGTACCCTGAATATGCATTCAAATTGGACAAGGCATTGTATGGTTTGAAGCAGGCTCCTCGAGCATGGTATGAAAGGTTGTCAAAAATCCTCTAAGAAGATGATTTTACAAGAAGGAAAATTGAAAACACCTTGTTCTTGAAAAAACGAGGGATAAACCTGCTCATTTTTCAGGTATATGTTGATGATACTATTTTTGGGGAAACAGATGATTCACTATGTAAAGAATTTGCAAAACTCATGGGAAGTCAGTTTGAAATGACCATGATTGGGGAGTTGAATTTCTTCTAGGGTCTTCAAGTGAAGCAGACTACAAAGGGTACATTCATTTGTCAGCAGAAATACATAAAGGAGCTCTTGAAGAGGTTTGATATAGAAGCATCAAAAGTGATAGGCACTCCTATCGCAACAGCCACTCGACTGGAGATGGATGAGGCTGGATATCCTGTGAATCAAACTATTTATAGAGGCATTATTGGGTCTCTCCTCTATCCCACAACTAACAGACCTGATATTGTCTTCAGTGTGGTGTTATGTGGCAAAGTTTTAGTAAAATCCCAAGGAATCTTATCTGAAGGCTGCCAAAAGAATTCTGAGATATCTTAAGGGAACACAAGACCTGGTCATGTATTACCCCTCAGGTGGCCGTTTTTATCTTATTGGGTATGGTGATGCTGACTATGCAGATTATCTTGTAGATGGGAAAAGTACTTCCAGAATGGACCACTTTCTATGATCATGTCTCATCTCGCGGGACACAAGGAAGCAAAACTCAGTGGCGTTTTCAACAGCTGAAGAAAAATATTTAGTTGCGACCTCCTACTGTGCTCAGCTCTTATGGATCAAACATAAATAGGAGGATTTTAGGGTATTTACTGATTATGTGCCTCTTCTATGCTATAACACCAGTGCACTCAACATGGTCGAGAACCCAATTCAACATAAAAGAACCAAGCACATTGATGTGATACATCATATTCTGAGAGACTTATCTGTACGAAGTTCTGCAATACAGAAGACCAAATTACATATATCTTCACCAAGCCTTGAGTAGGGAATAGTTTGAAAGAAATAGGGTGAAGTTGGGCTATTGAAGCCTAATTGAGAACCTGATCTCCATTAGTTGGCTATGAAAATCACCATCAGGTAAAATTAGCTAAAGTGTTTTCTGGCCAAGCCTAACTCACTTCAATACCGTTGTAGGTAAACACACATGATGATCCTAGAATTTGTTGATACATTGCATGGGTGGTTAAAAAGGAATGAAAATATTCAAAAACAGGTCCAGCACCTGGTTCTTGTAACAAAGGCTAGTAGTCCTGTGAATTCTTTAACACACATCTTGAAAAGGTACAAATATCAACTGCCACATCATCCACCTTTTGAGACTCTTAGTTTCAAATCCTTTCCATCTCCCTTAGAAACGTTGCAACTCCCCAAGCACTACCACCGTTTCAAAACTGGTTTCTATCTCTATCATCATCATTGTCTTCTCTCCTTTAAAAACTTTTTCTTCTCTTCATTGATCATGCTCCTTCAATAGACCCTCTCCAAAGATCCTCAACTCTATCTCTTCAATGACTAACAACCTCCCCAAAATTCCTTCTTCAATCGTTACTAACCCAGAGAAAACCCTTGTGTCCTCGTCCCCGATGAATAATTTGTAACCATTCCTATCCTAACCACTGAAACCACCTCTAACCCAGATTTCCCCTCACCCGCCAGTTCTAAGGCAACTATCTCAGAAATCCCAAAAGCTATTGAGTCTCTATCTTCTGAGATTCTCATTGACCAAGGAAAAAGTGGAGAACATGGGAAAGGTCCTAAGGATGTAGAGGTTTCTGGCACTAGGGTTGATCAATCTTCCGCCATTGTTGCTTCAGAGTCTGTGGTGGCCATGGAGCCTATTGAGGATGAAACTGTAGTGACTATCTTTGTTGTATCTGTAGATGGAGTATTGCATGAGGTACTTTCTGATGCACCCAAGTCTTAGAGTAATGAGACACATGAACTTGTGGGCGAAGGAGCCATAGTGCCTATTGAAGGTTTTGCACTAGCAGAACCTACTGGGCGCTCTTATGAGGGACCTGACCCCTCTCCAGAGGAAATAGGTCAAGGTTCCCACTCCCAAGCCAGTTATGCTCCTGCACGTTCTCCATACTTTGCTGTTGAACCCTAGACATTATAGTCCCTGAGATGCAGTATAGCGATGAGGAAGATCAAGATGCTTTCATAGTCAAGCGAAGGGTAGTGATCACCCCTAAATCTTCTACTATGCGACCTACAACTAGGTTGCAGCAAAGGTAGCTTATGACTCTGCCCTTCAAAAGGGCAGAAAGAGCAGTCAGAAGAAAAGGAAGAGACTGGTGAAAATAAATGAAGTGGTGTGTGATAAGGATGTCCCTGTGGTAGAAGTGGAAGAGGAAACAATGGGGGAACCTAGTTCCTTGGTGAGAATGCCCTAGAAAAAGAAGCACCTTACTTCAGTGGAGAAAGTTACAACCCCCAATTCAAAGTTGAAAGATGTTGTGAGTGAACCATCAACTTCTGATGAGGATGTGTTGATCAAGTCTAAGGGAAAAGAAAAATCAAGTGAAGTCCGGCAAGAGAAAGTCAGAACCTGTTAAAGAACAAGTTTCTGCGAAAAAAGGTGAGAAGTGAAACTAGTTCTGCTTCAGAACGTTTAAGGCACCAAAAAGTTCTGTTGGGTCATACTTTATCTATAATATGGCTGGTATGCGACAAGTACTTGAGATGGTTGAGTTTCAACGACGGGGGCATTTATTCCAAATGGATTCACCTAAGGTGTATGAGGATGAGGTTCAAAGCTTCTTTGCCAACCTCTTTCATGTTGATACCTACCATATTTGTGCCTTGGTGAATAGGGTGGATATCGTGTCTGATGTGAGTCTTATTAGGGAGATCCTTATAGTCTTTATGGTTGGTATGTCTACTATGAAAGATGCATGTGGGCCAAACTTCTAAAATGTCGTGCTGAAGGATAATGCAAACAAGAAGGGGGACCAGGTTCACAAGAAGGCCTTACTCCCTGTTTATCTGTTTCTCTTCGAGCTGGTGAACAAGGTAATGTTACCCCGTGCTGAGAGGAGGTCCATGACTTCCAGGTCTAACCCTTATCTATTTGAGAAACTCCATGGATTTACACCTGTGAACTTGCTTGCCATCATGATCGAACATATGCAGAAGGTAGTACTTTCAAGGATGGCAATCATGTTCTTCCATATAGGTTTCTCCTTATGCAAGTATTTAAGTTTTTCAAAGTGCCACTGGGACAAAGAAAAGTAGAGACCAAATGCAGACTTCCTCTCAAACAACTTTGGAAGAATGTGAGTGCATCGAGAAAAGTGGGGGTTTAGGCAGTACATCGAAAATTTCTCAGCTCATCAATGCTCATAATAGTGCAACTTAGGAGATTCGACGCTTGAAGGCGAGGAATGCTATCCTGGAAGGTCAGCATGCCCAAGGGGGCACAATTTCAAATGAGGAGGTGGTCTGTTTGACAAAAGAAAATGATGATCTCAGGGCAAAAGTGGAGAACCTAAAAGCAGAACTGCTCAACAAGCAAAAGTCGGCGAATGCCCGAGTAGATCTGGTTCTCCAAACCCTTGCTGCAGCTTCCAATCCCTCTACTCCTAGTGCCCTGTAAGCAACCCCTTCAATGACCAGATTCTGTATATTTTGTTTTTATTTTAATGACTTAGTAGTAGTGTTTGTTTCTTTTGTTTTGATGTGGATGGGATCCGATGGTAACTGTCCAATCTTTGCCTTTTCTAAACAGCAAAGGCATATGTTTTATCCATAAAAAAATAAAAAAACTATCCTCTTTTTGCTATTTAATGCTTTTGTTTCTCTATTTCTCTCTTCTACAATGTTGTGTGCACATACTTGGTATGAGTTAGCTATGCTAGACTTCTTTATGTTGATAGCTTGCTTGTGTATTTTGAATGATGCCAAGAGGGGGAAGTATAATTGAAACAGGAATTCGATTAAGGGGGAATCACGCAGTCAAGGGGAACTTGCAAAGTTCCTGTTGCTTCATCTGGTTATTTCTACTCTGAAAAATGTGTTATCGATTTCTAAGTTTGCTATCATCAAAAAGGGAAAAAGTTGAGTGGGTTTTCAATGTCTTGGCCTTATGATATAACAAACCTATTGTCTTGAATCAGATAGGGAACCCGACACACTTGGTATACAGTGTTAATCAACGGACTCCAGTTAAATATGAATTGCTACAGCTTCAGGAGATAAAGAACCAATAGAAGGACCTGATACCCTTGCGATTCCCTAGCAACAATGCTAAGTCAATTGGATACAGTTGGAAAGCGACGTGACTGTCTGCACTATTTTTGCCTTCAGTGCATTGTTTCAGCAGTCGCTTGTCCTTTGACCAACCAAATGATTACATTATTCAAGTGATGTCATCCAAGTAACATTAACAAGATTATTACAATAAAACATTACTTGAACACTTGAGTATTCACTTCAAGCATTCACGCCATTTGATATTCCAACATTCAATTCTTAATAGCATCAAGAAGAAAGTTTAAACACTACTACGGGCCAGTTCCTAGATTCAGTATTTTGTTATCCTTAGTTGAGTTGTAACTTTATAATTGTTCTTTATTGCAATTCCTAATTTGCTTAGCTTGAAGTGTTGCGTAGGAACCCTCTTATAAAACCATAAACCCTTAGTGTTTGTGTCGTGACTAGAGTTAGTCATGAAATAAAGTCTTTGCAATAGGTTTATTGCAAAGTGTCTTGTAATAAGTGTATTACAAGTTAGTAAGGGATTAAGATTTTAACTCCTAGGTTGCAATAGGTTGTAATCTGAAGATTTCTTAGTAGTGAAGTGGTAATCCTACCAGTATAGGTCGTGTTTTTTTATCTCCTTAAGTAGGGATTTTTCCACGTAAAACTCCCTGTCTTATTTACTTACTGTCTTATTAGTATTCTCAGTTGAAACTCATAGAGAACCCGGTACTCTATAGTTTGTTGGACTCATATAAATTATCAAAGTATGGGTACATGATTTATCTCTAAGATACATGCCATTGACATCCACACATGACATATAGGCATAGAGATGCATTTTCCTCACGTTGTGTGGTATCATGTCATTTATGACTTCTCATACGTACTAATATATGGGCATAGTGAGGTATTTTACTCTTGCTATCTGGAAGGAAAAATGAAACATCTTATTCATTGTTGAAAGAATTTTTTAGAAAAATCACAGTTTTCAAACTTATTCATATTTTTTCTGATTTCGGTAAACAATTTGAGTTTTTTACCGATATACTTGAAATTTTCGTTCAAACTATGAGAAAGTTAAGCATTCTATCTGTGAGTTACGTCATTCATTGCTTGCTTTACATTGTTATAAACTGTTGTTGGCTATTAGGGTTGGACCCGACCATTGTTCCAGCTCGTCACTACTTTCAATCTAAGCTTAGGTTTGTTACTTATTGAGTATATGGGTTCGGTTATACTCATACCATATTTCTGCACCTTGTTTGTAGATGTTGGATGATGACGTTACTGTGTTCGACGGGAGTTGGATTTAAAGATGAAGCTGCATTCCGGTTGTAGCTGCCTCTTGTTCATGGTAGCCTTAGATTCATTAATCTGTGTTTATGTACATTTCGAACAGATGTATTTATATTTCATCTTAGCTTTGTATATTGTATTGCTTGAAGCTCGTGATTTGTACTACCAGTCCTTGAAATATGTATGAGATTCAGATAATTACTTTTGCTTAAGTTGTCTTATAAAATATTATTAAAATTGGATAGTTATTAGTTGGTTTAACTAGCGGATTAGATTAGACGTCATCGCGACTAGTGAATTTTGGGTTGTGACACAATATGGGTTAAAAATCGGCCCAATTATAAAGGGTTTGAGTCAAGATGGGATGAATTCAATAAAGGAAATTTTACCTCATATAGTAAAAGTATACACCCTATTTATTATAAACCAAAACTATTTCAAAATATTATATTCTATAGCTACCTTTTACATTTTATAGCAAAATAGGTACTTATGGTATATTCTAAAATTGAGGTGTGAAATACACTATTTCTGTTTTCTCTCTCTATATTTCTTTCAATTAACTTAAGATTCTCTCTAAAACTCTCAAGAAACATTTTCTTCTTTCTCTCTCTCTCTTCGAGTAGGTCGGATATTGCATTATATTTGTATTGCTTAGTTTCTACGCTAGATATTTGCAATGGATTTGTACTGCAATATTAGAAAGAAAGAGGTTGCGGCTTTCTTCTACACCGGATATTGCAATATATTCCACTACACGGATACTGCAATTTTTTTTAATTGCATATACTCAAGACGAGAATAGAGAAAGAATCAATGTGTTGAGTCACACCCAATTTGGAATTTGACCAGTCAAAGAAGTCAAGTAGGCGTTTTGGGTTAATAACCAATCTGTTACAATCAAGAACGGAGTGGACCACTTCCAGACTGAGCTTTTGAGGGATTTTCGATGGGTCCAAGAGAAAATTCCAGTTTTTATGTTTTATAAGAGTCGAGATTTTTCAGTTTTAGTCACATACAACAATACAAATACATTGTATTATGTACAAATTCACTCAAATATATTTTATTTTTGTATAATTACATTATTAGTTGCCTGTATTTACGTATTATGAAGGTTTATATTTTTTTAATATAGCTGAATACACATGTATTCATGTATGAATAAAGAATATAAATATTGAAATACACTGAATACAAATATTAAAATAGAACAGAATATAAACAGTGAAAACATTTAATATTAAAATACAGTGAAATACACTGAATACAAATAGAAACACAGTGAATACAACCAATAAAATATACATAATACATTAGTAATAACATGTATTAGGAATAATTGATATTGTTAATACAAATACATTTGAGTACACTAAATATAAAATAGCGAATACAATAAACACAAACATTGAATCTAATGAATGAGACAATAAAATAATACACTAAATACAACATTTTTGTACAACAAAAAACTTATTCTAATTAATTGGGTTGATAATGAGGTCTATTCGAATTTATTTTGTTAAGTTATATTAGGAGTGTTTACGCTAATTGATATTATATTTGTTATGAGACAGTTGGACATACCTACTTTCAAGGCGATTATCATCATTTTATTTATGAATACATGAGCCGAATACATGTGAATTATCATGGGCGGCTTTCCAGTCACGCCCCATGACCCCCTGGGCGCACCCCATGGCTTCCTAGCAAGCCTCCATATGGTTAGCGCCACGGACGACCCCGTGGTCTTCGCCGCGCCAAGTGACAACTGCACATGTGCCTCTGTTGCCCCACTGATATCCCTCGCCATCGCCTAGCCGCAGGCAGATGCCATTAGTGTCGTGCGCGTAGACAACGCCGCGCGCGCAAACCATGATGCCAAAGACAATGTTGCTGACAACAGAGTTGTTTCTGCCTTGTATAAAACTAAGTCCTTTCAATTGTAAATCTAGAGTAGTTTTATTTCATGTACTTCCATTATGTTTCTCTAGCTTAGTCAAGTGTAGTCTTGTAGCTTTGGTTTATTTTTTAAGCATTATTAGGGGGGATCAAGTAATCAAACTTTCTAGCAAGCAAGAAATTCTCTGTACTGGTGTCTCTCCCCATCGACACCGTGTTGCTTTTCTGTAATAGCTTGCATTAATGCAATAAAGCTTTCTTTCATTCTTAATTATCCTGTATGTTCTCTAAATTGCTCTTGACGTTGGTTTTCCCATTCGAAACTGACAATCTAGTCTAGCGTACGGAGGAGTAATCAGTTGGTAGACAATAATTGCACTGACATCAGTTGTTTAGCCGTACGTCGCCCTTCCAAGGAATCTGAGGAAGGCGCCGCGTATCAGTTGGTATTAGAGCTTAGGCTCGATATCGGACGAGGCAACGCATTGACATTACTGCCATTTGTGAACATGGTGAATCATAGGGACCGCATTGTGGCCCTTAAACAGATGGACGGATTACGGACCATCGTGGATATGATGCTTGAACTAAGAACCAACCTAGGGCAAATGTTGGAAGACATGGATCGCAGGGTGCTCCAGGCCGAAGTCGACATAGAAAACATCAGTCATGACTCCGAGGGAGACCTACATACTGCATCCACAGAAGCAGCCAAAATTTTTGGCAAATTCAAGGGATTCCAACAGGAGCATGCCGGGGATTTAGCATATAGGGCACAAGTGGCAGATATGGTGACTGCCATGCAACAAACTAATGACGACATGATAGACAAGCTCAATGTTGTCAATGTTGCTTTATAAGACCTTCTTCGAGGCAGTGGGAACCAAATTTGGGGAACTGTAAACCCCGTTTCCGCGACACAAAAACTACAAATTCCTGAGCCAAACCCATACAGTGGATCTAGGAATTCTAAGGAAGTGGAAAACTTCATCCTTGACATCGAAAAGAACTTCGATGTTGTTGGGGGCCCAGAAGAAGCTAAGAAGGTAGCAACTCTACCATGTATCCTCAGGGTGATGCTAAACTTTGGTGGCGGGTGAAGTACAAATCTATCGGGTCCGGTAAAGATGCTCTCGAGACATGTGCAGACCTGAAGGCAGCCATGGGCCTAGAGTTCTTCCTCAAGTATGTTGAATACAACGCAAGGAGAAAGCTACAGGAGCTTCACCAGACCAAATCAGTGCGGGACTACGTGCGGGAATTCTCTGTGCTCATGTTAAACATATGTGACATGGGGGACCAAGACAAGCTCTTCACCTTCATGGAAGGGTTGAAACCTTATGCCCGTATGGAACTGCAAAGACAAAGGGTAGATACTCAACCCAAGGCAATCCAAGCAGTTGAATGCCTTGGTGACGAACAAGTAGAAGCTCGGAAGGATAGGCCTCAGCCATCTACCCGAGCAAGATTCAAAGGGGGGCAACCTAGCAATGGTGTCCCTAGCAGGAGTGGGGGAGATCGGAGTGCAACCAGATCTATGGCTTCCTCCTTAGGAAGCAACAGTGCTACGTCAAACAATAATGACTGGGGGAGAAAGGCTCCTTCAAGATGCCGTCATTGTGGCAGACCACATTGGAACAAGGAAGGCCCACATGCACAGATAAATGCCCATCATGCTTGTGATTATGTGACTGATGATGACTCAAATGATGTGGATCAAACTAAACAAGTAGGTGCCTTCAAGTCAATTGTTGGCTCTATTTCCGAAGCATTAACAGAGACCAGTGTTAGTATCCATAAGAAGAAGGACTCATGTCCAATCAACTATAAAGGGAAAAAGAAGTCGGATGAGGGGACTCCCCTTAAACAAGAGAGGCCTTAATGTTCTTCAAGATGAAGGTGAATGGTAAGTCCATTTGGGCGATGATAGACACGGGTGCTACCCACAGCTACTTAGCCTCGACTTAGGTGGTGCGCCTTGGTCTAGTGTAGGAAAAGGTAGAGGTCGTGTTAAGGCTATTAACTCACCTCCTCAGCTAGTAGGTGGAATAGCCAAAGAGGTACCGGTGAAGCTTGGCCCTTACAAAGGAAAATTCAACCTACAAGTGGTGATCATAGATGACTTCGAGTTAATAGTTAGGTTGGTATTCCTAAGGAAAACCAACACCATGCTCGTACCATATGCAGATCTGCTACTGATTATGGGAATCAATGGGGCCAAGCCCTGCATTATCCCATGCATGCCTATAAAGATGGCCATTGAGAACATCTCGTCCTTGCAGTTGAAAAAGGGAGTAAAAAGACATGAACATACGTTCCTGACAACCTATGCATTAAATATATAGAATGCTCCTTGAGTCTTATTCCTGAACCCGTAAAGGAGCTACTACTGGAGTTTGAAGATGTTATGCCACAAGACATGCCAAAGTGACTCCCGCCTAGGCGCACTATGGACCATGAAATTGAGTTGGAGCCAGGCGTGAAACCACCCACTCGGGTGACTTACAGAATGTCACAACCCGAACTCACCGAGCTTCGGAGACAATTGACGGAAATTCTAGATACAGGGATCATTGTGCTCTCCAAGTCCCCGTATGGGTCCCCTATTCTATTCCAAAAGAAACATGATGGCGGCCTGCGACTCTATGTATATTATTGAGCTCTAAACAAAATCACAGTAAAGAACAAATAACCTATTCTGCTTTGGTGAATAGGTGTATGAACTGGTCTCTTCTGGAAATAAAACCCTGTATGAGTTGTTGAATGGAAGGAAGCCCAAGCTGACTCACCTAAGAATATTTGGGTGCAAATTCTATGTTCTTAACAATTGAAAGGATCAGCTTGAAAAATTTGATGTTAAAGGTGATGAAGGAATCATCTTGGGTTACTCTTCTCAAAGCAAAGCCTACAATATATACAACAAGCGGACTCGGTGTGTTGAGGAAAGTTTCCATGTAATTTTTTATGAGTCATATCCCTCCCATGATAAAAGAAACAAGGATAATCAAGATGGAGAGCCTCTGCTACTCCCAGGTGAAGTCATTAACATGAAAAATGGAAAGGCAGACATGATGAGTCAGGTGAGTAACCAAGTGAAGATAATGCAGCATCCCTCTCACCAGTTGGAGAGGAACCAGGTACCCCAATTACAACCACCTAAGCTTAAGAAAAAGTGGTTTATGCATTTCAAAGTACCCCACAAGTAGCTTAGAGAAGAATGTAAGGGAACCAGTCAGATTTACCCAGCTCCTCTATAAATGATATTCAAGTGCCCAAGTGGAAACACAAAATCTCCCATCCTCTTGACAACATAACTACCCCTCTAGATTCAGGTGTTCAAACTCGATGAAAATCCAAAAAATCACTTTCCTTTTGAGCATTTCTTTCCAAAATAGAACCCAAGAACATCAAGAAGACCTTGAAGGATGAAGAGTGGATTACAGCCATGCAAGATGAGATACATCAATTCGAAAGGAACAATGTATGGCACATGGTACCTCGACCCTCAGATAAAACCATCATAAGAACCAGGTGGGTATTCAGAAATAAGCTTGATGAACATAGAAACACTGCAAGGAACAAGTCTAGGCTAGTGGTTCAAGGATACAATAAGGAGGAAGGAATTGATTATGATGAGACGTTTGCTATAGTTGCTCGCATGGAAGCTATTAAAATCCTTATCGCTTTTGCATCACATATGGAATTTACTCTATTCAAAATGCATGTCAAAATTGCATTTCTGAATGGGTTTCTTAAGGTAGAAGTCTATGTTAAACAGCCCCCAGGGTTTGAGTGTCATTAGCACCCTGAATATGTATTCAAATTGGACAATGCATTGTATGGTTTGAAGCAGCTCCTAGAGCATAGTATGAAAGGTTGTCAAAAGTCCTCTTAGAGAATGGTTTTACAAGAAGGAAAATTGAAAACACCTTGTTCTTGTAAAAATGGGGGATAAACTTGCTCATTGTTCAGGTATATGTTGATGATATCATTTTTGGGGAAATAGCTGATTCACTATGTAAAGAATTTGCAAAACTCATGGGAAGTCAGTTTGAAATTACCATGATTGGGGAGCTGAATTTCTTCTTGGGTCTTCAAGTGAAGCAGTCCACAAACTTTACATTCATTTGTGAGGAGAAATACATAAAGGAGCTCTTGAAGAGGTTTGATGTGAAGCATCAAAAGTGATAGGCACTCCTATTGCAACGGCCACTCGACTAGAGATGGATGAGGCTGGATATTCTGTGAATCAGACTATGTATATAGGTATTATTGGGTCTTTCCTCTATCTCATAACCAACAGACCTGATATTGTCTTCAGTGTGGGGTTATGTGCAAAGTTTCAGTCAAATCTCAAGGAATCTTATCTGAAGGCTGCCAAAAGAATTCTGAGATATTTTAAGGTAACATAAGACCTGGTCATGTATTACCCCTCAGGTGACCGTTTTTATCTTATTGGGTATGTTGATGCTGACTATGCAGATTATCTTGTAGATGAGAAAAGTACTTCAAGAATGGCCCACTTTCTATGATCATGTCTCATCTCGTGGGGCACAAGGAAGCAAACCTCAGTGGTGCTTTCAACAGGTGAAGAAAAATATGTAGTTGCGACATCCTACTGTGCTCAGCTCTTATGGATCAAACAACAATTAGAGGATATTGGGGTATTTACTGATTGTGTGCCTCTTCTTTGTGATATAACACCAGTGCACTCAACTTGGCCAATAACCCAATTCAACATAAAAGAACCGAGCACATTGATGTGAGACATCATTTTCTGAGGAACTTATCGGTATGAAGTTCTGTAATACAGAAGACCTAATTGCAGATATCTTAACCAAAGCCTTGAGTAGGGAATATATTGAAAGAAATAGAGTGAATTTTGGGGCTATTGAAGCCTAATTGAGAACCTGATCTCCATCAGTTAGCTATGAAAATCACCATCCTAACTCGCTTCAATACCGTTGCAAGTAAAATTAGCTAAAGTGTTTTCTAGCCAAGCCTAACTCACTTCAATACCGTTGAAGGTATGCATGATGATCTTAGAATTCTTTGATGCATTGCATGGGTGGTTAAAAAGGAATGAAAATTTTCAAAAACAGGTCCAGAACCGAGTTCTTGTACCAAAGGTTAGTACTCCTGTGAACTCTTTAACACACATCTTGAAAAGGTACAAATATCAACTACCACGTCATCCACCTTTTTAGACTTTTCGTTTCAAATCCTTTCCATCTCCCTTCGAAGCGTTGCAACTCCCCAAGCACTACCACCGTTTCAAAACTGGTTTCTATCTCTATCCTCACCATTATCTTCTCTCCTTTAAAAACTCTTTCTTCTGTTCACTCATCATGCTCCTTCAATTGACCCTCGCCAAAGATCCTCAACTCTATCTCTTCAATGACTCACAACCTCCCCAAAATTCCTTCTTCAGTCATTACTAACCCAGAGAAAACCCTTGTGTCCTTCATGACCGATAAATCGTTTATCACCATTCCTATCCTAACCACTGAAACCACCTCTAACCCAGATTTCCCCTCATCCGCCAGTTCTAAGGCAACTATCTCAGTAATCCCAAAAGCAGTTGAGTCTCTATCTTCTGAGATTCTCATTGACCAAGGAAAAAGTGGAGAGCAGGGGAAAGGTACTAAGGATATAGAGGTTTTTGGGACTATGGTTGATCAATCTTACTCCATTGTTGCTTCAGAATCTGTGGTGGCCATGGATCCTATTAAGGATGAAACTTTAGCGACTATCTTTGTTGTATCTGTAGATTGAGTATTGCATGAGGTACTTTCTGATGTACCCAAGTCTTAGAGTAATGAGACACATGAACTGGTGGGTGAAGGAGCCATAGTGCATGTTGAAGGCTTTGCACTAGCAGACACTACTGGGCGCTCTTATGAGGGACCTAACCCCTCTCCAGAGGAAACAAGTCAAGGTTACCACTCCCAGGCCAGTTATGCTCCTGCACCTTCTCCATACTTTGTTTTTGAACCCTGGACATTATAGTCCCTGAGATGTAGTCTAGCGATGAGGAAGATCAAGATGCTTTCATAGTAAAGCGAAGGGCAATGATCACCCCTAAATCTTCTACTAAGCGACTTACTACTAGGTTGCAGCAAAGGTAGCTTATGACTTTGCCCTTCAAAAGGGCGGAAAGAGCAGTCAGAAGAAAAGGAAGAGACTGGTGAAAAACAATTAAGTGGTGTGTGATAAGGATGTCCCTGTGGTAGAAGTGGAAGAGGAAACAACGGAGGAAACTAGTTCCTTGGTGAGAATGCCCCAGAAAAAGAAAAACCATACTTCGGTGGAGAAATTTACAACCCCCAGTTCAAAGTTGAAAGATGTTGTGAGTGAATCATCAGCTTCTGATGAGGATGTGTTGATTAAGTCTAACGGAAAAGCAAAATCAAGTGTAGTGAAGTCTGGAAAGAGAAAGTCGGAACCTGATAAAGAACACGTTTCTGTGAAAAAGGTGAGAAGTGAAACTAGTTCTTCTTCAGAACGTTTAAGGCACCAAAAAGTTCTGGTGGGTCATACTTTTGACCCAGAAATCTTTGATATGGCCGGTATGCGACAAGTACTTGAGATGGTTGAGTTTCAACTGGGTTGGGGGCATTTGTGCCAAATGGATTCAACTAAGGTGTATGAGGATGAGGTTCAAATCTTCTTTGCTAACCTCTTTCCTGTTGATACCGACCATATTTGTGCCTTGGTGAATGGGGTGGATATCGTGTTTGATGTGAGTCTGCTTAGGAAGATCCTTAAAGTCCCTATGGTTGTTGTGTCTACTATGAAAGATGCATGTGGGTCAAACTTCTAAAATGTCGTGCTGAAGGATAATGCAAACCAGAAGGGGGACCAGGTCCACAAGAAGGCCTTACTCCCTGTTTATCTGTTGCTCTTAGAGCTGGTGAACAAGGTACCGTTACCCCGTGCTGAGAGAAGGTCCATGACTTCCAAGTCTTACTTGTATCTAATTGATAAACTGGATAGATTTACACCTGTGAACTTTCTTTCCATCATGATCGAACATATGCAGAAGGTAGTAACTTTCAAGGATGGAAATCATGTTCTTCCATATAGGTTTCTCCTTACGCAATTGTCTAAGTTTTTCAAATTGCCACTAGGACAAAGCAAAGTAGGGACCAAAAAGCAGACATTCTCTCAAACAACTTTGGAAGAATGTGCGTGCATCAAGAAAAGTGGGGGGGGTAAGCAGTACGTCGACAATCTCTTAGCTCATCAATGCTCAGAATAGTGCAACTTAGGAGATTCGATGCTTGAAGGCGAGGAATGCTATACTGGAAGGTCAGCATGCCCAACAGTCCCCAGTTTCAAATGAGGAGGTGGTCCGCTTGACAAAAGGAAATGATGATCTCAGGGCAAAGGTGGAGAACTTAAAAGCAGAACTACTCAACGAGCAAAAGTTGGCAAATGCCCGAGTAGATCTGGTTCTCTAAACCCTTGCTGCAGCTTCCAATCCCTCTACTCCTAGTGCCCCATAAGCAACCTCTTCAATGACCAGATTCTGGAATTAATTTTTTTTATTGACTTAGTAGTAGTGTTTGTTTCTTTTGTTTTGATGTGGATGGGATCCCAATGGTAACAATCAAATCTTTGCCTTTTCTAAACAGCAAAGGCGTATGTTTGATCCATAAAAAAATAAAAAACTATCTTCTTTTTCCTATCTAATGCTTATGTTTCTCTATTTCTCTCTTCTATCATGTTGTGTGCACATATTTTGTATGATTTAGCTATGCTAGACTTATTTATATTGATAGCTTGCTTGTGTATTTTTAATGATGCCAAGAGGGGGAAGTATAATTGAAACAGGGATCCGATTAAGGGGGAAGCACGAAGTCAAGGGGAACTTGCAAAGTTCCTGTTCCTTCATCTGGTTATTTCTACCCTGAAAAATGTGTTATCGATGTCTAAGTTTGTCATCATCAAAAAGGGAAAAGTTGATGGGTTTTCAATGTCTTAGCCTTATGTTATAACAAACTTATTGTCTTGAACCAGATAGGGAACCCGACACACTTGGTATACATTGCTAATATACGGACTCCAGATAAATATGAATTGCTACAGCTTCGGGAGATAAAGAACCAATACAAGGACGTGATACCCTTGCAATTCCCTGACAGCAAAGGGAAGTCAATTGGATACAATTGGAAAGCGACGTGACTGTCTGCACTGTTTTTGCCTACACTGCATTGTTTCAGCAGTCACTAATCCTTTGACCAACCAAGTGATTACATTATTCAAGAGATGTCATCGAAGTAACATTAACAAGATTATTACAATAAAACATTACTTGAACACTTGAGAATTCACTTCAAGCATTCAAGCCATTTGATATTCCAGCATTCAATTCTCAATAGCATCAAGAATAAAGTTTAAACACTACTACGGGCCAGTTCCTAGATTTAGTATTTTGTTATCCTTAGTTGAGTTGTAACTTTATAATTGTTATTTATTGCAATTCCTAATTTTCTTTGCAAGAAGCGTTGCTTAGGAACCCTCTTATTAAATCATAAACCCTTAGTGTTTGTGTCGTGACTAGAGTTAGTCATTAATTAAAGTCTTTGTAATAGGTGTATTACAAAGTGGCTTGTAATAAGTGTATTATAAGTTAGTAAGATTAAGATATTCATTCCTAGGTTACAATAGGTTGTAATCTGAAGATTGGTTAGCAGTAAAGTGGAAAACCTACCAGTGTAGCTCGTGTTTTTTTATCTCTTTATGTAGGGATTTTTCCACGTAAAACTCCCTGTCTTATTAGTATTCTCAGTTGAAACTCATAGAGAACCCGGTACTCTATAGTTTGTTGGACTCATATAAATTATCAGAGTATGGGTACATGATTTATCTCTAAGATACATGCAATTGACATGCAAATATGACATATAGGCATAGAGATGCATTTTTCTCACGTTGTGTGTATCATGGCATTTATGAATTCTCACACGTACTGATATATGGGCATAGTGAGGTATTTTACTCTTGCTATCTGGAAGGAAAATGAAACATCTTATTCATTGTTGAAAGATTTTTTGAGAAAAATCACAGTTTTCAAACTTATTCATATTTTTCTAGTTTCGGTAAACAATTTGAGTTTTTTACCAATATACTTGAAAAGTGAAACTATTTTTCGGTCAAACTATGAGAAAGTTAAGCATTCTATCTCTGAGTTACTTCATTCATTACTTGCTTTACGTTGTTATAAACTGTTGTTGGCTATTAGGGTTGGACCCGACCATTGTTACAGCTCGTCGCTACTTTCAATCTAAGGTTAGATTTGTTACTTATTGATTATATGGGTTCGGTTATACTAATATTATATTTCTGCACCTTGTTTGTAGATGTTGGATGATGACGTTACTGTGTTCGACGGGAGCAGGATTTAAAGATGAAGCTGCAGTCCGGTTGTAGCTGTCTCTTGTTCATGGTAGCCTTAGATTCATTAAGCTATGTTTATGTAAATTTCGAACAGATGTATTTATATTTCATACCAGCTTTGTATTCTACTGTTAGAAGCTCGTGATTTGTACTACCAGTCCTTGAAAAATGTATAAGATTCAGATAATTTCTTTTGCTTAAATTGTCTTCTTTAATATTATTAAAATTGGATAGTTATTAGTTGGCTTAACTAGTGGATTGGATTAGGTGTCATCGCGACTAGTGAATTTTGGGTTGTAACACAATATGGGTTAAAAATCGGCCTAACATTAAATGGTTTGAGTCAAGATGGGCTGAATTCAATAAAGGAAATTTTACCTCATATAGTAAAAGTATACACTCTATTTATTATAAACCAAAACTATTTCAAAATATTATTTTCTATAGCTACCTTTTATATTTTATAGCAAAATAGGTACTTATGGTATATACTAAAATTGAGGCGCGAAATACACTATTTATGTTCTCTCTCCCCTCTCTTTCTTTCAATTAACTGGAGATTCTCTCTAAAACTCTCAACAAACATTTTCTTCTTTCTCTTTCTCTCTTCGAGTACGTCGGATATTGCATTGTATTTGTATTGCTTAGTTTCTACGCTAGATATTTGCAATGGATTTGTTCTGCAGTATTAGAAAGAAAGAGGTTGCGGCTTTCTTCTACACCAGATATTGCAATAGATTCCTCTACACGGATACTGCAATTTTTTTAATTGCATAAAGTCAAACCAAGAATAGAGAAAGAATCAATGTGTTGAGTCACACCCAATTTGAAATTTGACCAGTCAAAGAAGTCAAGTAGGCGTTTTGGGTTAACAACCAATCTGTTTCGATCAAGCACGGAGTGAACCACATCCGAACTGAGCTTTTGAGGGATTTTCGATGGCTCCAAGAGAAAATTTCAGTTTTTATGTTTTAGAAGAGCCGAGATTTTTCAGTTTTTGTCACATACAACGATACAAATACATTGTATTATGTACAAATTCACTCAAATATATTTTATTTTTGTATAAATACATTATTTGTTGCCTATATTTATGTATTTTAAAGGTTTATTTATTTAATACAGCTAAATACACATGTATTCATGCATGAATATAGAATATAAATATTGAAATACACAGAATACAAATATTAAAATAGAACAGAATATAAACAGTAAATACATTTAACATTAAAATATAGTGAAATACAGTAAAATACACTTAATACAAATAGAAACACAGTGAATACAACCAATAAAATATACAGAATACATTAGTAATAACATGTATTAGGAATAATTCATATTGTTAATACAAATACATTTGAGTTCACTAAATGTAAAATAGCGAATACAGTAAACACAAACATTGAATCTAATGAATGAGACAGTAAAAAAAACACACTAAATACAATAGTTATATACAACTTTATTCTAATTAATTGGGTTGATAATGAGGTCTATTAGAATTGATTTTGTTAAGTTATATTAGGAGTGTATTACGCTAATTGATTTTATTTTTGTAATGAGACAGCTGGACATACCTACTTTCAAGGTGATTATCATTATTTTAGTTATGGATACATGAGCCGAATACATGTGAATTGTCATGGGTACTTTCCAGTCATGCCCCATGCCCCATGGCGTCTTAGCAAGCCTCCCTATGCTTAGCGCCACGGACGGCCCCGTGGTCTTGGCCGCGCATGTGCCTCTGTTTCCCCACTGGTATCCCTCGCAAGCGCCTAGCCGTAGGCAGATGCCAATAGTGTCACGCGCGTAGACAACACCACGCGCACAGACCGTGATGCTAAAGACAATGTTGCTGACAACGAACTTGTTTCTGCCTTGTAGAAAACTACGTCCTTTTCATTGTAAATATAGAGTAGTTTTATTTCATGTACTTCCATTATATTTCTCTAGCTTAGTCAAGTCTAGTCTTGTAGCTTTGGTTTATTTTGTTTAAGCATTATTAGGGGGAATCAAGCAATCAAACTTTCTAGCAAGCAAGAAATTCTCTATACTGGTGTCTCTCCCCATCGACATCGTGTTGATTTTCTGTAATAGCTTTCATTAATGCAATCAAGCTGTTTTTCATTCTCAATTATCCTGTTAGTTCTCTCAATTGCTATTGACATTGGTTTTCCCGTACGGAACTAACAATCTAGTCTAGCGTACGGAGGAGATCTTAGTTGGTAGACAGTAACTGTACTGACATCAGTTGTTTAGCCTTACATCGCCCTTCCAAGGAATCTGAGGAAGGCGCCGCGTAATAGTTTGTATCACAGCTTAGGCTCGATATCGGACGAGGAAACACATTGAAATTACCGCCATTTATGACCATGGTGAATTATGGGGATCTCATTGTGGCCCTTGAACAGATGGATAGATTACTGCCCATCGTGGATACGATGCCTAAACTAAGAACCAACCTATTGCTCCAGGATGAAGTTGACATAGAAAACATCAATCGCGACTCCGAGGAAGACCTTCATACTGCATCCACAGAAGCAGCCAACATTTAAGGCAAATTCAAGCGACTCAAACAGGAGCATGCCGAGGATTTAGCCTATATGGCACAAGTGGAAGACAGGGTGACTGCCATGCAACAAACTATTGACGACTTGACAGACAAGCTCAATGTTGTCAATGTTGTTTTATAGGGCCTGCTTCGAGGTAGTGGGAACCAAATCGGGGGAAATGTAAACCCATCTTCCGCGACACAAAAACTAAAAATTCCTGAGCCAAAGCCATACAGTGGATCTAGGAATTCTTAGGAAGTAAGAAACTTTATCTTTGACATCGAACAGTACTTCAATGTTGTTGGGGGCCTAGAAGAAGCTAATAAGGTAGCAACTCTGCCATCTATCTTCAAGGTGATGCTAAACTCTGGTGGCGGGTGAAGTATGAATCTATCAGGGCCGGTAAAGATGCTCTCGAGACATGGGCAGAACTGAAGGCAGCCATAGGCCTACGGTTCTTCCACAAGTATGTTGAATACAACGCACGGAGAAATCTACAGGAGCTTCACCAAACCAAATCAGTGCGGGACTACGTGTGGGAATTCTCCGCGCTCATGCTAAACATATGTGACATGGAGGACCAAGACAAGCTCTTCACCTTCATGGAAGGGTGGAAACCTTAAGCATGTATGGAACTGCAAAGACAAAGGGTAGATACTCTACCCAAGGCAATCCAAGCAGTTGAATGCCTTGGCGACTATCAAGTAGAAGCTTGGAAGGATAGGCCTCAGCCATCTACACGAGCAAGATTCAAAGAGGGACAACCTAGCAATGGTATCCCTAGCAGGAGTGGGGGAGAACGGAGTGAAACCAAATCTAAGGCTTCTTCCTCAGGCACCAACAGTGCTACGTCAAACAATAATGACTGGGGGAGAAAGGCTTCTTCAAGATGTCGTCATTGTGGCAGACCACATTGGAACAACGAAGGCCCACATGCACAGATAAATGCCCATCAGGCTAGTGATTATGTGACTGATAATGACTCAAATGATGTGGATCAGACTAAACCAGTAGGTGCCTTCAAGGTAATTGTTGGCTCTATTTCTGAAGCATTAACGGAGACCAGTGCTAGTACCTGTAAGAAGAAGGACCCATGTCCAATCAACTAGAAAGGGAAAAAGAAGCCGGATGAGGGGACTCCCCTTAAACAAGAGAGGACCTTAAAGTTCGTCGAGATGAAGGTGAATGGTAAGCCCATTTGGGCGATGATAGACACGGGTGCTATCCACAACTACTTAGCGTCGACTCAGGTGGAGTGCCTTGGTCTAGTTGTAGGGAAAGGTAGAGGTCGTGTTAAGTCTATTAACTCACCTCCTCATCTAGTAGGTGGAATAGCCAAAGAGGTACCGGTGAAGCTTGGCCCGTACGAAGGAATATTTAACCTACAAGTGGTGATCATATATGACTTTGAGTTGATATTTGGGTTGGTATTCCTATGGCAAACCAACACTATGCTCGTACCATATGTAGATATGCTACTGATTATGGGAATAAATGGGGGCAAGCCGTGCATTATCCCATGCATGCCTATGAAGATGGCTATTGAGAACATCTCGGCCTTGCAGTTGAAAAAGGGAGTCAAAAGACATGAACATACGTTCTTGGAAAACCTATGCATTGAAGACATAGAATGCTCCTTGAGTCTTATTCCTGAACTCGTAAAGGAGCTACTACTGGAGTTTGAATATGTTATGCTACAAGACATGCCAAAGCGACTCCCACCTAGGCGCACTATGGACCATGAAAATGAGTTGGCACCAGGCGCGAAGCAGTCACAACCTGAACTCACCGAGCTCCGGAGACAATTGACGGAAATGCTAGATACAGGGATCATTGTGCTCTCCTAGTCCCAGTATGGGTCCCCTATTCTATTCCAAAACATGATCGCGGCCTACGATTCTATGTAGATTATCGAGCTCTAAACAAAATCACAGTAAAGAACAAGTACCATATTTTGCTAATGGCAGACTTGTTCGATAGCCTGGGTGGTGCGACGGTGTTCACCAAGATAAACCTGAAGACAGGTTATTGACAAGTTCGGATTGCAGAGGGTGATCAACACAAGACGGCCTGTGTGATAAGATATAGGTCGTATGACTTCCTGGTTATATCGTTCGATTTGACTAACGCCCCAACGACATTTTGCACCCTGACAAACCAAGTCTTCCTAGAGTACATTGACGAATTCGTGGTGGTCTACTTGGATGACATTGTGGTATATATCCAAACATTGAGAAGAATACTTGGTGCACTTTCGGAAGGTCCTAGCTCGACTGCGGGAGCATGAACTATATGCAAAGCTATCCTAATGCTCATTTCCCAAAAGCATATTGACTTCCTCGGGCATGTCATCGAGGAAGGGCAGATTAAGATGGACCAACAGAACATTCAGGCAATCACAAATTGACCGCCGCCTAAGGAATTCCATGCCTTGAGGGCGTTCCTTGGCCTATGCAATTTCTACCGGAGATTTTTAAGAACTACTCCCTCATCCCAGTGCCATTGACAGAACTCATCAAGAAGGTCACGCCGTGGGATTAGGGACCCAAACAAGGCCTTCAACGCCTTAAAAGCGGCTATGTCTAGTATCCCCGTCTTGGCCCTCCCTAATCTGGCCAAGCCATTCTAGGTACAAAAGAATGCCTCCGACTATGCCTCGGCAGAGTCTTACTACAAGAAGGGCATTATGTAGCATATGAGAGCCGGAAACTGAAGGATGCAAAGTGGCGTTATGCCGCCCATGAGAAAGAATTATTGGCAGTCATCCACTCGTGCCCTTGGAAGCACTATCTGTTGGGGACCCCATTCGTGGTCAAGATAGACACCACAGTTGTTAGCCATTTCATGACCCAGCCAAAGTTGAATGGTCGACAGGCCAGGTAGCAGGAACTCTTAGTTGAATTCCACTTTATCCTGGAGTATCGAAGTAGGAAGACCAATCATGTTGTTGATGCACTCAATTAGAGAGCTGATCTAGCATCGGTATGCCTATTCGCCACCCTAAGGGGGAGCAAAGTAGCCACCTCTTTCAAGGACCAGATACAGGATCTACTCATCAAGGATCTGGTTGCACAGTAGTTGGTTGATTTAGTAGGACAGGGCAAGACTTTCCAGTTCTACACGGAAGATGGTTTTTTGAAGGTGAAAATGAACCGACTTTATGTTCCTAAAGGAGGAGATCTGCAAAGGACTCTTCTGGTGGAATGTCATGATACTATATGGACCGGCCATCCTAGTGAGGAACGCACCATGGCGTTGCTTCGCCGTGCATATTATTGGCCTCAAATGGCCAATGACATCGCTCAGTATGTGAAGACTTGTCCAGTATGACAAAAGGACAAGTCGGACTGCTTGACACAATCGAAACTCTTAGAACCACTAGAGAGACCTTAGGAAAGTGTTTCCTTGGATTTCATCACCGAATTGCCCAAGGTCGGAAATCTCACAAATATCTCGTTTGTGGCAGATCGATTTTCCAAGTATGCTACCTTTATTGCCGCCCCACCATATATATCAGCAGAAGATACAGCTTGACTGCTCTTCTCTTGTGTCGTCAAATATTGGGGCATGCCCAAAGATATTGTTAGTAATCGCGACTCACGCTTCAGTAGCAACTTTTGAACCCAACTCATTAAGTGCCTTGGGTCAAAGTTGAGTCACTGTAGAAATGTGATTTTTTACCCTCCCGAAATTTTTCATATTTTAGCGTGTAAATATTTAATTTAGGCTTAATATAGCTATTTTAGCTATTTTTAACTATTTTACTTTATTTCGTCACAAAATGAAAAATTACAAAAAAAAGAGATATATAAAATTTAGTTTATGTACTTAATATATAAAATTTAGTTTATGTATTTCATCTAAATTTAAAATACAAAAAATTATACTTTATTTTATCTTTATATAAAACAAAATTACAAAAAAAATAGTTTCATTAATGTGTTGTAGTCATTTTAATCTTGAAAAATTTTCAAAAAATAGTTTTGTCTTAATTGTCAGTCTTATTTTGATAATTATTTTACTTACGTGGGATTAATTAAATAAGGGCGTATTTTTCTCGATTACAGGGAAAGAATAACATTTGTGTTCAAACGACTCATTTTTAGGACTAATATTTGGATATGACCCATAACAACTCGGGCCCAATACCCAAACTAGGCCCAATACCCTAAAACCTTAATACCCTACCTATAAATACCTACCCTAGTTTAGCCGCATAGGGGAGACCTTAGAGATACACAGTCAGATTTTGAAACACTACTACACGGATGAATACACTTTTTTCTTTTGGAAGACAAAAGGTGATCTTCTTCTTCTAACTTTCTCCAACCAAAAACCCTAAACTATCCTTCATATCCACACCAAAACCCACCCGCCCCCTAACACCCAAACAGCCCCCTGGCAGTAGCTTTCCGCCATCTTCAGCCCATGACCAAGCTGCCCATCTCCAGCAGCCATACTCATCGTCGTCACCACCCTCACGACCAGCTGAACCTCACACAACCATCTTCGTTCCTACGTCCACCACGGCCTTGAACAAACTAGCATCCTTCACGTCTGTCGACCAGCTACATAACCCCGTCGTCCAAATAGCCTGCTTCATCGTCGACAACACACCACCAGCCACCCGCAGCCTCCAAACGACCACCCAAGCACCACCCAGTCAACCAGCTGACCCCCGACGTCCAGCTCGTCCCAGCAACCGACCAGTCCAGCTCGTGTCCACCTCCTCTCTCATACCATAGCTGCCAACAGCCCTCCAAAATCAGCCCTTTCCTCATGCTAAAAATGGTATAATCCATGACGAAGTCGCCGGCGAGTTCCCGTGCTCGGTCGCCTGTTCGAAGTTGTCGTTGGTCTGTGGTTGAGGTTCTGCTCTTCGATCATGTAGCTGTTAGAATTCCAAATTCTTCCACCGTCCATCTAGAAGGAGCACGTATCGAAAATGTGGAAATTTGACCATTCAAAGGTTGGTGGCATATCATGGTTGGTGGCACCTACCTAGCCGTATTTCTTGGACAAAATTTGCATTGTTTTCACACTTCTTTTTATTACTATATATAGGAGTAGTGTTGTTTGAAATTGTATGAGAAGCAAGGAAAAGAAAAACAAAGAGAAAACAAGAGAGAAGTCAGTTTGTAAAAAGGGAGAATAGAGTGCCGAAGCACTTAGAGTGGAAGAAAAAAATAGTGTTTGTGTGTGTGTTTTTTTGTATTGCAAAATAATATTAGAAAGTGGTGTGAGAGAAAAAAGTGATTGTGAGATTAAAAATATTATATTGTGTGGTGTGTTGTTTGTCTTCTAGTCAATTTAATACAAAAGTTTCTTTTCAATTACCCATCATTTCTTTTATATTTCAACAAGTTGTATCAGAGCCACGTTCGATCAAAAATGGCAGATATGATGCAGCCACAAATTCCAAAGTTGTCAAAGACAAACTATGGAAATTGGAGTATTCAGATGAAGACTCTACTAGGTTCCCAAGATATATGGGATCTTGTAGAAGATGGATACACGGAGCCCGCTAATGCTGCAGCTAATGTAGCCTTATCAGAAGCACAACGAAAGACGATTAAAGATTTACGAAAGAAGGACAAGAAGGCTCTTTTCTTAATTTTTCAAGGTGTTGATGAATCAACCTTTGAAAAAATCTCAGATGTAAAATCATCAAAGGAGGCATGGGATACATTACAGAAGTCTTGCCAAGGAGTAGACAAAGCCAAAAAGGTGCGGCTCCAATCGCTTGGAGCCGAGTTTGAGAACCTGAAAATGCAAAGTGGAGAGCCTGTTTCAGAATATTTCTCAAGAGTGCAAAAGGTGTCCGAAGAGATGAAAAGACATGGAGAGATTCTAGATGATGTGAGAGTCATGGAAAAAATTCTACGCTCACTAACAAGAAAGTTCGATTACGTTGTCACTGCCATTGAAGAAGCCAAAGACTTGTCAGTTATATCAATTGACGAGCTTGTGGGTTCTCTTCAAGCTCACGAGCAAAGAATGAATCTGAATGAAGGCTCTAATAATTTAGAGCAAGCTTTTCAAAGCAAGTTGTCTCTTGATAGAAACCAAGCAAAGAGCAATTTTTCACGTGGCAGAGGAAATCGTGGTGGATACAGAGGAGGTTTCAATACCCGCGGAGGATTCAACACTCGAGGTGGGCATGGCGGACGAGGTGGTTATGACCAAACAATTAGAAAATTTCACACAGATACAGCAACATATGGACGTGGTCGAGGAACATATAATCGTGGCCGAGGTCGCGGTTTCATAACCTGAGAAGGAGGAAGATTTCAACAAAGAAGTGATAAATCCCAGTTGCAGTGTTATAATTGCAACAAATTTGGCCATCTCAGCTATGAGTGTGGAGATGCAGCTAACGTTGAGGAAAGGAGTAATTATATAGCAAATGAAGAAAAGACTGATGAATCCGCCGTGTTGTTCACTTACAAAGGTGAAGAAGATAGCAGAAAGAATGTCTGGTACCTTGATACCGGAGCCAGTAATCATATGTGTGGAAGAAAGGAGAAATTCACAGAATTAAATGAAGAAGTTCAAGGAGAGGTGACTTTTGGAGACTCATCAAAAGTTCCAGTCAAAGGCAAAGGGAAGATTATGATTTTCACAAAGAATGGAGGCAAGTCGTATATCTCGGAGGTCTATTATATTCCATCCTTGAAAAGCAACCTTCTCAGTATTGGTCAGCTTTTGGAGAAAGGATATGATATAAACATGAAGAATAATTCTCTTGTCATAAGAAATCAAAAGGGAGAGTTGATTGCAGAAGTTGATATGACAAGAAATCGCCTATTCAAGTTAAATATCCAGATGGAAGTCATAAGATGTATGAAGGCCATCACAAAAGACAGTTCGTGGTTGTGGCATCTCAGATTTGGGCATCTTGGATTCACTGGATTAAAGTTGTTGTCAAAGGCAAATATGGTGAGTGGATTGCCACAAATAAATCAACCAGATCAGTTGTGCGAAAGTTGCATGAAAGGAAAGCAACACAGACAAAGTTTTGAAGTTGGAAAGTCATGGAGAGCTAGGAGACCATTGCAGTTGGTTCATTCGGATATTGCTGGTCCGTTTGACATTCCATCACTTGGAGGAAATAGGTATTATCTCACCTTTATTGATGATTTCAGTAGAAAAACCTGGGTGTATATAATCAAAGAAAAATCAAAAGCCTTTGATAAATTCAAGGAATTCAAAGCAATGGCAGAAAAGCAAAGCGGTCAGTATCTCAAGATACTCAGAACAGATAGAGGAGGAGAATATACTTCAAATTATTTGATGAGTTTTGCAACCAGCATGGAATAGTTCATCAATTGACAGCTGCCTACTCTCCACAACAAAATGGGATTGCAGAAAGAAAGAATCGTACAATTCTTGATATGGCAAGGAGCATGCTGAAAGAAAAGCACCTGCCAAGAACATTCTGGGCTGAAGCAGTTCAATGTGCTGCCTATCTCCTAAATCGATGTCCAACAAAAAGCGTGCAGTTCAAGACGCCAAATGAAGCATGGAGTGGCAAGAAACCAGAAATAAGTCATCTAAGAATTTTTGGTTGTAAGCATATGCCCACATTCCAGATCAAAGGAGAAAGAAGCTGGATGATAAAGGAGAGAAATGCATTTTTATTGGCTATGATCTCAGGAGTAAAGCTTACAGACTGTACAATCCTCTAACGAAAAAGGTGATCATCTCAAGAGATGTAGAGTTCGATGAACCTAATTACTGGAGATGGAGCGAAGAAGAAAAGAAAGTAAAAGGCTTATTCTTTAAAGATGATGATGACTCAGAAGAGAAGACACTTCAAGAAGGAAATAACCAAAGTCCTCCACCAAGTCCTATGCCAACAACACCTGCAGCTACACCATCATCTTCAGGAAGCAGTACCAGCAGCAATAGTTCAGGGGGAGCACCATCAAAAATGAGAAGCCTGAGTAATATCTATGATGCTACAGATTCAGTACAAACTACACTTGACTATTCATTATTTTGTTTGATGGCTGAATGTGATCCAGCAACATATGAAGAAGCTGTGGAAGATAAAAAATGGAGGAAAGCCATGAATGATGAAATTGCTGCAATCAAAAGAAATGACACGTACGAGCTTACAACCTTGCCAGAAGGTCACAAGACAATCGAAGTAAAGTGGGTGTACAAGACAAAGACCAACCAAGAAGGAAAAGTGGAAAAGAACAAGATGAGATTGGTGGTAAAAGGCTACTAGCAGAAATATGGAATTGACTATGAAGAGGTATTTGCACCAGTTGCAAGGATAGACACCATCAGACTTCTTATAGCAGTTGCAGCACAAAAGCAATGGAAGATATACCAGATGGACGTGAAATCAGCTTTTCTCAATGGTTACCTTGAAGAAGAAGTCTACATTGAGAAACCACCAGGATATGTGATAAAAGGAGAGGAAGATAAATTCTATCGGTTGAAGAAGGCACTATATGGATTGAAGCAAGCTCCAAGAGCTTGGAACACAAAAACAGATGAGTACTTTCAGAAGACTGGTTTTGTGAAGAGTCCATATGAGCATGCTTTGTACATAAAGAAAAATGAAGATGGAGATATTATGATCGTGTGCCTAACAGGAAACAACCCAGGTATGTTTGATGATTTCAAAAGGGCAATGACTAAAGAGTTTGAAATGACAGATATTGGTGAAATGTCTTACTTTCTTGGAGTTGAGGTGAAACAAAGTGAAGAAGGGATTTTCATATCCCAAAAGAAGTATGCAGAAGAAGTTTTGAGCAAGTTCAGAATGAAAGAATGCAAGCCAGTATCAACACCAATCGAGGCAGGAATGAAGTTGAAAGCTGATTCAGATAGAGAGCCAATAAATCCTACACTATACAAGAGTCTGGTCGGAAGCTTAAGGTATTTGACTTTTACTCGACCAGATATTATGTTTGCAGTTGGCTTAATTAGCAGATATATGGAGCAGCCGAGACAAGATCACTTCAGCGCAGCCAAGAGAATTTTGAGATACATCAAAGGAAGTTTTGATCATGGTTTATACTATACATGTTCTGAAGATTCAAAGTTAGTTGGCTATTCAGATAGTGATTATGGTGGAGACATAAATGATCGGAAAAGCACATCAGGATTGCATTTCACATTGGCTCAGCAATATTTTCATGGTCATCAAAGAAGCAACAGACAGTTGCACTTTCATCATGTGAAGCGGAATATATGGCTGCAGCAGCGTGCACATGTCAAGCAATTTGGCTAAAGAATATTCTGACTGAGCTACATCAGAAGCAAGAAGGGCCAGTCACTATATATGTGGACAATAAGTCTGCTATATCATTTGCAAAGAATCCAGTCTCCCACAGCCGAAGCAAGCATATTGATACAAAGTATCATTTTATCCGGGATCAAGTGAAGAACAAGGTTGTGGAATTAATTTATTGCAGAACTGAAGAACAAATCGCAGATATTTTTACAAAGCCATTAAAGACAAATGTGTTCAACAAACTTAAAAGTATGATTGGCATGCAAAGTCGAGTTTGAGAGGGAGTGTTAGAATTTCAAACTCTTCCACCGTCCATCTAGAAGGAGCACGTATTGAATATGTGGTAATTTGACCATTCAAAGGTTGGTGGCATACCATGGTTGGTGGCACCTACCTAGCCGTATTTCTTGGACAAAATTTGCATTTTTTCACACTTCTTTTTATTACTATATATAGGAGTAGTGTTGTTTGAAATTGTATGAGAAGCAAGGAGAAGAAAATCAAAGAGAAAACAAGAGAGAAGTCAGTTTGTTAAAAGGGAGAATAGAGTGCCGAAGCACTTAGAGTGGAAGAAAAAAAATAGTGTTTGTGTGTGTTTTTTTTGTATTGCAAAATAATTTTAGAAAGTGGTGTGAGAGAAAAAAGTGATTGTAAGATTAAAAATATTATATTGTGTGGTGTATTATTTGTCTTCTAGTCAATTTAATACAAAAGTTTTTTTTAAATTACCCATCATTTCTTTTATATTTCCAACAGTAGCATAATCGAGGTTGCTGTCCGAGTTCCGTTGAGATTGTCCATTCGAGGTTCTATTCGGCGAGTCTAATAAAAGGTTCGTTTTTCTGTTGTTAAAGTTGGATCTTTGTTTTACATTTCATATCGTACTGATTTGTGTCAAGTTTGAATGAAATAAGTATGTGTTGTTTGAGGTTGTGGAGATCAGCATGATGTTAGTTCAGTTATGGATGCACTTTGCTTATCTTTATTTTAGCCATGAAGATTGAAATGATTCACCCTGTTAATTGTTATGGCTCATTATATTTGGTTATCACATTTTTGTGAAATAGCAATCGTTTCATTATTCTTCAATTGAACTATGTAATTACATTAAAGATATCGGAGGGTGCATTTTGTATGATCTAGATCCAATTTTGAATAAGGTTAAATAAAGCGTGTCATGAACCACGGGTGCATTTCATGTAGCGTGCTTGCAATATGTTTTAAATAGACCTTGAATTAACTATTTAAATAAATAGCGATTGTAGTTCTCTTTTAACTAATAAAATGAGATGAGCCTCGCTAAACAAATTGCACAAACTGCGGGGCCCTCGTAAATATATATATATTAAAAATACATAAATTTCGGGATGGGCCGTTTAGCTAATTTCTCGGCCTTCCCCAAAGTTAATAACGCGTTAGTCTCTTTAAGCGCGTATTTTAATAATATTACCTCCCTAAACTCGAGTGTGCATTTCATGCGACCCAAATCCAAATCCAAAAATATTGAATAAAATATGTTCCGGATTGCGGGTGCATTTCATGTAACGCAATCCAAAGACATATTTTAAACGATGTTCAATATTCTTTAAAATTGATAAAAGCGGTTAAAAGTTAAAATTGGCACATATGTTCAACATTTATTAAAATCAAATAAATAAGCTAAATATGACAGTTGAGCGACCGTTCTAGAACCACGGAACTCGAGAATGCCTAATACCTTCTCACGGGTTAACAGAATTCCTTACTCGAATTTCTGGTTCGCGGACTGTTAAACAGAGTCATTCTTTTCCTCGATTCGGGATTAAACCGGTGACTTGGGACAACATTAAACTCCCAAGTGGCGACTCTGAATCTTAATAATAAATCTTGTTCTGATTGTCCTTTAATTGAAAAAAATCTCTCTACGCCCCTTGCGGGCGCAGGTAAAAAGATGGTGTGATAGCTCTGGCGACTCCGCTAGGGAATAAGACCCAGAACCACTGGTTCAGGGTTAGAATTCGAGCTTAGAATAAATTATTGTATTTGGGTTTATCTTATTTTGTTACATGATCTGTGCTTAAGATGCTAATTGACTGCTTTTACCGCTTTGATATTTCGTGAACTGTATATAAACTGTGTTGAAACCCATCTTTTCTGTATAGAGTCTACTCCCAATTTTAGAATGAGGTTCGGACAAGTTGCTAAGCTGGGTGAGCTTCTGTATCCTCGGTATGCTGCCCTCCCTCCTCGGCGCGAGCTGTCCGCTCGGGTAAGCCAGATTTAGAACAAACACCCAGGTCTTGAATCTAGAATAATACTGCTTCATGCCGGATCCCTAGTAGGATGTTTATTTGCATCAAATGCATTTGACTTGGGGGGACTCAATACAGGGGTTGGGTCCGTCTAGGACGAGCAACCTGAAGGGAAAAGACCATCCTGCTGCATCCTATGTTTTATGCATTTATTTTCTTCGGACTGGCATGCGGACCGGCTTTGAATACTGGAAAATTGTGAAAAAGAGAAAAAAACTAGCAATGTAGAGTGTTAATTACCTGTTTTTAGAAAATTAATTTCCAAATAGTAACAGAACTCTACCAAAATTTTGAGAAATGGAGAAAAAAAAAGAAAATATTTTATTAGTTTGATTTATTTGAAAAACAAAAGAAAAGAGTCTTGTTTTCAAAGTTAGTTTGTTTTCATTGGCAAACAACGCCGGTTTGATTCTCACAGGGTGTGAGATATGTAGGCAACCCTCATCGGGTCCAACCTCCCTTTTTGCAAAAAATAGCCAAAAAAACATGTTAAACTTTAATAAGTTGGGTGACGCCGCTCTTGTCAAAAATAGCCGAATGTTCTCGAGAGGGACGCCGGAAAGCTGACTTTGCATAAACGGCCACCTTTGGTCATGGTTTAGATTTTTGGCCGGTTGGCCCACACATCCTTAAAATCTTCGTCCCCGAGGCACTAAAAGGTCGTGCTTGCAATATCATATTTTCTATTTCCGAAAAACAAGTAAAAGAGTCATAAATAAGTCAGTGATGCATTTTTTGTCAAAAATAGCCGAATGTTCCTGAAAGGGATACCGGAAGGCTGACTTTGCATAAACAGCCACTTTTTGATCTTTTTTAGAATTTGACCGATTGACCCACACAGCCTTAAAATCTTCATCCCCGAGGGCTCAGAGGACGTGTTTGCAATACCAGGTCTTTTATTTTAATTTTAAAAAAAAAACAAGAAAAGAGGAGTCAGTGGGCGGGTGAATATCGTTCGTATTTTGGTCAAAATAAGCAGGCCCATCTTCGGTAATGTATTAAACCGTTCTTGCCGAGATAACCTTAGAGATTTTTCAGTTGTCGAAAGGCTATTTTCGTAAGAGAACGGACAAGTTTGTAAAATGCCATAAAATAATCCTCCCCGACCTCAAAATTTGCGTTAAATTGGGAAGGGGCCATGTTTGCAAAAATAGCCATTTGGTTAAAATTGGCAAATAGGAAAAGGGATCTAGCCGTTTGTTTTTGAGTTGGTAATTGTTTATTAGAGTATGTGGTATGTTTGAGTCTGTAGGGCATCTTTTCATCAAAATCTATTAGTATTATCAGTTTTTAAACCTGTGTAATCAAGTCTATTTTATTATGAAAATGGAAAAATTCCAAATTGTTTTATTGTTGTTTACCTTTTATTGGCCCGAACTACGCATGGTCTGATTCATGCGAGGTCATGATACGTTGGCAATCTCTATAAGATTCGACCACAACCAAAAAGCAAAAAGAAATGAAAAAAAATGGAAAAGAAAAAATGAAACAAAAAAAGGGAAAAAGAAAAAAGGTGTTGTTAATAATGAGGACCGACTGAGTCCATTCTAACATATTTTGTTCTGAATTGTGACAAAAAATTGAGGTGGTTGGTTTGTGGTAAGCCGGAAACACAAGATTCAGGAAAACCTGATGGTGATCCAAGATAGTGACACCCAGAATATCGCACAGAATCCTTTACCTGCACGTCATGATGCACACTTCGTGGGGATGATGCTTAGTGACATGGAGTATGAAAATTCCCTCAGGAACCTGCTAACTGAAGTTAATGATGTTGAAACTGGAGAAGACTCTGTTGATTCTGTTGAGAAAATTTGTGGCAAAATGTCAAGTCCAGCAATTGAAAAGTCATTCCCTGCTCACTAGGAAGGAATCTTGGTAGCTTGTTTTGTTGTCATATATGTTGTCTGGGTTAGTTTAGGGTTGTAATCCATATATTGTCTTGTGACTCAAACCCTTCTATCCTTTTATTTGTCTAGTATCTTAGGTGGTGTTATCTAAGTTTGTTTTAGGGTTGTAACTATTTGTTTTGTTGTTTAAACAGTTTCACCATTTGTCTAATGCAAATTCCGGACTTTTGTTACCTCTAGTCATCTTCTTTGTTTAGTCCTTCTTTACCCTTTTATTTTATCTTTGGTTTCGTACTGGTTCTAGTGGCATGGCATGAATGCTTAATTCTCAGTTTAATATTTAAAAGTCAGTCAGGAAGCAATGGACCATTTCTGAAAAATAAGAACATTTTGAGATTATTTCGAGCCGAGCCATATGAAACTGGGGCAAGTAAAACATAAGAAACCATAAAAGCAAGTTGGCCATATTGACAAGGGGGCCGTTCGTGGTAATGAAAGTGAGAGTGTTGCCCTATGGTGCTTTAAAAATGACAAATGAAAAGGCGAATGCGTGGATATGGTTATCAAGTCTAGCACAATCAGAAGATGTTGTGAATGTTTAATTATGTTGTTTGCACTTGGCATGCTTTGAAGATTCGAATGACGGAGGTATTTTATTCTGCTATCTAAACACCTTATCCTTCGTTACCCCTTTTGAGCCTTATTTATTTTCTTTCATACCCCTCTTTCAGAATCAGTAGCAAAGATTAGAAACGCAAGCATGAAAAATAAAGAAAAGGAAAGAAAAAGAAAAATAAAACAACAAAAACAACAAAAGAGAAAAGAGGAAAAGATAAAAAAGAAGAGAATAAAAAACTGAAAAAGTAAAAAAGGAAAACTATAACAACAAGGAATTGGGAACTACATTTGACCTGATTCCTCAAAGAGGATATGTAGGCGCTTAACGGCTCGGTCATAATGTTACAAAAATCAAAAGATCCCCAAGCAAGAAACTAGGCAGAAGTTGTGTTTGTTGTACAGAAATCTAATTCCGAAGGTTGTAATTTTGAACCCAAGTTAATTTGTTTTGAGCCTTTAATACCCTTTCCTTCTAGCCCTACCAAAAATCTCACGTTACGGTCCAAAGAAAGACCTTCTGATCAGTCTTCAAAAGACGCCAAGTTAGGCATATGGAAGTCAAGAACAACACTCTAATCCCCAACAGAAAATAAATAAAATGAGAGAGTCATGTCGGTAACACCCCAATTCCCAGCTGAAAAGAAATAATAAGAGATTCTTATCGGTGAAAACCCTCATAGGCACCATAAGGTGATGCAAGCTAAGAGGAAGACCGAAATGAGAGAGGCTTGATAGTGAAAACCCTTTGGGCACTACAAGTCAAATAAGGTTTGAAAATCATATGGGAAAGCACCAGACGGAGGTCGTGAAAGATGAGTAACGACAAAAAATCAAAGCCCAATTTCATGGCGGAGAAGTACAATAAGAGTTAAACTGTCCGAATTGTTTGACAAGAATAGGCCACATGTGCATGTCATGTTTATTAGAGTCGTTATCCACGTATGATAGGTTTTTCTTTCTTTATAGTTTTTCTTGTTAGGAGTCATCTCTTTCCTGTGTCTTTTACTTTGTTCCTTTTATTTCATCCATTTCCTCTTCCTGAGTCTGTTTGGTCAGAACAAGTGAGAAATGACTTCAAAATCTGCCATCAGATTTCCAATTGCGCAAGACGAGATCTGGCTAGTACATCAAAGAGGCATAAGTCAGGGAACACCGACAAGCGTACTGAGCTGGTAATAGCCAACATGCTTTGAGATTTGTACAAATACCTAGGATCGATCTGTATCAATTCATGGAAAGTACAACAAAAGGAATACCAGGGTGAATGAATCCAAGGTATATTCTATGATGAGATCGACAAAAGTGTGGACTAATGACAAGAAAGATATTCCAACAGAAATCAGTTGTCATATCAGGTCAGATAAGAGGATAAAAGTGGAAAACAACAGTGAGAGGCTTGTGAATAAGAAGCCTTCAAGAAGGTCGGAAGGTATCGGCCAAGTTTAAAGATGGTCGGACGATGCCAAGCAGAGCAAGTCGTTGTAAGATCAAGATGAACATCAACCCCAATAGGAATATCATCCCCAGCAAGTTTTGATAGTGTAATAAAACGTAGAGCGGGAAAAGGAGAAAGGGAAAGACCATCCTCAGCAGGAGTACCACAACCAACCACCGCACTTTAAACTGACGAAATTTTCTTTGATTTAAAATAGGGACGGAAGCTATGTCCATATCAAAGATTGGAAGGTTGAAATTTTCAGGTGTAATGCCTCAATTCTGCTTATGTATAGGCTATTTAGAAGATCACAAATCACCACTAGGAGAAGAATTTCATAGTCCGGGTTTTCAAGTTATTTTGTTATTGGAGACGCACTTCCTAAACTGAGATTTTATCCTTAGGAGACACACTTCCTAATTTTGGATCATATAAGTTTGAGTCACCGACGGTTTTACCCCTAGGAGAAGCATTTCCTAGTCTAAGTTTTCCAAATTATATTTTGCTTAGGAGACGCGCTTCCTAAATCAAAAGTTTATTCGTAGGAGACGCAATTCCTAAATTTAAATTCTCTCTAGGAGACGCACCTCCTAAGTTTATTTTTACCGATAGGAGATGCACTTCCTAAATTAATAGCTCATGCATAGGACACACACTTCCTACATTAAGAGTTTATTCATAGAAGACGCACTTCCTAGTTTAAAGCATTGAAGTTTTCATCCGTAGGAGACGCACTTCCTAAGTTGTTTTCACCCATAGGAGACGCACTTCCTAAATTAATAGTTCATGAGGAGACGCACTTCCTAAATTAAGAGTTAATTCATAGGAGACGCACTTCCTAGTTTAAATCTTTGAAGTTTTCGACCCTAGGAGACGCACTTCCTAAGTTGTTTTCACCCATAGGAGACGCACTTCCTAAATTAATAGTTCATTCATAGGAGATTCACTTCCTAGTTTGAGTCATTGAAGCTTCATCCATAGGATACGCACTTCCTAAATTTAAATTCACCCCTAGGAAATGCACGTCCTAGTTTAGTTCATTCCAGTACAGCTATAGGAGACGCACTTCCTAGTTTGAATCATGAAAAATCCACCCCTAGGAGACGCACTTCCTGGTCTGGGTTTTTTCAGGTTATATTTTATTTTAGGAGATGCACTTCCTAAATTTTTTCACCCCTAGGAGACGCACTTCCTAGTCTAAGTCTTTCAAGTTATATTTTGCTCTATGAGACGCACTTCCTAAGTTGATTTACACCCAAAGGAGACGCACTTCCAAAATTGATAGTTCATTCGTAGGAGACGCACTTCCTAGTTTGAGTCATTGAGTTTTACCCCTAGGAGACACACTTCTTAAGTTGTTTTCACCCATAGGAGACGCACTTCTTAAATTAATAGTTCATTCATAGTAGATGCACTTCCTAGTTTGAGTCATTGAAGCTTCACCCATAGGAGACGCACTTCCTAAATTTAAATTCACCCCTAGGAAACGCACTTCCTAGTTTAGTTCATTCCAGTTCAACCATAGGATACGCACTTCCCAAATTAAGAAGTTCATTAGTAGGAGACGCACTTCCTGGTTTGAATCATGAAAGTTCCACCCCTAGGAGGCGCACTTTCTGGTCTGGGTTTTTTTCAGGTTATATTTTATTTTAGGAGATGCACTTCCTAAATTTTAATTACCCCTAGGAGATGCACTTCCTAGTCTAAGTCTTTCAAGTTATATTTTGCTCTAGGAGACGCACTTCCTAAGTTGATTTACACCCATAGGAGACGCACTTCCAAATTTGATAGTTCATTCGTAGGAGATGCACTTCCTAGTTTGAGTCATTGAGTTTTACCCATAGGGGACGCACTTCCCAATTCGACAGTTTAACTTCCAAAATTGATAGTTCATTCCTATGAGACTTACTTCCTAGTTTGAGTCCTTGAGTTTTACCCATAGGAGACCCACTTCCTAAATCGACAGTTTATCCATAGGAGACGCACTTCCAAAATTGATAGTTCATTCATAGGAGACGCACTTCCTAGTTTGAGTCATTGAGTTTTTACTCATAAAAGACGCACTTCCTAAAATCAACAGTTTACCCATAGGAGACACACTTCCTAAATTGAAAGTTCATCCATAGGAGACGCACTTCCTAGTTTGAGTCATGAAAGTTCCATCCCTAGGAGATGCACCTCCTAATCCTTTTTATGTTATATTTTATTTTATGAGACGCACTTCTTGAATTGAGCTTTCATCCTAGGAGATTCACTTCCTAGTTTGATTCATGAAAGTTCCACCCCTAGGAGACGCACCTCCTAGTTCTTTTATGTTATATTTTATTTTAGGAGACGCACTTCCTGAATTGAGATTTCACCCCTAGGATACGCACTTCCTAGTTTGATTCATTTTAAGTTCGACCCTGGGAGACGCACTTCCTAATCAAGGTTTTTCAAGTTATTCTTTTAGTAGACGCACTTCCTAAATTGAGAGTTCAGTCATGGGAGACGCACTTCTTAGTTTGAATCATGAAAGTTCAAGTCCTAGGAGATGCACTTCCTAGTCTGTCTTTTTCAAGTTATATTTTATTGTAGGAGACGCACTTCCTAGTCTTGTTCATTTAAATTGATCTTTAGGAGACGCATTTTCTAAGTCTGCTTCATTCATGTTTTATTTTAGCAGACGCATTTGCTAGTCAAAGTTCTTGGTTTTACTCATAGTAAACGCACATCCTAGTCTAGTCTTTAGTTTACTCTCATCATTACATCAGTAGTATAAGTGGCTTACAATTTTGCTAACGACTCACAAATCTTCCTAGTGCAAACTAGGGCGGGAAATTTTGTTTGTTTTGTTTATTTTGGTTGTAAGATCCCACCCGAAGACGAAGGGTTACAATAAAAATCCCCAGCATTCAATCCAAGTTAGAAATAGCGGAAGCTCACCTCAAGAATTCGAGTCAAGAGTTCAAGTTTCATAGAAGGTTAGTCACAATAAGAGAAGAAGAAAAAAAATGAAGAAAAAGAAAATGAATCCAAAGTGCAGAAGTGGAGAAAAGATGTGGTCTGCTCAAGACATAATCGAGGTCACAAGTACTGCAAGCCGGGTCCTGATCCAGAAAGTCGAAGAAGGATAAACTAGCACCTACAACTAGCAAGTATCAAGGTTCAAATCTAAAGTCTACATGAAGCATCATTCAAGACTCAAGACCAAGCTTCAGAAGTATATAGATAGGAATCTTGTAACTAGTAGCTGATAGGATTAGTTAGTCTTTTTCATTTTGATTTTGATATAACAACAGGACCTCGGATCGGAACCTCGACGGAACGGAACCTCGATCGATTCTTCACCTCGGTATACTAAATCATCTCACTCACTTCCGAACTACACGTGGCCTGATTTATAACCAAGGATATGTAGGCAGCTCAGATACCAGGGCTCGATCACATTGCCCTTTTCTCTTAGTCTTGTCGGGTCAAAAAATATGTCTAGTCGTTCTTTGTTCGAAAATTCTTCGTTTTTCCAGTCAAAGAGGGGCAAATGTAGATATGTGATTTTTTACCCTCCCCGAGATTTTTCATATTTTAGCGTATTAATATTTAATTTAGGCCTAATATAGCTATTTTAGTTAATTTTAATTATTTTATTTTATTTCGTCACAAAATGAAAAATTACAAAAAAAAATAGATATATAAAATTTAGTTTATGTATTTCTCCTAAATTTAAAAAATATAAAAAATAGTACTTTTTTATCATTATATAAAAACAAAAATTACAAAAAAATAGCTTCATTAATATTTTGTAGTCATTTTAATCTTGAAAAATATTCAAAAAATAGTTTTGATTTAATTGCCAATTTTATTTTGATAATTATTTTGTTTACGTAGGATTAATTAAATAAGAGCATATTTTTTCTCGATTGCGGGGAAAGAATGATATTTGGGTTCAAACGATCCGTTTTTAAGACTAATTTTCGGACCTGCCCATAACAACTCAGGCCCAATACCCAAACTAGGCCCAATACCCTAAAACTCTAATACCTATCCTAGTTCAGCCGCATAGGGGAGACCTTAGAGATACATGGTCAGATTTTGAAACGCTACTACACGGATGAATACACATTTTTTTTGAAGACAAAAGGTCATCTTCTTCTTTCAACTTTCTCCAACTATAAACCCTAAACAATCCTCCATAGCCACACCAAAAACTACCCGCCCCCTAACACCCAAACAGCCACCTAGCAGCAGCTTTCCGCCATCTTCAGCCCACACCAAGCTGCCCGTCTCCAGCAGCCATACCCATCATCGTCACCACCCTCATGACCAGCTGAACCTCACACCACCATCTCCGTTCCTACATCCACCACGACCCTGAACGAACCAGCATCCTTCACGTCCGTCGACCAGCTCCATAACCCCGTCGTCCAAACAAACTGCTTCTTCGTCGACAACACACCACCAGCCACCCGCTGCCTCCAAACAACCACCCAAACAGGGGCGGATGTAGTTCAGTAACTCCAGGTTCAATTGAACCGATAACTTTTGACACGGAGCACAAATTTATGTACAAAAAACTACTAGAATTGCAAAATTATAAATATGAACTCATAACTTTAAGATATAATAGGTTTAATACTAAAAATCTTAAAAGTTGAACCCATAAAATTTAAATTCTTGATCTTCGCGCCCAAACACCACCCAGTCAACCAGCTGACCTCCGACGTCCAGCTCGTTCCAGCAACCGACCAGTCCAGCTCGTCATCCACCTCCTCTCTCACACCACAGCTGCCAACAGCTCTCCAAAACAGCCCTTTCATCACGCTAAAAATGGTATAATCCATGACGAAGTTGCCGGTGAGTTCCCGTGCGAGAGGTCGCCGGTTCGAAGTTGCCGTTGGTCGGTGGTTGAGGTTCTGTTTTTCGGTCATGTAGCGTAGTCGAGGTTGCTGTCCGAGTTTCGTGAGATTGTCCGTTCGAGGTCCTATTCGGCGAGTCTAATAAAAGGTCCGTTTTTCTGTTGTTAATGTTGGATCTTTGTTTTGCGTTTCATATCGTACTGATTTGTGTCAAGTTTGAATGAAATATGTATGTGTTGTTTGAGGTTGTGGCGATGAGCATGATGTTAGTTCAGTTATGGATGCATTTTGCTTTTTCTTTTATTTTAGCCATGAAGATTGAAATGATATATTTGGCTATCACGTTTTTGTCAATATAGCAATCCTTTCGTTATTCTTCAATTGAACTACATAATTAGATTAAAAATATCGGGGTGATTTCATGTGATCCGGCTCAAATTTTGAACAAGGTTAAATAAAGCGTGTCATGAATCACGGATGTATTTCATATAGCGTGGCTTACAATATGTTTTAAATAGACCTTGAATTAACTCTTTAAATAAATATAGCGGAATGTAGTTCTCTTTTAACTAATGAAATGATATCAGCCTCGCTAAACAAAAAGCACAAACTGCGGGGCCCAAAACTCACAAACGAGGATCACTCTCTAGGATCACTCTTGTTCTCACTCTTCTTGGTGATGAACATTCTAATTTTGTGATGATATACAATGAAGGGAAGCACCTCTATTTATTGTAAAAATGGTGAGGGTTTTTCGTGGAAATTCCCGTGTGAATAAGGAAGCTTCCCATGGAGGCTATGGTTGGCTTGTTCAACCATTGTGGGCTGCCCGTGTGAATAAGGAAGCTTCCCATGGAGGCTATGGTTGGCTTGTTCAACCATTGTGGGCTGCCCGTGTGAATAAGGAAGCTTTCCATGGAGGCTTGTCAAAGTTTGCTAGTTTGAACATCTAGAATACGGCTGGAAGTCATCATACGAGTGTGCCACGCGTGCCATAACATCAAACAACTAAGAAATTAGTTCTCTTTTATTCTCCCTTGTCATTCTTTCCTTTTCAAAACGGAAAACATGCATAACTCATTGGAAATGCTGATTCTAAATTCCGGCTCTGCCTCTGAGCTATATATCAATATATCTCTATGAAATTGTTATACATTCACATTAACATCATGAGTTTTGGATATAAATGTTATAGAGAGATCGCGGAATCCATTCAAACTGGTGACTCAACAGCAAGGTTAATGAAATATAATCCAACCACAGGGGAAGTCAGTGCGATGTTAAAAATCTTGCAGGAGCAACAGGAGTGGCATGTAGCAAAGATGGAAAATTTGTTCTAGTTTCCGAATACATTGGCAAGAGATCCAGAAGTATTGGCTACAAGGTAAAAAGGCAGGCAAAGCTGAAACCATCATAACATTTACTGGATACCCTGTGAAGGTGAAAAGAAATTAATAATGAGGGAAACTTTTGAGTGGCACTCAATTCTCAAAATGAGGATGGAAGTTTACCACAAGGCATTAAAATTGATTGTGATGGGAAAGTGCTTGACTCTGTTGATTTGAGAAGAGAATATAATGACCAGTATATTACTACTGTGCAGGAACATAATTATAAGTTATACATAACTTCTCCTTTTGACAATTTATTATGTTGGTGTATACAACATAGAATCTTGAGCTTGATACATATATAATTCAGGCTCCTAAATGGTATATGTAAGTAAGTGCTATTTATGTATAAAGCTAGGGTTTCTTTATGAAGTTGTACATGTGATACAAAATAAACAACAACTTCAAAAAGTATGCGAACGAATTCTTAAGAGTTTAATTAACATTCATTGACAATTTAAAAGAACTTGCACCATCGGGCCACCTTTACATGTTGTAGCTAGTATTTTGGGGGATTTGGATCTATACTCACTTTTTGGGTTACTTTTTAAATTATGTTTGTTTTGTAAAAAAATACAAATGTACCTACTTTTTCGCGTAACTTCAGCATACGAGACTGAAGTAATAAAGGCAATCACGCGAAACTTCAACATTCTAGTAGATGGGTCTAAAGTAGCAAAGACAATATGCAGATGTTCTTTTTGTCCTGGATAATCTTTTTCAAAAATTTCAGAAGATGTTGAAGTTATTTACTTCATTTGTAAAAACTTCTGCACTAAATAAGTTGAAGTTTTTTTGTCCTGAATAAGCTTTTTCAAAAACTTCAGCAGAAGATGCTGAAGTTATTTAGTTCATTTGTAAATACTTCAGCATTATATAAGCTGAAGTTTTTTTTTTTTGTCCTTGATTCATTAGTTTTGTCATAAAGCTTTTTCAAAAACTTCAGCAGAAGATGTTGAAGTTATTTAATTCATTTGTAAAAACTTCAGCACTATATAAGCTGAAGTTTTTGAAAAAACCTTCTAACATACTAGATAAATAATCACCTTATTCTTTTATAGTGTGTTACTACTATAAAATCATCAGATTGTCAACAGTATCTAAATCATAAATTTTGGAAACAATAAACGTGAAAAGAACAGAATTACGTGGAAATATTTACAAATTATTGTCTACTAACTTACATAATTACTTATAATTTATATTTAAATAATCTGATAAACATACTTATGGCAATCACCCCATGAACTGAAGTTTCATATCAGCACCAACAGCAGCAGCATCAGAAGAAGAAGAAGAAGAAGAAGGAGGAGGAGGAGGAGGAGGAGGAGGAGGAGGAGGAGGAGGAGGAGGAGGAGGAGGAGGAGGAGAAAAGGAGCTGAAGTTATTTAAAAAGTGAGTATAAGTTAAAAAAATTTAAAAAAATGAATATAAGTTAAACGGGGACGACCAAATAGGGCACCACGTGCAATTTTTACAGTATTTTGCCTTATTTTCAATAAGGATTTTTTCATTCATGTGCACTATTGAAAACATTATTATTATTATAAATGTTCATGTTTAGTAAATTACCCTACCTACACAAGTTTTATTTACAAAATGTATACATTCCACTTTAAAAGGCTCTCAATCCATTATTAGTGCCTTCAATTAAAGAATTTAGTTACAACCTTTTCTTTCTTTTTTTCTCCTCTTCTCTTTCTATATTTTTCCTCCGCCTTAAAATACGGTAATCTTCCTATTTGAACCAATTATATACAATACTTATTAGCTCACGGTTTACTTATTCCATGTAATACTGGGAATTTAAGCATTTAACCATCATAGTATTACATAGACAGGCGACCTTTTAAGTTTCTACAGTTGTTTTTATTAATTGTAGCGACGTTTCCGTTTCAGTTTATTTTAATTAATTGATGTAATGTTCCCGTTTCAGTTATTTTATTAACTGCCGCAAGGTGTCGATGCGTTTTGGAAGGAAGAGAATGCACCTTTTGAGTTTTTTTCATGAACTTAAATGGGGAAAAGGCCAAAAAAAAATGAAAAAAGAAATATAGCAGTCCTTATATATGATAGGTGCCACATATCAACTCTACTATTTTCAAAATTATATAGATATATAAATATATAAATAAATATACAGATAGATATCTTTTAGTCGTTGAAAATGGATTTTAGAAATGATATGTACGTATAGAAATCGTGATAGGGAAAAGTGAAATGGTCATTAATGAAGAGGAGTTGAACGGTCTGCACTTATTAATTAGGAAATATGTAACCTTTGATCTCTTCAACTTCTTATAATAAGTTGCAACATTCCTGTAAGGCAGAATAGTTACTACTTCCTTCTGTCCCTAATAAATAATCAATTTATTTTGAGCATGTTTATTAAGGAAATATTAATTTTTATATAAAAATATCTATTATGACTAAACTACTCTTAATTAAGACACCTAGCCTCTCTCATCTCCCAGTTATATACAACTACAATATAATACCATTTAAATATAAATTTTATATAAGATGTCTTTTGTATATTTTGTATCTAATTTATACATAGTAAAAATAAATTCCATACAACTATTTATATATTATACAATTTATCTACAACTTATCTACAAATTTTACATATTATTTTTGCCCAGTTAAATACAACTCCAATAACATACAACTTAAATACAAATTTTATACAATACGTCTTTTGTATATTTTGTAAATGATTTATACATAGTATAAATAAATTTTATACAACTAATTATATATTATACACCTTATCTACAATTTTTATATATCATTTCTACTCAGTTATATACAACTACAATATCATACAACTTAAATATAATTTTTATACAATGTTGTTTGTGTGCGGTGAAATCTAGGAGGCCGATTTCTCCATGACAAAGGGCTTCGAAGGGTGATCCCAGAAGTTCGGTGTCACTACCCATTTCCGTAATAGGTTGTGAGGGTGCCCGGCTCCATTACCAGGCAAGCCAGCGTGGAACATTTCTAACAACTCATATTGATTTTTTTTACTCGAAATCAAGTGAAATACCATTTCAAATTTGGGTTTAAAATTAAAAGAGATAAATACGGTAAGTGATATAATATTACATCCCAGAATAAGTCTACTAATGTGTGTGTGTGCCAAGACCTGGTGTCACAAGTATGGGCATCTACTATAATATACAACAATATTTCTATACTACTATCTGAGATAAGGAAAGACAGCAAAAGTACAAATGAAGACTCCATCCGTCCGCTGAGCGGCATAGGAACGGAAGCAGCTCACCGTAGAAGTCCCTGCCGCAACTCACGGGCGCACACCGGATCGATAATCAGATGAATCAACCTCAGATCATGTACATTTAAGTAGAGAAGTGTAGCATAAGTACATAAACAACATGTACCCAATAACCGTCTAATCTCAAAGAAGTAGAGACGACAGGTCGACTTGATACCTACTAGGTCAAGATAATATCATGATAATGATGTACTATGTAAAGCATGGATAATGCAATTAAACAACAATTATAATGGGAAGTCATAAACATGTTCTTAATCATATTTCTTTTATCATTTCTCTTCTTTCACATACTTAGCAATTAATCATGTCATGTCTAAGCTTATGCATATATATCATGTGCAATCATGCCGAGGTCAATGACGCACTCCAACAGAATATAAATTGTGCACTGCCGAAGATCAAACAACCCGTACCATAGATGAATTTGTTTCACCGAGGCGATCAGCCTGATCCAAAAATATCAAGGAAACATCAAGAATGCACACAAAGGCTCATTTATATACAAGGAAATCCTTACAAGGTTCAACAATGTCCATATGTTCACTTTTCATTCCTCTCTAGTCTCTAGTATATCGTAAAAGATCATATCGATAATTCAAATAAAGGATATCTCCAATTAGGCATGATGTGGGTCCTAAGCTACCCAAATATTTAATATCATAGTAGCTACGCACAGACTCTCGTCACCTAATACGTATGTAGCCCCCGCATTTAATAGAAAGTTGTCATTTACTAGTCCTAAGAGGACAATTCCCTCTTACGAGGTTAGAAAAGAGACTCATTTCGCTCCGAAGCGCACTTCCAATATCAAGAATAAGCCCAAAACCCTCAACGTGAAGCCGAACGAGCACAAACTAATTAAACAACGTAAGAACTAGTCAATAAAGGCTTACAAGGTTGAATTCTAGCTATTTAAGTGATTTCCCAACCTTACCCACAAGTTTCCTAAATTCCGACCCCGGGTCCATGTGCCCGAATTCCGAAATATTTTGATGAAAGTTGTTCTATACAACCTAAGGATCACAAACATATTATTTCTAGTTCATTACATAGTAAATTACGTAGTTAAATCGTAGTTTTGCTAAAACCCTATGTATATCTCTAACCCTTGATTTTACTTGGTTTTTCAATATTTAATCTACCTATTATACATGTATTTAAACTAAGAATGGAGAGAAATTACTTACCTTACCAATCTATGTGGAAATCCTCTCTTGGAAGCTCCCAAATCGCCCAAATGTGTAATGAAAAATGAGGGAAATGGGGTTTAGTGCGTATTAAATGAACCCTTCTGCCCCCAGCTATTTTCGGTTCTGCTGAAGGATTTCCGCTCCTTCGGAATCCGCTTCTGCGGATTTTGTGCCACTTATGCGGTCCTGGTTCTGTTGGGCTGGACCGCTTCTGTGGTCTAGGGGTCACTGAAGCAGAACTACTTCTACGGTCCCTGGGTCGCTTCTGCGGTTCTCCATGTCCTACCCCTTCTTCGCTTCTACGATCAAACGAATGCATTTGTCCCCCCCCCACAACAAACACCAGAGAGGTCTAACAATAACGGGATCGCGGCCGACCCTGCTATAGTGAAGATGCTTGAGGACCTCACCAAAAGGATCAAATCGGGTGTGAAAATGATTTCAACCAACGATAAAAAAGTCAAGACCTACAACTCTAAGGTCGATCAGATCCTAGGTGCGCCCCAATCCTCAAGTGTTTGGATTCAAAGAAGTTCATACAGAGGACGTTAACAGAGGAAGCGGCCTAGAAGCCCATTCCCAAAAAGTTCATAATTCCGGAGCTCCCTAAGTAAAACGGCACCACTGACCCTAACAAACATGTTACTGCCTACACATGTGCAGTCTAAGGCAACGCTATAAAGAATGACGAGATTGAGTCCATATTGCTGGAAAAATTCGGATAAACTCTTTCGAAAGAGGCGATGATGTGATAACACAACTTGGCTCCCAACTGCATAGATTCATTCACCATGCTAGGAGACTCTTTCATAAAAGCACATGCCGGAGCCATCAAGGTAGCAACAAGGAAGTCTAATGTTTTCAAAATCAAGCAATGAGAGAACGAGATGCTGCGAGAATGTGTGTCCCGCTTCCAGATAGAACGGATGGAGCTACCGCCAGTCTCCGAGGGTAATACAGGCCTTCACCCAAGGCCTAAACTAACGGAGCTCGGTGGCTTCAAAATAGCTGAAGCAGAACTTGATCGAATATCCGGCCATGACCTAGTCAGACGTCCACATTCGATATCAGTCGAAAATCAGAGCCGAGGATGATCAGCTGGGAGCCCCTTCAGGTTCAATATATCCAAACAGACTCCTAGAAAAGGAATCAAAATCAAACAAAGAAAGGTAACAGCAATACCTCGAAGACAAAAGGAACGCCCCAAGGTGTAACCCACCTCGCAACGATCAGAGAATGGATTGAGGACAGGACCCTTGAGGGCTCATCAACATAACCAAATTCAATTGAAACATAGTGCCAACAAACGACCCCACCTATCGGAGTACAACTTCACCATTCATATGTCAGACATTGTGTTCGCTATCTGTGAGCACGTGATTTTTGCCCTATATGTGAATTATTACCAAAAATTCAAACAAAATAATTACTTTCTTTATTTTGCAATTTTGTGGTTTTTTGTTTTATTTTCTGTTAATTATTTATATTTTATTTGTGCATTTTAATTCATATGAAAATATAAAAATATACTTGACATTTGTATTTAGGATTTATGTTCACATGTTGGGATTAAGTAGTAGTTAGAATTGCTTAAAAATAAAGAAAATGACAAAAATAGTCTTTTTGCATTTTTAGTCTTAATTTGCCTTAATTCGTGTAATTGGAAAATTAGGAAATATATTTCTTTTAGTGTCAATTTGGTTATAAGTTTTAATTTAGAATTTCATAAAATCAGAAAATAAATAAAAGAAATAAACAAAAAAGGAAAAAGAAATAAAGGTAAACAATTAAAAAGAGGGATGTTTTATATAAAGACCCGAGTTGGGCTATTTTGGTTAATTCCGCCTGGCCCAAAAGAAATACCCACCCATTTTCAAGCCCAATACAGCCCCTGACCCGCTTGACCCGCCCTAAGCTAGAGACACAAAAATTCTGTGTCCCATTATCTTCAACAAAAGAGACCCCCTCCCATGTATTTATGATCTTCCACACACAACCCATTTTAATAAAAGAAGGCAGAGACCGCAAAAATTAACACAGAAAAATTCCGCATCCAAAATACAGCAGAGGAGCTGAAATCGATAGTTGAACCAAAGACCACCCCGGTACTATCGTCTTCGAACCTCCACAACCCTGAAACGAATGATCCCAGGCTTCCCCTGTCATCAACTTCTCTATGATTCATCTCAGTTTTTTAACACGCAGACACACACATGAAACAAAGGATGAAAACAGAAAGGCGAGGCTCGGGCAGCATCAGTGAGAACATAAATCAAAATAGGTCTCGATGGTTTTCTTTTATACTTCAATTTCTGTCCCGTTCGAAGTCAGTGTTTGGGTCGTTTGAGTTTCAAAGTTTTTGTTTCTTCTGATTTCACCTGAGATGAATTAAATTCTGCCCGTATCAGAGATTGTCATAGAGCCAACGAGTCGCCGATCAAGGTTTTGTTCGTGGCTGCTAGTTTCTATCTATCAGCTGTTGTTACTCCTAATTTCAAGCCCGGGTTCATTTGTATTTGATTCCAAACGAAATTAATCGAAACTTCGCGCAATCAGGTTCAATATCTTTCTCGTTTTATATTTGTTTGCTGTTAGCATTTATTTTTTATTCGCGTTTGGAAATTGCCTTTGATATGTTATTTTGTTGTTTGGAATCATGTATTCACTGTTCTGATTTGCCTTGAGCATGTTCAGTTAGGTAAAGCTAATTTGAATAGTCATTTTCTAATTTTCTTTGAGCATGTTGAAGTATCTCTTGGGTTAAGATTTTTTTTCGAGTTGAAATGGACGATTTGTCCGACTTTAGGATTGTTCGAATGAGTCGGAATCAGCGATGCATATTCTCATAGTTTTCTGTCTGGTTCTCTGATGTTCTAGTATGAGTGATTTCAAGTGTCAAAATATTTAGGCCGCCTTCTGTTTGACTTTTGTTTCGTTTTCTGTTTGGTTCTCGTCGCTGCTTAAATCGTTCTGTTCTCTTCTTTGGGACAAGCATAACAGTTTGTCTTTGGATCTGTTTGAATTTGGGGCTATATAATTGAAGTTTTAGCTAATTTTTCATTGAGCACTCTTGTTGTTTCATTTGGAGTCGCATGTAGAAAAGCTAATATTTATATAGATTTGCAAGATAATTTTATGTTTGCAATCCAAGTATGGTAGATTAAGCATCCAGTTTATGTGGATGGAATATTTGGTGCCATTTATGTCATTGTTGCCTATTAATTTTTGGACTCTTCGATCTGATGTTCGGTCATTGCATCTTTGATGCTCAGCGGACTTGTACCGTTCTCTTGGTGTGTAAGCATTGAATAACTCTCAATATAATTTGCCTCTTCTGTAATTGTTAGTATTTGTGATTTTGCTACAAGTTGAATTCTAGTTGCCTTACTAATTGATAAGTTGTTTGGTTAGCGTTTACATTGGTTGGGCCGTTTGTTAGGCTTAGGAAGGTGCAATACTGGCTTGGGATTAAAATAAGTAGGGTCTGTTGGTTCGAGCCATTTTATATATGAACTGGTAAAGAAATTAAGTCATAAACCTAACATATTTTTTCCCTTTGGCCAAATGATCAGATGAACATCTGTAGCTAGTTTTAGTTGAATACAATCTTGTTAAAATAACTTGAGGTGTGTCGTGCCAAACAAAAATGACAATTGCACTGCCTTCGCTCTTTTTAATCTTGAATGAATCCTTAAATTTCGAGGCTTGCCATTTAGCAAATTTCATGGCCCTCACAAAGTGCAAAGGCGTAGTTGCTTTAGGTGTGTATCTTAATAATATTACTTTCTTTATCTCGGGTGCGCATTGATGCGACCCAAATCCAAATCTCAACAGAGTCGAAATATGTTGATAACCACGGGTGCATTGATTGCGACGAGGTTCGACACATATTTTCACGACGTTGCAATTCTTATAAAATAACGAATAAAAGCGGTTTACAAATAAAAAGAACATGAGTTAGCATGTATTAAAATCAGATAAAATCAAATACAACAGTTAAGCGACCGTGCTAAAACCACGAAATCTGGGAATGCCTAACACCTTCTCCCGGGTTGGCAGAATTCCTTATCTGGTTTTCTGGTTCGCGGACTGTGATACAGAGTCATATCTTTCCTCGATTCGGAATTAAACTGGTGACTTGGGACACCATTAATCTCCCAAGTGTCAACTCTAAATAATTAATAACCAATCCCGTTCCGATTGTCCTTTAATTGGAAAAATACCTTTACGCCCTTGCGGGTGTAGGTGAAAAGGGAGGTGTGACACTATCAACAATATTAGAGACACCAAATGGCTCAAACTAATACAGTCAGACCCTTCGTAAAGGAATTACAACTTAGTATGCGAGTTCCACAACATTCACGGTCACAGGACCGAAGATTGCCATAAAATACGAGAAGAGGTGGCTCGACTACTCAACAAAGGAAACCTTCTGGAATTCCTTTGCGATCGGGCCAAAAATTAGTTCCAGGATAGGGAAGCAACCAAGAAAAATGACGCAAACGAGCCGCAACATGTCATCCATATGATCATGGGGGCGCTGATGCCCCGCAGGAACCTGTGATAAGAAGAACAAAAATACCCATCACCAGGGAAAAATAGACTCGGGGATATATCCCTAAAGATGCCATCACATTTAGTGAAGAAGATACCGAGATCATGTCTCAACCCCACAACGATGCCCTGGTAATCTCCTTTCGTAAATTCTTTTCAGATAAAATTTGTACTCGTGGATCCACGTAGCTCGGCCAATATTATCCTGTCGAGGGTAATAGAACAAGTCGGACTACTTGAACGAATCGTGCTCACCACTTGGGTCCTCAATGGATTCAACATGGCGAGTGAAACAACGAAAGGAGAAATTGTCCTTTCGATTACCGTGGACGGCACAATCCTAGACACCAAATTCCATGTCATCGAGGTAGATATGAGTTATAATGCCTTGTTTGGGCGGCCTGGATACGGTGCACAAGAGCAGTACCATCCACCCTACACCAGATGATAAAATTCTTGATAAAGGACGGGATCAAAACTGTCCACAGGGAACAACACGCGGCAAGGAAAATGTTTGCAATACACGATGTGGTTCCAACACTCATGCCTCCGCTCCCGAATAAGCCAACGGGCAAATCTGGTCTTGATCCCGGTCGAGATTGACAAAATAAAGCAAAAAGTCCACCCCGCGTCTATGCCCCCGAGCAGTTACAATGAGCCAATCTCGAGGCACCACCAGCATATCTCATTTCAAGGTACAAATATTCCTTTTTTTAGTTCGGAATAGGAATTAACCCTTGTGCAGGAATCCGACCAAAGCTACCTGAACGCTAACGCTATTAGAAGACCTCAAGACCCCAAAAGCGCTCCCATTGCACTCTTTTCCTTAGACCAAGTTTTTCCCAAAAGAAGGGTTTTTACGGGCAAGGTTTTTAATGAGGTAAAGTCTGCGAGCTGCCTAAGAGGGAACTCCACAAATTGCTCAAAGCCACCCTTACGGCCTACTTTTGAACGACGAGGGGCATTCCCCCAGAAAGCTACCTGCTCAAAGGAGTTGAGGAAACCCGAATAAGGTTTCTATAGGAAAATGATGTATCGGATCGAATGGTCGATGTAGTCAGGCCCCCACCAACGAAAGCATGTACTATTGTATCGAGCAATCAAAAAACACCTTTTCGCAAGAGAAAAAAGGGAGAGACTCTTACTAAAGAGTAAGATAACAAGTTCTTTCATCAGGAACGTCCCGAAAACTTGAAAATAGACGCCAATAGTTCAAACTCTTATACGCCCCCCGAGTCAAAACTCGGAAATCACAAAATATATATATATATATATATATATATATATATATATATATATATATATATATATATATATATATATATATATATTGGGCCAATGGATCGGAGAATATCTTCCAACATCTCATTCTCCAAAAAGGGAAATCATAGTATAATCTCGGCAAGAACCTCTCCACTAAACGCGTCTTGAGATACTCGGAGACTTAGCATCAGGAATTCAGCACCTGCACGACCCTTGAGTCGATCTATATTTGATCGAATTTGGTTGCTTTGATGATTTCCATGTTGCCTCACCTGAAATTTTTGTGATCTCCGAGTTTTGACTCGGGGGCGTATAAGAGTTTGAACTGTTGGCGTCTATTTTCAAGTTTTCGGGACGTTCCTGGTGAAAGAACTTGTTATCTTACTCTTTAGTAGGAGTCTCTCCCTTTTTTCTCTTGCGAAAAGGTGTTTTTTGATTGTTCGATACAATAGTACATGCTTTCGTTGGTGGGGGCCTGACTACATCGACCATTCGATCCGATACATCATTTTCCTATAGAAACCTTATTCGGGTTTCCTCAACTCCTTTGAGCAGGTAGCTTTCTGGGGGAATGCCCCTCGTCGTTCAAAAGTAGGCCGTAAGGGTGGCTTTGAGCAATTTGTGGAGTTCCCTCTTAGGCAGCTTGAACTCCGATCTCACAAAAAGTGGTCTTCAAGCTTAAACAAATTCGATGACTCGGAGATTGTCATTCATCGCCAAGCGCTGGAAAACCCGAAAGTGTAAGACCCCTAGGGGGCAGACTCGACATAACCAGATCTACTAAATATTTCAGCAAAAATTGCAAGACCTCAATAGGCATGACAAATTGTAAGACCTCAACAGGCATGAAAATCCCGAAGGTTAGGCTATACGTCGCATTTGTAAGAATCCTTAAAGGGAATACCCTTGGTGTATACGCCTAATCTATCACTCGGGATCAAAAATGGCTCCAGCCAAACACATAAGACTACGGTCAAAACGAATGATACAACCAAAATAATATGACTAGGGAATGCCTGACCGTCGCCAAAAAATATCGCAGGCCACTACTTCGAATATACTTTGGAAAGAACCTGTTAAAACATGCTTCCCCTAACAGGCAACAATGAGCTCCGACCATGTCGCCTCCAAATCGTAAGGCATCGACCTACGAGCTATGAACCTTCCGAGGTGCTTAAAACATCGTCGATAATGACTTGTAATCGAGGTTCTTCCATAACCAATGACGAGTCAGGCAAACCTATTTCAAAAGACCTTAACGAGCAGAAAATAAAGCCTACAAAAAGCCCACGGGAAAAAAACACATTGTCGCCAGCCAAACGAGCCTACAGGCTGTACACTAAAAGGTCTCTATGACAAAACACCGTAAAATCCATTGTCGCTATTTTAAAAATTGACAACTTCAGGATTAAAATGAGCTTGAATCGTAACTCGATTCGGAGATCGGATCCAAAATAGTTAACTATGCAAGCCTCTGCCCACATATCGAAAGGTCTCACCGGCTCAAAATAGCATAAGAGGCACTATCGCCAGTCTGAAAAACGAAGGTACTTGGGGATTAATTAAAGCTCGAGTCGCAACATGACTCGGAGATTGGACCCAGAATAGTTAAACCGCAATATGCCCAAAGGCACGACATAAATGCCACTATCGCTAGCTGAGTGAGCCTGAACAATCCTAAGGAGCCTACCTTCATCCGGGGCCCCCTGAAGTGTAGCCCCTGGGCGGAACGGCTCAAAGCCTGAGTTTGTCGGAGCCTTGCAGAAGGAAGATCTGATAGAAAGTAAGATCCGAGATGGAGAGGAATCATGCTGAAACTCACCACGAAGTAAAGACCGGCAAACCCACTCAACGGCCGAACGCATTCAAGTTGGTTAAACCCTTCTTGGCCCGAAATAACCGCCAATCTGAAACCAAGGACTACAGTAACATCAGGCTCGGATGATGCACTTTTCTTAGAAATATGGATCCACCTCATCTCGATAAAAGCTTCATCACATAGTGAAGCAACTATATCGTTTATCATTGTTGCCCGCCTAGAAGCCTACCATTCCCCCTTCTCTTCGGAGGGGCCACGACCTCGCCCTTGAGAGACCGTCCAAAACCCATAACGCCCTCACAAACACGGCAGAGGAAGAAAGACACGGGTACTAAATTTGCCATCGCCATAATCAGAGCTAGCAAAACGCAGGATGCACCACCTGAAGGGCATTTCACCATCTCTTCAAACAAATAATGTGGATTCTAGAGGTGTGGTATGAGCAGTTAACACCCAAGCGAAGCAACTTGCCCGTGTCCGGTCTTTGCCTTCCCCAAATGAATAGATGTTAAGCGCATACACCACCATCACCATGAAGACAACAAGCCCCGGGTACCGATCAGGATGGTCCAAGCACGGGCAGGCCTCCGCCCAGAGACTGCCTTCAAGAAGTCATCAGCGCTCCTGAACCGCAATCCCTCAAGCAAGCCTTCTCTTAAATGTTACTACGAGGTCCAAATATAGTATCTGCACCTTCACGCAAAGATAAGGATCTGGCGGCCCAAAGTTATTGGTCTTATTCAAGATAAGTTTGAGAAATCATGAAGGACCCTGTGCGAAGCCATTTTCCAGGAAGGCTCGAGGCATCACCTGAGTATAGGCAACTCCTCAATAGAAGTCTATCATGTACGCTCTAAGAGCTATCTATATCATGTTCAAAAGGTACTTCCGGGTACCCAAAGCTGGCCTTTATTCGAGATATTATTTCTGAAAGCTCTGAAACGCAGTATATTGTCTGAATATGACTCGGAGGGATCAACAGCCCGAGCCTATCAGACCAATTTAAGCTTAAAGTATTACAACAGACTCGGAAAGGAGCCATGTCAATCAGTAGAAGGATCGGGAAAAATGCTCGCATCTGATCCAAGCATCAGCAGCCAACAACGGAGGAATACATTCAAAGGCCCTGAAGGGCACGAGAGCTGAAAAAGAACGGCAAGAATCGAAAGCAGAAGTCAATAAAGTATATTCGTAATCGTAAAACTCCACATACAACAGCCCTCGAGGGGTCCTTACATATGATTACAAAATCCCATAAAGGGATCCTCAAACGAAAAGTAAAAGAAATCCAAAGATATACATACAACAAGAGCCTAATAATATAGCCTATTTCCTGACGTGCGGCATCTCTGTCGTCATCCCCTTAGGAATATGACCGCAAAGACAATATCTTCCAAGTCCAAGACCCTCGGGGACTTCATCCCGATTACCTATAGTGGCATCTTCAAAAATAAAAGAGACAAGGGAAGGAGACAATAATTGGCTGGGTGAACAATCTGGCTATCGTGAATTCCGCCAGTATCACTCCTACAAAGCCACTTCTTGAGACGTTGTCTCGGCCTGGGAGGCAACAGCCAACAGGAACCGCCGCCACACCCTCTAGGAATCCAAAAGGGGCGTAACACGCCGAGCCAATAGAGAAGGGTGAGTTGAGGTGTATAATCCAAGACCCCTCTTGAGTAGTGGTGCATAATCCAAAGTATCCCTCAGGGTCCAAGGAAATCGTCCCGCTGACTCATTGCCCCGAGCCAACAACGACTGGAACAACAGCAACAATAATAGCATCAGCGGCATAATTTCGTTCAACCAAAAAGAGATCAAAAGTTGGGCCAACTCACACATGGAATAAAATCATGAACCAACGGACCTCAAACATGACAAGATGGTAGAGACTCAAGACAGCAGGAAAGGAAGAGAAGATGTGTATCTAAGGGAGTTTGAATAAAAATCTAACCACAAGAATCCCCATTTATAGGGAGAGCAAAGTAACAGATGGAACTATTACCACCCTCAAAAAGCATAACAGTAGGTGCAATCAATTCGTTCATAGAAGGTGAACCGATAGCAACAGCACGACTTCGAATAACAAAGAGTCGCGACATTTCGGGTGATCCTGAAGAGGCGCAAAGGCAAAGCACCTTGACACTTGTAAAAGGAGGGATGTACCATCAGCACTTCATCGTCATGAGATACCGAGAAATAAAACGTCAAAATAATTTCTTATTACTTTCCTCTAAGAAACGCAAAGACTATCTGTGTGCGATGAAATTTGGGAGGCCGATTTCTCCTTGACAAAGCGCTTCAATGTGTGATCCCGGAAGCCCGAGGTCTCAACCCAGTCACTTCCCTTAAGATCGGTTGATGCCCTGACAAGGATAATGTTGATCGGAGTCCCTACGAACACAGAAATCTCCCAGTGAATACACTTGGGATCGACCAGGTCTATTCAAGCGGCTCGACATCAGCCCTCATACGTCATAAAGCTAACCGGCTGTCACATCCCATTTTCTTACATCACGGTATGTGTTTTGTACTATGTTCGGGCTTCCCCTTTCTATAAAAGATGAGTCGTTTGTCGCGCCCCCTTTTTCTATGGTCGAAATCGGGCTTGTGACATTTGGGAGGACAACTCGTTCCCCTTTTAGAAATTGGGTCATTGGATCTGAAGAGTCACCACCTAATGATTAAGTGCATTAGCGACTAAGAAGGGTTTGAGTTGGAAGAAACCAGAGTTTGGGTAAGGGCTAGAAATTATCTCGAGATAAAGGTGTTAGGCACCCCTCAATATCCACTAGTGTGGTTCCGGTCATGTTATAATTGTTACTTCATGTAATAAAATAAGCAATTCAGGTCTCAAATAAAGGGACTTGCACACAATATTTTAAATAAATTGAAACTTTTAAGAAAAATAAAGAAAGCAGAATTTTGTGAAAAAGATTTAAGCAATTATGGAGAAAGCAAATAAAAGCAAGTAAAGGGTGTGAAGTCCTAGGTTTATGATTCATATGGATCACGTAAATACAATATCCAGTAATCACTCCTCAAACAAAGGGCTACATGAGATATTAGCGCATCGATCATCATCTTCATATCTGCCTGTGACGACCCAAAGGGTCATCACTTGTTTTGTTATTCATCCCAAGCTTCCGAGGCCTTGAAAACCTTACTTTTAGTTGCCTCGATTTGTGTGCATAGTCCGGGCACGTAGCCGGAAAGTTTAAATGTGAATTCTTAAAAGATTTGATGAATTTTGATATTAATATGATTAAAGATGACTTGATCAATATTTTGGGTAAACGGACTCAAACCCTTGATTTGATGGTCTCATAAGGTCCGTAGGAAAATATGGGACTTTGGCGTATGCCCGTAATCTAATTCCAGGGTTCGAGGCCCGATAAATAAATTTTTTGGTGAAATTGTTTTCTGAAAATGTATAAGGAAAATAAAAATGAAAACTGATTGAAAAGTCATGGTACCGGGCCACTATTTTGGTTCTGGCGCCTGTTACAGGTCTTATATATGGTTTAAGCAATTTCTGTAAAGTTTGGCTGTAAACGGATGTAGTTTGACTTATTTCGGGCTTAAAATGGAAAATTTGAAGTCTTATGAAATTTGGAAGAAATCGTGGATTTTAAGGCTTAATTCATTGTTTTTTATGTATTTCTGGCGATTTGATCCCACAAGTAAGCTCTTAGGATATTTTTTAGTCAGTGTGCATAATTGGTTTGGAGCCTCAAGGGCTCGGGTGGATTTCGAAAGGTTAACGAAATGGAAATCGGACAAAAAGGATTGCTGAAATTTTATGCTTCAGAAGCAGTCTTGGACAACAACTCTGCAAGCAAGGAGCATAGTTTAGAAGCTTATATCTCGAAATATATATGAAATCGTAAAATATGCAAAATATAAAAGTTGTAGCACTTGCATTCTAGTTTCCAGAAATATGAACCATTTATCATTTGGACGTTTTTACAAAAACTTATGATCGATTGAATATGGATGGTAAAGTTGTTTTTGCTAAACTTTTGGTGACAACTCTTAGTGATGAAAATAGACTTTTAGTGACGGGTGGGCAGAAACTTAAGAACCAAAAATGCTCATTTCTTCATTTTAGTTTTGGGTTTTTTGGAGCTCGGTTCTTGGGCGATTTTGAGGCGTTTTTCACGATTTCAACTCAAGTATGTGTCCTATATTCGAAAGTGTTTATATTACATAAATCCATGGTTATTTTCATCGTTTAATTCGGATTTAAATGGAAGAAAACAAGATTTTTGCAAAATCTTCCAAAAATAAAATTTCAGATTTGGAGATCGAGTTGTTATCGGAATTGGATAAAATTGGTATGCTTGCACTCGTGTCGGAATGGGTGTTCGGATTTTGCAAGTTTTTCGGGATTCGAAATGTGGGTCCCACTATGAAATATTAAAATAAATTTAGGATTTTATTCAGAAAATTAGTAGATTTATTATCCAACTCATTCCTACGATCCGTGTTGAGTATTTTGAATTGTTTATGAATAGATCTGAAGCATTTGGAGACAGATTCAAAAGGGAAAGTTGTGGTCGAATAATTGATTGAAATTGCAAAGAGAGGTACGTGTTTGATCTAACTTTGGATTGAGGGAATAGGATTAGGATATAAATTGCTAATTTCTATATGTGGAGTACGGTGTATAGGCATGGTAACGAGTATCTACGCACCGGAGTCTAGCATGACCGTGAGTTTTAATTGTGTTTATTCAGATTTTTGTGATACCTCTTCCTTATTAAATTAATAATTTTCATATAATGTGAAAGGTTTGAGCAAGAATTATGAATTGTACATTCTTGGAGCGTTGGCTCGAATGCGAATATGACATTGAGGAAGAATTGAACAAAAGATATAGTGTTGTAATTATTCCCTTGCTGAGATGTATTGTTTATTATTGTTATTGCTCCCTTTCCAGGATTTAATCATTATATGTATTCTCCCTTGTCAGGATATTTGAGTCGTTAGTTGTACCCTTGCCGGAACTTATTTGTTGTTTTGTTTTCTCTTGCCGAGATGTTTAATATTATTGTTTATACCCTCACCTAGATTGGTTGTGACTGTTGATTTGGTGAGGAAGATTTATTATGCACGAAGGGCCATTATGTGCCATGTTTTGAATATTTATGGACGAAGGGTCATTCTGTTCCATGTTTTGAATAATTGAGAACGAAGGGTCATTCAGTGCCTTGATATGAGAGTTATGAGAGGAAAATCATGAAGGACTAATGTCATGCATTTTATTTGACTGATTTGGTGAGAACAAGAGTTAAAGCATGAAGGTTGGTGTCGTGCAGTTGTTGATTTATCAATGCTCCTTAACTAATGTTATTGTTCAATTCCATTTCTATAGTCATTAATTCTATATCTGAATTGTTACACCCTCACAGCATGCTCCCCGCCCTCTTAGCTGTTTAAATTATGTATATTTCCTGATATTGCATAAATATCTGCACAGGTTGTTTTTTTAGGTCATGTCTAGCCTCGTCACTATTTCACCAAGATTAGGCTAGGCACTTACCCAGCACATAGGGTCGGTTGTACTGATGCTACACTCTATGTATCTTTTTGCACAGACCCCGAAGCAGTTTTTGGACCACATCAACAGTTGTGAGCAGGATCTGATTTGATTCCAGGTACTTGCGAGGTAACATAGCCGACATCCGCAGGCTGGCGTCTCCTCTATCTTATTTTCAGTCTGTTATCTCATGTATTCGAGACAAACAGTTTTATATTTCTTGCAAACGATTGTGTTTAGTATTCTTAGAAGTTCGTGAGTAGTGACACCAGACTTTAGGTAGAGGTGTATTCAGACTTTTCGCATTTTGTTTTCAGTTATATAAGTTTAAAGACTTCCGCTTTATTTAATTGTCTTTGTTTCATTTAGATTATCGCGAATGTTAATTTAAAATATTTAAATGTTGGCTTGAATAGCTCCTAATAGTAGGTGCCATCACGACTCCCGATGGTGGGAAATCCGGGTCGTGACAAGTTGGTAACAATGCACTAGATTACATAGGTCTCATTACTCACGGACAAACTCGGTAGAGTCTGAGGGATCGATACGGAGACGTCTGTATTTATCCCCCAGATGCTACAGAGTTAGGAAAAGTTTCACATTTGTTCTTACTTGTCATGCGGTTCTGTTTCTCAAAGCTAATTGACTCTCTACTCTTGTCTTCCCACGAATGGCGAAGTCACGTACTGCTTCTTCAGCCGAGCAACGGCACAGGCCGGTGATAGATCAACTACGCCTTCAGAAGTTTTGCGGAGGTCATATAGGCTTTACCAAACTCTTCGCTACCACCTTCAGCGGTGCATCTCTTAAGGACCCACGGAATTATCTTGACCGTTGCTATGAAGTATTACAGAACGTGAGAATAATCAAAAGCGAGGGGTGATTTTGCTGTGTTTTGGATGACAAGTAGAGATAGTGGAAAGATAATGTATTTATTAGACCAGTTGTGGTTCCAACGGAAGTTGCAGACGTATCAATAGATCACCTAATAAACGATGCAGGGGTTCAATGGGCATTGACATCTGGTTGATTTATTTGAGTTGTGAAGGTCAAATATTGTGGATTTTCGAATGTTGTGACCCATGACTTAGCGCCAAATGGGGAATTCCACTATCAATGAACGGATCGAATGGTCATATGGAGGGTAAGGTTGGAACTTGTGATATGTCTGCCTCCTTAATAATCTAACACTTCAGTATCAAGGGAGTTATGGGGAAAACTATAAATTTACAAAAGGTCTACTCAGTGTGAAGTCACGGTTGCGGATTTGCGGTGCTTTGGAGGAAGTACCGTGGTTGACGACCTTCTCGACTATGTGGTTTGTGCCAAGATTTCCCTGCATGAAGTTCTACCTTTGTGATCGTTGCGCGTAAATAGGGGTAATAATCGCCCCCAAAGAATAATGAAGAGCATATGAATAAATGGGGTAGCTCAGCAGTGTTAAGCCAGCATAGCAAAAGAGGAAATTGGTTGCCAGTGTTCGTGGCAAGCCTACAAAGAGAGCAGACTGGCCAATGCAACACTTCCTACTCAGCTCTATTTTAAGAAATGTTGTGAAGAAGTTTACCTCCCGGATTCTCTGCAATATGTGGTATATTTAATCTGAACGGTTGTGCAGTTCACCATGACAGTGTCTGAATATGTCATCGGGTTCAATAAGTTAGTTGAGCCTCAAAGGAATTGTTGTGAATGAGGTAGTTTGGAGAAATAAAATTTAGGAAAGCACTCAGGCTACGTACCCCATTGCAGTCAATACTTAGCTTGCATGACCAGCCAGAGGTAGGGGTCAGGATGTTAGAGGTAGAGGTGAGACTCCTAGAGGTGGAAACTTCTATGGTATGGCTAAGGTCATTACACCAGATGGTGTCATCACATGTACAATTCCATTCATTATAAAAAGGATATTTTCCCTTAATTGGATTTGGTTTTGAAAAATTAAGGCGAGTCCTCTTAATATGCTCCACTCATGAGTGAGCTTCGTAATCCTCAAATCTACTTATGTGAAACTCACGTTGGGCTATTATATGGATATAGTTATCCCTATCATTATGTTCTGGTCACTAAGAATACCTATGAGGCTAAAAGTAACTTTTTATTACTTACTACAGTGGGTTTTGGTGTAATTTCAGGATAACTAATTTCAATTGTCAATTATATACCCTATCGGTATGAGGGTTCACTATATGTTGTGGTTTTCTTTGATGGAAATCATTGAAAAGAAGAAAGAAAGGAAATGAAAATTTTCAGTTGGTACAATGTGCAAATACTTGTGACTTAGAGTTGAGGGTGATATCCTCAAATAATTACATAATGTGAAATATTTAAATCGAGCTTCAAGCTGCGGTGGATGTTATATAAGGACAAGGTTCCTGTAGTGAAAAGTTTATGTGTTTAAAATTCCCTTTTTATGAAAATAAAAATCTTGTACTATATTTTAAATGGGAGTCATGCCTGTTAGGCTTATTTGACAATTTTTGTATATTTTCTATTCATATTTAGCCATTTTGTGTTGTAAATATTGAGTTTTAGCCTATGAGATGGGCGCCCAGGTGACGATAAATGTGACTCATTAATTCGGGTAAGTAATCATGAGGTCTCCATGCCTCGTTGTGAGTAAAGTGGAGTTTTGAAATAAGATGTTTGTTAACATAAAGTTAATTGGCAATTTTGTAATTGAACAATTTTTATGGCCAGAGACATGGTTATGAGAATACATATGATGTGTTTCATGTGTAGATATCATTGTGATAATGTCTTTCTTGTAATGCGGAGGTTAGTGTTATTGATATATACTTTATGGTGCTTTTTCGGGTTGTGGAAATATTATTAGTAGTTGTTTTGGTAATACTCTGACAGGTAGATAGGCCAAATTAAAGGGGAGACCCTGCCGAAATTTCAAAAGAATTTGGGAGTTAGGAGAATTTGGAATATTGAGATGTGCAAAAAAATAGATAAGTTACATTATGAGTTCTTGGTCATGTCCTTTGGGTTGACAAATGCCCCAGTAGCTTTTATGTATCTGATGAACCGAGTGTTCAGGCCTTATTTGGACTCGTTTGTGATTGTTCTCATTGATGATATATTGATATACTCCCGAAGTCAGGAGGAGCATGAGCAACATCTCAGGATGGCTCTTCAGACCCTAAAGGACAGTCAACTATATGAAAAATTATCAAAGTGTGAACTCTGGTTGAGTTCAGTTGCATTCTTGGGTCATGTTGTAACAACAGAGAGTATTCAAGTTAATCCGAAGAAGATTGAGGCAGTCAATAACTAGCCTAGACCAACATCAGCTACAGAGATCCAGAGTTTCTTAGGATTGGCAGGTTACTATCGATGGTTCGTGGAGGGATTCTCATCTATAGCAGCTCCGATGACCAGACTAACCTAGAAAGGTGCCCAGTTCAGATGGTCAGACGAGTGTGAGGCGAGCTTTCAGAAGCCCGAGAAAGCTTTGACCACAGCATCGGTATTGGTTTTACCCACAGGTTCAGGGCTTTATACAGTCTATTGTGATGCTTCCCGTATTGGGGTTGGTGCAGTGTTAATGCAGGATAGCAAGGTCATTGCCCATACTTCGAGGCAGTTAAATATTCACAAGAAGAACTATCTAGTACATGATTTAGGGTTGGCAGCTATTGTTCATGCATTGAAGATTTGGTTCATGAGGCCTTGGACGAGGTCAAAATCATTCAGGATAGGCTTCCTACAGTTCAGTCCAGGTAGAAGAGCAATAGAGATCGTAAGGTTTGAAATAAAGCATTCATGGTTGGTGAGCGGGTATTGCTCCGACTGTCGCCTATGAAGGGCGTGATAAGATTTGGTAATAAGGTCAAGCTTAGCCCTAGGCTTATTGGCCCATTTGAGATTCTTGAACGAGTTGGAGAGGTGGCTTATAAACTTGCATTGCCGCCTAGCTGATCATCCGTTCATCCAGTCTTTCATATATCGATACTCCGTAAATGTCATGGCGACCCAGTCCATGTGTTGGATTTCAGCATTGTCCAGTTGGACAAAGACTTGTCTTATGAGGAGGAGCCTGTAACTATTTTAGACAGGCAGGTTCATCAATTGAGGTCCAAGAATTTTCCATCTATTCGTGTTCAATGGAGAGGTTAGCCTCCTGAGGCTTCGACCTGGGAGTCCGAGTCTGATATGCGGAGCCGTTATCCCCATTTATTCCCTGACTCAGGTACTTCCTTCTTATGTCTGTTCGAGGACAAACAGTTTTTTAGAGGTGGAGAACGTGACGACCCAAAGGGTCATCACTTGTTTTCTTATTCATTCCAAGAATCCAAGGCCTTGAAAACCTCACTTTTACTTGCCTCGATTTGCATGCGCAGTCTGGGCGCGTAGCCAAAAAGTTTAAATGTGAATTCTGTGAAAAATTTGATGATTTTTATATTAATATGATTAAAGTTGACTTTGGTTAACATTTTAGGTAAACGGACCAGGACCCTTGATTCGATGGTCTCGAAAGGACTGTAGGAAAATATGGGACTTTGGCGTATGCTTGGAATCAAATTCGGAGGTCCGAGGCCCGATAAATGAATTTTTCTGTGAAATTATTTTCTAAAAACGTTTAAGGAAAATGAAAATGAAAACTGATTGAAAAGTGAGGTATCGGGCCCGTATTTTGGTTCCGGCACCCGGTACAAGTCTTATATGTGGTTTAAGAACTTTTTGTAAATTTTGGTTGAAAACGGATGTCGTTTGACTTGTTTCGCACATAAAATAGAAAATTTGAAGTCTTATGAAATTTGGAAGAAATCATGGATTTTAAGGCTTAATTCATTGTTTTTGACGTTATTTTGGCGATTTGATCGCACGAGTAAGCTCGTACGATATTTTTGAGTCAGTGTGCATAATTGGTTTGGAGCCCTGAGGGATCGGGTGGATTTCGGAAGGTTAACGGAATGGAAATCGGACAAAAAGGATTGCTGAAATTTTCTGTTGCAAAAGTTTTGTACAACAATTGTGCAAGCGAGGAGCATAGTTTAGAAGCGGATATCTCGCAAGCTATACGGAATCGGAAAATACAAAACATGAAAGTTTAGCCCTTGAACTCTAGTTTCCAAGAAATATAAACCATTCATCATATGGATATTTGTACAGAAAGTTATGATCGATTAAACAAAGGCTAGCAAAGTTGTTTTGAAATTTTCCAGAAATTTCTGATGCGAGGAGGTTACTTTGGAAGCTTATATCTCAAAATATATATGAAATCAGAAAATATGTAAACCATGAAAGTTGTAGTCCTTGAATTATATTTTCCAGAAATATGAACCATTCATCATTTGGATATTTTACACAAAAGTTATGATTGATTGAATATGGCTGGTAAAGTTGTTTCTGCTAGACTTTTGGTGACAACTTGTAGTGACGACAACAGACTGTTAGTGACGGGAGGGCAGAAACTTAAGGACCCAAAATGCTCATTTCTTCATTTTCGTTTTGGGGTTTTTGAAACTCGGTTCTTGGGCGATTTTGAGGTGTTCTTCATGATTTCAAATCAAGTAAGTGTCCTATACTCGAAAGTGTTTATATTACATAAATACATGGTTATTTTCATCGTTTAATTCGGATTTAAATTGAAGAAATCAAGATTTTTGTATAATCTTCCAAAAATAAATATTTTAGATTTGGAGATCGAGTTGCTATCGGAATTGGATAAAATTGGTATGGTTGAAATCGTATCAGAATGGGTGTTCGGATTTCACAAGTATTCCCGGGATTCGAAATGTGGGTGCCTCTATTGAATACTAAAATAGATTTTGGATTTTATCCAAAAAAATTAGTAAATTTATTATCCAATTCATTCGTACGATCCGTGTTGAGTATTTTAAATTGTTTGTGAATAGATTTGAATCATTTGGAGAAAAAATCAAAAGGGAAAGTTGTGGTCGAATAATTGATTGAAATTGCAAAGCGAGGTAAGTGTTTGATCTAAATTTGGCTTGAGGGAATATGATTAGGATATAAATTGCGAATTGCTATATGTGAAGTACGGTGTATGGGCATGGTGACGAGTATCTATGCACCGGAGTCTACCATGATCGTGAGTCTTAATTGTGTTTATTCGGATTTTTGTGATACATCTTTCTTATTAAATTGATAAGTTTCATATAATGTGAAAGGTTTGAGGAAGAATTGTGAATTGTACATTCTTGGAGCGTTGGCTCGAATGCGAATGTGATAATTGAGGAAGAATTGAACAAAAGAGGAAGTGTTGTAATTATTACCTTACCGGGACGTATTATTTAATATTGTTATTGCTCCCTTGCTGGGAGTTAAGCATTATATGTATTCTTCCTTGCCAGGATATTTGAACTGTTAGTTGTACCCTTGCCGAGACTTATTTGTTGTTTTGTTATCCCTTGCCGGGATGTTTAATATTGTTGTTTATCCCCTCACCCCGATTGCTTGTGACTGTTGATTTGGTAAGGAAGAGTGATTATGCACGATGGGTCATTCTGTGCCATGTTTTGAATATTTATGCACGAAGGGTCATTCTGTGTCATGTTTTAAGTTTTTATGCATGAAGGGTCATTCGTGCCATGTTTTTAATATTTATGCACGAAGGGTCATTCTGTTCCATATTTTTAATATATATGCACGAAGGGTCATTCTGTGCCATATTTTTAATATTTATGCACGAAGGGTCATTCCGTGCCATAGTTTAAATAATTGAGCACGAAGGATCATTTCGTGCCTTGATATGAGAGTTATGAGAGCAAAAGCACGAAGGGTAATCCCGTGCACTTTATTTGACTGTTTTGGTGAGAACGAGAGTAAAGCACGAAGGTTGGTGTCATGCAGTTGTTGATTTATCAATGCTCCTTAATTTATGATATTGTTCAGTTCCATTTCTTTATTCGTTAATTCTATATCTGAATTGTTACACCTCCATAGCATGCTTCCCGCCCTCTTAGCTATTTAAATTCGGTATATTTCCTGCTATTGCATATATATCTTCACATGTTTTTGGTAGGTCCTGTATTGGCTCACCACTACTTCGCCGGGGTTAGGCCAGGCACTTACCAGCAGATGCGGTCGGTAGTGATGATGCTACACTCTATGCATATTTTTGCACAGATCCCAGAGCAGCATTTGGACCACAGCAGTAGTACTAAGTGGGAGCTGATTTCAGTACAGGGACTTGCGAGGTAGCTAGCGTCCGTAGTCCAGCGTCTCCTCTATCTTAATTTCAGTTTGTTATCTCATGTATTCGATACAACCAGTTTTATATTTCTTTCAAACGATTGTGTTTAGTATTCTTAGAAGTTCGTGGGTAGTGACACTAGACTCTTGGTAGAGGTGTATTTAGACTTTCCGCATTTTGTTTTCAGTTATATAAGTTTAAGACTTCCGCTTTATTTAATTGTCTTTGTTTCATTTATATTATCATGAATGTTAATAAAAAATGTTTAAATGTTGGCTTTCCTAGATCCTAATAGTATGCGCCATCATGACTCCCGATTGCAGGAAATCCGGGTCGTGACACTACCATTCCCACCCGTTAGGTATTAAAGCGCGGAATAGTATCATTGCTTATTTCACGCTATTACCCGTCTCAATCATATCGGTCTGGGAGGCAATGATACTACTAATCTTAAAAGGGGGGATTTGGGGATATTTGAGAGTTTTCAAAAGGGATAAAATCTAGGCGACTAACAATAACAAGTAGCAACTAAAAGGGAACAAATAGCAGTTAGGGCTTAAGTAGGCCTCCTCATTCAAGGCAGCAAGTTATTTAGCATGACTTACAAGTACTGGTTTGGTCTGAATTAAAACGTAGGATAGATATTTTCACATATTTCTGAGATGAGGAGTCTGAATTAGCCTTGTCTAGATGTAGTTGTCAAAGACTGACACGTCTGATTAATTACCTAATAGTTTGCCTAGGTGAGGCCTATAGGCATGACATCTAATAGAGCTATACTGATTTTAAAGAAAAGCTTACTAATTTTAGAAAAGGGATCTACAGACTTTAAGACTAGTTTTAGATTCAAAACGAGGCTGATTCAGTTAATTCGATCTTGTAGGCATGATTTCTAAATGAATTGATTTTAAACACTTACAAGAATCCTACATACATGATCTCTAAGTTAATTATTGTTAAACCTAAAGTTGTTTGCCTAGTATATATGCAGAAAAACCGAAAGACTTATGAGCATGCTTTCTAAATACTGAAATGCAGAATTATAAAGATCCTATAGACAGGTTTTCTAAGTGCGGAAATGCAGAATTATAAAAGAACCTACAAGCAGGTTTTCTAAGTGCAGAAATACAGAATTATAAAAGTCCTATAGGCAGGTCTTCTAATTGCGAAAATACAGAAATTATAAAAGTCCTATAGGCATATTTTCTAAGTGCAGAAATGTAGAATTATAAAAGTCATATAGATATGTTTTCTAAGTGCAGAAATGCAGAATTATAAAAGTCCTATAGGCATGTTTACTTCTCTTTGCATGCATTCAACCCATCCCTTTTCACTATCCATCTCCAATAGTTATTACAAATTATTACAGACCGAATGAATCAGAAAAGAAAGTAAAAAAATTATATCAGAAGTTACAGCCACATCTAAACAACCTAATTCAGACTCAAAGTCCAACAATATAAGATAAACCAACTTCCAGGATCAGATTTCCAAGACTTTCTCATATTTGGAGTGTGTCAAAGTTCCCAAGAGTCTTAAAAGGACTCCGGGCAGTGCTTACACCCCAAAACATCTCAGAATTAAGGACATAGTGCAGTGTGGAAATGCCACCTCTCAGTTTAGAGGGAACTCAAGGTCTCAAAGCAAGGATCATAAAAGAGGGGGCAGAACTTAAGAATCTAAGAATAAGTGTAAGTGCATAGGGGTAAGGGAATCAGGGAGAGACACGACAGGCTGGTGGTCATGCCCAGCAATTGGGATGATGGCACACCCCTAACCAGCCTGTTGGGCAAACATTGACAGTTAGGATCCATTGTGGATCAAACCATGGCATGGGCTGTAACTAGGATACTGTTAGGCCAAGAGCTTAACTCAAAATATATAAGGGAATAGGGGTAGGGGATTCATAATAGAAACAGAAGCAAAGAAGGGAAATATTAAGCACAAATTACAGAACATGAGCAGTAAAGTAAAGAAGAAGTCTAAAATTGTAAAGTACACACATAGGGGTGAGGCAAAAGATTTAAATAAAGGATATACCAGTTTCAAAGAAAGCAAGTAAGAAAATAGTAGCCTTGAAAGAGCCAAATTACAAACAACAGTTCCAAAGGATCTCATGCAGAATTTAAAACAGTATTGCGAGAAAGTAAGTTTCAGTGTGTGAGTTTGTGTATTTTCGTGTGTTTCTGATGATTGATAAAGAGGGAGGATTAGGTCCTTATATAGTTTTTGAAAATAAGAAAGGCAGGTAAAGAGTGCACAAACATGGAAATCAATCAATTAGTATCAATTAAGACAACTAGACTCCTTTAATTAAGGGGTCTAGTTCAAACGGCTAGTCAAGATGGCTTAAGGAAGAAAAAATCAGTTTAATAAGCTGATGAGGGTAAGAAACCCATATAGTGCACAAATAAGGTTCAATACAAAGTTGGTAATTAAGGAAAGATGGAATAGTAGTGTCTTTATAAGTGAAATTAAGGTATCAGTTTGAAAATCAATCAAAAGAATACCCAATCCAATTGTAATCACAAAGAATCTAAAATAATTAAGGAAAGAGTCATATAGATATGAAAATAATTCAAACATTGGCATAGAATCACAGAAGAGATACACAATACCATGTATTTAGGGAAAAGATCATAATCCTAGGTTTTTTACACAAAAGGATCAAAATAAACAGTCAGTAGGGTAAAAGAAATCCAATCGAAAGAAATTAGTAATGAATCACTAACATGATTAAATGGATTTAAAAATCAACCCTTGGTGAAATCTTTTGAAAGGGAAGTTTTTTCTCATATATAAAGCATACAGTTCAAACAAAAAAGAGTAACAATGAAAGTTTTAGAATAACAGGCAAGTAGGATTTCGAGTTCGATTACAAGCTCAGCATGATTCGGGAAACCTAGGGTTCCAAAGTGAAACCCTAGTGCCATCTACCCAAAGAAAAAACCCCAAATCTTAGGGTTTCCAATAGAATTAGAGGTGAGAAATCATTGAGAGAGGCAAACATACGTGATAGCAAACACATTGATTCAAATGCATGCTTGAGAAAATCTTAGAATTCAAACAGATCTCAGAAGTTTAAACAAAGTAGGTCAGAGCAATACTTGAGCATAATAAGAAATAAACAAGCGAGTATAAATACACATAAAAGAGAGAGAGATAGAGAGAGAGAGAGAGAGAGAGAGAGAGAGAGAGAGAGAAAGGCAGAAAACATTTAAAGAAGCCTTTTCCAAAACCCTAAAATCGGATTTGAATAACTTTTGAAAAGGAAATTTGGGAAAAAGCACTAAAACGTCTATTAAAGACCAAAAATGACACACATCAGAAAGAAATAGACGAGTGAAGAACCTTAGAAGGCTTAAAAATGGCAGAGAAGACCCTGGGATGAGAAGTCTTGAGAAAAGTTTGATCTTGAGTCGGAGAGACTCATATTGCTCCGAACACGCCGAAAAATGGCCGGAGAGGCCACAGATCTTACAAATCTGAGGCGGATCTAAAGGAAACCATAAAAGTCGGCCTCTGAGCTTTGGTTAGTTTAGGTCTAACGGCGATGGAGAGTAGGTACAGGCCATCCATGGCTAGGACTGCCATGGATTCCAGTGGAAATGAGACGGAAGTAGGCGGAATAAGGCTAGGGTTTCGGAAAGGGATATAGAGAATTTGGGAGATGAAGGCGGTTGTCTTTGGGTAAATAAATTAGGGTTAGAGGATTAAAAAAGGAAAGAACGGATTACGGTCGTTGATGATGCTAAGGGGTCGGGTCAAAATTAAAATTGGGTCGTTTAATTGGGTGGAATTGGGGTTTCATTTTGGGCTAAAATTGAAATGATAATGGGCTATGTGTTAAATAGCCAATTTCCCTCTTTTTAATTTATATAAAATAGTTAAGATAATTTTAAAAATAAATTAAAAGCACTGAACTAATTAATAATATATAAAAATTAATTAAAAAATACTGGGAATAATTTTTATAATTGTAAAACGCTATTAATCATAATATAGTCTATAATTGCAATTTTATGCAATTTAGCTTTAAAAATATCAAATAAATTTGTAAAATAATGAAAAAATAATGTTAATTACATTTTGGTGTAAATATGAGGATGGAAATATATTATTCACCAAAAATGATAATTTGAGAATAATTGCTGGATTTTATATTATTAAAATAGACAATAGATTGATTTTAAAAATCTTAAAAATTGGGGAAAAATACCAAAACTCTTGGGCATGCTTATATATGCATACACGTGCTATTTTGAAAGTATTTTGAGTATAAAAAATACATAGAAAAAAATTGGGTATCAACATCGCTGACGCCTTGTAAAAGAGAGCTCCAACTATTCTAACATGTATAGCTTTCTTACTTACTCCCCATCATATTGCTTGACGTTGTCTATAAAGAGACTCGCTTAATCGTACCGCAAACTGTTAACCCCCTTTCCCAGCTACCCCTGATAGCTCAATATCGAGCCCATGTATCGACTTTGAGGCCCTCATCGGCCATTTCTACACCCGGGAAGTGGGTTTCTCAGTTCATCCGACTCCTCCCTTTTAGTCTGCGTCCCCCCGGTAAAATGAATCCAGAAAGTAAGCCTTTAGTAGATTACTGCCCCGTCTTTAGCTTGCATCTCATCGCTAAACCTCACAATCTTAGTATCATCCGCTCTTACAACTAGCTCGGGAAAAGATCACGTATTTTTAGAATTTTATTTACAAATTTAATTTTCGTTACCTGTTCACGGTAAACATTGTTCAACTTTCATACAATAGTTAAATAAATAAAATAAAAATATATAAACAGCAGAATACAATTTTTCGACACTTTTACTACAATTTCTACAGTATAATGTATATCATGTCTTCTTCTTCTTCTTCTTCTTCTTCTTCTTCTTCTTCTTCTTCTTCTTCTTCTTCTTCTCTTCTTCTTCTTCTTCTTCTTCTTCTTCTTCTTCTTCTTCGAGTTTCAATCTAAAATTCAGCCAAAAACAAGTCTAATCTTCACCAGAACCCCTCAAAATTGAGATATAAACTTCAAACCATATTTCCAATTATGCGCAACAACACCCAATCAAAACAAATAATGATTTTTGATAACCCAAGTTCGAATTCAAAGCTTCAAAGCTTTTTAATGGATGTCAATGGTGAAATTGCTGCATTCTTTTCCTTTGCTTTACATTACTAAAATTTGGGATTGAGAGATAGAGAGAGGCGTAGAGAGAATTCTCAATTCTTTGAAACAACATCCAATCCAAATAAATAATATTTTTTGAAAACCCAAATTCAACTTCAAATTTTATTAATAGTTGTCAATGATGGAATTGCTGCTCTCTTGTGAACGATACGTTGGGAGGGTGGATGGGATATGGAGAGAGAAACGTGGAGGAGTGGAAGATATGTTAGAATAATTTTAGGACACTAATTATTATTATTATTAATTCTCTTAAAATGTACTTAAATGGTAATTGAGCATATAAAATATAATTATAGTAAAACTTAAGTAGAGAGGATAATATAATTTCATATAGTGCATAGAATGTAAAAATTTCTAAAAGAAAATTGACACCTTTATTATTGGGGCCTAAAGTAACAGACTTGGACGGTCTTATAAGCCTTCAAACTCCATAAACACCAACAAAACTTTCAAGAAAAAAGAACCTATATGAAGTCTACCTGTTATGATAAATAGCATTTATGGTGGATGTCTAGTCTTCTTCCATGATCTTCATCTCAAATAGTTTATGACATATTCAATGACATATTTTGTATGTTCAATCACATATTTCATGACATATTTTCTTCACTTTTTATGCCTATATAAAGGCTTTGTAATAGATAGGAGAATACACATAATTGAAGAAGAAAATCTCTTCCTTCTCTCTATCTCCATTTCTTGTTCATGTTTTACTAAATTGTTTTTATTTCCTTATTGCATATTGTCACTTTAAGTTATATTTCATAACATTTTATCAGCACGAATTGCTATTTTATTTGGCACTTAGTAAAAAAAAGACGAAAAAGGCAAGGAATTGAATCAATTGATTTTGAAGGTAAAGTTGTTAACAGTGGTTGTTTTCTTCTTATTAGTTAAATAGTCCAATCCCTTACACATTGGGCAAGCTTCAGAAACTACGCTTCATGTATGAGCTATACATCATTTTGCCTCTTTTAGTGTGTGTTTGTTTTTTATCTTCTTTTCCTTTGCTGAATAGTTTCTCAATATTTTGCATTTCTTCTCGTCAATATATTTGTGGCATGACTGATTTTATCATTACAAAAGATATATGCACATGTAAATATCATATAAATAAAATACTAGATGTATTGGTGACACTATTGTGTTTGTGATGATGACATATGTTGTATATTGTTTAATTTATTTCTTCTTACATGTATTCTTTAACATTTTTTATCGCCTCATTTGTTAAGCATGTGATTATACAATCTCAATTTGGACTTGTCCCGTTAATAAATTTGTCCTTGCATTTCATGAATAAGGAAACATAATGATAGAACAAATTATTTTTTAGAAAGCAGTGAGTATATTTCGTTGTTTTTTTATGGAAAAAGGCATTGTTTACCTTTAGTTCATGAAGTATACTTGTAAGAGATTGTGTTTTTTTCCTTTATATTTAACCATTTCATGTATTATTGTTCATGGAAAAGATCGATGCTGGTTCTAATTAAAATTCTAAGTAATAATATTTTAAATGCTCAAAGGTGAATCTCAGTTGAACTTTGGCCTATTGTTCTATTGATTGAGGGTAAGACGATGGGTTCAAGCCCCATCGCACCTTAAGGGTAAGACACTGGGATTAAGTCCTAGTGCACCATGATAGTAAGATGTGGGTTCGAGTCCCAACGCAGTATGTCTAAACATAATTTATATCGGTAAGATATTGGATTTGTGTCCCAATGCACCATATTGATGCTATAATGATGACTAAAGAAAAATAATGTATTTTCATGGAAAAGCATGAAGATTGTACCACTTTATTTACTCCATTCTTGATGTGAATGTGTTAACAATGCAAATAAGTCTAAATGAAGACAATTGGTTAACTAATTAATGTGGGCGTGCCAAAGATCAAAACAGTAATAGTCATCATTATGGTAGTTGTAAAAGGAAAACAATAAGGGTTCTCAAAATAATCCTTCAAAGGTGAAGGAATTGTGTATCAATATAGCTGTAAATATGAGGCACGCTCGGACGGTTATAGTCCATTTTTGAATGAATGCGACTTGTGACAAGCATTGCAAATGCAGACTCATTCCTGAAAGTGAATGTTAAAATAACATGCGATATAAATTATGCATAAGAATGTGCTTATGCATAGTTGTATAAATACCACAACTCACCTTTAAGGGAGATTTGAGAGAGAAAAGATATTGGATATTACAATGTGGCTACATAAATATGTCATTACTCGCGTACATGTGGTACGCCAAAAATAAAGTGACATGCTTTATAAAAGGTTGTTAAAGGTAAACTAAAGCAAGAAATGATTTTTCTTATGATATTTTGACCATAAAAATTATTACAATATGATTTTCTCCGTGAAGGAGATATTCACCATATGGATGGTGTGACAAAAGATCTTAGTACAAAATTATTGAGAGCTCCGAAAGAGTGAATTTGTTACTACCCGGATAAATAAAAATGTTCATGCCAGTGATATTGTAGTCAGTATTAAAAAGGAATTTTTGAGTTTCAAATATATTAGCCAAAGTGGTTGGCATACTGAGACTATAAATGAAAGGAAGATTGAATATCTTTATATTACTATAATCATACCGGGTAAATATGAAAAGTTACGCAATTTTTCTTCCATTTGTATTACAGATGTATAAGCGTGATGATGGAATCACATGCCATAGTAAATTAAATATTTACTGAAATAAACAATAATTAGCATGACCGATTGGCCATCCCGGTTCAATTTTGATGCGAAAAACAAATTAATTGAGAATTATATTGGCATATATTGAAAAATAGAAGATTCTTCAAGAATTCTTTTGTGCTGCTTATTCTCATGAATATCAATTAAGGTAGGGATTGTATCCCTTGATTTCTGGAACAAATAAAAGATGATAAATATATGGGTCCAGTCACCTGCCATGTGGACCTTTTACTATTATATGATTTTAATAGATGCATCTATTATATGGTTACATGTGCATTTGTTATCAACTTGAAATTTGGTTTTTGCAAGATTGCTTGCTCAAATTATTTGAGCACAGTTTCAGAATATAAATTAGATAATTTATCTTAATAATACTGGTCTAAATCCAAGTTGATTTAGCAGAAATGTATGCCTCCAATTATAGCTAAATCATTAGTTATGAGAACAAAACTCTCAAAAACGAAATTTTGTATAAGATGTATTATTTAATATACAGTAGCACTTGTATGCATCTAGCCAAGTTATGAAAAATTCTCCCTATCACAATCGGTTCAGAATCAGGAACCAAATTATTTCTATATAGAAATATGAATATGCTATATGATTTAATTATGCCACCATAATGCACAAAGATGGGTTCCCACGAAAGGTTGAGAAATATGTTGGTGATCCCAACATTAGGGGGAGAAAATAAGCAGCTGAGAAATGAGATAGATTGGAATGTATCGACACTATCTCATTTAGATCCTCGAACAAATTAATGTGAACAAGAGGTTCGAAAGATAATTCACTTGCAAAATACTGCAAATCAACTGCCAGGTGCATTCACTGACCTACCAAGGGTGACTAAGTCATATATTCCAGCTGCTAATGCTCCAGTTCGAGTTGATATCCCAGTAGGACAATCAATTAAAGCAAATGAGTTTAAACCACGCTTGAAACGTGGTAGACCAATCGGTTCTAAGGATAAAAATCCTCGGGAAAGAAAAGGAGTAAATAATCAAAGTGATCATAATACAGAGGTAGTGGCTCAAGAAGAGCACATAGACATAAAAAATTATAAGACCTCAAGGGAAGTTCAGGTACCTGAAAATGATAAATGATGGAGAGATCTCAATAAGTTATGTCTCAACGGGGAAAACTTGGAACCGAAATAATATTGTTATTGATAACATTTTTGCTTATAATGTTGCTGTTGAAATAATGCAACAAGAAGAGGATCTTGAACCAAAATCTATTGGTGAATGTAGACAGAGAGACGATTGGCCAAAATGGAAGATGCTATCCAGAAAGAATTAACTTCACTTGCGACACGTGAAGTTTTTGAACCTGTAGTGCAACCACCTGATGGTATTAAGCCTGTTGGATATAAATGGGTCTTTGTACGTAAATGAATGAGAAAAATGAGGTACAACAATATAAGGCACGTCTAGTTGCACAAGGATTTTCACAAAGGCATGGTGTCAATATGAAGAGACATATTCACCCGTTATGGATGCTATAACTTCTGTTATCTCATTAGTTTTGCTATCCTTGAAAAGCTTGACATGCATTTAATAGATGTGGTTACCTCCTACCTTTATGGCTCACTTGATAATGATATATACATGAAAATTGCCGATGGATTTAAAATTCCAAACGCACATAATTCAAAGTTCCGGGAAATATTTTCAATCAATTGCAAAGATCTTTGTATGGTCTACAGCAATCAGGACGAATGTGGTATAATCGTTTTAGTGAGTATTTATTAAAGGAATGTTATATAAATGATGTCACTTGCCCATGTGTTTTTATAAAGAAAACAACATTGGAATTTGTTGAACTTGCCGTATATGTTGATGACATAAACCTTATTGGAACTCCTATAGAACTCCAAAAGGCAATTGATTATTTAAAGAAGGAATTCGAGATGAAAGATCTCGGACAGACAAAATTATGTCTTGGTTTGCAAATTGAACATTTGGCAAACGGAATTTTTGTTCATCAATATGCCTACATAGAAAATGTATTGAAACGGTTTTACATGGATGGAGCACATCCATTAAGTACTCTGATAGTTGTTCGATCACTTGATGTGAATAAGGATCCATTCCGACCTCAAGAAAAGAATGAAGAGGTACTTGGTCCTGAAGTACCATATCTTAGTGCAATTTACGCACTAATGTATCTTGCTAATACTACAAGACCTTACATAACTTTTTTAGTTAATGTCTTAGCAAGATATAGCTCTGCCCCTACAAGGAGGCATTGGAATGGAATCAAACACATATTGCGGTATCTAAAAGGGACTACCGATATGGGATTATTTTACGGCAATAATTGCAATCTTGATCTTGTTGGTTATGCTTATGCTGGGTATTTATCCGGTCCACACAAAGTTCGATCTCAAACATGCTATGTGTTTACCTGTGGAGGCACTGCCATATCTTGGCGATCGACTAAGCAATCAATTGTGGCTACTTCATCTAATCATGCTGAGATAATTGTTATTCATGAAGCAAGTCAAGAGTGTGTGTGGTTGAGGTCTATAATACATCTTATCGAGACAAATATGGTTTGAAATGTGACAAACTACCCACAATTTTGTATGAAGATAATGCAGCATGCCTAGCTTAATTGAAGGGAGGATTCATAAAAGGAGATAGGACAAAGCACATTTCACCAAAATTATTTTTCACACATGATTTTCAAAAGAATGGTGATATAAATGTGCAACAGATTCGTTCAAGTTATAATATGGCTGACTTGTTCACAAAATCTCTACCAACGTCAACCTTCAAGAAGCTAGTGTACAAGATCGGATGCGAAAGCTTAAGGATGTGAATTGATGCTCTCATCAGGGGGAGTTAATGCGCGTTGCACTCTTTTTCCCGTACAAGGTTTTGTCCCACTGGGTTTTCCTTGCAAGTTTTTTAACGAGGCAACAAAAAGGCTTATTTCTATACATGTATACTCTTTTTCCTACACTAGAATTTTTTTCCCATAAGATTTTATCCTTATAAGGTTTTAACGAGGCGCATTATCTATGGACATCCAAGGGGGAGTGTTATGATAAATAGCATATATGGTGAATGTCTACTCTTCTTCCATGATCTTCATCTCAAATGGTTTATGACATATTTTATATGTTCAATGACATATTCCATGACATATTTTCTTCACTTTTTATGCCTATATAAACGCTTTGTAATAAATAGGAGAATACACATAATTGAAGAAGAAAATCTCTTCCTTCTCTCTATCTCCATTTCTTGTTCATATTTTACTTAATTGCTTTTATTTCCTTGTTGCATATTGTCACTTTAAGTTATATTTCATAACACTACCAAAATATTCTTGAACTTCAGAAAATGAATTAGGATACTGAGCTGTGATATTCAACGATACCACAACATTCCCAAGCACATCAATCCTGTGACCTTTGTGCTAGAGCAAATATGGATGGAGTTGGTTGTTGTTTCACGACATTAACAGCCACCCAATAGTCCCCTAAGATCGTCCTCTTTATGTTATCTGGATGTCCAGTAAGGTTTGTGAATATTTCTTCCAAAAGCTTTGAGCCAAAATCTCCTGATTCTACTAGCAATTATTTCTGTGATCAGAACGTATGAACCATCTAAACTTAGTGCCACTCCTGCTGGTCCTCATAGTTCACTTAGCAATAATGTAATTTGCTTTGTTCTTATATTATATTTGAAAAAAATCTCCCTGTTGTATCTCCACTTTTAAGGATTAAATTTATGTCTCTGTCAGAATGGCAAAAGTTTCAAGCTTTAATCATGAGGTATATTAGATGTAATTAGTTCATAATGAAAATTGAGTTTTATGTCTCATAGTTAACAAGTCATGTACCCTTGTTTTATTGGCGTAGCCAGGAATTTCGTCAAGAGTGTCTAAACTTTAAATAAATTAATCAAAAAATTGTCGATAAATGTATACCAAGATTTTTATATCAAACTACGGAATATTTAGGTAAACAATTAAAAAAATTGAACTTTGGCTTTGTAAATCAAAATTAAAATAACAAAAGGACAATACTAGAAATTTTACTAATAAAAGTAAGCGTAATACCAAATTAAAGGAAAGAGAGAGTCGAGCGGATCTGTAGTTTGTAAAGAGTTTTTGTTGAAGAAATTTGTGTAGAGCTTGAATTGTAAATTATAAAATTTATTTAAGAAATAATATTTAGTTAAAAAATTACTTATTAGATTAGGTGTTTCATTCTACATAAATTTGAAGTTTTAAGAGTCATTTTATTAGAAAATTTTTTAGATTGAAAAAGAATCAAATAGACTATATAGGGTTATCTCCATTTAGTTTTGGCAAATAAATTGAATAGAACTTTGAACCTTTGAATAACACAACACTTTGAACGCCTTGAACCACTGCCTAATTCAATTATATTAAGGATATTCAAAATATAATATATATAACCATATAAAGTACTTAGTATTTAACTTATATAATCACCATAAGTGTGCACTTGGCCACCCTTGACATAGGGCGGCTACGCCACTGCCCTATTCTACGTTACTGATTCATACTCATGAGACATTTACCAATAATTCATTATTAAATTTTACAACACCTCTAAAAATCCAAAGTTCATTGAAAATTGAACTGAGGCAAACCTGGTGCGAAATATTGATCTTGAATCAATAAAATATGACTCCCCCTATTTGATCGATGTCTAGTGAGTCAGCAAAGGCGAAAGGGACGCCATTTATGCCCGAAACAAGTTGTGTGGCAAGGCCTCCGTTTGATCCAACGGACAAGAGGCCATAATTGATATCAGTAATGTAGAGATCACCAGTTTTGTAATAAAACCCAAGGCCAAGAGGTCTTCCACATGTGATTAGTAAATTTGGGACATTTGTGCCATCACATACCTCCTTGGTCCTGTAGAGAAACAATGAAACTTACAATTTAACACTAGAATGAATTGAAAAAAGAGATTTTTTTCCCTATCTATACCATATATCAAATATTATTATTAAAAATATTCATAATTTGTTATTTACCTATGTAGTCCACACTTTTAATACAAATTATATATCAATCCGAAAATAGGTAGATTTTTGTATGGGGACAAATTCGGCTCACAATGTCCCCACTCCAGGTGGGCACGTCCCTCATGATAAGGGCGACCCAAGCAAGGGGATGGCCCAAACCGGCAAAGAAAGAGCGACGTCGTTTAGCACCTGATCCTTTTACTGAGTGGAGCCACCAACCTTTGTACTTTTTTTATTTATTATTTCGAGCAAGGTTTCCTACTATGTAAACGAAACATTCCTTTGTAAGAGGCATGATGATTATTTTCGAATAATACAATCTCTCTCTCTCTCTCTCTCTCTCTCTCTCTCTCTCTCTCTCTCTCTCTCTCTCTCTCTCTCTCTCTCTCTCTCTCTCTCTCTCTCTCTCTCTCTCTCGTTCTTAACCATTACTTCCTTCTTAAGCTAAGTCTATTTTTATCATCCATTTATAGATCTACGAAGATTCTGGAAATAATAATCATCTCTTGGGCTTACTATATTTGATTACGATATATCCTCATATATTTTTTATTGTTTTTAGGCTTATAAAATACGAGTATAATTTTTTAGCCAAACAATTTTACCATTAAAAATGCGCTAAAATGAAGGCACCATATCTGCATGTGATTTTGTCAACATTAAATTCGAAATTTGAAACGGAGAGAGATCTCATTGTTGCGTAGTTCTTTCCTTCTACAACGGATAGAGATCTCTCTTCTCTCATTCAACTACAATTCTGAAAAAATGCGAGCTTCAGAAGCTCCAGTAATCAAATTGCTTCTAATTCTACAATGCAATACAAATTGTAGAATACAAAATTGTTCTTCGTCGACATCAGTACTCAAATTGTCGAAACTATATATGTTCTTTGTCTTTTTTTCTATCAACTACATGAAATCATGTCAAAATTCCAATAATGCTGAAATCGAATGGTAATTGGGATAAATAGCAGATTTAGAGATTTTGAAGTTGATGCCATTGTGGTAGATGATAATGCAAGCTACAGAATTCTGATTTCTACAAATGCATAACAACTATTGATTGATACATCGGATAAAATTGTAGAAATTAAATACATTGTAAACGATAATTGTCATCCAATGGAGATTAGGAATGATATGAGGGTTCGTGTGTATATGAAAACCAAAAAGGAGAATAAAAACTTAGTCTTGTATCATTTATGTATAAGTGTAAAAAATTTCAATATGGAATTGGCAATAACCAATGAAAGCACGAGTACAGGTATGTTTGATTCGATATTGCAGAGAGTTATGGTGTTTCTATGTTATCTACAATATTATTACATGTACCTACAATTAAACTACAAAGGAACAAGGTACTGAAAAGGATAAAGCGATGTTGTTTTCAAAATTATTTACATAGTTACTACATTTATGAATTTATTGTCTGCAGGTTCATATGGATCCCTAAAGTTACTTGAAATTCCATCCTCACCAGCTATAGAGGAATATCAAAGTGAAATAATAACTGAATCTACCCAAACATATATTGAAGAAGGACAAGTTTATCAGGACAAGCAAACTGTAGTTGCTGCAATGAAGAATTATCCAGTGATGCACAAGTTCCAGTTTAGAGTAAAAAGATCTAGTCATAGAAGGTGTGTAGTTATATGTGGATAATATATCAGCAAAATCAGTGTATTATTGAATATACTTTGTCACTATGAAGGTATAAACAGTTGATGAACCTTTCTGTCAAATCAGCATCTACATTTTCACCTATAACACTTGTGAAGGGGTGCTTGAGGTAGAAATATTTAGGTCCAACAGATGTGTTGCCTCCAGAACTATATAGAGATGTGAAAGGTGATCTTGCATGTTTCCCCGGATGCTTGGTTCTATCCAGATGAATAGGGGTTGCTTCTTCTGGTATGGGATCGCCATACATGACCAAATGTGTTAAGTTGTTTGGCAACTCAAAGCCATCCAATGTCAAACCTTTGTTGTCAATGCGTGAACCTTTAGGAACTTCAGTCACAGTCACACCGTGAATTGGCGACTGTGGAACGTTATCTTTAATATTTGTTACATATAAAATAACATACTTAATATTATTGTATAATTGTATAAGCAACAATGATCTATTCAAAAGTATATTATGATATTATACCTTCTTTTTCTACCTCAGCTCCTTCCTGAAGTCCTTGTTCATCCTCAAGCATTACTGGCACACCCCCGTGAGAAAATTCACCTTCTGTAGATAAATGTAGAGCTTTATAGTTATGTATAATATTGTGGATATAAAGTAAATATAAATAGGTGGATATTGTACCTACTTATTGTGCCTCAGCTACTTCTTCAACTTCTGGTTCTTCCTCAACATGTGGTTGGAGTTGTTCTGTTGAAACTTCAGAATGAATGGATCATTTAAAAAATCAGAATTGTAGTTATATGTGGAAATTTGTAGTTAAAGTGCAAATTATAAAAAAATTGCATTGTAACCTTATTATAATGAAAGTATGATAGCTTACCTGCTTTATATGCATGTGCTGGAGAAATTGCAGCTGCAAAACATAGTGAAAATGGTTTAATATAATTAAATAATATTGTCTTGAACTTTGTAAATATGTGTGTAGGAATATTGTAGATACATGTATTGTTTGTGCTTGCATGCAGTTGATCACCAACATTGAACTGAAATTGCTTGTTGTTCTCTCCTTGTTGTTTAATATTTTTGGTTGAACTATCAGTAAACTACAATATTGGGGCAAATTTGAGAATACTTGTTTCATATGTCTTAATTAGTTTTAGTACAAAATTATATGTAAATTCTTACCTTTGACTCGTCCAAATTGTACCTCCTGCTTATGACCTTCATCACAGTCTTCAAAGAATCATCTATGAACTCTCGAAGGCTTGAGAGTTCCTCAAAAACGGTCTTCCTAAAATCATCTAACTTTCCATCTACCTAAAAATTAAATCTAAAATTAGTTGGTAATCTAATTCATTTTGCTACAGTTCCACTATAATTTAACAAAGATGAGTTCAATATAGAATTATACCACAAATTAACTACAATAGATAACATACTATAATTGTTATGGAATGAAGTTAAATTGTAGTGAAAATGTCAATATATTAATATTATTTATATTACCTGTTCAATCCCCTTTTCCAACTTCCTGAGCTTGCTAGTCACAGATTCAGTGTCCTTTTGACCATTTGTATCTTTGTTTTTAATTGTTGGAAAAGCAGCTATTGGAACCTGTGATGATTGAGCACCTGTAACCTCATCTTCATATTGAATCTTTTCTGGCAGATTAAGCACTCCAAGCTCTTATCAAGATTCAGTCATGTTTGTGAACTGAATGATGGAAATAACAGTTAGTTAAAGTGAAATAAAGAAATGTGTTATAAATATAGTTATTATGAATGTAAATGTAGCATCATACAAAGGTGAAAAAAAATTACCTTGAGCCACTCAGGCTTGATCATCTTCTCTTCAATTGCAGTTAACCAAATCTGGCCATTTGTAGTTGACCATCTTAAAATGGAAGGTATAGATTCAGAACACCTCGTAGCAAGCTCCGTGCTAGCGGATGAGCAACACTCATGTATCCACAGTTGCAAGGTTAATTAGCATCCCCGTATCAGATAAGAATGTACATGGAGATTAAGACAATGTCGGATATATTCAATAACCTGCTTGAAGGATTTTATACCCCATGAGTATGACTCAAAATTACCAAACTCTATCAGAAAGAACATAAACTTGTCTATGAAAGTCACATGGTCTTTATCAGAAGGAAAAACAAAAAATTCTAACATATAAAGAATTGACAACTTTATCGCATCCTCATCGTTTGCCCAAGCTTTATTTGTGACTACATTTTTCAAATGTCACTTCTCAACCCTTTGTTTATTCGGCAAATATGTATTCATTAAATTGCTAACATAGGTGGAAGTGTAACCATAGTCTGATAACTTATTCACACAATTAAGACCAGTAATCAACCCAAATTCTCTCAAGGAAAAATTCAATTTTCCACCCTTCAAAAATACTGAAAAATATGAATCAGTAGACTTTGACAATTCATACTTCATCAAAAGATGAAGTACTTGGTTTTGCATACAGATTGTGGGGAGACCACTTAAGTAACCAAAACAAATTTTTGAAAAAACTTTAAAGCATTTGGAGAGAGTAAAGATTTTATCTGGTTAGGTATGCTAGGATCACACAAACTATGGAATCTAAGCACACCATAATCAATATTTTATTGTGCAAAGTAAGGGTCATTCTGCAGAAAATAAAAAATTATTGAATATTAGTAGTTTGCATAAAAAGGAAGCAGTAATCTACATATTACTACATGACAACTACAAACTATAACTAAAAGAAGAACAGCCTACCCACACTTATAACTACAAAACGATACAGGACATCTGCACGTGTAAACATTATCTACAGAATGTAATAGTTAGTTCAAGTAACTAACAAAATGTAGTTTAATTGTAGTTAGAATGAAGTCTAATGTAGCAGCAATACAGGCTATAATAAAAAATACATTATCTACAATTTAACCATCAAACTACAAAACAACTACAAAGTAACTATATTTATGCATTGTCTAAGAATCACAGTCCCAATTAACCTACAAAATTAAAATAAAGAATCTAAAAAATTAGGACAATACCATATTTTACCAAAAAATACTTGAACAATCAAATAACACTTGCACAACAGATTTTTACAACCAAAATCAAATTAGAAAACAGTAAGGAAAAATAAATAGTGTTTACCTTTATCAAAAAAAAATTGTGAACCCGTTTTGATACTTTTTTAGGGTTTCTTATTTTTTTGTTTTGATGAAGAAGGAGAGACCTTGGGTTTCTTCACAGATGAAACTTTGGGGGAATCTTCTACAAAATCATCATCTTCACTCAACTCTTTGCCCTTGCGTTTGAGTTGTTTCTCGACTGATTTATCAACTCCACCAGCATCAATGTTCTGCAAATGTTTGTTTCTCATTTCCGCACGGATTTATCTAGGAGATGAAATACTACACGTTTGTTCACTTGCATGCGTCGATTGTGGGTTTTTGGGTGGTGATTTTGGTGTTAGAATACCCAAATCAAAGGATGGAATATCAGCTAATGTAGCTTTAGATGATTTTTTTTTTTTTGGAATGTTGAACTTTTTCATGATTTGGGAGTTGAAGACAAAGATGGAACTGAATGTAAATCGTGGGGGGGGGGGGGGGGACTGAAGATAATTAGCTGGAGAAGAAACTGATGGTAAATGTAGGTGAGAGGAGAGTATACGAAAATGGGGGAAAACTTAATGTAAATCGTGTGGGGGGAGGAGAGAGAGAGGCGGGTAAACGAAATGTAGTGAATATACGCTCCTAAAATCACGCCAAGTATAAATGAAGCAATATTTATACCCTTAATTTGAATTATCGTATATAAATGGTAATTTGGTATGCTTAAATGTAATTAACACAATCATTAAACAATGAAGGTAATAAGGTTTGATATATGGTATAGGTAGGTAAAAATCCCTTGAAAAAAGGCAGTTTAGTGCATTAAGCTCCTGCTATGCATGGAATTCGAGGATGGGCCGGACCACAAATGTCTATTGTTCACAGCCTTACCTTGCAAAATATTATTTTCACAGCTCGAACCCATGACCTTCTGGTACATGACAACAACTTTACCAACAGGGGCGGCTCAACATTGTAGGTGGCCTAGAGAAAAAAATTTATGAGAGGCCTTTATTTTTTTAATTAAAAGTATATACTATTTTTATTTGAAATATATTTTTCTAACTTTTTAGATACAAATTATTAATAATTTTCTTATAATCGAGTTATTCTAATAATTCTTTTTCAAATAGTTATACTACTAATCTGATACAGTTAGCTTCTCATGAGACATTGTTGATTCTATGCAAATTTTATCAATTTTAATTTGAAAAAAACTTCTTTCCCCGGTATATTTTATTCTATAAGGAATATAGGCATTGAGAAAAATCAAGTTTTGTAATCTTATTAAGTATATCGATTAGAGTTTTCTCTTTTGCTTGTAATCTTTCCTTTAATGCTATATAACTTGAAAAATAAGCCTAAACTATCCTGGCAAAGTGACTATTATGTTTTAATCAAGGCTAAGTTAATTTTTTTTAAGATTTTTATCATCTAGTGATCTCAATTTTTACTCACTAACTAACAAATTTAAAGATATTTTTATATGTTTCGGATTATTCAAACTCAAGGGTCAATATCAGTAACAAATCAAAATTTTCTTTTGCTTTTTGTAAAAAAATTATATTTTTAACTTTAAGATAATCAATTTTTTATATAAAAACAAATTCATAAAATTACTGTCAATGAAAAATGGTGCCCCCAAAATTTGGGGTTCTAAAGCCACTGCTTGGGATGCTTTACCTTTCATCCGGCATTGTTTACTAGTTACGCTAAGGTTACCCTTCAAAATTAGAATGAAGTGAAAACGATTTTGTTGTGTTTTACCTTAATGGTGATGTGGTAGCAAAACCAATAAAGCCAATATTTGGACCTTGATATTTGAGTACTCTACCATCAGCCACACTCGTGTAAGGTCCATTTCCATTAAGATCAAAAGCATTAGAATCAGGGCCGACTGTTTGCAGAGGAAGTTGGAGCTTCTTAAATGGAAGTGGTGGAAGTTGAGTAGAATAAGCAAGGGAAGAAGAAAAGATTAGCACTATTAATATTCCTATCATGGATGTTTTTTTTATACTTGTTATGATCTGCATATTTGTGAGGAAGTAATATCAAAAAGAATGAATTTTAGCTGGTACTTATAGAAAGTAATCCCTACCCAAGTCCTTTATTTTATTTACTCTCTTTATCCTAACTTATATGGCATAAGCCCGCTGAAGCATTCGAAAAATGTTGATCACGATTTTTAACGCTTTTCAAAAACTGTTTGCTTGCAACGCCTTGAGTGGACAGATAATTACGGCCACTAGATCCTTCATATTCTTACTAAAGTACACTAAGCCTAAGGGACAGTACGTAAACAAGTACAGATCACATGAGTTTTTACTGATTTGCTTTCGAGCTGTCGAGTAACGATTGGCCGAGGGGCCCTTTTTTCTTTTATAAGGGAAGAGATTGTAGTTGGGTACAAATAGGCTGGGACAAGTAGGCAAGCACGACTTTCCTTCTTAGTCTGTCCTAGAAAAAATGTCATATTTCTATACTTAAAAGGTATTTACTCCTTCCGGTCTATTTTAATTATTGTGATTACAAAATATATTTGGTCCAAAATTGTTGTCGTTTTAAAAAGTCAAGGTATAATTAATTTCTTTTTTTCATTTTACCCTTAGTATTAAACGTTCTTGCAATTGAAAACATTAACTACATATCATAGAAACTTAAAACTGAAGAGTATTAAATAAGTGTTATAAACTAAAGCAAAAGACAAGAACAATAGAGCAAGAATAATAGCAATAGAGAGAAGAGTAGAGAGAGTTCTTCTTATTAAGTTGAGAGGGGTCTCAAGGGATGATTTACAATGGTAGGGGGCACCTCTATTTATAGGGGAGAGGAAGATTTAGCTACCACTAATAGAACTCTAAAATCTCTCTAATTAGATACATTAAAGACATTCACCTTAAATAGAAGTGTAAGAATCTTCTATTTCATAACACTCCCCCTTGAATGTCTATTCAATGATGTGCCTCATAAAACCTTAAAACCAAAACCCAATGGGAAAAATTAAAGTAAGGAAAAAGAGTACACATGTTTGAATATGCGCCTATTGGTTGCCTCGTTAAAAACCTTGCAAGGAAAACCCAGTGGGACAAAACCTTGTAAGGGAAAAAGAGTGCAACGCGCATTGACTCCCCCTAATGAGTACATCAATTTATATCCTTGAGCATTTGCATTCCAATCTTGTGCATCATCTTGAAATCATCATTCTTGATAGATATGAACATCTTCATATAATGTCGTGGAATAACTCTTCAATATCTCCATAGATGCATTCTCAATGCCATCATGCTTATAGTTATGGCAAGATACATATGTACACAAATTGTACTAAGGATGTGGTACTTCAGGACCAAGGATTGCATATGCTTCAAGCAACTTAAATCTTTCAAGTTAAGTCATGTAAGTCACATAATAAACTTTAGCTGCATATCAAGCTTTCATTAGTGATACTGAACAAATAAGATATCGAAAACTGACTATACATACCTTTGCCTTTATACTTTCAAGCATATGAACTATAGGTTCAAAACTACATGTCTTTCATATGGAATCAATTCTTCTTGAATTGTATCTCTTCCATTTAGTTACTTTCTTTGAGTCAGCAAATGCGTATAGCATGCTTTGCAATATGTTGCAATTGCATTTCCTTTTTATGAACTACAGGTTCATATCATGATATTCGGGGATATACATATACAAATGAAAATTCATCCCATGTAACACTTTCTCAAATGTTTATCATATCTCCCCCTCATGTTAGTAAAGCTAACATGTTTCCTCAACTTTGGGAAATCATCTTTGTGCATTATGTCAATATACACAGCACCTTAATAATAAGATGAAATTATTTGGTTCCTGACCTTGAACCACTTTTGAGGGGAGAATATACTCTTGTATACAACTTATATCAAACTGATATATACAACTTCGTTCTCATAAGGAACAGTTTAGCTATTAAGTGGAAGCACTCAATAATTATCTTGCTAAACCAACTTTGATATAAACCAACTTATCAAGATGAACTGTCTTGAGTAGAGAATCTGGAAACTATGCTCGAAGTTAGATTACTGAGCGATTTACCTCGCAAGCACTGCCAGGCTGCGGGTTAATAACAATGGCGCATGTAACCATATCATAGATGCATCATATGTGGTATACATGGCAGGTGAATGGGCCCATACTCACCTTTCATATTTCCAGAATTTATGGGCTTCAACCCGAACTCTTTAGTTGGTCAGTTCATTACTGAGAACAAGAACTTCTAGTTCTTTGATATTCACCTATGTGAATTTGCACATCATACTTCAAATGAGATGGCTAACACGAATGTCAACTAAATAAATTATCAATATTGGTAAACTTCAAATTTACACCATGACATGTGCACTTATCAATAAACTTCGGGTTTATTATGACATGGGTTTTATACCAATAGATATCCACTTTATTGTGGCATTCTTTCGTTTGTGTAGTACAAACTGGAGAACAAAGCGGGTAGCTTTTCATATACAAATTACCCCGCTACAAGTTGTAGTAATAGGAGAATCAAAGCCTTCCTTTATTTATAGTCTCAATATCATCAATCGCCTTCGCGTGTACTTTTGGAAACTGAATAAGTTTCTTTGAGACTTACTACAGCACAATAGTAAATTGTGTTTCTCCAACATAGTAATAATTGGCTCTTCGAGAGCTCTCAATTAATTTTGTACTACCACAGACTGAGGTTCGAGATCCTCACATTCTTGCATTCCGTATTTTCAAGAGTCTCAGGCTCAATAGATTCTTCGTGAATCTCGGAATTAATCAAATCATGAGCGTCCTCATGTGATTCTTTCATAGTGTCATTTAGATCGTTCTTTTTCCTCTTTCTAGGATTTCGATCTTTGGAACCTAATGGTCTGCCACGCTTCTGGCGTGCATTTGACTCATTGGATATGACACTAGATATTTGTCCAATAGGGACTTCAATACGGATCGGAACATTTTCCGCGTGAATGTGGGATTTCGTTATCCTCTTCAAGTCCGTAAATGCGTCAGGCATTTGATTTGCTATTCTTTGCAAATGGATAGTCTTTTGTACCTCTTTCTTTCAAATAGAGGTATGTGGATCAAGATGAGATAATGATACATTTTTCCACAAAATTTCCCATTTGGTTTCACCGACTTCTCCCCCTAATTTTGGGAAAAGTGTCTCATCAAATTGACAGTCTGCAAATAGTGCAGTGAATAAATCTCCTGTCAATGTTTCGAGGTAGCGAATAATGGAGGACGCGTCAAACTCAACATATATTCCTAACCTCCTTTGCAAACCCATTTTGGTGCGGGATGGCGGTGCTACAGGCACATATACTGCGCATCCAAAGCTTCTTAAATGGGATATATTGGGTTCATGACCCAAAACCAATTGCAATGGGGAATATTTGTGTCAATTCGTCAGTCAGAGACGAACTAGCATTGCTGCATGCAACATGGCGTGACCCCAAACCGAAGTGGGCAGCCGACGAACTAGCATTGCTTCATGCAAAATGGCGTGACCCCAAACCGAAGTGGGCAGCCGACAAACTAGTATTGTTGCATGCAAAATGGCGTGAACCCAAACCGAAATGGGCAGCCTCGTTTTCATGAAGAGTTCAAGATTATTCTCATCTATTATCCATTAACTTTGCAAACGCAAGGTTGCGTGATGGCAACAAGCACACATTAGACCATCTACAGGATGCGTCTATCAAGACCATGAAATACCTAAACTACCCACTAGGTGGGTGAATAGGTCCACAAATGTCCCCTTGTATACGTTCCAGAAACTGGGGTGACTCAGTCCCAACCTTTGTTGGGGATGGTCTAATAATCAGCTTGCCTTGATAACACGAAGTGCAAGGATATTCATTACTTGAAAGAATTTTGAAATTCTTTAACGGATGCCCATATGAGCTTTCTATAATCCGTCTCATCATGGTTGATCCTGGGTGACCCAGTCGATCATGCCAAAGTACAAATGTATTGGACTCAGTATTCTTTAGATTTACTGTTGAATGTGCCTCAATTGCACTAATTCTTGTCCAATACAGGCCACAAGATAAAGACGGGAATTTCTCAATAACCCTCTTTTGGCCGGAGACATTCTTTAAAGTGAGGACGAGATATTCAAGATTATCTTCATCCATTGTCTCAATATTGTAGCCATTCCGGCGTACATCTTTAAAACTCAACAAGTTTCTTCTTAGACTTGGAGGAGAATATTGCATTCTCTAAGATAAAAGTCATGCCTTTGGGCAGAGTTACATTTGCTCTTCCGGAGCCTTTCAATCAATTTACTTCCCATGGTATGACATACAAAAGGAATAAATAAACAAGTTCAATTCTTTTGTGTCACATAATATTTTCAAGATCTGCTACTAACAGTTGACTAACAAAATCAGATATGTTGTCCATAATCAATTACTTTGCAGTTTGAAAATTTCAGCGTTTTTCATAAGACAATCGATTATTAAACCCACACAATCGATTGTTGGAACATAGACAATCGATTGTTATACATAGACAATCGATTGTGGATGATTTTTGAAAAATTCCAGATTACACTGCCTAACGACAATCGATTGTTAGATATAGACAATCGATTGTGGGTGATTTTTGAAAAATTCCAGACCTCACTGTTTCAAGACAATCGATTGTTAGACAAAGACAATCGATTGTTGGCTATTTTTGAAAATTTCCAGACCTCACTGTTTCAAGACAATCGATTGTTAGTCAACGACAATCGATTGTTGATCAATTGTTTTTCAACTTTAATGCGAAAATAGTTGATAATCGACTAGTTTTTCAGGCTAGTCGATTACCCCCACTGGAAAATAAAAGTTTTATTGATATTTGAGCATATTGAAAACATTCTAATGAACTACTACAAACATCACATCATGAACTAACTAATACGAGCTAATGCTAATGACTATTAATTTATTCATTGACTAATACAAGTAGAATCAAACAGCTCCATCTTCTTTCATCACGGTTCCGTCACCGATTAGGTGGTCTATCTTTCCATCGGGTTGCTCAAAGAAGTCTGCCACATCCAGGTGGGTGATATCCTCATTGTCGTCATAGACAAAATTTGTTTCAGGGCCTTTTCTCTTTCGAGATGCTTGATAAAGGTCAACCAAGTGTCTTGGTATACGGCAAGACTTAGACCAGTGCCCGTTTTCACCGCAACGATAATATATAGTTTATAAACTATTTGCTTTTGGATTCTTATCGTATCGTGCTTGTGGCAGAGTGACCAACTTCAGGTTGTCATCTTCTTTAAGCCTTTCCACAAGATGGGTGAATCCTTGATGTTGAGATATTCAATCTTCAAACTTTCATCAAGGTGATGGCGCAAGAAAATCAAGGCCTTCATACAGTTTCAAACCTTCCTTAAGGTAATGGCGCAAGAAAATCAAGGCCTTAGTATAGTTTTGGGTGGATGCACTATTTCTGTTTTTAATGGCGTCTTCGAGACCCATAGCATCAAAGTGGATTTCATCATCCAACACCATAGTTCTTGCCCGAAATTTCGAGGGCAACGAACTTTCTTTTCATATGACACAATTACATCAAGAGCGTGTTCATACTTACGGGCTCTATTACAATTATCACATTCACTTCAGGGAATGGATCAAAATCATGTGCTTTACACAAGCTGCTACCACATTCTCTAAAGGGAATGGAGCAAATTCAATTGGACGGAATTCTTTGTCACGTCCACAATCATACATGAATTTAATCATGGCAGGACATAGAGATTTTACCACTTCGTGTGGTTATAATTTCTCACAAACTCCATTAGAGTTATAATCAAACTTTGTATATAAAATTTATAGAATTCCAAGAATTTGAAAAGAAAAAGTAAATTACTTACCTTTAAGGTATACCAAATATATTTTCAATATTTTCTTCCTTTCTTCCTTTCCTTTCTTTCTTTCCTTTTTCTTTTCAACTTTTCGTTTCTTTCTGCCTCCTCCTTTTTTTTTTCTTTTTCTTTCTTCATTTTTTCTTTGAAGAAAAACCCTACACAAGTAAAAGTTAAGACAATCGAAAATTAAATTAGGAAGAGGGAAATACCTTGGATTTTCGAGAATGATACTTGAGACGGTAGAGTCTCGTGCTGATAACGTGTTATAAACTAAAGCAAAAGACAAGAACAATAGAGCAAGAATAATAGCAATAGAGAGAAGAGTAGAGAGAGTTCTTCTTATTAAGTTGAGAGGGGTCTCAAGGGATGATTTACAATGGTAGGGGGCACCTCTATTTATAGGGGAGAGGAAGATTTAGCTACCACTAATAGAACTCTAAAATCTCTCTAATTAGATACATTAAAGACATTCACCTTAAATAGAAGTGTAAGAATCTTCTATTTCATAACAATAAGGATATAGTAGTCAGAAACCTCTCTTAATAATACTTCATCTGATTCACAATAAGTGATCAATTTGTTTTTTAGCATGCCCATTAAAAAAATATTAAATATACAAAAATACCTACTATGACTGAACTACCCCTAATTAAACATTTAATGTGAGGAGTAAGAAAACTTTTTTAGAGATATATACATAGGGGTTGTTTTGTAAAAACAAATTGAATTCTTTTTTGATTACATAACTGGACACTTATTTTGAACCAAAAAAAATTGGTCACTTATTGTGAACGGGAGGGAGTCGTTTCTTAAGGGACTTATAAAAGAAAAATATGACTAATTCAAAATAGACGGAGGAAATAACTATAAATTCCCCTTTCATAGTTGATGAGACGATTCATAATTACACAACTGTCTAAGACTTATTTTAGATTATAAGTTTTAAACATCTTTCTTTCTATAGTGAAACGATAGAAATATATTTTAATTTATTTAGTTTCATATAAGGAGGGGTGGGGTAGCGATCCTACTTCCTTGGGCATTGGCTGAAGTAGTATGAGGAAATGTAATTGCAGGACTCAAGACTCAATATCAATGCAATTAGCTGAAAGTCCTAGTATGTATTGTTAATAGTAGTAGTGTAAGTTTCTTGTGTTAACATACAGATGCAGTCCTGTCTATATATTGGGCCGCACCCTGTCTTGGAATCTACCACCACTTCAACAACATTTGAAGTTAGAGTTAGAAAAAGAGCTAGTGAAAGTTTAGCAAGTTGTGTATTTGGACAAATGTGAATATTTTTATATTTTTTGGAAAATAAAAGTAGTGAAGATTTGATTTTGTAAGTATATGTTGAAGATTTGAACAGAAAAAACAAAGGCATAGCTTCATCCACACCCAACTTGAGTGTGTTAGCCATGACCTCGGAAATGATCTAAGAGGAGTTCGTTACATCAACACCTAATAATTAAAATTAAAAGAAAAAAACAGCTTCCAATAATTGAACTTAGAAAAACTTTGCTTGAAAAAACTCAAACAAACACCAGTTTTAAAAAATCTACTTAGGTAGAACAATAGAAATATGTAGTGGCGATTGATTTAGAGCGATAGAAGTTTAGGGGGGTAAAATTGGAACATTTCGCATTAGTTCAACGGTAAATTTGACCCTTTCCATTTCACACCTGATTCTCGTTTTGCAACCTTTTGAATATTGTTTCTAAATTTGGCAGCTGATTTGCTAGGAGGTCTGTTGTGGACTGGGAAGTGCCAAAGAGGAGAGAGCAAGCAGCATTGGGGAAGCTGGATGCTCAACGTCATTTTAAATACTGCAAGATAGCTTAGGAGTAGAATTTAGGAGGGGAAACGTGAGCCTTTCTATATATTTTTTAAAGTGGGAAAGTGTTAGGAGAATGTGAGACGCCATCAGTTTGGAGCGCGAGGCCAGCAGAGCTTGTTGCAGAGGAGATGAGAGTGGGAGTGGAAAATTTTTCTCGTTACTGCTCTAGTATTCAAACGGGCGAATATTGCTAGGGCAATGCAAAATAGAGTGCTATTTGTTGTGGTTTAGCGTGGTTAAAAAAAGGAATAGCAAATATAAAGAAAAGAAAAATAATAAAAGAAGGCTAAAAAGAGGTCGGGTTCTATAGGGAAGCCACTAAAGCAATTGCTTTAGGCCCCTAAATATGTAATATATGAAAATGATTTGATGATGACTTTGACACTAAAAGATAAAAGTCTCTTGTAATATCTTTGGAGTTGATTATTTCTTATAAATACTGGATTAAGCCATTTTTGCTTCAAATGGACTTGAAGTATTTGATATGTATAAAGTTATTAATTTCTTGACACGTGCAACGCATTTCATATCAATTAGTATAAAATTTATAAAATAATATTAAAATTATTAAAATATATTACAACCTTATAGAAATTCATCTTACTATATTATTAATAACACAATTGATCTCAAACAGACATAAATAGAAAAAATGGTATAGATAAATATAATGTTTGCTAAATTAACAGCTTGAACACTAAATTATAGCCTTTTGAGTATAGAATTCTAGAATTTGGCAGCTGACTTGATTTCCTATGAACAGAATAGTCACATGGCTATTTTACTGACATTTAGTTGTAAAAAATGAGAGGAAAAAAATAACAAAAGCAAAAAAGGAAAAGGCTAAATAGAAATAGTATTACAGTACTATTTTGTTTAACTCGATCGGTAGCTTAAATCCGTTTGAGTTTGCTCTGTGACTCTAGAGCTCCCTTGATTAGAAAAGAATAATTATCCAGCTTAATCATAAATTAGTCTATTAAATTCTCATAGATTGAAAATATGATAGTACTATTTAGACTTTTATTTACTATATTGTCTTGTTACTCTCCGTTTCATGCCATTTAATACTTCAAATTTAAGTAAATATTTGTTCATGAGTAGAACGAACTTATTTTATTGTTGAAGTCGAGTCGAACATAATTAATTTTTTTATGCTATAATCAAACAGCGTGCTGAAGTTCAGTTTTTTTTATAAATATCATTAATTCTTAGTGATAGATAAATGATACTAACAAAGTTTAAGTAAAAAATATGATGTGCATCCACCTATTTGGTGAATGCATTGACTGTTGTATGTCTCTAGTGTTAAAGAAATGAAAATTAGTATAATGAACTTAGAGTTAATTTGACCTAGAGCTCGTTTGGCTTAGCTGATTTAGAGTAGATGATAAGAATTAGATGCTGAAAAGCATTTTTAAATACTGATGCTGATTTAAAAAATAAACAGTTACATAGTTGGATAAAAGTGTTAAAATTAATAATAAGCAGCTAAAGAATTGGGTATACGAAGAGTTTTGTTTAAAAATAATTATTTTAGTGATAGAATAGTAAATATTTTGGTCAAACCTAAAGTGCTTATAAGCTGAAATGTGATAAGTTGGGGGAGACCAACTGATGACTTTTGGCTTATTTTTGGCTTATAAGCACTTTTAATTTTACCAAACGTGTAGATAAGCCAAAAAGTGATTATAAGTCAGTTTGACCAGCTTATAAGCTTAGCCAAACACCCTCCTATAATAACAGGTATATTCAGGCTTTTTTATAATATGTTTTTTCCAAATATTTTTAACTGTTATAACTAAATATTGTTATAAAGAATACTATATATTATAGTATAATATAAAAAATTGATTCTGAAAAATATAATTATTATAGTGAAGTGTTATTATAGAAGATGATTGTTGTAAAGGAGTTTGATCGTAATTGCTCATATCAAGCTTGATAAAAAAAATGCAACTTGTTATAATTTTGAATTACATTAATATAATATTGAGCCGTCTTTATTGATAGTATAGTTAAGTCTGTACCAATTGGGAAATGAAAAGGCAAAGACCACTTTCTGTCCAAGACTAAAATTATTTATATTCGTAAGCTGGAAAATATATAAAATTTATAATGTTATATATATATAATGTCATTTTCAGCTATTATTTAGAGAGTGGCTATACAGTAAATATGCAATCTTTGAGCAAACTATCAAATGCATTACATTAATGTTGAAAATGAAAAAGGGTTCAATTTGCAATAATTTTGTATGTGAAATTATCAAATGCATTACATTAACTTCTATACACATACCTTGAATGTCATCATATTGAATAGTGAAACTTTTCCACCAACAGCTGACATTACATAACAGCCATTCTTTATAAAGGGCTGTGCAAGGAGCAACCTCTTTCAAATTGATACTTGAGACATCATTAGCCATAAGAAGACCATTGTTAGGTTGCCAATGTTATGGAACAACATTAGCAGTGGCCTTTAAGGCTCCAAGACATTTCAAAAATTTTTTTGCACATTTTGAATATAAATATGTAGCTAAGACAACTGTTAGTTAATATTTATTACCTTGCCACTTGGATTTGCTCATTACGGGCCTACTTTCACAGCTTTTGAGTACCATTTGAAGCAAGTGCCAAGACATCAACACCATAATTTGTATGAAAAAGTCGTGCAACCTAAATACAAGTGCCAGTTGAAGGATTAAATGTTGAATCACGTTACAGAAGAAGTGCACACGAATGAGATAGCGCACCTTGTTGCTTGAATCTGAGCTCTCAGGCATGGTAACCTTCATGCATTGATCTAATATTCGTATTTGCCCGATGTATTTTTTTATCACATCAACAGATAAGTTGCTATGCAGCACGTCATGTATACCCTATAAACATAATAAAATTAGAAGAATGGCCTTAAATATTGATATTGAAGAGCAGCAATTTTATATATATATAAACCAATAACAGATAATCACAAATTGATTAAAAAATTTATTCAAAAGTGCAACATACCTATTAAATATTTCTGGAATGAATGCAAGAGCTGCACTATTTTCATTTGGTTCGTGAATCTTAGCAAGAAATGTAGTATATAAACGTCAAAAATAACATTGATTATCTTTTGATAGTCAGATTAAATTTTGAAAACTTCTTTAAATACTATATCCGAAGCTTCAGTACCCATGCAAACTATAGATAATGCTAATTTGGCTTCCTAGCCACTCAAATTTGCAGTCGATACACGAACTTTAAATTTTTCCATTTGAACAGTCAAACTTGACAAAACGAGTACTAATAAACACATCCACCAGAGCGTGGATATCAATTGGGCTGACGTGTATATCACTTGCGTTAACATGTACCACACATCATGCTAAGCTATTTATGGCTTGCCATGTGTCATTTGTGGGTCCTATTTTTAAATATAAATCAGAAAAGAAAGTTACAAATACAAAAAAAAAAGAAAAAAAAAAGAAAAGAAAAAATGCCTAAAACATACCATGTACCCAACCACCCTCTTCTTCTTCGTTGAGGTTCAGTCACTGTCAAAAGAAAAATCTATTTTTTTTCTTAATCTCTAGTCCAACTATAATCAAACAAACGAAAATATAGGGAGTACTAAACTTCCGAAGAGCAGATAATTTGAAAATAAATTACAAACAAAGTTTTATTTAAAATAATTTAAAATAGTTGTGACAATGGGTATTGTGTTGAAAAGGTGCCGATTGAAGAGCAGATAGAAGCGCTTGAGTGGCTTCACGTGCAGAACCATGTCCTCCTCCCGCGTTGGTTCTTCTCTGGTTGAAGGCCAGCTGTAGATTCTGAAATATGCTTGCGAGATATGGTTTGCCTTCGTAAATCTCCACATCATATTCCTAGATGAAGGGAAGATGAAAGGAAAAACCAGAGAAAAGTGAGGGGAAGAAAAATTAGGATGAGAAATTTAAAAATTGAGTGGTAATTTTGTTGGGAAGACGAAAGAATTGGAGGAGAGGAGAGACAAGGAAGGGAAAAATATTTTTTTATTACTATATTTTATTTAAATTCTAACTTAGTTAGTAAAAACAATAATATTCACGCGCCTTGGTGTCACGATCCCAACCCAGTCGTGATGGCGCCTAGCATACTACTAGGCAAGTCCGACCATTAATAACAATTACCCTGATTATTTAAACAAGTACAGATAAAGCTATTTAAGTCAAAGTCTGAAATACTGATAAAATACAGAAAATCTGACAAAATATCGGAACAGCCCAACTAGGACCCGGTGTCACGACCATGTGCCTCTAATGACATAATAATATCTTAATACAAAGTCTGCCTAACACTGATAATACGAAAATAAAAGATAAAGATGAAGGGGAGAATCATCGGCTGCGAACGCCCTACAACTACCTCAAATACTCCCGAAAGAATCTTGAATTAGCTGGAATCACTCAACCGGATACTGCCCTGGATATGCACACAAGGTGGAGGGAGTAAAGTGAGTACTTCCAACTTAGTGGTAATAGATATAACTAAAGTCTGAAGGTGAGAAAACACAGGAAATGCACAAAGTACTCTATATCTAGCAGTTCTTATCCAAACTGTGGAAATAGTACACAATAAAATAATACAATTAAGGAATAATGTATGATAGAACGCAACAGATATAACGGTACAATCCAATACCCGTTGTGGCGTGCAACCCGCTCCACTTATTTAACGTCGACGACGCTCAGTAGGTGTGTACAGACTCCAGATGGGCTCCTACAGACCAAGCGCAATATCAGCCAGGTATTGGCATAAAACATGCTCTCGGCCTCAATATCAATATATATATAATCGCTACACCGTGTAGCCCGATCCATATCAAGAAACCATCCTCACTACAAGGTCTCCGACCCATCTCAGTCAAACCAGTCCACAACCAATCGGGCGAGACATACTATAGGGTTCTCAACTCTCATATTATTTTCATTTAAGGTTCATTTATAAAACACAGTTATTATATTATTTTTAATATTTGAAAATATGACTGAGAATTTATGTTATGCACACAAGTGAGAAAAAACACATAAAAGTCCCCTAAGGATTCTACAGATCGGCACAAGGCCCAAACACGGCAATACGTCCAATTCACAATATCAAGGTATGCGATTCAGTCGCCAATATAGTGGAATTTAGCACTCGGGATAGACTATGTCTCAATCCCCATCAATATACGATCCCGCACTCATCGTGGAATCTGTGTCACAGCTCAATATAGCGTTACGATGTGAAAGTCTGGGGTTTCAACCCCTCAGAGCAGCAGTTACATCCATTACTCACCTCTAGCCGACCGAAAGCTAGCTAGCAATGCCTTGCCTCTCGAATCGACCTCCTCGTGCGTCGAATCTGGCCAAAATCACAACGAATATATTACAATAGGCTAAGGGAACATATCTCAATCGAAAAGACTCGAAGAACATCGAAAATTGTAAAATTTGCAAAACCCGAGCCCCAGGCCCACTTCTCGAGAGTAAGGAATTTTAATACTAAAATGTTCCTTATCTCGACACGAGTCTATACACATAAAATTCATCAAAATAGAAGTCCAAATGCTGCCTCAAAATTCAATTTTTCATTAAATACAAGCCCTAGTTCTTCCCTTTTTACACAAATTCCATGAATTTAGGGGTTGAAATCACAATTAGATGATGTTTCTAGGCCATAGGACTTACCTCCAATCGATTTCCAGTCAAAACCCTCTAAATCCTCGTCAAAAGCTCCCAAGGTTGCTCAACAATGGTGGAAAATAGACTTGGTTCGCAGATGAAATGTTATTAAAAATATTTCTCTGCCCAGCTATTTCCTTCTATGCGATCGCATCCAAGCCCATGCGATCGCATAGCACAAAATTTCCAGGCCTCCAAAATGGCCTATGCGAACGCGACCCTCTTACTGTGATTGCATAGCTTCACTCGCCAGACCTATGCGATCGCACTCACACAGATGCGAACGCAATGCACAAAATCCCTGGGCCCTCAAATCCACTTATGCGATCGCAACATCACCCCTGCGATTGCGTTGAACAAAAATACCTGCAACTGAAGCCTGCAATTTCTGCTATCTTTTAAGGCACAAAATGATCTGGTTGACCATCCGAAACTCAACCGAGGCCCCCAGGACCTCAACCAAAAGTGCTAACCCATCCTAAAATATCACACAAACATGTTCCAATCATAAAAACACATCCAACAACACAAGAATCATCAAATTACAACGGATTCAAGCCTAGGTTAAACTAAAACTTCCAAAACTTGTATTTAATAAAAAAAACCTGACCTAAACACCTCCGAATCAATTGGAATTTTGCACACACATCCAAAAATCACCTAACGAGTCTACTAAAACTCTCAGAATTCCATTCCAACGCTCGGATCAAAATCTCACCTATCAACCGGATATCGCCAAAATGAGTCAATTCAAGCCTAATTCTACATCGGACCTCCAAATTCAATTTCGATTGCACTCCTAAGTCACAAATAATCACCCAAAACTATTCGAATTATCGAAAATTCATTCCGGGCCCTCTAACTCATAAGTCAATATCCGATTGACTTTTCCAAACTAACCCTTCCTTAAAAAGACTAATTGTCTCATTTTCAACCAAACTCTATCCGAATTACTTCAAATTCACCAAACACATAAAATGAAACATGTATAAGCATTTAACGGGGAAAATGGGACGAAAATACATGCGACGAAGGGTCGGATCGTCACACTTGGCAGCGTGATTTGCACATATTTTAGCCATATCAGCTGTAGTGCTTCCACATAGGCATGGTTAACCATCAACTTATTTTGTCAAGTTTGAGTTTTTAAATGAAAAAATTCAAAGTTCATATATCGGCTACAAGTTTGGGCGGCCAAAAAGCCATTCGGCCTATACTTTACATGACAAAACCAATATTTGTAGAGTCAGGATGTTGGCGAGGAAATAGTGCTCAAAGCTAAATGTTGTATTTTGTGTTAATAATCAACCTCAAAGGGAAAGAGAGACTCCAAATATATGTAGGCATCGAACACATTTTAAAAACCAGAAACATACTAAAAATGTTGAGATACGCGCCTCTGTGATTGTACACAATGTAAGATATATAGACTTATATCTACATACATATGAACAATATATGGATAAATTATATGTTATGTGCTATCTTTTGGTTTGGCCTAAATAAGTGGTCTTATGGATATTAAGTTAAGGGGGCCAATGTGTTGTCATATAAAGTGTAGGACCAATGTGTAGATACCCAAAAGGGTAACCTTAGTTAATGATGGGCTAACTAAGGTTACATATATGTAACCATGGTTACATGCTTGTGACTCTTGAGTTTTATAACTCATTTGTTATAAAGTGGGGGTTATGGTTCCCACATTATAGCAAGACAATTATCTTCTTCCTCCCATTGAATTAAGATAATCATTTTTCTTGTCTTGCATATTTTTGTGGAAAACTATACTCCAATTTGGTTATTGTTGTTTGGAAGAAATTCGTGTGAAACACTCTTGTGAAACTCTTGGATAACTTCAAGACAATCTTGAAGTTAGGATTAAGGAACAAGGAGCCAAACATTTTCAAACCATCATCAACGGAGGCTTAAGGATTTCCACAAATGGATTAGGTACGCTTCCGCTCATGTTGTTGTTCTTGTATTTTAGTCGGAATCATTATTCTAATAATTGGTATCAGAGCCACCTTCATATTTGGATAATTTGGATGTTCATAAGATTCATGTTATATAAAGTTCATGTTCAAGTTAAGTTAGAATTTTGTTTATGAAATTCTAGTACCATGAAATAGCATGATTTTATGAATGTTATGTTTCTGATGAATTTTGATGTTTAATATCATGTTATCATTACTTGAATTGAAACATTGAATTTTGCATGATTTTGGTTGATGAGAAACATGATTCCATGTTTAAGTTTCTTGTTGAAAAAACATGTTAAGTCGTTGGACAGAACAATAATATAATCGATTATACTGGAAAAATAATCGATTATGTTGAATTTGTTAATCAAAATTTTGCAAAACAGAAACAGGGAATAATTGATTATCAATTTTTGGTAATCGATTATGCAAATAAGTTCATAAAATTTTAGAAACAGAACACAGGCATAATCGATTATTCAATTTTGAATAATGGATTATCTCATTTTTCAGCAAATTTTGGAAATTTCAGAATGCCAGAATAATCGATTATCTGTTTATGATAATCGATTATCCTGGACCAGCAAGCCTTGATAATCGATTATCAAGGACCTGATAATCGATTATCAGGCAGTTAATTGCTGAAACAGTTTTGTTTTGGCTGTTTAATGAAGACATAATGTAAGAAACGTTTTTCATAATTAATGAAACGTTTTAAGTCTTTTTAGTTTCAGATTTTAATTGAATATTTATAACATGTCAATTAATATTAAGTTTTTATTAAATTATTAATGTATTATACATTAATATTTATGTTTTTTATATTAATTGTTTTAGTCCATCAAACTTCAAATTTTGAAATTGTCCAACTAAGTCTAAAATAATTAATATTCAGATGTTGCATGTCAAACCATGTAACATATTAAGTTTAGATTCATAATATGGCTTAAGGAACTAAAGTTTTTTTAGCATCTAATATTTTAAATTAGTCAATTGAAGCATTATGTTGCCAAAGTAACCTCTATTGTGTAGATTGATTAATCTTGAAATATAAGATGACTGTGGATGTTAGTCTTCCATGCGTTTAACACCGGCCCAAAGGAAGGTTGTTATTTGGCAGGAATTCGAACATGCTTGTGGTGATAAATATGTGACAATTATTTGGTTTTCCATGTGAATATTAAGTCGGCCCAAAGGAAGGCTTGATATTTGACAGGAGTTTATTGTCAATATTTGATCACTACACCAAGAGTACCACTTACAAGTTGATTTTCTGTCCAAAGACTAAAATCAATGTTGTGCTAGGTATCTTGTAATGGGATTTACCTATTTTGAATCTATAAAGTAAAGTTAAAGTTCAAGTAATTGTAAGCATGTATTAAGTAATCCTTTTGTTCTATTTTCAGTTAATTCTTCAGCTGCTTCGATATCTGCCAACATTAATAGCATCCATGTGCTTAACGGCACAAACTTTAAGGAATGGAAAGAGAACATCATGATCGTTCTCGGTTGCATGGATCTTGACCTTGCACTTCAGAATGAGCAACCTGCTTCTCTTGAGGATACATCCTCTCCTGATGAAAGGAGGGAGATGGAGAAGTGGGAACGCTCGAATCGCATGAGTCTAATGATCATGAAACGTGCAATTCCAGAATCATTCAGGGGCACTATGAATGATGAAGCTAATGCCAAAGTTTTCCTTGAAAACCTTGAAAAGCGTTTTGAACAAAACGAAAAGGCGGAGCAAGTACTCTTTTGAGTAAACTTGTTTCCATGAGGTATAAGGGCAAGGGAAACATTAGGGAGTACATCTTGGAAATGTCTCATCTTGCTTCGAAACTTAAGTCACTCAAGCTAGTATTACCTGAGGAACTGCTTGTGTACTTAGTTTTGATATCTCTTCCTGCACACTTTAATCAGTTTAAGGTCAGTTACAACTGCCTGAAGGAGAAATGGACTCTTAACGAGCTCATTTCACATTGTGTGCAAGAGGAGGAAAGGATAAAGCAAGATAAGACTGAAAGTGCTCATTTGGCATCCTCTTCTAAGGATACTAAGAAGAGGAAAGGTAAGGAAGTTGCGGTTGCAAGGCCCAAGATTAAGCAACATAAGGAACCTAAGGTTGAAATTACTGAATTAGGTTGCTTTTTCTGTAAGGGGACTAATCATGTGAAGAAGGATTGTACCAAGTACCACGCTTGGCGTGCGAAAAAAGGTACATTTCTTTCTTTTTTTTTTGTTCTGAAGTTAATTTAATTTCGGTACCTAAGGATACTTGGTGGGTAGATTCTGCTGCTACTACTCACATAAGTATATCTATGCAGGGTTGCCTGAACTGCCGAAAACCAAATGATGGTGAAAGATACATCTATGTGGGTGACGGCAAGAAGGTGACAGTTGAGGCTATTGGAAAGTTTAGGCTGTTGTTTAAGACCGGTTTTTATTTAGATTTGGATGAGACTTTTGTTGTACCGTATTTTAGATGGAATTTAATTTCAGTTCCCAAATTGGACATATCCGGTTATTCATGTTCTTTTGGTGACAATAAAGTTAGTCTCTTTCAAAATTTCAAATCTTATCGGTACTGGTCTTTTATCAACATTTGATAGCCTATATTTGGTTGATACAATAACCTCACATAATGAAACTTTGCATACAAGTTTAAGTGGTACCAAAAGAAAATTAACTAATGAGAATTCTATTTCACTCTGGCACAAACGTTTGGGTCATATATCCATTCAAAGAATTCAGAAACTCGTGTCAGATAAAATTCTTGATTCTCTTGATTCCTCAAGTTCTGATATTTGTGTTGAGTGTATCAAGGGAAAACAAACAAACAAGACGAGATTAGGTGCTAAGAGAGCTTCGGACGTCTTAGAATTGATACATACGGATATTTGTGGGCCATTCCCTACTCCTTGTAGGAATGGTCAATAATACTTTATCACATTCATAGACGATTACTCTCGTTATGGGTACCTATATCTTATTCATGAAAAGTCCCATCCATAGACGTGTTCAAATCATTTAAGGATGAAGTTGAAAATCAACTAAGCAAAAGGATTAAATCCGTTAGATCTGACCGTCGTGGTGAATGCTATGGCAGATATGATGGTTCAGGTGAACAACGTCCAGGGCCATTTGCTAAATTCCTAGATGAGTGTGGGATCTTCCCTCAATATACTATGCCAGGAAGTCCTACGATGAATGGTGTAGCTGAGAGACGAAATCGTACCCTTAAGGATATGGTAAGAACTATGATTTGTCGTACTACTTTACCAGACTCACTCTGGGGTGAAGCATTAAAAACCGCAGCTTACATTCTTAATAGAGTTCCAACTAAAGCTACAATCAAAACTCCATATGAACTTTGGACTGGGCATAAACCCAGTATTAGGCATTTACACATTTGGGGCTGTCCAGCTGAGGCAAGGCCTTATAGGCCGAATGAAAGGAAACTGGATGCTAAGACGGTTAGTAGCTATTTTGTTGGATACTCTGAAAGGTCCAGGGGTTTTAAGTTTTATGATCCCACTTCAAGAACTATTTTTGAGACGGGTATTGCTAGGTTTTTTGAGGATATTGAGTTTGGGGGGTGGGGAGATAAAGTTGTTAGAGATTTTGTCTTTAAGGAAGAACATGTGTCTTTCCCTCAAGTTGTTGATCTTGGTCAGCGTGTTCTCATTCCTGACACAGATCACACAAATCCAGTTCAAGACAATCTCGAAAATCTCCCCCATCGGGAGCCTGATATTACTAATGAAAATCAAACTCAACAACCTCAAGAAACTGAAGTGCCATTAAGGAGATCCACTAGAGAGAGGAGAAATGCAATTCCGGATGATTATGTTGTATTTCTCCAAGAACAAGAAAGTGATATTGGACTTGAGGAAGATGATCCAATCAACTTCCGTCAAGTCATTAAGGGTTCTAACTCTCAAAAGTGGATTGATGCCATGAATGATGAGATGAAGTCTATGAGCGATAATGACGTTTGGGAGCTTGTTACATTGCCCGAAGGTATTAAACCGATTGGTTGTAAATGGATATTTAAAACCAAAAGGGATTCAGGGGGCAATGTTATTAAGTATAAAGCTCGTCTTGTCGCAAAAGGCTACACTCAAAAGGAAGGCATTGATTATAAAGAGACTTTCTCTCCAGTTTCATGGAAAGACTCTTTCAGGACTATAATGGCACTAGTAGCACATTTCGATCTTGAGCTTCATCAGATGGATGTTAAGACATCATTTCTCAATGGTGACATTGAGGAAACAATTTATATGGTGCAACCTGAAAACTTTGTTTCGGATGAATCAGAGAAAAAGGTTTGCAAATTAAAGAAATCCATCTATGGGCTCAAGCAGGCTTCCCGTCAATGGTATTATAAGTTTCATGCAGTCATTACATCTTTTGGTTTTTAACTGAATGTTGCTGATGACTGTATATACCATAAGTTCAGTGGGAGTAAGTATATTTTTCTGGTTTTATATATCGATGACATACTGCTTGCCTGTAATGATATAGCATTATTGCATGAAACTAAGAAATTTCTTTCAAAGAAATTTGAAATGAAAGATCTTGGTGAAGCTTCTTTTGTATTAGGAATTCAGATACAATGAGATCGCTCCAAAGGTGTTCTCGGTCTGTCACAAAAGGGCTATATCGATAAGGTTCTTAAAAGATTTGGCATGCAGGATTGTAAACCAGGCAACACCCCTGTTGCTAAGGGAGACAAGTTTAGTCTCAAACAGTGCCCAAATAATAATTATGAAATTTCGGAAATGCAGAAGACGCCTTATGCTTCGCCTGTAGGTAGTCTGATGTATGCTCAGGTATGTACACGACCTGATATAGCATACATTGTTGGGATGTTAGGCAGATATCTTAGCAATCCGGGAATGGAACATTGGAAGGCAGCCAAAAAGGTCATGAGGTGCTTACAGAGAACAAAGGATTACTTGCTTACATATCGGAGATCGGACCAGCTTGAGATCATTGGGTATACCGATTCCAATTTTGCTGGATGTCAGGATAGTTTGAAGTCTACTTCAGGCTATATTTTCATGCTTGCTGGCGGTGCTATCTCTTGGAGAAGCATCAAGCAAACTCTTACGGCCACTTCCACCATGGAAGCGGAATTCATGGCATGTTATGAAGCATCCAATGAGGCATTATGGCTGCGGAATTTTGTTGGTGGACTGCGGATTGTTGATAGCATTAAAAAGCCAATTAGGCTATTATGCGACAACAGATCGGCAGTCCTTTATGCTAATAACAATAGTAGTTTAACAAAAGCAAAACATATGGACGTCAAATTTCGGGTTGTTAAAGAAAGAGTACAAAATGGACAATTGTGCATTGAGTACATTAGTACAAACTCCATGCTTGCGGATCCGCTAACTAAGGGATTGACACCAAAAGTATTTCATGAGCATATTGCTTGTATGGGTGTCAAATCAGATAAGGATTATGTATTTTAGTGGGAGTTTGTATTGTACATTTATGTATTGTCCATTATATTCAGAAATTCAGTAATTCAGTTATATCTGCGCAGATATTCAGTTTTAAAGTTTTTGTACTCTTACAGTTTATGATTGATCTCAATAAAGAGAACCAATTGGAAATAGACATTCTATTGACCACATTTTATGTTATTTCCATGCTACATACCTACACTTGATCCATGTCGTTGGTTATATTGATATACGTGATCTATGTTGGTTCTAGTTACGAATGAGTAACGAAGAGCTCTTAGTTCCTATGTTGGTATGATTGATGGACCGGATTGTTCATGACAATTTTATTATGATAGCAATTTTGAGCTCCTGAGGTTATATTGTAACATATAATGCTAAGGTTTGTACATATGTATGTGTATCTCGTCCAAGTGGGAGATTGTAAGATATATGGACTTATATCTACATACATATGAACAATATATGGATAAATTATATGTTATATGCTATCTTTTGGTTTGGCCTAAATAAGTGCTCTTATGGACATTAAGTTAAGGGGGCCAATGTGTTGTCATATAAAGTGTAGGACCAATGTGTAGATACCCAAAAGGGTAACCTTAGTTAATGATGGGCTAACTAAGGTTACATATATGTAACCATGGTTACATGCTTGTGACTCTTGAGTTTTGTAACTCATTTGTTATAAAGTGGGGGTTATGGTTCCCACATTATAGCAAGACAATTATCTTCTTCCTCCCATTGAATTAAGATAATCATTTTTCTTGTCTTGCATATTTTTGTGGAAAACTATACTCCAATTTGGTTATTGTTGTTTGGAAGAAATTCTTGTGAAACACTCTTGTGAAACTCTTGGATAACTTCAAGACAATCTTGAAGTTAGGATTAAGGAACAAGGATCCAAACATTTTCAAACCATCATCAACGGAGGCTTAAGGATTTTCACAAATGGATTCAGGTACGCTTCCGCTCATGTTGTTGTTATTGCCAAATTATTCGATATGAAGGATATTGTATTTTAGTCGGAATCATTATTCTAACACACAACTCATGTGGATGGTGACGTTGTTCCAGAAGTATAATAGAATCTTTAAAACTAAGTGAAGTTGAATAAGCAAAATTGCCGTAAGTTTGTCGTAAAGAAATTAATAACAAACTACTTTCAAAAACAGAAATAGAGTACTGAACTACTGATACTGCATATAATTTTTCACAATCAGTATATCTTATTGTGAAAAAATCAGCGATAAAACCAGAAAAGAATAGAAATTTTAGAACTATTATAATTAAGTTGAATATGTTACCTTTGAAATTTGTAAAATCAACTTAATCGAATATGGTTTTCCAGGATTGAAATGATCCGGCATTTTTCACATTCAAACGACTCTAACTTTGAGATTTCATTGCATCGAATTGCTTGAAATTTGACTGCTTTCCTGAAGTTTTGTCACCATATTTGCAAACTTCTGTACTTTGAACAGAGAAAATAGAAGAAAAGGCAGACTTTTGAGATATTATTAGCGTATGAAACAATTTATACGTTATGGATTTAGGTTTTGATGCCCACGTTTGGTTTTGGGAGGAGGATCGTGGAGTGATTTTTTTTCCTTTCTTCCTATTTGTAAGTAAAATTATTTGTAAAGAAGAGTCCAATTTTTAAATTAGATGAGCGTGGTTAGAAACTTGTGAGTCCAAAAAAACGTGGGAGTTATTGTGTTAATAGATATGCCAAAATATGGGACTCTATGAATAACTGGCCACATTATATTTTATAGTTTTTTGTAAATCTCCAATCTTAGCGGAGTTTTGTCTGAAAAATTGATATGTGTCATTTTTTTTTATTTTGACACTTGGAGCAGTATTATTGACTTGCTTCTCCTTTTCGATATTAATAGATATTTTTAATTGTTATAACAAAATGATGTTATAAAAAATACTATATATTATAGTAGAATATGAAAATTTGGTTTTAAAAAATATAATTGTTACAGTGAAGTGTTATTATAGAAGATGATTGTGGTATATGAGTTTGATCGTAAATTGCTCATATCAAGCTTGATAAAGAAAATGCAACTTATTATAATTTTGAATTACAATAATATTGAGCATGTTATAAATACACTTCTATTTAAGGTGAATGTCTTTAATTAGAGAGATTCTAGAGTCCTATTAATGGTAGCTAAATCATCCTCCTCCCTATAAATAGAGGTGCCCTCTACCATTGTAAATCACTCCTAACATTCTCTAAGTATCAATAAGAAGAACTCTCTCTACTCTTCTCTCTATTGCTCTTGTTCTTGAGATATTGTTCTTGTCTTTTATATTATTTCATAACACGTTATCAGCACGAGACTCTACCGTCTCAAGAACCATTCTCGAGAAATCTAAGGTATTTCCCTCTTCCTAATTTAATTTTCGATTATGTCTGACATTAGAAAAGAAAGTTCGTTGCCCTTGAAATTTCGGGCAAGAACTATATGACATGGGTGTTGGATGCTGAAATCCACTTAGATGCTATGGGTCTCGGAGACACCATCAAAGATAGAGAAAAAGCATCCACCCAAGAATGTGCGAAGGCCTTGATTTTCTTGCGCCATCACTTTGATGAAGGTTTGAAGATTGAATATCTCACCGTCAAGGATCCACTCGTCTTGTGGAACGGCTTAAAGGAGAGATATGACAACCTGAAGTTGGTCACTCTGCCACAAGCACGATATGATTGGGCTCATCTGAGGCTCCAGGACTTTAAGTCCGTTTCTGAATATAATTCTGCAATGTTCAGAATTACTTCTAAATTGAAGTTATGCGGGGATAATATCTCCGATTATAATATGCTTGAGAAAACGTTTACAACGTTTCATGCCTCCAATATAGTACTGCAACAACAGTACAGAGAGAAAGGCTTTACAAAGTACTCTGAACTGATTTCTCTTCTACTAGTGGCTGAGCGAAATAATGACCTGCTCATGAGAAATCATGAAAATCGACCCACTGGGTCTACACCACTGCCTGAAGCAGATAAGGTGCACTCTCATTATGCCAAACATGAAAAGGACCATGGTCATGGTCGTAAACGGGGTCATAACCAGGGACGTAGACAAGGAAGAAATTCCAATGAAGTCCGTCAACCCCCAAGGAGAGATAACCGCCGAAAGCAGAAACGGGGTCATGAAGATCCTAAGGCAAATGGTTCAGAAACTATATGTTATCGTTGCGGTGGGAAAGGGCACTGGTCAAAGACTTGCTGTATACCAAGACACTTGGTTGACCTTTATCAAGCATCTCGAAAGAGAAAAGGCCCTGAAACAAATTTTGTCTATGACGACGATGAGGACATCACCCACCTGGATGTGGCAGACTTCTTTGAGCAACCCGAGGGGAAAATAGACCACCTAATCGGCGATGGGTCCGTGATGAAAGAAGATGGAGTTATTTGATTTTGTTCTACTTATTTGTATTAGTTAGTGAATAAATTAATAGTCATTAGTATTAGCTCGTATTAGTTAGTTCATGATACAATGTTAGCAGTAGTTCTTTAGAATATCTTCAATATGCTCAAATATCAATAATATTTTTATTTTCCAGTAGGGGTAATCGACTAGCCTGAAAAACTAGTCGATTATCTACTATTTTCGCATTAAAGCTGAAAAATAATTGATCAACAATCGATTGTCTTTGTCTAACAATCGATTGTCGTTAAGACAGTGTAATCTGGAATTTTTCAAAAATCATCAACAATCGATTGTCTTTGTCTAACAATCGATTGTCGTTAAGACATTGTAATCTGGAATTTTTCAAAAATCATCCACAATCGATTGTCTTTGTCTAACAATCGATTGTCGTTAAGACAGTGTAATCTGGAAATTTTCAAAAATCATCCACAATCGATTGTCTATGCATAACAATCGACTGTCTTAAAACAGTGTGCTCTGGAATTTTTCAAAATAGCCAACAATCGATTGTCTATACTTAACAATCGATTGTCTTAAAACAGTGTGCTCTGGAATTTTTCAAAATAGCCAACAATCGATTGTCTATGCATAACAATCGATTGTCTTAAGACAGTGTGATCTGAAGTTTTTCAAAAATAGCAAATAATCGATTGTGTGTGTTCAACAATTGATTGTCAATGTTTAACAATCGATTGTTTGTGTTTAACAATCGATTGTTTGAAGAAAATGCTTAAACTGAAATTTTCAAACTGCAAATTAATCAATTATGGATAACATATCTGATTTTGTTAGTCAACTGTTAGCAGCAGATTTTGAAAATATTATGTGACACAAACGAATTGAACTTTTTTATTCTTATATTCGTATATCTCTTTTGTATGTCAAACTATGGGATAACAAATATGGATATCTCACAAAGCGAACTTGGATCAACGTCCAACTGTAAAAGTATTTGCCTAGTTGATTCATGTACTACACATACAATACTCAAAGAAAGGAAATATTTCTCTCAACTAAATATGTGTAAGGCAAACGTTACTACAATCTCTGGAAGTAGTAAATTGATTGAAGGCTCCGGAAGAGCAATTGTAACTCTGCCCAAGGGCACGACGTTAATCATAGAGAATGCAATGTTCTCCTCCAAGTCTAAGAGAAACTTGTTGAGTTTTAAAGATGTACGCCGGAATGGCTATCATATTGAGACAATGGATGAAGATAATCTTGAATATCTCGTCATCACAAAGAATGTCTCCGGCCAAAAGAGGGTTATTGAGAAATTCCCGTCTTTATCTTGTGGCCTGTATTGGACAAGAATTAGTGCAATTGAGGCACATTCAACAGTAAACCAAAGGGTTACTGATTCCAATACCTTTGTACTTTGGCATGATCGATTGGGACACCCAGGATCGGTCATGATGAGACGGATTATAGAAAGCTCATATGGGCATCCGTTAAAGAATTTCAAAATTCTTTCGAATAATGAATATCCTTGCACTTCGTGTTATCAAGGCAAGTTGATTATCAGGCCATCACCAACAAAGGTTGGGACTGAGTCACCCACGTTTCTGGAACGTATACAAGGGGACATTTGTGGACCTATTCACCCACCTAGTGGGTCGTTTAGGTATTTCATGGTCTTGATAGACGCATCCTGTAGATGGTCTCATGTGTGCCTGTTGTCATCACGCAACCTTGCGTTTGCGAAATTGATGGCACAAATAATTCGACTACGAGCACAATTTCCAGATAATCCAATCAAGTCCATTAGACTGGATAATGCTGCTGAGTTTACATCCCAAGCATTTAATGATTATTGCTTATCAATCGGGATAAAAGTTGAACATTCTGTAGCTCATGTTCACACTCAAAACGGTCTTGCAGAATCGTTAATTAAACGCCTGCAGTTGATTGCAAGGCCATTACTTATGAGAACGAGACTGCCCACTTTGGTATGGGGTCACGCCATCTTACATGCAGCAATGCTAATTCGTCTCAGACCGACGAATTACCACAAGTATTCCCCGTTGCAATTGGTTTTGGGTCATGAACCCAATATATCCCATTTAAGGATTTTTGGATGCGCAGTATATGTGCCTATTGCACCGCCATCCCGCACCAAAATGGGTCCGCAAAGAAGGTTAGGAATATATGTTGGGTTTGAATCGCCCTCCATCATTCGCTACCTCGAAACATTGACAGGCGACTTGTTTACTGCACGATTTGCAGACTGTCGATTTGATGAGACATTTTCCCAAAATTAGGGGGAGAAGTTGGTGAAACCAAACGGGAAATTTTGTGGAAAAATGCATCATTATCTCATCTTGATCCACATACCTCTATTTGTGAAAGAGAGGTACAAAAGATTATCCATTTGCAAAGAATAGCAAATCAAATGCCTGACGCATTTACGGACTTGAAAAGGATAACGAAATCCCACATTCCCGCGGAAAATGTTCCAATCCGTATTGATGTCCCTGTTGGACATTCATCTAGTGTCATAACCAATGAGTCGAATGCACGCCTGAAACGTGGCAGACCATTAGGTTCCAAAGATCGAAATCCTAGAAAAAGGAAAAAGAACGATCGAGATGACACTACGAAAGAATCTCATGAGGAAATTCATGATTTGACAAATTATGAGATTCATGAAGAATCCATTGAGCCCGAGACTCTGGAAAATACGGAACTATCCCTAAATCCAATTAATATTGAGGCAAATATTAATCGAGTGGATATTGTGGTGGATAATGCCTTTGCTTATAATGTAGCATCTAGCATTATGCAAGAATGTGAGGATCTCGAACCTCAATCTGTTGAAGAATGTCGAAAAAGACAGGATTGGCCAAAGTGGAAAGAAGCAATTCAATCAGAATTGAATTCGTTGGCAAAACGTGAAGTTTTTGGCCCTATAGTTGAAACACCTAATGGTGTTAAGCCTGTCGGCTATAAATGGGTCTTTGTACGCAAAAGAAATGAGAAAAACGAGGTACAAAGATATAAGGCACGCCTTGTTGCACAAGGTTTTTCTCAAAGGCCTGGTGTCGATTATGAAGAGACATATTCGCCTGTAATGGATGCGATAACCTTTCGTTATCTCATAAGTTTTGCTGTCCATGAAAAGCTTGACATGCACTTAATGGATGTGGTTACTGCCTATCTTTATGGCTCACTTGATAATGAGATATACATGAAAATTCCCGATGGACTCAAGATGCCAAACGCGCATAACTCAAAATCTCGGGAAATGTTCTCAATTAAATTGCAAAGATCCTTGTATGGTCTAAAGCAATCAGGACGAATGTGGTATAATCGTCTTAGTGAGTACTTGTTAAAAGAAGGCTATATAAATGAAGCCATTTGCCCGTGTGTTTTTATAAAGAAAACAACATCGGAATTTGTTGTACTTGCCGTATATGTCGATGACATAAACCTTATTGGAACCCCTAAAGAACTCCAAAAGGCAATTGATTATCAAAAGGATGAATTCGAGATGAAAGATCTCGGAAAGACTAAACTATGTCTTGGTTTGCAAATTGAATATTTGGCAAACGAAATTTTTGTTCATCAATCTACCTATACAGAAAAGGTACTGAAACGGTTTTACATGGATGAAGCACATCCTTTAAGTACACCGATGGTTGTTCGATCACTTGATGTGAATAAAGATCCATTCCGACCACAAGAAAGGAATGAAGAGCTACTTGGTCCTGAAGTACCATATCTTAGCGCAATTGGCGCACTAATGTATCTTGCAAATACTACAAGGCCTGACATATCCTTTTCAATTAATGTCTTAGCAAGATTTAGCTCGGCTCCTACGAGGAGACATTGGAATGGGATCAAACACATATTGCGGTACCTAAAGGGAACTACCGATATGGGCTTATTTTATGGCAAGAATTGCAGCCCGGATCTTGTTGATTATGCTGATGCTGGATATTTGTCCGACCCACACAAGGCTCGATCTCAAACGGGTTATGTGTTTACCTGTGGAGAAACCGCCATATCTTGGCGATCGACTAAGCAATCAATTGTGGCTACTTCATCTGATCATGCCGAGATAATTGCTATTCATGAAGCAAGTCGGGAGTGTGTGTGGTTAAGGTCGATAATACATCATATCCAAGACAAATGTGGTTTGAAGTGTGATAAACTACCCACAACTTTGTATGAAGACAATGCAGCATGTATAGCTCAATTGAAGGGAGGATTCATAAAAGGAGATAGAACGAAGCATATTTCACCAAAGTTATTCTTCACACATGATCTTCAAAAGAATGGTGATATCAATGTTCAACAGATTCGTTCAAGCGAAAATATGGCTGATTTGTTCACAAAATCTCTACCAAAGTCAACCTTCAAGAAGCTAGTTCACAAGATCGGGATGCGAAGACTTAAGGACATAAATTGATGTTCTTATCAGGGGGAGTTAATGCGCGTTGCACTCTTTTTCCCTTACAAGGTTTTGTCCCACTGGGTTTTCCTTGCGAGGTTTTTAACGAGGCAACCAATAGGCGCATATTCAAACATGTGTACTCTTTTTCCTTACTTTAATCTTTCCCATTGGGTTTTGTTTTAAGGTTTTAACGAGGCACATCATTGAATAGGCATTCAAGGGGGAGTGTTATAAATACACTTCTATTTAAGGTGAATGTCTTTAATTAGAGAGATTCTAGAGTCCTATTAATGGTAGCTAAATCATCCTCCTCCCTATAAATATAGGTGCCCTCTACCATTGTAAATCACTCCTAACATTCTCTAAGTATCAATAAGAAGAACTCTCTACTCTTCTCTCTATTGCTCTTGTTCTTGAGATATTGTTCTTGTCTTTTATATTATTTCATAACAGAGCAGTCTTTATTGATAGTATAGTTAAGTCTCTACCAATTGGAAAATGAAAGGGCAAAGACCACTTTTTGCCCACGATTAAAATTACTTGTATTCGTCAGCTGCATATATATATATATATATATATATATATATATATATATATATATATATATATATATATATATATATATATATATATATATATATATATATATATATATATATATATATATATATATATAATGTAGTTTTCGGCTATTATTTTGAGAGTGGTTATACAGTGGGAGAAATTCAAAAATAGTCAAATTTACAAGTGGTCATTCAAAAATTGTCACAGTTTCAAAAGTATTCGAAATTTAGTTACTTTTCATGTAAAGATAAATTTGAACGAATACAATGTTCAAACTCCGAAAAAATACTCCAGCATAATATATTATAGTTCTAGTATAATATACCGGTCCATCATAATATACGATGCTCCAATCTCCAGTATATTATACTGGAGTCAACAAAGTATATCGGTCCAACATAACATGTTGGAAATTAATACACATGTGTACCGAACTCCAGTATATTATGATGAACCGATCTCTATTACAACAAAATAGTGATTATTTTTTAATGACTTGACAAACGCTGATTATATTTAAATCACCAGTCCGAAAATTGGCTAGACGGTGCTATTTTAACCTATACAGTAACATTTTCTCGAATTGGGTTTCAATCAGAGCCCAAACATCATACCCATTAAGAAAAAAGAATTTTTACCTATCTATACCATATAGCAAATTTTGTTACCTCCCGTGTTTAAGATTTGTGTTTATTACATTTAAGCATACCAAATTTCAATTTATGTACCATAATTCAAATTAAGGATATAATTATTGCTTTATTTATTCTAGACATGATTTTAGGAGCATATATTCACTTTATTTTATTTACCCGCCTGTCTCTCCTCCCATCCCCCACCCACACAATTTTTTAACTAATTTAAATTCAGGAGGCCTGGGAAAATATCGATGAAGGTAACTTTGCGTGACCCCACCTTGATTTATATACAGTATATATGACAATTCGTACTGCTTCTAAAACAAGAAGAGTCAAATATTATACTGCTAACGTTTCAATCTTTGTTTCGGGGTATTTGGACCACTTTCAAAGTCCAGTTGTGTAACTTGTTCTTAGTGCCAGTTGTGTAACCAGTCTACAGTGTGAGTGCAATTATAGTTTATTTGTAATTTTTTGTAAAAATTTTGTAGACGAATAGCAAATTTTGTTGTCAATATTTTTTTTTGACACAAGATTGTAGTTTAATTGTAGTATAAATGTAACAATACAACTTTATACAATACTTAAACTGATTTGTAGTTTATTTGTAGATATTATATCTACAAACTGAATACATTGAATTTTAATATCCCAATTGTCATTTCAGTTGTAGCATAATTGGCATTTTCGACATAATTGTAGAAGACTTGTAGAAGTTTTAGTCTTTCCAATCTACAATTTATCTATAATTCTACAATTTATCTACAATTTAAATACAATTCTGGAAATATGTCTTCTTCCTCTTCGACGAGTTTCAATCTGAAATTCAGTCAAAACCAAGTCTAATCTTCACCAAAACCCCTCAAAATTTAGATATAAACTCCTAAACATATTCCAACTTATTTACAACAACACTAATCCAAACAAATAATGATTTTTGAAAATTTAAATTTGAATTCAAAGCTTTCAACTTTTTAATGACTATCAATGGTGGAAAATACATGAAGAATGAGAGAATCACGCTGCAATAGATTTGCTTCCATTTTAAATCTCGAAATTAATGGTGATAGAATCACCATTATCTGATTCCTTCTATTCTGGCGCGTTTTTAGAGTAGAATTCATCTATTTTTGGTTTGGTACAGATTTTATAGATAAATTATAGACTAGACAGATAAATACAATATTATAAATATTTTTTGTAATAAAATTTACTGTATGGTATAGATAGATAAAGATTTTAAAGATAAACCCGAGACGAGCCCAACATTATGGGCCGAGAACTCGGAACCTTAAACCCTAGTAGTCAAGTACCCAACATACTAGTAATTCATCTTCCTCATAAACCCTACTCTCTGCTTTTCCCTTCTAGAAAAAAACACGGAGACCAGTAGCTTCGGTAGAAATGGGTAGCGATAGCGAAGTAGAGAAAAGCGCACAAAAGGAGAAGAAGAAGCTGTTGGCCTTAGCTCCTATTGCCAAACCCTTTGCCGGAAAAAAACTCAACAAACGCATCTTCAAACTTGTTCGCCGAGGTATCTTTTATACTTCTTAAATAGTTCGATTCATACATTAGTAATGGCGTGGAAGGAGTATTATTTTACTTTTTTATGCACTCATTTAAGTTTTCGAACCAGCAAGGTTGATATTGAGGTGTAGTTGTTTGATTGATTTACCCTTATTTGTGATTTCAGCTGCGGAAAATAAGTGCTTGAAGAGGGGCGTTAAAGAGGTGGTAAAGAGTATTCGACGCGGTCAAAAAGGGTCAGTCAACTTTTTTGGGTTTATTTCATTTTAAGTTTTTATCTGTATGTTGCTTTATTGCTTTATTTTCATTGGTCCTCGAGCTGAGTTGTTTATTGAAAACAAACTCTCTGTATCTCTATAAGGTAGGTGTAAGGTCTGCGTATACACTAATTTCCTCAGACTCCATTTATGGTATTACACTGAGTTTGATGTTGTTGTTTTATCTGTATGTTAATGTGTATTATGTGTTATATTTCGTGTTCATAGTTATGTGCTCTTTTGTTTAACGACTTAGGTTTGCTTTTAGATGTCTTTATGCTCTATACTTGTGGATAGAGAAATAAAGGAAGAATGTCACACTGATGGACATCTTTACTCTTAAGTTATAAGCTTGGAGAAATTTCAATTGAAGAATTTATTCTCTTCTTTGTTGCAGTACGCATACTACAGCTATATAATTTAAGGGGTTATTTTTGGTTTAATGCATCCTTCTTTTATAAGGGGTAAGCAACCCAACTTCCAACCGAGAGGTTGTGAGTTCGAGTCTCCCCAAGAGCAAGGTGGGAAGTTCTTGGAGGGAAGGATGCCGGGATCTATTTGGAAACAGCCTCTCTACCCAAGGGTAGGGGTAAGGTCTGCGTACATACTACCCTCCCCAGACCCCACTAAGTGGGATTATACTGGGTTGTTTTTTTTTTTTTATTATAATCTTTACAATCTTTACATCTTGTTTGGATGGTTGTTCTTTGTTGTATCATATTGTATTGTTATCCCAAAACAATGTTCGTTTTTATTATTTTATTAAAATTGATTGTATTGTATTGTTAAATTCATTGTTCCAGAACAATGAAAAGTCCATTTTTTTAAACAACCGATTTGGTGTGGTGGGATTGTTTCCTATTTTTCTTTCCAATTATACCTAACTTATTACTCCACAATTCTATTTTACCCTTTATCTTTTCTTTCTATTTTAACTCTAAATCTCCAACTTATAATTTACTTTGTTTTTCTGTGGACCAATGCTAAAGGTGCTTGCTGCCTTCTCTTTTATTTTTCTCCTAATTTGCTTTTAATTCAATTCTAATTAGTTGTGCTCATTTGTTTTGCCTTCTTTTGTCTCACTCACTTGTTCTGCTTTCTTATGGTGTTTTGCATTTTTTCTGTTTTGTTTTTCAAATTATTTTTATAACTTTATTATTTAAACAATTGAAGGTATTTTAGTAAACTTATCGGTTACAGTACAATACAATACATCCAAACCAAACAAAAAATACTATTTAACAACAACAACAACAACTACGCAGTATAGTCCCACAAAGTGGGGTCTGAGGAGGGTAATATGTAGACGGGCCTTACCCCTACCCGAAAATGCAGAGAGGCTGTTTCCAATCGACCCTCGGCTCAGTGAAGGAAAAACAAAAACAAAAACAAAAACAAAAACAAAAACAAAAGAGCATTAGTAACTCCAGCAGAAATAGCGTACATAATTATCTAAACAAAAGAATCATAAATAAAATAGCATGCAATAATTAGACAGTAACTACCATAAATAACTACCATAAGGGAGACACAATCCAATACACAAATCATCCCGGGTGAGGAGTACGAAAAACTCTAGGAGCCCCTATCCAAACATTGTATTCATAAAATGATACGGTACAATACGATACAATACAATACAATACAATTATAAAACGATGGGAAATATCCAAACAGAGTGTTAAATACATTTGTAGTTCCTATACATTAGTAGAGAATGTGAAATATTTTGTCATAAAGTATATTGGGATATATGTACAACTTCAAGTTGGTTCACCAAATATCTCTGTAGAAGAATGGGAATGACAGAGTTTAGGCTATTATAATCCAAGTAAGTTGTCTCAGCCTCTTTGCGTGTGCTTGGCATGACAGTCATTTTTTTATGTTTGGTTAGTGAGATAAAAATGTTTTTCAGGAAAAATATATATGAAAGAATAATAGTATTAGCACCGGAGAGTGTTTTGATTAAATTTTTGAGTCATAGAGATTAATCATAATGTCCAAGTGTTAGTTGGAGCAAGTAATATGGAGTTAAGTTGAGATCGTTGTGAAAAATGACTACTGCATATAATGTTTATTTGCAATTTTTTCCTTTGATGTTTTGCTTGTACTTTGAAAGTACCCCCTTGGTACTTTTTTGAAGTTTCTTAATAAAAGTTACCTTACCTGATAAAAAAAAACGACTACTGCATATAAGAGAGAATAGTCATTTTCTCCTGTTTGAAAATTTTTTGGTAGCCAAAACCAAAAGTGACTTCCTTGTGAAAAATATTGTTCTGAAAGATTACTTTTGTCACACGAAACACACCTTTCCTTGTCCAGACTCCAGATGATTATATTAAATTTGCCTATCTGTGCTGTTCTTCATCGATTTTAAAGATATTAAAATTGATGGAATAGACGATACTTTAGGAGTTAAGTGCAATTTGAAAGTGAGTGAGGCTGGAGTAAAGAGTTGGACTGTTGGGGTTATTGCTGTGATGTGCTTTTATATTGACATCGTCCAATCACAGCATGATATAACAGGCTGTTTATATCGTCCAATCAATTCTAAATCTTTGCTCTTTATATTGTAATTTAGTTACTTTGACATGAATTTTGTTTGCACACTTTTCACTCGTGATACTGAACTCATACTGATGCTATGAACCTAGCGCTGTGTCATTTGCATACAAATTTATGAACACGTATATTGTTGGTGATAACAGATTTTCTCTATTTCTCATCATCCATTTGATTTTGGTGATTACAGAGTGTGTGTTATAGCCGGAAATATATCTCCTATAGATGTCATCACCCATGTTCCAATCCTGTGTGAAGAAGCTGAGATACCATATGTCTACGTCTCCTCAAAAGAGGTAAGCTGTACTTTTCAGGCTTTTCTGTCATATTATTAATATGTTGTTATCTTGCCTGTTCATTCACTGGTTACAGTTTGCGACTTCGTTCGGCTTTGAACCTGTGGCATTACACTGACCGTACTATAGTCCTTGTGTAATCCTTTTCATTCTTTATCAGAGTAATCAAGATTGTATTCACCTTTTTCATTGTTTCATGTCATAAGCCCCTTTGGTTCCACCCAGTCTTGTCTGGAATTTCACTTATAGTGCATATTTAAAGTTGTAAGATCTGTTGGAATTTATTTACTGTCTCAAACTCAATAATGCTGTGGTGCTATTAGAATTCAGAACAATCAAAGTCTTGTGATTGCGTTGGTCATGAGTGTAGTTTATCAAATACTATAAAGGCTGTGTTCTCTCAGCCTTTTTTGTCAATGTCATGCATTATGTTCTGTACAACTTCAGGTGTGTTACGTGGTCATGATTGTAAAAATTTGTCGACTCTGTTTCAGGATCTAGCAAATGCCGGAGCCACGAAGAGGCCAACTTGCTGCGTTTTGGTACAAACAAAACCTGCCAAGGGGGAACTTAGCCAGGAGGATCAAGAGAAATTGAAAGCTGATTATGATCAAGTTGTATCAGAAGTCGGTGAAATGGCATCCTCGATGTTCTGATTGTCAACATTATGATTTTTAAGTTTGTACCTATTTCCCCTCTACTCAGCTTTAGTAACGAATCTAGTATTTTATCTTTTGAAGCTGCGCTGCACCTATTCCTTTGCCTCTTTATTCATATCCAAGTATTCTCCATTTTGTGTGTGACTTGTTGCAGGCTCGTGGTTAATCAATTTTACCTAGATAGGATCAGGGATGGTGATAATCGATAAATGAATATTTTATACTCGCTATTCTGACTTTTGTATGTGGAAGATTTAGAAATCATATGAAATGGGTAGAATAAGGGGAGTATAAGTGAAATTACAAAGGATAAGGGTAGATGTCTATCATATGACTACTTGAAATAAAAAGAAAGAGTAGGGAGTAATATAGCACACAGCAACTCGTTTAACGTGACATTATGTCGACTAGGGAGTCACTTAGGAAGTATAAACTGTTTATATAAAAGAGATAATACATAAATTGCTAGAAAAATCATGTAACTTTCGCTCTCCCAAACTCGTGTGTAAGAGAAAAAAAAATTTAATTTTCTTTTAAACCCCTCCCAAAATGGTTGAAAATAGACATATAGTTTTATTGTATGCTTCCTTTTTCTTTTAATTCTGCGTCCTCCCAAAAAAGTAAGATTCCTACATCCAATTATCAAACTACAATTGCCCCCCAAAAAAATTACTTTAATTATCAACGCGTTGTTCTTCTCTCTTTTTCTTCCCGACGCCTCCAAATATTCAGACAACACAAAGCAGCGGGAGAGACAGAGACCAAGAAATGGTGACATACAAATTCCATCAGTACCAGGTTGTAGGTAGAGCTCTGCCAAGTCCAAGTTCTGGCATTACTTGAGGAAGCTAAAGAAGGTGAAGAAGAGCAACGGTCGGATGCTAGCTATTAATGAGATTTTTGAGAAGAACCCTACAAAAATCAAGAACTATGGTATTTGACTGCGTTACCAAAGCAGAACTGGATATCACAACATTGAGATATTAAAATTAATTGACTGCAATACCCCTTCAATATTAATAAACATTGAGATATTAAAATTATTAAAATACTCATTCTTTTGGAGTTATTAGCTTCAAAACTTACTACTAGCTGGTTTGGGATTCACCATGCAAACCAGAAGGAGAAAAAGGCAAAAGAACGGGGTGGAAGAGAACAGGTGATAGAGAGAGAAAGTGGAATTAGGCGGGTTTTGATAAAAAAGACCAAAGTGCCCTCGTAGTTAAAACAAAATAATTAACTAAGTGGAAAAACAAAATAAAGCAGATGTTGACACGTGGCGCGCGTGTACTACACATTGCACCAGAAGACTGACTAAGTGTTATCGATGGGCCAAACAAAAATATGGGGGCATAGGTCGCCCGTAAAGTTAAGATGTATAAATGATTTTTTTGGATAAATTTAATGGGCAATTTATGTATTATCTCTATATAAAAAAAGAAGTTTTTTCCCAGTTGCTTGGGATAATTTATCCTCTATAATAATGCTCATTTATATCTATGTTCTAAATTATTGCGTTAAGTAACATGCATCTTCAAGGTTTACCGTTCAGTAACCATTTGTTGTATTAAGATGACAGAGTCTTAAACAAGTAGACACTTATTGCCAGAAATAGATACTTTAAGGTTCAAACAAGTGATGTTGAGATTAGTTATTTTGATATTACTTTTTATTGATTGTTCAGTTTGTTGTAATGCTTTTTCCTGAAATAAATTATCCCGCAATTTGGCAGATATAAGCTATTCTGGTACAATTTTAATCCTTGGATAACTTCTACCAAGATTAGTAACCAAACAAGGAAAAAACAGTATTGTTTGGCCCAAAGTTATCACATACTTTGCAAGCATAAAACAATAAAAATAAATCGAGGGCCAATTATAGCATATCGTAATAATTGAAGGACCAAATGAAAGATATAATAGGCAAATGAAAGATATAATAATTGATAGTATTGATTTGGTCTGTCTCTCCATGGAGAGGTTCAGAGCCTTACAATCATGTTCTCTCTTTTCTTGAGAATAGTGATGATGAAGAAGAAGCTCCCTTTCTAGGTTCCTTCCCCTTTTATAGACACAAGACGTATGAGCTGGCAGTGACAGCCGTGATTATGCCGAGGTCCCATCCCTATGACGGTGAATGAGCCGTAGCCTTAATAAGTGAGTCAACCGATGATCGGGTATGGCGATTAATAAGTGGTCATATCATTTATTAACTCCGGATAAGCTTAGGATATAATTAATTTCGTTAATTATCTCGAGGTCATATTTGGACCCATACAGTTTGTCCCTCCGCTTATCGAGGTCGTGCCTTGACCAGGCTCGATGAGCGGACTTTTCTGGACGCAGTTTCGGTTGAGGTCAATAATGGCCTCACCCCTTTCTATGTGGGAGATTGTGCCGTTAAAGTGGATGGCCTTAGCCTTTTTGTGTTGATGACCTTAACCATGCGAGTGACTTCGATCGTAGCCGAATATGCATGTTGAGGATGGCCGTAGCTAGTTATTCATTGGGAATGGCCATAGCCTTAATACTATGGACGGCCTTAGTCATTTATATACTCGAGATGGTCGTAGCCTTAACACTGTGGATAGCCTTAGCCATTTACTAACATTATGGACGGCCTTAGCCGTTTACTTACCAGAAATGGCCATAGCCTTAATACTATGGACGACCTTAGCCGTTTACATACTGAAGATGGCCGTAGCCTTACACTGTGGACGACCTTAGCCGTTTTGGAGTCACGCTGGTGATCCTGATTTGCATTTTGTTGAGGGTCTTATCCGTTCATTCATGGGAGAGGGTCGTAGCCGCGAATGCGTGAGGAATGGTCGTAACAGTTTTGGACCGGGGCGGTATATTCATATTGACGACCTCCGGCCTTGTAAGGTGTTAACCTTGTCTTACATGGTCGAGTCGTATGCCATGCGACCGAAAGGACTATGGGTGCGCCTGGCACACAACTTGGTGGTGTCCGCAGTTCGAAGGCCTATTGAACGTCTTTTTGGTAACCTCTTGTCGTTGTAACCGTTCCGAAGATAAAGCGTCTGTTTTCAACTGAAAAGCCGTTTCGTGGTGCTCGTCATAACGACATGTTTCTGTAGAACTGAACCGCATTGCGGTTGGTCGTGTAGTTAATGATAGTTATTGGAATTCGTAAAAGCCATTTGTGTTGCCTATAAATAAGGGGTTGTGTCATTCATCTCTTACATTTCCATCTTTGTCAAAGTGAGATTTCTGAAGAAGATTCATGTTTATCAGTTCATCTTCTTTCTTGTTCGTCGTTGTTCTTCGTTTTCCTTCCCGTGAATCTTATTCTGTTCATGTTTATCTATCAAAAAATGGCAAGAGGTTCTCGTGCTACCCTTGCTCGGGCGACTATTATGGCAGCTGAAGGATCGTCTACCGCCGCGAGAGCCACTGAATCGGCGGAAATCGGGGGGGTCCCATCGGTGGACGATATTCTATCCTTGCCCAGAGGCCCGACGACTGATTTCACCGCCGATGAGGAGGGGGATCAAGTGGATGAAGCCCCACTGATGGGGGAAGTGGGTATCGGCCAGCTATGGGAGACGTGGTGCATTCCCCGATTTGCCGATATATCCCTTGCTAGGCATGAGAAGAGGGTCCATACCGACCGTAGGGGCTATTGCGTTTTCTACGCTTATCCTTTTAGGTTGGGGTTTAGGATCCCCCTTCTGATGTTGGTGGTGGACTTTTGCAATCATTCCAGAGTATGTCCTGGCCAACTCGTTCCTTTCTTTTACAAGCTTTTTGCCATGCTCATAAAATTTGCTGAGCTGGCTCGGAGAGAGATCACGTTGCAGCACGTGTTGACCCTCTACGCTCCTTAGAGGGTTTGTGGTATGATGATTCGGGCCGTCCCTCGTGGTGCGAGGGGCTTGACCGCGGAGTTGGATGATGCAATCGAGCCTCATACTTATGAAAATTTCTTCTACATTAGGACTGAACATTTGGTGGCGTGTGCCACTGGATTCCCAGAGACGTGGAACCATGCACGTAAGTCTTTCTCTTCGTCAGTTTCTTCATTCTGTCTTTTTAGTCATGTTCTGATAAGTGCTAACCTTGCCTTTTGTTCGTAGTTGAACGACTGCCACTGGCTCCACTGCCTGGCATTCGCAAATGGGTCGAAGCCGTGCTCCCTCACACATCGGGGATTCGCACGTGGCCGTCTTTCTAGGAAAGGCACGGTAGCAGACCTGCTTCGGGTAAGAATTCTAGCTTCGTTCTATCTTCGTTTTATTCCTTTTTTATTCTTCTTGACTTTTGTTTTTCCTCTGATTAGGGAGGGCATGCCGCGTGAGGGCGCCTCAATTAGCTTTTCGCAGACCGGGCATGACTGCGCGACTTGTAATAATGTCGGCACCTCCTCCAGTGCCGAGGGCGGCTTCGATTGAATCCTCGGCGGCCCATTCCCCAACATGATATGCATCTCGGGTTGAGGAGCCTTCGGGGATCGTACGCCCCATGGAGGAGTTGGCTTCGAGTGAGGATGATGAGGAAGAGATGAGGCCACTGGTAAGGCGTAGGGTTGCATTTACGCCGGCTCCGGTGGTGATAAACTTGGATTCCCTGCCATCGGACGTGAAGGAGAGTCCAGGGGCGGTGCCTGACCTTGAAGGCGGGTATTCAGTGGGGATTGCCCCTGTTGGCTCAGGCCAAGGTGACACTACCACTTTGGCGGTCCAATTATCAGTTTCGGTTGCTGAGAGGGGGGGGTGGTTCCTCAGTGACTGCATTGGTTGGAGAATCAGGCACCATGGTGGTTGCGAGGACGGGAGCCTCGACTTCCCGATCGGGGGGTGGAGGGAGGGGCACCATGGGCAAAAGGTCTGACTCTGAGTCCGACTTGGATCCTGAGGATGCCCGCATACTTCAGGATGGCCACACCCGCACAACGGTGCGTGCTGAAGGGCAATTCCGTTACGTCGAGATCTCGTCGGAGCAGAACTTTCTGATTCAAGAGGAGAATATGGTGCCGTTGTTTGACGTACTATGCTCATAGGCGGAGAGTACGTCACTAAGGGGCATCTCAGATGTCGGGTTGATGGGCGAGGCGGCCATGCAGAGCTTAAAGGTACGTGTAGTGACTTTTAGTTCATCTTTTTCTTTGTCTTACTTTTCTTTCTTTTTCTGTCCTGATTACTACTTCGTTATTGTAGATCTTTTTGTTGGAGGTGGAGAGCATCCGCCGAGCTAGCGTCCGTTCGGGGATTTGTTCGCGGGTGCTGGAAAAGTACCATTTTTACGGGGACCAGTGCTGCGAGATGCATGAGCACATGAGGAACGAACCCCGGAACTGGGACCTTGTTGAAGAGCTGGCGAGGTGGGAACTTCAAATGCAACAGGCTCTTGGTAGGGTCAACACTCTTGAGGAGCAGCTTCGTCGTAAAGACGAGGAGACGGAGGCCGAGAGGCGGGCTGCTGCAGAGAAGGTACGCCAAGAGCAGGCCAAGGTGGCATAGGCCTTTGAAGCTTTGACCAGGCAGGTGGCTGCTTTGGAGATCGAGGTTGCTGCCTTGAGGCTGCAGGCAAGGGATGTTGTATCGAGGGTCGGAACGTTGGAGACGGCGGACCGTGTCGGCGAACAGGAACGGGGGCTGGAGAGGGCCGCTGAGGCCTTTCGAGAGGGAGCGATGGAGGAACGCATTGGTGTTTATGAACGTGATTTCTCAAACTGCGGCAGACCGAATTACGGCCTTAGAGGCCGAGAATCAGCATTTGAGGGATCCGGCTACCTTTTTCGGCCCTGCTCGCAACCTTTGGACGTTTGCCGAGGCTCAGCTCGACGTGTACAAGAGACTGTGGGAGGCTGGTATTGTTCCTGGAACCTCTTATGAAAAAGCCCTTCAAAAGGCTCGTAAGGCCCGTGTCGATTGCGGCTTTGACCCGTCCACTCAATGGGCGGACGATGGCGCCGAGGGCGCTGGCGGTGTCGATGGTGGCGCGGGTAGCGCCGAATGAAAAAGTTTTGTAGTGTTGGTTTTATTTTGTTTTTCTAGTTGTTGTTTCTGTTTGGCTATATTTTTTTATTTACTGGCCTTGGCCGGGTGTAAGCGGGGATGACCCGTTGTAATTAAAGATGTAAATATATGCGATTTTATTTTCCTCTATTTTGTCTGGTATTTGTTTTGTACCTTTCCTATGTTTTGACCGTAATGGTAGAGATGACCTTGACCATGATAATGTTGGCTCGGGTGCCTTCGACTGTCGTCGAATCGTTTGCTTGCCTTAGTCGTAGACTAGAGCAGCTGTTTGGCGGTCACAACCTTGGACGTGATTGAGCGCTTTTTGTTCATCGCTTCTCTTTTGTTTGGTGTAAACAAGTTGTGGCCGTTATTTGGCGATAGTGGCACTTAGCCTCAATTTCAGTTCGGGCGTGGTCGAACTACTAGCCGCGATGGTAAGAAACGCGACCTGAATTTTAGCTCGAGTTGGGTGTACTTACTTGAAGGGGCCGAGTTTGGCGAGGGTGATTTAACTTGTTTCTTCGCCCGTTGCTCTTTAGTGTTGAGGACGAAGGCGTTCGACTTTGTTGTTTGAGCGAGATTGGGTTTGTGATGGTGAAGGCATATGGCCTGGGTCTCGGTTCGACTTGTAGTTGAACTTTTCGGTAAAGGCACGTAGCTTGAGTCGATGTTTAGCCGTAGTTTGAACGTTGTAATGTTTGTTGGCGAAGGCACATAGCCTGAGTCCCAGTTCAACTTGTAGTTGAACTTCTTGGCGAAGGCATGTAGCATGAGTAGTTGTTCAACCGTGTTGAACATTATAGTTTTTTGTTGGCGAATACACATTGCCTGAGTACCAGTTCAACTTGTAGTCGAACTTTTTTGGCGAATACACGTAGACTTAGTTGATGTTCAACTGTAGTTGGACGTTACAATTTTTGTTGGCGAAGGCGCATAGCTTGAGTCCCATTTCAACTTGTAGTCGAACGTTTTGTTAAGGCACGTAGCCTGAGTTGTTGTTCAACCGTAGTTGAACATTGCAATTTTTTGTTGGCGAAGGCGCATAGCCTGAGTTGTAGTTCAACTTGTAGTCAAACTTTTTGGCGAAGGAACGTAGCCTGAGTTGTTGTTCAACTGTAGTTGAACGTTGCAATTTTTTGTTAGCGAAGGCGCATAGCTTGAGTCCCAGTTCAACTTGTAGTCGAACTTTTTGGCAAAGACACATAGATTGAGTTGTTGTTCAACCGTAGTTGAACGTTGCAATTTTTGTTGGCGAAGGCGCATAGCCTGAGTACCAGTTCAACTTGTAGTCGAACTTTTTGGCGAAGGCACGTAGCTTGAGTTGTTGTTCAACTGTAGTTGAACGTTGCGTTTTTTTGTTGGCGAAGGAGCATAGCCTGGGTGCCAGTTCAACTTGTATTTGAACTTTTTGGTGAAGGCACGTAGCCTGAGCCACTGTTCTATCGTAGTTGAATGTTGCATGTTTTGTTGGCGAAGGCGCATAACTTGAATCCCAGTTAAACTTGTAGTTAAACTTTTTGGCGAAGGCACGTAGCCTGAATTGTTGTTCAACCATAGTTGAACGTTGCAATTTTTTTTTTGGCGAAGGCGCATAGCCTGAGTCCCAGTTCAACTTGTAGTCGAACTTTTTGGCGAAGGCACGTAGCCTGAATTGTTATTCAACCGTAGTTAAACGTTGCAATTTTTGTTGGTGAATGCGCATAGCCTGAGTCCCAGTTCAACTTGTAGTTGAACTTTTTCTTCCGCATGACCCATCGTTATGCGTATGGGACGTTGGTGGTCAGTTTTGGTTTTAGATTTATGTTGTCTTCTCGATTAGTTCGCGTAGGATACCTCGTTGTGGATCTCGGTTTTGAGACGTCTTTGCACCTTTTCCTGGCGGGTTCTTGCATCGGGGATACGGGAGTACCTTAGATGCACTTTAATCCGGGGGGAGGGGGTTGTTTTTTCTTCTTGCTTGCACTATCCGAGAGAGGAGTGACAGAGGATTTGGATCTCGACTCGAGATTTTTAATGTTTCCTTTGTCTGATATATGCTTCGGCTTGTTTGAGCAGGGTTGTTATTTGGTGTCTCTTTCCTTTTGGTCCTTGGAAGAACTACGCGATTCTGCTATGAAATCCCCACAAATAGCGCCAAATTGTTTGGCTCAAAGTTATCACATACTTTTCAAGCATAAAATAATAAAAATAAATCGAAGGCCAATCATACCATATCGTAATAATTGAAGAACCAAATGAAAGATATAAGAGGCAAGTGTTGTTTGTTAGAAAGAAATGTGTAGAAATCTTTTATTGATAGTATTGATTTGGTCTGCCTCTCCATGGAGAGGTTCAGAGCCTTACAATCATGTTCTCTCTTTTCTTGAGAATAGTGATGAAGAAGAAGCAGCCCCTTTCTATGGTTCATTCCCTTTGTATTTATAGATACAAGACGTATGAGCTGACAGTGACAGTCGTGACTTCACCGAGGTCCCGTCTCTATGATAGTGAATGGACCGTATCCTTAATAAGTGAGTCAATGATCGAGTATGACGATTAATAAGTGGTCATATCATTTATTTAACTCCGAATAAGCTTAGGATATAATTAATTTCGTTAATTATCTCGAGGTCATATTTTGACCCATACAAGTATAATTTTTATTCCCGTATTATTTCTATATACCCATCATATCAAATTTTTAATACATGAAATAGGAATAATAATATTGGGATAAAGTTTAGGATTAACTTCATCCCATATTTGATTTGGGTATTTGATTTAGGACTCCATTTGTTGCATGTATATGTTTTTCTCCCTTTTTTGATTGCATGGTACCACTGTGTCGAATGTAACTATCTAAGTGCTTCTCTGATAATTAATACAGGAAATGTAATTTGATACTCAGTCTACTCATATATCTCTCAAATTCCACTTGTATGACCACGAGATATTCTACTGATGTATCTTTCAGATTTCACTTATATGACTACACTGATTATGTTATTATCAGAGGCGAATGTAGTATAATAACTACGAATTAAGTTGAACCCATAATTTTTTATGCTGATAAAAAGTTCTATATAAAAATTTATTGAAATTGTAAAAATAATATATATAAATTTATAACTTTAAAAATATAATATATTCAATATTAAAAACATTAAAATTAAACCCATAAAATTTAAATCATGAATACGCCCCCGATTATTATCGGCTAACATCTTTAGTTCAAATGTTGGCCGCGATAAATTTACTATTCTTTACAGAACTCAAAATGGAGCCATAAACAAATATTGATGTTTTAACACTATGTGCCTCAGCTGATTAATGAGTCCTTAAACTCATTTGGTTTGACATTATATTTATCGTACGATAATATTTGTTTGAAAATTAACCTAAAAAATTTTAAACCAAAACCACGGCATCTTAGGTTGGTGGCTGCCTCCCCCATGCCCCAAACAAAAAGCAATAAATACAGTATCAATATAAAACCAAATTAATAGAAACAAACCGGGCGAATTTAATATTTAACGCTTTTCTCATTTCATCTCAAATCATAAACCAACTTTCACTTTATGAGTAATAAATTAAATTAAATTAAATTAAAGGGAACACGAACACGAGTATATTTAACATTATCAAAGAGCACTTTGTGAAATTTCAAATTAATGCGAATGCAATACAAATTTATCAAGTTTAATTACTACTCCCATCATTTCATATTATCTGTCATTAATTTTTTTTACACGCCCTTAAAAAAATAATTAAGATAAAATTTTGAATACTTTATCCTTATTCATATTTTAATATTTAATCTTTCCTTTTTTTGAACAAAATTATTCATAAATGATGTGTTTGTAGTCTTCAAGAATAATTATTACTAAGGGTACAAATACAACAATAACTACTCAGTAAAATCTCACATATTGGGGTATGGGAGGGTAATATGTACGTTGACCTTACCCCTGCCCCGATAGGACAGCGAGGCTGTTTCCGATAGACCTTCGGCTCAAAAAGACGAAAGTAAAGAAACACAAGGAAATAAGAAAAGAAAAGAGAATTCATTAGTAACTCCAGTAAAAACCGTTATAGTAACAGAATCATAAAAATCAAAAGATGGATGACATGCAATAACAGTAACAAGATTCTAAGGCATCTAAGATAAACATCAAGAATAGTGAGGGTTCAACATAAAATGCAAGCCATCTAATATCAACCCTAATACAACCACTCCTCACTCCCGGTATGCAGTAAAGAAAGCTCTACTGCCCCTATCTTACAACTCTAATGCTTGACCTCCAGGCCTTCCTATCAAGGGGCATGTCCTCGGAAATCTGCAGTCGTACCATGTCATACCTGATCACCTCTACTTCTTAGGTCTCCATCTACCTCTTCTTGTGCCCACCACGGTCAATTGCTCACACCTCCTCACTGATGTATCAATATTTCTCCTACGAACGTGCCCGAACCATCTGAGTCTCGCTTCCCGCATCTTGTCATCCACAGGGGTGTGCCCACCTTCCTCCGAATATTTTCATTTCTAATCTTGTCTATCCTAGTGTGCCTGCACATCTACCTCAACATCCGCATCTCGCTATTTTCATCCTCTGGATATGGAAGTTCTTAACCGGCTAACACTCTGCCCCATACAACATAACCGGTCAAACCACAGCTCTATAAAACTTCTTTGAGTATCGGTGGCACTTTCTTATCACATAAGACTCAAGATGCAAGCCTCCATTTCATCCAGTCCGCCCATATGCAGTGAGTGACATCCTCGTCGATCTCTTCGTCCCCCTCACGGTACTTGAGGCTATCTCTCTTGGAGAAGACCTGTGACCCAAGCCTCGCGTCCCTGCCTACTCCCCTCTACTTAGTGCTAAACTTGGACTCCAGGTACTTTGTCTTAGACCTGCTCAATTTGAAACCCTTAGACTCGAGAGTCTGTCTCCAAACTTCCAATCGTTAACAGCGGCCCTTGTCTCGTCAATTAGAACAATGTCATCAACGAATAACATACACCATGATACCTCCCCTTAAATATGGTATGTCAAAGCATCCATCACCAAGACAAATGGCTAAGCACATAGCCTTGGTGTATGTAATCCCATAACAACCAGGAAATGCTCCGAGTCACCTCCCATAGTCCTAACCTTAGTCTTACCTCCATCATACATGTCCTTGATCGCTCTTATGTAGGCTACCGATACACCTTTCGTCTCAAGAAATCTCCAGAGCACCTCCCTAGGAACATTGTCATACGCTTTCTCCAAGTCAATAAATACCATATGCGGATCCTTCTTCTTATCCTCGTACTGTTCCACCAACCTCCTTATAAGGTGGATAACTTCCGTAATGGAGCGGCCCGACATGAACCCACACTGATAACCAATTTAAAATTCTAAAGTGACAAATAATTTGAGATAAATATTTTTAACTAATATGAGACGGGTGAAGTATATTAAAATGTATTTTAAAGATCACATGATATGATTCCCTTCTTTTTAAATACTTTCCGTCCATTTTTACTTATTCACTATGGATTTTGCACACTCCTTTAGAAATAACAAATAAAGTGTATAATTTACAATGATAATCATATTAATATGTATAGTTTTAATGAATTTGAGAAAATAATTTGAAATAAGTAATTAATAGTGTGAGTATAATAAGAAAAAAAAAACCATCATTCTCTTCATAAGCTAAAAGTGATAATCAAAAGAAAAAATTTATTTTTAAATAGTGGATAAATAAAAGTCAACGGAGGAGGGAGTATATTTAATTCACAAAATTCGGGCTCACTTTATTTGACGAATCTTTTCTTTTGGAAAAATAGTAAAAAGAGAATCTTAACAGTGTCACAACTCACACGCACTTATTTTTTGTTTTCTTTTTTCAGAGTGCAGACTCCTATCTTTTTTTCTGTTAAATAAATAAAAGCCAAAATAGAAGAGGAGGAGGAGGAGGAGGTTAGAGATGGATCTGAAGGGGACGCCAGTGGAAAATGGATACCGTATGCCTGCTGAATGGGAGTCCCATTCTCATTGTTGGATGGGCTGGCCTGTTAGTACTCTCTATTTTTAGCTGTTTATGTTACTACTATTCTGCTTGTCTTTAATTATAATACCATTTTTTAGGGGTAAGTAAGTTAGCTATGTGTATGATGATGGCTAGTCATGGATATTTGCCTTTAGGTGGAGAAGTTTTACCTTAGCAGTTTCCTTTTAGCTCAAATTAGTCTATTAATGTAGGAGAATTTGATGAATTTTCAATTGCAAGTTCAAATTCGACTTGAAATCTAATGAAGTTGCCTTTGAGTGGGACTTCCTGTCACGAGTCCGGATTAGTTGGGCACCAAAGCGGGTACCAGGGTGTAGGGAACCAAGAAAAAAAGATTTAATCTAGAGTGTGGATGCTTCGGCAGATCTAGCTCTATGCTTGGGTTTAGCAGAAACCACTCAGGGGCGGATGTAGCGTAGAATCAACGGGTTCAATTAAACCAATAACTTTTGACGCGGAGTAATGAAATAAATAAATGTATAAAATAATATAAAACATGTACGTGTTTAATATCATCCACTCCAAACCCATTGATTCTAATCCTGGTTTGGCACTATGTGAGTGTGCGGGTGTGGGTGCGGTGGAGATTTTTCAAATCATCTAGAGAATAGGTTATTAACAAGTGAGAATCCTCCTTTTATGCTTATCAAATATAGCAGTGTAATTCAGAATCATGCCTATATGTAGCTGCAAAAATAAGCACTGTGCCAATTAGGATCATTGGACGATAATGGGATTTGGTGCAACTCATTGTTTCATGTGAGTTTGCATATCATTCAAGAACATGATTCATTTCTTTTCTTGATCGTTTTACAAGTGTTTTTTTAAAGCTGTTCTGTTGCAAGTAAGAAGATACTTTATGCGATTTCTAGAAGAAAGTAGGATCACTGTTCATGATCCTCTCGTTTCTGATTATCCACTGAAGTTGTATTTGGTTGCCTTTAGTCTCAGCTGTCTCCTTTTGAAACTTTATATTGGAGTTTCATCTTACTAGAGTATGACTGGTTGAATAGTTAGGCAATGTGAGCAATCTCGCAGTCTGAACTACACATTTCACATTTCTTAATGACATTCTATGATATCATCTGTTTGGTTGACATCTTGACGTGACTCTTTATACTTTCTTAAAAGGCAACACACCTTCCCTGTTCGATTAGCTATGTTGCGTGGACTCTTTGATTTGGTGCCGTCCCCGTCCTGATACAAGATGGGGACAGGAGCGGGAGCGGGAGCGGGATACGTCCCGGATACGGTCAACTGACTTCGGACACTTTGACCGGAGTCCATCGACAAATTTGGGTGAAAAATTGAGATTTTGATTTCTCAAAATACAACAACAACAAACAACAACTACCCAGTATAGTCCCACAAAGTGGGATCTGGGGAGGGTAATATGTAGACGAGCCTTACCCCTACCCGAAAAATAAAAAATAAAATAGATTTAGGAGAATGAAAGAATAATGTCCTTATTGGAGAATGAAAGATTGAATTCTACAATATTCATGTACGTTTTTCACAGAATATCTCTCAAAATTTGTAATATTCTTATAGCTCTATTTTTTATTAGCCGATTCCCCGCACCCGTATCCATATCCGGCTCCGCACCCCCCGAATCGTAAAATTTAGATTTTGTCGATACTCGGATCCGTCCCCATATCGGATACCCGCACCCGAGTCCACGCAACTTAGTCGATTAGTATTCTCTCCCAATTTATTTTGTTTCCCCCCCGTTTTTCTTGGGCTCAATTTTCCATGGAGTATGATATTCAGGTAGTACTTTCTTCTGAATATGCAGAGATTTGGGTTTCTGTGGGCTGATAGCTTTATTTTTGATATGTAGGAACGTCCAGATAACTGGCGAAATGATGCACTCCATGGTCAACGTGTATTTGCCAATGTAGCATCTGCTATCTCAAGATTCGAACCAGTAACAGTCTGTGCTAGTGCTGCTCAGGTTTGCAGTTACTAGAAGGCCCAAATAAGTTTACTTGTTGTTATGTCATGATTGTTTCTCTCTTGTTCTAATAAGAATCATAATCTATGCTGACCAGTGGGAAAATGCACGCAACCTGTTACCTACACATATCAGGGTTGTGGAGATGAGCATGAATGATTCTTGGTTTCGTGATACTGGTCCAACTGTGAGATTTTGTTTCCTTTCTGTGGAGTTCAAATTGAATTTTCTTTTAACTGTCACACCACAGTGGAGTTACAAGAAAATTATATACCTCTGTCTATGTAGTTTGTCATCAGAAATACCACATCAGAAGATACAGAACATGTAGCGCCAAGTGTTTCAGGAATTGATTGGACCTTCAATAGTTGGGGTGGTAAGGGAATTTGATCTCACTTTTGATATCTATGAGGAACTACTGTGCTGTTTTTCTTTTCTTTTTTCCTTCACACCAAATTGGTGTATCCCAGGAGTTTTCATATGTCAGTAAATGCAGCCCGATTTCCATTGATTTTACGGTAATATTTTCTTGGGAGGTTTAACAAATATATTCAATGCCCAATCTGCAATTTACAAGACTAAAATTTCTAACTCATGATTATCTTCTTTGCAAAAAAACTATTACTCCTCCATAGGGCGATTTTTAAAGCTATATGCTCTGGAGTCAGAAATGTGAACATTTATTTATGAAGGGAAAATTCTCATCTGATAATTTAACTAATAGCCAATCTGACATGATGGTACTTTATGTTGAGTTTTTCATCCCAAATGGTTGAGGCTTTCCTAGCATTCCAGCTTCAGCATGACACATTATTCTACAGCTTGTCATGTCATATGGAATCCAGCGAGATATAGTTGACGATCTGTTGACGGGCTCAGGATATTTATCTTCTGTGTTTAGTGGTGTTCTTGGATTGCCTAGAACTTCTAGAAAGGGGAATATACCTGTGTGTGTTTGTTCTATAAGCAAATAGTATTTCGTATCCGTAAAATATAAGTAACTGTTGTAGAGCTTTCATCAGTTGTTGAATGCTTCTGGAAGTTACTGAGTTTTTCAGATTTCTTTGTGCTGATCACTTGATCAGTCTGTAGTGTTGTTGTGTTGTTATTTGAATCTCATGTGTGCTTTGGTTCTGTCTTGCCATAGTAATATTGTCTCAAAACCATATCGGCGTATCCAGTAATATAGAGTTGTTAGATTGATCCAAGATTCTTTTGGTTTCTTTCTCGCGGGCAAAACACAGTCATGATCGTGCTATTTGAAATATCTAGGTGTTGATGATGGCTGTTACGAAGACTGGAGTCATGACCTTCTTGTTGCAAGAAAGGTCTGCAAGTTTCTTATGCTGCAGATGTGTCTTGTTAATAGTACATTATTGGTTACTAAATACACATGTACTATTGAGTTATCCATTATGTTTTTCTTGTTTAGATTTTGGCAATTGAAAAGGTCCCAAGGTTTCCACACACTATGATTCTTGAAGGTGGAAGCATTCATGTCGATGGAGAAGGTACATACATTTTATTTATTTTATGGAATCGACTTGATTTCCTTATAATTTAAAAGTGAGTCTCTTTCTCCATTTCAGAGTAATGATGTTGAAAGAGTTGATTTCGATAGTTATGAATTATTTATGAAGCTCCAGTCATAGACAAACTGCTTCATCTGCCTGTATGATATTAAGCAAGCGAAGTTTGGAAGGAAAAACAGACTCTTGAACTAAATGACATCTTTTTAATTTTGCAGCTAGCAATACAATGTACTGAATTTACCAAATTTAGTTTAGAATGCTTAAAAAAGAGTTGAAAGGTTCTGCTGGTAAGTGACTTTCATCTACTTACCCAGATATACAGTTCCATTGGGGTGTCTTCATCTGTTTGCGTTGAATCCCATATTGTATTCTGAATTCAGATCTCTTATGATTGTTGGTTAGGTGCATAGAGCATGCTGTCTTATCCTCTATTATCTTCTCTTCAGGGACTTGTCTCACAACAGAAGAGTGCCTCCTGAACAAAAACAGGAACCCCCATTTGTCCAAGGAACAGATTGAGAATGAACTAAAAGCATATCTTGGAGTCAGGAAGATTATTTGGCTGCCTCGAGGGTTGTTTGGTATTCATTCTGCTTGCCATCTTATATTTTTCTTTGCGCATAGTTGAGATAATGGACTTGTGTCCTTGACTTGCAAAAGTTCGTGCTTTCATGTGGTAGTGTTGGATTTGGCAAAGTTCTATATCATTAGGATGATGTGTATCCATTCTCATTTTTGCATAAGAGAATAGCCGTGAGAATCTTCAAATTTTATAGGTTAATTAGCACGACTGTTTCCATCTGTGCTTTTAGCATGTTCCCTCATTGGGGGTCTCCAAAACTTCTTTTGGTCAATCCTTTTTTCTTCAAGCTGGCCTGTTTTGAGACAGGAACAGATGGAGACTGTAAACTGCAGTTTGAGGTTAAGCCAAGTGTGTAAGGTTTTAAGAACTGAACCTGTATGGAAATAAAAAAGAATTGATTATTGAGTCGAACTACAACATTGTGTTTGGATCAAAATACACTTAAAATAATCTAAAATACTTGACAAAATTTTAATTATAATGCAGAGTCACGTTCAAAACTTAAATTAATCTAACATTGTGGTACGACCTTTCCCCGGTCCCCGTGTATAGCAGGAGCTTAGTGCAACGGGCTGCCTTACTCACGTTCAAAACTTTTCTCTAATTAACAGTCCCAAGGGATCTACCTAAAAAAGATTATTCCCTCTTTTCCACTTTGTTTGGCATATTTACTATTTGGAGAATCAAAGAGGTTCTTCTTTTTACCATGTTTATCTTAAATATTTTTTTCAATATTTCCAATTATCAATTATTTTTGAGTTATAGTACTTTTTAGATTGTTTCCAAATATGCTAATTCTATTTCCAAAAAATTGAAGAATTTATGATCGAATTCTCATAGAAAATTAAGTAATTTGACCCTTGTACTCCGAACCATGCCAAACAAAATGGAATGGTGGATTATTAATTTTGGTAATCGAAATGAAGTTGGTATTTTGAAATTCTGTTAATTACTTAAGAGAATACACACCTATAAAAACCCTTTTTTATTAGAGAGTTTAAGTGTTGTTTTCAAATAACATATTGGGATGCTACCCGTTCAAAGAACTCATGTTCTATTATTTATCTTTCAAACTTTGTGCAGTGGACCTTGAGATGATGTTTTGTTTTTCTTTTCATTTGTTTACAAAATAATAATAGAGAAGAAGTGAACAGCTAGACTTTAGTTTACTTTTGATGCTGCAGGTGATGATGATACAAATGGTCATATTGACAACATGTGCTGTTTTGTGAAGCCTGGTGTTGTTTTATTGTCTTGGACCGATGATCAATCTGATCCACAGTATGAGAGATCCATTGAAGCCCTTTCTATTCTTGAAACTACTTTTGATGCGAATGGTAGAAAACTACAAGTGATCAAACTCCATATACCTGGGCCACTCTGTATGACAGATGAGGAGGCAGATGGAATATTTCAGGTGATGTTTCTGGTACCTCTTTGGTGACATTATTACTGCCCGAAGAGAAAGGGGTTGAACTAATACTTGTCTTAACGTAATACATAAAATTTTGAAAAGAAAAAGAAATTGTGGAGCTGTCTATAAAGAAATTTCGATGCATCTCAAGTCGACGTTTGCCAGAATTTGTGAATATGATATAGGCAACAACAACAACAACAACGACCCAGTGAAATCCCACTAGTGGGGTCTGGGGAGGGTATTGTGTACACAGACCTTACCTCTACCCCGAAGAAGTAGAGAGGCTGTTTACGAAAGATCCTTGACTCAAGAAGACAAAAAGACAAAGGAAAATAATATTAGTAATACCAAAGAAATAATATATATATATAAATAAAAACAACATGAAAATAAAAGGATGTACAAAGCAGAAGCATAATAGTATCCCTACCAAACTAGTCTCCCAAAGTTATGGCGTAAGGCCAAACTCAACTACCTCCTATCCTATAACCCTAATATTTGACCTCTACATGTTCCTATCAAGTGCCATGTCCTCGGAAATCTGAAGCATTGCCATATCCTTCCTAATCACCTCCCCCAGTACTTCTTGGGCCGCCCTCTACCTCTTCTCTTGCCCTCTACAACCAGTCGTTCGCACCTTCTTACCGGAGCATCTGGGCTTCTTCTCTGCACGTGCCCAAACCACCTGAGCCTTGCTTCCCGCATCTTGTCATCAATGGAAGCCACGCCCACCTTCTCCCTAATAGCATCGTTCCTGATCTTATCCATCCTACTATGCCCGCACATCCACCTCAACATTCTCATTTCTGCTACTGCATCTTCTGAGTATTTGATTTCTTAACCGGCCAACACTCAGCCCCATACATCATGGCCGGCCCCACCGCTTTATAGAACTTACCTTTGAGAATCAGTGGCACTCTTTTGTCACACAATACTCCGGATGCTAACCTCCACTTCATCCATCCTACCCCGATACGGTGTGTAACATCGTCATCGATCTCCCCTCCCCACTGGATAATCGACCCAAGGTACTTGAAGCTATCTGTACTCGGGATGACATGTAATTCAAGCCTCACATCCACGCCCACTTCACTCTGCTCAGTGCTGAACTTACATTCTAGGTATTCCGTCTTTATCCTACTAAGCTTGAAACCCTTAGATTCAAGAGTTTGTCTCCAAACCTCCAGCCTCTCGTTAACACCGGCTCGCGATTCGTCAATCAGAACTATATCATCGGCAAATAGCATGCACCATGGCACATCCCCTTGAATGTGATGTGTTAACGCATCCATCACCGGGGCGAATAGGAACAGACTGAGCGCAGAACCTTGATGTAACCCCATAACAACAGGAAAATCCTCAGAATCGCCTCCTACTGTCCTAACCCGAGTCTTTGCCCCATCATACATGTCCTTAATCGCCTTCTCCATAGAGCTTCTCTAGGAACCTTGTCATACGCTTTTCTAGATCAATAAACACCATGTGCAGATCTCTCTTTCTATCTCAGTACTGTTCGACCAACCTCCTAACAAGGTGTAAAGCTTCTGTAGTAGAACAACCCGGCATGAAACCAAATTGGTTGTCAGAAACGGACACCGCCACCCTCAACCTTGCTTCAACCACTCTCTCCCATACTTTCATAGTATGGCTCAGTAATTTGATACGCCTATAATTGTTACAATTCTGGATATCGCCTTTGTTCTTATACAGTGGAACCATCGTACTCTACCTCCACTCATCCGACATCCTCTTCGCCTTAAAAATAACATTCAACAACCTAGTCAACCACTCCAGCCTTGTTTTTCCCACACACTTCCAAAATTCTATCGGGATCTCATCAGGCCCGGTCGCTTTGCCCTTCCTCATTCTACTCATGGCTCTCACTACCTCCTCAGCATTGATGGGTCTGCAGTACCCAACGTCACAGTGACTCTCGGAATATTCCAATTCACCGAGCACAATATCCCGATCCCCTACTTCATTGAGAAGTTTTTGGAAGTAAGTCTGCCATCTCCCCTTACCCGGGACTCTTCCGTCAATACTCTACCATCGTCGTCCTTGATGCATCTGACTCGGTCTAAATCACGGGCTTTCCTCTCTCAGCTTGGCCAGCCTAAATAACTTATTCTCCTCTCCTTTCTCCCTTAGTTCCTCGTACATACGACTATAAACCGCGGTCTTAGCCTCTATGACCGTCAGCTTCGCCTCCTTCCTAGCTACCTTATACCTCTCCATGCACGCTCGCTTTTCCCCCTCACCTATACTCCCCACTAAGTTTCGGTATGACTCATTTTTTGCTTCCACTTTGCCTTGTACCACTTCATTCCACCACCAATCCCCTCTATGTCTGCCAAAGACGCCCGTTGAGACCCCTAACACTTCCTTCGCAGCCTCTCTTATACAGTTTGTTGTTGTTGACCATAGAGTTTACGTCACCACTGCTCTTCCAAGCTCCCATAACCAACAACTGCTGTTCCAACTCTTGGGCTTTGTCCTTAGTTAAGGCTCCCCACCTGATTCTCGGTCTTCCTCGAGCAGACATTTTCCTCCTCTTCACCATAATTCCAACGTCCATCACCAAGAGCCTATGTCGCGCCACGAGTATCTCACCTGGGATCACCTTGCAATCCTTGCACAACCCTCTGTCCTGCCTCCTGATGAGGAGATAGTCAATCTGAGTCTTTGTCACTACATTTTGGAAAGTAACCAAATGCTCTTCCCTCTTCGGAAAGTATGAGTTAGCAACCACCAACCCAAAAGCCTTAGCGAAGTCCAGTAGTGAGATTCCTCCTCCGTTCCTCTCCTCAAAGCCGAAGCCTCCATGCACTTCATCATACACACCTGCGGTCGACCCAATATGGCCATTGAAATCCCCTCCTATGAATAACTTCTCAGTAGGTGGTACCTGACGTATAATCTCATCCATCCCCTCCCAAAAGCGCTGTTTAACCTCCTCATCTAGGCCCATATGCGGCGCATAGGCACTAACAACGTTTACGGTACACTGACCAACCACCAACTTAATAATCATCAATCTATCATTCACTCGTCTAACCTCAACAACCGACTCTCTAAGTTCCCTATCCATCAAAATACCCACTCCATTCTTACCATTCTGGATCCCAGAGTACCAAAGCTTATACCCATCCACGTCCCTCGCACTCGACCTGCCCACCTTGTCTCCTGGACATGCTATATTTACCCTCCTCTTCTTGAGGATCTTCGCCAGCTCTATAGATTTACCTGTCAATGAACCTACGTTCCATGACCCAATTCTCAACCGATTGACACCCTTGTTCCCTTTACCTCCCTTACGTCCCTACCCGCCCCCTAGCCCCCGCCCTACCTCCCGACCCACCCCCCGCACGCCCCGAGGACATGAACTCACTTGACCATCCCAGACTGCAGCCACTATAACTCCGCGGACTAGGGGGAGTCACTAACAGACACCACATGACAAACTAGAATAAGTCAAGATGCCACTACAGTCGCCCTAATCCGATGACTAAACAAATAAGAACTAAAAGGACAACAATTTTACAAACACAATAGAGGTAAATAAGCAAACGGGAGGTACCAATTCCCGTGAGTATAACCTGGGAGTTGTCTTGATAATACTCGACTGTATTGCGTCCATCTATCTCGTTTGCGTCCAACTCCTATCGTTCGTTTGTAGTTGATACTCAGACAGATCCTTCTGCGTCGTGACAGAAAGCTGTTCACGAGTTGCCGGAAAATATATAGCCTGCCGAAAATCTGGAAATATGACTTGATGCATCCTGTGATGCTGCGTTCTACTCGCTGTATGTTGTGCTCGTGTGACGACCAACTGGCCTGCCCTGCTACCTGAAACACACAACACACCACGAGACCAAGAAAAGGTGGGGACTGCCACCGGAACGGTCGCTGGAAACAGTGCCGGTCCGAGAAACAGTGGTGGACTGAAAGCAGATGAGACGGCGCCGGTGGGTCGCCGGATGCCGGCCTAGCTACTGCTAGGGATTAACGAAAGAGGAAGAAAGAGAGGTATGCGAGGAGAGAGAAAGGAGAAAGAAAGAAAGGAAAGAGAGAGGGGGCGCGGGGAGAGAGAGAAGGGAGAGAGAGGAGACGGGTACTTACCTGGACGAGAGGCTGCGGCGCTGGTTGCCGGTGAGTTTGCCGGAGAAGATGGCAAAGTTACCGTTGTGAAAGATGAAGACGTTACAGGAGAGAGAGAAGGGACCCTTCTCAAAATAGACCAATACAGCAATAATTCCTAGCAAGCAACGCGTAAATATGATATAGGCATGATGATTTATTTCTCTTTCTTTTTCTATTTATATGCAAAACATTAACGGGTAGGATGATATTCTTCAGTTCGAATTTTCGATCAAAGATAACTATGGATTGGATTTGTTTCAAAATGTTGCTGTCTTCCTTTTTGTGGAAACATAATCATTTTTACTCACAGAACAGTGAAATATCATAAATATGTGTATATAATTAACTGAAACAACTATCCTTTTACGTCTTTGAATTGACTCAAAAATCAGTTCCCAGAGCAATTGCTTGGCCCTTAGATTCCGAGCTTCTGCCAGATTTCTTGGTCATGTTCTGTGAAACGACAGAATGTAACTTGACCTTTTGTAACAGCTGCTTGAAATATTCATAATTCAGGGGATATATACCGATATCTTTTTGAAAAACATGATCTTCTGAAACTAAATTATATCTCGAGGAACATCATATTAATGACATTATAGGTATTACGCAATACTAATCTTTTGTTCTTTCCAAAGTTCTCCAAGAACTTTTGTAGCTTTACAATTCTACTTGCTTTCTCGAGGATCTACAACAGAGGAAAAAATCAAGCATCTTTTCTCTGTTTTTTCTTTCAAGTTAATTACTCTGATTTGATCCTACTGTTTTCCTAACAGGATGGTGATGCAAAACCTAGGACTTCAGGCACAAGGCTTGCTGCTTCGTATGTAAACTTCTACATTGCCAATGGTGCTATTATCACTCCGCAATTTGGGGACAAAAAATGGGATGAAGAAGCTATTAGAGTCCTCTCACTGGCGTTTCCAGATCATGAGGTAAGCAAAGAACTTGGTGTGGTTACTATTTGCAATGGTCATTAGTTATTCGACATAATGGGTAGAGCTGTATGCAAAATTACCAGGCTTTAGTGCATTTTAAATAATGACGATTGATATGCTTATGCATTCATGTGCCGAGGAATGTAACTGTTAAACCTACCTTACATACATGCACAAGGTTAGCTCCATTATCATTTAGCATTGTAGATTAGGCGTTGTAAATGAGTGTGTGTTAATTCGTACATAATTATGTCAAAACTTTCATCTCAACCACGACATTTGAAATATGCATTAGAAACGACTAAACTGATTGTACTCTCGTTGGATGTGGGAGGAAAATTCATGTTTCAACTCAAATTCTTGCACCCCATGTCTCTTCATGTTTCAGTTATTAATCTAAACAGTCCCTCCCGAACTCATGTAATTTGAAAATGGTTGGTGGTAGGTGGTAGGAATTGAAGGTGCAAGGGAGATTGTATTGGGAGGTGGCAATATACATTGTATCACGCAGCAGCAGCCAAGCGGCCCATAATATTCACCCAAGATTATAAATGGTTCCATATCTTAGCAGAAGGATAACTATTATTTGGCATATGCAAGTTATAAAATGGAATTCATGACGAATAGCAGAGATTCCATGATTGATTCCGCACTTGAACATGGAAAATGAACTTAATTTTTATGTATTTTCTTTTTCTTTAAGAGTCTGAAGTGCAAAAATAATAGACTTCTCCAAAGAAAACTTCTGTACTGTTGGATCCGGATTCTTTCCAGGTTACAGCACAAATTGATTTTTGATTGATGAAGTTTTTGGTAAGCTATAGACTTCACTGAAAATTTAGGTGCAGATCGTACTGACTTTAGCTTGCTTCTTGGTTCACATATTGTTGCAAACGACTTGTCGGATATGGGCAGGTTGAAAGTGGGTAATAAAAATGGATAAATTATCCGACCGAGACTGTATTCAATACGGATAATATGGATATTCATATTATCCATGACTTCTTGAATATGATTACTTTTGGGAAAATCCCTGGTCTTTCAAACTTGAGAAATAATCAATTTGAGTCTTTGCAAATGTATAAGTTAAATCTATTTTTTAAGTGGATAATATGATTCTTATCAATATTTGATTTATTTTTAAAAGTTCATTATCCAATTCATTTTTAAGTGGATAATATGGATGAATAACAATTTATTTTATCCATTTTGCCACCACTACATGAAATAAACAAACTATCACTAATGTGCTGATTGAGCTAGGGTGTAATAACATTTTGATTTCGGTGATTGTCAGGCAATTGTCACCTTGAGGTTTATAACGATTTTCGAACTATTAGTGTAGTTTAACATATTGTAGAAGCTTTCGTAGAAATTCAAAAATAGTTAGATTTATAAGTGGTCATTCAAAAATAATCGAAATTTAATCACTTTTTATGTAAAGATAAATCTGAACGAAAACATTGTTCAAAATTTGAAAAAATACTCTAGTATCATAAATCCAGTATAATATACTGGAGTTTCCGTATAATATACCGGTGTAGTATAATATACTGGAATTTGGAGCACCGCTGCTCCAGTCTAGTATATTATACTAGAGCCCGCAAAGTATACCGGTCCAACATATTATGCTGGAAGTTCATACACAGGTGCACAGAACTCCAGTATATTATGTTGGAGCGATCTCTGTTGCAGCAAAGTAGTGATTATTTTTTATTGACTTGGTAAACAAAATTGGGTAAATCGTGCTATTTTAACAAGCTTTCACGGTGCATTGAATTTTACGAGTAATTATTTTATGACTGACTTATGTAAATACTACCCTCCCCAGACCCCACTAAGTGAGATTATAATGGGTTGCACTTGTTATGTAAATACACTTTTTTGCATTTCTTTATCTATATTTTACTAGGTTAAAGAGTCCCCTGGTCATATGTAGACTTGAAAGTAAAAATTTATTGTCTGCGCTGGGCTATGCTATTGGCTCCATTCTTTCAATTTAACGTTGTAGATGATTTTTGTGGTATTGTAAAAATGTTACCACATAATTTGACTACAAACTAAGCTTTCCACGGGCAGTAAATACTAATGAAGTAGTAATTGCTTTTATCAAAATGCAAAAGTTTTTATTTTGATTTTATTTTTGTTATTTCAACTCTATAAACAAATTTGAATTGATTTTTGTGGGCACCAGCAGGTATGATAATGTTTGAAGCTTGAATCATTTTTAGGATTTCATCCGATAATTCATTGTTTACCGATTATGAACACCCTCAACATTTTTATGTAATTTTTGGAGAAAAAGAATGATAATAATCCCTCGTAAGGATATTTTTTACTTCTTTAAATACATGAGATGACCAGCTATTTTTTTCACTGTCTATTTACAGAAATATTTTTTCTATCTTCACAAGGTAGGGGAAAGGTCTGTGTTCACACTGACTTTTTCAAATCACTTGTGAAATTAACCTGAATATATTATCGTTGTTGTATATTTACGATCAAAAGTAATCAAACATTTCCCAAATCCAACATCTTATGGTGATTATGCAAAATTTACCTTGAAAGTAATCTAAAATAATCAAATTCTAAAAATCTATTTTTTTAAGTTAGTAAGAAACATCTAGGCCAGCTTAAATTTAGAATAAAATAAAATAGGCATCTCAAATTACCGGGAAAAAAGAAATCAGAAATAGACAAAGTTACAACTGGTAATTGAAAAATAGGAACAATTTCACAAGTAATTAAAATTAAGTAACTTTTTCATGTAAAGATAAAATTTGAATAAAAATACCCTAAAAAATCGAAAAAAGTTCTAGCATGCTATGTTGGAGTTTAAATTTTTTACGTATGAGATTCCAGAGCGAAGTGTAACAACAACTACTTTTAAGTCTGTTATTTGAAATATATCCACAACTTATAATGTATTTATAGATTAATCAATTCATCAAAATTTCAAAACTAAGCATCCTGAATTTTCATACCGCTAAATTAAAATTCAGGACAAAGTGTCTTGAATTTATGACATAATATGTTCTAACATACTATGTTGGGGTTCAAATTTTTTACATATGAGATTCCAGAGTGAAGTGCAGCAATAGCCACTTTTAATTCCGCTATTTAAAATATATCCACAATTTATAATGTCTTTATAGATTAGCCAATTCAGCAAAATTTCAGGGGTATCCTGATTCAAGACTTAATGTCCTGAATTTCTGAGCTGCTAATTTAAAATTCAGGACAAAGTGTCTTAAATTTCTGAACTACTAATTTAAAATCAGGACATAAGATTCGAACTTGTGAACATAATTTTCAAAATCTTTGAGTTTTAAACTCTAGGACAAAGTGTCCTGAAGTTTGAACGAAATTGGCTAATCTTTAAATGTACATTATAAATTATGGATATAAATTAAACACCATGCTTGAAGGTGGCTACTTGGTGCCATTTCCACGAGATTCCAGCATAATGTGCTGGAATTTCATAATGTGCCGGAGTTCCAACATAATATGCTGTAAATTTATACGCAAAATTTCCATAATCCAGCATATTATGTTGGAACTTTTCATATGGTAGAGTTCCAACGTATTAATATTTTAGAACTTAATACGTAAGAGTTCTATAATTTAATATAATATTCAAGAACTTAATACGGTAAGAGTTCTATAATCCAGTACATTATCGGTCCATACTACCATTTTAATCAAATTATATGTCAAGCCAATGGAAATGGAAGGTATGGCGTTGACACTGAAAAAGTGAAAAATGAACAAATTACGTACGCAAACACATGTAGATCCGAGAAAGAAGTTACCTTGTACAGTTGTACTACTTTCTACTTCGAGCATTACATCAATTGTGTCCCAAATCTCAAACACACCATTTAAGACATAGGAAAAGGAGTGAGATCCAGAGAAAAAGGAGAAAAAATAAAAATAAATCTCTCTCAAAAGTCAGAGAGAGAACGAGAAGGAGCTGACCATTTGATAGAGAAAACAAAGAAAATGGGATGCTCGTTCTCGGGACTGAATGCTTTGTACGACGGCGCAAATGGTGGAGGGGATGTTTGGATCAATGAGAATCGGTTCAGGATTCTCAAGCAATTAGGGGAAGGTGGTTTGGACAATGTGTTCATCGTCAAGGAGATTATCTCTGACCCTTCTAACCCTAGCTTTTCTAAGAAATTCAAAGACCCTTCTCTTGTCTCTGGTACGTATTACTACTGAATTTTTAATCTAAAATTGAAATTACATATGCCCATAGTTCGATTTATATGCAATTTTATTCAAATGGAGTGAATACATATTGAGGATTCATATAGTAATTGGTAGTATGAGATAAAGGCATAGTAGTAGTTGTTAATGCTGAAAACTGGATCAGATTTGTGAATAATAGGAAGATCCATTTATTAGCATTTCTTCGTTTCTTTTGTATTGACAATCAGGTCAGATTTGTTACTGATAGGAAGTTCCATTAATCAGCATTTTTTTGGTTAGTTGACAATTGAGTCAGATTTGTAAAATGGGTCAATGGAGCAGTGTGAAGTTTGAGAATTCTGACTCCAGCTAGTTTTGGGATCGAGGTGGATAGTTGAGTAGTTGTTGATGATGACAATGGGATCAGATTTGTGAATAATAGGAAATTCTGGTTGTGATAGTTTTTCTTTTTCTGGAATCTGACAGTTGGATCAGATTTGTGTAATGTAGGAAGTTTCATTTAGGGACATTTGTGCATTTTCCTTATGATCTGAGAAATGGGTCAGATTTGTAAATGGGTTTAGATTGAGCATAATGGATTGAGAGTGCTTATACCTCACACCAGCTAATTCATATAGAGGCATATTGGTAGTTGTTGATGTTGACTATTGGATTAGATTTGTGAATAATACGTTTTCTTGCCTGTTTCAAAATGTATATGATTCGTATTAGTTGTAGTTGTCAATGATCACATGGGGAGGTTCTGTATCAATTGGCTCTGTGGATTTGATCCTTTCATATCTCTGTGGTTCTAATTAGTGATCTGGAACTTGTGAGGAACTGGGATGTTTGCTACTATCCATGTCTTCTTTCCTTCGCTTGTGGAAAGGTTGCGACTTAGCTTGGGTATTACTCCCTCTGTTTCGGTTTATGTGAACCTATTTCCTTTTTAGTCCGTGCCAAAAAGAATGACCTCTTTCCCTATTTGGAAATAATTTACCTTTATGCAATGATTTATAGCCACACAAAATAAATGTGCTTCATTTTACACCACAAATTCAAAAGTCTTCTCTCTTTTCTTAAACTCCGTGCCCAGTCAAATGGGTTCATTTTCTATAGAGTGATCTTATCATCTTGAGAAATGAACTTTTGATCTATAAGCCGATGTTAGAATGGTTAGGCAGATATTATTTGTCTTCTGTATCCATTAGAGGCATATAAACTCCCAGAATTTGCTTATTCTTTGTGCAATTAGATATCTGCTTCTTGACTTGCTCACAGCATAGTGCGTGCTGCAGGTTTGTGCAATATTCCTCCCTAGCCCAAGTTTTCTAATCAGGAAAAAAATTGCATAAATATGAGCACTTCTTTTATGTACAAATTTTAACTGTTTGAAATTGAAAAGAAGATAGTCCCTTGGAATCTTATCCTTTGCTTTTTATGTTTCTTTTATCTCTGGGTGGCTTTAATGTCATTGCTCTAAATGGCAAAGTTAGTTCTGCAATAATTTTCCTAGCTGGTCATATATTGTTTGCTTATGACCTTGGTGGCTGGTGTTGTCAGATTTATGTTTCTTTATCTTTGAAAAGAATAGTACAAACTTTTGTGCATTGTTGTAATTTCATATTTCTCTTGTTATTAAAACTTTGTAAATTGTCATTTTAACATATCGTGTTCATAATGCGTTGCATCTGAATGTTTAGATGATGGAACTTATGCCATGAAGAAAGTTCTTATTCAGAACAATGAACAGTTGGAGTTGGTGAAAGAGGAGATCCGAGTTTCCTCTCTGTTTAGCCATCCCAATCTTCTTCCTCTCCTGGATCATGCTATCATTTCAGTCAAGGTAATTACTGAAATCCCGTGGCACTTGCTTCGGTTGCACATCGAAAAGAAAATTATCGCAGCGGTTTTTGATTTCTTCATTTAGTAATTAACTCAGCTCCACATCTAGGCTATTTCTAAGCAATTGGGTTTTTCACAATTAATTCGCTGACGTATTAAGTTGAGAGTGCATATCCTGCAAAGCAGGTGAACACATGCACAACATTTATCGTTTGCCATTCTAGGAGTTTTGTTTCAATTAACTGAACCCCATCGTAATAGATGTATTTCCCTCACTTCACTCTTAAGATGGAGGTGAAATGCTAAATATAAAGAAGTTTGCACATGCGAATTGTCAAAGAAGTGTATCCTGTAGTTCCTTTCTTTTCACAAGGGGCAAAGGAAAAGGGGGGAGGGGAGTTGCTACCAATCACAGAGGGTTCACATGTCTCATTGAGATGATACACCTTTCTGCTTCTGGGGGATGAGAACTATGTTTGAGTAAGTTGTCATTTGTCACTTATGAAAGACACGCTCTGCTTTTTCTAAACACTATAGGCATGCCAATCTCTCTTTTCTTTGTTCCCTTTCCTCTATGATATCTTCATTTACCACTGGATTTTTTCTAAAGATCTCATTTTACTTGGATGTTGGATAGGCCTCACAAGATCAGCCCAAGAAGCATGAGGCATACTTGTTATTTCCAGTCCATTTGGATGGGACATTACTGGATAATGCCAAAACCATGAAAGCAAAGAAGGAGTTCTTTTCCACTTCGGAGGTGCTTCAAATATTTCGTCAGGTGAATAATAATCAGTACGCTATGCACAAGAACATCTTATCATTTTCTGAGAGGAAAAAAAGAAGGGTCAGGTGCTCAAGCAATTATGAAAACTAAAATTGATATACTGAAAAAAGGTCTATGTGCAGCTTTGTGCAGGCCTCAAGCATATGCATAACTTTGATCCACCCTATGCACATAATGATGTCAAACCTGCTAATGTACTTTTAACACATAAGAAAGGACAGACACCTCTCACAAAATTAATGGATTTTGGAAATGCACGTCCTGCAAGAAGGCAAATTCGTTCTCCTTCGGAGGCCCTACAGTTGCAGGTTAGTGTAGTTCTTATATTACAGATGTATCTTCTGCTCTAGTATGCCTGCAAGCTTCACATATTTTCCTTATTGTGAATCTGGTCAGGGAGTATTCTATCGCTATTTTACTGTATTAACATATAAATATTGCTTTCTTTGTTGCTCTATTCTTATTGTTCTCATCTTAAGCCATTCTGGTGCATATTTTTCATCTGATTTCATTCTGTGGTACTGGTTTATTTAGGAATGGGCATCTGAGCATGTTGCAGCACCTTTCCGCGCTCCTGAATTGTGGGATTGCCCAAGTCAATGTGATATTGATGAAAGAACTGATATCTGGTCATTAGGTTGTACTTTATTTGCAATAATGTAAGACTTCTCTCTACTCTTTTGCAGATATTTGTAGCTTTTGCTGCCCAAAATATCTTTATTCACTTGTTGACATATCTGTTAGTTGCATCAACATTGTCTAATAAATTGATATTCAGTTTGATGAAGTCATGTAGTTAAGTCAACTCAAGAATGAAATGTCCTGCATTTGACTTGTATATACATAGAAATTAGAATTAGTATTTTGGTTAGCATTCTGAATTTTGGTCTGGTGCTGAGTTGCCTAGTAATTTGGTGGGACAGATTGGCAAAATCATCATTGAATGTTGGAATTAGACAGTAATAATTTTCTCAATAAAATGTTGGTTTTAGATGAAGGTCATTATCGAACTCCATAAGGGTTCCGGTCAAGTGAAACTGTAATACTGAGGTGCTCCATTTTTTTATGAGAAGGCGTATTATTAGGGGTTGAACTTGTATTTATTCTGAATCTCAAGTGATATCTGCTAGTAGTTTTCATGCATGGTAGCTTTATCCAAACATCAAGCTAAGTTTTCAGCATCTATTTCTTCTCCAATACAAGGTAAAGAAGCTCATGACATGCATATTTGAACTGGTTTTGGATATCTTTAACTGTGAATTGGTGTTTGAGTATGTCTGTTTCCATAAAAAGATAATTAATAATTTCACTTCTTTTCTATTTCCAGGTATGGAGTATCTCCTTTTGAGTATGCATTTGAGGAATCTGATGAAAGTCCTCAGTTGGCTATTGTAAATGCCCAAATCAAGTGGCCAACTGAGCCTAACACTTCATATCCCGACGCCCTTCACCAGTTTGTGACATGGATGCTTCAGCCTCAAGCTACAGTCCGACCTCGCATAGATGATATAGTAATTCATGTTGACAAATTGATCTCTAAGTATTCCACCAATTGAGTGATATGCGAAGAGACATGTTGGATTAGCTTACAGATGCTTCATTCATCCATATAAACATTTTAGCATGTTGCAGAATCCACCATAAGTTACTGTCCTTATTTTTCATTTTTTTTTTCTTCTTGTCAAAATGTGATAGAAGGCATAATAGTTCATTATACCCGAGTAAAGAGGTTTTGGCAGTTGTCCTTTGTTTTCTTTCTAAAAATAATTAATGTTGAATAATCTGTATTTTTGTTCCTATGTCCAAAGGATTTTTTCCCCTCCTTATTCTGCAACTCTGCTGTGTGTTCTTTTGTGCCTTGCATGATGCATAAACGTTTAGGGGTCATTTGGTACGTGGGATAAGGTGAGATACTGTAGGATAAAGTGAGGTACTAAATTTATACTATGTTTGGTTGGCAGTATAAATTTATTCCGGGATATATTTATACCGCCAACCAAACATTGTATAAATTTAGTAACAGACTTAATTGTGGATATCCTATTTTATTCCGTCAAACTTGATACTATTTTATCTCACTTAGAGGTGTGGAATAAATTAGTTTAGGTATTATAATCCCAAGATTATAATCTTGGAATAATTTAGTCCGTGTACCAAACGTTCCTTTACCTTGTTAGAGGACCACAGACCATTATGCTTGCAAAGAAAAACATGAGATAACAAGTACAAAATTTACTCAGTAAATACTAATCCATATTTAATACTATCACAAAATGTGCACAATAACTAATGGTCCAAATTCTTTGACAATGACTATATCAGTCTTGGTTTAATTAAGCTTATTATTTACACTGGGAGAACATTTCCAAATTTTGGTGACTTAATTAAAGTCTAAAGACAATTGTGATCTCAAAATCAAATCCACTTTCTTCCTAGTAGGAAACCTTCTCAGATAATTTGCCAAAAATAGGAGGAATTAAACAGTCATATGTATCTTTCAGTCAATGCTTATGCTTTTACCTAACATTCTAAATTTTCAACAAACCAAAATGCCATGTTCCACTTTTCAAACTATCTTTTTCTTTCTCCGATCAATTTTCTTTTAAAAATCAACAAAAAAAATATATTGTTTGAATCCTAAGCTATGGCTTCGGTTTGGAATTTAGATTTTTAGCAAATCTGCCTGTTTTGTTACATGACATATACCTTTAGCGAAAGGAACAGGTTAAAGAAAATGGTGTCCTTAAGATTTAATAGAGTCATGCTTCTTCTGCTGCTCATTTTCCTATTGAATAAGGATTCTAATGCTCATACTTACCTAGGTACTATCCTTTTCTTTTTCGAGCATATGAAAGTACTCCCTCCGTCTCAATTTATGACGACGGCGTTTGAATTTCGAGAGTCAGGTTTTATCACAATTTTTCATATATATTTTAATTTTTTTGAATTATTAATTATTGTGACCATTAATATTATTTTTACGTAGTTTTCAAATATGTAAATTTTATTTTCAAATACTTAAAGATTCTATTATATCCAAATGTATGATCAAAATTAAGAAATTTGAATCTTAAAAAGCAATAAGTGTCAATTCCTTCGTTACACTTTGTTTGACTTTTTCTTTTTTTATTTAGTTTTAAAAAAATGACACACTCCTATTCTTTCGTAATGAGAAACTTTTATACTCAAACAAATTATGTTGCGACATATTTAAAATCATAAGTTTCAGAAGTTTTATGACCGCACATAACGTTATGACATATTTAAAATTATAATTTCTAGAAGTTTTCTTTTTAAGTTAAACTTTGTACTAAATCAAACTATGACAAATAAAGTAAAACTGAGGGAGTAATTATATTTTGGGGAAATTTATGCAGCTGCTCCGTGCATGCCTTGTGCAGTACTTAGGCCAAAAACTGTGGCTAATGAAGCTGAAAAGGGTTTTACCATGGCAGGAAGGAGATATCTGAGTGAGGAAAAAGTATTAAATCTTGTTTTGATATCCTTTTACTTACATCATTAATTAATTAATTTCTGTTAGGTGATTTTGGATATGCGTTCTCAGGTCATTCGGAGGTGTTAAAGTCGGGTTTTAGATCAATTGCAAGTTTCGAAAGTTTTAGTTTGACTTAGGCTTGAATCCGTCGTAAATTGATGATTCTTATGTTGTTGGATGTATTTTTATGATTGGAACATGTTTGTGTGATGTTTTAGGATGGGTTGACACTTTTGTTTGAGGTCCCGGGGGCGTTGGGTGTTTTTTGGATGGTCAACCAGACCATTTTGTGCCTTAGAGAATAACAAAAAATGCAGGTTCTGTTGCAGGCATTTTTGGTTCATTGCGATCGCATAAGGGCTATTGTGATGGCGTAGAGCTTTCTGAGGGTAAGGCATTTTGGTTCAATGTGATCGCAGGGGTGAGGTTGCGATTTCATAAGAGGATTCGGGGGCCCAGGGATTTTGTGCAACGCGTTCGCATCAATGCGAGTGCGACCGCATAGGTCTGGCCAGTGAAGCTATGCGATCGCACTGAGATGGTTTCGATCGCATAGGCCATTTTGGAGGCCTGGGAACTTTGTTCTATGCGATCGCAGGGGCTTGGATGTGATCGCATAGAAGAAGATAGCTGGGCAGAGAAGGGTTTTTAATAACATTTCATCCGCGAACCAAACTTATTTTCCACCATTATTAAGCAACCAAGAGAGCTTCTTGACCAATTTGAGGAGTGTTTTTAACGGGTATTGGTTGGAGGTAAGTCTCTTTACTTTAAAATACCATTTTTACGAAGAATCAACCCTCAAATCCATGAAAATATGTTGAAATTGTGAAGAACTAGGGCCTAGTTTTTGGAAACGGATTCTGGGGATTTGAAAGTCCATTTGAACTCCGTTTTTGGTAAAATTTATATGTACGAACTCGTGGCGAGACGAGGAATCCGATGATATGATTTTTGGAATTTTTCTAGAAGTGGGCCTGGGCCTCGGGTTTTACCAAGTTCGTGATTTTTAGTATTTTTCGAGTAATTTCGATTGGGTTATGTTTCTTAAACATATAATAATGTATTCGTTGTGGTTTTGACTAGATTCGACGTGCGAGGAGGTCGATTTGAGAGGAAAGGGTGTTGCTAGCTAGTTTTCTACCGGCTAAAGGTGAATAATTGATGTAACTGTTGTGCTGAGGGTTTGAAACCCCAGACTTTCATATCGTAACGCTATATTGAGGCGTGGCATGCATTTCAAGATGAGTGCGGGGTCAGATACAGTTGAGGATTGAGACTTAGTCCACCCCGAGTGATTATTGCTATTATACTGGCAACTGAAACACATTCCTTGTTATTGTGAATTGGGATTATTGCTGTGTTTGGGGCCTTGTGCGGACCTGTAGAATCCTTTGGGGATTTTTATATGATTTCCTCAATTGTGTGCATCACATAAATTCTCAGTCACGTTTTCAAATATTAAAATAATATAATAACTGTATTTTATACATGAACCTTAAATGAAAAAGGATTTTGAGGGCTGAGATCCCAATAGTATGTCCCGTCTGACTGACGGTGGACTGATTTGACTGAGAAGGGTCGGGGACCCTGTAGTGAGGATGATTTTCCTGATATGGATCGGGATACATGCCGTAGCGATTATATATATTGATATTGAGGTCGAGAGCCTGTTTTATGCCAATACCTGGCTGATATTGCGCTTGGGCTGTAGGAGCCCCTCCGGAGTCAGTACACACCCCTAGTAAGCGCCGTCTACGTTAAATAAGCGAAGTGGGCTGCACGCCACAGAAGTTATTGGATTGTACTGTTATATGTATTGTTTTCTGCCATGCATTGATCCTTAAATGTATTAATTTTTTGTATACTGTTTCCAGTGTTTGGATATGAATGGCTAGATATAGAGTTCTTTGTGCATTTACTGTATTTTCTTACTTTCAGCCTTTAGTTATATCTATTACCACTGGGTTGGATGTACTCACTTTACTCCCTGCACCTTGTGTGCATATCCAGGGCAGCCTCAGGCTGAGTGATTCCAGCGGATTCAGAGTTCTTTCGGGAGTATTTGAGGTAGCTGCAGGGCGTTCGCAGTCGATGATTCTCCCCTCTATCTTTATTCTTTATTTCCGCATTATCAGTGTTAGACAGACTTTGTATTAGGATATTATTCTGTCAGTAGAGGCTTATGGTCGTGACACCGGGTCCTAGTTGGGCTGTTTCGGTATTTTATCAGATTTTCCCGTATTTTATTAGTAATTCAGATTTTGACTTAAATAGCTTTATCTGTAACTTGTTCAAATAATCAGGGTATTGGTATAAATGGTCGGGCTTGCCTAGTAGTGTACTGGGCGCCATCACGACCGGTTTGGGGTCATGACAAGTTTGTATCAGAGCCAAGGTTACTTGGTCTCGCGAGTCATGAGCCGGTTTAGTAGAGTCTCGCGGATCGCTATGGAGACGTTTGTACTTATCCTCGGGAGGCTACAAAACCTTTAGGAAACACTTCACTTTCTTGAAATTCATATCGTACGTCCTGTTTCTATGAAAACTAAATCTCTGTATTCTACTCTCTTGCAGATGGCGAGAACCCGTGCTAACAGACGTGGCGGACGACCACCAGTACCACCTGCTAGAGGCCGTGGACGCGGTCGTTGTGATGGTCGAGGCGGACCAGCAGGGGCAGCACCTGCAGACCTACCAGCTGCCCATGTCCAAGACCAGCCTCCAGCTGTCGAAGCTCCAGCAGCACCGGTTCAGGCACCGGCAGTGCCCATCGTGATTCCTGGTCTTCAGGAGACTCTAGCACAGATCCTATCAGCTTGTATTGGCCTGGATCAAGCAGTTTCAGCTACCACCGCAGCAGCTACTTCACAGGCCGGGGGAGGCAATCAGACCTCCGTTGCTTGCACACCTGAGCCGGTAGTGCAGGGTTTGCAGACACAAGAGGCACCCCCAGTTCAGCAGGTTGCCCTAGTTCTACAGGTTTCCCCAGTCCAGCAGGTTGCCCCAGTCTAGTAGGTTTCCCCAGTCCAGCAGGTTGCCCCAGTTCACCCGGTTAGACCGATTCAGGATAATATGGTTCTAGTTATGCCAAATGATGAGCAGCGTCGTCTTGAGAGATTCAGTAGACTTGCACCTCCTACTTTCAGTGGTGTTCCGGGCGAGGATGCCCAGGGTTTTCTCGACAAGTGTAGACAGATGCTGCGGACAACAGGGATCTTGGAGACTAGCGGTGTGTCCTTTAATACTTTTCAGTTTTCTGTGAAACCTTCACTTGGTGGGAGGCATATGAGCGACGTAGGCCGGTGGGTGCAACACCATTTTCATAGCAGGAGTTCTCCACTCTCTTTCTAGAGAAATGGGTGCCACAGTCGTAGAGGGAGGAGCGGCGTAGGCAGTTTGAGTATCTTCGTCAGGGAGATATGACCGTGTCTTAGTATGAGATGAGATTTTCGGAGCTCGCTCGTTATGCTCCATGGATGGTCCCGACTGATCGGGAAAGGATTAGGAGGTTCGTGGATGGAATCAATTATCCCATCCGTATCGTGATGGCCAGAGAGAGGATTCTGAGCCACACTTTTGAGGATGCATTTGATATTGTCCGAGATATTGAGACATATCATTGGCAAGAGATAGAGGAGTGGGAGGCCAAGAGGCCTCGTGGATCAGATAGTTTAAGTGGTGCTCCGTCTAGGATCCAGCACCAGCAGAGGTCGTTCTTACCGATCTCACCAGTCGGCTTGTTTCAAGTATCGAGGGGCATATTCAGGCCGTGGTCACCAGGGGTACCAGCAGGGCCAGTCTTCGCTGAGCGCCCTTCCAGATCAGAGCCCTGCATCTGCTTCTTCAGCCCATGGTTCATCTGCAGCGAGGGGTTCCCATCAGTACCCTTCTCCAGCTCTAGGCCGTTGTTACTAGTTCGGTGAGTTAGGTCACATGAGGAGACAATGTCCTCGGTTCCGTAGTAGGCAGACTCAGTAGAGGGATCAACCCTCATCTTCTGCTCCTGTTTCTTCAGCACCTGCGCAGTCAACTAGGAGTGGAGGTCAGGTAGCCAGAGGTGGCCCAAGGGGTGAGGACCGTACTAGTAGTAGTCAGGCTCGTTTCTATGCCATTCTGACTAGGAGGGACGCTCTTGCATCAGATGTAGTCACAACATGTATTATCTCAGTCTGCCATAGGGATGCTTCTGTCTTATTTGATCCCAAATCTACCTATTCCTATGTGTCTTCATATTTTGCTCATCATTTGGGTACAACCCGTGGTTATATTGCCTTGCTTGTGCACGTATCTACCCCGGTGGGTAATACTGTTATTGTAGATCATGTATATCGATCCTGTCTGGTAACTATTGGGGGTCTGTAGACCCTAGTTGACTTGTTATTATTGGGCATGGTAGATTTCGATGTGGTTCTGGGTATGGATTGGCTATCGCCGTACCATGCTATTCTGGACTGTCATACTAAGATAGCTACGTTGGCTATTCCGGGTATTCCGAGGATCGAGTGGTGAGGCGTGACTGATTATGTACCCAGTAAGGTGATTTCCTTCTTAAAAGCCCAGCGGATGGTTGGGAAAGGTTGTTTATCGTACTTGGATTTCGTGAGAGATGTGGGAGCTGAGGCTCCTAGTCTTGATTCGGTTTCCGTTGTGAGGGATTTTCCATGATGTGTTCCCAGCGGACCTGCCGGGCATGCCGCCAGACAGGGACATTGATTTTGGTATTAATCTGGTGCCGGGCACTCAGCCCATCTCTATCCCTCTCTATCTTGTGGCGCCAATGGAGCTAAAGGAGTTGAAGGAACAGCTTTAGGAACTCCTAGATAAGGGGTTCATTCGCCCGAGTGTGTCACCGTAGGGTGCACCAGTCTTATTTGTAAAGAAGAAGGATGGTACAATGAGAATGCGCATTGATTACAGACAGCTGAACAAGGTGACAGTGAAGAACAAATACCCACTACCCCGTATTGAGGATTTGTTTTATCAGCTCCAGGAAGAAAGGGTATTCTCTAAGATTGACCTCCGGTTCGGCTATCACCGGATGAAGATTAGGGATTAAGACATTATGAAGACAGATTTCAGGACGAGATATGGGCACGACGAATTTCTAGTAATGTCCTTTGGGTTGACTAATGCCCCAGCCGCGTTCGTGCACTTGATGAATAGTGTATTTCGTCCGTATCTGGACTTTTTTGTGATAGTGTTTATTTATGATATCCTGGTGTACTCGCGTAGCCAGGAGGTGCACGCGCAGCACTTGAGGATGGTATTGCAGAGATTGAGAGAGGAGAAACTTTATGCCAAGTTCTCCAAGTGTGAATTCTGGCTTAGTACTGTGGCTTTTCTGGGACACGTGGTGTCCAGTGATGGTATTCAGGTTGACCCAAAGAAGATCGAGGCAGTGCAGAGTTGTCCCAGACCGTCCTCAGGTATTGAGATTCGGAGTTTCCTCGATTTGGCGGGTTATTACCGCAGGTTTGTTCAGGGCTTTTCAACTATTGCTTCGCCTTTGATGAATTTGACACAGAAGAATGCTCCATTTGTGTGGTCGGATGAATGCGAGGAAAGCTTCCAGAAGCTTAAGTCGGCGCTGACCACATCTCTGGTACTAGTATTGCCATCAGCTTCAGGTTCTTACACGATGTATTGTGATGCTTCGAGAGTTGGGATCGGTTGTGTTTTGATGTATGAGGGTAAATTTATTGTTTATGCTTCTCGTCAGTTAAATCCCCATGAGAAGAACTACCCTGTTCATGACTTAGAGTTGGCTGCTATTGTTCATGCCTTGAATATTTGTAGAAATTACCTATATGGTGTATCTTGTGAGATATATACAAACCATCATAGCCTTCAACACTTGTTTAAGAAGAAGGATCTTAATTTGAGGCAGCGGAGATGGCTTGAGTTACTCAAGGACTATGATGTTACCATTTTGTATCATCCCGGGAAGGCCAATGTAGTGGCCGATGCTTTGAGCCGGAAGACTATTAGTATGGGTAGTTTGGCGTGCATTCTAGTTGGGGAGAGGCCCCTTGCAGTTGATGTTCAGGCCTTGGCCAATCAGATGGTGAGGTTAGAATTTTCTGAACCCATTCGGGTGTTGGCTTGTGTGATTTCCCGAACGTCTTTGTATGACCGCATCAGCGAGCGCCAATATGATGACCCGTATTTGCTTGTCCTGAAGGACAGGGTCCAGCATGATGATGCCAGAGATGTGACCATTGGTGATGACGATGTGTTGCGGATGCAGGGCCGGATTTGCGTGCCCAATGTGGATGGGATCCGGGAGTTGATATTAGAGGATGCCCATAGCTCGCGATATTCGATTCATTTGGGTTCCGCGAAGATGTACTAGGATTTGAGAAAACATTAATGGGGGAGGAGGATGAAAAAGGATATTGTGAATTATGTGGCTCGGTGTCTCAACTGTCAGCAGGTCAAATATGAGCACCAGAGACCCGGTGGTGTACTCCATCAGATGGATATTCCGGAGTGGAAATGGGAGAATATTACTATGGATTTCGTGAGTGGTCTTCCTCGTACCTCAAAGAAGTTTGATTCGATTTGGGTGATTGTGGATAGACTGACCAAGTCCGCGCACTTCATTCCAGTATGTACTGCCTACTCTGTGGAGAAGTTAGAAGAGATTTTCATCCGGGAGATTGTTCTGTAGCATGGGGTCCCAGTTTTCATTGTCTCAGATATGGGTGCCGTGTTAATTTCCCAATTCTGGAAGACTTTTCATCAAGAGTTGGGCACACATGTATAGATGAGCACCGTATTTTATCCTCAGACGGACGGGCAGTCCGAGCGTACTATCCAGATATTGGAAGACATGTTGCATGCCTGTGTTATCAATTTTGGGGGTTCTTGGGCTGAGTTTTTGCCACTTGCGGAGTTTGCATATAATAACAACTGTCAATCCAGCATCAAGATGGCGCATATGAGGCCTTATATGTGAGACAGTGTAGATCTCCGGTTGGATGGTTTGAGCCCGGCGAGGCTAGATTATTGGGAACAGAGATAGTTCATGATGCCTTAGAGAAGGCGAAAATGATCCAGGAGAGACTTCGTACAACTCAGTCACGTCAGAACATTATGCAGACCAGAAGGTTCATGACGTATCTTATGTGGTGGGTGAGAATGTCTTGTTGAAGGTTTCACCTATGAAAGGCGCTATGAGGTTTGGAAAAAAGGGAAAGATGAGTCCAATGTTCATTGGACCTTTTGAGATACTTAGGAGGATTGGGGAGGTGGGCTATATGCTTGCTTTTCCACCTAGCTTATCGGGAGTGCACCCGGTGTTCCATGTTTCTATGCTCCGGAAATATGATGGGGACCCGTCTCATGTATTAGACTTTAGCACGATTTAGTTGGATGAAGACTTAACCTATGATGTGGAGCCGGTGTCGTCACATTCGAAAGTTGAGATCTAAGGACATAGCTTCGGTGCAGGTACAATGGAGAGTTCGGCCCGTGGATGAGGCCACTTGGGAGACCGAGCAGGAGATGCGCATCAAATATCCTCACTTGTTTGAGACTCCAGGTATGTTTCTTGACCTGCTCGAGGACGAGCGTATGTTTTAGTTGGGGAGGATGTAATGACCCGACCCGTCGTCATGTGAGTTACTGATGTTAATAAATTTCAATACCATACAAGAGGGGGGGTGATTTGTGTGGTACCTAATTTTTCACATTAGAAGAAATTGGTTCTTCTAAGTGTTCTAATTACATCAGTTTGCGGAATAATAAAACGTAAAGTAAAGTGCACTGAGATTTTACGTGGAAAACACCTGGCTCAAAAGGTGAAAAACCACGACCTACTACTCAGTAGGATTTTCCCAAACTCCACTAAAAATCAATTAGCCAAATAGGATTTACAAAGACTCTTCGTAAACCTAAGGATTGAACTCTAATACCAGTGTGTCACACAGCCTCAGCTGCTGCGACACTATCAAGTTAACTCTAACTTGATGACACAAGGTACCTAATACAATTGCTTCTAATAAAGCTGAAAGGTACAATATAAAACCTACTACAATTGAACTAGAAATAAACACTCATATGGAATTGGTTCTTCTCTCTTAGTTCATGTAGCTTCAGGCGTACACACTTGTATCTTGCATATATTGCTTGCAAAATAGACTCGCTTTTTTTGCTCTCAAATATGCTTTACTTCTGCTTGTGTGTTACCTGTAAAAGAGAACCAACACAATAATATATCGAGTTAATAGTTAGAGTTTGATTACAACTCCACTTCTTATCCATAGTCCATTTAAGTCCTTAGCCAATACAAACTCTAACTCTTATCCTTACTTAGGATCAAGTTCTCTTCACATAACGAGAATGTCCTCCTTATCCCAAATTCAACCTTTTCGATTACGTTCAGAAGATATTGATGTGCATATCTTCCTCACGTGCTTCACATATGCCCTGGTTAATTCATACTGTGTAATACAAGATGGACCAGGTCCTTCCATAGTTTCATTTGTCAATCTTCAAAACTCCAACTGAAACTTGGGCCAACAATTTCCCCCTTTTTGATGATGACAAACTCTGTGCTTATTGTGATCAGGAAACCTGTGAACTCAGCTGGAAATCAACACTTAAAATTTTTAACTTATCATCAAGGAGGTCAGATTTAGGTCATAAACATCACTAGAATTTTAAGCACAATATCTTTCCCCTTTTGGCATCATCGGAAAGTTGCATTAATACAGTGAATCCTCGAAGTTAATTAATACTCATGGCCACTGGGGCAACTGCAAGTGAACACATGGTCAAGTTAATCACAAATCAGCTTAAAAATAACTATTTAGAACAAATTCAACAAGAACAAGACAAGCTGCATTCATTGATTAAAGAGTGATTCTGCAGTGCAGTCCAAAAAAAGAAAAACAAAACATCCAACCATGAGCAAAAAATAGAATAAGAACAGACAAGAACTTCCTAGACTAGAAAGTGGAAGCTGAAGGGTTACTAGACTAGGCACTAAGGATAGGACATCTAAGGCTTGGAAATGCTAGTGGGTTCGGCTTGTAGCAGATTTAACATTTGTTGGAGCATGCCTTCATTTTTCTTCTGTTCTTTGGCGATTTCAGCTCTCAGCCCATTTCTTTCTCCTTCCAAATAAGCAATTCTGGAATTGAGCCTTGCAATTTCAGCATTCTTTGTCCCAACTTCTTGAACCAAGGCTCTGACCTTGATGTTCACAGGAGTCTTGGCAGATGAACCAGGTTCTAACAAGGACATCATTGAGCAGATAGTCACATGCTTGAAGAGTCTTGACACCAAAGTGCTCCTTGCTGGAGGCCATTTCCCACTTTTTCAAAGGAACATCTAAACGTTCAAGCACAATTGTCAGGATAAAACCACAGGGAATGTCATGAGCCTTTGAACCATTTATCACCTTTTCAAGCAGCTTATCCATAAAGACAGACCAGTTGATCTTCTTCCATTCATTCATACACTGCATGAGCACCAGATCCATATAACTAGCTGTATGCCTTCTTTCCTGTCTGGGCAGAAGGCACTTGTTGACAAATTCAAAAAGCACTTTGTGCTCTGGCCTCATTTACCTCTTCTGGACTGCCCTGGACTGAGGCACTTTTTCAGCTGTGTTGGTGTCACAGAAATTCGTTGTTATTTGCAGCTCAGAAGGCAACCCATCCAAGCAAGTCCACCTCTGCCTGGTATAATCATCATACCCCTAACAAGGAATACCCAGAATCTTTCCCAATTTTTTAGCATTGAATTTCACTTTGACACCCCTCACCTTACTGGTCACCTGACCATTCTTCACTTTTCCATTGGCCATGAACTCCACTAGTTCCTTCCTTGCCAATTTTCCATCAATCTGAAGGACTATGTCCTTCCAGCCTTGTGCCTCTAGTGCTGTGACAAGCCTTATCATGCCTGGCTCCTCCAGGTCTTTCAGCAATCTTCCCTTCATTATCTTTATTTTGTCAAAGTTTGCATACCTATCCTGTTCTTTTTCAGACTCACTTTTATCTTCTTCTTATTCTATGGCTACTTTCACTTGTTTTCCCTTAGAAGCTGATCTTGTTCTCTTCGCAAGAGAGGATTCAGCAGGAACTGGTTTTGAGGGCTTCTTTGAGGAAGTTCTAGTCTTCTTTGGTTTTGCAAGTGGAACCTTCACAGTAGTATTCCTTTCTTGATGGACCAGTTTCATCTCCTCTTCCACCTCCTCAGCTATAACTTTTGAACTTTCACCTATCTTCCCTTTGCCTTTTTCTTTTCTCTTTCTCTAACTCTCCTCTAAAGCTTTCTGCAACTCAGCTTCACTCTTCCTAACCTTGCTTCTAGTTGTTCTAACCTTAGGATAAGACTTGGGTGTTGAGGGTTTGGATTTCTTGGTTTGTTTGGACGCAATAGGGGTCCTTTGTGAGGAAGCCTTGCGTTTCTTGGATCATAACTAGCCCCAATCTTTTTCATCATCTCAACTAGAGTTTCCTCCGCAGTAGACCAAGTTCAACAGATTGTTTGCTCAAACCAACTAGCCCTTCAGCAGCCTCTACAGACTCACTTCCCCTGACTTCGAGACCTGTTCTTCCCCACTCCCACAGAAACATCTTTTGCAGCCTCTATCAGAACATGCCTATTTTCTACCCTTTCCCCTACATCATCAGAAACAACAGTTGGATTTATCTCTTTTGGGGTTTCTTTGTTTGTGACATTGTCAGAAGGCCCAGGTTCATCCCCTTCACTGGCAAAAATGTATTCATCAGACTCAGAACTGGAATCAGTTCCTTTTGCTGGGGATTCTTTCCTTTGATTTCCTTCAATCTTTCGTTTAGAGCTTTCCTCAAGGGACCAGTAGCAACAGCTTTTCTTGCTATCATTTTCGTGCGACAGAATCTGAGCTTTGGGGATTCACTAGGAGGTGTGGAGGATAAAGTAGTGTTAGGTGACACTGGTGGTGGGGGTTCCAAGATTATCTTGGGGATTCGACATTTTTGGTGAAGAATTTCTGGAAGGCTTGAGAAAATTTTGGACAATTTTTGAGGGTTTGGAGAAGAGAGTAGATGATTAGGGATTTTGAGATGACGGTTATGATATGATTAGAGGGGTTTTTAATGAGTGGTCATTATAGTTCCAGGAACGACATCTTTTCAGGTGTCAGCAGAGGTCTAATAAGCTTATGGTTACGGTCTCCCTAGTTATTTATTAGGATTAATTAGAATTGCTAAGGTTTAGGAGATAGAGTTCCGTTACACTTAGAATTCTAATTTCAATGAAACTGGTTCAATTAGCCTCAACGGATAGAATTTTGAGACGATTGGTGTTTCCAGGTCTCTTGCTCATGATTGAAAATTAAATTTTTCTATTTGTGCAATGTATAGAAACATACCTGACCTTTCTCATGAGCATGCATTGATGAACCATGTTCTTCAAATGAAACTTCTCTTGATTATGCCTCAAATGTCAGAATGGAGAATTTGTAAGAGATGAGTGAGTCACATAAACACATGTCACATGAGTATACTATTTACAGTATGAGACTGAGTAGGAATTAGTCTAATATTCACAAGAATTAAGAACTCCTAACCAATTTTTTTTTTCATTTTTCAATCTGTTTTTCATTGTGCATTCTGAACATAACCTCTTAGGTGATCTTAATCATCCCCAATTCCAACCTGTTCCTCTCAAAGTTTTCTCTATTTAGTGCCTTGGTGAAGATTCAGCTATTTGTTTATCAGTGGCACAAAATTCTATGGAGATTAGCCCTTTTCGTAGTTGTCCCTTAAGAATTGATGTCTAACATCTACGTGCTTAGTCCTTTTATGATGAACATAGTTCTTTGTCATACTGATTGCACTACTGTTATCACAAAATATATGTATGCATCCCACTTCAATTCCAAAGTCTACCAATTTTTGCTTGATCCACAGCAACTGAGCACAGCATGAAGCAGCAACAACATACTCAGCTTCAGCAGTAGAGAGGGCCACTGAATTCTGCTTTTTGGTAGCCCATGATACAAGACAAGATCCTAGAAAGTGTGCCATACCTGAAGTGCTCTTCCTATCCACTATATAACCTGCATAGTTAGCATCAGCATATCCAATTAAGTCAACCTTGCTACCTTTGGGATACCACAAACACATATCAGTTGTGCCTTTTAGGTATCGTATTATTCTTTTGACTATAGTCAAGTGTAACTCCTTTGGATTTGCCTGTAAACAAGCACAAATTCCTATAACTAAAATAATGTCAGGTCTGCTCGCAGTAAGATACAAAAGTGAACCAATCATACCCCTGTACAACTTTTGATCAACTGATGAACCAGGTTCATCAGCATCTAACTTTGTGACAGTTGCAATATGAGTATCTATTTATTTGGATTCTTCCATTTTAAATTTCTTGATTAGTTCTTTTGTGTACTTATGCTAATGAATCATGGTACCGTTTGGACTTTGTTTGATTTGCAAACCTAAGAAGAAATTGAGTTCTCCCATCATGCTCATTTGAAATTCACTGCCCATTAGTTTTGCAAAGTCCTTACTCAACCTCTCTGTTGTAGCCCCAAAATTATATCATCGACATAAATCTGTACAAAAAGAAGATCTTGACCTTTTTCCCTTAGAAACAAGGTGCTGCCAAAAATACCTCTTTACCCATGCTCCAGAAGGAATTTCGACAATCTTTCATACCAAGCTCTTGGAGCTTGCTTGAGATCATAGAAAGCTTTATCCAGCTTGTATACATGGTCAGGACATTCTTTGCTTTTGAATCCAGGAGGTTGCTTCACAAACACTTCTTCTTTGAGATAGCCATTTAGGAAGGCACTTTTCATATCCATTTGATGAAGAGTGAATTCCATATGTGCTGCAAAGGCTATGAGGAGTCTTATTGCTTCAAGTCTAGCAACTAGAGCAAAAGTCTCATCATAATCAATGCCTTCCTCTTGACTGTAACCTTGAACCACCAACCTTTCCTTGTTTCTTTTAACTTTTCCATCTTCATCTAGCTTGTTTCTGAAGACTTATTTTGTCCCAATGACTGACTTGTCCTTAGGTCTTGGAACCAAGTGCCAGACTTGGCTTCTTTCAAACTGATTGAGTTCTTCTTGCATAGCATTGATCCAATCTGCATCCTGTAGAGCTTCACTCACATTTTTAGGTTCAATCAGGGACAAAAAGGCATCAAATGCACACAAGTTCTTTAGTTGTGATCTAGTCTTGACTCTAGATGTGGGATCATTGATTATGTTCTCAATGGTGTGAGAACTTAGGTACCTGTAAGATTTTCCCACCAGCTGGTTTCTGCTAGCTTCCCCTTCATTATTATGCTGTAGAGGAACATATTCAGGTACGAGATCCTTCAGAGAATTTTGTACAGTTTCTCTCAGATTGGTTCCCCCTGTCAGGTTTCCCAGGGTGAAAGGACCTATTCCATCACCTGCTCCTTCTTTGGATGCCTCCTTGACTTGTGCTGTAACTTCAGTCAGTTGTCTCACTAGGCCAATGGCTTCATCTTCATGTTCCTTTCTCTTAGAAAGAGTGTTAGATTCATCAAACACAACATGTACACTTTCTTCAACACATATAGTTATTTTATTAAACACTTTATATGCTTTGCTATGTGAAGAATATCCCAAGAATACTCCCTCATCACTTCTGGGATCAAAATTACCTTGGGAGTCTTTGCCATTATTGTGCACATAGCACTTGCAACCAAAAGCCCTAATATGGGATATGTTTGGTTTTCTCCCTTTAAGTAACTCATAGAGAGTTTCTCTACAAGAGGTCTGGTCATGCATCTATTAATTATATAGCAAGTAGTGTTTATAGCCTCTGCCCAAAAGCTATGAGATAGTTTACTGGAAAGTAACATGGTCCTTGCCATATCCTCAAAGGTCATGTTCTTCCTTTCAACTACCCCATTTTGCTGAGGAGTCCTAGGGGCAGAGAAATTATGATCTATTCCATTTTCATCACAAAATTCAGCAAACTTTGCATTTTTAAATTCAGTTCCATGATCAGACCTAATGGATGCAAGTTGATTTCCTAATTGTTTCTGGATTTTTCTAACAAAAGCTGTGAACATTTCAAATGCTTCATCTTTAGAAGTTAGAAACAGCACCCAGGTAAATCTAGAATAATCATCAACAAGAACCATAACATATATTTTACCACCTCTGCTCATAGCTCTCATTGGGCCACAGAGATCCATATGAACCAGTTCCAACGTCTTGGACGAGCTTACCATTTTCTTAGGTTTTAAGGATGACCTTACCTGCTTCCCTCTAGCACAAATTAGTTTCCAGTTTTAAGTTTTCAATCCCCTCCTTTTTCTTTCTTGTCCCTATTTTCAGTTTTAAGTTTTCAAACTTGAGTTTAGGACACTGTTTTCCAGTTGAAGAACCTGGTTCTTCAACTGAGTATTTAATCTATTACTCTCACCAGCCCTAGACTCTAGCATTTTGAATTTTCTTATAGTATTGCACAATCCCTAGACATAACATCTTTCTCACTGTTTATTATTTCAGACTCATCTATGAAGTCCATCAAGAGCTCAACCAATTTTTCTTTAGATAGGAATTTAATCTTTTCTTTAAGATGTAGAATACTTACCTCCTGTGCATCTTCTGATTCTCCGATGGCCATAAGAGCTTGCTCATCTCCAGCTTCATTTTTTGAGTCTTCATATGACGTATCTCCCCATGAAGCAACCAAAGATTTGGTAGTTCTTTTGTTCCTCCTTGGTTGAACCTGTTCCTTCTTTCTGCCCTTTATTTCTTCCACCCAATCTCCCATTGAGGGTAGTTTTTGATCATGTGATATGTCTTTCCACATTTAAAGCGACCATCATTTGTCTGCTTCTCAGGAGCCCTAGGTTTGTTGAATGTTGATCCTCTTAAAGGGCCCTTTCCTCTCATAAGATATTTCTTGAAGTATCTAGTTATCATAGCCATTTCATCATCTTCAAGATCTGATCCTTCTGAGATTTTGAGAGCCAAACTTCTTTCTTTCTTTTGAGCATCCATCTTCATGGTTTGCCTTCTCAATTCATAGGTAGTCAGATTTCCAATCAGTTCATCCAATTTCAAAGTAGCAATATTTTTGGATTCCTGAATAGCAGTGATTTTGCTTTCCCAGGAGATTGACAGAACTCTAGTTAGAATCTTCACTAACTTGTCTTCTTCTAGAATAACCCTTCCAAGAGACTCAAGTTCATTTGTCAGTGTAGTGAACCTGCTATACATTTCTTGAATAGTTTACCATCCTTCATAGTAAAATTTCCATATAAAGAATATTGTAGTGTTCCTCTTGACCATTTCACCTGAGGTGTGGCTAAAGGATCGTCATTGATGATATCCCAATGCTCATATTCTTCACCCATGATGTGGTCTCTCATTCTGTTTTTCCACCAAGAGTAGTAGAGACCATTGAAGAGTGGAGGCCTTGCAGTAGACTGTCAATCCCAATTACCAGGTGGTGCACTCATGTTGATCTTTTCCTAAGGTATTAACCTCTTTACGGATAACCTGCTCTGATACCAATTGATGTTAATAATCGCCAAAACCACACAAGAGGGGGGTGGGTTATTTGTGTGGTACCTACTTTTTGCGTTAGAAGAACCTCGTTCTTCTAAGTGTTCTAACAACAACAATTTGCGGAATAATAAAATTGAAAGCAAAGTGCACAGAGATTTTTACGTGGAAAACACCTGGCTCGAAAGGTGAAAAAATCACGACCTACTACTCGGTAGGATTTTCCCAAACTCCACTAAAAATCAATGAGCCAAACAGAATTTACAAAGACTCTTTGTAAACTTAAGGATTAAAATCTAATCCCAGTATGACACACAGCCTCAGCTGCTGCGACACTGTCAAGTTAACTCTAACTTGATGACACAAGGTACCTAAAACTGCTTTTAATAAAGCTGAAAGGTAAAATATAAAACCTACTACAATTGAACTAGAAATAAACACACAGATGGAACATGTTCTTCTCTCTTAGTTTATATAGCTTCAGGCGTACACACTTTTATCTTGCATATATTGCTTGCAAAATAGACTCACTTTATTTGCTCTCAAATATGCTTTACTTCTTCTTGTGTGTGTTACATGTAAAAGAGAACCAACACAATAATATATTGAGTTAGTAGTTAGATTTTAATTACAACTCCACTTCTTATCCATGGTCCATTTAAGTCCTTAGCCAATACAAACTCTAACTCTTATCCTAACTTAGGATCAAGCTCTCTTCAAATAAGGAGACTGTCCTCCTTATCCCAAATGCAACCTTTTCGATTACGTTGAGAAGATATTGATGCGTGATATTTGGTGCATATATTCCTCACGTGCTCAGACTGTGTAGTACAAGATGGACCAGGTCCTTCCATAGGTTCATTTGTCAATCTTCAAAACTCCAACTGAAGCTTGGGAAAATAGTTACCGCCCCGTTTTCCCCATTTTATGCTTCTATATGTTTCAATATATGTGTTTGGAGAATTTGAAGTAATTCGGATAGAGTTTGGTTAGAAATGAGACAATTAGTCTCTTTATACTAAGGTTAGTTTGGAAAAGTCAACCGAATGTTGACTTATGAGTTAGAGGGATCGGAATGGATTTCCGACAAATCGACTAGTTTCGGGTGGTGATTTATGAATTAGGAGTGCAATAGGAATTGAATTTGGAGGTCCGGTGTAGAATTAGGGTCGAATTGGCTAAGTTTGAATTTTGGCGAATTCCGGTTGATAGGTGAGATTTTGATCCGGGGGTCAAAATAGAATTTCGACAGTTTCACTAGCTCCGTTAGGTGATTTATGATATGAGTGCAAAGTTTTAGGTCATTCAGAGGTGTTTAAGTCGGGGTTTAGATCAAATGCAAGTTTCAGAAGTTTTAGTTTGACTTAGGCTTGAATCCTTCGTAAATTGATGATTCTTGTGTTATTGGATGTGTTTTTATGATTGGAACATGTTTGTGTGATGTTTTAAGATGGGTTGGAACTTTTGGTTGAGGTCTCGGGGGCCTCAGGTGTGTTTCGGATGGTCAACCAGACCATTTTGTGCTTTAGAGAATAGCAGAAATTGCAGGTTCTGTTACAGGCAATTTTGGTTCATTGCAATCGCATAGAGACTATTGAGATTGCGCAGAGCTTTCTGAGGGTAAGGCATTTTGGTTCAATGCAATTATAGGGGTGATATTGCGATCGCTTAATACGATTCGGGGGCCCAAGGATTTTGTGCAAAGCGTTCGCATCAATGCGAGTGCGATCGCATAGGTCTCACCTGTAAAGCTATGCGATCGCACTGAGATGGTCGCGATCGCATAGGACATTTTGGAGGCCTTGGACCTTTGTTATATGCATTCGCAGGGGCTTGGATGCGATTGCATAGAAGGAGATAGCTGAGCAGAGAAGGGTTTTTAATAACATTTCATCCGTGAACCAAACCTATTTTCCACCATTGTTAAGCAACCAAGAGAGCTTCTTGACCAATTTGAAGAGTATTTTCAACGGGTATTGATTGGAGGTAAATCTCTTGACATAAAAAGACCATTTCTACGTAGAATCAACCCTCAAATCCATAGAAATATGTTGAAATTGTGAAGAACTAGGGCTTAGTTTTTAAAACGAATTTCGGGGATTATATGTACTTACTTATGGTGAGACGAGCAATCCGATGATATGATTTTCAGAATTTTTAGAGAAGTGGGCCTTGCGCTCGGGTTTTACCAACTTCGTTATTTTTAGTGTTTTTCGACTAATTTCGATTGGATTATGTTTCTTATACATATAATAACGTATTTGTTGTGGTTTTGACTAGATTCGACGCGCGAGGAAGTCGATTCGAGAGGGAAGGGTGTTGATATCTAGTTTTCGCCCGGCTAGAGGTGAGTAATTGATGTAATTGATGTGCTGAGGGGTTGAAACCCCATACTTTCACATCGTAACGCTATATTGAGGCGTGAAACGCATTCCACAATAAGTTCAAGGTCATATACAGTTGGGGATTGAGACTTAGTCCATCCCGAGTGATTATTGCTATTGCACTGGCGACTGAAACGCATTCCTTGTTATTATGAATTGGGTTTATTATCGTGTTTGGGGACTTGCACTGACCTGCATAATCCTTAGGGGATTTTTATATGTTTTTCTCACTTGTTTGCATCACATAAATTCTCAGTCACTTATTCAAATATTAAAATAATATAATAACTGTGTTTTATACATGAACCTTAAATGAAAAAGGATTTTGAGGGCTGAGATCCCTATATTATGTCTCGTCTGACTGACGGTGGACTGATTTGACTGATATGGGTCGGGGACCTTGTAGTAAGGATGATTTTTCGGATATGGATCGGGCTACACGCCGTAGCAATTATATATATTGATAGTGAGTTCGAGAGCTTGTTTTATGCCAATATCTTGCAGATATTGAGCTTGGGCTGTAGGAACCCTCCGGAGTCTATACACACCCCTAGTGAGCGCCGTCGATGTTAAATAAGCTGAGCGGGCTGCACGCCGCATCGGGTACTGGATTGTACCGTTATATGTATTGTTTTCTACCATGCATTGTTCCTTAAATGTATTAAGTTGTTGTATACTCTTTCCACTGTTTGGATATGAATTGCTAGATATGCAATCAGTTCCTTCTTCCGCCTACTCTTTCGTCCATTGCGACAGGAGGGGGCTTGCCCATCAGCCTACTTTGCCAAGAGGTAGAGTACTTTGTGCATTTACCGTGTTTTCTTAGTTTCAACCTTTAGTTATATCTATTACGAGTGAGTTAAAAGTACTCACTTTACTCCCTGCACCTTGTATGCAGATCTAGGGCAGCCTCATGCTGAGTGATTCCACCGGATTCAGAGTTCTTTCGGGAGTATTTGTGGTAGCTGCAGGGCGTTCGCAGCCGATGATTCTCCCCTCTATATTTATTCTTTATTTTCGCATTATAAATGTTAAACAAATTTGTATTAGGATATTATTCTGTTAGTAGAGGCTCATGGTCGCGACACCGCGTCCTAGTTGGGCTATTTTTGTATTTTGTCAGAATTTCCCATATTTTATCAGTAATTCGGACTTTGACTTAAATTAATTTATATGTACTTTTTCAAATAATCAGGGTATTGGTATAAATGGTCGGGCTTGCCTAGTAGTGTGCTGGGCGCCTTCACAACCGGGTTAGGGTCGTGACAAGTTTGTATGAGAGCCAAGCTTACTTGGTCTCGCGAGTCATGAGCCGGTTTAGTAGAGTCTCGAGGATCGGTACAGAGACATCTGTACATATCCTCGGGAGGCCGCAGAACCTTTAGGAAACACTTCACTTTCTTGAAATTCATATCGTGTTGCTTGTTGCTATGAAAACTAAATCTCCGTATTCTACTCTCTCGCAGATGGCAAGAACCCGTGCTAACAGACGTGGAAGATGACCACCAGTAGCACCTGCTAGAGGTCGTTGCCGCGGTCATGGTGCTGGCCGGGGTGGACCAGCAGGGGCAACACCTTCAGAACCACCAGCTGCCTAGGTCCAGGACCAGCCTCTAGCTGTAGATGCTCCAGCAGCACCGGTTCAGGAACCGGCAGTGCCTATCGTGATTCCTGGTCTTCAGGAGACCCTAGCAAAGATCGTACCAGTTTGTACTGGCCTAGATCAGGTAGTTTCAGCTACCACCGCATCAGCTACCTCATAGGCCGGGGGAGGCAATCAGACCCCCGCTTGTTGCACACCTGAGCTGGTAGTGCTGGGTTTGCAGACACCAGAGGCACCCCCACTTCAGCATGTTGCCCCAGTTCAACAGGTTGCCCCAGTCCAGTAGGTTGTCGTAGTCCAGCAGGTTGCCCAGTTTAGCCGGTTGCACCGGTTCAGGATAATATGGTTCCAGTTATGCCAAACGATGAGCAACATCGTCTTGAGAGATTCAGCAGACTTGCACCTCCTACTTTCAGTGGTGTTCCGGGTGAGGATGCCCAGGGTTTTCTCGACAAGTGTAGACGGATGCTACAGACAACATGGATCTTGGAGACTAGCGGTGTGTCCTTTATCACTTTTCAGTTTTCAGGTGCAGCCTTCACTTGGTGGGAGGCATATGAGCAGCGTAGGCCGGTGGGTGCAGCGCCATTGTCATGCAGGAGTTCTCCACTCTCTTTCTAGAGAAATGGGTGCCACAGTCGTAGATGGAGGAGCGGTGCATGCTGTTTGTGTATCTTCATCCGCGGGATATGACCGTGTCTTAGTATGGGTTGAGGCTTTCAGAGCTTGCTCGTTATGCTCCATGGATGGTCCCGACTGCCCGAGATATTGAGACAGATCGTCAGCAGGAGAGAGAGGAGCGGGAGGACAAGAGGCCTCATGGATCAGATAGTTTCAGTGGTTCTCCGTCTAGGAGCCAGCGTGAGCAGAGCCGAGGTCGTTCTTACCGGTCTCACCAGTCAACTTGTTCCCAGTATCGAGGGGCATCTTCAAGCTGTGGTCACTAGGGGTACCAGAAGGTCCAGTCTTCACTGAGCGCCCTTCCAGCTCAGAGCCCTGCTCCTGCTTCTTCAACCCAGGGTTCATCTGCAGCGAGGGGTTCCCATCAGTCCCCTTCTCCAGCTCCAGGCCGTTGTTACGAGTGCGGTGATTTGGGTCACATGAGGAGATATTGTTCTCAATTCCGTTGTAGGAAAACTCAGCATATGGATCAACCGTTATCTTCTGCTCTTGTTTCTTTAGCACCCGCTTAGTCAACTAGGAGTGGAGGTCAGGTAGCCATAGGTCGCCTTAGGGGTGAGGACCGTACTAGCGGTGGTCAGGTTCGTTTCGATGCCCTTCTGGATAGGAGGGACGCTATTGCATTAGATGCAGTCATCACATGTATTATCTCAGTCACAGGGATGCTTATGTCTTATTTGATCTCGGATATACCTATTCCTATGTATCTTCGCTGTTGCATCAGATGCAGTCATCACAGGTATTGTCTCAGTCAGCCACATGGATGCTTCTGTCTTATTTGATCCCAGATCTACCTATTCCTATGTATTTTCATATTTTGCTCATCATTTGGGTACGAACCGTGGTTGTCTTGCCTTGCCTGTGTACGTATCTACCTCGGTGGGTGATACTATTATTGTGGATCATGTATATCGATCATGTCTGATGAGTATTGGGGGTCTGGAGACCCGAGTTGACTTGTTATTATTGGGCATGGTAGATTTCGATGTGGTTCTGGGTATGGATTGGCTATCTCCATACCATGCTATTCTAGACTGTCATACTAAGATAGTTACGTTGGCTATTCCGGGTATTCCCAGGATCAAGTGGTGAGGCATGACTGATTATGTACCAAACAGGGTGATTTCCTTCTTAAACGCCAACGGATGGTTGGGAAATGTTGTTTATCATACTTGACTTTCGTAAGAGATGTGGGAGTTGAGGCTCCTAGTCTTGATTCGGTTCCCGTTGTAAGGTATTTACCTAATGTGTTACCAGCGAACCTCTCGGGCATGCCACCGGACAGGGACATTGATTTCGGTATTGATATGGTGCCGGGTACTTATCCCATCTCTATCCCTCTCTATCGTATGGCGCCAGCGAAGCTAAACGAGTTGAAGGAACAACTTTAGGAACTCCTAGATAAGGGGTTCATTCGCCCGAGTATGTCACCGTAGGGTGCACCGCTCATTTTTGTAAAGAAGAAGGATGGCACAATGAAAATGTGCATTGGTTACAGACGGCTGAACAAGGTGACAGTGAAGAACAAATACCCACTACCCCGTATTGAGGATTTGTTTGATCAGCTCCATGGAGCAAGGGTATTCTCTAAGATTGACCTCCGGTAAGGCTATCACCAGCTTAAGATTAGGGATTCAGACATTATGAAGACGACTTTCAGGACGAGATATGGGCACTACGAGTTTCTAGTGATGTCCTTTGGGCTGACTAATGCCCTAGTCGCATTCGTGCACCTGATGAATAGTGTATTTCGGCCGTATCTGGACTCTTTTGTGATCGTGTTTATTAATGATATCCTGGTGTACTCGCATAGCCTAGTGGAGCACGCGCAACACTTGAGGATGGTATTGCAGAGATTGAGAGAGGAGAAGCTTTATGCAAAGTTCTCCAAGTGTGAGTTATGGCTTAGTAATGTGGCTTTTCTAGGACATGTGGTGTCCAGCAATGGTATTCAAGTTGACCCAAAGAAGATCGAGGAGGTGCAGAGTTGGCCCAGATCGTCCTCAACTATTGAGATTCAGAGTTTGCTCGATTGAGCGGGTTATTACCGCAAGTTCATTCAGGGCTTTTCATCTATTTCTTCGCCTTTGACGAATTTTACATAGAAGAATGCTCCCTTTATGTGGTCGGATGAATGCGAGGAGAGCTTCTAGAAGCTTAAGTCTTTGTTGACCACAGATCTGGTACTAGTATTGCCATCAGCTTCACGTTGTTACACGGTGTATTGTGATGCTTTGAGAATTCAGATCGGTTGTGTATTGATGCAGGAGGGTAAAGTTATTGCTTATGCTTCTCGTCAGTTAAAGCCCCATGAGAAGGACTACCCTTTTCATGACTTAGAGTTGGCTGCTATTGTTCATGCCTTGAATATTTGGAGGAATTACCTATATGGTTTATCTTGTGAGGTATATACGGACCATCGCAGTCTTCACCACTAGTTTAAGCATAAGGATCTTAATTTGAGGCAGTGGAGATGGCTTGAGTTACTCAAGGACTATGATGTTACCATTTTGTATCATCCCGTGAAGGACAATGTAGTGGGTTATGCTTTGAGCCGGAAGACTATTAGTATGGGTAGTTTGGCATACATTCCAGTTTGGGAGAGGCCCCTTGCAGTTGATTTTCAGGCCTTGGCCAATCAGATTGTGAGGTTAGACATTTCTGAGCCCAGTCGGGTGTTGGCTTGTGTGATTTCCCGATTGTCTTTATATGACCGCATCAGAGAGCACCAGAATGATGAACCGCATTTGCTAGTCTTGAAGGACAGGGTCCAACATGATGAGATGTGACCATTGCTGATGACGGTTTTTTGCGAATGTAGGGCCGGATTTGCGTGCCCAATGTGGATGGGCTCCGGGAGTTGATATTAGAGGGGGCCCATAGCTCGCGGTATTGGATTCATCCGGGTGCTACGAAGATACCAGGATTTGAGACAACATTACTGGTGGAGGAGGATGAAAAAGGATATTGTGAATTAAGTGGCTCGGTGTCTCAACTGTCAGCAGGTCAAATATGAGCACCAGAGACCCAGTGGTGTACTCCAACAGATGGATATTCCGGAGTGGAAATGGGAGAATATTACTATGGTTCGTGAGTGGTCTCCCTCGTACCTCGAAGAAGTTCGATTCGATTTTGGTGATTGTGGATAGACTGACCAAGTCCGCGCACTTCATTCCAGTATGTACTACCTACTTTGCGAAGAAGTTAGTAGAGATTTTCATTCGGGAGATTGTTCGGTTGCATGTGATCCCGATTTTCATTGTCTCAGACAGTGGTGCTGTGTTTACTTCCCAGTTCCGGAAGACTTTTCATTAGGAGTTGGGCACATAGGTACAGATGTGCACCTTATTTCGTCCTCAGACGGACGGGCAGTACGAGCGTACTATGCAGATATTGGAGGACATGTTGCGTGCCTGTGTTATTGATGTTGGGGGGTTCTTGGGCTGATTTTTTGCCATTTGTGGAGTCTGCTTATCAAAACAATTATTAATCCAGCATCCAGATGGCGCCGTATGAGGTCTTATATGGGAGACATTGTAGATCTCTGGTTGGATGGTTTGAGCCCAACGAGGCTAGATTATTGGGGACAAAGATAGTTCAGGGTGACTTAGAGAAGGTGAAAGTGATCCAGGAGAGACTTCGTACAGCTCAGTCGCGTCAGAAGAGCTATGCGGACCGGAAGGTTTGTGCCGTATCTTATGTGGTGGGTGAGAAGGTCTTGTTGAAGGTTTCTCGTATGAAAGGCATTATGAGGTTTGGAAAGAAAGGAAGGCTGAGTCCAAGGTTCATTGGACCTTTTGAGATGCATATGAGGATTGGGGAGGTGGCCTATATGCTTGCTTTGCCACCTAGCTTGTCGGGAGTGCACCCGATGTTCCATGTTTCTATGCTCCGAAAATATGTTGGGGACCCGTCTCATGTATTAGACTTTAGCACGATTTAGTTGGATGAAGACTTAACCTATGATGTGGAGCCGATGGCTATTTTGGGTCGTCACGTTCAAAAGTTGAGATCTAATTACATAACTTCGGTGAAGGTAGAGTGGAGAGGTCGGCCCGTGGAGGAGGCCACTTGGGAAACCGAGAAGGAGATGCGCATCAAATATCCTCACTTGTTATAGACTCCAGGTATGTTTCTTGACCCGTCGAGGACGAGCGTTTGTTTAAGTTGGGGAGGATGTAACGACCCGACCCGTCGTCATGTGAGTTACCGCCCCGTTTTTTCTATTTTATGCTTCTATATGTTTCATTATATGTGTTTGGAGAATTTGAAGTAATTCGGATAGAGTTTGGTTAGAAATGAGACAATTAGTCTCTTTTTGAGAAGGTTAGTTTGGAAAAGTCAACTGAATGTTGACTTATGAGTTAGTGGGCTCGAAATGGATTTCCGATGAATCGACTAGTTTCGGGTGGTGATTTATGACTTAGGAGTGCAACCAGAATTGAATTTGGAGGTCTGGTGTAGAATTAGACTTGAATTGGCGAAGTTTGAATTTTGGCGAATTTCGGTTGATAGGTGAGATTTTGATCCGGAGGTCAGAATGGAATTCCAACAGTTGTAGTAGCTCCATTAGGTGATTTTGGATATACGTGCAAAGTTCCAAGTCATTCGGAGTTGTTTAAGTCGGGTTTTAGATCAAATGCAAGTTTCAGAAGTTTTAGTTTGCCTTAGGCTTGAATCCGTGGTAAATTGATGATTCTTGTGTTGGTTGATGTGTTTTTATGATTAGAAAATGTTTGTGTGAAGTTTTAGGATGGGTTGGCACTTTTGGTTGAGGTTCTGGGGTCCTCGGGTGTGTTTCGGATGGTCAACCGGACCATTTTGTGCCTTAGAGAATAACAGAAATTGCAGGTTCTGTTGCAGGCATTTTTGGTTCATTGCGATCGCATAGGGGCTATTGCGATCGTGTAGAGATTTCTAAGGGTAAGGAATTTTGGTTCAATGTGATCGCAGGGTGAGGTTCCGATCGCATAAGAGGATTCGGGGGCCCAGGGATTTTTTGCAACGCGTTCGCATCAATGCGAGTGCGATTGCATAGGTCTGGCCAGTGAAGCTATGCGATCGAACTGAGATGGTTGCGATCGCATAGGCCGTTTTGGAGGCCTCAGAACTTTGTTCTATGCTATCGCATGGGCTTGGATGCAATTGCATAGAAGGAGATTGCTGGACAGAGAAGGGTTTTTAATAACAATTTATTCGCGAATCAAACCTATTCTCCACCTTTGTTAAGCAACCAAGAGAGCTTCTTGAGCAATTTAAAGAGTGTTTTAAATGGGTATTGATTAGAGGTAAGTCTCTTGACTTAAAAACACCATTTTTACGAAGCATCAACCCTCAAATCCATGAATATATGTTGATATTGTGAAGAACTAGGGCTTAGTTTTTGGAAACGAATTTTAGGGATTTGAAAGGCCATTCAAACTCTATTTTCGGTAAACTTTATAGGTACGTACTCGTGCCGAGACGCACAATCCGACGAAATGATTTTTGGAATTTTTTTAGAACTAGGCTTGAGGCTCGAATTTTACCAACTTCGTGATTTTTAGTATTTTTCGAGTAATTCCGATTGGGTTAAGTTTCTTAAACATATAATAACGTATTCGTTGTGGTTTTGACTAGATTCGACGCGCTAGGAGGTGGATTCGAGAGGGAAGGGTGTTTCTAGCTAGTTTTCGGCCAGCGAGAGGTGAGCAATCAATGTAACTGCTATGCTGAGGGTTTGAAACCCCAAACTTTCACATCGTAACACTATATTGAGGCGTGACACGCATTCCACGATGAGTGCGGTACAGTTGGGGATTGAGACTTAGTCCATCCCAAGTGATTATTGCTATTATACTGGCGACTGAAACGCATTCCTTGTTATTGTTAATTGGGCTTATTACCGTGTTTGGGGCCTTGTGCCGACCTGTAGAATCCTTAGGGGATTTTTATATGTATTCCTCACTTGTGTGCATCACATAAATTCTCAGTCACGTTTTCAAATATTAAAACAATATAATAACTGTATTTTATACATGAATCTTAAATGAAAAAGGATTTTGAGGGCTGAGATCCCTGTATTATATCCCGTCCGACTGACGGTTGACTGATTTGACTGAGATAGATCGGGGACCCTGTAGTGAGGATGATTTTCCTGATATGGATTGGGCTACACGCCGTAGCATTTATATATATTGATATTGAGGCCAAGAGCTTGTTTTATGCCATTACCTGGCTGATATTGCGCTTGGGCTGTAGGTGTCCCTCCGGAGTCTGTACACACCCCCAGTGAGCGCCATCAACGTTAAATAAGCGGAGCGGGCTGCACGCCGTATCGGGTACTGGATTATACTATTATATGTATTGTTTTCTGTGATGCATTGTTCCTTAAATGTATTAAGTTGTTGTATACTGTTTCCACTGTTTGGATATGAATTGGTAGATATAGAGTACTTCGTGCATTTACTGTATTTTCTTACTTTCAGCCTTTAGTTATATCTATTACCACTGAGTTTGAAGTACTCACTTTACTTCCTGCACCTTGTGTGTAGATCCAGGGCAGCCTCAGGCTGAGTGATTCCAGCGGATTCAGAGTTCTTTCAGGAGTATTTGAGGTAGCTGTAGGGCGTTCGCAGCCGATGATTCTTCCCTCTATCTTTATTCTTTATTTCAGCATTTTAAATGTTTGACAGACTCTGTATTAGGATATTATTCTGTCAGTAAAGGTTCATGGTTGTGACACCGGGTCCTAGTTGGGCTGTTCGGTATTTTGTCAGATTTTCCCGTATTTTATCAGTAATTCGGACTTTGATTTAAATAAATTATCTGTACTTGTTCAAATAATTAGGATATTGGTATAAATATCGGGCTTGCCTAGTAATATGCTGGGTGCCATCACGACCGAGTTAGGATCATGACATTTTAAACAGTGTAGGTCCTTGAAATCTAATGAAGACATGGAAAAAGTTGAAGACAAAATGATGATTAAGGAAAATTCAATCAAGAAATCAGGTGGCAATTTCATGGCTTTGATCATTATGATTATCACATGACAAGACAACACCCTTCTAAGAATTATTAAGCTTGAGAATATATAAACTCTAGACTAATGTGGGATTAGCGAGATATAATTTTTTCTTTTCTTTGGTTATAATATGTTCTTGTACAGAGGGTTATTACTACACAGAAAATCAAGCAAAGTTCAAAAGAAATATGTCTATATCTTCTGAAAAGGGATAGTAAACTTGATCAGCTTCTTGAAGCGAATAAGATATTTCTGAATCAAGGTATACAACAAAAAACAATACTTAATACTGCCGAAAATCGAAATTATTTTGGCGGTTATATTATATTGGTTCCAATTAACCGCCACAAAATATAATAAAAAACGGCGTTTACCGTTCGTCGGATTAAATTTTTTATAGCGGCAATTATTTCGTATTGTGGCGATTACATTTAATAAGTTTTAGTATTTCCCCTCACGTTTTTGAGACTCCCTCCAGAATTTTCCCAATTCCTTTAGTTTCCCTCCATTAGTCTCGTATATACCCCAATTCCTTTCCTCCGATTCATTCTTATTGAAGGCTGCTGGAATGTGAAATTCACAATCTCCAAACAATTGCAGGTGAGGTAATGCTTTCTAACTTCAGATTCTTCTACTTCTCCCAATTTGTTTCTCCGGCTAGAAGAATCGAGATTCAAATTAGAAAAAGTACATTAAATTCATTTAGCAGCTTCAATAATCTCAGGTAATGTAGCAATTAGGGTTCATGTTTAGTACCAATTTTTCTTCTTCTCTTTATTAGGGTTCATGCATGTAGCAATTTCCCCAATTTTGTTCAAATTATTTTTCCTCAATCCGATAATCTATGATTCATTCAGTCAATTAAATATATAACATCCAAAATAGTAATATATTACTAGAAAAATATTAATGTTCTAATAGTTTCAGTTCTTCCTTTTTTTGAGTCCATTTTTTGTTATTTTTCTGTTCAATTAGTTTGGTACTTCTTTAAATGTTTGCTTCTTTGATTGCATGCACTTAGTTTTGATATTTTAGTTTGTTGTTATTGCTAATATTAGCCTAAATATTATATATGGGCTTGATATGTAGCCGAGAGATCAAAAACTGTTGGTGAAGCTATGGAATCGACGTCGACAGTAAAATATTTGAGAGGTATCAGATTAATTTTGTCCTTTATTTTGAGCAGATTTCTTTTTATTAAAAGGTAGACTGATTATTTCTTTTGTCACTAGCGGATTAGCGGAGCTTTCTGCTATAATAGGTTGAACTTGTGTAAGTGTGAATTTGTAGATCGCGCGTATTGCCAGAAAATCCTATAGCTATAGCTTGTCTATAGTGCAATTATTGCACCCTAATCTCTTTATATTACTTGAAAACAATCTTTAATCTTAGGACATTTGAAATTTGAAATGTTGAAGTACTCTTAAATGTTCAGTATTTTTTATGTTGTCCGGATTAATGGAGTTTGCTGTAATAGGTTCTACTTTTTCAATTTCGTTAATGTGGAAACTTCGGTAGTGCTCTGTTTCTAGAAATTAGTTGTGTGTATATGTGCTGGAAAAATATCATGCCATAAATAGAGCTTGATGCTTGATGCTTTGCAAAAGGATTTAGGATGGCAAAAGATGAGATTTGTAAGTGAGGATTCAAATCTTATGCTTAGCTCATTGTATTTTTACTATTATATTTTTGGTGCTAAGTAAGTAGTTTTGTTGTGGAATGCATATAGTAGGAATTGAAGTGTCTGTGCCCGTGCTTGTATGTAGTTCCAGTCTTATTGCCCTACATGAATGAACTTAAATCAGTGCTGCTCTTCTTTTTCTGCAGAGTACTTTTTCTCAAGAGTACTTATTAATTATGGTTTCATTTTTCTGCAAAATTTACAATTGTTGGCTATGTTGTGGATATGAAATTGAAAATTTTGTGAAAAGAGGATCAAGGAGGGCCAATTTGTGGATTGTAGCTTCAAAAGATTTTAATGATGAAGGAAAATGATTCATGTTTTCGGGGACAGAACCACATAATTTCTATAAAATGATTAGTGCAACAGGAGTTGGCCTGAGCTACTACATAATATGCATTTCAGAAACGTCTCGGTGACATATACTAATAAAGGAGGAGCATACTAATAAATCTGGAAGTATATAGTATCTATTTATGTAATTGTGCAAGTATTACTTTTGTTGATTACTTAATGTTAAGGTGCATATTTGAGTTAGTTGTACAAGGTCTGATGGCAAATGCTGCCTACTGATTTTCTTTTTTGTTTTATTTCTAATACTGCAATTCAGGGAAGATCCTGATTTTCATTATTCGTTTCAATTTCATTAATGTGGAAACTTTGATAGTGCACTATTTCTGAAAATTAGTTGTGTGTATATGTGCTGGAAAAATAGAGTTTGTACCTGGAAAAATGAATGAGGGAGAAGAAAAAGGAGAAATGAGTTGAAGAAAATTAGTTGCTGGAATTCATTTTTTCAGTGAAAATTCCACATTTGCTGAATGAGTTTGCGTTCATAATTAATTAATGTAGAAGTGATGTGACTTTTCATATTAATTAAAATGTCAATGGCTTTTCAAATTAAGTGGATATATTTCAGAGGTGAGGTTATGTTTATAGATGTCTTTGATGCCAAGATTCTTGGTTCTTTTTATGAGGCCAAGAAATTCATCAACAAATTTGGTCTTAATTATACCAAGACACATGTCTGCCCAAATGATTGTATGTTATATTTTGGCAAAGATGAAGTCTTCTAAGAATGCAAAAGATGCAAGTCATCTAGGTGGAAGGATAATAAGAAGAAACGGCCTGCAAAGATATTCCATTACTTTCTACTAAAGCCAAGTTTCCAAAGATTATTCATGTGCTCTAAAACTGCCGAGTCTATGAGATGACATTCTTTAGAGGGTAGCCAAGATGGATTGATAAGGCATCCTAGGGATTCTCAGGCTTGGAACACTTTTGACTTGCTTCATCTTAAATTTGCTGTAGATCCTTGAAATGTACGGCTAGGCCTAGCTAGCGACGGTTTCAATCCTTTTGGAGTAATGGCAACTAACTATAGTATCTGGCCAGTGGTACTTATTCCATACAACCGTCCTCCTTGGGAGTGCATGAACCAAACATCATTTATTCTCTCAATGATCATCCCAGGGAAATAAATTCCGGGCAATGACATAGATGTGTATTTACAACCTCTCATCCAAGAGTTGAGGGAATTGTGGTACGATGGAGTGCAAACATTAGATTTTCTTAAGAATGAAATATTTAAAATGCGAGCAGCATTGATGTTGACAATTAGTGATTTTCCTGGGCTTGGTACATTATCTGGATGGAATAAATGCACTCAGTTTGCGTGTCCCATGTGTAACTTTGATACAGACTCTTGCAGATTCAAGAAAGATATATTTTTGCGGACCTTAAAGAATGTCAAAGTTCCTGATGGATATGCGAGCAACATTTGAGATGTATTGACTTGAAACAATGGAAGTTCTTTAATATGAAGAGTCATGATTGTCATATTCTCATGCAACACTTGTTACCAATTTCCATACAAAATATTTTACCTGATAAAGTGATTGCAATGTTAATAGAGTTGAGTTCGTTCTTCCGACAACTCTGTTCCAAAAGCTTAAGTCCAATAGATATTGATATGCTTCAATTTTGATATTTTTTCACTATGAATCACTTGAAAATATTATTCCCTCCAGCATTCTTTACCATCATGGTTCGTTTAACTTGTCATTAAGCTGGTGAAGCAAAACTTTGGGGACCACAACAGTGTCGATGGATGAATCCTGTGGAGAGGTAAGAGATTTCTTATTGCTTAATTGTAGTTTATTCTTTAAGACATAGATGTTAACTGTTAACTAACCATTGATATCTTGCTTAGGTATTTGGGACATTTTAAGTCCTATGTGCGAAACATGTCACAACCAGAAGGTTCTATAGCTGAAGGATACATAGCTGAAGAGGCTCTCACTTTCTATTCTCAATATTTTGAAGGGATTGCGATGATAATTAATAGACCTCGTCGTGTTGATGATTATCCGGAGGATAGAGGCTCGACGAATTCATCTAACATTTTTCCACCAGTTGGTAATGAAATAGAAAAATAAATATTTGAGTTGTCACCTTTAGTGAAACGTCAAGCACATCGATATGTGGTACTAAATTATCCACAAGTCATGCCGTTCATTGAATGAGTATTTAATGCAAATCAATAAAACTTATATTAAATATGTAGAATGATTAATATTTGAATCATCATGTAGTGAATTTAAAGATCATGTACGAAGACGCTGGAGGGATCGAAAGCCTAGTAGTACGGAGATTGAGAAGATAGTTAATAAATACTTCATTGATTGGTTTCCCCGAAAGGTTTGTTACAAATGTATTAGAATTTTACAAATTTAAAACTATGCCTAACATATTTTTTTAATTCTTATTCAGATTATGAACCCAAACATTTCGAATACTGTATCAGATGACCTAATCTTTTTAGCAAATGGTCTAGCACCACATGCTAGAAGGTTTACATCATTTAATATCAACAGGTTCAAATTTTTGACTTTAGAGCGAGAGAATGAATTGAAAACTCAAAATAGTGGAGTATTTTTGACTTCGTTCACATCTTGTATTGCTAGTGGTGCTGATTGAAACCTGAAGCAAGCGGATTTTCTATATTATGGAAAATTAGAAGACATCATTGAACTTAACTACTATGATCGCTTTCGGGTTACACTATTTAAGTGTAAATGGGCTGACATAACTAAGGATAGGGGGTTTAGAACATATGCATGGGATTTTCTGGTGATCGTGAAGAGCATGATCCATACATTGAAGCTTCACAAGCTCAAATGGTATATTATGTGGACGACGGGGTGAATAAAGGTTGGAGTACTATTGTTCATTTGAAACCAAGAGACTTATATGATATGGGAGGACAAGGAGATAATGAATTTCCTGAGAATGAGCCCTTTCCGGTGCAAGACTTAGAGATTTATGCCTACAAGGTGTTTGATAATATGCCTAAATGGCTTAAGTTATTGAATTGTTACTAATATTGGATTCCATTGGATGTTGCTATTGTAGATTGAAGTTTCTTAGTATTGTGGATCATTGTAGTATCACTAAGGAGTGAAATTGAGGTATGTATGGCTAACTCTTTACGTTGGGAATGTCTATGATTCTCCCTACGTCCCCTTTCATTATGACCATTACCAGTTTCCTTAGAAAGTAACTATGCCTTAGTTCCCTGATTAGTAGTAGAACTTCTATTCTCTAGATTTCATAGTTTCATAATAATTCGATATTCTATGAGTTTCGATTATGACAAACCAACTTATAATGAATATTCATCTCAGTCTAATCCTATTCACTATTCCAATATCATGTAGCTCAATATGGCTTATTATTTTAGTATCATGTATTGAAGTATGATTCTCAGTTCCTAATTTTAAATTCGTAATTGTTGAACACCTGTATTTGCGCATGAGGCCGCAATTTATGCTTTATGCATATTTGGGCATGATGCCACAGTTATATATATGTATACTTGGGCACTGGGCCGCAGTTGTATGTGTATATATATATATATATATATATATATATATATATATATATATATATATATATATTGGGCCTGAGGCCGCAATTTAATATTTCATTAAACAGGTTGTTCGTCATTCAGAAGAGGGAGTATTCACATCCTTACTTCCTTGTTCAGTTATCAGTTTATCAGCTAGCAGTTCAGTTTCAATTTCAGTATTTAAGTTCTTTTATTCATCTATTTTGCATACCAGTACAATTCAAATGTACTGACGTCCCATTTGCCCTGGGCATGCATCTCGCAATGCAGGTAACGATTTTCAGGTTGACGATTATGCTCGCTGTTGGTGAGCCCTAGTCTTTCGGGGCCTTATCTCTCTCTTTTTTTTAGGAATTATAGTATTTAAGTTAATAAGGTATATCGGGGACCTTATCTCGGTAAATAGTTGGCATTTTCAGTATTCTTTAGAGGCTTCGTAGACTATAATCCGATCAGTAAGATATTAACAGACCTTTATGTGTTAGCCTTGTCGGCCACTTATTTATACTTGCAGACCTTTCAGTATTTTTCGCATGTATGATATTTCATTCAGACCCTTTAGTAGATTATCATGTTTTATATTTACCTCTAGCTCATTGTTATATTACATGTTGATCCAGCCATGCAATTGGTTCGCTTGGTCACATGCAGTCAGGCCCCGAGTACCGTGTTTCACCCAGACCATAGTTCAGGGCATGACAAAGCTTAGTATCAGAGCCCCAAGTTCAAGAGTCCTAGGGAGTCTATGAAGCTGTGTCCATTGGGGTCTCTTTTATGTGTGTGTGCGCACCACACATGTAAATAGTTGACCACCAAGACATCTAAGATTGCTCCATTTCTTTCATACTCTAGATCGTGCAGCTAGATCTATGCTTTCAAGAATCTTTATAACCCGAGCAAATTGCGTATTTCAGAAAAATTCCTGCAATAAGAAAGTACACCAGGAGGGCCATAGCTACTAGCCAGGGGGCTACAACTAATGCTGCTCAGGAGGAGACACTCTGGCCCAAGGAGTTTCACCGGGCTCAGTGCCTAGTGCTTCAGACATGGATGTTAGGGGAGCTATCTAGTTGCTCACCCAAATTGTTGCTACTCAGGCTCAAAGGCAGGGAACAAGTGATGTTCATGAGACAGGTAGTTCCAGGTCTAGGGAATTCCTCAACATGAAACCTCCTGTCTTCAGAGGGTCCAAAAAGGATGAGGATCCGCAAAACTTCATTGATGAGGTTCAGAAGATATTTTGAGTGATGCATGCTACATACACTGAGCAGTAGAGCTTTCTGCGTACCAGCTGAAGGATATTTCCAACACTTGGTATGAAACATGGGAAGAGTCTCGAAGGGAGCATACAAATCCTGTGACTTGGAGCAAGTTTGCAGATGTATTCCTTGAGCACTTTCTACCCTTTGAGGTTTTGGAAGCTAAGGCATTGGAGTTTGAGAGACTCAGATTGAATGATATGAGTGTGAATAAGTACTACCTCAAGTTCGTCTCTCTGGCCAAGTTTACTCCAAAAATGGTACGTGATATGAGGGCCAGAGTTAGGCAGTTTGTATTGGGGCTTTCAGATGATTTGTTTGCTGATGCTAATATAGCTGCTCAGAATAATGACATGACCATCACTAATGGTTTATTCAAGGGAACGAAGATAGGTTGAAAGAAGAAGAGCGGATACAGAAAGAGAAGGACAAGTAATTCAGCAAGAGCGCTAAGTCTGCAGGAAATTTCAGCCATGGGGGATCTCAAGTAGGAGGCAATCGCTAGTTTTTTCAAGAAATCAAAATCAGGACATGCTTCATCTTCAGCTAGTGCACCCGTTCAGAGGTCAAAGTTTTAAAAGAAAAACCAAAATTTCAGAACAATAAACTCACAGTTACATGCTAGTGTGGTCTACAGAGTCCCTGGTTGCCCTATTTGCAACACGTGTGGTAAAAGACACCCAGGGTTGTGTCGTTTGGGCACAAGTGGTTGGTTTGCTTGCGGTCAAAAGGGAAACTTCTTGAGGGATTTTCCATTGGAAAAGCAGAGCAATGGAGGCAATGTAGCTTAGTCCACTAATTCAACAGCCCATCATAACTCTCAGGCCCATCAAGGGCGCGGTGCAGCAAAGTCTAACAATGCAGGCGGCGGTCAAAACCAGTTGTATGCACTAGCATGCATGCTAACAAAATTCACTTTTAATGTCTATGCTCTTATAGATCCGGGATCCACCCTATTATATGTAACCCCATATATTGCTAAGAAGTTTGAGATAAAGCCAGAAAAGTTGTGTGAACCCTTTGAAGTGTTCACTCCGGTTGAGAATCAGTTATAACAAGGCTTATCTATAGGGGATGTCCGGTCAAAGTGCATCATCGTCTTACTGTAGTATTAGAATTGGAGATGTTAGACTTCGATATGATCATGGGTATGGATTGGTTAGAGTCCTGTTATGCGCAATGGGTTGTAGAACCAAAATAGTAAGTTTTGAATTTCCTAGTGAACTAGTCTTAGAATGGAAGGGTGGTGTAGTAACACCTAGGGGTAGGTTTATTTCCTATCTTATAGCTAGAAAGATGATCTCCAAGGGATATATCTATCACCGAGTTCGGGTTAAGGATGCAGGTTCTTAGATCCCCACTCTCCAGTCGGTACCAATTGTAAATGAGTTTCCATAAGTGTTTCCTGAAGATCTCCCTGGAGTCCCTCCTGATAGGGGGTTTGACTTTGGAATTGATCTACTTCCAGGAACTAAGCCGATATCTGTTCCGCCTTATAGAATGGCTCCAGCACAGTTGAAAGAAAATGTCCAGTTGAAAGATCTTCTAGATAACAGATTTATAAGGCCATGTGTCTCACTTTGGGGCGCACCGATCTTGTTTGTTCGAAAGAAGGGTGGGTCTTTACGTATGCCCATTGATAATAGGTAAATTTAACTATAATTAGGCCCTAAAAACTACCTTCTTTTATAATACTTCTTTTATAACAAAATACTCTAATTAGCGCTTTTCATGCTTTGCAGGTTATATATGACTAGAGAAGGCTATGGAGTACTTTTGTGATCCAATATGGAGAAAAAGAGGCTAATCGTAAAATATTCGCCAAGTGAACCACGTGAAGGAAGCTCAAGCCAGGCCTGGAGATGAACTGCCACGGTCTCACTGTAACCGCGGCAAAACCGCGACAGAGTGTAGTCACAGACAAATGAAGGGGTTTGGCCGCGGTTCCACCATAACCGCGACAGAATCGTGGTAGATGGCAGTCGTAGATAACTGAAAAATCAGAGAGTGTTTGGCCAGGTTTCTGGTATAACCGCGGCAGAGGCAGAAAGCTTCAGGGATTTAAGTGCAAAACACGGGATTATTAGCCCAAAACCCTATTTTAAACACTAGACTTCGCCCAAAGGAGGCATGCGTTGTTTTAGAGAGTACTTTGGCAAGAAAAAAAGGTGTGAGAGATCACCCAAAACATCATGTATTCTTCTTCTTTAATTTTTCTTGCAATTTTCATGATGAATAGTATTCTACTTTATTTGCCCATAATTATGAGTAGCTAAATATTTGTATAGAGTTTTGATGGAACCTATAGAGAGATGAACTTCTTGTTTATGTGAATATAGTTTGCTAGTTTTAATTTCTATTTGTTCAACTACGTATTTGTTGTAGGTAATTGACAGGATCCTCAATTAGCTGTGCCTATTTAGTGTGCATAACTCGGGAGAGAGTGCATATTTAGGTGAATGTTAAAAAATACCACTCCCAAAGTATAAGAGGGATCTATTACTGCGGGTTTAAAGGCGAGATTAGGAATAACAAAGCCTTGGGTGCGGTCTTAAGTGAACTATGATAAATAATGCTAGCTATTGTATCTTGGGAGAGTGCATTTAGTAAATTACTATGATTACTCGGGAACGATTTGTGGTACGAATAACATTCATGATTGATGGAGATGTGTTGGTGAATTTGTATGAAGCATAAACAGAAGGAATTCCATCAATAGGGGAAATCATTACCTTAGTGCTTTCTCATTATTGTTTACAACTTAGCATATTTAGTTTACAACTATTGTTTACTGTTAATCTTAGTTATTAAAAACATCACATACTGTGATTCTAAACATTTAGGAAATTGATTCTAAAGAGTTTAGTAGGTCCAAAGATAGTGCTTAATAGGTTAATTCTCTATGGATTTGACTCTGGGCATAATACTCAGGTTATATTTGCAACGTACGCGTTGTCTTTTTTATAAGGCATAGTTGGGCGTGATCAAATTTTGGCGTCGTTGCCGGAGAATTAACGAAATTATCTATTATCATTGATAGAAATACAAAAATTCTTAGTGTAGTCAGTTTTCTCTATACCCAATTTTTCATTGAAATTTTGGTAGTTGTTGATTTGGTTGCACAGGTGTATGTCTAGTAATTCTACGAGGACTGAAGAACTACTTGAAGGACTCTCAGACCCCGAGAAAACATTTCGGATATTGAACCGTGCCAACAAAAGACTTAAACAATCCCAACAAACACACAAACTCAAAATTGACATGGGTGACATGGACAACATCAACGGAAACGTCAGAGAAGTGGCACCTCCTGTGCCTACGGTTGCACTATATAACTGGGCACAACTCACAGCTAACAATTTGCCCACTGCCATTGTTGTGCCCATGATACAAGCTGAATCGTACCAGACCACGAATAACATTACTACACTTATTGCAAAACAAGGGACTCTTTTCTGGGACACAAGTTGAAGATACTCACCAACACTTGAAGAACTTCCTATCTATCTGCAAAAACCAAAGGCAGCCCAACGTAACTCCGGAAGAAATCAAGCTGTTATTGTTTCCATTCTCGGTGATAGAAGATGCTCAGGTTTGGATAAACTCACTCCCGATAAACTCTATAGAAACTTGGGATGAGTTAGTCAAGCAATTTCACGTCAAGTTCCACCCACCCAACAAAACGGCTCAACAAATTGATGAGATCGTGAGCTTTAAACAAAAACCAATGGAGACACTGCATGAGACATGGAGCTGGTTTAAAGGGATGTTGGTTATATGTCCACACCACGTTATTCCAGATCAGATGTTGGGACAATGTTTTTACATTGGACTGTCAGATAGCATGAAGAACATTGTAGATGCCTCAGCGGGTGGGGTATTTTTGAGCAAAACCTGGAGAGAAGGTAAGAGTCTGCTTGACAAAATGGCACAGAATTCAGGGTGGACGACCAGGAATGCACATATCACTCCAGTGGTGCACTTAGTGCCTTTTGATCCATCAAATTCCATGGCTAAAAATAAGGTGACCCTACTGACTCAAATGAGCCTACTCACCAAAAAGATGGAGGAATCAGGGCAGAAACAACAAGTGCATAGTGTAGATACTACCAATGGGGGCTTGTGCACATCTTGCAGTAGTCAGCCAATTGGTAATACTTGGAACACGAAACATGATCATCGTCACCAGCACCCTGAAGACATGAACTATGTGTCAAACTATGGAGGCCAAATATAGGGTAATCAGAACTGGGGTCAGCCGAATCAGCAGCAATACATGCCAGCTCAGCCATAGTTTAACACTGGAAACATGGGAGGTATGAGACCCCCCAATAATATGGCACCTTATCCAAGGCCACATGTGTACAATAACACAATCAGCAAAAAGGGTATCCCCACCTCAGCAGCAGCATGGTGGAAGGCAAGAAGATGGGTTCGCTAGACTTAAAGCAATGATGCACCAGGTTATTGGGTCAAATGCAAAAATAAATGAAAGATTAGATGCACATGATGTAGCAATCAAAAATATTGAAGAGCAAATGGGCTAGATTTCAATGTCTCTAAACAATCGTCCTCAGGGGACACTACCTGCAGACACCCAGATAAATCCAAAAGATCAGGGCCCAAAGCAGCTAATGGCGGTGAGTCTATGTAATGGCAGAGACCTGGATGTAGAGCAGAGAGAACTAGAGAAACTAGACAGGTTGAGACACTCATACCAGTGCCCATTTAGCTGGATGAGTCAACTAAACTGACAGAGGTGACAGTCTAGCCTGCTCAAGAAGAAGAGAGCATTCAGTAGGAGACCGAGAAAGCAGCTGAGCCAGTTCAGGAGCTAGTAATTGAGATAGTAGCTGGTAAAGATTAGCCCCAAGTGATTGTGAAGAAGAGACCTCCTGCACTTTTTCCGCAGAGGTTGGCCAAGCTTCAAAAGGAGGATCAATATAAGAAGTTCTTTGAGATGCCTAACCAAATCCAGGTGAATATACCATTGATCGAAGCTTTAAAGGAGATGCTTGGATATGTATAAATGATGAAGGACTTGATGTCTAGGAAGATTGACTTTCAAGACATAGCGACGATTACACTTCTCCAGACCTATAGTGCAGTGGTGTTTAGACCAATTGCAGAAAAGCTGTCTGATCCAGGGAGCTTTACAATTCCATGCACTATTGGTATTTTGCCTTTTCTAAGGCACTTTGTGCTTTAGGGGCGAACATTAATATTATGCCCCTGGTTATTTATAAGAGGTTGGGCATTGGGAGATATAGACCCACCTCTATGTTGTCGCACCTGGCCGACAAAACCGTGAAATGACCGTTTGGGATCCTAGATGATGTGCTGATTCAGGTAGTGAAATTTGTGTTCCCTACAGATTTTGTCATCCTGGATTGAAAAGTGGATGAAGATCGAGCTTTGCGCAGTCAACTTCGAACATGAGCATCGGTAATCCAATTCACAATGGAAGATGTTAACAGTTTCACCAGGGAAGAAGGTTTGCACCAAGCAGTTATGATAAAATTTTCTTATGGCAAACCTGATTTATCGGAAGTGCAACGAAAAAAGATGTTAAAGGTCATTGTAATGTTGGACAGTTGGAATATAGGCACCTTCTAGTCAGGTTTGATCTGTTCGATGATTATGCTCACTTCCTTGGTAAGTCGACAGGTTATCTTAAATCCAAAGGCGAAGAATATTTCTTCCGAACATTTCCATGGACTTTCGGATTTAATCCAAAAGAGGAGACATCGATGGCAGTTGTATGGATCTCTATGCCAGGTCTGCCACCAAACTTATTTGCGAAAAGGTCTCTGCTGTCAATTGCGTCTGCTGTTGGAAAACCAATTGCTGTTGACAAGGCGACGCAGGATAGAACGAGGCCAAGCGCACAAGAGTCAAGGTTATTGTGAACCTTTTGGATAAACACCCAAAAAAGGTCATGTTACAGTTTGTAGATTCTATTTCCGGGAAATCTGTGGAGTTCCAGCAAATCATTGTATACGACAACCTTCCTAAGTATTGCACCTTTTGCAAACACCAAGGACATGATGAAAAGGTTTGTAGGTTTAAAAATAAAAAAGCTGGTACAGAGGAGGATAATCTGGACAACCACACGACTAGTAATGGGGTTGTTGTCGACAAATTGCAAGGGGATGCAAGGGATTTTCTAAATGGGTAAAGAGCTGTACAAAGAAAGGTCGTGCACAATAATCCAATATTGAATGAGGGTCAAGGTGTTACTGATTCTGCTGTTCAACATGTAAATGTTGTGTTGAAACAGAATGTCGATCCAAAAAAAAATTCAATCTGTTGTAACTGTCACTGCACAGTATGCTGAAGCAGTGAATACACAAAACAATACAGTTTTAAATGAGAATTCTGGTCTGTGTGATTCAGTTGTACATCATGGTATTAGAAAAGATGCTATGAAACAAAATGAGGATCGTAAGTCTTCTCAATTCTCTGTACGGACAGTTTTTGAAATGCATAATACTAATGCTGCAGTGCTTTGTATCAATTCTGTTGCTGATCCAATGAAGCCTCCAATGAATGGCTTAGCTCAAACTCATTCAGGTAAAGATTTGTCTAAGTTGGCACCTTTTGCTGAACCACATAATCCAGCAGCCTTGACAGAATCTTCTGTAATGGATAAGCAACAGCAATCGATCCAGAACAATATAACTGCTGTATCATTTGAACCAAAGGAAAAGCCAACATAGATATCTGCTGCACATCCAAGCAGTCCTGATATGATTCAAACAGAAATGTCTGAAAGTATTCCTAATTCTGATATTGTCCAAACAGAACATAGTACCATACCAAAACAAGCTTCTGTTTCAATAATGCCAGTTTCTGGAATGCCTAATTCTAATGCTGCAGTGCTTTTATATCACTTCTATTGCTGATAGAGTGAATGGCTTAACTCAAACTCATTCAGCCACACAGCAACAACAATCGATCCAGAACATTCAAACTGCTGTATTAGTTGAACCAAATGAAAAGCTAACACAGATATCTGCTGCAATTCCAAACTGTTCGGATATGATCCAAACAGAATTGTCTCAAAGTATTCCAAATCCTGGTATGGTCCAAACAGAACATAATATAACTACTACTGAGGCAGTTACTGTAGAGTCTAGGCTATGCTCCAATGGTTCAGTGCAGTATGCTAATGAGGAATCAGGTATGTCAACAGGCAAAAAAGTGAAAAGGAAAGTATTTGTGTTCACAGACTCCATTGTGCAAAACTATGCTACAGATTTAATGCCAAATTGTCAAGCTTCCACCAACTGTCCACTGCAGTCTCCTAAAACTGGTTTGTCTGAAAACTAGTCAGCTATGCATGCATCAAATCTGAAACCTTCTGATGCATCAACTATTCCAGCAGAAAAAATAGACCAGTGCTGGACAAGGTCCTCAGTGCAGAGTAAAACCATCGACCAGCAGCACTTGGTGCAATATAAACCAACTGCTGTGTCTTTTGAACAACAGAAGAAGTTCACGCTATTCAAGGATCAAAATGTTCCCAACAGACCATTGCTTGATAAAACAGTCACTGAAGTTTCTTTACTGCCAAAGGTGGATTCTACATGTCCAACTCATACCCCGGCTGATCGAGATGCATATGGGACAGAGGATACAATTCAGACATCAATATTACCTGAGTCGATGGAGGAGATAATGAAGTCTACTACAGGTTATGATACTTCAAGTATTCAGATTGGGCAGGAGAATGGTCTGGAGGGTGAGACAGTACAGCTGAATCCAAAAATAGATTTGGATACTTCTGAGCATACCAAAACAGAAGCTGGCAACAACAAAATTCAAGAAGCTAGGCTAACTGAGCAGCAGCTTGTTTTACAGAATGCACACGACCAGATCACAATGCAGGTTACTCAAGCTGATGCTACTGAGGGGGAGGTTTTGAACTCCAAAAACCTAACACTCAGCAGAGATAACAATCCAGCTGTACATACATCTCCAAACATAGCTACTACAAGGTCAAAATTTAACAGTAAGGAAACAATCTTCACAGGACAGAATAGGCAGATGGCCTTTGCTCAATGCTCGACATTCATATCCAATTCCGATGTTGATACATCTTTCAAGGATTACAGAAAACCAACTTCTTCCTCTGGAAATAACAAACAACCTTTCTTTACCAGGAGAGACTTGGTTGTTAGTTCAAAATTGTGGAAAAACCAACGAGATTATGACGACGACGAGGCGTTAGGAGAAGGATTTGCTGCTTTCTCATCTTCAGACGACGACCAAGATTTTGAGGACGATACTTCAGGAGAGGACAGTGAGGATCATTTCACAACTCAAAGGAAGTTAGCGACAACTAAGGGTGCAATTCCAGCTAATCGACTTGCAACACCATTGCCGATAACTGCCCAAAATAAGATTATATCAATTAAACCAAACACTTCTTTGGAGAAGGGACAAAAACAAATTGTGGTAACTGCTTCAGAAGTCGATCTACAGCATACACAATTTCTGAAGGAGGAGATAGGAAGACACATATACGAAGAAGGGGAGGAAGAAGATATTTTTGTAAGATATATGGATTTATATCTAGATATATGGACTTATATCTACACACATATGAACAATATATGGATAATTATATGTTATGTGCTATCTTTTGGTTTGGCCTAATTATGTGGTCTTATGGACATTATGTTAAGGGGGCCAATGTATTGTCATACTAAAGTGTAGGACTAATGTGTAGATACCCAAAAGGGTAACCTTAGTTTATGATGGGCTAACTAAGGTTACATAAGTAATTATGGTTACTTGCTTGTGACTCTTGAGTTATGTAACTCTTGCAAGACATAACTCAAGACATAACTCTTGTCTTGTAACTCTTGTCTCTTGGGTTATGTAACTCCTAGAGTTATAAAGTGGGGTTATGGTTCCCATTCTAGTGCAAGACAAGTTCTTCTTCTTCCCATTGAATCAAGAACCATATTGTCCATTGTCTTGCAAATAGGGTGGAAAACCATAAGCCAAATTTTGATAATTGTCATAACACTATTATTGTGAACCTTTTCATATATTGTTGAGTATTGTGGATACATTCTTGTGGGGACAAATATACTTCAAGAAACTTGAAGGAAGGCTAAAGGAGTTCACAACAAAGGACAATCATCAAAAGGAGGCTCAACATTTCCACATATGGATTCAGGTTAGCTTCCGCTCATGTAGTTTATATATCCGAATTATTCAATATGAAGGTTGTTGTCTTTAGTAGGAATCATAATCCTAACAATTTTATCACATTGCAGAGCAGAAGCATCAAGAAATGGAGATTTATGACCGAGGCATTTTAAAACAAGTAAGAAATCTCATGCAAGAGATACAAGTTGTGAAGGCAGGATGAGAGAAGTCGATAACATACGGAGACCACCAATGAGAATCGCAAAGCAACAACAAGTCATGCAATCATTCGTTACTAAACCAAATCGTTCGAGGAACAAGCATGAATTTTAAAGTCATAAAGAGAATCCTATGACAATTGGAGCTAACAGTCCACAAATATGAAGAAAAGAAAGCAAATCCGCTTTCTTTACCATCACATTAATGTTAATCATTTTCTTGCTTTTATTTCATGAGGCTTTTTAGGGCCTCGATAGAATTTATAAGGTAAGGTTGCTGCCGGTTATCGTTATAGGGGTGACAATACTGGCGTCTCCCTCCTTATCGTATAAACCTATCTTCTTGTAATTTTCTTTTGCTTTTTTTTGTAATATTATCATAATAGGCTGAATACGGTAAGGTTAGACCGGTTGTGTTATATGGGTAACAACTCCGGCGATTTGACTCCCTTACTCGTTATTCACCTATTTGTGGTAACTTTATCTTCTATTAATAAAATCTAAAATTTGCTAAAAAAAAAAAAATCTTAGGAAGACCATTCCTGGCCACAGGAAGAGCTCTAATTGATTGTGAGACTGGGGAGCTAAAGATGAGACTCAATGATGAAGAAAAACATTCAGTGTGTAGAAGTCTATGAGGAGACCAAGTGAATATTCCAATTTCTCTCTTACTGATGCCGTGGATGTAATCGTAGAGTCTGATGATGGGGTGCTAACTACTGAGGACCCCTTTTTCTGCAGGTTTGAGGAACTGGGATGAAGTGAATGGTGAGGATTTGGCGGAATGGGTGTTGGCATTATAATGTAGATGGTTCTGGGACATAAATCTAGAATTTAAGCCCTTGCACTTGGAAAAGAGAGAAACTCCTCCAGCCAAACCATCCATCGAAGAACCACCAAAGCTGGAGTTAAAGCCATTGCCCGCCCACCTCAGGTATGAATTTCTAGGGCCTTACTCAATATAACCTATTATTATCTCATCTAGTTTGTTAGATGCGCAAGCTCAACAACTCTTACAGGTACTAAGGGAGTGCAAAACTGCCATGTGTGGACCATGGCAGACATCAAGGGGTTCAATCCCGCCTACTGCATTCACAAGATTCTGCTGGAAGAGGGTCACAAACCTTCCAGGGAACACCAGAGGAGGCTGAACCCCAACATGAAGGAAGGGGTGAAGAAGGAGGTAATAAAGTGGTTGGATGTTGGAATTATTTTCCCAGTCTCTGACAGCAGCTGGGTGAGCCCAGTTCAATGTGTTCCTAAAAAGGGTGGCATGACGGTTGTGAAAAATGACAATAATGAATTGATCTCTACAAGAACTATCACAGGCTGGAGAATTTTCATGGACTATCGGAAGTTAAATCTAGCCACCCGGAAAGACCACTTGCCACTTCTCTTCATTGATCAGATGTTGGACAGACTGGCGGGGAGGTCACACTTCTATTTTTTGGATGGGTACTCAGGGTACAATCAGATCTCCATTGCACTGTAGGACAGAGAGAAGACCTCCTTCACCTTCCCGTATGGCATTTATGCCTTTAGACGGATGCCCTTTGGCCTATGCAATGCACCTGCCATATTATAACGGTGCATGATGGCCATATTCACTGACATGGTGGAGGACATAATGGAGGTATTCATGGATGACTTCTCAGTGGTGGAGAATTCATTTTATGAGGGCTTGATAAATCTGGCGCGTGTGCTAAAATGGTGCATCGAGACTAACTTGGTTCTGAACTGGGAGAAGTGCCATTTCATGGTACAAGAAGGCATAGTCTTGGGGCACCGGGTGTCGAGCAAAGGAATTGAGGTGGATCATGTGAAAGTGGATGTAATAGCAAATCTACCTCCCCCAACTTCAGTTAAAGCAATCAGAAGCTTCCTTGGGCATGCCGGTTTATACGGGAGGTTCATAAAAGACTTCTTCAAAATTGCCAACCCTCTTTGTAAGTTGTTAGAAAAATATCAACCGTTTTTGTTTTTTATGATTGGAGGGTAGCATTTGAGGAGTTGAAACAGAGACTGGTCACATCATCCATCATTGTTGCCCCTAACTGGGAGCAACCGTTTGAACTAATGTGTGATGCTAGTGACTATGCAGTGGGGGCAGTGCTGGGCCAGCGGAAAGACAAACTAATGCACCCAATCTATTATTCTAGTAGAACGTTAAGTGGAGCCTAGTTGAACTATACTGTGACTGAGAAGGATATGTTAGCTGTGGTGTTCGCGTTCGATAAGTTTCGATCCTACCTGATAGGGTCCAAGGTAATTGTATATACTGACCATGCATCTCTCAGGTACTTATTCAAAAAGAAAGAATCTAAGCCATGGCTGATTCGCTGGGTGTTTCTACTGTAAGAATTCGATTTTTAAATTTGTGACCTTAATGGTACTGAGAATCAAGTCGATGATCATCTATCACGACTTGAGGGAGCTGAAAATGCAGTTGGGGTTGAGGAAATTCTGGAAACTTTTCCAGACGAGCAGTTGCTCGCCACCACTCTTCAGGAAGCGCCATAGTATGCAGACTTTGCTAATTACATGGCCAGTGGTATAGTTCCTCACGACCTTTTATTGTTCCAGAGGAAAACGTTTTATCGTGATAGCTGATCAGTACAGACTCAATCCTAAGAAAAAGTGGGCGCGACTACTTAAAACCCAATAGTGTACGGGGTCGATAATTCCACAGAGAGCTTAAAATTGGAGTTGAGTATTTGCTAGCTTAGAAATGCGTGTTGGCTTCTAATTGATCTTATATCATTTTTGGTTTTTCTTTTATTAAACTAAATTTATCAACTACTACTGTTAACTAAATTATGCTAAGTTATGATGCTAGTTGTATGCAATAAGAGAAAGGCATTAGGGTCATGACACTCACCTAGGTGGCTAATTAACGAGCATAAAATTCTAACACAAGGATGATAATTATGGGGAATATGGATAACCGTTTCACTTTAGCGCTCACTCTCACATATCTCGATAGAGAGAGTGATTTTTCCCAACTAACTCTCTCGAGACCAATTGGGTAGGCTAATTTGTACAAACAACTTAAGGTTCAAGTAGGGTCATTACTCTCTCAAGGTTTATCCCGTTACTTGGGACTACCATTCTCTTGGGTCCATCCCAAATCCTTGTTGGGTTGAATGTGAGGTCATAGACTCTCTTTCTCAAGAAGAGTCAAAACCCACTAAGCTAGACTTAGTGTTTGCAACCACCAAATCTAAGTGAAAACATACAAACAACCCAAATACCAAACACCCACTATAGTCCAAGCATTAATCAAAAACACATATTAATTACCCACACTAGGGTTGAACAACAACCCTAGCTAATGGGTTTATCTAGACATGGAAGAAGTAGAAAAAGAAGAAATACTAGAAGAAACTAACATAATCATTATCTACAAGATTAATCTACTTGAATCCACGCTAATTACAAGAGGAAATTTCCTAAAGTAGGCTAAAATAGAGTATCACAAGCTCAGTTGCTACATAGAATGATAAAATTTAACCTAAAAAAGTAAAGTGTTCTATTTATACTACACAGGAAAAATCGAACCAAAATGCCCTTGAGGGTCTGTTGCGGACCGCATAGAAATGTCATGCGGCCGCGTAGGGCATGTGGTCTTCAGATATGGCTTATGGACTTGAGGATGCGGAGCGCGTAGGAATGTCACGCAGCCGCATAGGTCAAGCCATGCGGATCACATGGAAATGGACTCGGCCGCACAAGTACAGTGATGCGCACCGCGTGGAAATGGTGCGCGGCCGCACAAGTATAGTGATGCGCACCGCGTGGAAATGGTGCGCGGCCGCACAGAAGGTTTTACCCATTTTCTGGTTCTCTGAACTTTTTCCCACGCGGACAGCACTACTGTGATGTGCGGCCGCGTGGGCCTTTTGCCCAGAGTTTCTAAACCTCTGTTCTCTTGTCAGTGCGGACCGCGTGGAAATGGATGCGGTCCGCGTGGGATTTCATCATATTTGGTCACTCTCTGAACTTTCCTGCGTGGACGCGTGTCAAAATAGTATGGTTCGTGTAGGCAGGCTTGACTTAGCTTCTGCAAAACTCTTCTACGCGGCAGCACATCAGAACATTGCGGTCCGCGTAGGTGACCCTTTTTCACACTTTCAGTTATCTTTTGGCGCTTGGCAGGTTTCACTCCTCTATTAAGCCGATTTGTGATGTGTATCATCTAGTCGCTCAAACCTGCAATCAAACGCACTTTGTAAGCAATTTAGAAATAACCTAAAGAAGTTTATGCATAAATCTCAGGTAAGAAGGGGTATAAAACATGTATGATTCACAGATATCAACTCCCCCAAAACTTAAACCTTTTCTTGTCTTTAAGCAAATAAAAATGAGACATATCCCTTAATGAAAAACACCCCAGCAATTCCTGTTCTTCCTACGGCAACCTCAACGAGCCTCAGTTGGGACTAACAATTGCCCTCAATGTATATGTATTATTAACACATTTACAACTTGTAACACTTGTGGGTCAAGTGCGACACAAGAACATCAAGGGTTGACAAAACTCATTAAGGAACCTTTCTCAAGCACTTCGGTCATCGTGGAACCTAGACTCACGTATCCTCAACTTTCCCTAAGTGGACCTTACCTTATAGAAAATTTGCACTCAAATCGAGGTGAATGAACTCTCTCGCATCTCTCACAAAGAAACGTCCCTAAGTCCGGCTTTAAGCACCTTATGCTTGCCTTTCATGTAAGTATCCACTAATGTAGGCTTCTCTCAACTCAAGATCACATAGGGCTTTTGAGGAATCATTGTGAATGCTTTTGGGTAAAGGTAGCATATGATGTTGTTCCAATGGTTTCAATCTTCCCTTAGGCACTTCATTTGATTCATTTTGGCACACTTTATTGACTCAATTGAGTAATTCACTTCTTTCGTGGGTTAGAAGGATACAATATCGCTCTTTCTTTTGCAAATCAAAATCTTTCTCCTTTTGTACACTTTTCCATACCTTTTTCACTTTTTTTGTTATGCTTTTGACTCCCTTTTTGATTGTTATTCTCTTTTTGTCTTTCTTTTTCTCTTTTTCTCTTTTACTTTGCCTTCATTTTCATTTGGTTTTGTGACTTTCCACCACATTGATACCTTTGTTGTTTCCCTCCCCCAAACTTAGTCATTTGCCACTACTCAAGGGAAGATTTAGGTGCCAAGAGAAGGTCTAATTGAGAACGGGTGTAGGCTTGTAATTTGGTTCATGAAAGAATAAGGTTAAAGGCTCAAAAGGGGTGAACTAGGGATCATTTGATTGGTAGGTCATGGAATTGTTCAATTTTACACTTTTGGATCAAGGAGAGCCTAAGATAATTTCTCAAATCAAGTTCTACCTATTATTTCGCCTCAACAACATTCGGGGCAAGTTCTAGGCCATTGGCACGGTACTTGGGCTCAATAAATCGAATTCTCACCACACACACTCAACGATTTCCAAAAATGGAGTCAAGGACCCACAACGACCTTAGATACGATTCAAGCGCACAATGTCCCAACATGAACATATGATGATTGTTTGGTCAACACAAGAGTGTCAAGGTCACGACTTTCACCATCCTAAACACAACTTAATGTCATTGACCATAAGATCAAAGGTAAATGTTCTAGGACCAAGTGAAGCTTTGCATGAGGTACCCTTAACTACAAAAATTACAAATAAAAAAGAAATTTCAAAAACTAACTCAACCCTTAAGAAAGTCGTCACGCTATCTATCATTGGAAAGAGCCACCCGGTTCAGACAACATTCTACCCTTGGAAAGAACCGCGACATTAAGAAAACCAATGGCTTATTGACAACACCAAAACAAAACACAAAAAGAGGCTACGAGCCTAACTTTGCAACTAAAATGAACAATTTTAACAAAAATAACGAAAATAGAAATAAAGCTCAAATGAAAGCCAAATGAATATGTACACAGGGGAAGTAGAATATACAACTAAGGGAGTTCAGAATCAAAATTTATATACAAATCAACTATACCTGCGAATGTACTAAAAGTAGTGAATATATACAATCATCCAAATTAAAGTCAAAAAGTAGGGCCACACCCCCACGAATAAGAGCTAGGATTGTCCCCAATGCTAACTACCAAATAAAGCATCAAAATAAAGGCAAAGGATATTCATTTGGATGAAATGAAAGATAAATGAATATGTACACAGGGGAAGTAGATATTGGCCCCTCAAGCCTCATCAACGGCTCTCTGCTGGTCAATGGCTCCCGTGTCCTCTGTACTGGCTGGGACCTCAGACTAGTCCTCAGCCTGCTGCTGATGTGCTACTGGGACATCCTGTGCCTGGTCCTGAGCTGGCTCATCTACTACTAGGGCTGGAGGAGGCTCAATATCTGCACTCCTGAACGAGCCTCCTGAACTGGAGCCACTGCTACCACTACTCCCTCAGTGTTAGGGAGTTTTCTCTTCTTTCTCGGCCTATCCTCCTCCACCTGTGGTTGCACATCCGATGGCTCTACTGACGACTCTGCAAACAACAAGTCAATTGGTAACTTATCCGCCACCAACTTGTCCACCTTCACCTGCAGCTTTGCCACCGACTCCTTGGAGGCATTCGTCTTTCTCAACTTCTTGTGCTCCTTAACCAAATCCTTGTGAGCTTTGCTATGCTCCCCGACTGCCTTTGCCAATTTCCCTTGCTCCGCTATCATCTTTTCCTAATTGGCCAGGATCTTCTTCAAGGTCTCATCAATCGAGGCAGGTATCTCAACAGTCACTGGAGCACCTTGAGCCTGAACGACGATGGTCAGTGTAGACAACTTGGATGTCACAGCTGAAATCCAGTTGTTCAAACTGGAAAGTGAGTGTGTGAGCTGGTTGGAGGTGAACCTGTGAGTCTTTGACACCGGAATCACCGGGTTATCTGTGGCATTAGTGGGAGCTGTGGATGGGCCTGGAGGCACTGTCTCATTGGTGGGCTGCTCAATGGCAGCTGGCTCTTCAGACTGTCCAACTGCGGAGGAAATAGAAACTTGACACTTCTTGGAGCCCTTAGGGTTGTCCGGACCCTTTTGATCATACCATGAATAAGGGCTCACTGGAGGCACCATGATATCATATTTCTTCCGTTTCACTTTCATCTCTCGGAAGTACAAGGTCAGTGTGTTAGGGAAGGGGTAGTTTGTCTTTGTATCGTTCCCCACATGAGAGATCACCCGTGACATGATGTTACCGACATTCAACGGAAATTCCGCCATGATGGAAGCAACTAGAACAACACGATCAATGGGAACATAGTGATCATATGTGGTCGGGTCAAGCCGATTGCACACGAAGGTCAAATACCCTTTGGCTTCAAAATTGAGCTTGTTCTTGTATATTTTCTCCGGTGCCTTCAACCACACAGGGACTATACCTAGAGCAGCTAGAATCCCGGCTAATTACGGGTGAACTTCTTCTTTCATCGCCAGCTTCTCCAAGTACTGAGACTCATCTTCTTCCCCAAAACCCAAAAAATCATTCAAGGACTGCCCTTCAAATACTACTGTCTTGTCCCTTACTTTAATCGCTTTTGTATCTCGAACTCCATGGTGAACATTGCTGTAGAATTCTTTCACCATGTGTTCATTTGCATTGTAACCTTTTTCTTTGAAGAACCCCTAACCCTCTCTCGTACGGAATTGATCTTTTACGTGAGGGTTGTGAGGGATAAAGTCAGTATCAAAGAATTGCTGTTACGAAATAAGCTTCCTCTTGGGCCACCACTCTCAATGCCGGTGGAAAGCAACCTCACTCACGAACCTGTGCTCCCAATCCTCCGGCTTCCTAGTTCTCTCTATCCCCCCAACCTTAGGTTCTTCTACCTCGGCATACCCTGCACTCTCCCCTGATATTGAAGCTGTGGGAGAGGTGGATTATTGGCCCTCCTCTTCGTCATCAGTCCTGAACTCATCAGACGAGCTAGAGACTACATTTACGGGCTTCTTGGAAGTGGACATAGATGCATCCTCAGGAGAAGAGGCCTCAGGTACTGGTACCTCTACTGATATATGAGTGGGGTTGGACTCTGAAGTTATATCCCGAGAGGGTTCGTACTCACTTTTTATTAAATGAGAAGCCGCCATGTCGGCTGCCCGAATGATCTTTCTATTTTTCTTCATTGTCTCCCTATATTTGGGAATGAGTTTCACCACTCTTCGCAAAGTTTTCCCTTGGGAAGCACCACCCCTACCGAGTTGTTTGTCCGTGCCCCCACGTTGTATTTTCTTTCCATCCCGTTTTTGCACCATTGTATGCAATGAATAAACGTTTAATATTGTTAGTAGAAGCACAAAAGGAGTAGCAGACAGTTTTGGTTTCAATTCAAAGCACAGATAGCATGTTGCAGTCAGGAGTCATGCGGACCGCACAAAAAAATCACACGGTCTGCAAAAGGAAAATCATTTCAACATCAGTTCTCAGAAAGCACCTACCCGGACCATAATGTTTTGGATTGTGGCCGGTAGGATTGACGCAGACAACCCAGAATTGGACGCGGTTCGCACAGGTTGAGCATCAAAATTGCACCCTCTCTGAACCTTGGCCACGCGGTCCGCACTGATTTGGACCACAGCCGCATAGGAGTGACGCGGACCGCACAAAAGTGGACGCGGTCCACACAGATCAAACATAAAAAATGCACCCTCTGTGAATTTTTTGGTACGCGGTCCGCATTGATTTTGACCGCGGCCGCGCTGGTCTAACGAGGACTGCACATAAGTGGTCACGCGGTCGGATTGAGAGGGTGCTACAATTCACAATCAAACCCACGCGAACCGCACAAAAATGTTGTGCGGCCGCGCAGGGAAAACTAACTGGCAAGGCCTATTTATTCTTTTTAGTCCAAATTAAGCTTTAAGGATCCTATTTGTCCCTACTCAGTTGTGTTCAGAAGTGTACATGCCCAAGGTTCACAAAATTAATCCAACCCTATTCTACAGTTAACTTAAAGAAAGAAGAAAGAAAATAAGAAGTTATGCTAGTGGGTCTTAACAAAAATAACAAAAATTAAACTAAGAATTAATTGAATGATGAAATGTTACCAGGGAATTAATGAGAATGAGGATTTATGCACAAACGGATTGAATGAACAGTAGAAGTATAAGCTCTAATGAAAATTCGCGAAAAGGGTTAAAAGGGGCCCTAAGCTTCTATTTATAGACAACTGTGGGGCCCAGTTCTCACCTACCTGCGTGGCCGCACAAAAATAGCACGCGGACCGTGCAGGATTTTTACCCTTCAGGTAATGAACACAGCCCAGAGACTGTTCATTTCTATCATTTTACCCTGCACTGGTTCAATAGTATCCCTGCAACACTTCACAAACTATCAGCTCAAAAATACTGTTCTACAACAGAAAAATAAAGAAAAACAAAAGACATGGGTTGCCTCCCAAAAAGCTCCCGATTTAACATCGCGGCTCGACACATGTTACCATCATAGTCACTTCAAATAAATCAGCGCCACCATGTGGCTGTCATCAAACTTGCCCAAATAATGCTCGATGCCCATTGACCCGGAATACCTCACAATTCTTGTTTTTAAGATCAATGGCACCAAAAAGAGTAACACCAACCACTTCAAAAGGACCATTCCACTTGTACTTGAGCTTTCCCGGAAACAACCTTAATCGGGAATTGAAGAGAAGAACCATATCACCAGCCTTGAATTCTTTCCCCCCGGCATACTTGTCATGGAGATACTTGATCTTATCCTTATACAAAGATTGCTGGAGTATGCATGAAATCGAAACTCATCAAGTTCATTCAATTGTTCAACCCGGAGATTGGCCGCAACATACCACTCTACATTCAACTTTTTCAAAGCCCACATCGCCTTTTGCTCTAATTCCACCTGGAGATGACATGCTTTCCCAAAAACCAACCGATATGGCAACATACCAATTAGAGTATTGAATGATGTATGATAATCCCAAAGAGCATCATCCAATTTCTTGGACCAATCGGTCCTATTTTCATTGACAGTCTTGGATAGAATACTCTTGACTTCCCGGTTTGAGACCTCAACTTGGCCACTCGCTTGAGGATGATAAGGAGTGTTCACTTTGTGGTTTACCCCATACTTGGTAAGCAAAGAATCAAAAGCCTTATTGCAAAAATGAGAGCCACCATCACTAATTGTGGGACGGGGTGTGCCAAACCTAGTGAAAATGCTCTTCTTCAAGAAAGCCACCAAACTACGAGCTTCATTGTTGGGTAAGGCGATGGCCTCAACCCATTTTGACACATAGTCCACTGCTACCAAAACATAAGTGTTGCCAATAGAACTCACGATAGCCCCATATAGTCGATACCCCAAGCATAAAAATTTTGACCTCATGAATCGTGTTAAGGGCGCATCTCATCTTTCTTTGAAATCCCTCCGGCACGTTGACACTCATCACATCTTTTCACAAAATCACATGTATCCTTGAACAATGACGGCCAATAGAACCCACAACTCAACACTTTAGACGACGTCCTCTCCCCACCATGATGGCCACCATAGGGTGAAGAGTGACAAGCTTCCACAATACTCAATTGCTCTTCTTCCGGAACAGACCGGCGAATCACACCATCGGTGCAAATTTTGAACAAGTATCCCTCATCCTAATAGAAGTCCAAAGCATCTGGCTTAAGCTTCCTCCTTTGGTTAGAAGAGAGCTCATACGGGACCACACCAGTAACCAAATAATTAGCAATGTCGGCAAACCACGACATGTCAAGCATAGAAACTGAGAGGAGTTATTCGTCCGAAAAAGAATCATTTATCTCAAGGCCATCCGAAGGCCTCCCATCCTTCTCCAATCTAGACAAGTGGTCCGCCACTTGGTTCTCACTTCCTTTTCTATCAACAATCTCCAAATCAAATTCTAGTAGAAGAAGCTCCCATTTCATCAATCTTTCATTTGAATCCTTCTTAGTCATCAAGTACCTAAGGGCGGCATGATTGGTATGGATAATCACTTTGGCCCCAATAAGGTACGGGTGAAACTTCTCCATGGAAAATACAATGGCAAGCAATTCCTTCTCGGTGACGGTGTAATTTCTTTGCGCCTCATTCATTGTCTTGCTAGCATAATACACCGGATGGAATAATTTGTTGATTTTCTGGCCCAAGACTGCCCCCACTGCAACATCGCTAGCGTCGCACATGAGCTCAAAGGGTAAGCTCCAATTTGGTGCAGTTATGATGGGGGTAGTCATCAAATTTTATTTTAGAAGCTCGAAAGCCTCCATACACTTGCCATCTAACACATATTTTGCATCCTTTTCCAACAACTTATACAACAGGTTCACTACCTTAGAAAAGTCCTTAATGAATCTCCAGTAGAAACCCGCGTGTCCAAGAAAACTCCTCACCCCTTTGACAGAGTAAGGGTGAGAAAGCCTTGAGATCACCTCTATTTTTGCTTTGTCGACCTCGATCCCTCCATTTTCAAAATTTTATGACCCAACACAATTCCTTCTTCTACCATAAAGTGGCATTTCTCCCAATTGAGAACCAAATTTGTGTCTTCACAACGGTCCACACACGATCAAGATTTTGCAAACATTCACCAAATGAATCCCTGACAACACTAAAGTCGTCCATGAGGACCTCCAATATGTCTTCAACCATGTCGGTGAAGATTGCCATCATACATCTTTGGAAGGTCGCTGGAGCATTACATAGTCCAAATGGCATACGCGAGAATGCGAATGTGCCATACGGACATGTGAAAGTTGTCTTTTCCTGGTCCTCTAGGGCAATGCGAATCTGCTTAGAGCAAGAATACCCATCTAGAAAACAATAGAATACCCGGCCTGCCAGACGGTCAAGCATCTGATCCAAGAATGGCAAGGGAAAATGGTCCTTTCTTGTAACCTTGTTTAGTTTTTGGTAGTCCATGCATACCCTCCAACCCGTCACAGTACGAGTTAGAATCAACTAATTATTATCATTGGTCACTACCGTTATTTCTCCCTTCTTTGGCACAAACTGTAATGGAGAGGTCCACGAACTATCAGAAATTGGATATACCACACCGGCGTCAAGCCACTTGATGATTTACTTCTTAACCACCTCTAGCATGAACTCATTGAGTCTCCTTTGATGTTGAAGAGACTGTCTCGCATCCTCCTCCAATATTATCTTGTGCATGCCTAATACCCCGAATATCCGCCAAGGTCCATCCAATCGCCCCCTTGCGCTTTTGAAGAACCGGGCAATGTGGCGTACACCTGCACATTAGTCAAGCAAGAAGAAAGAATAACCGGCAAAGTGAAATTAGGACCAAGAAACTCATACCTGAGGTGAGGAGGAAGTGGTTTCAACTCCTACACCGGTGGATTCTCAGTGGGTGGTTTGGTGGGTGGAGTTTTGCAATTTTCAAGATCAAGAGATAGCTTCCTTGGCTCATAGGAATACGAGCCCATGCCATGAAGTGCATTCACACACTCCACCCGTTCAGGAATATCATCAACCTCCATGTTCAAGATCTCGACCCCGAGTGGGTCCTTAACATTTTCCATTGCGCTTGTGTCATCCACTATCACGGCCGTGACAATGTCAACAAACGAACACACTTCAGTGCTATTTGGTTGACGCATAGACTTGCATACAAACCCACTTTTTCTTCACCAACGCGGAAAGTCAATTCTCCCGCCTCTACATCAGCCAAGCCCTTCCCCATAGCTAGGAAATTCCTTCCAAGAATAATAGGAACCTCGAAATCCACCTCGCAATCCAAGATCATGAAGTCCTCCGACAATATGTACTTGTCAACACAAACGAGGACATCATAAATAATTCCCAAGGGCTGCTTCATAGATCGGTCCGCCATTTGAAGCCTCATCTAAGTCAGGCGAGGTTGCCCCATCCGCAAAGTTTTGAACACCGAATAAGGCATGAGATTGATACTTGCCTGCAAGTCACATAGGGCCTTTGCAAAATCTGTGCTTCCAATAGTGCATGGTATTGTGAATGCACCGGGATCCTCTAGCTTTGGAGCCATGGAGTGCACAATGGAACTCACTTGATGCGTCATTTTGATAGTCTCACACTCCATAGATCTCTTCTTAGTAACCAAGTCCTTCATGAACTTTGCATATCTGGGCATTTGTTCAAGTGCCTCCACCAAAGGCACATTTATAGTCAAACTCTTCATCATCTCAATAAACTTTTTAAACTGATTGTCACCCTTTTGCTTGGCCAATCTTTGAGGATATAGTGGAGGAGTCTTAGGTAAAGGTGCCTTGGCTTTTGGAAGCATAGGTTCTGGCATGTCAATGACGTGTTCCCTAGACAAGTTCACGGCCTCTTGGGCCTCCTCCTCACCCTCATGAATATCTATTCTCACTTCATTCCTCACACTTGGTTCAACAATATCTTCAACCACTAATGGGACATCATCTTCCTGGAACTCATCATCATTGACCCTAACTTGACTTTCTTTCACATCACCCCCTCTCCCGCTATGCATTTTCACCGCCATGCCATGGTTATTGTGCCCATCCTTGGAGTTTACCACCGTATCACTTGGTAGTGCACCTTCAGGCGAGTGTTGAGAGATTGTGATATTTGTCCAAGTTGCACTTCTAATTTACCGATCGAAGTGTTGTTGGAGGCTAATTTTTCATCCATATATTGACCTGAAGAACTCGACCCTTGATATTGGAACGGGGGTGGGTTGTTCGGTTGTTGGTACATCGGGGGCCTTTGAAAGCCTTGCCCCCGATTACCTTGATTATTGTTCCGCCCACCATTGTTGTTGTTGTTCCAATTATTGTTGTTTCCGCCCCAATTGCCTTGATTGCCCCAATTGTTGCCTTGATTCCCTTGATTACCCAAATTATTGTTCCAATTTCAACTATTTTGTTGGTTCCCCCAATTGCCTTGGGAACGCCATTGTTGATTCCCTTGATTTACTTTATTACCTTGTTAGTTATTTACATATTGGACCTCTTCACTTTGGTCATCATAACATTCATTCAAATAATCACCATTCCCATCATCAAAGTTGTCAAAATTTTCTGGAGGTTGTTGTTTCCCTCTTTGCCTTCTTTTCATCATACTCACTCCCTCCATGGCATTGACTTGGCGCGGATTTTGAACTTGTTAAAGTTACGCCTTAGCCAATTGGTTCATTGTTGTTGTGAGTTCGACAATGGCTTGTCCGTGATCATGCAACTTCTTATGAAATTGTATAACACTGGGATCACCTGAGGAACATTAACCCGGCTTTTCTATGCCGAAGAAGTATCAGCCATTTCATCAAGAACATCACAATCTTCATAGTATGGAAGCTTCATAAAATTACCACCGACCAACTGATTAACAATGCATTGGTTTGTTGTGTTTATACCCCGATAGAACGTCTGTTGGATCATCACATCATTCATATCGTTGTTGGGGCCCTCTTTCACCATTGTCCAAAATCTCTCCCGTATCTCATGTAAAGGCTCCGTCGGCTCTTGCTTGAAAGCTAGGATCTCATCTCTATGAGCCGCCATATGACTAGGCGAGAAGAACTTCGCAATGAATTTATCCGCCAACTCATCCCAAGTAGTGATGGAATGATTTGGCAATCTTTCCAACCAATCAAGTGTTTTCCCCCGAAGTGAGAAGGGGAAAAGTCTTAGCCTCAATGCATCTTCCGAAACTTTTGTCTGCTTGCTCCCCCAACAAGTATCCACTAACCATTTCAAATGCTTGTAGGTGTTTTGGTCCGAGGCGCCTGTGAAATACCCACGTTGTTCAAGAAAAGCGAGCATGACATTAGTGATTTGGAAGTTCCCCGTCCAGATTCGGGAAGGAACTATTGCACTTGCGTACCCTTGATTGGGTAGAACTCGTGGAGATACTCTTGGTGGAGGTGGATGAGGGTCTGATATGTCTTCATTAGCATTAGCATTAGAATTTCTACCCCGTCTTTATGCTTTGAGTAAAATATCCTCTTGTTCCACATCTTCCACCTCCTCCACTCCCACATTAATAGGATCATTTGCATTTAAAGCCATTGGTACCTGAGTGAATGGAACAAACAAATAAGTAAAAAGAAGGAAAGAGAAGTAAACAAAAAAATAGCCAACAAATAGTCAAACACCATAAAGCTCCCCGGCAACGGCGCCAAAAAGTGATCGGTGCGGACTCAATCCAAAGAAAGAGTGGGCACGACTACTTAAAACCCAATAGTGTATCGGGGTCGATAATTCCACTGAGAGCTTCAAAGTGGATTTGAGTATTTGCTAGCTTAGAAATGCGTTTTGGCTTCTAATTGATCTTCTATCATTTTTGGTTTTTCTTTTGTTAAAATACATTTATCAACTACTATTGTAAACTAAATTATGCTAAGTTATGATGCTAGTTGTATGCAATAAGAGAAAGGTACTAGGGTCATGGTACTCACCTAGGTGGCTAATTAACGGGTATAAAATTCTAATACAAGGATGATAATTATGGGGAATATGGATAACCGTTGCACTTTAGCACTCATTCTCACACCTCTCGGTAGAGAGAATGATTTTTCCCAATTGACTCTCTCGATACCAATTGGGTAGGATAATTTTCCCAAGCAACTTAAGGTTCAAGTAGGGTGATTACTCTCTTGAGGTTTAACCTGTTACTTGAGACTACCATTCTCATGGGTCCATCCCAAATCCTTGTTGGGTTGAATGTGAGGTCATAGACTCTTTTTCTCAAGAAGAGTCAAAACCCACTAAGCTAGACTTAGTGTTTGCAACCACCAAATCTAAGTGAAAACATACAAACAACCCAAATACCAAACACCTAATATCATCCAAGCATTAATCAAAAATACCCATTAATTACCCACACTAGGGTTGAGCCACAACCCTAGCTACTGGGTTTAGCTAGACATGGAAGAAGTAGAAAAAGAAGAAATACTAGAAGAAATTAACATAATCATTAACTAAAGATTAATACTTGAATCCACGCTAATTACAAGGGAAAATTTCCTAAAACAGTCTAAAACAGAGTATCACAAGCTCAACTGCTACAAAGAATGATAAAACTTAACCTAAAAAGTAAACTATTCTATTTATACTACACAGGAAAAACCAGATAAAAATGCCCATGAGGGTCTGTTGCGGAGCGCATAGAAATGCCATGCGGCTGCGTAGGGCATGCGGTCTTTAGATCTGGCTTACAGACTTTAGGATGCGGACCACGTAGGAATGTCACGCGATCGCATAGGTCAAGCCATGCGGGCCGCATGGAAATGGACGCAGCCGCACAGGTACAGTGATGCGCACCGCGTGGAAATGGTGCGCGGCCGCACAGAAGGTTTTACTCATTTGCTGGTTCTCTGAACTTCTTCCCTAGCGGACTGCACTACTGTGATGTGCGGCCGCGTGGGCCTTTTGCCCTGAGTTTCTAAACCTCTGTTCTCTTGTCTGAGCGGACCGCGTGGAAATGGATGCGGTCCGCATGGGATTTCATCATGTTTGGTCACTCTCTGAAATTTACTATGCGGCCGCGTGTCAAAAGAGGGCGGTCCGCGCAGGTCAGGCTTGACTTTGCGCCTGCAGAACTCTTCTGCGCGGCCTCACATCATAACAGTGCAGTCCGCCTGGAAGTCCGAGGACCTTTAGTAATGTACTCTAACCCCGAACCAGCAGCCTTCGCGCCAAGCAAGACCGCCCTTGTCCCTTTCCTTTCTCCATTGCACAGGTGACCCTTTTTCCATCTTTCAGTTATCTTTTGGCACTTGGCAGGTTTCACTCCTCTTTTGAGCTGATTTGTGATATGTAGTCGCTCAAACCTGTAATCAAACGCACTTATGCACAAATCTCGGGTAAGAAGCGGTATAAAACATGTATAATTCAGAGATATCAACTGCCGCTTATATTACTGGGACGAGCCTTATTTGTTCAGATTATGCCTTGATAATATGATACGGAGATGCATTCCCCCCCCCCCCTTTTTAATTAACCCAACCCCTACCTATCCCCAAACCCTTCCCTTTCGTCTCAGCAGAACCGACGCCCCCACCCCAAAATCCTCTCAACTTCTTTTCTCTTCTCTTTCTCTCAAATCTCTTCCCCCCTCAAACCTCCATTGTTGTCTCCTCCAACTCTCCAAATCCACTACCCACCCTTTCCATCCTCCATCCATGTAAGTTTTTTTCTTCTTCTCTTTCTAATTCTTCTTCCAATTTAGTGTAATGCAGTCTAAACTAGTTTAAATTGAACCCTAGGGAGTGTAGTGTAAAATTTTTATTTTTCTTTATTTCCTCTTCTGCTTTTTGTCTTTGTATTTGCTTCTTGTGGACTTGCTTGATGTTTAAATAGGCGGGGTTTCATGGTGCTTCAATTTTGGGGGTGTTTTGGTATGTTTGGAGGCATAGAAATAATTTTTGTGGTGAAGTTTGAGGGAGGGGCCTATTTGGCCGAAAAGTTGGGATTTGTTGTGATATTTTGGGGTACTTTGTGCCCCTGTTAGGTTATGGTGGTGTAGTGTTAGGCGTGACCACTCGAGGGAGCTTGTGTCGGGTGTTGTATGCCGATTATTGTTAGTACCGTTGTGAGGGCCATTGTGGAGGTTGTTAACCCTAGACACCCTGCTAGTTGGGTACTTGGCATAGTTTGAAAGAAATAAATAAATGGGGGATATTGTTTGGTGCCATCGGGTGGCGAAGTCTAAGTACCCATCCGACTGGACCTAGTTAGGATGCATTCGATGGTTCTCTTGAATTCTTTGCAAGTAATATGGCTCGTAAAAGGCAAAAGAGCTCGGCAGGCACTTCCCAAGTGCCACAATATGATGCCACCAGGTTCAAGTCACCAGAGGAAGAAGACCAATTTCATGCTAAGGCCACCAAAAAACATTATCCCTGAGATTAATGTTTATAAGGCAGCCCTCCGTGCGGAAAAAGAAGAGATGTATGAGGAAATCCGGCGGAGAGAGATGGAGTTTTAATTTGATGAACCTGAGGTGGTGAACGTATTGATGGTAATGGAGTTCTATGCGAACTGCCCAGAACATAATTTCCGAGATGTGATAGTGCGGGGCAGGGTGGTAAATTCCTCAACTGAAACGATTTTCCAGGTGCTGAGGTTGTCCTAGTTCACTGGTGCCATTGACTATTACCACGGTGCATAAGGGGTCACTTGGGAGACAATGACTGATGTACTCTGCGTAGGGGGTCAACCAATCTGGCTACAGGACAATATTACCATTCACCCCAAGTCATTTACACATTTGGCTAAGTGTTGGTTCACCATCATCTGCAGCCGGTTCTTGCCCACGGCTAACACGACGGACGTGAACTACTTGAGGGATCTATTGACGTGGTGCTTCTTCACCAAGAAAGATTTTGATCTGGCTAGAATTATTGGAGATGAATTGGTCCTTCGATCGTCCCTGCTAGCCAACGGGTTCTACTTCCCTTCACTGGTGACTAGGTTGTGTTTGCTAAAAAATGTCCCCACCTGTCCTACAGATGGATCCTTGCCCACTAAAGCACCATTCCGAACTTCAGGCATTAGAGTGTGGCGAGATGTACCCGCCACTATTCAGATCGATGATGAGGATGACACCCCAGCACCATCCAGGAGACCCCATGACGGAGCTGGATCCTCTTAGCGACCTCATACTTGGGAAGAATTCTCTACATCACAGTCCACCCGGCCTATGTTGCAGTTTGTGGAGGAAAAGGTAGCACATCTTCGCACCTCAGTGGATGGCCTGCATGTGCGTATGGATGACATGTATCACCGGCAGGCCAGGTCTGAGAGTCGGATGATGGCGTGGTTCCGTGCTTTGGGAAGAGCTTGTCATGTGGACCCCAGCACCGTCTCTGACTCTGATTGATGCTCGGGGAAGTCTTCTTACCCTTCTGTTCTTTATTTCTGATATGATATGGGGACATGCCATAGTTTTTTGTGTGGGGTGGGAGAATTGCTTTGGTTGTGTATTGTATATGTGTTGTTGTGTAACTGACTTGGCCCAATGTATATGTGTTGTTGTGTAACTGACTTGGCCCAACGAAGGACACTTGTCGACGGGTCTCTTGAGGGTCAAAGTCGAATATAAAAAAAAATTATAGGGGACTCTTCCTAAGGACGGACCACTTGGACAGTACTCTTGAGGGAAGTAGTCTATTTAGATTTTGTATTTTATTTTCTTTTTTCTTTTTAGGTAGTGTAGTAATTCTTCCTTGGTTTTTCTTTTGACCACGGTTCTTTTCTAAGGTCTTTTGTTGAAACGGGTTAGGTAGATTTTCCTTTTGTAGTTTTAGGACCCTTAGGACTCTCTTGGACCAAGATGGGTGAAGTCAAGAATGCAACCATTAATGTTCACACCTACAAATAACTAAAACAAACTTGAGGGTGCGACGTCTAGGCTCGTCTGTAGACTCATACCTTGATGCCTTAATTTTGCACATCTTGCCTTGCTTGAATGCTCATGTGAGTGTGTTGATAAACTGATTCGGAATGAGTTACTTGCCGAGTGTGTGTGAGATAATAGTTGTATTCTGTGCTTGCATGTGATACTTAGAACTTTCCCTGTGTGTTTGCAAAGCGAAATAAAAGTTGTTTGGTTTTAGAGATGATTGATGCATTTCTTTATGTAGCATGTATGATCGTGAATCCACCAGTGCATATTACGATAGTTAAACCCTTCGAGCCTGAAGCCTATTTACCTCCTAGAAGCACTTGAATTATTAAAGGGCATATAAAAGTCAAAGTGTGGGGTGATAGTGGAGTAGGAAAAAAAAAGGGGAATCAGAAAAATTACTTGAATGGTGCAATGGCTTCTAAACAAAAAGAGAGAGAGAGAGAGAGAAGAAAAAAAAACAAAATGGAAAAAAAAGGCTCTTTGCACCTAAAGAAAAGTGGGGGTCACCTATGAAACAAATACGGAGGAATGATTAGGCTGAATATGAAAATTGGAATAAAAGGATGTTTGTATTAAAAGTTATTAGGGAGGTTAGTCACTATATCCAAATATATCCTACCCGTCCCTTAGCCTACATTACAACCAAATAAAGACCTCTTGATCTTGGACTAAACAACTCGATTAGTAGAGTATTACACTAGGGGCTAGCATATGGTGTATCTGTGTGGCATGTGAATGTTCTTTGCTGAGAGTGAGTGAATTTTGTCTATGTATGGTTCCTTGTTGCTTGAATTTTATATGTGTGGAACTTCTCTCATAATTGTGATGTGAGGGCATGTGACTCAGGAAGAAAAAATGAGTATTCACCTCTGCTTAGAGTAATTAGAGTAAGCACGAATGTGTCATGCTGTTAGAGTCTGCATCTGAGGTATGACTGTTACACTGCTTAGATTGTTCCTTCATAATGGAGGGTGTGACATAAAATTGGGGTAATGCATCTAACGGTTAGGCCTAGAAGTGTGGTTTAACTTGCTCGAGGACGAGCAAAGGTTTACGTGTAGGGTGCTGATAATAGGTGAATTTAACTATAATTAGGCCCTAAAAAACCACCTTCTTGTATAGTCTTGATGGTAAAAGTGATAACAAAATGCTTTGATTAGCGTTTTAATGATTTGCATGTTATATATTACTAGAGAAGGCTATGGAGTACTTTTGGGATCAAATATGGAGAAAAAGAGGCCAGTCGTAAAATATCCTCCAAGTGAACCACGCGAAGGAAGCTCAAGCCAGGCCTGGAGATGAACTGCCGCTGTCCTACCGTAACCGCGGAGAACCGCGGCAGAGTTCAGTCGCCGACAAATGAAGATTCAGGGAAGGTGTTTGGCCGCGGTTCCACCGCAACCGCGACAGAACCGCAGTAGAGGGCAGTCGCAGATAACTGAATAATCAGATAGGGTGTTTGGCCGTGGTTTTGGCGTAACCATGGTAGAGGCGACAAACTTCAAGGATTTAAGTGCAAAAAATGGGATTTTTTGTCCAACACCCTATTTTAAACACTAGACTTCGCCCAAAGGAGGTGTGTATTGTTTTAGAGTGTACTTTGGAAAGAAAAACAAGTATGAGAGATCACCCAAAATATCATATATTCTTCTTTTTTAATTTTTCTTGCAATTTTCATGATGAATAGTATTCTAGTTTATCTACCCATAATTATGAGTAGCTACATCTTTTGTCTAAGGTTTTGATGGAACCTATATATGGATGAATTTATTGTTTATGTGAATACAGTTTGCCAGTTTTAATTTCTATTTGTGAACCTATGTGTTTGTTGTAGTTAATTGACAGGATCCTCAATTAACTATGCCTATTTAGTATGCATAACTCGGGAGAGAGTGCATATTTATGTGAATGTTGAACAACACCACTCCCAAAGTATAAGAGGGATCTAGAACTACGGGTTTAAAGGCTGGATTAGGAATAACAAAGCCTTGGGTGCAGTCTTATGTGAACTGTGATAAATAAAGCTAGCTATTGTATCTTGGGAGAGTGCATTAAGTAAATTACTGTGATTACTCGGGAGAGATTTACGGTAAGAATAGCATTCATAATTGATAGAGATGTGTTGGTAAATTTGTATAAAGCATAAACAGAAGGAATTCCATCAATAGGGGAAATCATTGCCTTAGCGTTTTCTCATTATTGTTTATAACTTAGAATATTTAGTTTATAGCTATTATTTACTGTTAATCATAGTTATTAAAAACACCATCAACTGTGATTGTCAACGTTTGGAAATTGATTATAAAGAGTTTAGTAGGTCCAAAGATAGTGATTGATAGGTTAATTCTTTGTGGATTCAACTCTGGGCATAATACTCAGGTTATATTTGCAACGTCCGCAATGTCTTTTTTATAAGGCATAGTTGGGCGTGATCATGCATTGACTTTCATTAGTTGAATAAAGTCACCCTCAAGAACAAGTACCCTCCTCCCAGAATAGTTGATTTATTTGATCAACTTCAGGGTGCCTAGTATTATTCCAAGATTGACCTCAGATCAGGATACATGTGAAGGTTAAGGAAGTTGATATTCGAAAAACAGCTTTTAGGAATTGATATGGGCATTTCAAATTTTTGGTAATGTCATTTGGTTTAACGAATGCACCAACAACTTTCATGGACCTTATGAATAAGGTCTTCAAGACTTATCTTGATTTATTTGTTATCGTGTTTATAGATGACACCTTGATTTCTTCCCGTAGTGAGACTGGCCATGCAAAACATCTCAGAATTGTGTTGCAGACCCTGCAGGATCACAAACTATATGCAAAATTTTCTAAGTGTGAATTCTGGTTGAAATCAGTAGCGTTTTTGGACCATGTCATCTTAGGGGAAGGCGTGAAGGTGGAATCTTAGAAAATAGAGGCAATGAATAATTGGCCTAGACCCACCTCAGTATCTGATAAAGAAGTTTCTTGGGTCTAGCAGCATTTCGTAGAGGGATTTTCTTCTATCTCGTCCCCTTTGACTAGATTAACTCAGAAGAAAGTCAATTTTCAATGGTCGTACGCGTGCGAGAAATATTTTGAGGAGTTAAAGAAGAGGTTGACTTCAACTCCAGTTCAAAACTACCAAGAGGAACCGAGGGGTTCGTTGTTCAAAACTACCAAGAGGGCCTATGCGTCGAGACAACTCAAGGGTCACGAGAAGCATTATTCGACTCATGACCTTGAATTAGCAGCTGCAGTGTTTGCATTTAAGATCTGACGCCATTATTTGCATGGGGTACTTGTTGACATTTTTACAGATCACAAGAGTCTCCAGTACATCTTCAAGCAAAGGGATTTAGATCTACGTCAGAGAAGGTGGCTCGAGTTACTTAAAGATTATGATGTTGATATCCTCTATCATCTGGGGAAAGGAAATGTTGTAGCCGATGCTCTCAGTCGGTGTTCTATGGGAAGCTTAGCTCATGTTGAGGCAGACAAGCGAACTATGATGAAGGAAGTCCATCGCTTATCAAGTCTAGGAGTTCGAATTTTAGACTCTGAAGGCAGTGGCATTGTTCTCCAGAATAGGGCTGAATCCTCCTTAGCCGAAGTAAAAGAAAAACAGTTCAATGATCTCTACTTGTTGCAGCTGAAGGAAGGAATTCACAAACACAAGACTATGAGTTTGAACAAGGGGGAGATGATGGTACTTTGAGATACGGAGGCAGACTATGCGTTCCAGATGTAGATGGGATCAGAGAGCAGAATATGTCAGAAGCCCACAATTCCAGGTATTCTATTCACCCAGGTTCCAAAAAGATGTATCATGATCTTAAGGAGGTTTATTGGTGGAACGATATGAAAAAGAATATATAGCATAATTCGTGAAGTGTCCAAATTGTTAGCAGGTGAAAGTCGACAGCAGAGACCAGGCGGATTAACTCAAAATATAGAAATTACCATTTGTAAATGGGATATGATAAACATGGACTTCATAACATGTCTACCTCGCTCGTTCCGGAAGCATGATTCGATTTGGGTGATTGTAGACCGACTTACAAAAATTATCCCACTTCTTGCCAGTGAAGACTATAGATTCGGCTGAGGATTATGCCAAGTTGTATATCAAAGAAATTGTCCGAGTGCATGGGACTCCTTTGTCCATTATCTCATATCGTGGTACCTAGTTCACAGCAAACTTTTGGAAATCCTTTCAAAAGAGATTGGGCCCAAGGGTGAGACTCAGCACTGTTTTTCATCCTCAGACAGATGGCCAGGCGGAGCGCACCATTCAGACTCTTGAGGATATGTTGAGGGCGTGCGTTATTGATTCTAAAGGTAATTGGGACGATCATCTACCTCTCATTGAGTTTGCTTACAATAATAGCTATCACTCTAGTATCAATATGGCATTGTACAAAGCTCTGTATGGGCGAAGGTATAGATCACCAACTGGTTGGTTCGAAGTCAGAGAAGTAGAGTTGTTAGGACCCAATTTGTTCTATCAGGCTATGGAGAAAGTCAACTTGATACAAAGGCATTTAAAGACGTCTCAAAGTCGCCAAAAGTCCTATTTGGACGTACGACGTAGAGACTAATAGTTCCAAGTAGATAATTGGGTTTTTTTAAAGTATTGCCCATGAAAGGCGTTATGAGATTTGGGAAGAAGGGAAAACTTATTCCCCGCTATATTGGTCCACATAGAATCCTGCGAAGGATCGGATAGGTGGCTTATAAGTTAGAATTGCCACAAGAACTAGCTGCCATACACCCAGTGTTCCATGTGTCTATGTTGAAGAAATTCATGGGAGATCCGTCACTTGTGGTTCCTACAGAGGTTATAGGGGTTAAAAACAACCTATATTATGAAGAAATTTTAGTGGCTATTCTTGATCATCAAATTCGCAAGCTTAGAACTAAGGAAATTGCTTCAGTAAAAGTGATTTGGAGGAATCAAAAGATTGAAGAGGCTAATGGGAAGCCGAGGAGGACATGAAGTCCAGATATCCCCATATCTTTGAAGGTCAAAAGTAAAATGTGGAAGGCAATTGACCTTTCCATTCAGTTCTTATATTATAATCTCCATGTTCATCAGTATTTACTCAGCTTAGAACTCAATTATTACGTACTCATTCAGTTTGATACACATGTATTCATGACATTTCAATATTCGGATATCACCATCACACATGTTTAATGTCCATAGATAGTCGTAGTTGCAACCAGGACCATCATTCGAGGACGAATGATTCCAAGGGGGAGATAATGTAACACCCCGCAAATTCGGCTCAGGAATGAATGTGTTAAATGAGTGGTAAGGTTATATTTTGAAAATGTGAATTCCCATCAAGATGATTATGGATAAAATAGTTTTTTAAAAATCAAGATGGAAAGATAGGCGCATAAGATTTGATAAAATCGACTTAGTTTACAGAAGTTCTATCTTCCATCAAGTTTTAGTGAAACTGTATAAGGAAATGGGGACAATGCAAAGAATGAAAGTTGTAGGCCTTCGAAATAGCTTTCCAAAGATATATTATAGAATCTGAACGGATCTCTGTGCAAGAAGTTATGACAAAATTACTAAAGCCATATCACCCATTTATTTTGGCGGACAGCAAAGTGAGCTCGCTTCACTAAAGTAGACGCGGATTTTTGTCTTCCCTTGAATGCAATGGAAAGCGAAGCGAGGACACTTCGCTAGAGTAGACTCGCCCCGGCCCCAGCTCTTTTAGACCAATTTCAGGGTTTATTTTTCCCTAATTCTTTTAGACAAATTTTGGAGTCTTCCTCCACCCTCTCAAGACCTCCAGTCCCTCCCATCTTCAAGGTAAGCAATCTCCCTTAACTTGGTGCAAAATTTCATCATTCTTACACTAGTATTGATGAATTATACTCATAAAACGCATAGATCTTCAAGAAATTCCTTCAAGAACTCAAAGGAGGGGTTTGCAAGATTTCTTCCAAAAGGTAATCCTACACCCTTAGACTTACATGTATGAATTTAATATGGGTATATGAGTGTGAATTAAGTATTGGGGGTCTTGGTATGGTGATTAGAAGCCATAATTTCCTAATATAAATACATAATTATTGTAGAGATTGGAAGGTGATTATTTGATGAAATATTGTTGGTTGGGTGTAGATGGATTGTCATACATGTGATGTTGGAAGCTATAAATTAGTTAATCATGATGGTGGAATAAATTGTTGATGAATTGTGGTAGTTAGATGAACTAATTATATGGTTATGAGATGTAGAGATTTTTGCCTACAAGGTATTTGATAATATGCCTAAATGGCTTAAGTTATGAAATTGTTACTAATTCCATTGGATGTTTCTATTGTATATTGAAGGTTCTTATTATTGTGGATCATTGTAGTATCACAAAGGAGTGAAATTGAGATATGTACGACTAACTCTTTACATTGGAAATGTACATGATTCTCCCTACGTCTCCTTTTATTATGACCATTACCAATTTCCTCAGAAAGTAACTATGGCTTAGTTCCCTGAATAGTAGTAGAACTTCTATTCTCTAGATGGCATGGTTTCATAATCATTCGATATTCTATGAGTTTCGGTTATGATAAACCAACTTATTATGAATATTCATCTCATTCTAATCCTATTCAATATTCCAGTATCATGTAGCTCGGTATGACTCATTATTTCAGTATCATGTATTGTAGTATGATTCTCAGTTTCTAATTTTAAATTCCTGATTGTTGAACACCTGTATTTGGGCATGGGGGCGCAGTTGTGCATATATATATATATATATATATATATATATATATATATATATATATATATATATATATATATATATATATATATAATGGGCTTGAGGTCGCAGTTTAATATTCAGTGAAACAGGTTGTTCGTCATTCAGAAGAGGGAGTATTTCAATCAGACCGCATCTATGATATTTCAGTCAGACCCTTTAGTAGATTATCATATTTTATATTTACCTCTAGCTCATAATTTATCTCATGTTGATCCAGCCATGCAGTTGGTCCGCTCGGTCATATGCAGTCAGGCACCGAGTGTCGTGTTATGCCCAGATTTGGGGCGTGACAAAAAATATTACTAATACAAGACTTAGTGTAGAGGTTAGCAAAGCTACAACATTTGTGTTACTAGTAGCATTATCTATTGAAACTGATATGATTTTATCAATAATGCAAAAATATATATAAATATCCGTAATTGTGCCAGCAATAAACTGTCCTATGTGACATGAATTAATTATTCTATACGCAATAATGCACTTTTGTATTATCCAATCCTCATCAATCCAATAACTGGTAACACTAAGGTAATCACAGTTTTTACCACTTCTATCAATATCAGTTGTAATAGCAACATGACAACTAATTATAAAAAATGTAGGGTTTAACAAAGTGGTGGGAGGGTGGATTAAATGGCTATTTTGTAAATAGCCAACGACTATTTTGGCAGAGAAAATGACTACATTTTAAATGCCTAAATGGGTCTGATTTTATTTTTTAAAATTAGAGCTTGGGACCGTTTAGGCCTGCTAGGACCGGTCCCGATTTCAAATGGTCCGGTCTCGCGGGACTCAAGCAGTGGACCAGCCCACTTTCCAGGCCCACCTCCCCAGTCCCGTTCTTAAACGGTTAGGACCGCTTGGCCCACTAACCATATGGACCGCGGTCCTGAACTAGTCCCCCTTGCCAACCTAAGTGCAGGATAAGAGAAGATTAGGATATGTGTGTGGTTTTTTTTATTGGGGGGGGGGGGGGGGAGGGGTGGAGGCAGGTAAATAGGACAGGTTCTTTTGTTCTTTAAGAAATCATTCAAGTTAATAAGTTATTTCCGTATGACCTATAGATTAGGGGTCGAGTTGTACAAGGAGCAAGTAATACTTGTTTTAGGATAGAAAAATGTTCATTTATTTAATTAATTATCTTTTCAATATGAGTGTGGAACTAAAATATTATAAATTTTGACTCAAGAGAGAAAAATAGGTGAAAAAATATTGAGTACCATATTATGTATAACACATCTAAAACATGTGTTATACCTTAATGGTTAATTACCCCGTTAAGATATAGCACATATAATATATGCGTTGTACTCAGTATCTGTAGCTATAGTGATTGACTGCATAGCGCATCAATTATATGCGCTATGCATAACTTTGAAAATAGTCATCATTTGGTTCCATTCGATATTAAAAATAACCAAGTAACTTGTTTGAGAAATAAAGAGTGTTAAGGCCTCTCAAGGAATTGGTTGGCTTCTGTTATTTTTGTAATTAAATATCAATATTGCAATGACCACCTCTATTTTGATGGATCCAGGCTTCTTCCAACTTCCAAGAGCTTGTTTAAGCCATCCATTAAATTAATATTCTTTTTTCATTTTTAGTTATTTTAATGAATTCACATTGTCATCAGGGATGGTTCTTTTGTAGCTGATGCCTTATGAAACCGAGTGGGCTAGACTAAACAAGAATCATATTTCAACGAAGTTCTCTTTGTGAGAGTGATACATATCACATATAATAAATGTGTTATGCAGTAAATTATTGTGACTGCAAATATTGAGTATAGTGCATGTAATAACGAGGTAACTGATCGTTAAGGTATAACGCATGTTTTAGATGCGTTATACATAATATGGTCCTCAACACTTTTTTCACCTATTTTTATTGCTTGAGTCAAAATTTACAATATTTTAGTTCCGAACTCTTTTCAACATACCTCTGATACCCTAGTTATCCATAAATCGGCCTCGTGGTAGTCCTAGAAAGGATTAGGAAAGATTATCTTAATTTATAATCTATTACTATAACAAATTAAGAAGGTAAATGTATCTGTCCTTTTTAAATTTATTTGCAAGTTAATTAATCTAAGCTGTTTTCTCATCAAAAATTTACTATCAACATGGTATAATAGAAGTAGAATGCAGAGGCTAGACTCTAGAGAGCCGAATGAACTTTGTGTATGAAAATTGTAGCCCCCTATACTCCGACGTGTTTCGAGTTTTCCTTTAATTATTAGATCTTAAATAAGAAGAACAAAACACTAAAATAATACTCCCTCCTTCAACTTTAGTTGTCAAGTATACTAAAAATAAATTTTCATTTTTACTTATCACTTTTCATATATTGAAAGAAAAATAATTTATCTTTCTTGGTTTGCCCCTAGCATTAATTACTCCTTTCAAATCATTTTTTAAAACTATTAAGACTATACACCAATTAATTTGTGTGTTATGGTAAATTATAAATTTTATTTATATTTTTAGGAGGTGTTCAAAGTCAATTGTACTAAAAGTAGGAAGCTCATATCTTCAAAGTTAGTTTACGATAATACCCTCTAAAATTTGAGTTATCAATTTGTCCTCGAAAAAAACCTTCAATTAAGTAATTTATTCCCAGTAACATAATTCTTATTTATTAGATTAAAAATGAATCAGTAAATTAGAAATGAAGCAGTAATACTTCAGACTCAATGCAATGAATCCAGTGAGAGTTGATGGCATTTGATTCTCCTTCAGTTATTTCCCAAAGACGTTCTCATCACTGTTATCATGGAAAACATTCCCATTTTTCTTTTCTTCTTTTCCTTCAAATTTTTACATTTATTTCCTATACTATTTGAAAATCCAAAAGTCGCTTCTTGAATTCTCTTAATTGCACCTCCTCTTATCCCTTTGATTTCTCTAATTTCTCTCATCACTCCCCTAACAATGGTAACAATTCAATATTACATTATTGTCACGACCCCAGTTCGTCCTTCGTGAACATGTCGTGATGGCACCTAATCGCTACGACTAGGTAAGTCTAACCAATGCGGAAGTTTAATCAATTGCGGAAGAAAACATTTAAACTGAACCAAATAAATAAATCAATGATCAAGGTGCCACCTGGCACATACAATATCAACTCCATAGCTAAACAAAGTTCCCAAAACCCGGAATCTCACAAATCACAAGCTAAGCGATACATAAGAAGTTCTGACTCAAGAATGTCTATACAAGGAGAAATACTAGAAGGACCATACTTATTACAGAAAGCTGGAAAGTGACTCCTCGGTCTGCGAACGCAGCAGATATACCTCGAAGTCTCTAGCGGTACGCCACCCTCCAAGGCTGACAGAACTGAATGGAGGTATCTGTATCTGCACAACAAAAGTGTGCAGAAGAGTAGCATGAGCACACCACAATGGTGCCCTGTAAGTATCAAGACTAACCTCGATGGAGTAGTGACGAGGGACAGTCAAGACACCTACTGGTCAATAAACAGTATAATCATAAGGATAATAGAAACAATATATAATTATGTAAAGACTGCATGACTAACTAAACGCTACAACTCGCAATGAAGGAAAATGGCAACAAGTAACAACGTGAATATAATAAGTGATGATGTGAAATGACTGCAGAATCATAATCCAAATCCTAAGGTCACAACACACAAGGACAAACAAGTCACTAATTCATTATTCTACAGTGATGCTTACATAAGGTCTTTCCACAATTTTACCAAAAATCTCGGACCAACCACAACTCATGGAAACCCAGCATCTAAAGTCTAACACTTGGTCTTGTGCCCCATCAATCTTACGGTCACGCTAACAACAAACTAGTCAACTATGGCCACTGTACATATATAATGGGCAAACAATGGCGTATTTTCACCCCTAGCAAAATCAGGAGGGATTCATTTCTAATAGGAGGGCCCAACTACGTGTATACTTGTGCAAGTGTACCTAACAAGAATTCTGCCAACTAGTAGGTATAAGAAATGGAACAACCAGCACCCGAATTATTCGCACCCGAATAGAATCAATGAAAATATCAGTTCATAACACAATGAGTTTAACGTGGATCTCCCAGGATATCGTCCCGTAGTCTCAAACATAAATAGGTATGTTAGGGATCTCTTGGTATCCCGAGGATCTCTTTGTGTCCTCAATAGATGTACTGAGGATCTCTTGGTATCCCGAGGATCTCTTGGTATCCTCAATGTATATACTAGGGATCTCTTGGTATCCCAGGGTCTCTTGGTATCCTCATTAGATGTACTAGGGATCTCTTGGTATCCTCAATAGATGTGTTGGGGATCTCCTGGTATCTCGTACTACAGCACAATCAACATAGATGTACAGCCCAAACAATAGAATAGCAATATCCCTGCAAGGGAGTCAACAACAGAAACAATAATGTCCCGGCAAGGGAATCAGCAATTGAAACAATAACGTCCCGGTAAGGGAATCAACAATAGATACAATAACATCCAGGCAAGGGAATCAACAATAGAAACAATAACGTCCCGGCAACGGAATCAACAATACCTAATAAGGTCACGGAACACCAAGGAAAAATACAATAACCTCAACGACAAAAACAAGACATAATAAGGGCATAATAACTACAGCGATACCACAACAGTTGGACATGTAATATATTTGCACGAAGTCACAGATGAACTTACAATTAAGGAGTATCCAAACAGTAAGGAAGTTAACATGAATCAAATAATTACAATTTAAGGAAATATCAACTAATTATGAGATATCTATCTTCTTTCCAATTAAGACCGATTAATTATATGAGATATAACATTTATAATTTTCAATTAAAGGCGAGTAGCTAGGGCGGATAATATGACTGTAAAAGGGTGATTGTCTTCAGTTGAACACGTAAAAGTCAATTAAACAACAAAAATAAATCAAGAAGAGCAAACAATACCAAGTTAGACATGTAGAAGTGAAACTAATAATAGGGAACTCAATTGTATCAATATCATCTTCAAACTCGGTGATTTCAAGAGTGTAAGAGCCTAAAAGGGACAATTTACCAAAAATAAGTCCAGGCACACACTCGTCACCTCGCGTACACAGAATGCACTCAACAGAGAAGACTCAAATCCTAAGGGGAAGTCCCCCACACAAGGTTAGGCAAGCTACTTACTTCAAACCGGCTAAAATCAACTAGCAACCGCGTTCTTGCCATGAGTTCTCGACTCCAAATGGCCCTAATCTATTCAATTAAATCACACATTGTAAATAATATCTCAAGCAACTAATTCTACAATTTAATTCAAAGCTAAAGCGCGAAATTAGGTAAAATGACCAAAACACTCCTCGGGCCAACGTCTCGGAACCAGATGAATTTAACATTTTCAGAACCCTCGTACTCTCACGAGTCTAACCATATAAAAATCTCTCAAATCGGAGGTCAAACACTCCCTCAAAACCCAATAATTCGATCTATGAAGTTCTACCCATTTTACATTTCAAAACTGAAATTAAAGGACGAAATTAAGAGGAGATTCATGAAAAATGGTCTAAATCGAGTGAGAAACACTTACCCAAGTTTCCTAGATGAAAATCCCTTCAAATATTGCAAAGAACCGAGCTCCATAAGTCAAAAATGTGAATAAATGGTGAAACTCTCGAATTTGGGATTTAAAACTGTCTACCCAGATTTTGTTCACTGCGATCGCGGGACAGAGGTTGTTATCGCATAGAGTGAATTCAAAAATGCCCAGAATTGTGCATTACGTTCGCATGAAGAGGGATGCGAACGCGAAGAAAGAAGAAAAGTCTCGACTGCCCCAGGCCCTTGGTTTACACTATGCGAACGGAGGACCAGGGATGCGATCGCATACTGAAGAAATGCAAAGCATTGCGATCGCGGAAGGACATTGCGATCGTAGAGAAGGATATAAGAAGCAACAGTTACAGTAGTACAAAAATAGAAGGAAAGGGCCCGTAGCCCATCCGAAACACACCCAAGACCCCCGAAATCCCGTCTAATCACATACAAGTCGCATAACCTAACACGGACTCGCTCCAAGCTTCAAATCACATAAAACAACATCGAAACGACGAAACGAACCAAAAATCAAGCTTATGAACTTTCAAATCTTCAAATAACGAATCTCGTGCCGAAACCTATCAATTCAACTCGGAATGACGCTAAATTTTGCAGACAAGTCCAAAATAACATAACGGAGCTACTTCAACTCTCGAAATCGCATTCTGACACTGATTTCTCAAAAGTCAACTGTGGGTCAAACTTCTGCATTTTTCCAACTTCAACTTTCGCCGAAATGTCTCAATTTACTCTACGGATCCCCAAATCTGAATCCGGATGCGCGCCTCAGTCCAAAACTACCATACAAAGCTGTTGAGATCATCCACTACCCATTCTGGGGTCATTTATACAAAAGTCCAATTCCGGTCAAATTTTTACTGTTCTAACTTCTAAAATAAGGTTTCTTCTCTAGAATTGACTCTAAACCATCCGAAAACCGAATTCCGTCATGCACGCAAGTCAATACTCATGTTTCGAAGCTGCTCCAAACTTTATGCCGCTGAACAGAGCTTAATTTATCAAAAGGACTGGTCGGATCGTTACAATTATCTCCTCTATCCTTCTCTTTTTCTCTGTCTGACATATTTTTTCCAACAATCATTACACTTTAAATTTCGTTCAGGTATGTTTGTCATTTACTTTATATTTGTTTATTTAGGCTCTTTTGCAAGCTTTGACTCACATTTCTAGCGCTTGATGTATTCTTGTTGTTACTATAACAACAAATGTTATTTGTGTTGTTGGAAATGTAATTTTTTACTGTCTAACGTACGTGTATCATCATTATTTATATGCAGCGCCAAATCAAATAATTTTATAAATCTTTTCCCTACCTTCTATTATTATTACAGTCGAAATTTTTTCTCAATATTCATTCCATCCTGTTACGAAAAAAAAAAAGAAGAAAAGAAACCTAAGCAGATAAGAGAAGAGTAGATGAATGATGCTAGAGAGAAATGAATATGGTAGTAAAATGTTAGCGATGAGGAGAATGACAATTCCACCACCATCGTCTAGAGCTTGATTTCGTTGTGAAGGTCGTACAAAAAAAAAACATTAATAGTTATCCATTTATTTTGAAGGTAATTAACAATTCTTTAATTTATGCATTGAAAATTAGACAATACAATACAATAATTTATGCATTAGATTTTTGTTTGCGTCTATTGAAATCGGCAATATGTACTTTAAATCTAGATAGAGTACAAGTATCTTCTTGGTATCAGAGAAAGAGAAAATAAAATGGTTTATTATACGATTACTGTTTGTAACTTTAGGATTTAATGAAATTAGTTTTGGTTATTCTTTTCTTATAGTATATATTTTTAACTAATTTTTTAAAGAAAACTTTGAATATTCTGCTTTGAGAACTAGAGAAATGCATGAACAACTGTAAGATAATATCCTTTTTTTACTTATAGAATTTACACGAAAAACGTTTTTGTTCCTTTTCGTATTATAAGTCTTTTATAACTAACAGAATCCTGTGTAAATACTTTGTGATTTTTATTCTTTAATTTGTGTGTTATTTTCTTTAATATAATATTGCAATTACTCAATAAAATAAGCATCTCATAAAAGTATATTTAGAATAATACATTAATTAATTTTTCAACTTTAAATGTGCTGATAAATAAAGGTTCAGTTACAATATACATATTTCTTAGATTCTCCTGAAAGAAAATTTTGAGATAATATAAAAACTTAAAGTATTATTGTATAAGGAAAGGTTTACTTTTACATACAAAATGAAGAAAAATAATAATAAAAGAGAGAAACATACTGTGTAGGTGTCTGTTAACATGTGAATCTGGAGATAATTCTACAGCGATGAGAGGAGGTAAAATCTGAGATATATCGATGAGAGAGAGAAAACTGTGTATTGTGTATTATTCAGAATGCGTGTCTTGCTTATACAAATGAATCACTAATACTAATATATTAGAGTTGGGCCTCTTACTAATGAGCCTCTATATAATTACAACAGATGGGCAGATGGGCCTCTCTACTTAACACTACCAAATGTAATACTACTAACTTCAGCTCCAACACCCCCCCCCCCCCCCCGAAAGCTGGAAAGGCTGGTCCTTCCAAGCTTGGGAATAAAAGCATGCTCGATATGTTTGGTCTGCTCGTGAAAGACAGGATTCTTGGCTATATGCACTGCAGCTTGATTGTCACAGCACAGAGAAACATGGCTGAGATTAGCCACACCCAGCTCACCAAGCAATCGAACAACCCAAGTAACTTCAGCTACCAACAGACGAAGAGCTCTATACTCTGCTTCGGCAGAAAACAAAGCAAGAGTAGGCTGCTTCTTGGACTAAGAACATGATAAGCGGCTTCCAAATGAGGGACTCAAGGTGCAGAAATGTATTGACTCAGATTTTTTACTGTATAAGAAAGATCATGCCTGGTATGCTGCAAATAATTCAGCTTGCCAACCAATTTTCTATAAAAAGAAGGATTAGGTAGTAAATGCCCAACATCAGCTGACAACTTAACAGGAGGTAGAGGAAGAATGTCCAAAGTATTATTAGCTTCCAAAGCTTGAAATTCCTCATCATAGCCTCCTGCCAAGCAGTATTGGAGGCATCTTGATGATAAAATTGTGGTTCTTGCCAGCAAAGATCAGAGGGAGAAAGAATCTTTGAACCAGAAACTGAGGAACAAATATAATCATCAAGGTAGGAAGGTGGATTGTGAGTTCTAAGGGATCTTCTCAGAACAGGAGAAGGAACATGAGAAGAAGGAGGAGAACTAACAGTATTACAATGATCAGGAGAACTAGGAGGAGAAGTACTTGTGGTAAGAGGAGTAATAGGAGGTGGAGAGGAAGAAGGAACTGAAGAAGAAGTGACAACATAAGGAGGAAATAAATGAGTAGAATCAGGAGAAGAGTAAGGAAATATAGTTTCCTGAAAAACAACATCCCTGGAATGAAAAACACTGGAATTGGATAATGAGAGTAGTTTATAGCTCTTCTTGCCAACACTGTACTCAAGAAAAATAGAAGGAATGGATCTTGATTTGAACTTGTCTCTATATGGTTTGGGGACTGCAGCAAACCAAAGGCAACCAAATGTCCTAAAGTGAGTGACAGAAGGAGCAATACCATAAAGTAACTCAAAGGGAGTTTTTTTATTTAACAAAAGTGAGGGAAACCTATTTATGAGGTAATTGGCAGTCAGGATACACTTACCCCAATATTTAACATGGAGTTTGGAATGAAATAAAAGTGCCCTAGCAGTTTCAAGAAGATGTTTGTGTTTCCTTTCCCCAACACCATTTTGTTGTGGTGTATGTGTACAGGAGGTTTGATGTATAATCCCATGAGCAAAGAACAAGGACACGGCTACTGAGCTAGAACCCAGCTCAAAAGCATTATCAGATCTTACTACCTTGACCAAGGCATCGAATTGAGTTCTAATCATTTGCACAAAAGATTGTAATATGGTGAAAGCACTGCCCTTTGAAGATAGTAAAAGAGTCCAGGTAGCTCTAGAGAAGTCATCCACAATAATCATGAAATATTTCAACCCATTATATGTTTGTGTGTGATAGGGTCCCCAAAGGTCTATGTGTATTAACTGAAAATGAAAAGTGGAATGTATTTTACTTTCAGGGAATGGAAGTGTTTGTTGCCTAGCCATAGGACAAATAGGACATAAGAATGTTTGTTTCTTTGGTAGTTTATCAGACAAGAAGGGAATAGACCTCATTTTATTAAAGGGCATGTGTCCAAGCCTCAAATGCCAAGAATGATCAAAAGACAACTCATGAGATTGAATAGCAGAAGAACCAGCATTATTCACAGATACAAAATATGCAAGATTAGAAGTAGAACTACTGCTCTTATTCAAATCATGTAAAGTGGAGGCAATAATGGTATTTACAAATGAAGGATAAAAAGTAGACTCAGAAGTAACAAGGTTTGCAGGATTGAGAATGTAGAGCCCATTCTGAAGACTACCAAGACCCACTGGCTTCTTCAGAGAAGGGCCCTGCAAAACACAAGCAATAGGGAAAAAATAAGCCAAACAATTTAGCTGCAAGACTAGTTGAGCAAGAGAAATGAGATTATACTAAAAGGAAGGTACTATGAGAACATGAGTAAGAGATATTTCAGAGGACAGGGTAAGAGTACCTGTACAAGTCACTTTTACCTTATAACCATTTGGTAAAGTGACAAGACAAGGTAAGACTAGAGGTTTAATATTAGTTAAAAAGGAAGAGTTTGGGGTCATGTGTTGAGTTGCCTCAGAATCTATGATCCAAGTGCTATCTTCTACCCTAGAAATATTGCAGGCAAGTAGACCACAAGATTTAAAATCAGGATTACCTATCAGACCTGCAAAATTAGCAGAACCAGCAGAGATCTCTTGTGATGTCCCAGAAGCTCTAGAATGCAGAAGACTCAGTAATTGATCAAATTGTTCCTTGGTTATACTAGAATTCCCACCATTTGATTGAATGATTTTGGTATCACCAGTAGAATTTTCAGAATGTCCAACAGGTGGAACATCAGACACTTGAGCAAATGTTGCAATCCATTTGAACTTAGTCTGAAAACCAGAAGGGTAACCATGAAGCTTGTAGCATTTCTCAATTTGATGCCAAGGTTCTTGCAATAACTGCAAATAATATTGTTCTTTCTGGAAGGATCAAAGTTAGGTCTTTGAGTGTCGAAATTAACGTTTTGAGAATATGGCTTCTGAACACCAGGAGAGAATGCAGTAGAATCAGAATTAAGAGATGACACATTAGCTTGAACACTAGACTGACTCTCGTCATTGACAAGCATCGAGTACACACTGTCTACATCAGGCAAAGGCTTCATCATAAGTATGTTCCTTCTAATTGTGGAGTATGAGTAGTTCAAACCCATGAGAAATTGATGCACCTTCTGTTCTTCATCGAGCCCTTTGATACTGCTCTTTGCATCCACAAATACAATCAGGATATGACACAGAAAAGGAAAGCTCATCCCAAAGCTTTTTGATTCTGTTGAAATATGATGAATTGCTCGATGAACCTTGGCTAATCGAGGAAATTTCCTTACGAATATGAAAAATCTTAATTCCGCTGGCTTGACCAAATCTGCGTTGAATCTCCTTCCAAAGTTTTTCAGCACTTTCAGTATACATCACAGTCTCCCTAATTTCCCTATCCAAACTATTCGGAATCCAAGTCACAACCATCTCGTTACACCTAATCCAAGGTTCGAGAAAAGGAGATGTGGAACTAGGTCGTGAAATTGTTCCATTGATCAGCCCTAACTTATTCTTGCATGAGAATCCTAATAGCATTCCTCTACGCCAACTTCCATAACCAGTGCCATCAAAAGTTGTGGTGACCAAAATCGTGCCAGATGAATCAGAGGGAAGCATATATAGTGGAGATGAAGGTGTTACAGCAGAATTATCAGTTATACCAACATTATTAGATGTATCTTCGACAGTTGAACCCATAGCAAAGAAAATCACAGAGGAATTTGATATGAATCAGAAACTAGGGTTTCAAATCAGGAGTAAAAGTACCAAATTTGCCTCAAATCTCCAAAAACAAAAATTTTAAGAACAGATCAAAGCAGATAACAGCCGAAAATGTTCATTGATGACTCGGGAATACAAAAACACCAGAAGAATTGAGTAGATCGCCGGTAAAATTGAATCTCCTCCGACACAAGAACGCGAAACAGATATGACGCAATCGTAACTCAAAATTCATCAATGTCTAGCGTATCTAACACGATTACCTCATCCCATGGCTCTTATACCATGTTAACATGTGAATCTGGAGATAATTCTACATCGATGAGAGGAGGTAAAATTTGAGATATGTCGGTGAGAGAGAGAGAGAAAAAAAAAACTGTGTATTGTATTGTGTATTATTCAGAATGTGTGTCTTGCTTATATAAATGAGTCACTAATACTAATATATTAGAAAAATAATAATGATTTGGTTCAAAGTTTCAATTTTAGTTAATAATTATACTTATATGCATTTAGAAGAGTGAATACAAGAGTTTGGAGTCTCAATCATAATATTCTTTTCTCAATACAATATATTTTTTATGCTTATATATAGTAGTATCTTCAATAGTAGTATGTAGTATATCTTTGTAAATTATGTAGCATTTCTTTGTAAATTGGCAGAGTACTTTTACTTTTGTAGTTATAAATCTAAGAATGGTGTTTATAAAAATGGATTAGAATTTATTTTTTTATTAAGTTGGCTAAATGGAGTCAGGAATCATCATTTTCTTTTACTATGCTTTTTCCTTGAACTATTATTTAATTTTCTATGTCTCAAATAATATTATTAATAAATTAATTTATGTTTTCCATTAAAAGAAGTTTTTATTTATCGAATTATGATACACGCACAACGCGCGTGTAAAGAGACTAATAGATAAGTAAAAATGAGCGAAGGGAGTATATTTATTAATACACCCTACACTGCTACTAGCATTTCTTGGTATCCCTTATCTTGGATTCCTCAAACTCTAAGTATACAAATTCCAAGAGATTTTGTCAAAATTCTGAAAAAAATAAAAATAAACTCGACTTTCCGAAGAAAGAAAAAACAAGAGAAATGAGTTCCTTTTAGACCAGTTAAATCATCCACCTAATTTATTAAACTAAAAATTGTCGATGGATATATATTAAATGTATAGTATATGTTTTAGTGTCTTCCATCTAGAAAAAGTATATATAAAAAGTATATAGTAAATCTGACCGGCATATTGAGATATTGGGTATGGAAAGAATGGATGATTTTGAAACTTCACAATTCACGATTCTTCATTTTTTGTTTCTCAGTTATGACTTGGTTGAATAAGGCCAGCCAATGAATGATCGAATTTGTGGAAAGAAATCTTAAAAGAAACAAGAAACTGTCAACAACAAATGATGCACTAACTAAAGAGTAGAAATTGGAGGTAAGAGCGCTAATAGAAGATTATTGGATATCACTTAAAGTGGCTTAGCTTTAAGCCTTTTTGTCATCTCCGCCTTAAGAAAATTAGTTTATAAAATAATCGTATTCCAAGATCATATATATTGTTATAAAATGAAAGCAATTTAGTAAAACATGAACAAGAAATATAAGCAACTTAGTAAAACAAGAACAAGAAATATAGATAGAGAGAATGAAGAGATTTTCTTCTTCAATAATGTATTTTTCTATCTATTACAAGGCCTTTATATATGCATAAAAAGTGAAGAAAATATGTCATGGAATATGTCATTCAACATACAAAATATGTCATGAATATGTCATAAACCATTTGAGATGAAGATCATGGAAGAAGAGTAGACATCCACTATAAATTGCTATTTATTATAATACTCCCCCTTGGATGTCCATAAATAATGTGCCTCATTAAAATCTTACTAGGAAAAAAAACCCTATGGGAAAAAATTTCTAGTTAAGGAAAAAGAGTACACATGTATAGAAATATGCCGTTTTGTTGCCTCGTTAAAAACCTTGCAAGGAAAACCCAGTGGGACAAAACCTTTTAAGGAAAAAAGAGTGCAACGCGCATTAACTCCCCCTGGAGAGAGAATCAATTCACCTCCTTGAGCCTTCGCATCCCAATCTTGTGTACTAGCTTCTTGAAGGTTGACATTGGTAGAGATTTTGTGAACAAATCAGCCATATTATTACTTGAACGAATCAGTTGCACATTGATATCACCATTTTTTTGAAGATCATGTGTGAAAAATAACTTTGGTAAAATATGTTGTCCTATCTCCTTTTATGAATCCTCCCTTCAATTGAGTTATGCATGCTGCATTGTCTTCATACAAAATCGTGGGTAGTTTGTCACATTTCAAACCACATTTGTCTCGAATATGATGTATTATAGACCTCAACCACACACACTCTCGACTTGCTTCATGAATAGCAATTATCTCAGCATGATTAGATGAAGTATCCACAATTAATTGCTTAGTCGATCGCCAAGATATGGCAATGCCTCTACAGATAAATACATAACCTGTTTGAGATCGAGCCTTGTGTGGGTCAGATAAATATCCAGCATCAGCATAACCAACAAGATCAGGACTGCAATTATTGCTATAAAATAAGCCCATATCGGTAGTCCCTTTTAGATACCGCAATATATGTTTGATTCCATTCCAATGTCTCCTTGTAGGAGCAGAGCTATATCTTGATAAAACATTTAAGTGGAAAAGTTATGTCAGGCCTTGTAGTATTTGCAAGATACATTAGTGCGCCAATTGCACTAAGATATGGTACTTCAGGACCAAGTATCTCTTCATTCTTTTCTTGAGGTCGGAATGGATCCTTATTCACATCAAGTGATCGAACAACCATCGGAGTACTTAAAGGATATGCTCCATCCATGTGAAACCATTTCAATACCTTTTCAATATAGGCAGATTGTTGAACAAAAATTTGCCAAATGTTCAATTTGCAAACCAAGACATAATTTTGTCTTTCCGAGATCTTTCATCTCGAATTCCTTCTTTAAATAATCAATTGCCTTTTGGAGTTCTATGGGAGTTCCAATAAGGTTTATGTCATCAACATATACGGCAAGTACAACAAATTCCGATGTTGTTTTCTTTATAAAAAAAATGGGCAAATGGCATTATTTATATAGCCTTCCTTTAATAAATACTCACTAAGACGATTATACCACATTCGTCCTGATTGCTTAAGACCATACAAAGATATTTGCAATTTGATTGAAAATATTTCCCGGGACTTTGAATTATGTGTGTTTGGCATTTTGAATCCATCGGGAATTTTCATGTATATATCATTATCAAGTGAGCCATAAAGGTAGGCGGTAACAACATCCATTAAATGCATGTCAAGCCTTTCAAGGACAACAAAACTAATGAGATAACGGAAAGTTATAGCATCCATAACGGGTGAATATGTCTCTTCATAATCGACACCGGGCCTTTGAGAAAATCCTTGTGCAACAAGCCGTGCCTTATATCTTTGTACCTCATTTTTCTCATTTCTCTTGTGTACAAAGACCCATTTATAGCTAACAGGCTTAACACCATTAGGTGTTTGAACTATAGGCCCAAAAACTTCATGTTTTGCAAGTGAATTCAATTCTGATTGGATTGCTTCTTGCCATTTTGGCCAATCAAGTCTTTGTCGACATTCTCCAACAAATTGAGGTTCAAGATCCTCACTTTCTTGCATAATGCAAGATGCAACATTATTGCAAAGACATAATCCACCACTATATCCATTCGATTAAAATTTGTCTCAATATCGATTGGATTTACTGATAGTTCCTTATTTTCTTGAGTCTCGGGCTCAATAGATTCTTCATGAATCTCAGAATTAATTAAATCGTGAATTTCCTCATGAGATTCTTTCGTCGTGTCATTTTGATCATTTGCTTTCCTTTTTCTAGGATTTCGATCTTTTGAACCTAATGGTCTGCCACGTTTTAGGCGTGCTTTCGACTCATTAGCTATGACACTAGAGATTGTCCAATAGGGACATCAATACGGATTGGAACATTCTCTGCGAGGATATGAGATTTTGTTATCCTTTTCAAGTTCGTAAATGCGTCTGGCATTTGACTTGCTATTCTTTGCAAATGGATAATCTTTTGCACCTCTTTTTCACAAATAGAGGCACGTGGATCAAGATGAGATAATGGTAGATTTTTCCATAAAATTCCTGTTTGGTTTCACCAACTTCTCCCCCTAATTTTGGGAAAAGTGTCTCATCGAATCGATAGTCTGCAAATCGTGCACTGAACAAATCCCATGTCAATGTTTCGAGGTAGCGAATAATGGAGGGAGATTCAAACCCAACATATATTCCTAACCTTCTTTGCAGACCCATTTTGGTGCGATATGGCGGTGCTACAGGAACATATACTGCGCATCCAAAAATTCTTAAATGGGATATATTAGGTTCATGACCCAAAACTAATTGCAACGGGGAATATTTGTGATAATTCGCCGGTCTGAGACGAACTAGCATTGTTGCATGCAAAATGGCGTGACCCTAAACCGAAGTGGGCAGCCTCGTTTTCATGAGTTACGGTCTTACAATCAACTGCAGACGTTTAATTAAAGACTCTGCAAGACCATTTTGAGTGTGAACATGAGCTACATGATGTTCCATTTTTATCCCAATTGATAAGCAATAATCATTAAATGCTTGGGATGAAAACTCAGCAGCATTATCTAGTCTAATAGACTTAATTAGATTATCGGAAAATATGGCCTGTAATCGAATTATTTGTGCCATTAACTTGCAAACGCAAGGTTGCGAGATGACAATAGGCACACATGAGACCATCTAGAAGATGCGTCTATTAAGACCATAAAATATTTAAAGGACCCACTAGGTGGGTGAATAGGTCTACAAATGTCCCCTTGTATACGTTCCAAAAACGTAGGTGACTCAATTCCAACCTTGGTTGGTGATGGTCTAATAATTAACTTGCCTTAATAACAAGAAGTGCAAGAAAATTCATTATTTAAAAGAATCTTTAAATTCTTTAATGGATGCCCAAATGAGTTTTCTGTAATTCGTCTCATCATAATTGATCCAGGATGTCCCAATCGATTATGCCAAAGTACGAAAGTATTGGAATCAGTAACCTTTTGGTTTACTGTAGAATGTGCCTCAATTGCAATAATTTTTGTCCAATACAGGCCACAAGATAAAGATGGGAACTTCTCAATAACCCTCTTTTGGCCAGAGACATTCTTTGTAATGATGAGATATTCAAGATTATTCTCATCTATTGTCTCAATATGATATCCATTTTGACGGATATCTTTAAAACTCAACAAGTTCCTCTTGGACTTGGAGGAGAACATTGCATTCTCTATGATAAATATTATTCCTTTAGGCAGAGTTATAGTAGCTCTTCCAGAGCCTTCAATTAATTTACAACTACCTGAAATTGTAGTAACATCTGCCTTACACATACTTAAATGAGAGAAATATTTCTTCTCTTTGAATATCGTATGTGTGGTACACGAATCAATTAAATAAATATTTTTACAATTGGACATAGATCCCAGCTTGCTTTGTGAGATATCCATATTTTCTTCTCATGGTTTGACATACAAAAGAAATATACAAAAAACATTAGTATTTTTATAGAGAAGAGAATAAACAAATTTAAGTCTATGATTCAACATAATAGCTTCAGTGCGGTCATTGTGAATTGAGAAAAAAAATCTTTTATCATAGTTATTCTCCTTTTAATAGCAAGGTATTAACAATTAGAAGTCTTCACAATATTTCTTTTATTACTATATTTAATGTGCTACAAATAAAGCGTAAGATGAATGTGTAATCTAAAGTTATATATTTTAAAACCATAATACAGATTATATAACAAATTATAGCATGAAATAAGAATATATAATAAATAGAAACAACGATCACATATGTACAAAATTCACAATTAGCCTTTTCAACCATATTACAATTTAAATGAATACTTGCCTGATACTTGGCTTTACTAGCTTAGTGCAGAAAACATAAAATTTGAACCATATCACAATAATAGATAACTCATGTAAACTATGATAATTATATTATGTTTATTCATTAATTACTACGAATAAGCAAAAAAAAAATATCAAACTGCTCAATCTTCTTTAACCATGGATCCATCACCGATCAAGTGGTCTATTTTCCCCTCAGGATGCTCAAAGAAGTCTGCCACATCCAAGTGGGTGATGTCAAAATCATTGTCAGAGACAAAATTGGCTTCAGGGCCTTTATTCTTTAAATATGCTTGATAAAGCTCAACCAAATGTCTTGGTACACGGTAAATTTTTTCCCAATGCCCTTTTCCACCGCAACGATAACATATAGTTTCTGAACTATTTGATTTTGGATTCTCATATTTCCATTTCCTCTTTTGGTGGTTATATTTCTTTGGAGGATGATTGACACCAGGAAAATTTCTTCCTTGTCCACGGCCACGGCCATGACCCCGACCACGACCACGACCATGATTAGAGCCATTGCCTTTTCCACGCTTAGCATAATGGGAATACACCTCATCCACTTCAGGCAATGGTGTAGACCCAGTGGGTCGATTTTCGTGATTTCTCATGAGCAGGTCATTATTTCGCTCAGCCACAAGGAGAAGAGAAATCAGCTCAAAGTACTTTTTGAAACCTTTCTCTCTGTACTGCTGTTGCAGAACCATATTGGAGGCATGAAATGTTGTAAACGTTTTTCCAAGCATATCATAATAAGTTATAGTATCTCCACAGAGTTTCAAATTAGAAGTAATTCTGAACATCGCAGAATTATATTCAGAAACAGACTTAAAGTCTTGGAGCCTCAGATGAGCCCAATCATATCGTGCTTGTGGCAGAGTGACCAACTTTAAGTTGTCATATCTCTCTTTTAAGCCATTCCACAAAATAAGTGGATCTTTGGCTGTGAGATATTCAATTTTCAACCCTTCATCAAGGTGATGGCGCAAGAAATCAAGGCCTTAGCACAGTCTTGGGTGGATGCTTTATTTCTGTCTTTAATGGCGTCTCCAAGACCCATTGCATCTAAATGGATTTCAGCATCCAACACCCATGTCATATAGATCTTGCCCGAAATTTCAAGGGCAACGAACTTTCTTTTCATAATGTCAGACATAATTAAAACAAAATTAGGAGGAGAAAAATTACCTTAATCTTCTCAAAGAGCTTCTTGAGATAGTAGAGCTTCGTGCTGATAACGTGTTATAAAATGAAAGCAATTTAGTAAAACATGAACAAGAAATATAAGCAACTTAGTAAAACAAGAACAAGAAATATAGATAGAGAGAATGAAGAGATTTTCTTCTTCAATTGTATATTTTCCTATCTATTACAAGGCCTTTATATAGGTATAAAAAGTGAAGAAAATGTGTCATGGGATATGTCATTCAACATACAAAATAAATCATTGAATATGTCATAAACCATTTGAGATGAAGATCATGAAAGAAGAGTAGACATCCACCATAAATTGCTATTTATCATTATATATATATATATATATATATAGAGAGAGAGAACAACTTATTTACTCAATCAACATAGGTCACTTATTAGTGGCTATTCTGCATATTTCCTCCTGTTCATTTTAATTGACTTTTTGGCTTTATTTTGTGGTCCACAAATATTTAGTTTTTCAAAGATCAAGAAAGCATTAATTTTCTTTTTTTAAAAAATATTGAACTTGGAGTAAAGAATCTTCGAGTATTTGTTATATTTTCAAAGAATTAATTAAGGTTAATATAATTTAAAAAATTTAATTAATGCTAAAAGGCGAATTTTTTAATATGTGTGCAAATAGCTAAAAAATTAATTTAAGTGAACCAAGGAAGTACATGAATATAAAATAATAATTTTTGAGTGTATCTTCAAAATGAACGAATGAAGGAAGAAGGGAATACTGTGACGAGGGGCTGCCCTAAAATGCCTTATATATGATAATCCCACCATTAGCTATAATAATCCGCATTATTATCACATCTTACCAACCAATTATACAACCCTCATTAACATCTCCATTATCCCCTATGGAATATATCCAGATGAGACCCCACCCCCTTAATCATTCACAAAGCATGTCTTAACCACTATTTCTTCCTTCGGAATTATATAAAACTAAAATAATTATTTATAATTTTTATGAATATTGAATTCATTGGAGTATTCCACCTTTGAACTTGAATAGATACAGTGATTTCATATAACTAACCTCAGCAGAAAGGGAACGATTGCACTAAGCTCCCACTATGCGAGGGATCTAGGGAAGAGCCGGACCACAATGGTCTATTGTACATGGCCTTAGCCTACATTTCTACAAGAGGCTATTTTCATGGCTCGAACCCGTGACCTTACAGTCACATGACACAACTTTACCCGTTACGCCAAGACTTCCCTTCAAACTAAACCTTTCAAATTATCAATTATAAACTCTATAATCATGTAGACTAACAAATTAAAAGGAGATAAACTCCTATTATATATAGCAAATAAATTTCCATGAACTGCTCAAGTTTCAGGAATGTTACATGAACAATGTAGAGCAACCAGCAGTGTGTACAAAGGGGAAAAGAAATGAGGAAACTAAGCAATGTGTATAAAGGGGCCCCAACCAAGGCATGGTATGGAGCCTTGAATTTGTGAATCCAGAGTTTCCAGTTAAACAAATCTACATTTCACCCCTCTTGGTGTACACTGCAGGCTGCAGTGATGTAACTCGCAAACGGAGTGCAGCTTCCTATATACATGAATTCAGTTGCTAATTTGCTTAGAACATTCTAATGTACCCATCCCGAGTGCTTCCTACATCTTCTGGGGCACTAAGATGCACCTTCCCTGAACTTCAACAGCCGCCTCCATGCGATAACCTGCTTTCTGAACGGTCATGCAGTGTTGAAGAGTATTCTTTAAGCATGTAACGGAACTGCATGGGTAGTCTTTTCTTCTAACCAAATGTAACCACCGTCGTGTTTTAAATGCTACTTGATGTTTCATCCTCATTAGATGGTTCTAAGCATTCCCACGGGTTGGAGTAGAAATAATCCTCTTCTTTAGGCCGGTCTGGAATCACCAACCTCTTTGTAGGGTTTCCCATGCGTTCAGTGTGAGCTTCCTTAACAGCAGCAGAAAACTTATCCCACGTCAAGGATCCGGCATTATATTGGTCTATCACATCTACTAGATGCTTTCTGTCCAGCAAGATCGTTTTCTTGAATCCAAGATATCTGCATAGAATGGGAAAACTGTAAGTCCATAACGAAAAGCTACTTACAAAGTACATTCTCAACAACGGAAGCTAAAATTTGTATCAAGACCAGTAACTACACGGATGTCGTGCGCGCAAGCTGGCCCACACACCATGGTTATTAAAAAAACCAGTACCTGCGATGTCCTTCAACAACTTTAGCCATGTTTCCATCATATGTCGGGACAAAAATATCACTCTCCAGTGAAACAAGATAATCTAATGCTGCCATCTGTGACGAGTGATTTTGAAAGAACCTAAGCTCAGAAGGCTCAAGTAGTGTTTCCTTCCTCACCTGTTCATAACAAGGACCGAGCACAAAAGGTGAGACTGCAAGTTCAGGCAATATATATGAAAGCTTTTAAGGAAAACTTGCACTTTCTGACTACCAGATTTGGATAGGCTGTCGTAAGGCTAGCCATTCTCCTTGTCCCACCATATATCTCCCCAGCAGCAATATACACTTGGATGCTAGGATCAATGTCCAATGCCCTTAATGTCAAGGCAGTCTCCTCGGGTGTCAGAGGACAGAGACCATCTCTCCTTTTCAAATCAGAGTTTATGATTTTTTCTTTCCACCATGGATAAGCGTATCTGTAAAAAGGATTGGATCAGACGAAGAAAGAGGGAAAACTTAAGGCCACCACTGAATACGAGATATTATCTTACCTCATTCTTGTCAACTCTTCAACCTCTTCCTTGTTGCAGCCCTGAGTACAGCCAGAGAAAGCTAACATATCCATTTCATATCTCAGGTGCAGCACCATAAAAGGGCCTTTTTGCCTTAGAAGTCGGATAACCTTTTTACCCAACTCTTCTATCTGAGGGGTGAATTTTAAGGCACTAAAATTGACTCGGCACCGCAGCTTCTGAATTTCCAAAGGTTGATCATTATTAGCAAGCCGAGCATCAGTTCTATTCAAGTGAACAACTTTGTATTTCCGAATTAAAGGAAGGACCTGTATTTCAACAGATGGTGGCCTTCATCAATACTAGGAAAAAGGATGCAAGTAACAAGTACAAAGCAATTGTGGCTCGATAGCACAAACCTGATTGTGGTAATAAGAAATATCAGACCAACTAATAGGAGGCATGGTATAAATCATTCCTAGTTGTACTCTCCTCTTCAGTCTTGGGGGTAGCTTTCTCAATATTCGAACTTCATCCCTCAAGGACATTATAAAATTATCAACATCAAATATGTCTTGAAACTCACTGCAAGTCAAAAGAAAAAAAGATATTTTAGATTGTACAACAGTCCACAGATCATCGGACATTCTTTCTAAAGAGCTGGTGATTTGAACTACCAAAAAAAACGACTAAGATACTTGAGGAAACATACCTTGGATCAGCCCAAAAGGAAGTTTTATCTAGCTCAGGCACTATAAGAGTCACATTCAAATATCTTGCAATAGCAACCATATCACATATCTGCAACACAGGGGAAGATATCAACGGTTTAGTCTAGTCTTATTACATCCTTATGTAAGAACTGATAATATCTAAAGTTACTTACTGCTGCCCGCATTTGATTAAGACCTCCATTACATGAAACCATGAGATAACCATTATTCTTGTAAACCCCTAGATTCAGAAATGATCAGAACTGTCAGTCCAATGAATTGTTCGGGTTAGACGCCATAACTGAAAATCAATGGGAGAAAACTGCGACAGAGCAAAAAGAAAACAGATTCATAGAAGGACATCGCCAATTTTTTTGAGCCATAATAACTGCTGATCAAAAACTTTAGATAACCTGAATTGATGTCTTCTTTAGTTATTCAACTAAGAAATTCTAGCGATACTCTCAAACATTTCAACTACACACTTCATGATCTCTCAATCAAAATCATCATTACGCTACAAACTTCCTCCTTCATCAATATGCATACATGACATTAATTAAGCTATATGCATCAATATATTCAAATTCTCTTTTCTAAAACAAAACACGATATGGAAGGAGATTTCTCTTTTATCCACCACTGTCCAACATACTACTGGTAAGATATTAGGAGAAACATTTAATCTATCCACAACATCTCAAGATGTCAAACTAGTCAGTCTGGGTTGGCTTTCATCATAGTTAGACTACTTTTAAGCTGATTTAACATATTGCAACACTCCTCATTTATCTGGACTTGGGACGAGCTATTAGTAAAACAAATTAACTAGCCATATGAACACAAAAACATATACACACAAAAAATGAGAGTTGCAAGCTAAAAAGAGTACTCACTCTTAGGGGGAAGAATTCTAGCAGGGACCTCGAGTCGCGATTTAACAACCAATGCTGCAGCAGACTCCTGAGAAAAGCAACAAGGCCAACCTTTCAAAACTCTAGGCCCCCAAAGTTGCCCCAATGTTGTCAATTGGACCAAACAAGTCCACAACAATACCATTGTTGTAGCCCTTATCATCCATAACTTCATTCTAGACCGCGAAAAAACTACAGAACTCTTCAGTTTCTCAACACGACTATCTCCTAAAGTTGTCCCTTTTAACCCCATTACACCCAATCCCCACCTCCTTCTCCTCCTTTCTCTCTCTTCCATTCCTCCCTCTATTCTACACATGTCCCTCCCATAAACTTCAAATTACACCAAAAAGCTCATGCCTTTCGGATAATGTAGGATCCGAAATCCCATCGACAGGTTTATCCGATACTTGTATTCACAAACTGTAGCAGATTCTTCAGTGGATCATTCAAACTGACTCGAACACTACCATTAAAAATAGGATCCAATACCAATCAGAAACGAAAAGCAAATTATTCCTAGTCCAGTTTCTTGATAAATTGAACAAATCTCGGACAACCCCACGTGTTAGAAAGACAAATAATGGCTATCAAAATGTTCAAATCCGAGCACTAAATGAGATAAAATTTTGGATTCTTAAATCTCTCTATAAGGTTTTCTTAGCAAATATAGCAGAAAAATCCGAAAATATCGAGCACAATATAGAAAAGATTCGATCTTTAAGTGATCAAAGAAGATAAAACCAACTGGTTTTTTGTGCTATAGTAAGAATGAAAGAATGTAACTCTGTATGGGTTTTTCCGGCTATGCGGCGGTGCAATCACCGGAATCTTAAAACGCCGGTGGGGGAAAAGGTAGATGAGGATGAGAATAGGAGAGAGAAAAAAGAGAATGATAAGCACGAACTGTAGCGTAGGTTAGAGAACGGTGTGGTTGAATGTACTTGATTATTTCTTAAACGTGGTCATTGGTTGGAGAGTGGTTATCTTATGTGGAGAAGTTCCGATTTGTTTCGTGTTCTTGCTTTTGCTTATTTTGTGCAGCAACTGCATGTGGATATGGTGAGCTAAGCTATTAGCTATGGGTATTTATAGTCAAAATAAGATAAGAACTATTTTTTTTTTTGGTTAGTAGACAATATTAACATTCAAATAAAATTTGAACATTGATGAAGCAAATCAAATATAGTTTGGTTGTTATCTCGTTTTTACGAATTCAATCAAGAGCACAATTTAACCAATTATCACTTTAGAGGAAAAACAGGCTACCGACAGAGTTTCGGTAGCCATGAAATCTATCAACCAAGTATATTATTTGCCAGCTGATAATATTAAATTAATTTTAAAAAGTATATACATAAAATATTTAATTCGACAGAAAACTCATGAGTCCACGATGTCTAATATATTAGAACTTGTCATTGATTGGCCTTGATAGAATTTGTCTTTAATTGGAATTTCGTTTGACAAGTTATTAGGTCGCTTCATCATGTGCCTAAAGCCGAGGCAATCTCGATTGGAGCCAATTTAATATTTTCTACTCAATCTTCTTTATAAAAATAACACTCAATAAATTTGCCCTGATATTATCTCAACACTCAAGCCATCTATATGGATATTCTAAAAAATAATTTGTGTTAGAGTTTTCATGATATAAGTGATTCAAGTTTGTGACTTTAAAATATAAGAACCACATCACAAGTAACTTTATAATAATTGAAGTGAAACTATCAAAAGTGCAAATTGCAATTGCAAATGGAGAATAACTCCTATAAATTGAGTATTACAAAGTAACAAACAAAAATGAATTGCATGCACAAAAATATATTTGACAAATAATTGGCAGTGTATACTATCAAATAGCATTTATTTTTTATCTCATAATTAAGCGTTTCTAAAGGATGCACGTGTAAAAAAAATATTTTCTACTAAAAAAATAATATTAAAATGAGTTAGAAAATACATTGTTGAAAAATACGTATAATAAAAAAATAATATTAAAATGAGTTAGAAAATACATTGTTGAAAAATACGTATAACTTCGTTTAAAATTTCATAAAATTAATATAAAGGAATGCATTTTTTATTTAGTTTATATTTTTCATCATATCATGTCAATTATATTAATTTACTTATTTGAAAGTATATCAAAACTAAACACTTTATTTTCTCATTTAACGAAAATAATATGTAAATAAATATTTGTATAAGATTCTCTCTATAAGAGGGCTAAGTATCTGATTATGAAATAAATGAGACAGGTGTTTAGTGCAATTTAAACTGGAAATAAAACTTTTGGTCAAATTAAGAATATGCATATGGTAAGTAAAGAATTTTATTTACCAAGTGAAAAACTATACTTATGGAGTGTTATTTTTATCCTCTATAATATTTCTTATCCAAAACCCCGCATTATCAAGTAGTATGGAAAATGGTTTCATTCTCTTTATATTATGTAGGAGCTAGAAAATATGCCAAAAGGAGTATGCATATGGCATTTTACATTCAGTTTTTCTATTTTTTTCTTTTTCTTTCTTCTTTTTTTTAAAATTTTTTTTTTCTTCCTCAAAACTCTGTATCTTTTGATGATAGCAGTAAATTAGTTAAAATGCATAATCTTAGAATAACAGTAATACTAAAAATAATTTAATAAAAAAATAATAAACCTAGTTTTTTTTTTTGGTAATTAAAGGTTATATTAATCATCAAAGAGATTTCAGTACAAAACCATAGTGCAGCCACAACACAGCTGACTATCATATCTAGACTGTCTATCAACTATCGCTATACCTATCCCTCTATTTTACAGAGATATTGCTGAAACTGTAGCCTAATTTTGGGGGTTCCTCTAATATTACAAGTATATGCAATGGTCCTAATTAGCTTATCACTGCTACAGAAGACATTCTCAAAGATCCTCGTATTTCTCTCCAACCACAGAGCATAGAACAATTCTGCTACAACCATTTTGAATATGTGAGCCCGACTCGATTTCCCTTTGGCTTTACCAACAATCCATTGAACAAACTGTTCCCAATTCAGCAGCCTGGGATGAAACTCCCTAATCCAAGATAGTGTCTGGTCCCTTAGTTGAGTAGCAAAGGAACAGCTATGGAAGAGGTGATCTCTGGTCTCCGGAGCTTGCTGGCACAGAACACAGATGCTATCCACATTCATACCCCAATGTAGCAACCTATCCTTAGTTGGTAATCTATCTTTGAAGTACCAGCCACAGATTGAAAACAGCCTTAGGCCTAGCATAGTTTTGAACAGTTAGATTCTTCCATGTAACTCTAGGGAGTTGGCCAATCTGAAGCAGATAGAGTAGCGTAATGGAGCATACTGGCCTATGCAAACTATGATGTTGCTGCAGCAGTCCGTTTGCTGCAATTATTTTCGGACCATCCAACTAGCTTGCTTGGGTATAGACATGTTCTCCAGTTGCTGCTGCTTTATATACACAGTGTGAATCCATCTGAACCACAGAGTATCTTTCTTGTGAGCCAGATCCCAGCATAGCTTAGCAATAGCTGCTTTATTCCACAGCAGTAGATTTGTGAGGTTCAGCCCACCAGCTGATTTTGGCAAACACATTTTGTCCCAAGCAATGTAGGCCTTCTTAGAGATACCTACTGAACCAGAGTATATAAAACTTCTACAAACTGCTTCAATAAGCTTTAGAATTTTTGAAGGTATGAGAAAGAGTTGTGCCCAGTAAGCTTGTATACCAAAGACCACTGATTGTACCAATTGGAGTCTTCCAGCATATGATAATTTCCTGGCAGTCCATGATGTGATCCTAGCAGTGATCCTATCTACCAGAGGCTGCCACTGAATCAAAGCCATCTTCTTGGTGGATAAGGGGATGCCCAAATATTTAAAAGGCAAATCTCCATATACATAGCCTAGATGGTCAGTAATTTGCTGCTGGACTTCAGTACTAACCCCTCCAAAGTAAACTGAACTTTTGGTCAGATTAGCTTTCAGCCCAGATGCTTCAGTGAATTGAGAGAAGTACTTGAACATGGTAATTACAGATTGCCTTTCATCTTTAGCAAACAAAAGTAGGTCATCAGCAAATATGATATGAGTGATGACCAGTCTTTTACAACCTGGATGGAATACAAAATCTTGGTCTTTCTTCAGTTCAGCCAGAGATCTACTTATGTACTCCATTACTATAGCAAATAGAAATGGGGAGACTGGATCACCTTGTCTAAGGCCTTTAGCAACTTTAAAAGGTTCAGTTGTTTCCCCATTAATCATCACTGTATAGCTGACAGTTTGGACACATTCCATAATCCAGCTTGTGAATCTGACTGGAAACCCCATTGCATCCATTACATGTTGTAAGAAAATCCATTCGACAGAATATATGCCTTCTGCAGATCAATTTTAATCATGCATCTAGGAGTTACATTAGATCTGGAATAATTTTTGATCAATTCATGGGCCAGTATAACATTGTCTGCAATCTTTCTGCCTGGGATGAATCCTTCTTGGGCTTCACAGATGATGCTAGCCATGATTTCTGTATTCTGTTGGATAATATCTTGGAAATCACTTTGTAAAACACTGAGCAACATGCTATTGGTCTGTACTCTTTGACTGTTGTTGGGTTAGGAACTTTAGGTATCAGAGTGAGAGAGGCACAATTGACTAGTTTGTACATCATGGTAGTCTGGAAGAAATCCTTGACTGCACCAATTATCTGTTTGCCAATGATGCTCCAAGTCTTCTTGAAGAACACTGCATTGTACCTAACAATTCCCGGGGCTTTGTCATCACCAATTGACTTTAGACTGTCCAGAATCTCAGATTCAGTAATGTTAGCAACTAAATTTTTCTTCTGTTGATGTGTTAGTGTAGGACCATTGTTCATATACAGTCGGTTTATAGGTGGAAGAGAGACAGCTGTTGTACCCATTAAAGACTTATAAAAATCATTAATCTCCTTTTTAATAGCATCTGGATTGGTAACCTTGGAACCACCTGCTGTAACAAGCTCAATAATATGCTTGTGTTGATTCCTTTCCTTCAAGACAGCAGAGAAATATTTGTTGTTTGAATCCCCCAGCTGGATCCATTTTGCCCTGGACTTCTGTTGTAGCATACCTTCTTCAATCAATGACCACTTTTCCAGCTTCATTACTGTTTCCTTCTCTTTAAGTTGCAATTCATCAGTGTAAGCCTATGCCATCTGGTTTTGGATGTCCTTCAATTCCTGTCTTACTATAATCAATTCTCTGAGTAATGTTCTTAAAATATATAATGTTTACAGATTTTAAGGATGCTTTCAGTGAATTAAGATTGATCCACACTGCTTTCATAGAATATTGAGTATTACTGTGCCAGTTATCCTTGACCAACTGGTGGAAGTCTACATGATTGGCCCATGCATCGAAAAATCGGAAAGGAGTCTTCCTTTGCCTAGTAACTTCTGCCAGAGTAATCACCATAGGGTATGATCAGAGATTAAGTGATGGTCATATACAGTTTGCACATGACTCCAGTTAATCATCCATTCATAATTGCCAAAAACTCTGTCCAGCCTGCTACATACTCTATCACTGCCTGTTTGCTTGTTTGTCTAGGTGAAATACTCCCCTTTCCAGGGGAGTTCTGAAAGTCCAGCCTGCTGTATACATTGAGTGAAATCTAAGATCTCAGCTTGCTTCACTTGGTTACAGGATTGTCTGTCATTTGCATACAGGATATCATTGAAATCATCTGCCACTAGCCAAGGGTCAGTAATAGCAACAGAATAGTCCTGTAGGTTTTTCCACAACGATCTCCTCTGGTCCATCCCATTAAAACCATACACCACAGTGAGATAGCAGATTGCATCTCCAGCAATGTTTCTGACTCTACAGTGAATCAATTGTGCCTCCTCCTGGATACCAGTGACTCTGATCATTTGAGTGTCCCATAGAATCCAGACTCTACCATTATGGAGCCCTGATAATTTGTTAGCATACCCCAACCAGGCACTAACAGCTTAGCAATCCTATCTGCATTCTTTTCTTTAACCTTTGTCTCTACCAGACCAATAAGGTTAAAATTATTACTCCTAATATATTCCCTAGCTTCCTTCTGTTTATACCTCTTATTTACACCCCTAATGTTCCAGATTAGCCACTTCATTGGCAATTACTAGGTCCCCCTTCATCATCTGGAGGATTCTCAGCCCTACTAATTGACATTGCTTGAAATCGATTGCTCACCACAATAGGAGATAGAGGTGGAAAGTTTGTAAGGTTAAATTCTGGAGATTGCACCTGCTTCCCTTTATCTTCCTGTTTGTTCCTTCCTGTTACAATTGAAGTAGGATCATGAGGTTCTCTCTGAGTTACACTGCTCTGTCTTGGTTCAGCTTGCTGTAGTGGAGCCTCCTGCTACTTCTGAACATTCTAGTTTGGAGCTTTAGTTCTCCATTCCTGAATCACTTTGGATTTTTTCACTTGGGGAGGCTGGATAGGTTTGGGATTCATCACATAGTTGTGTCCAACCATAAGACATTTATCACAATATGATGGTTTCCAATCATAAACCACTTCTTGCAGAAACTTCTTCCCATTTGCATCCATTAACCATATATCACTAGGCAGCTCTTTTATAACAGTCATCTCTATGAGCATCCGGGCATAGGAAATTCTGGACTGTTTGGTCGTACATTCATCAGCAAAAATGGGCTTCCCCAGTACACTGGCTATTCTACTCAAGGATCTCATTCCCCAACAGGACATAGGGAGTTTAGGAAATTTGACCCACAGTGGAATTTCAGCAGGGAATTCCGCAGTGAAATCAAACTCAGATGTCCATTGCTTAAGAATAATGGGCCTATTTGCTATAGAGTAATGACCAACACATAGAACTTCTTTGGCATCATCAATTGTTCGGAACTTCACTAAGTAGTATCCCTCCTCATGATAAAATAGTTCTGGTTCAGGCACATGCGACCAATGTAGGTTGATGAATCTCTTCATCGCGTTATATCCAGGTCCGTCCCCTAAAATATAAACAATTAGGGCACGTTTCCATTTGTTTTCTTCCTCCTCCACCTCTTCTTTGTTCAGCTGGCCTACTGGTTGCCCTTCAATCATTACCGTTGGAATGCACTCTAATGCCATACCGTTAGAAGCAAATCGATTCTTCTGAAACAGATTTGCCCAGTTCCCCTTTGGTACCTCGGTTGAAATCACCTCCACTGGCTTACTTATATCGGTTACTGGATGAGCTTGAACTGGTATAGCCTTCTGCATGTGGTCAATTTCACCGGCCACCTGCTTCATCGGAGTTATCGATGCTTCAATCGGACAGCTTCGATTCTCCATTACCCCCATTAGGTTGCTGAAGAATCAAAGGCTCCTCAACCTCGCATGACAAATCAACTGACTGTACCGATGCACCTGTGGAAGATTGTTCATCCGTAACTGGTTGATTTATGGTTGAGATGATTCGATCAATGGCGGAAACCAGAATTTTTTTGTGCCGACCCCTACCTCGCCCCCTCCCTCTCGCCATGGAAACGAAGCTCGGCGTACGTTAACTAACGTGTGCCGCGAGAAGAACGGAGAAGAGAGAGAATGTTTTTCCTCGATTATAATAAACCTAGTTGTGAATCAAAAATAAGTTTTGTCGATAACGAACGACTCAGTTAAAAAACAAAACTCATACGTGAACAAAAGTTATTGTAAGTTCGTTTTAATGTCTAAGTATGTATTTTTTAAAAAGTATTAATGAAAAAATATAAATAATTCCTCTAGTATTTGTCAATAAAAATTCGGCAGATATTCAGGAGCTACTTATGTTAGGCGAATTTCAACTTGTGACAGTAATGGTTACTTGATAGAAATAATATTTGAACTACCACGGAGCAAAGATCCAGCTACTAATGCAAATTTATTAAGTACAAATGAAATGGGGAAGATTTCAAGAATTAAACCCAGGGGAGGTCAGAGGGTGAAACCACCAAAGTGGTGGCTTTAGACCCCACACTTTTGGGGGCTCAATCTTTATTTCCCAATTCTTATTTGATATTAGGTATTTTGAAATATTGACTAAATCGAATTCTATTCTTTAGAAGGAATTTTCTTCATTTCAAATAATAAAACTGAATACTTTCGATTAAAGAAGGAAAGATACTATTTATTTCACCACAGCTCTTATCTTAAGGCCCCAAATCTTTTACAGAAAATATTAAATATTTCAAAATAGAAAAGTAAAATGTTTTATATAAAAAAAGGATTACATTAATCTTTAGAAAATATGTAATACATTATTAAATCCTATTTTTTTCTTCAGATTTTATCATTGCAACAAGTATGTTGAAACATCAAAAATTCTTTTAATATAAAGTTATCAACTTCTTGATTCTTGCATCGAGTTCTCTTACTTAAGATCAATATTGTCACATAAAAGATTAAATAATTTACGCGAACAAATTTAAGTAATTTTATTCTCAAAAAACTAAAAAATTTTACTTCAACTAAAAATATATATGACTTTTTTTAAAGAAATGCCTCGCATTAAAATTTGGCTTTATGCCATCAAATCAGATTAAACTATTCAAATTCAAACCCAAGGATAACTAACCTCAATAGGGTTCGAGCTGTGGAGTAGAGTTGGGGGGTGAAGGCTGGTGGTGTTGTAAGGTGTTACATCCTTTTGGGACACTTTTTCTTCTAGGTCATTTTCCATCCGTTATAAATTTTTCCTTTTTGGTATATCATACATTACAAGTTTATAATCATTCACACCACGCTTCACTTTTTCTATTTTTAAGTATACTTTCTCTTTATTTGTTAGGAGTGAATGATACTCCCTACATCAAATAGTGAGAGAATATAATAAACATACATTTAATTATTAAAATTTAACATTATTTGATAATGAAATATTATTTGAAAAGACCCTCAAGAAACAAGTTTCTTTCCAAAACTTCAAAAAATATATTATAAACACAATCAAGATAAATTTGCAAGTTAGGAGAAAGACTTATTGTGAGCAAAAATGTCTTGGAAATTCTTTTTCAAGTTATTAACTTCATAGCAATAAAGAAAAGGAAAACAAAGTTAAGTGTTACCTTTAAACTATTGAGAAAATAAAAACACATTAAATTCTAGCGTACCTTTAAATAAAATTGTTTAACGTAAAAATAATAATAACAATTAAACTTGTAAATGAGATTCTAAAAATACGTGAGCTATTCTCGACTTAATTGTTAGAGCAGTTGATGCTAACAATATAAAGTTTAAAGATAAAATGCAAGCAAAAACGAGAGAGTAACCAAATCAATAGGCACGCTCCCCCAGTATAGAGCTGGACGATAGGGGACCTCGGGGTCGATGTCGGGGTCGAGCTCGAGCTATCAGGGATAGTCTGGGATGGGATAACAGCTAAGGATATAATTAAACAAGGCTCTTTACGGCCAATACTAAGCAATATAATGAAAAACAAGTAAGAGAGCGATAAACATTAGAGTGGCCTCGGGCCAATGAGGACGAGCAAGTTCGAAAGAAAAGAGACAAAGCTATATATTATTGCACTTGTGGAGAAATGGAGCAACATCAGCCCTTATACAAAGTGGTATGGATTCCCTTATATAGGAGAGGGAATACCATATAGTACAGAGTGTATTGAATGTAAAAACATGGGGATGGGACGGCTAAGCATGGTACCCGTGTTTACTGACTCTAGCCGCTTGCCTCGGGAATTCCCCATCCTCGGAACCTTCGTGGGGTCGAGGATAAATTCCTTATCATCGGAATCTCTGCTAGTTCGCGAACGATCCTTGAGGGAGGGAGCTCGATCGTAATTTTGCAGCCTCGTGATGCTGACATGACTTCCGGAATGTATCTTAACGGCGGGAAATAAACCTTCCTGATTTCACCGCATGCAAAATTATTAGATTAGATGATTTTTTTGTTAGGTGAATCTCTTAATTATTGTCCTAATTGAGTTAGCTATACACCTCTCACTACAAATGAACTACTCCATGAGAATTTTCAATAGAACTAAAAATGTTTCGTGCGACTTATATGAGTCACAGGTTCAAGTCGTCAAAGCATATTTGCATTATAATAGACTATATCTATATTCATATCTCTTGGAATGCATTCATTTTTTGAACTATACGTGAACATGGAATAACTGTCCGAAGATCGATCTTACACCTAAATGATGGGTAATGAAATTGCAAACACTACGTTGAATTTTTAATACTTTCTTTCATACACTTCTATACATATCGCTTAGTTTCCTGGCCTTTAATAATATAGTCGCAGTTTTTAAGTAGTTTCGTAAATTGCTCGGTTTAATAAAATTACAGCTCAGATGTCTAACCTATTAATGACACACCACGAAATCAATAGCTTGTACTACCACTAGAAATCTATGTATTATGATAAATAGTATCTTGACCCCATAATTGATATAAATATACGAAATTTAATCTCTTAATTCCTAGAAAGGAATCAAGGAAAATATAAAAGAATAATATACATAAATTGCAGGGACCGCAAACAGTGAATATAAAAGGACCAAACAAGATCATCAATGAGTGGCCCAATTGGCAGTATAAAAGGTAGGTGTGACTAATTCAATACGATGTTATTAAAGTTATTTTTCTACTCCTTCCCTTCACTTTTAGTTGTCAGATATTTTAAAAATAAATTTTTATTTTTATTTATCACCTTTTGCATATCAGGAGAAAAATTCTTTTTTCTATTTTATTCTTAGTATTAATTACTCATTTCAAATTATTTTCCAAATCCATTAAAATGATACATCAATTAATATGAATATCATTGTGAATTATGCACTTTATTTATTATTTCTTAAAGAGTCTGCAAATTTAATAATGGACAAGTAAAAGAGATCGGAAGGAGTACATAATATGTTCACACAACAATTTTAAATTGAAATACGTGTTTTCAATTCAAGCGGGAACATGGTAAAATGGAGACAATGAGAAATAGAAAGGAGTCTCATCTGCATGGATTAATTGTCACGACCCAAAACCCGGATCTGATTGTGATAACTCCTCTCGTGAAGACAAGGCCAGCCGATACATTTCCAATTCATTTTTAAGCAAATAAGTAATAAGCATTTAAGTCTTTAACACGATAAAATCTCAAAATGAGCAGTAAATCAATCAAATTTGCAGAAATAAAACAAACACAGCCCGACATCGGGGTGTCACCAGTCGTGAGAAACTACCAATATACTACAAGTCTAAAGAGTATACTAAAATATTATAGAACACCAATAAGAGAAGAAATGAGATAGGGGGAGAAGCACGGGGCTGCGGACGCCGAGCAGCTACCTCGTGAACTCCGAAATCTGCAAAGCTCTCAGCCCTCACTAGCAGGACCTGAAGCGCTTGAATCTACACACGGAGTTCAATGGGTAAAGTGATTACTCCAACTCAATGAGTAATAATCACAAATAAAGGCTGAGAAATAAGAAATTATATAAGGCACATCACATGCTATAAGGAAGAAGTAAAAATCGGTAAAAGTAGTGGAATAGTTAAAAATTTGCAATGTCACTTTAATTCAGCTGAAGTTTCTTAAAAATCCCTTTTTTAAACAGTTAAGCAAGTAAAAAATAGGTAACTAAAAGGTAAACACATAAAGAAACGCCCCTTGGGCACAATACCAACAGAATCGGTCCCTCAGGCAACACATGGAACATTAACCAGCCCCTCGGGCTATATCTTGCATCACAATAGGTACCCACGCTTACTGGGGAGTGAAGACTCCTAGAGGGGGCTCTTACGGCCAAAGCACAATATCAAGCATTCTCGTGGCATCATCACTAGGCTCCCGGCCTCATATCAGCAAGTCACCTCGTGGCGTAAGTATCTTAGTCCCTCGGCCTCGTCCTCATCATCATAATCAGGCGTTTCCTTGCAACATAAGCCATCGGTCTTACTCAGTTAGAATCTCAAAAGCCACTCGGTCAATAGTAAAATACAATGCTCAACCTAAAGTATCATTTTAAGTGTTAAAGAAAAGTACACATAGATGAGTTATGAAAATACTAGAATATGGCATGACTGAGTTCAAGTATAAAGTCAAAATAGTGAGGAAATATCAATAAAAATCCCCTAAGGGTTCAAATAGTTGGCACGAGGCCCAAATAATGTTAGGATTTATGCCCGTCACTAGAGGGGGGGTGAATAGTGCGGAACGAGAATATTGATAAATATTGCGGAATTAAAAAATACAGGAATAAAATAAATTCGGTAATAAAAATAGCAAGGAAAGAACACACCGAATTTATCCTGGTTCACCACAACTTGTGGTTAGTCCAGTCCCCGAGAGACTCTCTCGAGATTCCACTAACTCCGTTAAGCTTTCGGGTGCCTAACAAACCGTTACACTTGCTCGTAGATGTACACACTACAAGACTTCAACTTGCTCGAGGATACCGCACCTCAAGACTTCACACACTAAGACTTAGGGTACTTAGCGAACCCGACAATCGATGAGAAGATATGTTCTTCTCAAACACCTTTCTCTTTTACAACAAGAACTCTCTCAAAAGAGTAGAAAAAGAGATACAAATTTAGCTCTATGAACAACTCAAAGTTGTCTCTCAAATGGCTCAACAAAAGCTCTAAAATGATGCTCAAATAATGTCAATATGTATATCAATATTGGGAGGTGTTGTGTGTTTAAAAACATCTCAAAAGACCTCTTTTTATAGGGGTTAAAGGGTGGATGTCCGTTGCTTAATTGGCAATCAATTATGCTGATTTTATGCAAGGATAATCGATTATTTGATTTGCATAATCGATTATCCTTTTACCGTTACAAAATCGGAAGAGATTCTGCTCAAGAATAATCGATTATTTGGATGGCATAATCGATTATTTTGTTCCAGTGTTCAAAACTTTGGCAACGAATGCAAGATAATCGATTATTTAAGAATTATAATCGATTATATATCATTGATATACACTGTGTATACCACAGTATACCAGAATTGAAAACTTACTTCAAAAACCATTTTGGTTAAAATGAAAACGTTAAAATCATTTTGTTTGAAGTATTTAAAATATGTTTATGATAAATATGATTTGTTAAAATTATTTTATGCATATTTATGATGACCTATGTTGAGCCAAAAGACGAGATAACTTTAAACGTTGCTCTTACATTTGTTCTACCTAACGACCTACGCCTTGGGTCTTTGGTCTTGAACTTTTGAACTCGTCTTTGGCTTGTCTATGCAATTCCGTCATCAATATGCTTCTTGGCATTCACTCTTGATTGTTTGTCATATGATATCGCTGTTTTTTGACACTTGACTTCATTGTTTGTCATTCATCAAAACCTATACCTGAAAATCATGCTCATACAACCAAAGCGCACATATCATAGATAGAGTGATTTTCTACAACTTCCCCCTTTTTGATAATGACAAACAACAGGAGATATGCATATCGGATTCTCCCTAAACTCATGCTATATCTCAACATACAATTCATGCAAACAATTTCCCTCAATGATAATTCCCCCTCAAATAAAGCAGACTAGAATGTGAAGACATTCCCCCTTATTCGATGCATATCGCCTAAATTCTTCCTCCTTTTGGCATTAGCAAAAAGAGTATACCAATTGTTATTGAAACTATTGACGATACCAATTGTTAGATAAAAAAAAAATCATATCAACATCAAATAATACCAAATGTTAGTAAAAACACGGTCATTTTTCGCAAATATACCAACTGTTATTTAAACTAATAATATTCATCAAAACATGAATCAATCATTTAACATAAAAATAATTGATACCAATTGTTATTCAAAATAAAACTTATCAAAACATGAATCAATAATTAATATCAATTGTTAGCACATATCAACTATTTCGTTTTTATCAAAAATACGATAACTAACCGACGTTCCCCCTCGATGCAGTAAGGTTTCGTGCTTGGTGCATCTACTACAATATCGTAGTCTTCAAGCACACCTGCAAAAGTACCTAAAAATAGGTTTTTGGTACCCAACTTCTTTTGGGTCCTTGGGGGTTAGGCAAATAATAATCATAATCAAAATATGAATCTCTATGTTTAGCAAAACATACAGGTGCAATGTGTCCTACCTGGTTACAATAATGACATACAACGTTCGGGTTGTGCATATGTCTTGATTGAGCCAAATGCGTTCTAAGTGATCTAAAGTTGTTATTCCTAGAAGCGTTGAAATTCCTAGAGTCATTTCTAGGTGATCTAAAATTATTTTTAGACTCATTAATAAAATACCTAGAATTGTGTCTAGGTGGTCTAAAATGATTAGTTTTAGACTTATTAACAAAATTCCTAGAGTTGTTTCTAGGTGGTTTAACCTCATTTCTATCATCCTTTTTAATTACTTTACTTGTTTTAGAATCATTTACACTACATTTTTCTAGTGTATTTCTAAGTTCTACGTTCTCTATTTTCAAAGAACTACAAGAAGAACAATTTGAACTTTGAACAATTAAAGAGGCTTCATTCATCTCCTTGATTTTATTTTTGAGATCGACATTGTCATTTTCCAAAAATCTATTTTCTTCTTCTAAAATTTTGATTTTATTTTTAAGAACAGTATTGTCATTTTCTAAAAGATCATTTTCTTCTTTTAGTTTTTCATTGTCACAAGTCAATTTTTCAAAGTCTTTTTCTTTTAAAGAAGGTTGTTTTTCAAAATCTTTTTCTTGCAAAGAAAGTGTTTTCTCAAAATCCTTTTCTTGCAAAGAGAGTGTTTTCTTAAAATCCTTTTCTTGCAAAGAAAGTGTTTTCTTCAATTCTTTTATGGTTTTGGAAGCTCTAATAAATTCACCATATAGTTCATCATAGGCATTTTGCATTTCTTCAAAAGAGCAAGAATTAGAAGTGCTTACCTCTTCTTCTTCGTCGGCCATGAAGCATAGGGCAGTCGTTGCATCACACGAGCTGTCCGAGTCCCATGTCACATGCTTTTGGACTTGAGGCGTACCTTCATAAACGGCTTCAAGTTTATCCCACATTTCTTTGGCGGTTGTGCAATAGGAAATCCTCCGATAGTCATTTGAATTCACCGCACAATATAACATATTTATGGCCTTGGCATTATATTCATTCTCCTCCTTTGGAACCATGGCTTCTCCAACTTTCTTTGTCGGCATACCGTTCTTAATAATTTGCCACAAACGAAAGTTATTTGATTGGTGAAGATTCTCATCCGCTCTTTCCAATATGTGCAATTTGTTCCATCAAATAGTGGAGGCATAGTGGTGGAGTGACCTTCGCTCATCATTCCTGCGTTCAACATTCTCAAAAAAATATATATACCGCTCTCAACCGGTTAAGGCTTTCAGAGAGTTAGGCTCTGATACCAATTGTTATAATGTATGCCCGTCACTAGAGGGGGGTGAATAGTGCGGCACGAGAATATTGATAAATATTGCGGAATTAAAAAATACAGGAATAAAATAAATTCGGTAATAAAAATAGCAAGGAAAGAACACACCGAATTTATCCTGGTTCACCACAACTTGTGGTTAGTCCAGTCCACGAGAGACTCTCTCGAGATTCCACTAACTCCGTTAAGCTTTCGGGTGCCTAATAAACCGTTACACTTGCTCGTAGATGTACACTCTACAAGACTTCAACTTGCTCGAGGATACCGCACCTCAAGACTTCACACACTAAGACTTAGGGTACTTAGCGAACCTGACAATCAATGAGAAGATATGTTCTTCTCAAACACCTTTCTCTTTTACAACAAGAACTCTCTCAAAAGAGTAGATAAAGAGATACAAATTTAGCTCAATGAACAACTCAAAGTTGTCTCTCAAATGGCTCAACAAAAGCTCTAAAATGATGCTCAAATAATGTCAATATGTATATCAATATTGGGAGGTGTTGTGTGTTTTAAAAAACATCTCAAAAGACCTCTTTTTATAGGGGTTAAATGGTGGATGTCTGTTGCTTAATTGGCAATCAATTATGCTGATTTTATGCAAGGATAATCGATTATTTGATTTGCATAATCGATTTTCCTTTTACCGTTACAAAATCGGAAGAGATTCTTCTCAAGAATAATCGATTATTTGGATGGCATAATCGATTATTTTGTTCCAGTGTTCAAAACTTTGGCAACGGATGCAAGATAATCGATTATTTAAGAATTATAATCGATTATATACCATTGATATACACTGTGTATACCACAGTATACCAGAATTGAAAACTTACTTCAAAAACCATTTTGGTTAAAATGAAAACGTTAAAATCATTTTGTTTGAAGTATTTAAAATATGTTTATGATAAATATGATTTGTTAAAATGATTTTATGCATATTTATGATGACCTATGTTGAGCCAAAAGACGAGATAACTTTAAACTTTGCTCTTACATTTGTTCTACCTAACGACCTACGCCTTGGGTCTTTGGTCTTGAACTTTTGAACTTGTCTTTGGCTTGTCTATGCAATTCCGTCATCAATATGCTTCTTGGCATTCACTCTTGATTGTTTGTCATATGATATCGTTGTTTTTTGACGCTTGACTTCATTGTTTGTCATTCATCAAAACCTATACCTGAAAATCATGCTCATACAACCAAAGCGCACATATAATAGATAGAGTGATTTTCTACAAATATAGCATTTAGCCCAAAACATGATGATAGCAAATAGTTTTCAGTCAAATATGGGGTAAAATAATCATTCGGGATGGACCAATTAGTCACAACCCCCAATAGTGCACGATCACACGCTCGTCATCTTGTATGTGCGTCACCTCAATATAGTATAACGATGTGCAATTCGGGGTTTGATACCCTCAGGACAATATTTGAATTCATTACTCACCTTTACCTGGTTCAAAACTCTAGCTCGCGATGCCTTTGCCCATCGTATCGGCATCGAAATGCTCCAAATCTAACCAAAATCAGTGCAAAACTATTAAAATATGCTAATGGAACAAAGCTCAGTCGAAAGAAATCAAATTACAACACAAGTCCCAAAATTGGCCAAACTATACCCCTGGGCCTACGTCTAGGATTCCGATAAAAATCACATCAATAGACTCCTTATCACTCCCGAGTTTAGTCATACCAAAAGCATCAAAATCCAACCACAAACGACCCTTCAAAATCCCAAATTCTAGGTCTCCAATTACAAGCCCTAGTTCTTTAATTTTAGGCTTAATTTCCATAATTATTTAGGTAGAATTCACATTAGAATGGAGTATTCAGTCCATGAATCTTACCTACAAGTGTTTCCCCTTGAATCCCTCTTCAATCCTCTTCAAAAAGCTCCAAAATGGCTCAAAAATGGTGGAAGTTAACCCCAAAATCGCGGACAAGATGACTATTTAAACATTCTGCCCAGACCTCGATGCCTTCTTCGCGAACGCGATCAACGCCTCGCGTTCGTGAAGCACAATCCAACTTTGACCCGAAATTCTTTCTTAGCTATCGCGTTCAGTCCCTCGCGAATGTGATGGTTCCTCAGCCTTTCCTTCGCGAACACGCTCCCCTTCTCGCGAACGTGATGAACAAATCAACATCAAACTCAGCTGCCCAATTTCCTCTACGCGAACGTGGAGCCTCCTTCACGAACGCGATGCACAACGAATCCAGCCCTTCATGAATGCGGAACCTTCCTCGCAAATGGGAAGGCTAATATCTAAGCCTCCTCAACTAACCCTTCGCGAACGCGAGGTCCTACTCTCGAATGCGAAGGCCATTTCTCTGCAACACTGAACACAATTTTTCTGGAACTCGCAACATCTAGAAATGATCCGATTGACCACCCAAAACTCACCCAAGGCCCCTGGGACCTTAACTTAATATGCCAATATATCTTATAACATCATTTAAACTTTTTCCATTCTTCGGAACACTCAAAACAACCTCAAAACACTAAATTTGCATAGGATTCAAGCCTAAGAAAAATCTTCTAAATTATGCTTTTTATAAAATAAAAAAAACCCAACTAAACCACGTTCAAATTACCTTAAACTTTGCACACACATCCCAGATGAAACAAAAAGAACTATTGCAACACTCAAAATTCCATTCCGACCCCTAATCAAAATCTCACCTATCAACCGGAAAAAGTCAAAAATCCAATTTCGCCAATTCAAGCATAAATCTACTCCGAACCTCTAAAACATATTCCGATCACGCTCCTAAGTCCCAAATCACCTCCTGAAGCTATCTAAACCATCAAAACTCACATTTGAATCCTTTAACACATAAGTCAACATCTGGTTGAATTTTTCAACTTAAACTTCCTCAAAAGAGACTAATTATCTCAAATCTTACCAAATCCTTTCCGAACCCGAGTCAACCAATCTGATCACACATAAAATCAATAGATAAAGCAATAATAAGCAGAAATAGGGAAAAGGAGAGGTAACTTATGAAATGACTGGCCGGGTCATCGCACTAACTAGTAGTTGCCCAATTGTTTTAGTAATTACCTATTTTGCACCCGATATTTATATCAAATTAATTGAATTAATTATCATGGTTAAGTGACCTAGTGAACTAAAAACATGCATCAAATAACCATGATTAACTGATATAATTTTATGCGCAAATACATGCCATGCTATAATTATTTGGTGTAAAAGCCCAATACGAGTAAGTTTTTACCTTTCGCTATTTGAAATCCTTTACGAAAATAATATAGGTCAGGATTAAAAGTTTTCACTTCTATGGTTTGAACCTAGAATACCTAGTTATTTCAACCATCTCAACACACCTCATTAGGGTATCATTGCCCAAATTATTCACTCACATAGATGCCTTTGTTAAGATAGTATGTAATTTAAGAGGTCATAATTAGATTGAATTTTGTCAAGGAATTTTTTTTGTTTAATTAGATCTTCCCTATGCCTGTATTAACGGAGTAAAAGAAGACAATGTTGACATGCAATGTTTAGAAAGGAAAAAAAACATGAAATGATACCTTTCAATCCCACCGACATTGAAGCACTATTAGTCATGAGATGATCCTTCTCTATTTGATTTCTCTTAAAAGGGAAGAATCTGGGTAATTAGTTTTTGTTTAATCTGACTAATTATGAAAATTAACTAATCTGACTGTCAAATTAGTCGGGAAAATGAAGAAGATGAGCTAACCTCGAGTGAGATCTAATGGCGGATGAGACCAGCTATAGACGAGACAGTTCTGGAAGCTTCTTTTCTATTTTACCAGACAATATCAGAATGTTAATTGATACATGACAGAAAATAAATCCAGCACAGTAGAGAAAAAAAATATCTACGCCTATTTGTACTTCATACACCTATTATTACTTACATCTACAGTTGTACACAACTATAAACTCACTTGTATAACTAATAAATACACACATGCATCAATATCCCTCCCCTCCCCCCAAGTTGGAAGGGAGGAACTCACAGTCAACTTTTCAATTAAATTGCAATGTTTCACTCCTGTGAGAGGCTTAGTGAATATATAAGCAAGCTGTCCATTTGTGGAAATATGGTGCAGAGCCCTTCGTGTATTTGATCTCTCACAAAATGGAAATCTACTTATATATGCTTTGTGCGCTCATTGAACACAGGATTCCTTGCTATATGCAGTGATGCTTGACTGTCACAGAAAACTATCACAAGGATGTCAAGGGGGCTGTTAATTCTGCGAGTAACCTCAATAGCCATACCAATTCTCCCACACCTTGTCCGGCATCCATGTACTCTACTTCTGTTGAGGAAAATGAGACACTGTGTTGCTTCTTTGATTTATAATTGATAGGTCCATCACCCAACAAAACAACATAACCACTAACTGACTTTCTTGAGTCAGGGCAGGCTGCCCAATCTGAATCACAAAAAACTCGAACTCTATAATCTTCATTGTTGGACAAGAAAATCCCTAGGTTTGGATCACTTTTAAGGTATCTCAGCACATGATATGCAACTTTCAAATGTGGTTCCCCAGGATTATGCATATACTGACTCAAATGTTGCACACTATACGATATATCAGGTCTTGTGTTAGTGGGATAATTCAATTTACCTACTATTTTTTTTGAAGTGTGAAGGATCATGTAACATAGGTCTCTCATCTGCACTTAGCTTGACTATGGGATCTAGTGGAGAGCTAAGGCTAAATACTTCATACAATCAAATTCTGTTAGTAAGTCTATTGTGAACTTCCTTTGTAATATCAACACTCCATCACCTTTATACAGAATCTCTAGTCCTAGAAAATATTGTAGCCTTCCTAAGTCCTTTATTCTGAAGGTCTTATATAAGTAGGCCTTTAGTGCTTTTATTTCTTGCAAATCAGTCCCTGTCACTAAGACATCATCTGCATAAACAGCCACAAATACCACTGAATCTCCAATTTTTTTGTAAAACAAGGAATAGTCTAATAAAGAGTGTGTGTATGTTCTTCAGTCAACTTCTTATACCATTATGTACTTGCTTGTTTTAACCCATACAAGGACTTATTCAATTTGCATACTAAGTTTGAGTTTTCTACAGCAAGACCTGGAGGAACTTCCATGTATACCTCTTCATGAAGGTCTCCATGAATGAATGAATTATTCATATCTAACTGAAAAATATCCCATCCTTTCTTTACTGATATCCCAATTAGAGCCATAACAGTTGTCATTTTAACTACTGGTGAAAAAGTCTCTGTGTAGTCTACCCCAGCCTCCCTGAGTATAACTATTTACTACTAGCCTTGCCTACAATCTCTCTAGCTCCCATTTTATTGTTTATAATTCCCTCAGATTGTAAGAAAGAGGCAGTTTCAGAATTTATGAACTCAAGTCCATTGTCTGTTCTAATGGTCTTAATGGAACAGTTGAATTGGTTCTTCACCATGGCAAATAAGGCTTTGATTATTTGCAGGGCATTACTTTTGTAGCTAAGAAAGTGTGTCCAAGTGCACCTGATGTAGTCATCTACTAGGGTGATAAAATACTTGCTTCTATCATGAATTGGTACATGATAGGCCCCCCATAAGTCAACATGCAGGATTTCAAAGATCTTGGTTGTTACTGTAGTTCTTTCTGGGAATGGCATCATGTTCTATCTAGCCATTGGCCATATTGGATAAATAAAGGACTGTTTGGGTGAAAATTGAAGGGATATGGATTCAATACCTCTTATTTTGGAAAAGGGAACATGTCCCAATCTCATGCATTTATCATTCATAGGTGCAGTGAATGTAGGAATAATATTTCCTTTATATTGCACATGAGAATTGGTAACAAATTTATTACATTCAGAAGAGGAAGTATGGGATCTAGATGTAGTAGGAGAACAAGAACTATATAGACTAGATGAAATGTGTGAATCAGAATGTGGGCTAGCACTATTGCTACCAGTTATACTAGATGGAGTAGACTAAGTGATTACATCCCCTTTATTTGATACACTAGATGAATTATCAACGACTATGGAATTGGGCTTGCAGGAGACTGAAGTGCTGGATTTGCAAGAATCTGGTTTGTAGAGTATAGACCATCCTTACTTTCACCAACTGCCAGAGGCCTCTTCAGTGAAGGGGCCTCCAGAAGGATGCATACAAATATGGTGAATATAACAAAACAATCAAATTGGACTGTCAAACAATGTACTGAGTTAGGTTGAACTTGAAACTGGGAACAAAGAGAGCTCTTTACGAAGTGAACTTAGGGCTCATTACTACATCTCCCATCAATGTCACGTTCACCTTATAACCATTGGGCAAAGTAACTAGGAAAGGGTAAACTAAAGCTTTCGCATTGATTAACAATGATTTGTCATTGGTCATATGGTTTGATGCCCCGGAGTCAAGTATCCAAGAGTCAACAACAGACCTAATATATTCGTGTGAGCTAGAACTAGAATAAAAATGAGTTGAACAAGCTGTGATACCTGTTAGAAACTACGCTTTACGCTAGAGGGGGGGTGAATAGCGTATTAACAGAATTTAGCGTTTTCTTGCGGAATTTAAACTTTGCAGGAAGTAAAATAAATGCAGAAAAATAAACTTACACAAAGATGTATACTGGTTGGCCACCAACGTGGTTAGTCCAGTCCCCGAGAGACTCTCTCGAGATTTATCACTATCTTGTTAAGCTTAAGGGTGCTCAACAAACCGTTACACACTTGAGGACACAAGCCTCAAACAGTTGCTCGGAGATCGCAATCTCAAAGACTTCACCCAAGGAAACGCAAGTTCCTTGAAACAAGAGAATCGCAATTCTCTTACAAGTATATCAAATACTTGGACACTCACTTAACTAAAGTACTCCTTATTGAGTAGATATGAGTAAAAGAATATGTTCAAGATCACAACAACTTTAAGCAATAATATGGCTCTCAAAAGCTTTATGAAATGAGTAGAAAATGAAGAACAATTGAATGAAAGCTTATAGCAATGTAATGATCAGTTTGTGTATGTTGTTGTTGTTAAAACACTGAAATGAAGCTGTATTTATAGTTGAAAAAGTTGGTTCAACCGTTGTCTAATTGCCAATTAAGAGTTGCTGATTTTACTCACTGACAATCGATTGTCAAACCCCAACAATCGATTGTCTGCCAGTCAGATCAAAAATCAATCCCAGATTTTACGCTTGATAATCGATTACTTACAACCCATAATCGATTACTGGCAACGTTCAAAAAATCCTTTCCAGATTTTACCACAAACAATCGATTGTCCAGACTCAACAATCGATTACTCAGCAACGTTCAAAAAATCTTTTCCGGATTTTAATCAAAACAATCGATTATACAAAATCAATAATCGATTACCCAATAACGTTCAAAAAATCTTTTCCGGATTTTAATCAAAATAATCGATTATACAGAATCAATAATCGATTACCTGACGGTATTTGAAAATCATTTGACAACGGCCAGCTTCAACAATCGATTGTCCTTTTCAACAATCGATTACTTGTTATTTTCTGAAAATCATAAAACTTACTGTCTCAGTGATAATCGATTATCTAAAGACATAATCGATTACTTAATTAAATTTAAAATCACTGGAAGACATCAACTCAACACAATCGATCACCATTAGTTCATAATCGATTATTTTGAGTATTGAAAAACTTTACCTCAACAACAATCGATTGTCATTTGTTCACAATCGATTATCTTGCAGATTTGGAAAAACCTGATGTTCACTGTCTTACTCACAATCGATTACCATTAATTAATAATCGATTGTCATGCAGTCTTGGCTCAGAAACAATCGATTATCATAAGTACATAATCGATTATTTTAGCCCAGATTTTTGAGGCATGTTTAGAAAACATTTTATCTAATGTAAATATGCATGATTTAAAATCTTTTTGACACAGAATTAAATATGCATGATTTCGGAAAATAGTTTTATGAGAGAGGCCATACTATGAGTCAAGTTATAGGATCGAGATTACAATTTTAGAACAACTCAATAACAATTAAAAGCTATATCTTGAACTTCAATCTTATTCGCAACCATTGTGCGCTTGTACTTGAATTCCGTCATATATCAATTTTTGCTTCGTTTGTCATTCATCAAAACCTACAAAAGAGTACACATTTAGTATATTGCATTGAGAACGTGTTTCTAACAATTTCCCCCTTTTTGATAATGGCAAACATTAAGCGGGATATGCAATTTAGGCAAAAGATATTGACAATTCAAGACAAGTAACAATTATGCAATTTTGTTCTTGTTCCCCCTCAATTTTAGCTTATAAGCAATCAATGAATTAAGAGGTGGTGCATACCCGATATCCCGTTTTCTTCCCCCTTTTGCCATTAGCAAAAAAAAAATAGTAAGGAAAGATGCAAAAAGATGAAATAAACAAGGTTTATTTATTGGAAAAAAAAGAGGGTACATCAATGGGAACCAAAGAGAACAACAGCAAAAACCACACAAAACACAAAAAATTTTTTATTCATTTCCGTCGTTGTCCGCCTCGTTATCCGGCGCTGCTTCAAAAAGAACGAGAGCTGCGTTTATGTGAGGATGAGTGAGAAGCAAGAAGTCATATAGTTGACACTCCTTTAACATATTTGCGGCAGGGGTGAAAGGCTCAAGGAGTTTACTATTTGAGAACCGAGGAGGAAGAATGGTGCGTTTCTCAAATTTTGATAGGAACCTTGTGAGTTCAGTTTCAGTTTCAAAGAACAAGACGGAACCGTCTTGGTATGGAAAATTTAAAGGAGGAGGGGCGGTTGAGGCTGATGCGCCATGTTTGGATCGGGAACGTTTTGAAGATCGTCCAGACATGTTAGGAGAAAGACTGCTGGAATTTGGCAAAGAAAATAGAAGAGATTTAGCTTTTGAATACTAGAGATAGTGCTTGAGTGGGTGAATGTGAGCTCTTATGATGCCTATTTATAGAGGAAAGGATTATCAAGCATTGAATGGAGACATTTGCTGAGATTTTGGTTTAGGAGCAGTCAGAAAACGGTAAGAATTAAAATTACTGACCGTTAGATAATCGATTATTGAACTGAAATAATCGATTGTATTTACTGTTTGATTGAGATTTTGAATCTGACAAATCGATTCTTGAGTCAAACGGTAAAAAATTTGAATGAAATAATCGATTGTTAAATTTTGGTAATCGATTATGGAGCATTTAAGACCTGACAGGAATCGATTGAGGAGCCAAACGGTAACAAAAAAATTAATATGAAGTAATCGATTGTCAATTCTTGGTAATCGATTATTTAGGGAACTAATTTGATACAGTGAACTTGGAGAATATCAGAATTTGTCAAATAATCGATTGTATGAAAAAATAATCGATTGTTGTAGAAAGCATTGCTGAATGACTGAGGCGGAAATCGATTATGCAATTTAGGAAGTAAAAAATTAAACACAGATGCATAATAGTAATAATCAGTCATAAACAATCGATTAATGATATTGATAATCGATGTACTGCACAGAAAATAATCTATTAGTGGCTTGAAATAGTCGATTATTTTGTGCTAAAACTTCATAATTCCCCCTACCTTTGGGGTGGTACCTGCAAAATAGATTTAAACGTCTCCGACGCTCAAGTTAGTAATTTATAGCGAAATTAATAAATTACACTAGTGTTAACAAGTAATGCCGTGAACTCTTAAGAATTGTGTCCTAGAGTGTTCTTAAGAGAGTTTCGGGTACTTACCTTTTCTCCAACATCGCCAATTACATGTTCGAGAGGATGATCCTTGATCGTTCCACTCGTTAGGCGTATTTATTCCTTTTTCTAATTGTGGCGCTTCTTCCGTTGGTTGTTCCCCAATTTCATTTTTGTTTTCCTTTGAAGGTTCTTCTTGGATTTTATCTTTCAAGCTATCCAAGATACCTGCAAGATCAAAACCGGATTCCTTTCTCGCCAAGCGAGTATTATCTTCGGAAAACACAACATGAGGGGATTCCTCCACAATTTGGGTTCTTTTGTTAAAGATCCTATATGCTTTGCTACGTGAGGAATAACCAATGAAAATACCTTCATCCGATTTAGCATCAAACTTACCCAATTGGTCCTTCCCATTATTATGAACAAAACATTTACAACCAAAAACACGTAAATGAGAAATGTTGGGTTTTCTACCCTTATAAAGTTCATATGGGGTTTTCATGAGTATCGGCCGAATTGCTGCTCTATTTAAAACATAGCAAGCGGTACTCACGGCGTCCGCCCAAAAATATTTGGGAATCTTAGCTTCGTCGAGCATGGTTCTTGCCATCTCTTCGAGACACCTATTTTTCCTTTCCACCACCCCATTTTGTTGTGGTGTCCATGGAGCGGAAAAGGTGTGTTCGATTCCGAGTTCGTCACAAAAATCCGCAAAGAGATTGTGATCAAACTCTCCCCCATGATCACTTCTAATCGAAGTGACGGTCGATTCCTTTTCGTTTTGAACACGCTTAAGGAAATACTTGAAATTTTGAAAGGCATCACTTTTATTTGCGAGAAATAGAGTCCAAGTAAATCTAGAAAAGTCATCAACAATTACAAAAACATATTTATTTTTACCAAGACTTTCAATACGAGAGGGACCAAATAAATCCATGTGAAGTAATTGCAAATGTCTAGACGTTGAAACAATATTCTTGGATTTAAAAGATGCTTTGGTTTGCTTCCCTTTTTGACAAGAATCGCAAATAGAATCATTTTCAAACTTTAAACTGGGAAGACCAACTACTAATTTTTGAGAAAGAAGCTTGTTCAAAAGATGCATGTTCATGTGTGCTACTCTACGATGCCATAGCCAAGAGTTATCCTCTTTGCTTACTAAGCAATCAACATATTCGGGTGAGGAGTTAGCAAGATCAACCATATAGATATTATCAATTCTAAAACCACGAAGTATGATCTTGAAATCACTACGTCTAAATACAAGACATTCATCCGAATTAAATAGAGCAAGATTTCCCTTGTCACATAATTGGCTTATGCTCAAGAGATTATGCTTCAAACCTTTCACAAGTAGTATATGTTTAATAGAGGAGTTTTCGTCCTTACCGACCGAACCAATGCCGATGATTTTTCCTTTATTGTTATCACCAAATGTGACACTTCCTCCTTCTTTGTGCTCTAGTTGAAGGAATTTGGATTCATCTCCCGTCATGTGTTTGGAGCATCCACTATCAAGGTACCATAGTACACTTGATCCCTTCAAGCACACCTACAAAACAAATTAATGTTCTTTAGGTACCCATGCCATCTTGGGTCCTTGAGGGTTAGGCATGTTATAATGATGCAATTGATTTATATGTCTATGACGAGTAAAGCAAGTGGGAGCAATATGACCAATACGTCTACAATAATGACAAGTCACGTTGGGATTATGCATTTTTCTAGGTATATAGTAACTAGATGAATGAAGGTTGCTTACTTTACTTTGAACACCATTGTTTCTCCTATTATGAGCTCTAGGAGGTTCACAAGTTTGTCTAAAATATGCATCATTTCTAGAATATCTATTTCTAGGTGGAGGGTCATTTCTTGGTCTTCTAAATTGTTCAAGGTTTGGCCTAAAATATGCATCATTTCTAGGTCTTCTAGCATTTTCACTATTTGGTCTAACATGCAAGTTATTTCTAGGATTTCTACTTCTAGGATAAGCATTTTGGTTATTAGTCCTAGGTTGAGCTCTAGGTTGTTGTGGTTTAGCACCAACCTTTTCTTCATTTTTGAATCCTATTCCATGTTTAGTTGATTTTAGATTAACAAGCACATCATTCAAGTTTTTATGCGAAGAATTAAACTTATCTAATGTGCCTTTAAGTCTAGCTACTTCATTCTTAAGAAGCACACAAGAAGAACAGTTTCTAGTAGAACCTTCAGGTTTACCAGCACTTCTTTTTCCATAAAACTTGTTTTCCTCTTTTAGCTTCTCATTTTCGAAAACCAGTTTTTCTAATTCTTTTTCTTTTAATGAAAGCTGTGTTTGAAAATCTTTTTCTTTTAGAGAAGCGCTTTCTTTAACACTTTTGACAGTTTTTGAAGCTTTGATAAATTCAGCATATAGTTCATCAAAAGCATTTCTCATTTCATCAAGAGTGAAGGAATTTTGAGAAGAGATTTGACTTACCTCGTCTTTGCCATCGTCTTGAGCCATGAGACATAAATTTGCTGCTTCATCGTCTTCTTCTTCGCTTGCTTCATCTCCGGAATCTCCTCCCCAAGAGATGTATGCACGTTGCTTTTTGAAGGGTTTCTTCTCCTTTTTGATGTTAGGGCAATTTGATTTTATGTGCCCGGTTTCTCCGCATTCATAGCATTTTAGTTGATCGCCTTGCTTTTTGTTCTTGCGTTCATACTCTTTGCGCATGAATTTTTGAAACCTTTTGATAACGAGTCCAAACTCGTTGTCACCTTCCTCATCAATTTGTGGTTGGCTAGCCTTTAGAGCAATCCTTTGCCTTCTTTGATCATCAACAAATGGGTTAAGTATAGTTGATTCATAGGTTTTGAGATTACCTCTTAATGCGTCAATTGTGACATTTGTGATGCCAATGGATTCTTGGATTGCCCTTTGATCGCCATGCCGGAGTGAGACTTCTGAGGATCTTCCGGACAAGTTCTCTATCTGTAAACGTCTTTTTGAGGGCGTGTAGATCATTCACGATCATTGAGAATCGCTCAAACATTTCGTCTACTTTCTCTCCTTCCTTCATGTGGAATAGTTCATAAGAGTGAGTTAAGAAATCAATTTTAGCTTCTCGTACCTGGTCGGTTCCTTCGTATGTCACTTCAAGCTTATCCCACATTTCTTTTGCTGTTTTGCAACATGATATCTTCCTGTAGTCGTTAGCAGTAACAGCACAATATAATAAATTTATAGCTTTGGCATTATTTTGAACCTTACGAATATCCTCCGCGGTATATTCCTCTTCGGTCTTTGGAACCCATTCGTCTTCCACCTTCTTGGTTGGAATTTGGTTTCCATTGGTGAATACTTTCCACAAATGAAAGCTATTTGATTGCACAAAGATTTGCATCCTCTCCTTCCAGTATGAGTCGTTTGTGCCGTTGAATAGAGGAGGTCGTGTAGAGTATTGTCCTTCTTCAATTCCTGCAAAAGAGTCAAGAGTAGAAGCCATGGATGGTTCTCTCAAACGGTTAAGTTTTCAGAGAGTTGGGCTCTGATACCAATTGTTAGAAACTACGCTTTACGCTAGAGGGGGGGTGAATAGCGTATTAATAGAATTTAGCGTTTTCTTGCGGAATTTAAACTTTGCAGGAAGTAAAATAAATGCAGAAAAATAAACTTACACAAAGATGTATACTGGTTGGCCACCAACGTGGTTAGTCCAGTCCCCGAGAGACTCTCTCGAGATTTTTCACTATCTTGTTAAGCTTAAGGGTGCTCAACAAACCGTTACAAACTTGAGGACACAAGCCTCAAACAGTTGCTCGGAGATCGCAATCTCAAAGACTTCACCGAAGGAAACGCAAGTTCCTTGAAACAAGAGAATCGCAATTCTCTTACAAGTATATCAAATACTTGGACACTCACTTAACTAAAGTACTCCTTATTGAGTAGATATGAGTAAAAGAATATGTTCAAGATCACAACAACTTTAAGCAATAATATGGCTCTCAAAAGCTTTATGAAATGAGTAGAAAATGAAGAACAATTGAATGAAAGCTTATAGCAATGTAATGATCAGTTTGTGTATGTTGTTGTTGTTAAAACACTGAAATGAAGCTGTATTTATAGTTGAAAAAGTTGGTTCAACCGTTGTCTAATTGCCAATTAAGAGTTGCTGATTTTACTCACTGACAATCGATTGTCAAACCCCAACAATCGATTGTCTGCCAGTCAGATCAAAATTCAATCCCAGATTTTACGCTTGATAATCAATTACTTACAATCCATAATCGATTACTGGCAACGTTCAAAAAATCCTTTCCAGATTTTACCACAAACAATCGATTGTCCAGACTCAACAATCGATTACTCAGCAACGTTCAAAAAATCTTTTCCGGATTTTAATCAAAACAATCGATTATACAAAATCAATAATCGATTACCCAATAACGTTCAAAAAATCTTTTCCGGATTTTAATCAAAACAATCGATTATACATAATCAATAATCGATTACCTGACGGTATTTGAAAATCATTTGACAACGGCCAGCTTCAACAATCGATTGTCCTTTTCAACAATCGATTACTTGTTATTTTCTGAAAATCATAAAACTTACTGTCTCAGTGATAATCGATTATCTAAAGACATAATCGATTACTTAATTAAATTTAAAATCACTGGAAGACATCAACTCAACACAATCGATCACCATTAGTTCATAATCGATTATTTTGAGTATTGAAAAACTTTACCTCAACAACAATCGATTGTCATTTGTTCACAATCGATTATCATGCAGATTTGGAAAAACCTGATGTTCACTGTCTTACTCACAATCGATTACCATTAATTCATAATCGATTGTCATGCAGTCTTGGCTCAGAAACAATCGATTATCATAAGTACATAATCGATTATTTTAGCCCAGATTTTTGAGGCATGTTTAGAAAACATTTTGTCTAATGTAAATATGCATGATTTAAAATCTTTTTGACACAGAATTAAATATGCATGATTTTGGAAAATAGTTTTATGAGAGAGGCCATACTATGAGTCAAGTTATAGGATCGAGATTACAATTTTAGAACAACTCAATAACAATTAAAAGCTATATCTTGAACTTCAATCTTATTCGCAACCATTGTGCGCTTGTACTTGAATTCCGTCATATATCAATTTTTGCTTCGTTTGTCATTCATCAAAACCTACAAAAGAGTACACGTTTAGTATATTGCATTGAGAACGTGTTTCTAACAATACCTACAAAGTTCACAGCTCCTGCTTTCATTTCATTTCCTGCACTTCAAGCATGAAAATTCTCCAGGATGCTCACCAACGGATTATACTGTTCCTTAGTGAGATTCTGCATAGTTATGTCTTGTCCCTGTTGATCTATGCCGAGTCAACACTACGCGGATGTAGGAAGAGCAGGTCACAATAAGTTTTACCCGAATAGTGGTTCGGGATCAAATTTTCACAAGGAGCTAGTAGTGGAGTTGTATTGTTTGTTTAGCCTAGAATTGCTTTTGTACTCCTAATTGCGCTTCAAACATTTTTGGGTTTTTATATTTAAAACTGTATTATGAACTAAGTATTAAAGCTAAATTGTGCTAAGGAGATATTGCTAGGTAGTAATTAATAGGGAGAAAGGTACTAGGGTCATGGCATCACTTAGGTGGTTAACTAACGGGTAGAAACTACTAAGAATAGATTGACATATTTAGAACTTATGCTATAACCATTGCACAATTGTACCCACTCTCACACCTCTCTGCAAAGAGAGTGATTTTGCCCAATTGACTCTCTCGAGACCAATTGGGTAGGCTAATTAGACCAAGAAACTAGGGTTCAAGTAGGGTAATTACTCTCTCGAGATCTAACCCATTAATTGGGACTACCATTTCTCCTGGGTCCATCCCAATTCCTTGTTGGGTCAATTTTGGGGTCATGGACTCTCTTTCTCAAGAAGAGTTAGACCCACAAAGCTAGAATCAGTGTTTGCAACCACCAATCCTTAATTAAAATATAAAATCAACCCAAATTACAAATACCCAATATCACCCTATCATTATAATACAACACCCTTTAATTATCCACACTAGGGTTGAGCCACAACCTTAGCTAATAGGTTTAGCTAGGCATAATTAAAGAGAAAACTGAAGAAATAGAAAAAGTACTAAACATATTAATTAATTGCTAAAGAGAAACTACAAGAATCTATTAAGGAATTATTGTTATAATGTCAAAATAGGCTAAAACTTCAGTTCTAACGAGCGCAACTCTAATGATAATACAAAACTTCCTATAAAAATGGTAAAATGTTCTATTTATAGTGGGCTGGAAAAACCGGATAAAAATACCCCTACGGGGTCAGTGCGGGCTGCGCAAACACGACCGCGACCATACTAGCTCTTTAACTTCAACTTTCCATGTCTCTGAATCGCCTAGCGCGGGCCGCATAAAAGGGTAGCATAGCCGCTGATGGCTCTAGCGCAGACCACGTGAATGAGACTGTGGCTGCGTGGCTTGGTTTTGACCAAAATGACATCACTCTGAAAGCTCTTGACGCGGGCCGTATGAAAAAGCAGCGCGACCGCGTAAGCTTAATACGGGCCGCATAGATCTGACCGTGGTCGCGTGGTGAATGCTCTGAATATACACCATCTCTAAATCTCCTAGTGCGGCCGCGTGCACTTTTGTGCGGTCCTCACTAGGCTCTTTTTCCATCATTTCACTTGGCCTTTGATACTTGAGCAGGTTTCACTCCATTTTTAGCCAATATTTGATATTTTGTTACTTTGTCGCTCAAACCTGCAATCAAGTATAACTTGTGAGCTTTTTGGGACTATTTTGTAGCAATTTGCACTCAAAGCATAGGCAAGTAGGGGTATAAAACACGTTAAAATCCTACTTATCAACTTACCGAAACTTAAACCTTTGCTTGTCCTAAGTTAATTCCAGTTGTCCTAAGGTAACCTCAACAAGCATCAATTGGGACTAATAATTTCCCTCAATACGAATGCATCATTAACACATTAAAACTTTGAAAACTAGGATCAAGTGTGACACAAGAGCATCAAGAGTTGACACATTTCATCAAAGAACTTCTCTGAATTACTTTGGTCATTGTGAACCCAAATTCGCACGTCCTCAACTCTCCCTAAGCGAACCTCACGTTATAGAGTATTGACACACAAATCAAGGTTAATGGACTTTCACTAATCTCTCTCAAGAAGAAGGTCACAAGTCCGGCTCTAGGTACCATATGCTTGCCCCTTATGTAAGTATCCACTAATGTAGGTTTCCTTCAGCTCAAGATCATATAGGATTTTTGTGGCGTCATTGTGAAGGCTTTTGGGTAAGGGTAGGATATATTTTTGTTCAAGTGGGTTCAATCTTCCCTTAAGCACTTCTTTTGATTTATCTTGGCACACTTTCTTGACTCATTTGAATATTTCATTTCTTTTCAAGGGGTTAGAGGGACACATTGTCACTCTTTCTTATTCCATTCACGACAATTCTCCTTTTTCTACTTTTTCCATACCTTTTTCACTTTTGTTTTCCTTGAATCCCCTTTTTATTCTTGTTCACACTGGTCTTTCTTTTTGTCTTTTTCTTTTCTTTCTTTTTTATTGCCTTCTCCTTTTCATTTTGCTTTTGTACCTTTTACCACTTTTCTTCCTTTCTTGTATCACCCCCCCTCCCCAAACTTAGACATTTGTCATTACTCAAGGAAAGATTTTGAGTGCCAAGAGAGGGTATCTTTTAGAACATGTATAGGCTTGTAACATTGGTTCTTAAAAGAAAAAGGTTCAAGGCTCGAAAAGGTTTACTAGGGTCATTTCATTGGTAAGCCATGGAATTGTTTAACTAGACATTTGGATCAAGAGAGCATATAACCACTTCTCAAGTCAAAGTTCACCTAGGATTTCGCCTCAACAAACATTCAGGGCAAGTTCTAGACCATTGGCTCGGGACCTGGACTCACAATTTGATTTCTCACTGCACATGCTAAGTGATGGCTAAAGATATTGAGTCGAGGGCCCACAACGACCTTAGTTACGATTCAAGCGCACAATGGTCCAAAAAGACCACATGGTGACTATTTGGTCAACACAAGAGTCTCAAGGCCATGACTTTCTCCATCCTAAACACAACATTATGTCTTTGATCATGGGATCAAAGGAAAATGTGCTAGGCCCTAGTGAAGTTTTGCCTGAGGTACGCTTAACTACGAAATATCAAAAACAAAAGAAAAATAAAAAATAGACTCAAACTTAAAAAAGGTTATCGCGCCATCTATCATTGGGAAGAGCCACCTGGTTCGCACTATACTCCACCCTTGGAAAGAATAGTGGTATTAAGAAAACCAAGGGCTTATTGAAAACGCCAAAAACAAAACACAAGGCTACGAGCCTATCTACGAATCTGAAAATGATTTCTTTTTGCAAAAATAGAAAACTGAATGAATATGTACAATAAGGGAGTAGAATATACAATGGGCAATGAATATATACAAAAATATAACTTTATATACAGACCAAAAGAGAATAAAAAGTACGAGCAAAGTAGCTAAAATGTAAGGTTATATACATACCAAATAGAAAATTAAATCAACAGAACATATAATGAGAATCGATATGTACAGTCATCCAGCTAATACAAAAGTAGGGCACACCCCCACGAAGAAGAGATGGCATTGTCCCCCACTACCAACTACACAAATAAGTATAAAAAGTCAATGAAAGGATATAAAAGAGCTTCCTAGGCCTGGTCCGTCTGCATAGGATCCTCAGTGGTCCCCTGGTCCTCTGTATGGGTGGGAACCTCAGACTAGTTCTCGGCCTCCTGCTGCTCATCTGCTGGGACTGAGGCCTGATCATGGACTGGCTGACTGTTGGGTGCAACACTGTAGGGACCCTCTTGAATCTCTGCTAGCTCAATCACCGCATCAACTATGTTGGGGAGCTTTCTATTCTTCCTCGGGAGCCTGGGTGCCTGCTCCTGCTGTGGTTGTGGAACTGGTGCTGCTGTTGGAGGGGCTGGATCCCCGAATAACAAGTCTAAAGGTATCTGGTATGCCAATAGCTTGTCCACATCCGTCCTTAGTGCTTTCACCGATTCTTTGGAAGCCCTTGACTTCCTCATTTTCTTGTGCTCTCTGCCAAGCTCCTTCAGAGCCTTGCCATGTGAATCCACATCCTTAGTCAAGGCTTCCTGAGTATTTATTATCTTGTCTTGGTTGTCCAGGAGCTTGTGCAATGTGCCTGTAAAGCTAAAATATCTAAGAGGTTATGAATAAGACGAAATTGAACATAATGGGACAAACAGATATATATGAATCATTAGGCTAGAACACACACTAATATCTCAATTTTCAGTATTCAGAAAACGAAGGAGGAGAAGGAGAGATTGCTCTGATGGTAAGCAACCCCCACTTCCAACCGAGAGGCTGTGAGTTCGAGTCTCCCCAAGAGCAAGGTGGGAAGTTCTTGGAGGGAAGGATGCTGGGGGTCTATTTGGAAACAGCCTCTCTACCCCAGGGTAGGGGTAATGTCTGCGTACACACTACCCTCCCCAGACCCCACTAAGTGGGATTATACTGAGTTGTTATTGTTATTGTTGAAGGAGGAGAAGGAGGAGGAGAAAGTGGCCTTAGATTATTTAAACAATGGGTAGAAGTTAAATTTCTTTTAAAAAGTGGGTGGAGGAAACGGCACATTAACTAATACTTTCAACTCGAATTATATACAATTGAACTTTTTCAAATATATATATGCACTAAATCTGTACTAATCGTCACAAAGAAATAGTGTATAGTAGTATTTGCACTTGCTAAATTAAAATCTTGAATACATCCATATTCAATTATAATGAGATGCCAAATTGGTGTAAAGGGTTAGAGTGGGGCTAATATCTATCAAAAGGCTAGTTTAAATGCATGCCCAAAATTGCTCGACCACACCTTTTCTTCATTCTCTTCTTTCACCAAACCTTATCTGTTTACCCCAAAACAAGAAAAGTTATAGCTAGCAAGTTACTTCTTAGAGGGAAAATGAAGGAAAAAAAATTAATAACAACGCCATGGAAATGGACATGCTTAAACTTGTGGGTGATATGCGTAGTAGCAGAATCAAAATTTTCGCTAAGGGAATCAAAATACAAATAAGTAAAAGTGTTCAAATCGAACCGGAAAATCGTACCAAACCGAAAAATCAAATCAAATCGAGTAAAAAATTTGATTAGTTTTGGTTTGACTTGGTTTGGTATTGAGTAAAAAAAAATCGAACCAAACCGACATATAAATATATAAATTTTATTTATATATTTACGACGTTATGGTGAATTTTTTTAGAAAATGTAGAAATATTTGGGATCCTTTCATGTATTATCCTTGAAAGCGTAAATTAACAAAAAATTATTATAAGACGACTAAGAAATAACTATTATGTGTTACTAAAAAAAATTCCATTAGAATATTTTAATAGATCTTATGTTTGTTAAGTTTTTTTATATTTAGTAAACATATATTCACTTATCAAAGCTTTATCTATAATTTTAATAAAGTAAGATTGGAATAATATTCATGTAACAATAAAACCCGAAAACCTAAAAAACACGACAAAACCGAACCAATCCAAATCGATATAATTGATTTGATTTGATTTTGATAAAAAACGAATCAAACCGGTCTATGTATACTCCTACAAATAAGTATGCATGCAAACGGTAAGGAAAGTTAACATATACTAGTATATAAAAATAAAAATTAAAAATTTAATCTATTTCTGCGCAAATTTTCAAGGAAAAGGTGTCAATCGACTCCCCTGGCTAGTGACTACTGGATGGGATATACGCATTAATTATGAAAAGACACTCCACAGAATTTGTATTTCATTGCCTTCCTTCTTAGTGATTGACATTGAAGCTACTTTCTTGATTTGTTCATACATTCATTCCCTTTCAAATGTCAATAAGTGAAGAGGCAATTGCTCCTGTTATTACGAGTCACTACTCTATACGCTATTATAATCACTGAACACTACCCCTTTCTCTATGTAAAAATAATGTATGCTAATTCTTAACATAGCATTCGTGGTTTGAACGGTCGTTTATGGCGGGTGGCGTACGCAGAAATTTATATAAGCAATGTTATAATTTGAAGAATGAATAAATTATTATAATAACACGCGATGTCACTTTCTTTACGTATGTATCTCCTATATTTTCATTTCCTTATAAATATTTGGTGAAAAATTTCGATCGAATGGTATCTCGTAACACCACAATAAGGTACATGCCCATGCTTATGACACCACCGACAGGTGCGGAGATATGGTTATAATTTATTTAATATATTAGTCGAATCAGTAAGTTTCGTATATCAAATATCTAAAAAATGAAGTAAAAAAGCAATAGTTTTTAACATTTTTAAACCAAAACATAAAATGCTATTTGTTCACATATTATTGTACTTGCCCTTGGTGTATAATGCGCCCAAACAAAAAAGCAATAATATTTTTATGAATTAATTAAGAAAATGAATATATAACAAATAGAAGGAAGTGCGTACGTAATGGAAGAATGTACATATCACCAAACATGTATAACAATCAATAGGAGCCTAAAATCGTTGCCTGATTGATTTAATCATTGATTCATCATTCGTGTACATCTGTAACCACATAGATTTTCCAGGGAATATATACTGTAAAAAGCCTAAGAATATATTTATAATAAGAAACACAGCATATACTTCCAGAATAGATGATGGATTAAGAAAATTTAACCGACAATTCTTTTTATAAGCAGAAACGAAACTAAAATTTTAACTTTATGAGTTATGAAATTCAAAATACGACATCATATGCTAGTGATTGGGTTCAAAATTTTGTATTTGTAGATATTTAATAAATATTTTAACACAAATATATTATGTGAGCAAAAGCTATAAAGTTTCATCGAACTTGTATCCAAACTTCTAGCTCAGTACCTGCTTATAAAACCAATACATTAAAATACTTCCAAGATATGACTGGATGGAATCTTAGAAGCATGATGTGTATGTTAACAATGGCGGATTCAATGCAGAGTTTACGAGTTCGGTAAAATTCAATGCGTCGAGGTTAAATCTCTCTCACACACACAGCTTTCGCAAAATTAGATATATATTTCTGAACTCATAATATTTAAATCGTAATTTCTATAATGCGCATTATAAAGGGGAGCTTTTGAGCAACAATAAAATTGTATAGGTCATGGATTCATATCGTAGAATCAGTCACTAATGTTTGTATCAGGATATGTGATCACGCCCAACTATGCCTTATAAAAGGACAATGTGATCGTTGCAAATTTAATTCGGTTTACAAGTCCGGAGACAAATCCCACAGAGAACTAAGGCTTAACTACAGTTGTTCACTATCACCAAAAAGACAAGCTTGAACAATTCCAAACTTATAAATATTAAGATTCTTGTGTTTAACGAACTAACTAACAAATTAAAATAATAATTTAACAACGAAAGATACTAAGAGTTAGAGACAAGATTAAGGAGATCTAGAGTTATGATTTCCACATTTGTCGGAATTCTTCCCGCTATGTCTTCTATAATTTCGCCTAAATATTCTCTACCGATCATGAGCACTCTTATTACCGTAAATCTCTCCCGATTAATCACGATAATTTACTAGACACACTCTTCCGAGCTACGTAGATAACTTTTAATACAACTCACTTCAGATCGTACCCAAGGCTTCGTTATCCCTAATCCCGCCTTTAAACCCTCGGTTATTGATCCTTCATATACTCTGGAGTAGTGTTGTTTAACAATTACCTAAATATACACTCTCTCCCGAGTTATGCATACTAAATAGGCACCGCTAATTGAGTGCTCTTCAACCAACCACAACAAGAACGTAGTTGAACAAATAAAGATTATACTACGGCTCAAATATCTAAAAATATAACAAAAATTTATCCTACAAAAGGTTATATCAAAACTCTAGATAACAGATTAGCTATTCATAATAGTATGTAAAACTACAATACTAAAAGTCATAACCAATAATGAAAACTAGAAAGAGGAAGGAAAAAAACTTGTAGAAGAATTCTCAAGCCTTGCTCCTATTGTGTCTCTGCCTCCTTAGGTCGAATCTATGTCAAAAATATGTCCAATCCTTCAAAAATACTATTTTTCATTGTATATATACCAAGTAGGGTCTGGCTCAAATACTTATATCTTCTCCTACACGAAAAAAGGACAAGTCTTAGGCCTGTATGGCCGCGTTTCTACCGCGGCCACGGTCAAACCGCGGCCAAACACCCTCTCAGATTCTTCATTCGTCCTACGACTGCCTTCTGCCGTGGTCGCGGTAAAACTGCGGTTTATAACCCTGTGACGTTTGGGATTTGGAAAAATGTAAAACATGAAAGTTATAGACCTTTGAGTTATCTTTCCAATCATATATTATGGAGCCCAAACAGAGTTCTGATCAAAATGTTATATCCATTTTAATAGACAGTGCGCAATATGCCTCATCGAGTTTTCGTTTGTTCTTAACTATCAAATTTGACCCCCGAACACGATCCCGTCTTAATTCCTTGAGCTTTTACTCAGAGTTCAAAGATTTTCAAATCACTTATATTTATTCCATAACATCTATATAACTCGGAGTCACACCTACAAGGCATAAAACACACAATTAGCGCAAAACACTAGCGATTAAAGCTCAAACTCAATTAAAGTGTAATAAACTCGAGTGTAATAAGATACTAAAATACGTAATTATAGCCGATCATCAACACCCCATACTTATATCATTTCTCGTCCTAGAGCAATCAAACTACACTTTTTATAGACACGACCTTTTTAAACAATTATCCTAACTCATCACACCAAGAGTATTTAAAATAGACTAAGCACAAAAGCATAACTTCTTTACCTCAAGATTTGACTCACAAGTACCATGCATTATTCACAACTCACCTAATTACTCTAACATAGAGGTCACTGGCATTACCTTTCCTTCATGAATCAAGTACCTTCACACAACAAAAGAGAGTAGTTCCATGCAATAAAATTTAAGAACATTTAGGAACTCAAGATAGAAAGAATTCACTCACTCTCAGAAATAACATTCATATGTCAGAAAAGATGCACCATAGGCTTTCCCATAGTGTACTACTCCACTAAACTAGCTCATTCAATCTAGGATCAATTAGGACTTTATTTTGTGGTAGTGTAGGCTACGAGACGGGTATGATACATTTAGATATAATAGCGACTACACGTCACTAAGCACTTTAATACATATACTCTAACAATCAAGCCCCATACTTGTGTCAAGCCACTCTCCACCTTCACATCAATATACATCAACTCCCAAAAATATATAAGCACAATCATATCAAGAGTCACCACTATCAACTAATTTTTTTTACAACAATAAAACTAATTATTTTTTTCTTTTTCAATTCAAGTGGCTTTTGCTTTTTCAAAACAGTGCACCTTTCTCCTTATTTGATTAGTTCCACTCAAAATCCAAACCAACCACTCCACACTTTAACTTTTACAAAGTTCATAACAATTCAAGTGCTCATGAGAGGTTACAATGGTTCAAATAAATGGTTAATTCAAACAATAGGGTAAGGCTTGTAATGTAGTTACCAAAAAATAAGTATTACAGGATCAAAGGGGTTAACTACGATTCATAACAATTAGGCTGGTATAATATACATATCTGGCTAAACAAAGAAATGCATATATCATTTCCTAGACTGAATAAAATTAATATTTCGCTTTGCAGACACACGTGGCAAGTTCTGGCATCAAATGCAATGCACATAATATAACAAATCCTTACACACACGTGGCACATGACTCACTAAAGATGGGATCATCACGACACTCTAGTGAAAGCAGTTAAGCAAAGTTAGATCATACAATTTAAGGTACTTCTACAAGAGTCAAAAACTGAGCCTAAGCGTCACAACCAACATACTCACTACTCTCACGCATAACAAGGTCAAGAGATATGTCTTCAATTCAAAATACAACACAATGTCTCTTACTCCCAAAAAAACTAACTACACCCGGTTCAAACAAAAACCTTAGAAAAGAACCGTGGTTTAAAGAAAAACCAAGGGGAAATTGCTACACTACCTAACAAACTAAATTTTTTTGTTGTTTTTTCTTGTGACTTAAATCACTCAAGAAAATTGTCTAACAGATCCATCGTTGGGGAAAGTCCAATCTTTTCTATTTGTAAAAAAATTGTTCAATTAAACTAACACAACAATAATAGCATAGAAAGTCACCCAAAAAATCTCCTCACCCCACACTTAAAATTGTACATTGTCCCCAATGCACACCATAACTAATAAAAAGGGTAAAAGAGACTAAGCACTAACAGCTCATGGGGTACTCAGGCTTCTCCCAAGCTTGGTACTTCCAATATCTTTGATTTTCATGCTCCTAATAAAAATTGACACTACAAAAATAATAAAATTTAAAAAAATAAAATAAATAAAATAAGGAATAAATCTGGGTTGCCTCCCAACAAGCGCTTGATTTAATGTCGTGGCACGACGTGAATCACTTTCAGCCTCCACTTCAAACTTATAAATCGCACCGCAAGTTTTGATTCAAGCTTATGATTATGCTCTTGAAACCTAGTAATATTTACACCACAGCTACACCGTTAGTTCCCCGGTAACGGCGCCAAAATTTGATCACGCCCAACTATGCCTTATAAAAGAACAATGCGGTCGTTGCAAATATAATCTGGTTTACAAGTCCGGGGTCGAATCCACAAAGAACTAAGGCTTAGCTACAGCTGTTCACTGTCACCAAGAAGACAAGCTTGAACAATTCCTAACTTATAAATATTAAGATTCTTGTGGTTAACGAACTAACTAACTAATTAAAATAAAAAATTAACAACTAAAGATAGCAAGAGTTAGAGACAAGATTAAAGAGGTCTAGAGTTATGATTTTCCCAATTATCAGGAATCCTTCCCGCTATGTCTTCTATAATTTCGCCTAAGTATTCTCTACCGATCATGAGCACTCTTATTACCGAAAATTTCTCCCGAGTAATCAGGACAATTTATTAGACGCACTCTTCCGAGATATGCTAGCTGCCTTTTTATACAGCTCACTTCAAATCGTACCCAAGGCTTCGTTATCCCTAATCCCGCCTTTAAACCCTCGGTTATTGATCCCTCATATACTCAAGGAAGTGGTGTTTTTCAACAATTACATAAATATACTCTCTTCCGAGTTATGCATACTAAATAGGCATAGCTAATTGAGAGTTCTTCAACCAACCACAACAAGAACGTAGTTGAACAATTAAAGATTATACTATGGCTCAATTATATAAAAACATAACAAGAATTTATCCTACAAAAGGTTCTATCAAAACTCTAGATAACAGATTAGCTATTCACAATTAAAGTTGTGAATAGTTTCATCTTGTCTTTCTATCCTCAACAGTATTTTACTTTTTTGTTCTATAAGACACTTTAACATATCTTCGATCTTCTTTAGGTCAACTTTCCAAGGTTCTTTGTTTCTGTAATCCTCACAAGAAAACGTAAAATCATCATAATAAGGGGTTGGGGGAAGATAAGAAATATAAGCACAACCATGAAAGTGACCATCTTTACCACCAGATATATCACACACATTCCACACATAAGATTGAGTTGGTGCACAAAACTCGCTCTCGGGAATATTTTGATAATTTTTCCAAGGGTGGTTTTCATCATGAGGATTAAAAGTAGAATTACCAACATCAGTACTTTCATAATTCCATGATGCCATTTTTTTTTAAATCAACAAGTAAAACGAAAAAAATAAAAAAATCAAATACAAAAAATAAAATAAAAATAAAAGCCCAAACTTGAAACCTAGTAATATGTACACCTACAGCTACACTATTAGTTCCCCGGTAACAGCGCCAAAATTTGATCATGCCCAACTATGCCTTATAAAAGGACAATGCGGTCGTTGCAAATATCATCCGGTTTATAAGTCCGGAGTCGAATCCCACAGAGAACTAAGTCTTAGCTACAGCTGTTCACTGTCACCAAGAAGACAAGCTTGAACAATTCCTAACTTATAAATATTAAGATTCTTGTGTTAAACGAACTAACTAACAAATTAGAATAAAAAATTAACAACTAAAGATAGTAAGAGTTAGAGACAAGATTAAGGAGGTCTAGACAAATGATTTCCCCAATTGTCAGAAATCCTTCCCGCTATGTCTTCTATAATTTCGCGTAAGTATTCTCTACCGATCATGAGCACTCTTATTACGGTAAATCTCTCCCGAGTAATCACGACAATTTATTGGACGCACTCTTCCGAGATACGCTAGTTGACTTTTAATACATCTCACTTCAAATCGTACTAAAGGTTTCGTTATCCCTAATCACACCTTTAAACCCTCGGTTATTGATCCCACATATACTATGGGAGTGGTGTTGTTCAACAATTACCTATATATGCACTCTCTCCCGAGTTATGCATACTAAATTGGCACAACTAATTGAGAGCTCTTCAACCAACCACAACAAGAACGTAGTTAAACAATTAAAGATTATACTATGGCTCAATTATATAAAAACATAACAAGAATTTATCCTACAAAAGGTTCTATCAAAACTCTAGGTAACACATTAGCTATTCATAATAGTATGTAAAACTACAATACTAAAAGTCATAGCCAACAATAAAAAATAGGAAGAGGAAGGAAAACAACTTGTAGAAGAATTCCCAAGCCTTGCTCCTATTGTGTCTCTGCCTCCTTAGGTCAAATCTGTGTCAAAAATATGTCCAATCCTTCAAAAATACCGTTTTTCCATGTATATATACCAAGTAGGGTTGGACCCAAACACTTATATCTGCTCCTACGCGAAAAAGGACAAGTTTTAGGCATGTATGGCCGCGGTTCTACCGCGGTCGCGGTCAAACCGCGGCCAAACACCCTCTCAGATTCTTCATTTGTCTTGCGACTGCCTTCTGCCACGTCGCGGTATAGTTGCGGATTTTCACCATGTTCCGTTTGGAATTTGGAACAACGTAAAGCGTGAAAGTTGTAGTCCTTTGAGTTATATTTCCAACCATATATTATGGAGCCCAAACGGAGTTATGAGAAAAACGTTATGTCCATTTTACTAGACAAATGCGCAATATACGTCATCGAGTTTTCCTTTATTCTCAACTATCAAATTTGACCCGCGAACACGATCCCGGCTTAATTCCTTGAGCTTTTAATCAGACTTCAAAGCTTCAAATCACTTAAATTTTTTCCATAATATCTATATAGCTCGAAATCACACCTACAAGGCATAAAACACATAATTAGCACAAAACACTAGCGATTAAAGCTCAAACTCAATTAAAGTGCAATGAACTCGAGTGTAATAAGCGACTAATTTACGTAATTATAGCCTATCATCAATATGCTGCACACCTCCTTGTGATATAACCATTTCCGAAACTATATATAAATATGCGATATTTTGTGTATCAAACTACCTTTTAGTATGACAACTATATTAATATACAGTGTCCTATACTGTAACAAATGTCTTTGCTTTGATTTACATTGCACCAAAATACCATCAGTACATCTATATAGTTGTAGGTCAGGTACAGGTGAATAAACGATCTGGAGAGAAGTACACCCAACACCCATATATATATATATATATATATATATATATATATATATATATATATATATATATATATATATATATATATATATATATATATATATATATATATATATATATATATATATATATATATATTAGTATTAGGATACGCACGTTGCGCGTATACCCTATTTCATTGAATATATAATTTTAAGAATAACGTGGCTATTAATAAATAATATATTTAAGTTATTGAACAAAAATTTAAAAATATTAGCATTTACTAATGAAGGTTGATCCAATTTAGCTAGTTTACTAAATAAAGAAATTGTGTCCAATAAAAGTCTGTACTGCCGTATTCTGATTTATGAGAACGTTGCGAATATATTATGAAAATTATTATTAATTTTGTTACCTAATACTGAAAATAAGTAGTGAATTAATACTATAGTATAGCTAATTTTGCTCAATTTTTTAATTTTTGTCACCGCTAATGCTCTTCTTATAGAAATAAATTTGTGTAACTTAAGAGTTTAATCAACTTGAAAGTAACTTTTTTTTTTGATAATTAAGGATTTCTATTAATCATCATGGAAGTAGCTTTACAAAACCACAGTCGAGCTTCAACTCAGCTGACTGTCTAGGGGTTAACATACATACTATTTCTACTTTCCTAACTATCTAGCACTACTATATGTGAAGGTGTTGTAATATTTGTCTAATTCTTGGGGTACCTCTAAAATTACAATTATACACTATGTCTCTTAGTAAGGCAGTGCTACATCGGAATATTTTTTTGAAGACTCTTGCATTCCTTTCCAGCCAGATGGCATATACAAACTCAGCTGTAACCAATTTGAAGATGGCATCTCGGGGTGTTCGACCTTTAGCTTTGCTAATCAACCATTGCATTTTCTGGTTCCAATCAGATATTAGTGTGTAGGTTTCCTGCAGCCAGTTCATTGTTCTTTCCCATAAATCCACAGTGACAGGGCAATTCATTAACAAGTGATCTCTTGTTTCCGGGTGGTTTTGGCACAAGGTGCATCATTGATCAATAGTCATTCCCCATATGTGTAGTCTGTCCTTTGTTGGGAGTCTATCCTGGAGGAATAGCCATAGGTTGAATGTTGCTTTTGGCCTAGCTTGATTCTGTATGATTAGATTCTTCCATGGAACTCTCGGCACTGTTTGCATCTGTGAATGGTACAACTGTCTTGTCGAGCACTTCTGTTCCTTCCAATTCTGAATCCTTTGTAGAACATCTCTGGCTTGGATAATCTTTCTCACCATCCAACTAGCTTGGGCAGGAAATAGAATGGATTCTATTGGTCTGTCTTTGATGTAGTAAACAGTTATCCACCTAATCCACAGCTTGTCCTTTTTATGTGCTAGGTCCCAGTAGGTCTTTGCAATGGAAGCTTTGTTCCAGAGCTTTAGGATAGTGAGGTTCATCCCCCCAACTGATTTTGGGGTACACATTTTGTCCCAAGAGATGTATGCTTTCTTAGTTACAGTGTGCATCCCGGACCAAATAAAACTCCTACAGATGCCTTCAATCATTTTGAGTACTTTCACAGGCAATATAAACAGCTGTGCCCAGTAAGCTTAGACACCAAAGATAACAGATTGTACCAGCTGTAGCCTCCCAGAATAAGACAATGTCCTGGCAGTCCAGGATGTGATTTGGCTGGGATTCTGTCCACTAATGGTTGCCATTGCAGCAGTGTGATTTTCTTGGTGGACAATGGAACTCCAAGGTACTTGAAAGGCAGTTGGCCTTGTTCATAGCCCAGGTGATCAAGAATCTGTTGTTGTATCGGCACTGGTACTCCTCCAAAGTAGACTGAGCTTTCGTTCAGATTGGCTTGAAGTCCTGAGGCTGCTGAGAACTGTGTGAAGCAATTGGACAGTGCCTTGACAGGGTTGAGGTCACCTTTAGCAAATAGAAGTAGGTCATCAGCAAAGCACATATGTGTGATGTCCAGTTTCTTGCATCTGGGATGGAATTTGTAGGATGGATCATCCTTTAGTGAGGTGCAAGATCTGCTTAAGTACTCCACGACCAAGGCATATAGGAAGGGGGAGATGGGGTCCCCTTGCCTCAGTCCTCTGGCAGCAGCAAAAGGCATGGTAGGTTCACCATTAACTAACACAGAGAAGGTGACTGTCGAGATGCATTCCATGGTCCATTTTGTGAAGATGGTGGGAAACCAATCTGCTCCATAAATTGTTGCAGGAATGCCCATTCGACTGAATCATATGCTTTCTGGAGGTCTGTTTTAAACATGCATCTAGGGGATACATGCTGCCTAGTATAGCTTTTTACAAGCTCATGAGCTAGGATGATGTTGTCCTGAATCTTTCTTCCTGGGATGAAACCTGCCTGAGCTTCACTGATAATACTTGACATTACCTTCTGCAGCCTATTTGCAAGGATTTTTGAGATGATCTTGTATAGGACAGAATAGCAGGCAATAGGTCTGAACTCTTTGGCTGTAGTTGGTTTGGACAGTTTAGGGATGAGGGTGATAGTTGCACAGTTGATTGGTTTGCACATCCTAGATGATGTGAAAAACTGTTTAACGGCAGTGTTGATTTGATTTCCAATGATACCCCAGCTCTTTTTGAAGAAGACATCATTATAACCATCAATCCTAGGGGCTTTGTCATCTCCAATAGCCTTAAGACTCTCTGCTATTTCTTTATCAGTAACTGTTGCACATAGTTCCTGTCTCTGTTGCTGTGTCAGCTTTGGCCCATTCGACATATACCTTTGGTTTATAGCAGGCAGAGTTCCTGCAGATGTGCCCATCAGTGCCTTGTAGAAACCTATAATTTCCTCTTTGATTTCCTCAGTTGTAGTGAGTTTGGTGCCCACTGCATTAGTAAGCTCAGTAATCTGGTTGTGCTGGTTTCTTTCTTTAATTATGGTTCTAAAGTATTTGGTATTGGAGTCCCCAAGTTGTATCCACTTAGCTCTTGCCTTCTATTGCAGAACACTCTCCTTAATAAGTGACCATTTTTCTAAGTTCAGGACCAGTTCCTTCTCCCTCTGTTGTAGGTGATCAGTGTATGATTGGTGCATTTGGGCTTGCACTGTTTCCAGGTCCTTTTGACACTGCTGAATTTTCTGTGAGATTGTCTTGAATTCCTTACTATTCAGGTCTTCAAGGGGTGCTTCAGTGCTTTGAGTTTACCCCAAATTGCTTTCATTGTATCTGCCCTTCCCTCTTGCCAAACTCTAGATACAATCTCTTGGAAGTTCTCATGATCAGCCCAGACATTAAAGAATTTGAAATTCTTCTTTCCATGTCATGAAGTTGAGGACAGTGTCAGCACCATGGGGTTATGATATGAGATTAGGGGTAAATCATAATCAGTAACCACCTGCTTCCATTTGATCATCCAGTCGTAGTTACCAAAGGCTCTATCTAACCTGCTACATACTCTGTCCACACCAGTTTGTTTGTTTGTCCATGTGTAGTATTCTCCCCTCCAAGGCAATTCAGTCAGTCCAGCTTGTTGCAAACAATTGTTGAAGTCTAGAGTTTCAGGGAGTCTGATTGGCTTGGTAGATTGTCTGTCTTTATCACATTGAACTGCATTGAAGTCCCCAGCAACAACCCAAGGATCCTGTATTCCTGCTGCCAGTGCTTGTAGACTGGTCCATAATGATCTTCTTTGTTCCAGGCCATTGAACCCATACACCACAGTGAGGAACCCTATGAATTACCCTGTTCTGCTGGGAACCCTGCTGTGGATCAACTGGATTTCCTCCAGAACACTAGTGACTATGAAAATTTTTGGATTCCATAGGATCCATACTCTACCCTTTTCACCATAGACATAGTTTGTGAGTACACCCCAGCCTGGAGCTAGCAGATTAGCAATTCTGCTAGCATGGACTTGTTTGACCTTAGTTTCTACTAATCCAACTAGGTTAATATTATTTTTCCTAATATATTCCCTAACCTCTTTTTGCTTATACCTTTTATTTACACCCCTAATATTATTAACCACTTCATTGATAAGATGTTGATGTTGTTCGCTCTACCTGCACTGGAGGATCTTCTTTACTACCAGAAACTGCTGCAAATCTGTTACTCACAGTGATGGAGGATAAGGGTGGGAAGTTGGAGATGTTGAGTGCTGGGCTCTGGGCTTGTTTCCCTTTGTCACTGCCCTTATCAACTCAGTGATGCTGGACTGTTCTGGCTTCATATACAGTAGGTTCAGTATGTTGGGATACAGGTTGCTGTTGTACTGGCCTAGCAGGGCCTTTGGTTCTCCATTCCTGCACCACCTTTGGCTTCCGCACTTTTGTAGTCTGTTTTGGGTTCTGCTTTTGCTGGATTGCACAATTGTGTCCTATTGTTTGACATTTCTCGCAATAGGATGGCTTCCATTCATACTCCACATCCTGCAGGAACTTCTTACCAGTTGGGTCCATAACCCATATCTCCGTAGGCAATTCTTTGGTAACAGTCACCTCTATGAGCATTCTGGCATATGATATCCGTGTCTGTTTTGTGGTACATTCTGTTGGAAACACGTTCTCAATGCGATATACTAAACGTGTATTCTTTTGTAGGTTTTGATGAATGACAAACAAAGCACAAATTGATATATGACGGAGTTCAAGTACAAGAGCACAAATGTTGAGATTGAAGCTCAAGACGTTGTTTTTAATTGTTATTATTGAGTTGTTCTAAAATTGTAATCTCGATCCTATAACTTGACTCATAGTATGGCCTCTCTCATAAAACTATTTTCCAAAATCATGCATATTTAATTCTGTGTCAAAAAGATTTTAAATCATGCATATTTACATTAGACAAAATGTTTTCTAAACATGCCTCAAAAATCTGGGCTAAAATAATCGATTATGAACTTATGATAATCGATTGTTTCTGAGCCAAGACTGCATGACAATCGATTATGAATTAATGGTAATCGATTGTGAGTAAGACAGTGAACATCAGGTTTTTCCAAATCTGCATGATAATCGATTGTGATCAAATGCCAATCGATTGTTGTTGAGGTAAAGTTTTTTCAATACTCAAAATAATCGATTATGAACTAATGGTGATCGATTATGTTGAGACAATGTCTTCCAGTGATTTTAAATTTAATTAAGTAATCGATTATATCTTTAGATAATCGATTATCACTGAGACAGTAAGTTTTATGATTTTCAGAAAATAACAAGTAATCGATTGTTGCAAAGGACAATCGATTGTTGAAGCTGACCGTTGTCAAATGATTTTCAAATACCTCAAAGTAATCGATTATTGGTTTTCATATAATCGATGTTTTGCTTAAAATCTGGAAATGATTTTTAGAACGTTGCTGAAGTAATCGATTATAGATTTTGTATAATCGATGTTGTGCTTAAAATCCGGAAATGATTTTTAGAACGTTGCCAATGTAATCGATTATGGATTTGGTATAATCGATTATCTGTTTTTGAATTTTGCCAGTAATCGATTATGGATTGTAAGTAATCGATTATGAAGCGTAAAATCTGGGATTGATTTTTGATCTGGCTGGCAGATAATCGATTGTTCGGTCATGACAATCGATTGTCACTGAGTAAATTCAGCAATTCTTAATTGGCAATTAGACAACGGTAAGACCAAGTTTTGCACCTATAAATACAGCTTCAACTCAGTGTTTTAAACACAACAACATACACTAACTGATCATTACATTGCTTTAAGCTTTCATTCAATTGTTCATCATTTTCTACTCATTTCATAAAGCTTTTGAGAGCCATATTATTGTTCAAAGTTGTTGTGATCTTGAGCGTATTATTTTACTCATATCTACTCATCAAGGAGTACCTTTGTTAAGTGAGTGTTCAAGTATTTCAAATACTTGTAAGAGAATTTTGATTCTCTTGTGTTGAGGAACTTGTGCTTCCTCTGTTGAAGTCTTTGGGATTGTATCCCCGAGCAAGTGAAGTCTTTGGGATTGTATCCCCGAGCAAGTGAAGTCTTTGAGGTGAGGAACCTCCGAGCAAGTGAAGTCTTTGAGATTGTATCTCCGAGCAACTGTAAAGGTTTGTTAAGCACCCGTAAGCTTAACAAGTTAGTAGAAAATCTCGAGAGAGTCTCTCGGGGACTGGACTAACCACTGTTGTGGCCAACCAGGATATATCCTTGTGTAAGTTATTTTTATTGCACTTATTTACTTCCTGTAAAATTTAAATTCCGCAAGAAAACGCTAAATTTCATTAAAACGCTATTCACCCCCCCCCTAGCGTTAAGCGTAGTTTCTAACAATTGGTATCAGAGCCCAACTCTCTGAAAAACTTAACAGTTTGAGAGAACCATCCATGGCTTCTACTCTAGATTCTTTTGCAGGAATTGAAGAAGGACAATGCCCTACACGACCACCTCTATTCAATGGCACAAATTACTCATACTGGAAGGAGAGGATGGAAATCTTCATTCGGTCAAATTGTCCCTACCTTTGGAAGGTGTACACAAAAGGGAAATGAAATTCCAGTCAAAAAAGTGGAAAGCGAATGGATTCCCAAATCCGAAGAGGAGTACACCACAGAGGACAATAGAATGATTCAAAATAATTATAAAGCTGTAAATTTATTGTATTGTGCTATTAACGCTAACGATTACAGGAAACTTTCATGTTGCAAAACAGCAAAAGAAATGTGGGACAAATTAGAAGTCACTTATGAAGGGACTGACCAGGTAAGAGAAGCAAAAGTTGATTTTCTTACTCATGCTTACAAATTGTTTCATATGAAGGAAGGAGAAAAAGTAGATGAGATGTTTGAGCGCTTCTCAACAATAGTAAATGATCTACACGTCCTCAAGAAGACGTTCACGGATAGAGAACTTGTTCGAAAAGTTCTTAGAAGCCTCACACCGGCATGGCGATCCAAAGCCGATGCTATCCAAGAATCAATTGGAGTCTCAAACGTCACCATCGACGCACTAAGAGGTAATCTTAAAACCTATGAATCTACTATTCTTAACCCGTTTGTTGATGATCAAAGAAGGCAAAAGATTGCTCTAAAAGCAAGCACAAGCCAACCAAAGATTGAAGAGGAAGAAGACAACGAGTTTGGATTAGTCATTAAAAGATTCCAAAAGTTTATGCGCAAGGAATATGAGCGCAAAGGGAAAAAACAAGGTGAGCAAATAAAATGCTATGAATGTGGAGAAATTGGACACATCAAAACAAATTGCCCAAACATCAAAAAGGAGAAGAAATCCTTTAAAAAGCAACGGGCATATATCTCGTGGGGAGGCGACTCCGGAGATGAATCAAGTGAAGAAGAAAACGACGAAGCTGCAAACCTTTGTCTCATGGTACAAGAAGACAACCAAAATGAGGTACGTCAAATTTCGTCTGAAAACTTTTCACTTGATGAAATGCGTAATGCTTTTGATGAGTTATATACTGAATTTTTAAAGGCTTCAAAAACTGTCACTAGCTTAAGAGAAAACGCTTCTCTAAAAGAAACGGATTTTCAAAAACAGATTTCTTTAAAAGAAAAGGAATTAGAAAAACTGGTTTTGGAAAATGAGAAGCTACACGAACAAAACAAGTTTTATGGAAAGAGAAGTGCCGACAAACCTGAAAGTTCTACTAAAGGTTGTGTTTCTTGTGTGATCCTTAAGAATGAAGTAGGTAGACTTAAAGGCACACTAGATAAGTTTAATTCCTCGCATAAAAACTTGAATGTTGTTCTTGATAACCTAAAATCAACTAAGCACGGAATAGGTTTTAAAAATGAAGAAAAGGTTGATGCTAAACCTCAAAAACCTAGAGCTCAACCTAGGAACAACAACAAAAATGTGTATCCTAGAAATAGCTATCCTAGAACAAATTTGCATGCTAGACCAAGAAATGACCCTCCGCCTAGAAATAGTCACCATAGACATGATGCATATTTTAGGCAAAATTGTGAACCTCCTAGAAGACCCCAAAATGGTCCTCAACCTAGATATCATCACTCTAGAAACACTACCCATCCTAGAGATCAAAGTAGGAGAAATGATAGCGTTCAAAATAAGGTAAGCAACCTTCATTCATCTAGCTACTATGAACCTAGACGAATGCATAATCCGAATGTGACATGTCATTATTGTAGACGCATTGGTCATATTGCTCCCACATGTTTTACTCGTCATAGACATGCTACTCAAACATATTATTACAATATGCCTAACCCTCAAGGACCCAAGATGGCATGGGTACCAAAGAAAATTAATTTGTCTTGTAGGTGTGCTTGAAGGGATCAAGCGTACTATGGTACCTTGATAGTGGATGCTCCAAACACATGACGGGAGATGAATCCAAATCCCTTCAACTAGAGCACAAAGAAGGAGGAAGCGTCATATTTGGAAACAATCATATTCAGATCGGTTGATATTTTAAGCAATTTGAAAAACAAAATACAAGAAAAGGCATCGTAGGAAATCAATGATGAAATTGTGGAACAATCAACTGAAGAAGCTTCACATTTGGGGAGTGAAACAAAAGAACAAAATGAATGAAGGACGATCAAAGATCACCCTCTTGATCAGGTAATTGGCGACGTCGGAGGAAAGGTAAGTACCCGAAACTCTCTTAAGAACACTCTAGGACACAATTCTTAAGAGTTCACGATATCACTTGATAACACTAGTGTAATTTATTCACGTCACTATAAATTACTGACTTGAGCGTCGGAGACGTTTAATTCCATTTTCCAGGTACTTCCCCAAAGATAAGATAAATTATGAAGTCTTAGCACACTGCAATCGATTATCCCAAGAAAATATCGATTATCTACTGTGCAGTACATCGATTATCAGTATCAATAATCGATTGTTTCGACTGATTAGTTTTATTATGCAAATGTGTTTAATTTGTTAACTCCTTATATTGCATAATCGATTTCCGTCTCAGTCATTCAGCAATACTTTTCCAGACAATCGATTATTTCTTCCTATAATCGATTAGTTGTCATATTCAGAAATTCTCCGAGTTCTCTGTATCAACCATATTTCAATAATAATCGATTACCAATATTGACAATCGATTATTTCTTGTTTAAACTTTGTTACCGTTTGGCTCCAACATCGATTGCTGTCAGGACATAAATGCTCCATAATCGATTATTTTGTGTTGATAATCGATTATCTCATTCAAATTTTTTTACCGTTTGTCTCTTAAATCGATTTGTCAGTTTCAAAATTCAATCCAACAGTAAATACAATCGATTATCTCTGCCAAATAATCGATTATCTAACGGTCAGTAAATTTATTTCTTACCGTTTTTGACTGTTCCAACTTTCAATTTTCAGCAGGTATCTTTAGTAAATGGCTGATCACTCCTTCTCCTATAAATAGCCCTCATATAGGATCATTCTCACTCACTCAAGCACCATTTCTAAATATCAAAGGTCAATTCCTTGCATCTTAGTCTCAAAAATTCAGCAGTAAAAATTTTCCAATATGTCTGGACGCTCGTCCAAACGTTCTCGTTCCAGGCAAGGTGCCTCAGCCTCAACAGTCCCTCCTCCTCTAAACTTCCCATATGAAGACGGGTCCGTTTTGTTCTTCGAATCTCAAGCTGAACTTTCTAGGTTTCTCTCCAAGTTTGAGAAGCGATTTATTCTTCCTCCTCGCTTCTCAACAAGCAAGCTCCTTGAACCTTTCGCCCCTGCGGCCAACATGCTCAAAGAGTGTCAACTCTATGATTTCTTGCTCCTTACCCATCCTCATATTAACACAACCTTAGTTGAAGCATTCTATTCAAATCTTCACAAAGATGAAGATGGTGAGGTGGTCACCTCCATCAATGGCATTCACATTCTCCTCTCTGACGAGAACCTTCACACCATCGCCCGCATTCCAAACGATGGTGAAGATCTTATCCGGTATATTAATGAGGCCGGCTCTCTCTTTGATGAATCCTTTTTTTTTTTGCCAAGCCGGAATCTCTTATGATCAAGCTTCTTCTCGTCGTCCTACCATCTCGGGCATGGACCCAAATTATCGATTTCTCCTCTACTTCATCACCCGTGTCCTAAGACCTCGTAGGCACAATCATACCACCATATCCCAAGAGGACTCCAAGCTCTTACATGCCATTGTCACTGGAGCCAAGATCAATTGGTGTCGGCTCATTAAAATGCACATGCTCGATGCCGTCGCCGATAACATGCCCCTTCCTTATTCTCTCCTCATCATGAATTTTCTTGAAGCATCCGGATTTGTCACTGAAAATGGTCCTCTCAAAAGGAGTACCAAAATCTGGGAAATCTCGGAATCATCCTTCCATCATGATGGTGATCATGCTCCAGCTCCTCCTCTTACCCGTCCTGCCCGTCGTGCTCGTCCATCTCAGGAGCCCACTCTCCAAACTATATCCGACCAGCTCTCTCAGTTGACACACGAGATCCATGGTTATTTTGACCATGTCCATTATCCCTATGCGGGTCTCGTTCCCTTTGAAGCTGCGCCGAATGACGAGGCGGATCGTGACGGAGATAATTGATATTGTATTTTTTTTGGTTTTAAATTGTATTGTTGGATGTCCCTCTGCTGTACCCCTTTAATTTTCAATAAATAAACTTTGTTTTATTTTGTCTTTGTGTATCTTTCCTTACTATTTTTTTGCTAATGGCAAAAGGGGGAAGATAACGGGATAACGGGTATGCACCACCTCTAAATTGCTTAATTGCTTATAAGCTTAAATTGAGGGGGAATTCTTAAATTGAGGGGGAACAAGAACAAATATGCATACTTGTTACTTGTCTTGAATCGTCAATATTATTTGTCAAAATAGCATATCCCGCTTAATGTTTGCCATTATCAAAAAGGGGGAAATTGTTGGAAACACGTTCTCAATGCGATATACTAAACGTGTATTCTTTTGTAGGTTTTGATGAATGACAAACAAAGCACAAATTGATATATGACGGAGTTCAAGTACAAGAGCACAAATGTTGAGATTGAAGCTCAAGACGTTGTTTTTAATTGTTATTATTGAGTTGTTCTAAAATTGTAATCTCGATCCTATAACTTGACTCATAGTATGGCCTCTCTCATAAAACTATTTTCCAAAATCATGCATATTTAATTCTGTGTCAAAAAGATTTTAAATCATGCATATTTACATTAGACAAAATGTTTTCTAAACATGCCTCAAAAATCTGGGCTAAAATAATCGATTATGAACTTATGATAATCGATTGTTTCTGAGCCAAGACTGCATGACAATCGATTATGAATTAATGGTAATCGATTGTGAGTAAGACAGTGAACATCAGGTTTTTCCAAATCTGCATGATAATCGATTGTGATCAAATGCCAATCGATTGTTGTTGAGGTAAAGTTTTTTCAATACTCAAAATAATCGATTATGAACTAATGGTGATCGATTATGTTGAGACAATGTCTTCCAGTGATTTTAAATTTAATTAAGTAATCGATTATGTCTTTAGATAATCGATTATCACTGAGACAGTAAGTTTTATGATTTTCAGAAAATAACAAGTAATCGATTGTTGCAAAGGACAATCGATTGTTGAAGCTGACCGTTGTCAAATGATTTTCAAATACCTCAAAGTAATCGATTATTGGTTTTCATATAATCGATGTTTTGCTTAAAATCTGGAAATGATTTTTAGAACGTTGCTGAAGTAATCGATTATAGATTTTGTATAATCGATGTTGTGCTTAAAATCCGGAAATGATTTTTAGAACGTTGCCAATGTAATCGATTATGGATTTGGTATAATCGATTATCTGTTTTTGAATTTTGCCAGTAATCGATTATGGATTGTAAGTAATCGATTATGAAGCGTAAAATCTGGGATTGATTTTTGATCTGACTGGCAGATAATCGATTGTTCGGTCATGACAATCAATTGTCACTGAGTAAATTCAGCAATTCTTAATTGGCAATTAGACAACGGTAAGACCAAGTTTTGCACCTATAAATACAGCTTCAACTCAGTGTTTTAAACACAACAACATACACTAACTGATCATTACATTGCTTTAAGCTTTCATTCAATTGTTCATCATTTTCTACTCATTTCATAAAGCTTTTGAGAGCCATATTATTGTTCAAAGTTGTTGTGATCTTGAGCGTATTATTTTACTCATATCTACTCATCAAGGAGTACCTTTGTTAAGTGAGTGTTCAAGTATTTCAAATACTTGTAAGAGAATTTTGATTCTCTTGTGTTGAGGAACTTGTGCTTCCTCTGTTGAAGTCTTTGGGATTGTATCCCCGAGCAAGTGAAGTCTTTGGGATTGTATCCCCGAGCAAGTGAAGTCTTTGGGATTGTATCCCCGAGCAAGTGAAGTCTTTGAGGTGAGGAACCTCCGAGCAAGTGAAGTCTTTGAGATTGTATCTCCGAGCAACTGTAAAGGTTTGTTAAGCACCCGTAAGCTTAACAAGTTAGTAGAAAATCTCGAGAGAGTCTCTCGGGGACTGGACTAACCACTGTTGTGGCCAACCAGGATATATCCTTGTGTAAGTTATTTTTATTGCACTTATTTACTTCCTGTAAAATTTACATTCCGCAAGAAAATGCTAAATTTCATTAAAACGCTATTCACCCCCCCTCTAGCGTTAAGCGTAGTTTCTAACACATTCATCTGCAAAAATTGGTTTTCCCAACCCACTAGCAATTCTGCTAAGGGACCTCATCCCCCAGCACGACAGTGGTAATCTTGCAAACTTTACCCACATGGGAACTTCAGTTGGAAATTCTTCAGAGAAATCGAAGTTAGGTGTCCATTGTGAGTATCATGGGCCTATTAGCAATGGAGTATGGACCAGCACACATTATCTCTTTGGCATCAGCCACAGTCTTGAATTTCACAATGTAGTACCCTTCGTCATGATAGAACAAATCTGGTTCGGGGACTTGGGACCAGTGATGACTAATGAATCTTCTCATTGCATTGAAGCCAGGACCATTGCCCAGGATGTACACCACCAAGGCACACTTCCATTTAGCTTCCTCCTCCTCCACTTCAGCTTTTTCCAGTTGTACCACAGGTTTCCCATCGACTATCATTGGGGGAATGTAATCAAGAGCCATACCATGTGTCGCAAAATGATTCTTCTGAAAGAGTGTTGACCAGCTCTTCTTAGGTTCTTCTGCTATGCCTTTGGTAGGTCTTGCTTGCTCCTCTGGTGGTATTGTTGGTTGCATGGTGGTCTCTGTGGCATGAGTTGCTTCTACTGTACTTGGAGTGGTTGATAACCCTTCAACCTCTGGTGTCTCCTGCGCTTCCATAATCGTTTCTACTAGAGGAACTGGTTGCGTTATCACTGCTTCAGGAGCTTGCTCGCCGGAATCCATGGTGCCTAGGGTTTGCGTTTGGGGCAAAATCTGTGCCTCCTTTGCATTGTTCTTCTCCATAATCAATAGATTTAGTTTGTCAAAAGTGTCGATTGGGATTTTCCTTGGGCGTCCCCTTCCTCGTGCTCCACCTTTCGCCATAGCCACGAAGCTCGGCATACGTTATGCTAACGTGCGCCGAGAGGTTTTAGAGAGAGAAAGAGCCGAGGTTCTATGGCGCAATAGGGATAACTTGAAAGTAACTTTACTAACATGAGATTTTGAAAAAGAATTAAATTGGATTCTGTCACGACCCAAAATTTAATCATGGTCGTGATGGCGCCTATCGTGTTATAAGGCAAGCCTATTCCCAAAATATTACTATTTATTTGATTATAAGAATTTAATAAAATATTTTCAATAATTTAAATTTCTCATAAACTAAATCAACTCTAAATATAATTAATATAAAATATGGAAACAAGTCCCAAACATCAGAGTGTCACTAAGTCACGAGCGTCTAAAACTATGAACTAAGAAATATAACTGTCTAATTATCCAAAATAAGAAATGACAAAAGGAGTAACAAGACCCTGCGGACGCTAGCAACTACCTTGCAGTCTCCAAAGGTAGCTGACCTGAACTCAATGATCCCTGCACTCTAACTCACCTATATTTGCACATAAAGTGTAGGGTGTAGTATGAGTACAACCACCCCAGTAGTAACAGAAATAACTAAGGAACTGAGTAGTAGTGACGAGCTAAGTAGAACAATCAAATTATTTATTTTCATAATTTAAATAATAATAAACATGAATAAACAGGTAAATTTCATTACTCGGTAAATACCAGAAAAAAAATTAACAGATAAATGCAGGAACAGTAAAAGAAAATACAACTTCACATCAGTGTCACTCCATCACCCATCACCCACCACTCATACTCGCACTCAACACTCAATGCTCAACACTCTACATTCTACGCTCACTAGGGTTGTGTACAGACTCCGGAGGGGCTCCCAAAGCCCAAGCGCTAAGCACGGATAACTCACGTGCCATCATATAAATACTTGAATCCACATGGTCAACTCACGTGATAGGCGGACAACTCACGTGCTATGGTATTAATATCCTCGCAACCAGGATCGCGGCCTCACTCAATCATGTACCTCACTAGCCTCACTATCATCAACATATAAGGGGATACAACTTAAATCAAGTATCATAGCAAATTAGCAAATAATAGAGACTCGGACAAACATGTACAATAATTTCTATGACTAAGTAAAAATAATGTGAGCATGAACAAAGCCTAAACATGATCTCTAACATGAAGGTAGACAAGTTCAACAACTAGTAACTACGTAAACACAGATGATGGCCATGAGGCCTCACGGGACGGACCAAGTCTCAATCCCTCGAGGTATAAACCCACACGCCCGTTACCTAGCGTTGGTATCACCTCCAAACAATCACACGTTATCAAATTCTCCGTGTTTATACTCTCAAAGCAAGAGTTAAAACTATTACTTACCTAAACAGCGTAAAATCCTACTCCGAGATGCCCTCCTCTTTGGACTTGGACTTCAAAAGAACCAAATCTAACCATAATCATATTAGTATCATCAACATGTGCTAAAGAATCAAATTCCATCATAAAAATTACAAAATATACCAAAAATTTGAAATCGATCAAAACCCGGCCCCCGGGCACACGTCTCGAATTCAGTCAAAAAGGAGATAATCATAAACATCATTCTCTTCCGAGTCTAACCATATAAAATGTATCAAAATTGGACTTCGTGTGGTCCCTCAAAATCTCACTTAAAGCTCTTAAAAAACTCAAACCCTAACTCCCTCAATTTTACTTTGAAATCATCAATTAGATCCCAAAAATGAAGATGCATTTATGAAATATAACCGAAAAGGAGTATAAAATACTTACCTCAATCCATATGGTGACAGTCACCTCCAAAAGCGCGCAAATCCGAGCTTCCCAACTCAAAATATCACTGAATGAACAAACCCTAGTCTTTTTTAATATTTTTATGCCAGATATTCTGCCTCGTTTCTCGTGCCAAACGATCCTAAAACTTGTATTTTATGCTTCCAATAGATTCTTTGTGAAATTCTAGTCAAGTTAGGCTTTTGAATCACTCAATTCGACCTTATAATGAATGAGATATATAGGTTTTAATATCTCCAAATAGTGTAGATTTTTAAATACGCTAGTGGCAATTGGCAATTTCGTAATTAATCTGATAAATCTGACAACATAATTCTTAGTAAAATGACCTTAAAACTCTCATACGATGCCCAAATTCGATCATTCTTTTTTCTATGGGTCAATAATTACGATACGGATCTAATGCTTCAATCAACAAAGAAATAAGAGCTCATTTGTTCAATATGATATCATTTATGTTTGAAGAAACGACCGAAACATAAGAAAAACGAGCGCAACACAACCCAAACCTATTCAAAACTCACCCGAGGTCCTCGAGAACTCAACCAATAATTTAAAAAATCATATATCACTACCCGAACTTAGTCGAACCTCCAAAACACCCAAAACAACACCAAAACACCAAATCAACCTCGAATTCAAGCCTAAGAATTCTAAACTTCCAACTTTCGCCAATTCATGCTTAATTTTACCGCGAACCTCCAAATTATATTTCGGACATACTTCTAAGTCTAAAATCACCAAACGAAGCTAATTGAATCATAAAAGTCCAAATCCGAATTCGTTTACTCATAAGTCAACTTCCGATTGACTTTTCTAACTTAGCTTTCTAACTAAGAGACTAAGTGTTCATTTCACTCCAAAACTAATCCGAACCCAAACCTACCAACTCGATACAACTCAACAGAGCTGAACAATACATAAAGAAGCATAGATAGGGGAAATGGGGCTATACCTCTCAAATCGACAGGCCGGGTCATTACAGATTCTTTTACGAATTAATTCATTCAAAGAGTTGATTATTTATTCTTAACATAAAAAAATATTCATTTATTTTTTGCATTGGGGATTTTTAATTTTATAATAATGGAGAACAATATAGATAACTTTTAAACTCCTTTCGCATTCAAACAATGCTTTTCTTTTCATTATTTTTATGTAATTTTTAAAAACTACATTTAATAATAAAATAATTTATTAAATATAAACCTTTCACTATCCCTTAAAGTTCCAAGTTACCAATAAAAAGAATGAATGCCTAAATATATTTAAAAGGAAATTGCCGTAAGAAAATAGAAGGAAAAGAAAACATATTCCTAGTTCTCCTAGATAATATTTATTTTAAAATTCTAAATATTAAACTTTCTACTAAATGGATAACCAAAATTTTAGTTATGAGTTCTACATATTTTAAATAAGTAAATATTTAATAAATAATATTTTATTTGATTCGAAAGTTCTATATATTAGGAAAATATTATAAATTACTATTTTGTCCGATGTGAACTCCATTCTAAGAGGGAAAAAAAGACGAACGACATCTCGCTAAGGGTCTTCGTGCTTTTAATATAGTATATATATAATAGATAGATAGATAGATATATTAGGTCGTTTAGTTCAAAATTTCTAAATTTATACTCATGATAATAATTTTGGAATTATGAACAGATTATCTATCTAATCTTCAATATGATATAAATAATCTCACGAGTATGGTGTAAAAATTATTTTGATTTTAGCTATCCTTAATCAAATAAAAATAAATTTAATCTCAAATTTTATATCGGAATAACCCACAACTCATCATTTTTTGCTTCTCAAATATATGTGCCTGGTAAACGATGTTGTCAGAAACACTGTATATCCTGATGTCTAGGTCCTATCATATTTGTTTTTTAATCCCAATTTGGGGCGACAATCTATTTATGTTATGATGATTGACAAATGACACAACCAACACAAATATTATATCTGTCTTTAAGAAAGAAAGAAAAGAGAGCAGTACTTCATCGACTATCCGTAGCTCTTGTTTGTTCAGAACTAAATATGTAGAATGATGATTACAGTTCTCTTCTCAAGTAATGCTGCATTCTCACACACACACACGTAGGCCCAATAATTCTTTAAAAAAGCTGTTACAAGAAGCAAGAGTAAGCAAAATAAAAGAAGCAATAACATTTCACAGTAACAAAATTTGAGATAAGTCCAACTATTACTTTTATTCTATACGAAGCTATTGATAGGATTCTACATCTCGTTACTGAGATTGTTGCATATCATGCCTGTATGGAACAGACTACAATAGTTATGGTTGATAACTATATATTCAACATCTACATAAGTGGATAACATCATATATGATTTCTGCAATATTCCTGTTTCACAAAGATTGGTTGTACCAGAAGTTCTGTTGTGTGCAATAACATGCTTATCAATGCTAGAAGTAGAGTGTTCATTGGACGTCAACTTTGTACTGCAAACACAATGAAAGTAAGCAAAAGTAGAAGATAGAAGAATATTTTGCAAACATGGAAAGAGGAAGATGAATCTTAATCGTTTAACAACTGCTGAATCCTAGTGTGGAGACACAACAAGAAGCAAGATTCTGTAGATGTACTATTCCTCATATCCATGTTATACTATAAAAGATTCATCCTTTATGTCTTTGTATTCCCTGAATCTACATACCCTGAAAGAAGGTAAAAAATTTATTCAGCAAGAGAAAATATTTGTCACCCGTATCAATAGAGAAAAAAAGTTGAAAAGAAACAAACAAAAATGAAATCACATGAAGATTTTGCGAGTTGAAAAAAGAACCAACAAAACAGAATAAAAGAGAGAAAGAGAAATCTACAGAAAATATGAAAGTGTGAAAGAGAAAGAGAAAGAGACCTCTCAAAAGTAAGAAAAAGGGCTGTTAGCTACTTGACTAAAATATTGTACAATAAAATTCATCAATTTTCACTATACAATGTTGTATGGGGCGGAGTGTTGGCCAATAAAGAACTCTCATGTTCAGAGAATGAAGGTTGTGGAGATGAGGATGCTTAGGTGGATGTGTGGACTTACTAGGTTAGATAAGATTAAGAATGAAGTTATTCGAGAGAAGGTGGGGGTGACCCCAGTGGATGAGAAGATGCGAGAAGCGAGGCTGAAATGGTTCGGGCATGTGCGGAGGAGAAGTCCTGATGCCCCCGTGAGGAGTTGTGAACGGCTGACGATGGTCGGCGTTCGGCGAGGCAGAGGGAGGCCTAAGAGGAATTGGGAAGATGTGATTAGGAATGACATGGCTAGTATGCGGGTTTCCGAGGACATGGCCCTTGATAGGAAAGCCTGGAGGTCTAGTATCAGGGTTGTAGGATAGGGGTCCCTAGAGTTTTCCGTACTGCTCACCCGGGGTTGGGTGTGGCTTGGCAGGGTTATCCATATATGATTTGTGTTTTTGGATTGTGTCTCCCCTATGGTAGTTACTGTATGATACTATTGCACGGTATTTTATTTATGGTTCTTATGTTTAGATAATTATTTACGCTTTTTCTGCTGGACTTACTAATGCTCTTTTGTTTGTGTTTTTGTTTCTCCCTTTCCTTCACTGAGCCGAGGGTCTATTGGAAACAACCTCTCTGCCCTTTCGGGTAGGGGTAAGGCTCGTCTACATATTACCCTCCCCAGACCCCACATTGTGGGACGATACTGGGTAGTTGTTGTTGTTGTTGTAATTTTCACTGTACAACAAAAGTTCATGTAGCGAAAAGACCGGTCGTCTTTAGAATTTATGTCATATTCCCCCATTAACTGCTTCTCCTAAGTTCATTTCTGCTATTTCGATTTGCCGGGACATTCGGTGATAGAATTCGGAGTGTTGTGGGGAACTTAGTCCTTAAATGAGAGCTTAAGTGTTGGAAAATAATCCGTAATCGGAACAGTGTGACGACGACCTCATAATGGAAATCCGATAGTTTCGTTAGCTCCGTTAGGTGATTTCGGGGTTGGGAGCGTGTTCGGAATGTATTTTGGATGTGCGCCTCATTTAGGCTAGAAATGCCAAAAGTTAGAATTTGGAGGTTTCCGGTTCGATAGTGAAATTTTGATCTGAGGGTTGGAACGGAATTCCGGAAGTTGCTGTAGCACCCCATGTCATTTGGGACGTGCGTGCAAAATTTTAGGTCAATCGGACAAGTGGGATAGGTTTTGGATCGAAAGCATGTTTTGGAGGAACTTGAAGTTCTTAGGCTTGAATCTTTAATTTAATCGGGTTTCCGGTGTTTTTAGGAGGTTGTAAGGATTTATACAAGTTCGAACAAGGTGTTAGGTGGTAATTGTATTTTTGGTTGGGTCCCGGGGACCCCGGGATAACTTCAGATGGCCAACGGGTTGATTTTCCTAAGTGTGCAACAACTGAACTCTTCATCTTCTGGTATTTCCGCTTCTGCGTCTTCCTAAGTGTGCAACAACTGAACTCTTCATCTTCTGGTATCTCCGCTTCTGCGGCTTGGGAATCGAAAAAGCGGCACCGCATAAGCGGCCTTCGCACCGCAGAAGCAGTCAGCTATCCCAAAGGCGGAGCCACATAAGCGGCTATAAGTTTGCAGAAGCGGAGCCCTTTAAGTGAAAACCACAAAAGCGGTGGTTTGTCCTCATATGCGGGACCACAGAAGCGGTCCCTGGACCGCAAAAGCGGAAACCACTATTCTGAAAAGGGTTTATCCGAGACTTTATTTCAAAAGTTGGAAAATTCAATTTTGAGCTCGATAAATGCAATTTTGAGAGGGTCACAAAGAGGAGATTACTGGGTAACGCTTCTATGATCCTTTCTCTTTATATCCCATTATTTAGTAGTTAAATCCATCTTTTAAATTCAAATTAAGGATAAAAAATGGGAGAATTTGGGCGAAAGTTCATTGACTTAATCATTGAGTTTTGAGGGGGCAATTGACCTCCAATTTGGGAAATTTTGGTATGATTAGACTCGTGAAAATACGAGGTTTCTGAAAATGTAAAAATTATTCGATTCCGAAACGTTGTCCTGAGGGGCATTTTGGTCATTTTACCTATTTCCGCGCTTTAGCTTTAATTTTAATAGTGGAATTAGTTACTTGCGATATTATTTACAATATATAATTGGTTTGGACAGATTTGGGCCACTCGGAGTCGGATATTTGTGGCAAGGGCAGCGTTCCTTATTGATATTTGCACCGGTTCGAGGTAAGTGGCTTGTCTAACCTTGTGTGAGGGACTTTGTCCCTTAGGATATGATATTTGGTATTTGAATGCCTGGTACGTGAGGTGACGAGCGCGTACTTGACCTAATTGTTGAAAACCCGAAGTTTTACTTAAAATGCTTGAACTGAGTTTTCTTTCGTATTTGCTTTATTCTAGTTGCTACTATAGCATGTGCTAGTATAGAAAAGCATGTTTAGATGATCCAAAGTTTGCCGATTTGCTTAATTCGACTTAATTGAAATTATGTGAAGCATGTTAGGCAAGAATTGTTTGTTACTTTGTATTGTTGTACTTCAATTTCTGAATATTTCTCTGATTTTGGTTGCGCATTTACATTGGGACTACAGATGTGGGATTCCAATAGCCCCCCCCCCCTTGTTTGTTTACTTTGGGACTGCGGGTTTGACTCTCGATAGATCCCCCTGAATAGTTATATGGAACTACGGCAGTGCAGCCGGTAGATTCCGCCAGTACTGGGTATTAATATGCGATGGACTACTGGTTAGATTCCCAGGAGATCCTTCAGATATATTCATACGGTGGACTATGGGACGGTATCCCGGGAGCTCATCGTACATATTGACAAAATGGACTACAGGATGGTATCCTGAAAGATCCTCATTATTAGTGCTGGTATTGAGTTGTTTACTCCGTGTTATCTTATTTTTCTGCGGGTTAATTGTTGTTGTGTACTCCGATCTATTGGTTTATATCCTTATTCATGCTTATCTCATATTGTTGTTAGCCTTATTATATATTTTACCTCAGTAGTGCCCTGACCTTCCTTGTCACTACCCAACCGAGGTTAAGCTTGGCACTTACTGAGTACCGCTGTGGTGTGCTCATGTTGCTTCTGCGCATGTTTTTCATGTGCAGATCCAGGTACTTCCGGCCAGGCGCATTATCAGTAGCTTCAGGGAGCTTATGAGACTTGAGGTATATCTGCTACGTCCGAAGTCACTATTCCATTCCAGTTGTAGTCGATAGCCTTTCTCATTCTATGTATGTTTGTTTTAAATACTCTGGTGCAGAGCGTATTATGATACTCGTTTAGCTTGTGTTGCCCGTGGGTTTTCGAGTCTTTGGGATAGTTTCAGAATGTTAAGTGTTAAAGTATATGTGCCAGATGACAACTATATACATTATTCATGTTATTTCGCTTTTAGAATATTAAATTTCGTAAATATTGTTACTTCCGCAATGTGTTAGGCTTATCTAGTCATGAAGACTGGGTGCCGTCATGACATGTTCACAATCGGTGAACTAGGGTCGTGACAAGTTGGTATCAGAGCTCTAGGTTCATAGGAGTCACGGGACACAAGCCGGTTTATTAGAGTCTCGATAATCGATACGGAGACGTCTATACTTATCTTCGGGAGGCTATGTAACTGTTTAGGAAAATCTTCTTTTCATTGAATTCCTTGTCGTGCTATGTTTTCGACATCGACTCTAACTTCTGTCTTCTATTCTCTCAAATATGTTGAGGACACGCACGACCCAAGACGATCAGGAACCTACACCCTCTCATGCAACCGCTAGAGGCAGGGGCCGGGGTCGTGGACGCGCACGTGGTGCAGCCAGAGCACATGCGTGAGCTGTCGCCGAAGTACCACCAGCGGATCCAGCCAAGACTCAGGCACCTGAAACACCCACAACAACCACTACTCCAATTGTTCAGGAAGCATTGGCACAGTTTATGAGCATGTACACAACGATGTCGCAGGCAGGGTTGCTTCCCCTTTCTACAGCCACATCCCAGGCCGGAAGAGGAGCATGTACACTAATACGTCACTACTCTGGTACATCACCATCAGGACATCATGGTAGGGGCTATATTGGTCGCCCAGTTCATTCAGCTCTTCCTTCATCCAGCAGTACTCCAGTTCCTCCTAGATCTTAGGAGCCTTATTATGCACTTCCGATTTCTAGTGTGCCTCCTACGAGGGGTACTTCCAGAGGTTAGTCTATCAGGGGTGGGCCTAGTCAGTCACAGCCACCGCACCCTCCCAGAGCTTGTTTTGAGTGTGGGGATACTCGCCACATGGTTAGGGAGTGCCCCAGACTTGGGAGGGGCGCGCCTTCTCAGACTCCACAACCTCAGCATGCTCCACAGGGTCATCAGGCCATCGTTCCAGCTCCAGCTGCCACCCCACCTGCCCAACCAGCCAGGGACAGAGATCGGGGAGATAGAGGTCACCCTCGATGGAGGGGTCGGGCCAAATATTATGCTCTTGCCGAGGTTGTTGCCTACGATTCGGTTATCACATGTATTATATTGGTTATTCACAAAGAGGCATCGGTTCTATTCGGTCCAGGATCTACCTATTCTTATGTGTCATCATATTTTGCTTTGCATTTGGGTATAGCCTGAGAGACCTTGAGCTCTCTTGTTTATGTTTCTACTCATGTGGGAGATTCCCTTATTGTGGACCGCATATATCGGTTATGTTTGGTTACTATTTGTGGTTTTGAGACCAGAGCAGATCTTTTATTACTAATATGGTTGATTTCGATGTTATCTTGGGCATGGACTGGTTGTCGCCCCAGTATGTTATTCTTGATTGTCACGCTAAGACCGTGATGTTGGCTATGCCAGGTATTCGGCGTATTGAGTGGAGTGGTACTTTTGATCACACTCCCAATAGAGTTATATCTTTTCTTAAAGCTCAGCGTATGGTTGAGAAGGGGTGCATCGCGTATTTAGCTTATATGAGAGATGTCACTACTGATACCCCTTCTGTTGACTCTGTCCCAATGGTACGGGATTACCCCGATGTGTTTCTAGCTGATTTTCTGGGCATGCCGCCCATCGGGACATTGATTTTGGTATTGATTTTTTGTCGGGAACTCAGCCCATATCCATTCCTCCTTACCATATAGCTCCTCCTGAGTTGAAGGAGTTGAAGGATCAATTACAGGAATTGCTTGGTAAGGGTTTCATTCGACCCAGTGCTTCAATGTGGGTTGCTCCTATCTTGTTCGGAAAGAAAAAAGATGGTTCTATGCGCATGTGTATCGATTATTGCCAGTTGAACAAGGTTAGAATGAAGAACTGATATCCTTTGCCTCGTATCGATGATATATTTGACCAGATTCAGGGCGCACATGTGTTTTCTAAGATTGATTTGCGCTCAGGTTATCACCAGCTAAAGATTCGGAGCCAGATATCCCGAAAACTGCTTTCAGGACTCGGTATGGTCGTTACGAGTTCCTTGTCATGTCATTTGGGCTGACCAACACCCCGGCAGCTTTTATCCATTTGATGCACAGTGTATTCATGCCCTATCTCGACTCATTTGTCATTATTTTCATAGATGATATTCTTGTATATTCTCAGAGTTGGGAAGATCATGAGCAGCACCTGAGGACAGTGCGTCAGACCCTGAGAGAAAAGAAATTATATGCAAAGTTCTCAAAATGTGAGTTTTGGTTGAGTTCTCTGGCATTCCTAGGCCACGTGGTATCGAGTGAGGGAATTCGGGTGGATCTGAAGAAGGTGGAGTCCGTGTAGAGTTGGCCCAGGCCCTTCTCAGCTACAGAGATCCAGAGTTTCTTTGGCCTGGCAGGGTATTACCGTCGTTTTGCGGAGGAGTTCTCATCGATTGCAGCCCCTATGACTAGATTGACTTAGAAGGGTGCTCCCTTTCAGTGGACACACGAGTGTGAGGCGAGCTTCCAGAAGCTCAAGACGGCTTTGACTTCAGCCCCTATTCTGATTTTGCCTACTGGTTCGGGATCCTATACAGTTTATTGTGATGCCTCACGAGTCAGACTTGGAGCGGTGTTGATGCAGGACGGTAGGGTGATTGCCTACGCATCCAGACAGTTGAAGGTACATGAAAAGAACTATCATGTACTTGACCTTGAGTTAGCTGCTATTGTTCATGCCTTGAAGATTTGGCGTCAATATTTGTACGGTTTTCCTTGTGAGATTTAGACGGATCATCAGAGTTTACAACACCTATTCAAGCAGAAGGATTTGAACTTGCGCCAGATGAGATTGTTGGAGCTACTGAAGGATTATGATATTACTATTCTTTATCACCCGGGCAAGGACAATGTGGTAGCCGATGCCTTGAGTCGTCGGGCGGAGAGTTTGGGGAGTTTGGCATATTTACCAACTTCAGAGAGACCTATGGCGATGGATGTCTAGGCCTTATCCAGTCAGTTCGTGAGATTGGACCTTTTAGAGTCCAGTTGGGTTCTAGTCTGTATGGTTTCTCGGTCTTCATTATTTTATCGTATCAGGGAGCGGCAGTATGATGAACCTCATTTGTTTGTTCTTAGGGACATAGTTCAGCATGGCGATGCTAAGGATGTGACTATTGGAGATGAAGGGGTATTGAGGATTCAGGGTCGGATCTGTGTACCCGATGTTGATGATATTTGGGAGATGATATTGACAGAGGCCCATAGCTCGCGGTACTCCATCCATCCGGATGCCACGAAGATGTATCTGGATCTAAGGCAGCATTACTTGTGGAGGCAGATGAAGAAGGACATAGCAGAGTTTGTAGCTAGATGCCTCAGCTGTCAGCAGTTAATGGTTGAGCACCAGAGATCGGGAGGGTTACTCCACTAGATGGAGATTTCGGAGCAGAAATGGGAGAAGATCACTATGGACTTTGTAACTGATCTCCCTCTGACTTCGAAGAAATTTTATTCTATTTGGGTTGTTGTGGATCGGTTGACAAAGTCCGCCCATTTCATTCCAGTATGTACTACTTACTCAGCGGAGCGGTTAGCGGGGATTTATATCAGGGAGATTGTCTGTCTGCACGGCATTCCAGTTTCTATCAACTTAGATCGGGTTTCGGTGTTTACATCATGGTTCTGGAGAGCTGTCCAGCGGGAGTTGGGTACCCAGGTGACTATGAGTACAACTTTTCACCCTCAGACGGACGGACAGTCCAAGCGCACCATTCATATTCTTGAGGACAATGGTTTTACGTGGGACCGTCAGATAGCATGAAGAACCTTGTAGATGCCTCAGCTGGTAGGGCATTCTTGAGCAAAACTTAGAGAGAAGGTCAGTCTTCTTGAAAAGATGGCACAAAATTCGGGGTGGACGACCAGGAATGTACCTATCACTCCAATGGTGCACTCAATGCCTCTTGATTCATCAAATTCCATGGCTGAAAATATGGCGATCTTACTGACACAGATGAGCTACTCACCAAAAAGGTAAAGGAATTAGGGCAGAAACAGCAAGTGCATATTGTAGATACTACTAATGGGGGCTTGTGCACATCTTGCATTAGCCAGCCAATTGATAATCCTTAGAATGCAGAACATGATTATCATCATCAGCACCCTGAAGACATGAACCATGTGTCGAACTATGGAGGCCAAAGACAATGTACTCAAAACTGGGGTCAGCAGAATCAGCAGCAACACAGGCCAGCTCAGCCACAGTTCAACACTGGAAACATGGGAGGTAAGAGACCCCCCAATACATTGGCACCTTATCCAAGGCAACATGGGTACAATAATCACAATCAGCAGCAAGGGTATCACCCACCTCAGCAGCAGCATGGTGGAAGGCAAGAAGATGGCTTGCTGGACTTGAAGCAATGATGCAGCAGCTATTGGGTCCAATGCAAAAATAAATGAAAGAGCAGATGCACATAATACAGCAATCAAAAATATTAAAGTGCAAGTGGGCCAGATTTTAATGTCTCTGAACAATCATCCTTAGGGGACATTACCTGCAGACACCTACATAAATCCAATAGATCAGGGACCAAAGCAGCTGATGGCAATGAGTCTACATAATGGCAGAGATCTAGATGTAGAGCGAGAGAGAGCTAGAGAAACTAGATAGGCTGAGACACTCATACCAGTGCCCATTGAGCTGGATGAGTCAACTAAAGTGACAGAGGTGACAGTCCAACCTGGTCAAGAAGAAAAGAGCATTCAACAGGAGACTGAGAAAGTAGCTGAGCCAACACATGAGTCAATAGTTGAGATAGCAGCTGATAAAAATCAGTCCCAAGTGATTGGGAAGAAGAGACCTCCTGCACCCTTTCCGCAGAGGTTGGCCAAGCATCAAAAGGAGGAGCAATACAAGAAGTTCTTTGAAATGCATAAACAAATCCCGGTAAATATACCATTGATTGAAGCTTTAAAGGAGATGTCTGGATATGCAATGATGAAGGACTTGATGTCCAAGGAATTTGATTTTCAAGACTTGGACACGGTTACACTTACTCAGACCTGTAGTCTAGTGATGACTACGCCAATTGCAGAAAAGTCGTCTGACCTAGGGAGCTTACAATTCCATGCACTATTGGTAATTTCGCCTTTTCTAAAGCACCTTGTGATTTAGGGGCCAGCATCAATCTTATGCCCCTAGCAACCTATAAGAGGTTGGGCATTAGGAGAGCTAGTCCCACCTCGTTGTTGTTGCAACTGGCCGATAGAACTGTGAAGCGCCCTCTAGTATCCTTGATGATGCGCTAATTTAGGTAGGGAAATTTGTGTTCCCTGCAAATTTTGTGATCCTAGATTACAAAGTAGATGAAGAGATTCCTATAATCTTAGGAAGACCATTTTTAGCCACGAGGATAGCTCTAATTGATTGTGAGACAGGAGAGCTCAAGATGAGACTCAATGATGAAGAAATAATGTTCAATGTACAGAAGTGTATGAGGTGACCAAGAAAATTCGCCAATGGTTCTCTTATTGATGTCGTGGATGTGATCGTAGAGTCTGATGATGAGTTGTTGGCTATTGAGGACCCCTTTCTGCATGTTTGATGAACTTGGATGAAATGAATAGTGAGGATCTGGCAGAATGGGTGTTGGCATTAGAATATAGAGGGTTCTGGGACAGAAATCTAGAATTTGAGCCCTTGTACATGGAAAAGAGAGAAACTCCTCCAGCCAAGACATCCATCGAAGAACCACCAAAGCTGGAGTTAAAGCCACTGCCCGCCCACCTCAGGTATGAATTTGTGGGACATGACTCCACATTACATGTTATTATCTTATCTAGTTTGTTAGGTGTGCAGGCTCAACAACTCTTGCAGGTACTAAAGGAGTGAAAAATTGCCATTGGGTGGACCATGGCAGACATCAAGGGGATTTGCCCCGCCTACTGCATACACAAAATTTTGTTGGAATATGGTCACAAACCTTCCAGGTAACACCAGGGGAGGCTGAACCCCAACGTGAAGGAAGTGGTTAAGAACGAGGTAATAAAGTGGTTAGATGCGGGAATTATTTTCCCAATCTCTGACAGCAGCTGGGTGAGTCCAGTTCAATGCTAAAAAGGGTGGCATAACGGTTGTGAAAAATGATAACAATGAGTTGATCTCTACAAGAACCTTCACAGGCTGGAGAATTTGCATGGACTATCGGAAGTCAAGTCTAGCCACCCAGAAAGACCACTTCCCACTTCCCTTCATTGATCACATGTTGGACAGATTGGCAGAGAGGTCACACTTCTATTTTTGGATGGGTACTCAGGGTAAAATAATATCTCCATTGCACCAGAGGACAGAGAGAAGACCTCCTTCACCTACCCGTATGGCATTTATGCCTTCAAAAGGATGCCTTCAGAAGGATGCCCTTTGGCCTATGCAATGCACCTGCCACATTCCAAAGGTGCATGATGGCCATATTCACTGACATGGTAGAGGACATAATGGAGGTATTCATGGATGACTTCTCAGTGGTGGGGAATTCATTCGATGAGTGCCTTATAAATTTTACACGCGTGCTGAAATGGTGCATTGAGACTAACTTGGTTTTGAACTGGGAGACGTGCCACTTCATGGTACAAGAAGGCATAGTCCTGGGGCACCGGGTGTCAAACAAAGGAATTGAGGTGGATCGTGCGAAAGTGGATGTAATAGCAAAACTGCCGCCACCAACTTCAGTCAAAGCAATCAGAAGCTTCATTGGGCATGCCAGTTTCTACCGGAGGTTCATAAAAGACTTCTCCAACATTTCCAACCCTCTCTGTAAGTTTTTAGAAAAAGATCATGCGTTTTTGTTTTCTGATTATTGCAGGGTAGCATTCGTTTAGTTGAAAAATAGACTGGTCACAACACCAATCATTGTTGCCCCCAACTGGGAGCAAGCGTTCGAACTAATGTGTGATTCCAGTGAATACACAATGGGGGAAGTGCTGGGACAACGGAAAGATAAGCTAATGCACCCAATCTACTATGCTAGTAGAATACTGAGTGGAGCCCATCTGAACTACACTATGAATGAGAAGGAAATGTTAGCGGTAGTGTTTGCATTTGACAAGTTCCGATCTTACCTGATTGGTTCCAAGGTAATTGTATATAATGACCATGCAACTCTTAGGTACCTAATCGAAAAGAAGGAGTCAAAGTCATGCCTGATTCGTTGGGTGTTGCTTCTACAAGAATTCGATCTTGAGATTCGTGATCGTAAGGGCATAGAGAATTAAGTCGCTGATCATCTATCATTACTTGAGGGAGATGAAAATGTGGTTGAGGTTGAGGAAATTCTGGAAACTTTCCAGATGAGCAGCTGCTCGCCACCACTCTTCACGAAGCGCCATGGTATGCAGAATTTGGTAATAACATTGCTAGTGGTATAGTTCCTTACGACCTTTCATCGGTCCAGAGGAAAAAGGTTTATCATGATAGCCGCTTATATTACTGGGACGAGCCTTATTTGTTTAGAATATTCTTTGATAATATGATCCGGAGATGCATCCCCGAGATAGAACAATCTTCTGTTTTGCAGGCTTGTCACGCATCGGCGTATGGTGGACATTTTGGAGAGGTCAGGACAGCGACAAAAGTCTTAGAGGCTGGATTCTTCTGGCCAACAGTGTTTAAAGATGCTCAGCTATGGGTGAACGACTACAATGAATGTCAGCGTATCGAGAACCTTTCCCAGTGCCACGAGATGCCCATGAACCCAATTTAAGAGGTGGAAGTGTTTGACATCTGGGGGATTGACTTCATGTGTCCCTTCGTTAGCTCCTATGGCAATAAGTACATTCTTGTTGCTGTTAACTATGTGTCCAAATGGGTAGAAGCTGCTGCGTTGCCCACCAATGATGCAAAAGTGGTGGTGGGATTTTTGAAGAAGAACATATTCACCCGCATCGGGACACCAAGAGAAATTATCAGTGATGGAGGCACTCACTTCTGAAATAGAGCCTTTGAAGAGCTGCTTGCTAAGTAAGATGTGCGCCACAAGGTGGTTGCTCCTTACCACCCACAGTCTAGTGGACAGGTGTGAATCTTCCAATAGAGAAATCACGAGTGTGTTAACCAAAACTGTAAACGCCACAATTGTTGATTGGGCGAGGAAGCTAGATGATGCACTCTGGGCTTACAGAACTACCTTCAAAATACCAATTTGTATGTCACCATAAAAGATGGTATTTGGGAAGGCCTGCCACATGCCAGTGGAACTTGAGCATAAAGCGTGGTGGGCATTGAAACTGCTGAACTTAGATATGTAAGCTGCGGGCACAACAAGAATCACTGAATTGCATGAGCTCGAGGAGTTCAGATATCTTTCTTTCGAGAGCACAAAGTTGTACAAGGAGAGAATGAAGAGGTTGCACAACTAGAACATTGTTGAGCAGAATTTCAAACCCGGGGACATGGTATTGCTCTATAACTCAAGACTACGTTTGTTCCCTGGTAAGCTTAAGTCACGATGGTTTGGGCCATTTCGGGTAGTTGAAGTTTTCCCTATAAGTGCTATCGAGATTTCCACAGAGAATGACTCTCGTACATTTAGGGTCAATAGTCAATGATTGAAACTGTATGTGGGCATGAGCGAACCAAAGGAAGTATTTAAGCTACGCATGACTGAACCATAGAGATTGAGCGAGCCTTAAATGCGCTCATTTGCGTCATGCCGCGACGTTAAATCATGCGCTGCGTGGGAGGCAACCCACGAAATTGTTGTAAGTGTAATGCATGAATTGAAAAAAAAGGGCTGAAGAATCAAAAACACACCCAGACCACGGTCTTACTGTAACCGCGGTAGGAACGCGGTTAGATTCCCTCTCTGAAAGCAGAGCACTGCATTTGTAGCGTAACCGCGGTCCAACCGCAGTGAGAGACCCTCTCTGAATGTGGTCTACCGCGGTTCTAATGAAGCCGCGGTAGGACTGCGGTGAGAGACCTCCTATGAATGTTGTCTACCGAGGTCCTAGCGTAACCGCGGTAGGACCGCGACAAACTAAGACGGGCCAGGTACGCAGAAAAAAAATATTTTTTCATTTTTCTTTTCCCTCCCCCCTTATTAATTAAACTAAACCCCTACTTACCCCCAAAACCATTCATAACCAATCTGCAACAGAAAGAAACCCACGCTTCCCACCCCAAAACCTCTCCTCTCTTCTTCTCTCAAATCACTCCCTCTCCCTCAAGCCTCCATTGTTGTCTTCTCCACCTTCCATATCCACTACCCACCCCTTCTATTCTTCATCAAGGTAAGTGTTTTCTTTTTCTCTTTCTATTTGTTAATCTAATTTAGTGTAATGTAGTCTAATTTAGTGTAATTAAACCCTAGGTAGTAGTAGTGTTAAATTTTTATTTTTTTACTTTCTTTTCTATTTTTTTCTTTGTATTTGCTTCTTGTGGACTTGATTGATGCTTAAACGGGTTCGTTTTCATGTTGCTTCAATTGTGGGGGAGTTTTAGGATGTTTGGAGGCCTAGACGTAATTTTTGTGGTGAAGTTTGGTGGAGGGGCCTATTTGGCCGAAAATTGGGAGTGAGTTGTGATATTTGGAGCGCTTTGTGCCCTTAGGTTATGGTGGTAGTTGTAATTGGTGTGGATCACTTGAGAGAGATTGTGTGGGGTGTTGTATGCGTAAATTATGAGTAATACTAATGTAAGGGACATTGTGGAGGTTGTTAATCTTAGATACCCTACTAGTTAGGTGCTTGGCATAGTTGATAGAAAGAAATATAAAGGGGGATACTGTTTGGTGCCATCGGGTGGCGAAGTTTGAGTACCCATCCAACTGCATATATTAGGATGCATCTGATGGTTCTCCTGAATTCTTTACAGGTAATATGGCTCGTATAAGGCGAAAGAGCTCGGCAAGCACTCCCCAAGTGCCAACATATGACGTCACCAGGTTCCAGTCACCGGAGACCAATGACGCATTTCATGCTAAGTCCACCAAACCCTTTCTCCCGGAATTCCTATTGACAGGGCTGCCCTCCGTATAGAAGCTCCATGCATGTATGAGGAGATTCGAAGGAGGGACATCGAATTCTTGTTTGATGAACCTGAGACGGCAAACCCAATGATTGTTGGGGAGTTCTATGCGAACTGCCCGGAATATGTGGCCCGGGATGTGATTGTGCAGGGCAGGGTGTTAGATGCCTCGATTTACAAGATTCACCAAGTTTTGTGGTTGCCCGAATTCACTGGTGACATTGACCATTACCACGACGCCCAAGGGGTCACTTGGGACACTCTGATTGAGGTACTCTGCGTAAGGGGCAAACCAACCCGGATACACGACAACATTACCCTGCACTCCAAGTCATTCACTCATGAGGCCAAGTTCTGGTTCACCATTATTTGCAGCCGGTTAATGCCTACAATCAACACGACAGATGTGAACCACCTTCAGGCTCTATTAGTGTGGTGCTTTGTCACCAAGAGGGAATTTGATGTGGCAGGAGTTATTGGAGATGAATTGATCATTCGGTCACCTCAGCTATCTAAGCATTTCTACTTCCCCTCACTTGTGACAAGGTTGTGTTTGTTAATAGGTGTCCCCACCAATCCTATAGATGGAGATTTGCCCAAAAAGACTGCATTCAGAGCTTCCTAGATCACAGTGGGCAGAGATGCTCCCACAACCATTGACTTTGATGATGAGGATGACACCACATCACCCATGCACCATCCAAGAGGTCCTATGATGGAGTCGGATCCTCTCGACAAACTCATACTGGGGAAGGATTCTCTAGATCACAGTCCACCAGACCTATGTTGCGTTCTATAGAGGGAAAGGCAGCAGATCTTCGCACCTCGGTGGACGGCCTGCACGTGCCTATGAATGCCATGTCTCAGTAGCAAGCCAAGTCTTAGAGTCGGATGATGGCATGGTCCCATGCTTTGGGGAGAGCTTGTCATGTGGACCCAATCACCATCTCCTACTCGAATTGATGCTCATGGAAGTCTTCTTACCCTTCTGCTCTTTATTTATGATATGACATGGGGACATGCCATAGTTTTTTGTGTGGGGTGGGAGACTTCCTTTGGTAGTATGTTATAGTGTTGTATATGTGTTGTTTTGTATAATTGATTGTACTCACCTTAGAAGTAATTGACTTGGTCCAACAATGGACACTTGTTGGCGGGTCTCTTGAGGGTCAAAGTCAGATTTAAACTTTAAAAAAATAAAAAACACAAAAAAAGGTTTGTAGGGGACTCTTCCTGAGGACGGACTACTTGGACAATACTCTTGAGGGAATTAGCCCATTTAAGTTTTTCATTTTATTTTATTTTTATTTTTAGGTAGTGTAGTAATTCTCCTTGGTTTTTCTTTTGACCACGGTTCTTTTCCAAGGGCTATTCTTGAACCGGGTTAGGTATATTTTCCTTTTATATTTTAGGACCTTTAGGACTCTCTTGGACCAAGACGGGTGAAGCCAGGAAGTCAACCCTTAATGTTCACACCTGCAAATAACTAAAACAAACTTGAGGGTGCGACGTCTAGGCTCGCTTGTAGACTCGTAAATTTATGCCTTAATTTTGCACATCTTGTCTTGATTGAACGCTCATGTGAGCGTGTTGACAAACTGATTCGAAATGAGTTACATGCAAAGTGTGTGTGAGATAATACTTGTGTCATGTGCTTGCATGCGATACCTAGAGCTTGCCCTGTGTGTTTGCAAAGCGAAATAGAAGTTGTTTGGTTGTAGAGATGATTGAGGCATTTATTTGTGTAGCCTATATAATTATGAATCCACCCGTACATATTGCCATAGTTAACCCCTTCTAGCATGAGGCCTTTTCTTTGATAACCCTATAATAACCTACATCCCTATGTTGAATAGTATGACTGTTTGAACCTGTACCTCCCAGAAGCACTTGAATTATTAAAGAGCATATAAATTCAAAGTGTGGGGTAGTAGTGGAGTAGAAAAAGGGGAATCAAGAAACAAAATACTTGAATGGTGCAATGGCCGTTAAAAAAACAAAAACAAAGAGAGAAAAAGGCCATTTGCACCTATAGAAAAGTGCGGGTCACCTATGAAACAAAATGTGGAAGAATGATTGGGCTAAATATGGAAACTGGAATAAAAGGAAGTTGGTATTAAAAGTGCTTAGAGAGGTTAGTCACTATATCCAAATATATCCTACCCGTACCTTAGCCTACATTATAACCAAATAAAGACCTCTAGATCTTAGACTGAATAACTCGACTAGTAGAGCACTAGGGGCAAGCTTATAGTATATTTGTGTGGCATGTGAATGTTCTTTGCTGAGAGTGAGTGAATTTTGTGTATTTATGGTTCCTTGTTGCTTGATTTTATGTGTGTGGAATTTCTCTCAGAATTGTGATGTGATGGCATGTGACTCACGAAGAAAAAATGAGTTTTCACCTTTGTTTAGAGTAACTAAAGTAATCACGAGTGTGGCATGGTGTTAGAGTCTTCATCCGAGGTGTGACTGTTGCATTGCTTAGGTTGTTATTTCATAATGGTGGGTGTGACATAATATTAGGTAATGCATCGAACAGTTAGGCCCAGAAGTATGGTTTAACTTGCTCGAGGACAAGCAAAGGTTTAAGTGTGGGGTGTTGATAATAGGTGAATTGAACTATAATTAGGCCCTAAAGAATCACCTTCTTGTATAGTTTTTATGGTAAAAGTGATAACAAAATGCTCTGATTAGTGCTTTTCATGCTTTGCAGGTTATTTCATCAAGAGAAGGGTGTGGAGTACTTTTGGGATCAAATAAAGAGAAAAAGAGGCCAATCGTAAAATATCCGCTAAGTGAACCACGTGAAGGAAGCTCAAGCCAAGTTTGGAGAAGGACTGTCGTGGTCCCGGCGTAACCGCGGTAGAACCGCGGCAGAAGGCAGTCATGGAAAAATGAAGATTCAGAGGGGGTGTTTGGCCGTGACCCTGGCGTGGCTGTGGTAGGACCACAGCAGAAGGCAGTTGCAGATAATCGTAGATTCAGAGAAGGTGTTTAGCGCGGTTCTGGCGTGGCCGCGGCAGAACCGCGACAGGGGGCGAAAACTTTAGGGACTTAAGTGCAAAATACAGGATTTTTAGCCCAAAACCCTATTTTAAACTTTAGACTTCGCCCAAAGGAGGCATGTATTTAGAGAGTACTTTGGCAAGAAAAACAAGTGTGAGAGATCACCCAAAACATCATATCTTCTTCTTATTTATTTTTATTGCAATTATGATTATGAATATTGTTCTAGTTTATTTACCCATAGTTATGAGTAGCTAAATCTTTTGTCTAGGGTTTTGATGGAACCTATTGAGGGATGAACTTCTTGTTTATGTGAATACAGTTTGCCTGTTTTAATCTCTATTTGTTCAACTACGTATTTGTTGTAGTGAATTGACAGGATCCTCAATAAGCTATGTCTATTTAGTGTGCATAACTCGGGAAAGAGTGCATATTTAGGTAATTATTGAACAACACCACTCCCAAAGTATAAGAGGAATCTATAACTGCGGATTTAAAGGCAGGATTAGGAATAACAAAGTCTTGGGTGTAATCTTAAGTGAAATGTGATAAACAAGCTAGCTAGTGTATCTCGGGAGAGTGTATTTAGTACATTACTGTGATTACTCGAGAGAGATTTATGGTAAGAAGAGAATTCATGATTGATAGAGATGTGTTGGTGAATTTGTATGAAACATAAACAGAAGGAATTCCATCAATATGCGAAATCATTACCTTAGCACTTTCTCATTATTGTTTACAACTTAACCTCGTTTGTTTATAGATATTTATTTACTGTTAATCGTAGTTATTAAAAATACCATCAACTGTGATTCTCAACGTTTGAAAAATTGATACAAAAGAGTTTAGTAGGTCTAACGCTAGTGATTGATAGGTTAATTCTCTATATATTCGACTCTGGGCATAATACTCAAATTATATTTGTAACATTCACATTGTCTTTTTATAAGACATAGTTGGGCGATGTATACCGCATTAACCAGAATTCATGAGCTGGCGCCAGAGTAGTATGTGTGTAGAGCTGAAACAAGTTACAAAAGTATATTCAATGAAAAATTGTGATACACATGAACTAAAGTAGTACCGAATATTAATTTTCTAAAAGTAACATGCGTGTATAGCAACTTAATGATTCCACCGCTCCCAGTAGACATTACATTGAGAACATCCACTGCTCGGCAATCACGGAACCATTTCTTCCTTCAGCTGGCTTCGCCCTATTTATTCATCTATTTTCTCAAATGAATATTTAAGAATTTCTTGAGTAAGGAGTTTAGGGAGAAGTGATTTTCTCGTATTGCTCACAAAAGTATATATAGAGTACAGGGGTATCAAATCCTACAAACTATAGGACTGTACAATAATGAAGGAAATCAAATCCTACCAACTATAGGACTGTACAATAATGAGAGAATAATCTACCAATAATAAAAAGATACACAAAAGATATTTTCCTAATACGCCCCCTCAAGATGGAGGGCCGGAGGACACGCTAATCTTGGACATCAGCAGAAGAAGCCGAGGACAAGATAAGTGCTTGGTGAGAGCATCAGCAAGCTGATCAGCAGAGGATACGTGAGCAACACGGAGGGACCCATTCTGAACCAATTGACGAACAAAGTGATAATCAATGGAGATGTGTTTCATGCGAGAATGAAACACAGGGTTAGCACAGAGGTAAGTGGCGCCAATGTTGTCGCTGTAAATGACAGGAGCAGCCGGAATATGGACAAGAATCTCGCGCAGCAGGGAATGAAGCCAACGTACTTCAGCGGTAGGGGCCGAGCCGTCGCCCAGATGAAGGCGGGTTGACGCCGCTGTTGGCGTCTGAACAGGATTTGACTCCAGCATATTATGACGAGTCAAAAGTTCAACAACATATTTATGCTGAGAGAGAAAACACCCCTTGGAACTGCGCAGAACTTCAAAACCAAGAAAGTAGCTTAGATCACCCATGTCTATAAGAGAAAACTGAGACCCAAGAGAGTCAATCACACGGTTCAAGAAAGCAGAATCATTACCAGTCAATATGAGATCATCAACATATACCAAAAAATAGGCCGTAATACCAGAATGCTGAAAGGCGAAGAGCGAAGTATCAGAGGTAGTGTTGACGAAACCCATGGTCAGAAGACATTGGCGGAGCGCACTGTACCATGCCCGGGGTGCCTGTTTGAGACCATAAATAGCTTTTTGTAACTTACAGACATAAGATGGATAGGCTTTGTCAACAAAGCCCGGTGGTTGTTCCATATAAAAATCCTCTGTAAGCCTCCCGTGGAGAAAGGCATTGTTCACATCCATTTGACGAAGAGGCCAGCCCTTGGATACAGCTATACTGAGAACCAAACGCACAGTTGCTGGCTTAACAACCGGACTGAAAGTCTCCTGGAAGTCTACACCTGGACGCTGATGAAAGCCCTTTTCAACAAGCCGGGCTTTGAACTTATCCACAGTACCGCCAGGCTTGCGTTTGATGCGATAAACCCACTTGCAACCCACAACATTCTGCGAAGAATCAGGCGGAACAAGATCCCAGGTGCCATTCCGTTGCAGAGCATCAAACTCTGATGACATAGGAGCGCGTTAGCGCTCATCAGACATAGTACTAGACAAGGTCTGAGGTTCAGTAACAGCAGCAGAGGTGACAGCAGACATACCAAACTTCTTGTTGGGCGTAAAGATGTTATTTTTGCTGCGAGTTTGCATATGATGACCACCCTGAGAGGATGCAGGTGGCGGCATAATGGGTGTAGCGGCAGCAGGGGCCGCTGGCGATGCCGGAAGGGGCGCTGGTGGCGCAAGCGTTGGCGCCAGCAGTGCATCCGGCGAAGGATTGCTAGTGGGAGCAGCGACAGGTACTGGTGGCGGCAGCGGAAGGACTTCTAGGGAGACCGGAATGGGTACAGGGGGAGACTCGGGGTTAGACATTTTGGAGAACGGGAAGACATCTTCATGGAAGGTGACATGACGCGAGACGAAGATTTTAGACGTTGAGGGATCAAAGCAGAGATAGGCGCTTTGAGTAGTAGAGTAGCCGAAGAGGACACAGGAACGAGATCTGGGTTCCATTTTGTGTGAGGTGTAGGGCCGAAGCCAAGGGAAGCATTGACAGCCGAAGACACGTAGTTTGGCAAGGTTGGGGCGCTTATGGAAGAGAGACTCTAAGGAGGAGAGCATCGAAAGATTTGTCTTGGGAAGACGATTAATGAGATAGACTGTTGTAGCAAAGGCATAAGGCCAGTAAATGAGAGGTACAGAGGCATGATGAAGGAGAGTGAGACCAGTATCGACAATATGACGGTGACGGCGTTCAGCGTAGCCATTGTGCTGAGGAGTATGAGGAGGTGAAGTGAGATGTGAGATGCCATTAGAGGCAAGAAAAGAGAGTAAAGCGACGAATTCACCCCAATTGTCAGTATACATAGTAATGATTGTAAAGGAGATATATTTTTCTACAATGGATTTAAAAATGGGGAAGGTTTGTAAGACATTAGATTTACGGCGTAAAGGAAAAAACCAAACATACTTAGAAAAATGATCAACAAAGATGACATAATATTTAAACCCTTCATTAGAAATAATCGGAGAGGTCCATACATCGGAGAAAATAAGCTCCAGGGAAGCAGTAGAAGATAGACTTGACTCAGAAAAAGGTAACTTATGACACTTATGAAGCTTGCAAGAGACACAAGCAAGATCAGACACATTACTGGACGCTATACTGCTAGACGACACTAAATGATGCAGGATTTTAGCTGACGGGTGACCAAACCGAGAATGCCACAATGACGTAGAGAGCTTTTGTGCCGTGAGGGCGGACGGGAGACTGGGAGCCGCCAGCCAGTAGTAGGTGTTGCCCCTAAGTGGACCGCGAACGAGCGTTGCCCACGTGCGACGATCCTTCACCTGAAAATTAGTATCAGAAAGAACAACGTTAACATTATTGTGACGACATAATTGGGCAACAGAGATCAAATTTTTACGCATATGTGGAACACAGAGAGCCCCAGGTAATAAAAGAGAGGAATGACTGTTAAGTTGTCCAGTATGTGTAATTGTCAAACCTTCACCGTTACCAACAACCACATTGTCGAAACAACTGTACGGACTGTGAAGAGACATGTTGGCAAGATCAGAGGTTATGTGATGGGAGGCACCAGAGTCCAGGATCCAATCGGATGCAGAGGGAATCATCGGAGAGTGATGGGCTGTGTGAGCAGCCGGATAAGGCGGCGAAGCATAAGCTGGCCGCGGCAATGGCCCACCGTAAGGGGGCTGATTGGCGCCGAAGATGGGATAGGACAGGCAGCGGCGCGCGGAGTGGCCAAATTCACTGCAGAGCTGGCACTTCCCATTGTACCCGCGAGATTGGCCATTGCTGGAGTAACCACTGCGACCGGAGACTGAACCGCGGCTGCTACGGCCGCGCCCGCGGCTACCGAAGCGGTGACGGACTGGCTGCTGTCCGGCGACGAAGGCAGCCGACAGAGCCAAATCAGATGCGGCGGAGGAGGCCGGCGCACGAGCAGTAATCTAAGCCTCCATGCTTAACAGCTTGTCATGTAATTCAGCAAAAGAGATTGGAGATTCGCGGGCTTGGATGGCATGAGAGAGTTCCATATACGGGGTATCAAGACCATTTAGAAACTTAATGACAAGATCCTCAGAATCAACAGTAACACCCAGGACAGATAATTCATCCACAATAACGCGAATACCATGCATAAAATCAGTAATATATTTGGAACCTTTTACCGGATTATGGAGCTGCTGTTTGAGAGCCATGATACGACCACGAGAAGCAGTGCCGTATGTGCGCCCGAGGATGTCCCATGCCTCTATAGAGGTTACCGCAGCGGCAATGAACAAGATGATCATCGGTGTGATCGACGAGATGATGGCACTGAGGATAAGATTGTCCTGGCGAATCCAGTAAGGATATTCTAGATTGGGGGAAGTTACCTCATTGTCAATGATAGTGGGTGGTGGGCACGGTTTCGAGCCGTCCAAGAAGCCGAGGAGGTCATAACCTGTAAGAAGGGTTCGAAATTGGAATTTCCACGCCAGGTAATTAGTGAAATCCAATTTGAGTGGGATCTGAGCCAATGCATTGATGGCAATCGGCTGAAGAAGATCGTTTGAAGTCGTTGCGGCCATGAGGCGTGATGCAAAGGAGAGGAGGCGCTGAACGACGTCGGGACAAAAATCAATATCACAATAAAAAAAACTTCACAAGTTTCGTGATCTGGAATGTATCGAAGGGAGCAGAAGAAGCGTGCTGCTAAGAATGAACGGGAGCTCCGTGAGGAGATGCGTAAGAAGGACGAAATCGAAGAATCTGCTATTGAAGCAGCTGCTTTAAAGAAGAAGGAACTAGATGCTGACATGTATGATACTTTCGACTGGGAGGATCATAATATATCCTAATAAGAGATCAAAGAGTTGAATAATTTTATTCAATGCTGGAAACAAACTCAGTACTTACGCACCAAGGAAAAAATAATTAGGGTTTCTTTGGCGATAAGCCACTGACGTATGATACCATGTAAGGGGTTTTGGGAGAAGTGATTTTCTCGTATTGCTTACAAAAGTATATATAGAGTACAGGGGTATTAAATCCTACCAGCTATAGGACTGTGCAATAATGAAGGAAATCAAATCCTACCAACTACAAGACTGTATAATAATAAAAGAATATTTTACAAATAATAAAAAGATACACAAAAAATATTTTTCTCTATCACCAACTGTGAAACTTACTTCTGCAGCCTATCATTTTCCTCTATCACGGCTTGAAGACGCGATGATTCTTTATAAATACAAATATAATCATCTCAATAGTTCAATTCGGGTTTGTTTTTTCTTGATTTCTTTCTTGAGAATAAGCCACACTTAAACTTTGTGATGGGAAGCAAGAAGATTTGATCTTGGGAAAGACCTTTGCTTTGAGCCTCCCCCAATTCAAGTAATCCACATAGAATTAAAACTACAAGTTTTACCAAGTCGCCAACATAAATCTTTAAATACTCCAAAACAAAGAAAAACTAAAACATTACATACGGGATCATCACTTAAACAAAGGAAACAATCATTAAAAGAAAAGATCATTCATTGTCTTCTATGAATATCTTCAGAGTACTAGAAAATATTGTGAACATTTTTTGTGTATCTTTTTATTATTGGTAGAATATTCTCTCATTATTGTACAGTCCTACAGTTGGTAGGATTTGATACCCATGTACTCTATATATACTTTTGTGAGCGATATGAGAAAATCAATTCTCCCAAAACTCTCTACATGGTATCATACGCCAGTAGCTTATCGCCAAACAAACCCTAATTCTATCCTACCCGCGCCGCCGTCACCGCTGCTCTTATCGGCAGCCCGTCGTCGCTGCCGCTGCACTAATCGGCAGCCCTCTCTTTCTCGACGTCGTTCAGCGCCTCCTCTCCTTTGCCTCGCGCTTCATGGCCGCTTCGACATCAACCGAGCCTCTCTAGCCGATTGCCATCAATGCGTCTTCTCAAATCCCACTCAAATTGGATTCCACTAATTACCTGGCGTGGAAATTCCAATTTCGAACCCTTCTTACGGGTAACGACCTCCTCGGCTTCTTGGACGGATCGAAGCCGTGCCCACCGGCCACTATCATCGACAAGGACGTGACTTCCCCCAATCCAGCATATCCTTACTGGATTCGCCAGGACAATCTTATTCTCAGTGCCATCATCTCGTCGATCACACTGACGATCATCTCCTTCATTGCCGTTGCAGAAACCTCTAAAGAGGCCTGGGACATCCTCGCGCACACATACGACACTGCTTCTCGTGGTCGTATCATGGCCCTCAAACAGCAGCTCCATAATACGGTAAAAGGTTCTAAATCTGTTACTGATTTTATGCACAGTATTCGCGTGATTATGGATGAATTATCTCTCCTGGGTGTTACTGTTGTATCTGAGGATCTTGTCATTAAAGGTTCTAAATGGTCTTAATGATCCGTATGTGGAACTCTCTCATGCCATCCAAGCCCGCGAATCTCCCATCTCTTTTGCTGAGTTACATGAGAAGCTGTTAAGCATGGAGGCTCAGATCACTGCTCGTGTGCCAGCCACCTCCGCCACATCTGATTTGGCTCTGTCGGCTGCCTTCGTCGCCGGACAGCAGCCAGGCCGTTACCGCTTCGGTAGCCGCAGGTGCGGCCGTTGCAGCCGCGGTTCAGTCTCCGGTCGCGGTGGTTACTGCAGCAATGGCCAATCTCGCGGGTACAATGGGAAGTGCCAGGTCTGCAGTGAATTTGGCCACTCCGCGCGCTGCTGCCTGTCCTATCCCATCTCCGGTGCCAATCAGCCCCCTTACGGTGGACAACTGCCACGGCCAGCTTATGCTTCGCCGCCCTATCCGGCTGCTCACACAGCCCATCACTCTCCGACGATTCCCTCTGCATCCGATTGGATCCTGGACTCTGGTGCCTCCCATCACATAACCTCTGATCTTGCCAACATGCCTCTTCACAGTCCTTACACTGGATTCGACAATGTGGTTATCGGTAATGGTGAAGGTTTGACAATTACACACACTGGACAACTTAACAGTCATTCCTCTCTTTTATTACCTGGGGTCTGTGTGTCCCACATATGCGTAAAAATTTGATCTATGTTGCCCAATTATGTCGTCACAATAATGTTAACGTTGTTCTTTGTGATACTGATTTTCAGGTGAAGGATCGTCGCACATGGGCAACGCTCGTTCGCGGCCCGCTTAAGGGCAAAACCTACTACTGGCCGGCGGCTCCCAGTCTCCCGTCCGCCCTCACGGTACAAAAGCTCTCTGCGTCGTTGTGGCATTCTCGGTTTGGTCACCCGTCAGCTAAAATCCTGCGTCATTTAGTGTCTTCTAGCAGTATAGCGTCCAGTAATGTGTCTGATCTTGCTTGTGTCTCTTACAAGCTTTATAAGTGTCATAAATTGCCTTTTTCTGAGTCAAGTTTATCTTCTACTGCTCCCCTGGAGCTTATTTTCTCCGATGTATGGACCTCTCCGATTATTTCTAATGAAGGATTTAAATACTATGTCATCTTTGTTAATCATTTTTCTAAGTATGTTTGGTTTTTTCCTTTATGCCGTAAATCTGATGTCTTACAAACCTTCCCCATTTTATAATCCGTTGTAGAAAATTACTTCTCTGCTAAAATCATTACTCTATATACTGAAAATGGGGGTGAATTCCTCGCTTTACGCTCTTTTCTTGCCTCTAATGGCATCTCACATCTCACTTCACCTCCTCATACTCCTCAGCACAATGGCTATGCTGAACGCCGTCACCGTCATATTGTCGATACTGGTCTCACTCTCCTTCATCATGCCTCTGTACCTCTCATTTACTGGCCTTATGCCTTTGCTACAGCAGTCTATCTCATTAATCGTCTTCCCAAGACAAATCTTTCGATGCTCTCCTCCTTTGAGTCTCTCTTCCATAAGCGCCCCAACCTTGCCAAATTACGCGTCTTCGGCTGTCAATGCTTCCCTTGGCTTCGGCCCTACACCTCACACAAAATGGAACCCAGATCTTGTGCATGTGTCCTCTTCGGCTACTCTACTACTCAAAGCGCCTATCTCTGCTTTGATCCCTCAACGTCTAAAATCTTCGTCTCGCGTCATGTCACCTTCCATGAAGATGTCTTCCCGTTCTCCAAAATGTCTAACCCCGAGTCTCCCCCTGTACCCATTTCGGTCTCCCTAGAAGTCCTTCCGCTGCCGCCACCAGTACCTGCCGTCGCTCCCACTAGCGATCCTTCACCGGACGCACTGCCGGCGCCAACACCCGAGCCACCAGCTCCCCTTTGGGCAGCGCCAGTGGCTCCTTCCGGCGCTACACCCATTATGCCGCCACCTGCATCCTCTGAGGGTGGTCATCATATGCAAACTCGCAGCAAAAATAACATCTTTACGCCCAACAAAAAGTTTGGTATGTCTGCTGTCACCTCTCCTGCTGTTACTGAACCTCAGACCTTGTCTAGTGTTATGTCTGATGAGCGTTGGCGCGCTGCTATGTCATCAGAGTTTGATGCTCTGCTACGGAATGGCACCTAGGATCTTGTTCCGACTGATTCTTCGCAGAATGTTGTGGGTTGCAAGTGGGTTTATCGCATCAAACAAAAGCCTGACGGTACTGTGGATAAGTTCAAAGACCGGCTTTTTGCAAAGGGCTTTCATCAGCGTCCAGGTGTAGACTTCCAGGAGACTTTCAGTCCGGTTGTTAAGCCGGCAACTGTGCATCTGGTTCTCAGTATAGCTGTATCCAAGGGCTGGCCTCTTCGTCAAATGGATGTGAACAATGCCTTTCTCCACGGGAGGCTTACAGAGGATGTTTATATGGCACAACCACTGGGCTTTGTTGACAAAGCCTATCCATCTTATGTCTGTAAGTTACAGAAAGTTATTTATGGTCTCTAACAGGCACCCCGGGCATGGTACAGTGCGCTTCGCCAATGTCTTCTGACCATGGGTTTCGTCAACACTACCTCTGACACTTCGCTCTTTGTCTTTCAGCATTCTGGTATTACGTTTTATTTTTTGGTATATGTTGATGATCTCATATTGACTGGTAATGATTCTGCTTTCTTGAACCGTGTGATTGACTCTCTTGGGACTCAGTTTTCTCTTGAAGACATGGGTGATCTAAGCTACTTTCTTGGTGTTGAAGTTCTGCGCAGCTCCAAGGGGTGTTTTCTTTCTCAGCGTAAATATGTTGTTGATCTTTTGACTTGTCATAATATGCTGGAGTCAAACCCTGTTCAGACGCCAACAACAGCGTCAACCCGCCTTCATCTGGCTGACGGCTCGGCCCCTGCCGATGCATCCGCCTATCGACAGGCCCTTGGGGGCCTCCAATATCTCTCCTTCACTCGTCCTGGTATCTCCTTTGCTGTGAATAAACTCTCACAGTTCATGCACGCTCCTATTGTCACTTATTGGGGTGCAGTTAAGCGCCTCTTCCGGTATCTGAATGGGACGCGTGACTTTGTCTGGCTGCGTCCTTCATCTGCTATACCTCTGCATTGTTTCTCTGATGCTGATTGGGGTGGAAACTGAGATGACCGCTCCTCAACTGGTGCCTATGTTGTCTTTCCAGGGCCTAATCCTGTTTCCTGGAGCTCCAGAAAGTAGCGTTCCGTTGCACGATCATCTACTGAGGCTGAGTATCGTGTCATTGCTTCTGCTGCCGCCGAAGTACGTTGGCTTCATTCCTTGCTGCGCGAGCTTCATGTCACTCTTCCGGCTGCTCCTGTCATTTACAGCGACAACATTGGCGCCACTTACCTCTGTGTCAACCCTGTGTTTCATTCGCGCATGAAACACATCTCCATTGATTATCACTATGTTTGTCAATTGGTTCAGAATGGGTCCCTTTGTGTTGCTCACGTATCCTCTGCTGATCAGCTTGCTGATGCTCTCACCAAGCACTTATCTCGTCCTCGGCTTCTTATGCTGATGTCCAAGATTGGCTTGTCCTCCGGCCCTCCATCTTGAGAGGGCGTATTAGGAAATATTGTGAATATCTTTTGTGTATCTTTTTATTATTGGTAGAATATTCTCGCATTGTTATACAGTCCTATAGTTGGTAGGATTTCATTTCCTTCATTATTGTACAGTCCTATAGTTGGTAGGATTTGATACCCCTGTACTCTATATATACTTTTGTGAGCAATACGAGAAAATCGCCAAAACTCTCTACACAGAGAACACTGGACATTATGTAACGTAGGCCCGTCAGTTACACTACTCATCGACTATAATATTTCTAATATGATATCTAAATCAATTTGCTTAAATAGTATCATGATCATGACTGTATTCTATATGAAAAAACGGTTCAATGATGAGAACGGCCTGATATGAAAAATTCCACAGGAAGTCGCGAGCATCAAATCACTCTTTAGCAAAGAAGAATAAACTCAATAATCTCCTGATTTTCCATATTCCTTCTCTTATTTTTTTCTCTTTTTACATGTTGTTCATGCAAAGGATTTTTCAGATGAGCAATTTTCAAAATCCAACAGGATAATTTTGCTGGATACCTTCTATTCTGAAACCAAACTTTGATCTGTTTTGGCTCGATGTTGGACACTCCCGAATTAGTTGCTGACGACAGAGTGAATTGGGCTTTGGACATTCATGATATAATCTCTCCAAAGCCACAACCTGCTCAGGAGTGTACCTTACATATTTTCCATTGTCCACTGTCTTTACAGGCCGTTGTCACCGCCATCATCACTTCAATAAAAATTAATTTTGAGTACCAAAAAAAAACACCATCGTGTAGAAACTGATAAATATGCTTAACTGTGTGCGTTAACTTTATTCTGCAAATTCCGAAGTCCATGTTCCACAATCAAGATGGTATTCTTGTGCTGAAACTGTATGTTCAACTCTATTTAGTTTAGCAGACGCTATACAGTAACATGTAAAAGATTCACAAGAAAGCCTTTAGAATGATTTCATCATAAACTATATTGTATGTCGAATGATCGTCATCACTATTTCAGTTTGGCGGTCGAATTAATATCTTAATACAATTGGCAGCTTTTGCTCTCGACACTGCAACATAAAGCTGGCCATGTTAAAATACCGGTTCTCGTAGATATATACCAATAAAATTTAATGTTTGACCTTGTGACTTATCTATAGTCATAGCAAAACGCACTTTTACTGGAAATTGTGTTCTTTTAAACTGAACTGGTGATTTTTCATCTTTTGATGACATCAAAGTATTCTCGGAATAAACACATGTGTGTTTTTAAAGTCGCCGCTTGCAATTTTTGCGCTTATAACATGTGTTTTAAAATCACAATATGTCAATCTTGTGCCATTGCATAAACCTTAATAAGGATTCAAATTTCGTAGTAATATAATTGGACAATTTTCTTTCAAAGTTAATCTATAAGGAGGTAAACCAGCAGGATTTAAAGAATGTAAAAAATTTTCGTACTTGACTTTGATCATTCGATTCACATGTTTCATCAATTGCAACAAATGTTTTAGCTTCTTTTGGAGATTTGCTTATAAGCATATCATTTATTTCATTTACAAAATTATTTTTTATCGTCAAAATAACACGGGAAGTTACAGAAGATGCATCACGGAAGAAAGCATGCATATTAGGAAATGTTGTTTCAAATAATGCATTCAAAGATTCTTGTTCAGTAGTATAAGGAAGAATAAATGAATTTGGAATTTCAATTTTGTTTTCAGAAGTAAGAAGTTCTTTTTCATTTCCTATTCTCATCAAAAAATATTCACAAAAAGCCGGATTAGTTTTTGCACCCATGTTTTCTGACAGTTGTCATTTTTCAAGCTGGGGCAAAATATCAGAATATAATAAACTCTCATGAATAAAATCTTCTTTTTTCCTTTTCGAACTAGTGGTAGAGTTTGTCTAAAATCAACACTAAAGACCATAACGTTACTACCAAAAAGCACATTTGTATTCAAGAGATCTTTCAAAAGTAGATTAAAAGTTTCAATCATTTTCTTTTTTGCAATCGATACATCATCCCAAACAATTAATTTTGCATCTCGAATCAAACAGGCAAGTGAACTTTGTTTTCTAATATTGCAACTAAAGTTTTCATCAACGTCAATTAGAATTTTAAAACGGGAATGAGCTGTACGGCCACCTAGAAGAATCGAAGGCGCAATTCCAGAGGTTGTTGTTGCTAGAGCAATAAATCCTTTAGAACGCACAGTAGCTAATACGGCACGATATAAAAAAGTTTTACTTGTTCCTCCAGGACCATCAACAAAAAAAGTTGTTGCTCTATTTGAAGATATTATGTCTATAATCACATTGTATGCCATTTGTTGTTCACGATTTAACTTTTTACGCATTAATAGCTCTTCTTCAGTAACGATTATGTTTCTTTTGAAGAATATTTCTCTTGCTTCTTCGGCCGCCTTTGAAGCCTTGAAATTTTCAGGGATAAGATTATACTCATTAATGTTATGTCCCATCATTGAGATAGACTAAAACTTTATATCGAACATTTTTTTTTCCGATGTCTGCTAAAATTTTGAAGTCTTCAGACATAGAGTCCTCAAATTTCTCCCACAATTCTCTTGGATTAGCAGGATCACAATATTCTAACAATGTTGAAAACAAGCGTCTCAAAGTACATGGCATTTGATAACTCTCAGCTTCTACCATACATTCAGCTAAGCTATTGTCACAATGAAGTAGTCCTCTTTTTGAGCTAATTCTATGAATGTATCGCAAAGAACTTCATTTACAGTTAGTAGGTTTTCATATGATTTTGATCCTTTTATATTCACTAATAATAATCTGAGATAATATGAAGTTACAACACGTCCAATGGCATTACCCTTTATTCGACGGGTCCACATTTTATATTGTAATGACCATCCAAAATATTGTAGAAATTCTTTATACAGTAGGTTGAGCTTTATTGCATCTTTTTGATTTGTCCATATCAAAAAATTTTGTTAATTATTTTTCTAATCATAGGATTATTCATAATTGAGTTTATACTCGATGCACTCTTAAAAGAAACAAATTGTTATCCTTCAAGATGTAACTGAAGATGATAAATAGATGGTGTCATTTCATTAATAGGGAAATAAAAAAATGCCATGTAGCCTCATGCGGTGATACCCATCGAGCAGACTGATATTCTTTTATTTTATCTACTTTAACATTTGCGTCATTGTCATGTATGTGATATACAATTTTATCATGTTCTTTCCATATGTATTTATAAATATATTTCACAACTTTAATATCTGAACAAATTTTAACATTTATGTGACAATTGAATTTTCCAAATAATAATAGATTATAAGGAACAACCTATGAGTTATCGAAATAGTTATCTTTGACTTTCACAAGTCATGTGTGCCGTCTTCTATAAATTGGGTAAGAATATTTTTCCTTTTGATGATTGATCAGCAAAGCTTCTTGGATAATTGAATTTCTTTTTTCTTTTGCATACATGAATTTGTAGGATTTAGCTTACTACAAGGTCCATGTATCATATGTTGGAGAACAAGTTTATATAAGGTTTCTTCGGTTTTAGAATCAGGTAACTCAGTACGAACAATATTGTCATAAGATTCTGGAGTGAGTAGTTTGTATTCATTAGTAAGTATAATAAGAAAATGAGCATGTAATACACCAGATTTTTGAAATTCTATAGTATACATAAAAGCTGCAACTTTTCCAAAGATATTTCTTTTTAATATATCTGTTTTTAGTTCTTCTATATTTACCCTAAAAACTCGATTAATTAAATCAGGAATGTTCTGTGCTTCGTCAGTTGGTAGCAAGTGCTCTTTTATCTCGGGCCAAGATGGGTTGCAAGTCATTGTTATGAATAGATCAGGTTTTCTAAATTATTGTACCAAAGATATAGCATCCATGTAGTGTCGACGCATGTCTCTTGGTCTGCCTATAAAAGTAACAGGAAGGAATGCTTGCTTTCCTATATTTGAAGCGTCTCTTTCTCCAAGTCTTAAAACATCAATGAGTCCTTGTAGCATTTCTATCCTAAAGAGATCTGGGTTGAATGAAAAAAGTCCAATCTCTGTGTTTCATGTTTTATGTGTTCGTCTACTGAATATTGTTGGAATAATCTTCCAGAATGCAAAGTTTCATCTGTTTCATCTTCTCTCATTTGGAATTTATAACAGTAATATTCACGAAGAGAGAAATTATCTCTTTTTCGTTTTCCTTTTTCAAGATTTTGAGCTTTCATGTCAAGGTATCCATCAACAGAATACATATTTTTAATACTTGGCAATCTTCATGTTCACAATAGGCTCGACGTTTAGAAGTATCTTTTGGTTGTATAATTTTTTTAATGTCATAGTGCCATCCACTTTGACCATATGGAAACAATAGTGGATACTGTAGAAGATCATAACATCTTTAATAGTGTTTTACTATTTGAGATCTATTGCTATGAGTGTAGATTCGAATATGCGGTGCAGAACTAACTTCGGTGATTTCTCTTTCAACCCATATCCCATCAACTTCTAATGTAGAAGAAAGATTGTATACACGTTGATCCAAGCCTAAGTCAGATTTAAGTGCAATATTATAGTTCGATAGATTTGGAACATCTATTAGGGATTTTAAGAAAGTAGAATATGGATTAATTCTCCATATATTCATTAGTTTTTTGACTATTGATTCATGGATTTTGTCTGAGCAAGCCATTCTATTAGATAATTCGTTGTCGTTGTCGTAGTTGTATAGTTGTATATTTTTTTGCTATTCCACTCGGAGGAAGTAAATCATTGATAAAATGATACTTCTTCCCTTGAACTCTAAATGTATATATACCACGATTTCTTTTTGCTAGTTCTTTGTCATAATTTATACCAAGTGATGTAACTGCAAACATATTATTGTATGTTCTTATATATGTTCGAAAATATTTACTTTCTTCAGTAGTTCCTAAATATAAATTTTGTAATTCGGCAGGCATCTCATGTGAAACTAATTTGATCGAACCATTGTTACAGCAAAATCCAAGTGGTTCATATTCAAATTTTTTGGCACCACAAAATTTACAGTTAGGCACAGTTTTTAAGGGAATATAATCAAATTGTGATTGACCAGTATGAACAACTTTTTTTGTGTGAGTTATAACCTGCATATTTAGGTATCATTGGCATAAAACTACCAATTAGGTAATATACAACACTATCATAATAAAAGATTGGGGCAAACCTTTTTTTTCAACCATTCTTGAGCTCATACTATTGTTTTCATTACATGCATGTGACGTTGAGCCTAATGCCAAAAAGTAATAAATTACCAATAATAAAGACATTATGTATCGTAGACATATAACTCAATGTTGGATCCTTGATACTTGCCTCTTTCAAAGGAGTAGAAGGGATACGTATATTGTTTTGCTTTTTAATTGTAACCAGCAAAGCATCAACGTGAGGCTCGTTGGATAATAGGTGAAACATCACACATTTAGCATTATTTAATTAAAAGAACAAAAGATGTATTCTAAGCTGTTGCTGAAGAGCCCACCAGAGGAATAGTTTGTTGCTGGAACTCAAATGCAGCTTCAGTAAACCAACATTGTCAGACAAATGTTGTCTTTTTGTTCATCGTTGTAGTAGTGCTTCTTTTTCTCGGCAGATATGTTTCATATCGCCTAAGTTTCTAACTTTGTAGAGCAGACATATTTGTTCTTTTGGTCACAAGTCATTAGTCCTACAGAAGCACAATTATAAGAATTAAAACATAAGAAATAAGTGGAAATAGCAAATAGCAACAAGATTAATCACTTGTTAATAAAGAGATCCTGGGTAGAAGGTGCAATGACGAATTTCAACATTAGGTATGTATTCTTATGTCCATTAACATGTTCTGTCTCTGAGAATGAGCATAATATCGCTCAACTGTACCTCTATGGGAAGAGGAAATTAACAGCCAATTAATGAAGCCATACAAATTTTATTTTGGAATATACTATAGATATGAAAGCCTAAATATCAGATAGATCAACATAAATTTAATATGTTACATGACAAGCTAACTGTAGTACTCAAAGATAAAGAGAACCTAGAGAAGGCAAATATTTTTAGAATTTTTTTTTAAGATTCTGATTTATATCATTTTCCAAGTAGTAGTAATGATATGATTTAGCTCCAGGCAAATGACAACAAAAGCTTTTGATATTCCTCAGAACAGTAGAGATAAAAATGATTCACAAATACTTCAAAAATAGAGAAGAAAATGCATTCATAGTAATTTTATTCCTTCAAAAGCTACCAATAACTATTGGACACCATCTTTAAACTTGTTTTCAGGTCAATTTGGTTCTAAGCAAACTAAAAGTGAAAAATATCTTGGGAAACTTAGCACAAATAAACTCTAACTTAACATCTCCATTAATTAGTCCAAAGGGGAAAAAAATTAAAATCGGTTACTGAAATGGAATTATTAGTATCAATACGTAATGAATATGGGCAATTCAACAACCTACTGCATAAATGCTCGCCTTATATTGAGTTCTTCAAGCATGCAAACTTTTTTCACTCACTAATTCCTTCTAGAAGTTGTAAATGTCCGCTAGTACCAACAGTATAAAAATAAACATAACACCCCAAAATGGGGAAAAAGTTCAACTGTCACAACCCTAGTTCACCAATTGTGAACTTGTTATGATGTCACACAGTTTTCGCGACTAGGTAAGCCTAAAGTATTACGGAATTTAACAGTTCACAATAAAAACAGTAACCAAACACTAAGTAGAATAAGAAAATGTATAACGGTGCCGCTTGGCACATACACTGAGTACACAACTTCTGAAAATAACATCTCAAAACCCGAAATATCACGGGAAACACAGGCTGTGAGAACATAAGTAAAGCTCTAATATATGGAATGTCAAATACAACGGAGAAATAGGAAACAATACTGATAACTACAGGACAGAATGGGCGGAGACTCTCCGGTCTGCGGACGCAGCAGATATACCTCAAGTCTCTGATAGCAAGCTCCGGACTCACTGATGATACGCCTGGCCAGATGCACCTAGATCTGCACAATAAAAGTATGCAGAAGAGTAGCATGAGTATACCACAGCGGTACTCAGTAAGTGCCAAGCCTAACCTCGGTTGGGTAGTGACAAGGAAGGTAGAGGCCCTTCTGAGATAAACATAAGAATAAATACAAAATGAATAGACAGTAGGAATACAGTAAATCTCGAGTATCTAGTTAAAATAATAAGTAGAACGGAACATGCTACAAATACAATCTACGAATACAAGAATAATCACTCAATATCAGAATGCCACATGGAGCTCCGGGTATCCATTTCTTATACCAATATCTGAGGATCTCCCGGGAATTGAACCTGTAGTCCATCATATCAATAACAGAGGATCTCCCGGGAATTTAACCCGTAGTCCATCATATCAATAACATAGGATCTCCCGAGAATTGAACCTGTAGTCCATCATATCAATAATAGAGGATCTCCTGGGAATTTAACCCGTAATCCATCATATCAATAACAGAGGATCTCCCGGGAATTGAACCTGTAGTCCCAATCGTAAACACATCACCACAATTCAATATTTAATAGAAAGAAGCCAAGTACAAGCAACAGGTAAAGATCTAGAGCCTAGCATGCTCACAAAAGGATAGATATTGCAATTTAGTCAATTATAGCAAATACGTTACTAAAATGCTATTCTTAATCTAACTCATTTTAAATTGCATTTAGAATAGGCAATTACGCAAGAAAACACTATTTAAATAATTTAAATAAAATGAATTTTCAAAAATTAGCACAAGTACGCGCTCGTCACCTCACGTACAAGGCATTCAATTAACACATTTCCATATCTTAAGGGACAAGGTCCCCCACACAAGGTTAGACAAGCCACTTACCTTAAAGAAGTGCAAGTCAACCTGAAATCACGCCCTTTCCACGAGTATTCGACTCCAAATGGCTCAACTCTATCCAATAAATTGCATATTGTAAATAATAATTCAAGTAATTTATGCTTCAATTAAATTCTAATCTAATACGCAAAATTATGAAAATGACCAAGAACATACAAACATCGATGAAGCTCGATTTCTAAAAGATGGGGTTGTTAGCCATACATGTATAAAATTCGCCCATTAATGATACTACGATGATCCAATAGTTGTGTAACTTCAATCTACAATACAACATTCAATAGGGCCAATATTGGTACTAAATTCCATAACTTATGCCATTTAGGCATATTATCAAACACCTTGTAGGCATAGATATTTACACCTCATAACTATAGTCTTGGTTCCTCCAACTATCACCATTAACCAACAATTCATCACACCATCATTCCTAACCAATTTATAACTTCCAAATATACATGAATGACCATCCATTCACACCCAACCAAAAAAATTCCATCAAATAAATGCATTTAAATCCCTACCATAATCATGTATTTATATTGGGAATTTATGGCTTCCAATCACCATGCCATAAGTTGTAATACTTGATTCATACTAATATTCCCATAATATATCCATATATGTAAGTCTAAGGTGTAGGATTTACCTTTTGGAAGAAATCTTGCAAAACCCTCCTTTGAGTTCTTGAAGGAATTTCTTGTAAATCTAAGTGTTTGATGAAAGGATTTCATCAATAATAGTATAGGAATGATCGAATTTCACACCAAGATGATAGAGATTACATACCTTGAAGATTGGGGGAGTTGAAGGTCTTGAGAGCGTGAAAGAAGGACCCCAAGTTCGTCCAAATAAAATGGGTAAAAATAAACCCCGAAATGAGTGTTACAGACTATTTTTGGGCGAGTTTGCCGGTTGCTCGCGCATTGTTCGCACGTTTTTGCTGAGCATTCTGCCTCAGACGCGCGACTTCGCGCATACATCGCGCACTTTGACACCTGACCAATGAAATGGTTATAACTTCATGTATACACCTCCAAATGACAAACGGTTTGCTGCGTTGGAAACTAGACTCAAAGGGCTTTAATTTGATATGTTGTAGCACACAAAAATCCTTATATAACGGGAGATATGATCATACAAAGTAAGGCCTTGTGCACACTCATTTACAACTTTCATCTATTATGAAATTTCCAACTTCAAAAGTTCCCGTTAGCCATCCGAAATCATCCCGAGGTCCCCGAGACCTCAACCAAAAGTGAAACACATCCTAAAATATCATGTAAACTTGTTCCAATCATAAATACATCCAAAAACACAGAAATCACCAATTCACAACGGATTCAAGCCTAAGTTCAACCAAAACTTCCGAAACTCGCATTTAATCAAAAACCCGAACTAAAAACGTCCGAATGACTTAAAATTTTGCACACATATCCCAAATCACCTAACGAAGCTATGGCAACTTTTGGAATTTCGTTCCGACCCTCGGATCAAAATATCACCTATCAACCGAAAATCGCCAAAATACTAACTTTCGGCACTTCTAGCCTAAAAGAGCTACGAACTTTCAAAATACATTCCAAACATGCTCCCAACCCCGAAATTACCTAGCGGAGCTAACTGAACCATCGGATTCCCATTCCGAAGCCGTCTTCATACTGTTCTGATTACGAGCTATTTTTCAACACTTAAGCTCTCATTTAGGGACTAAGGGTCCCAAAACACTCCAAATCTCAACACCGAGCGTCCAGGCAAACCAAAATAGTAGATGTGAACTTAGAGGAAGACGTTAATAGGGGAAAGGGGTGTAAATTCTAAAAACGACCGGCCGGATCGTTACATTCTCCCACACTTAAACATTCGTTCGTCCTCGAATGAGCATAAAGAACATACCTGGAGTAGTGAAAAGATGAGGATGTCGACTACGCATATCCTGCTCGGTCTCCCAAGTCGCTTCCTCGACCAGCTAGACCCGCCATTGAAACTTTACTAAAGTTATATCCTTTGACCTGAGCTTTCGGACCTTCCTGTCCAATATTGCTACCTGCTCCTCAACGTAGGATCCTTGTCCAATTGGACTGAGTTGTAATCAACGCGTATGATGGGTCCCCGTGATATCTCCGGAGCATCGAGACATGAAATACTGGATGAACTCCTCCCAAGCTCGGAGGTAGGGCAAGTTCATAAGCAACTTCTCCAACACGCTTCAATATCTCAAAAGGTCCAATAAACCTTGGACTCAACTTCCCTTTCTTCCCAAATCTCATAACGCCATTCATAGGCGAGACCCGAAGCAGAACCCGCTCACCAACCATAAAGGAAACATCACGAACCTTTCGGTCCGCATAACTCATATGTCCGGACTGGGCGGTATGGAGTCGATCCTGAATAACCTTGACCTTTTCCAACGCATCCTGAACCAAATCTGTACCCAATAGTCTCGCCTCGCACGGCTCAAACCAACCCACCAGAGATCTGCACCTTCTACCATATAAAGCCTCATACGGGGCCGTCTGAATGCTGGATTGAAAACTATTATTATAAGCAAATTCCACCAATGGCAAGAACTGATCCCAAGACCCTCTAAACTCAATCACACGCACCGAGCATATCCTCAAAAATCTGAATGGTGCGCTCGGATTTTCCGTCCATTTGTGGGTGAAATGGTGGACTCATTGTCACCTGAGTACCCAACTCCTCCTGAACAGCCCTCCAGAACTGTGATGTAAACTGAGGACCCATGTCCGAGATGATAGTAACTGGAACACCATGCAGACGAACAATCTCCCTGATGTAAATCCCCGCTAACCTCTCCGCTGAGTAAGTAGTACACACCAGTATGAAATAAGAGGACTTGGTCAGCCAATCCACAATCACCCAAATAGAATCGAATTTCTTCGCCGTCAGAGGGAGACTAACTACAAAATCAATGGTGATCTTCTCCCATTTCCACTATGGAATTTCAATTTGCTGAAGTAACCCAACCGGCTTCTAGTGCTCAGCCTTTACCTGCTGACAGTTGAGGCATTTAGCCACGAATCCTGCTATGTCTTTCTTCATCTGCCCCACCAGTAGTGTTGTCTCAAATCTTGTACATCTTCGCAGCACCCGAATGGATGGAATAATGTGAACTATGAGCCTCTGCCAATATTAACTCCTGAATATCATCAACATTGGGTACACAGACCCAACCATGCATCCTCAATACCCCATCCTCACCGATAGTCACATCTCTGACATCACCATGCTCAAACCTATCCTTGAGGACAAGTAAATGGGGGTCATCATATTGCCGTTCCCTGATATGATCAAATAATGAAGACCGAGAAACCACGCAAGCTAGAACCTCACTGGGCTCCGAAAGGTCCAATCTAAGAAACTGATTGGGTAAGGCCTAAATATCCATCGCCATGGGACTCTCGGAAGCTGGTAGATATGCCAAACTACCCAAACTCTCTGCCCGGCGACTCAAGGCGTCGGCCACTACATTGGCCTTCCCTGGGTAATATAAAATAGTGATGTCATAATCTTTCAATAACTCCAGCCACCTTCTCTAGCGTAAATTTGGATCTTTCTGCTTGAACAGGTGTTGTACACTCCGATGATCCGTATAAATATCACAAGGCACGCCATATAAATAGTGACGCCATATCTTCAAGGCATGGACAATAGCAGCTAACTCGAGATCATGGACAGGATAATTCTTCTCGTGTACTTTTAATTGTCTGGACGCGTAGGCTATTACCCTACCGTCCTCCATCAGTACCGCCCCAAGACTAATCCTCGAGGCATCAAAATATACAATATAAGAACCCGAACTTGTAGGCAATATAAGAATTGGGGTTGCCGTCAAAGCTATTTTGAGCTTCTGAAAGCTCGCCTAAAATTCCCTGTCCACTAAAATGGAGCACCCTTCTGGGTCAATTTAGTCATAGTTGTTGCAAACGAAGAAAACCCTTCAACAAATGACGGTAATAACCCGCCAAGGCGAGGAAGCTGCGAATCTCTGTGGCTGAGGAGGGCCTAGGCCAACTCTGTACTGCCTCTATCTTCTTCGGATCCACCTGAAGACCCTTGCTCGACACCACGTGACCCAAGAAAGCCACAGAATCCTACCAAAACTCACATTTTGAAAACTTTGCGTACAATTTCTTCTCCCTCAAGGTATGAAATACTGTTCATAGGTGTTGCTCATGATCTTCCCGACTTCGGGAGTATACCAGAATATCATCTATGAAAACAACCACGAACAAATCAAGATATGGCCTGAACATACTGTGCATCAAATACATAAAGGTTGCTGGGGCATTAGTCAGCCCAAATGACATAACAAGGAACTCGTAATGACCATACCGAGTCTTGAAAGCAGTCTTCAGGATGTCTGGCTCCCGAATCTTCAACTGATGGTAACTTGAGCGCAAATCAATCTTAGAAAATACACGTGCGCCCTGAAGCTGATCAAATAGATCATCAATACGAGGCAAAGGATGACGGTTCTTCACTTTAGATTTATTCAACTGGCGGTAATCAATACACATACGCATAGAACCATCCTTTTTCTTCAAAAATAATACAGGAGAACCCAAAGGTGAAACACTGGGTCGAATAAAACCCTCTATCAAGCAATTACTATAACTGATCCTTCAACTCCTTTAATTCATGAGGAGCCGTACGCTACAGAGGAATAGAAATGGGCTGAGTGCCTCGCAATAAATCAATGCCAAAATAAATGCCCCGAACGGGCGGCAAGCGTGGAAGATCAGCTAGGAATACATCAAGATAATCCCGTACCACTAGGACTGAATCGACAGAGGGAGTATCAACACTGACATCACCTAAGCTAAGTAAGTAGCACACCCCTTCTCAACCATATGTTGAGCTTTAAGAAAGGAGATAATTCTGTTGGGAGTGTGATCTAAAGTATCACTCCACTCAACCTGCAGAATACATGGCATAGCCAGCATCACGGTCTTAGAGTGACAATCAAGAATAGCAAAATGGGGCAACAACCAGTCAATGCTTAAGATAATATCGTAATCCACCATGTCGAGTAATAATAAGTCTGCTTTGGTCTCAAAACCACGAATAATAACCACACATAACCGATAAATGCAGTCCACAACAAGAGAATCTCCCACAATAGTAGAAACATAAACATGAGAGCTCAAAGAATCTCGGGGCACACCCAGATGTTGAGCAAAATAAGATGACGCGTAAGAATAAGTAGAGCCTGGATCGAATAGAACAGATGCCTATTTGTGACTAACCAATATAATACTTGTGATAACATAATCGGAGGCGACGGCCTCGGCACGATCATGAACAGCATAAAATCTGGCCCGGCCCCTCCCTCGCAGGCAACCTCTATCTCCCCGATCCCCGCCCCTGGCTGGCTAGGCAGGTAGAGTGGCGCCTGGAGCTGAAACAATGGCCTGTTGACCCTGTAGAGCATGTTGAGGATGTGGATTCTGAGAAGTCGCACACCTCCCACGTCTCGGGTACTCTCTAACTAGGTGGTGGGTATCCTCGCACTCATAACAAGCTCTGGGAGGGCGCGGTGGCTGACTGGGCCCACCATCGCTAGACTGACCTCTATAGATACCCCGCGCATGAGGCGCACTAGAAATCCGAGGTGCATAATAAGACTCCTGAGATCTGGGAGGAGCTGGAGTACTCCTGGATGAAGGAATATCTGAGTGAACTGGGCGACCCGCAAAGCCCCTATCGTGACGTACTGTTGCTGATGTACGGGTACCAGAGTAATGACCCGACTCTCGAGACCTCTTGGCATCTCTCTCCTCTCGCTCTCTGGCGAGCATACCCTCTATCCTTCTAGCTATGCTCACTACGTGCTGATAGGGTATATCCATCTCCAACCCTCGAGACATGCCAGAACTGATGGAAGGAATAAGACCTCAATAAATCGGCGAACCCTTTCACGAACAGTAGCCACCAAAGCTGGTGCATGTATGGCCAACCTAGTATAACGGATGGCATACTCAGAGACAGTCATAGGGCCCTGGCGCAATTGTTCAAACTCCGCGCGCCATGCATCTCGGAGGCCTGGGGAACAAACTCCCTCTGAAACATATTTGAAAACTGAGTCCAAGTCAGGGAGGCAGCCTCATCCGAACTGTCTAACTCAAAGGTGCGCCACCAGTCATAGGCGGCTCCCCAAAGCTGGAAAGTTGCAAAGGAAACCCCGCTCGAGGCAGTAATACCGTTGGTGCTAAAAATGTGGTGAGAATCCTCCAAAAAACCCCAAAGCATCATCCGTGGATAGTCCGCTGAAAATGGAAGGGTCATACTTTTTTAACCTCTCCAATCTACGTTCCTCATCCTCAGAAGCAGGTGCCCCATCCTCGGGCTAATACGGTACCGCAGGCTGGACGGGAATAATATCTGGAACATGTCCCATATGCACCCTCTACTCCGGAGTGCGGGCTATGGGAGTCTGGGCTCCTCGCCCGGCCTGGGACGTGGCTGCAGGAAGGGGAAGCAACCGTGCATGTGACAGCGTAGTATACATGCTCATAAACTGTGCTAATGCCTCCTTAACAGCTTGAGTAGTGGTGGCTGTGGGCGTGTTAGGTGTTTGAGTCCTGGCTGGAACCGCTGGTGGTACCTCGGCGGCTACTTGCGCAGGTTCTCTGGCTGCACCCCGAGCACTCCACGACCCCTGCCCCGGCCCCTGCCTCTAGCGGCTGCAGAACGAGGTGCGGGTGCCTGATCGTCACGGGTCGTGCGTGTCCTCACCATCTGTCAGAGAATAGAAGATGGAAGTTTAGAATCGATGTCAAAATATAGCACAACAAAGAATTTAGTGAAGTGAAGATTTTTCCTAAACGGTTACATAGCCTCCCGTAGATAAGTACAGACGTCTCCGTACAGATCAGCGAGACTCTAATAAACCGACCTATGTTCCATGACTCCTATGAAGCTAGCTCTAATACCAACTTATCACGACCCTAGTTCACCAATTGTGAACCTGCCATGACGACACCCAGTCTTCGCGACTAGGTAAGCCTAACGCATTGCGAAATTTAACAGTTCACAATAAAAATAGTAACCAAACACTAAGTAGAATAAGAAAATGTATAACGGTGCCGCTTGGCACATACACTGAGTACACAACTTCTGAAAATAACATCCCAAAACTTGGAATCCCATGGGCAACACATGTTGTGAGAACAAAAGTACAACTCTAATATATGGAAGTCTAATACAACGGAGAAACAGGAAACACTAATGCTAACTACAGGATAAAATTGACAGAGACTCTCCGGTCCGCGGACGCAGCAGATATACCTCAAGTCTCTGATAGCAAGCTCCAAACTCTCTGATAATACGCCTGGCCGGATGCACCTGGACCTGCACAACAAAAGTGTGCAGAAGAGTACTATGAGTACACCACAACGGTACTCAGTAAGTGCCAAGCCTATCCTCAGTTGGGTAGTGACGAGGAAGGTCGAGGCCCTACTGAGATAAACAAAAGAATAAATATGAAATGAATAGACAGTAGAATACAGTAAATCTTGAATATCTAGTAACAACAATAAGTATAACGGAAAAGGCTACAAATACAATCTACGAATACAAGAAAAATCACTCAATATCAGGATGCCACATGGAGCTCCGGGATTTGAACCCGCAGTCTATTTCTTTTACCAACATATGAGGATCTCCAGGGAATTGAATCCGTAGTCCATCATATCAATAATAGAAGATCTCCCGAGAATTTAACCTGTAGTCCATCATATCAATTACAGAGGATCTCCCGGGAATTGAACCTGTAGTCCATCATATCAATAACAAAGGATCTCCCGGGAATTTAACCCGTAGTCCATCATATCAATAACATAGGATCTCCCGAGAATTGAACCTGTAGTCCATCATATCAATAATAGAGGATCTCCTAGGAATTTAACCCGTAATCCATCATATCAATAACAGAGGATCTCCCGGGAATTGAACCCGTAGTCCCAATCGTAAACACATCACCACAATTCAATATTTAATAGAAAGAAGCCAAGTACAAGCAACAGGTAAAGATCTAGAGCCTAGCATGCTCACAAAAGGATAGATATTGCAATTTAGTCAACTAGAGCAAATACGTTACTAACATGCTATTCTTAGTCTAACTCATTTTAAATTGCATTTTGAATAGGCAATTACGCAAGAAAACACTATTTAAATAATTTAAATAAAATAAATTTTCAAAAATTAGCACAAGTACGCGCTCGTCACCTCACGTACAAGGCATTCAATTAACGCATTTCCATATCTTAAGGGACAAGGTCCCCCACACAAGGTTAGACAAGCCACTTACCTTAAAGAAGTGCAAGTCAACCTGAAATCACGCCCTTTCCACGAGTATTCGACTCCAAATGGCTCAACTCTATCCAATAAATTACATATTGTAAATAATAATTCAAGTAATTTATGCTTCAATTAAATTCTAATCTAATACGCAAAATTATGAAAATGACCAAGAACATACAAACATCGATGAAGCTCGATTTCTAAAAGATGGGGTTGTTAGCCATACATGTATAAAATTCGCCCATTAATGATACTACGATGATCCAATAGTTGTGTAACTTCAATCTACAATACAACATTCAATAGGGCCAATATTGGTACTAAATTCCATAACTTATGCAATTTAGGCATATTATCAAACACCTTGTAGGCATAGATATTTACACCTCATAACTATAGTATTGGTTCCTCCAACTATCACCATTAACCAACAATTCATCGCACCATCATTCCTAACCAATTTAAAACTTCCAAATATACATGAATGACCATCCATTCACACCCAACCAAAAAAATTCCATCAATTGGGAATTTATGGCTTCCAATCACCATGCCATAAGTTGTAATACTTGATTCATACTCATATTCCCATAATATATCCATATATGTAAGTCTAAGGTGTAGGATTTACCTTTTGGAAGAAATCTTGCAAAACCCTCCTTTGAGTTCTTGAAGGAATTTCTTGTAAATCTAAGTGTTTGATGAAAGGATTTCATCAATAATAGTATAGGAATGATGGAATTTCACACCAAGATGATAGAGATTACTTACCTTGAAGATTGGGGGAGTTGAAGGTCTTGAGAAGGTGAAAGAAGGACCCCAAGTTCGTCCAAATAAAATGGGTAAAAATAAACCCCGAAATGAGTGTTACATGCTATTTTTGGGCGAGCTTGCGCGTTGCTCGCGCATTGTTCACGTGTTTTTGCTGAGCATTCTCAGACGCGCAACTTCGCGCATACGTCGCGCACTTTGACACCTGACCAATGAAATGGTCATAACTTCATGTATACACCTCCAAATGACAAACGGTTTGCTGTGTTGGAAACTAGACTCAAAGAGCTTTAATTTAATAGGTTGTAGCTCACAAAAATCCTTATATAACGGGAGATATGATCATACAAAGTAAGGCCTTGTGCGCACTCATTTACAACTTTCATCTATTATGAAATTTCCAACTTCAAAAGTTCCCGTTAGCCATCCGATGTCATCCCGAGGTCCCCGAGACCTCAACCAAAAGTGAAAAAACATCCTAAAATATCACATAAACTTGTTCCATCATAAATACATCCAACAACATAGAAATCATCAATTCTCAACGGATTCAAGCCTAAGTTCAACCAGAACTTCCGAAACTCGCATTTAATCAAAAACCCGAACTAAAAACGTCCGAATGACTTAAAATTTTGCACACATATCCCAAATCACCTATAAGCTATAGCAACTTCTGGAATTTCGTTCCGACCCACGGATCAAAATATCACCTATCAACCGAAAATCGCCAAAATACTAACTTTCGGCACTTCTAGCCTAAAAGAGCTACGAACTTTCAAAATACATTCCGAACACGCTTCCAACCCTAAAATCACCTAACGGAGCTAACGGAACCATCGGATGTCCATTCCTAGGCCGTCTTCACACTGTTCCGATCACGGACTATTTTTCAACACTTAAGATCTCGTTTAGGGACTAAGGCTCCCAAAACACTCCAAATCTCAACACCGAATGTCCTGGCAAACCAAAATAGTAGATGTGAACTTAGAGGAAGCAGTTAATAAGGAAAAGAGGTGTAGATTCTAAAAACGACCGGCAGGGTCGTTACATCAACCATGCTAAAAGATCTAAAATCCTGGAATCATTTATAGTTAAATGACCCTCCTAACGCATTTTTCTGCCTTGAGTGGGAAAAGTTTTAAAAAAAAATACCTGTTATAAATAGAACTCTAATTAAGGTGAATGTCTATATTTAGAGATATTCTAGGGTTTACTACTTGGTGGCTAAGTCACCACCTCCCTATAAATATAGGGGTTCTATTCTATTGTAAACCATCCCAAAGTATCAATAAGAATACTCCTCTCTCTACTTTTCTCTCTATTGTTCTTGTTCTTGTATTATTGTTCTTGTTCTTATAATATTTCATAACACGTTATCAGCACGAGTCTCTAACCAATTGAATTTGATTTCTTCCTCCTAAAGAATTTCTATACGAAAAAAAATTAAGAAGAGAAGAAAAGCTTAGGTGAATTTGCTGTGTCGAAGCCTTCGTCTCCAATATCTATTTACCGTCAAAAAAAAAAAGGTCCAATGATAGAGGGTCTCCATATACCAAACTAATAGAAGTGGTGGCAAATCTTCTGTTATAATTTTCTCAAAGGACTGCCATGATCTTTGTAGATAAGATTAAATTCTGGATTTAAGGTATGTATTTTACCTTTCTCTTTCAAATTCTTGACATTCTATAATTTGATTTTAAATACTAGCAAAGACGATAAATTTTGATTGCAACTCTAATGGAGTTTGTAAGAAATTATAACCACGTTAATTGGTAAAATTTCTATGTCTTGCCATGATTAAATTCATGTATGATTGTGGGCAAAGAATTGAAAATTCGTCCCATTGAATTTGCTTCATTCTCATTCCCTTTAGAGAATGTAATAGCAGTATGTGATAAGTCTGAACGAAGACAAAATTATTACCGTGAAGGTATCAATGGATGTGGACGTGGCAATAGACGAAATTATAATCGTCATTATTGTGGTAATGAGAACAATAAGGATTCTCAAAATAATCCTTCACTCTGTGAAAGTAATATCTGTCATCGATTTGACATGAGGGTTTATATACCACATACAGATTATTATGGTCCATTCATGGTGTGAATGTGACAACATCTGATTTATGAATACATATTCATTATTGGAAGAATATGAACATGCTATTGGTATTGAATATACCACACTCACCTCTAGAAGGAGGTTTGAGATGATATAAGAAAATAATGTCATTATTATGGCATGAATAGTCATTGGTCATGTACCTATTGTATGCCAAAATATTTTGATAATGTGAATAATACACGTTCAGATAATTATGTTCGATCTCCTGAAGGAAGAGAACTTTTGATAATATTAATCCATTCCCTGAAGTGAATGTGATAATTGTAATAAAGCCCGTAAGTATGAACACGCTCTTGATGTAATTTTGTTTTATGTCTGACATTATGAAAAGAAAGTTCGTTGCCCTTGAAATTTCGGGCAAGAACAATATGACATGGGTGTTGGATGCTGAAATCCATTTGGATGCAGTGGGTCCTGGAGACGCCATTAAAGACAGAAAGAATGCATCCACCCAAGACTGTGCTAAGGCCTTGATTTTCTTGCGCCATCACCTTGATGAAGGTTTGAAAATTGAATATCTCACAGTTAAAGATCCACTTATCTTGTGGAATGGCTTAAAGGAGAGATATGACAACCTGAAGTTGGTCACTCTGCCACAAGCACGACATGATGAGAATCCAAAAGCAAATAGTTCATATATTTGTTATTGCTTTATCAGATTTATTTATGTGTTTTTTCTGCGGGTAAGACTTCAATGTAATTATACATGGTGTTCTGTGTTATTATTATTTCATTAGATGGTTTCATAACATTGTATCTTGCAGTTATAATGTTGTACAATAATAATTTTAACAGTACAAATTGTTTAACACCGTTTATTTGAAAAGTTTCAATATTAGCCTTAATTGTTAATATTAACAGCAACATGTTTTTTTTACATTAATTTGACCATACTGATTGCAGTTATATGTGTGGCAAACATATTCGTATACTACTTTGTTAATTGGTTAAATTATGCACACACAAACACAAATGAAGCTCTTCACTAGATTATCCATATCAGCATTATTTATTCTTAAAATATTTGTAACAGTACAAATTCCAAGCTTTGGTGTGATCACATTATAGGTGTAATTGCAAAGTATATTTCTAACACAAATAAATTTCCAATATTACCACTTGATTGATTAAACTACTGATTATGATATTTGATGGCATGTAATTACACTGAAATAATTGTGTTGTAACAACATGCTTTAAATATAAAATGATAAAGTTAACTTTATTGATTATTTTTACTTACACTGAGTTATAACTGACTTTAGAATTGATATTGTGTTTTTAATAAAGTTCTTTGTTATAAAGATTATTATCCAATTGTAAAAATATTTGTTTAATTGATTCATGTACCACACATACGATATTCAAAGAGAAGAAATATTTCTCTCATTTAAGTATGTGTAAGGCAGATGTTACTACAATTCCTGGTAGTAGTAAATTGATTGAAGGCTCCGGAAGAGCAACTATAACTCTGCCTAAAGGAACAATATTTATTATAGAGAATGCAATGTTCTCCTCCAAGTCTAAGAGGAACTTGTTGAGTTTTAAAGATATCATTCAAAATGGATATCATATTGAGACAATAGATGAGAATAATCTTGAATTCCCCATTTACTCATGAAAACGAGGCTGCCCACTTCGGTTTGGGGTCACGCCATTTTGCATGCAGCAATGCTAGTTCGTCTCAGAACGACGAATTATCACAAATATTCCCCGTTGCAATTAGTTTTGGGTCATGAACCTAATATATCCCATTTAAGAATTTTTGGATGCGCAGTATATGTGCCTGTAGCACCGCCATATCGCACCAAAATGGGTCTGCAAAGAAGGTTAGGAATATATGTTGGGTTTGAATCGCCCTCCATTATTCGCTACCTCGTAACATTGACAGGGGATTTGTTCACTGCACGATTTGCAGACTGTCAATTCGATGAGACACTTTTCCCAAAATTAGGGGGAGAAGTTGGTGAAACCAAACGGGAAATTTTGTGGAAAAATGCATCATTATCTCATCTTGATCCACATACCTCTATTTGTGAAAAAGAGGTGCAAAATATTATCCATTTGCAAAGAATAGCAAATCAAATGCCAGACGCATTTACAGATTTGAAAAGGATAACAAAATCACATATCCCCGCAGAGAATGTGATAGCAATATGTGGTAATACAAAATTAATTGAGAGCTCTAGAAGAGCCAATTACTACTATGTTGGAGAAATACAATTGATTACCAATAAGGTATTGTGTTGTAGTAAGTCTCAAAGAAACTTATTCAGTTTCCAAAGTGTATGTGAAAGTGGTTGATTATATTGAGACTATAAATAAAGGAAAGATTTGATATCTTCTATACTACAACTTGTAGCGGAATAATTTGTATATGAAAAGCTACCCGCTTCATTCTCCAGTTTGTACTACACAAACAAAAGAATGCCACAATAAACTGGATATTTATTGGTATAAAAACCCATATCATAATAAACTTGAAGTTTATTGATAATTGAACATGTCATGGTGTAAATTTGATGTTTATCAATATTGATAATTTATTCAGTTGGCATTCGGGTTAGCCATATCAATTTAAGTATGATGTGCAATAATAGAGAATTCACATGGGTAAAGAACTAGAAAGTTCTTTACGAATTCTCTTGTATTACTTGTTCTCATTAATTAATTGACCAACTAAAGAGTTCGGGTTGAATCCCATAAATTCTGAAAATATCAAAGGTGAATATGGGCCCATTCACCTGCCATGTATACCACATATGATGCATCTATGATATGGTTACATGTGCAATTGTTATTAACCCGCAGCCTGGCCGGTGCTTGCGAGGTAAATTGCTCAGTAATATAACTTCGAGCATAATTTCCAGATTTTCTATTCAAGATAGTTCATCTTGATAAGTTGGTTTATATCATAGTCGGTTTAGCAAGATAATTATTGAGTGCCTCCACTTAATAGCTGAACTGTTTCTTATGAGAACAAAGTTATATATATCAGTTTGATATACGTTGTATACGAGAGTATATTATATTCTCCCCTCACAAGTGGTTCAGGGTCAGGAACCAAATAATTTCATCTTATTATTATTGATGTGCGGTGTATATTTTCATTAACACCATAATGCACAAAGATGGACTCTCAAAGTTGAGGAAACAAGTTAGCTTTTCTAACATGAGGGGGAGACATGATAAACACTTGAGAAAAGGTTACATGGGATGAATTATCATTTGTATATATAGATCCTCGAATATCATAATATGAACCTGAAGTTCATAAAAGGATAATTCAATTGCAACATATTGCAAAGCATGCTGTACGCATTTGCTGACCCAAAGAAAGTAACTATATTCTCACTGCAAATGCTCATATTAAGTCCCAGAAGGACAAAGTCTTGATACGCTTAAAGCGTATAGACAAATCGGTTTCAAAATAACTTCTTAATAAAGAAGATGAGCAAATGATCAAAGTGATCATAATGGGGAGGCAAGTGATCTAGAAGATCACATGACATAACACTTCATAAAATCTCATGAGAGATTCAGGTACCTGAATATATGAATAAAGAGATCTCCATGTTATGTCTTTATGAAAATTTATTGAAACCGATATAAAATGTTCGTCGACGACATCTATGATAGCGCTAAATATCGATGAGGATCTTATGTTTGTCGAATACAAACAAAAATATTGGCTAAATGGAAGAGATACAATTCAAGCAGAATTGATTCCATATGAAAGACATGGAGTTTTGGACATGTAGTTCAAATACTTGAAAGTATAAAGTCAATAGATATGTGTAATCAGTTTTCGATATCTTATTTGTTTAGCATGACATGAAAACTTGATATGCATCTAAAGTCTATTATATGGCTTATATGACTTAACTTATATGTCAATCCATGAAAGATTGAAGTTGCTTGAAGCATATACAATTCTTGGTCCTGAAGTACCACATCCTAAGTGCAACTTGTGTACATATGTATCTTGCTATAACTATAAGCATGATGGCATCGAGAATACCTCTATGGAGATATTGAAGAGTCATTCCACGACATTATATGAAGATGTTCATATCTATCAAGAATGATAATTTCAAGGTGCGGAATATTTATTCAAATCAATATGGCTGATTTATCAATCAAATCTCTACAAAAGATCGTTTTGAAGATGGTGCACAAGATTGGAATGCAAATGCTCAAGGATGTGAATTGATGCTCTTTCAGGGGGAGTTAATGCGCGTTGCACTCTTTTTCCCTTACAAGGTTTTGTCCCACTGGGTTTTTCTTGCAAGATTTTTAACGAGGCAGCCAATAGGCGCATAATATTCAAACATGTGTACTCTTTTTTCTTTTCTATAATTTTTTCCCATTGGGTATTGTTTTAGTTAAGGTTTTAACGAGGTACATTATTGAATAGACATTCAAGGGGGAGTGTTATAAATAGAACTCTAATTAAGGTGAATGTCTATATTTAGAGAGATTATAGGGTTTACTACTTGGTGGCTAAGTCACCACCTCCCTATAAATATAGGGGTTCTATTCTATTGTAAACCATCCCAAAGTATCAATAAGAATACTCCTCTCTCTACTTTTCTCCCTATATCCTCCTAAATTTTCTGTTGGTGTCCATCTTTATATAGTTTTCAGTCACAAATAAAGTAATGTTGTTGATTTTACATAAATAAAGTGCATCTAACAAAGCAGTACAAAGTCGTATACATTAATAAACTCTTCCATCCTATTAACACACTTGAATCTCACAGCATTTCGAAAGAATAACTGGCTCCAATTTAGCATGTTTTCTTTGATTCATTAAGTTGTTAGTAAGTAGAATATCCTATAGTTAGCCCATACAAATCATTCATAGTAAGTCATGTTGAAGAGCTCAAATTCTTAAAGGTATATAGTCAAAAGAAAAAATGACGAACTGCATATCAAAATGCAAAAAAAAAAAAAAAAAAAAAAAAAAAACAAAACCACATACATCATTTAGAGACAGGGTATGACTGTTTAAAAATTACTAATTAATACCAATATCAATCCAACTCCTCAAAGCTGAGATTCAAAATTATTTTCTCATTGAGATCACTTTGCGCATCATTGTTTGAAGCGCACTCTGAAGCATATGGCTTTGTCCGTGAAGCAATGAGCTTTCATTCTCGTTTCACATTGCTCCATCACTTTAAGTGATCGAAGGGCATATATAAAGACATAATCTTTAGATGGATTAAATTAAAAATTAAAAAAAAACGATCAAAATCATTAACTCCACATGGATGATTACTGTAAATGGATCTATTAATTTTAGAGAAAAAAAAAGAATCAAAATGGTATGAATTGACATGGGATTAGCTGATATGTAAAGAAAAAGCATAAAAAAGTTACCCTTTCGAATTTAGACAGAAGTTTGATGAAATTCAAAGGCTTCTTCTTTATCTTCTATAACTATAATTTCTCGTTGTGTTCTATACTTAAGTCAAAATCATATATAATATTTAAAAAAAAGTTCGTCAAAGTGAGCATTTGAAAGAAGATTAGAATTCCTAACAAGGAATCTGCCACAAGAACTTTTTCATACACTAGTATATTTCAGAGAATTCTAATAACAAATTTCACTTATATTAGTTATGGTTAAACTTTCACTTTACAAAAATTGCAGAGAAAATCAAATTACCCTCCGAAATGAGGTGTATTCCAATAACCCTAGGTTCGTCACTTTTTTTATCTTCTACAAAGCCTTAATTGCAAAATAAATAAATTAATGAAAACAGAGAAAAAATCATAGTTTGTTTTCAAATTTACTGAAGAAAAGGCTAATCAAGCGAAAAAATAGAATAAAGTTGAAAGAGGAATTTATGAAGAGTGTAAAGAAAAGCACGAAAGAAAAAATAAAGAAATTGGAAGCAGTGCTTTGTAGGGTGTCAAGAGAACAGAAAATGACAAAAATATCCGCAGACCTTGCTTATCCTCTCTTATAGTAAAGTAGTACAAGTAGAGATATACACACACAGACTGGATATAGTATGTGTCTTCCATTGAATTTATAAGATTTGAAGTTTCTGTTAGGAGGGAAAACTAATAAAGTCATTGTTTTAGGCCTCTTAAAATTTTGAGGCCCCAAAAATATTTAGTCTTATTTTCACTTAGGCAATATTGAAATTTATAGAAAAAAGAAAAAAGTACAAACTCCTTATAAAAGTAAAAAGAAAGACGGTCTAATTTTTAACAATACAAAAATTTTAAAACTTTTAATTAAGCTACTCAACTCTTCATATTGCTGAATATTTACAATAAAATTTAAGGTAAAATATTTTAAATAAGTGACTGACATCTTATTAACTTGAATTTCTTCCATATCTCTTAATACAGACCAGGTGCTTGAGATAAGGAAAATAGTTACAATTCGAAAGTAAAGATAGCAGCTCGTATTTACGGTTGTTCATTATATTGAAGTTGATATCCAATGAATAAATAGCTGCTAATGCAGCATAACAAAGAGGAAAATAAAAATAAATTTGTTATGGAATAATATAAGAACAAGAACAATAATACAAGAACAAATAGAGAGAAAAGTAGAGAGAAAAGTATTCTTATTAATACTTTTGGAATGATTTACAATGGGGTAAGACCCCTCTATTTATAGGAAGATAAAAGACTTAGCCTTGAAGTAAGACTCTTCTTATAAGATAGACATTCACCTTAAATAGAGTTATATTTATAACACTCCCCCTTGAATGACTATTCAATAATGTGCCTCGTTAAAACATTAACTAAAACAAAACCCAATGGGAAAAATTCTAGAAAAAGAAAAGAGTACATATGTTTAGAAATACGCCTATTTGTTGCTTCGTTAAAAACCTTGCAAGGAAAACCCAGTGGGACAAAACCTTGTAAGGGAAAAGGAGTGCAACGCGCATTAACTCCCCCTAAAAACATCAATTCACATCCTTGAACCTTCACATTCCAATCTTGTGCACTAGCTTCAAGAAATCGTTAGTAGATATTTGATAAATAAATCAACCATATTGACTTGAATGAATATTCCGTACCTTGAAATTATCATTCTTGATAGATATGAACATCTTCATGTAATGTCGTGGAATGACTCTTCAATACTTCCATAGGGATATCCTCACCATCACATTATCATAGTTATAGCAAGATACATATGTACACAAATTGCACTTAGGATGTGGTACTTCAGGACCAAGATTTGTATATGCTTTAAGCAACTTAAAACTTTCAAGTTAAGTCATATAAGCCATATAATAAACTTTAGATGCACATCAAGTTTTCATGTCATGCTAAACAAATAAAATATCGAAAACTGATTACACATACCTTTGACCTTATACTTTCAAGTATTTGAACTACATGTCCAAAACTACATGTCTTTCATATGGAATCAATTCTTCTTGAATTGTATCTTTTCCATTTAGTCAATATTTTGTTTGTATTCGACAAACATAAGATCCTCATCGATATTTAGCGCTATCATAGATGTCGTCGACGATCATTTTATATCGGTTCCAGTAAATTTTCATAAAGACATAACATGGAGATCTCTTCATTCATACATTCAGGTACCTGAATCTCTCATGAGATTTTATGAAGTGTTATGTCGTGTGATCTTTTGGATCACTTGCCTCCTTATTATGATTACTTTGATCATTTGCTCATCTTCTTTATTAAGAAGTTATTTTGAAACCGATTTGTCTATACGTTTTAAGCGTATCCAAGACTTTTTCCTTCTAGGACTTAATATGAGCATTTGCAGTGAGAATATAGTTACTTTCTTTGGGTGTAGCATGCTTTGCAATATGTTGCAATTGAATTATCCTTTTATGAACTTCATGTTCATATTATGATATTCGAGGATCTATATATACAAATGATAATTCATCTCATGTAACCTTTTCTCAAGTGTTCATCATGTCTCCCCTCATGTTAGGAAAACTAACATGTTTCCTCAACTCTGGGAAATCATCTTTGTGCATTATCATGTCAATATACACAGCACATTAATAATAATAAGATGAAATTATTTGGTTCCTGACCCTGAACCACTTATGAGGGGAGAATATAATATACTTTCGTATACAACATATATCAAACTGATATATATAACTTTGTTCTCATAAGCAATAGTTTAGCTATTAAGTTGAGGCACTCAATAAATCATTTTGCTAAACCAACTATGATGTAAACCAACTTATCAAGATGAACTATCTTGAATAGACAATCTGGAAATTATGCTCGAAGTTAGATTACTGAGCAATTTACCTCGCAAGCACCGGCCAGGCTGCAGGTTAATAACAATCGCGCATGTAACCATATCATAGATGTATCATATGTGGTATACATGGCAGGTGAATGGGCCCATATTCACCTTTGATATTTCCAGAATTTATGGGATTCAACCCGAACTCTTTAGTTGGTCAATTAATTAATGAGAACAAGTAGTACAAACTGTTGAAGCGGGTAGCTTTTCATACACAAATTATCCCGCTACAAGTTGTAGTAATAGAAGATATCAAATCTTTCCTTTATTTATAGTCTCAATATAATCAACCACTTTCACATATACTTTGGAAACTGAATAAGTTTCTTTGAGACTTACTACAACACAATACCTTATTGGTAATCAATTGTGTTTCTCCAACATAGTAGTAATTGGCTTTTCTAGAGCTCTCAATTAATTTTGTACTACCACAAATTCATCAACATCCATGTGGTGAATATCTCTTTTAAAGAGAAAGTTATACCATTATGGTCATGTCAAAAATTATATGCAAGATATGTTTCTTGCATTATTATTGTCCTTTGGTAATCACATTGACAAATTATTTTGGCGTACAATAGGTACGTGACCAATGACCATTCATGACATAATAATGACATCATCTCAAACCTTCTTCTAGGGGTGAGTGTGGTATCATCTCAAACCTCCTTCTAGGGGTGAGTGTGGTATATTCAATACTAATTTCATGTTCATATTCTTCCAATAATGAATATGTATTCGTGAATCAGATGTTGTCACATTCACTGCGGGGATATGTGATTTTGTTATCCTTTTCAAATCTGTAAATGCGTCTGGCATTTGATTTGCTATTCTTTGCAAATGGATAATCTTTTGCACCTCTTTTTCACGAATAGAGGTATTTGGATCAAGATGAGATAATGATGCATTTTTCCACAAAATTTCACCAACTTCTCCCCCTAATTTTGGGAAAAGTTGCTTTTCCGGTATCGTGTGTGTGGTACATGAATGTGATGCATAAATGAATGAACATATAGAAGTGGAAACTATATTGTGCAGTAGTTACAAAGGTGCACACATGTATATTACGGACATATACACAGGTAATACAGTAAATAGATGACAGCGTATCATAAAACTCGAGTAGTGTATGTAATATGTAAAGAATGTGTAAAAGTTATGTGATGAATAATTTAGCACATTATTATGGACGATCACATAATTACAAATTTGGAACTAAGCAATTGACATGAATATGTGAATAGTATGGAAGTGTACATTTACAAGCCAATGCAGACATGTGACAGTACACTGTGTTAATAATATCTCTGTATAGGGTACAATGTTTCAAGTTGAAATGTCATTAAGTACGTTAGTTGTTAAGTACATTACGAGTGTGTTTGCAAAAGTTGCTTAAATACGTTATGTAGATTAATTTTCTACAAATCAGTGTGGTAAACAAATTTAATTCGTTGCTTCTTAATTTAAACAATATTTTCAAAATCCGTTGAGGTTATTCGAATAACTGGATTGATAGTCGACTAACTTTAGGGAAGCAGTCATTAGGTTATTCGAATAACTAAACCTGATATTCGACTATCTTGCCTTGCGGGAAAATTCAGTTTTAATGCGAAATATTGGTTAGTTGAATAACTAATTAGTTATTCGACTAACTTAGTAAACAGTCATCAGGTTATTCGAATAACTAAATCAGGTTATTCGAATAACTAAATCAGGTTATTCGAATATCTTAGCTTGCGGAAATTCCAGTTTTAATACAAAATATTAGATAGTCGATTTTATTAGTTAATCGACTAACTTTGCTGGAAAATAAAAATACCATCGAAATTTAAGCATATTGAAACATTCTAAAGAACTAATACTAACATTATATCATAAACTAACTAATACGAGCTGATACTAATGACTAATAGTTTATCCACTAGCTAATACAAATAAGTAAAATAAAATCAAACAACTCCATCATCCTTAATCATGGATCCGTCACCGATCAAGTGGTCTATTTTTCCCTCAGGGTGCTCAAAGAAGTCTGCTACATCCAAGTGGGTGTTTTCAAAATTGTTGTCAGAGACAAAATTGATTTCAGGGTCTTTACTCTTTAGAAATGCTTGATAGAGCTCAACCAAATGTCTTGGTACACGGCAAATTTTTGCCCAGTGCCCTTCTCCACCGCAACGATAACACATAGTTTATGAACTATTTGCTTTTGGATCCTCATAATTCTGTTTCCGCTTTTGGTGGTTATCTCTCTTTGGGGGGTGACTAACACCAGGAAAATTTCTTCCTTGTCCACGTCCACGGCCATGACCCCGATCACGACCACGACCACGATTAAAGCCATAGCCTTTTCCACGCTTAGCATAATGGGAATACACCTTATCTACTTCAGGCAATGATGTAGACCCAGTGGGTCGATTTTTGTGATTTCTCGTGAGCAGGTCATTGTTTCGCTCAGCCACAAGGAGAAGAGAAATCAGTTCAGAGTACTTTTTGAAACCTTTCTCTCTGTACTGTTGTTGCAGTACCATATTGGAGGCATGAAACGTTGTAAACGTTTTCTCAAGCATATCATAATCAGTGATATTATCTCCACAGAGTTTCAATTTGGAGGTAATTCTGAACATTGCAGAATTATATTCAGAAACGGACTTAAAGTCCTGGAGCCTCATATGAGTCCAATCATATCGTGCTTGTGGCAGAGTGACCAACTTCAGGTTGTCATATCTCTCCTTTAAGCCCTTCCACAAGATAAGTGGATCTTTGACTGTGAGATATTCAATTTTCAAACCTTCATCAAGGTGATGGCGCAAGAAAATCAAGGTCTTAGCACAGTCTTGGGTGGATGCTTTATCTCTGTTTTTAATGGCGTCTCCAAGACCCATAGCATCTAAGTGGATTTCAGCATCCAACACCCATGTCATATAGTTCTTGCCCGAAATTTCAAGGGCAACGAACTGTCTTTTCATAATGTCAGACATAATCGAAAAATCAAATTAGGAAGAGAGAAATACCTTAAATTTTTCGAGAAGATTCTTGAGACGGTAGAGTCTCGTGCTGATAACGTGTTATGAAATAATATAGGAACAAGAACAATAATACAAGAACAAAAACAATAGAGAGAAAAGTAGAGAGAGGAGTATTCTTATTAATACTTTTGGGATGATTTACAATGGGGTAAGACCCCTCTATTTATAGGAAGATAAAAGACTTAGCCTTGAAGTAAGACTCTTCTTATAAGATAGACATTCACCTTAAATAGAGTTCTATTTATAACAGAATTCAAATTTACAGCTCCAAAACACCACCATACATGTTTGACCTCTTTTCCCCACCTCCTTTTTCTTATGTATCCAGCAAAGAATATAACACAAAGTAAAGAACAATAAGACCCAAAAAGTCTACCGTGGAAGGATAGAGGAAATGGAATACTAATTTCTGCAGCTGGCTTTGTCATTCTATCCCATATGATTATATGAATACCTCTCCAGAAGGACTGCATCCCCAAGCTTTCCGAGCAGCAGGCTGCCAGTTCTATGCCCTTACTTAGATTCCAGTGTGGAGAGCTTCCTGCAGACCTGTCCAAGTTAGTTGAGCTTACCACATATAAAGTGTGCCTAAACCCCACTCTAGATACCATAAAACTTGACTTGAGAAATTATTTGGAGAAACTGTCTTTCTTTTTTTGGTAAAGGAAATTTTTCGGAGAATCTTAACTAAGAGTATACTTTATTCTTTGGGAATGATTTGAGTGAGTAGTAGCACTTTGATCATACCATATGCACTCATACTTCCTGATGATGCCACATAAGAATTGTGCATTCTCAGCGAACATACGAACACACACAGATTGATTATCCACTATACAGATTGTCCGCCTTATGAAATATGTTTAACATACTGAAAGTTAGCTCCCATTAGAAAGTGCAGCAATACTTACATCAGATAGTTCACACAGCAATTTCTTGTGTTTGATTCAAATATGTCAAAGCTAGTGACTTATGGTCTCAACTTAAGATATGCAAGGGGGAGAGACAAATAAGTCACTGGTAAAGTTTTTGTTTTAAAACAGAAAAACAGAATCAGGCTCACCAATCTATAACTTGTCAAAATCATCATCGAAGGCATCATCCCCATCATCTGACAAATAAAACAGATAGTCAATGTGCTGCAATCATTCAGAATGTGTAGTACATTTACTTAAATTTCCCTAAATACAAAGTCAGATTCTTCAACAGCAACAAGAACTCAAATCTAAAAGGAACGACATATTTCAATCTTGAAAAAACAAATGAATGGACATGAAATATTAAATGTAAAATGTTATAATGAAACTCAAAAAGTTCGAAAAGCCAATCAGCTTGCTAAGCAACTTATAACTAGAACAAAATTGCTTGCAAAATTGGATAAAAGAATACTTCAACTATCTTATTACTTTTATAACACTGAAACTAAGACAAGTTTTTTGTGGTTATCAGTGTGGATATCTTAAGCTTCTGCTAATAAAAATGGAGATATCCCGTGTCATTACTAATGCTATGTGAATGTTTGATATAATTTTTATTGGTCAATGTTATTTTATGAAAAAGCCATACTTGAGAGGAAAGATGAAAAAAAAAACATTTGTGAACAAATGAATAGGTTTTATGCAGTTTTGATAGGGTTTTCTGAAATTGTCTTGCAGATCTTTGTGATACATGTATCCATAAAGTACTACTTGTCCTAAATGCTATTTGAAGGCCAAAACTGAAAGATTTCAAGCAGAGATAGTAATTGCAGATCCAATACAACTATAAAAAAACATTTGTGAACAAATGAATAGGTTTTATGCAGTTTTGATAGGGTTTTCTGAAATTGTCTTGCAGATCTTTGTGATACATGTATCCATAAAGTACTACTTGTCCTAAATGCTATTTGAAGGCCAAAACTGAAAGATTTCAAGCAGAGATAGTAATTGCAGATCCAATACAACTATTCATAACTGCATCAAAAGAATTGTTTTCCTTTTCCTTTTGTTTTTGAGAAGGAATTGCTTTCTAGAATTATATTCTTTATTCTTGTGGCAACAGATTAAGGGTCACAATCTTGAGTGGAGGGGACACACTAACTGCATGCAAACTAAAATTTAACGAAAGACAGAACATTAATAGCGGTTCTTACTTTTTTTGTCAGAATATCATTATTATTGTAAAGGTAAGGTATACAAATTACCACCGTTATTATGGAATCAAATTGTGATAACAGTTGATATCAATCCAATAACGACATGTAATAAAAAAGGACAACAACACCTAGCAAATATACTACAAAGAATTGAAGCTGGTATGTTCAGACTAATCTTGCTTCCTATTTGTTTTCTTTTGCTTTCCTTGTTTTTAGAAGGGAGGGACATGCAAATAGCAAAGGTAGAAAGATTGACAACAGAAATATATATCTTTCCTGAATTATGCATTTAAGCAAAGAGCAATTTATTGTTCAACCAGTTGGAAAATATATTGAAGTGTAAATAGAGTACCTGGCCCGTCATCGCTGTCTTCTCCAAGGAGAAAAACATCCAAATCCTGGTCTGACGTTGCTGAGGCTGCCTTTTTATTTGTCTGGGGTATTGCCTCAACCACTGGTTTAGAAGTTGTTCCAGCTGATGAAACCTCCTTTTCACTCTTCACTTCTGCCTTTTCAACAGATTTTATTTCGGCCTCTTCCATGTATTTCTTCTCATACCTAATTCAGATGTAGCCTAAATTAGTACTATATATATGGCAAAATCCAAGAAATGCATACTTGTACGGGGAAGAAAAAGAATGTTAATCATATTTCGGCATAGTGAACAAATACTCTACCTATTTTTCCATGTACCCTAAAACCTAACCTTTTTCAGGAAAGCAGCTATATGCCTCTATTAGCTTATAAAAATGCCTTACTTTGGGCCTTTTTTTTTAGGAGGCAAATCTCCCTGTTAGTTTGAAGCCTCTACAAGGTCTCCATTGACACGAAGGGGCACCACCAAATTGTTACAACAACACATAAAGGAATTATCCCTAAATTCATGAATTAGTATTATTATTTTTTAGTAAGTGCTAAATGCTAATATATACTGAGTGAAAAGGCACGTAAAATAGTGTTCAGTGTATACATCTGATCACTAAAACTCAGTTCCTTTCATGATAGGAGAGACTAAGAAAGATCATTATGCTTTTTACATCATTAACTTTACTCACTTACAGCAGAAGCCAAAAGGGAAGTAATATGTACTTTAATCTGAGAATATTCTCAGCTTTGCTTTCAGAAACCCTCTTATCCTCTCTTTCGACAGCAAACGTCCCACATCTTGCTTCACTCCTTGGCCCTTGCCAGGTTCTTTGTTGTACCAGCACAGCTTCAATTATCCACCGTTATGGGCATATACCACACACAAAATGTACTGACATGGAACTGAGACAGTTTTGAGGATGAATTGCTGGTTCACAGATTGTATCAGCCTCACATAAATCGCATCTATTGCATAATACCATTCTCATATTCTGAAGGATTATCTTGTGTGAGAACAACCTCATGCATCAAAGTCCAGTACATTCATTTATTATTTTTAGAAAGAAAACTAGTAATTCCATTTCAATTGCCCTTGCAGTAGCCCATTCTTTAAGGTTTTTGGACGAGGTTGTCTTATCTTAAGAGAGATCTACTTTTCATTAACATTGAATGATTATCTCGTTTTGGATATTGAAATTAATAAGAGGAAGATCAGTTAAATGTACTAGATTGAGCTCTAACAAATCTTTACTTGTGGCTTAAACTCAAGAATCATCTTTCAAGAAGACATTCCTACATGTCCTGAACAATCAATAGAATGAGTAGGATGTAATAATATCTAGGCCTCTGGTGGTGTAAAGCAGTAATATATTCGGTGAGATACATCTTCAGATTTACCAACAAACTAAGAAGCTTTATTTTCACTCACATCCTTAGCATTTATCATCACTGAGACAATCACGCCCTCTGTCATTCTACTCTCTTTTTCTTACAAATTTCCTTCTTATCAATGAAAAAAAATGAGAACAAACAGGTTTAAGAAAGACAACTCACTCGCTTCCAACTAGTTTGCCATGTGCCACACAAGTTCAGAGTCTACCCCCAATTTCATACATTGCCCAATGGCAACAGACATCTGGAACATGTTCTTAACCATTTTTGGATTTTAATTGGTCTATGCCTATTCAGTCAGAGAGGTCCATGAAGCATGGGGTCTCAACAGAGTTGACAAAAAGCCATTAAGCACAGCTGGCTTCAGAGGCATATGTAGTGTTATAGTACCGGGTTCATCTGAACCTAGTATTTCGATGGCGGAGTATAAAATTTAGTGTAAATATTTACTAATATTACAGCACATATTGACTGAACCCTAATTTTAAACATATAGTAGGTTAAACACTAAAAACCTTAAAGGCTGAACCTATAGAGTTTAAATCCAGGGTCCGCCTCTGGCTGGCTTATAGTGCCAGCCTGTATTTTTTGGTTTATCCGGATTGAAAGAAACCCTAGATGTTTTGATGGTATTTCAACTTCAAGAAGCTACCTGAAAGCTAAATGTTTGGTTAACTTTTTAGTTGGGTGAATGTTTTCCCTGTAAATAACTCTGATATGTTTTTGGATTTTGTCAGCTCCTTAGCCTTATGACAATTTTTTTTGTATTAGAGCTTACATTTTCCCTCTTCTGTAATCTCTGCATCTTCTTGATGCCTTTCTAATGACATTTCACTTACCATAAGGTAACCAAAACAAAAAAAAAACAAAAAAATAGGCTAAATTCCGTCATCAATATACTGTAGTCAGTAATCATCACTTAGCATAGTTATTTCCAACTTTTGGAAGTCTCAGAGAGGCTAAATTCCATTCTCAATAAACCGTCAAAATATTCACCCCTTAATCCTGACTAAATTAATTCAGCTCTTTCATACTGAACCTATACCCAATTATAAAAGCAAGCATGTTTTTGCATAACCTCAGACAAGAGGGGTTGCTCTGATGGTAAGCAACCCCCACTTCCAACCGAGAGGTTGTGAGTTCGAGTCTCCCCAAGAGCAAAGTGGGAAGTTCTTGGAGGGAAGGATGCCAGAGGTCTATTTGGAAACAGCCTCTCTACCCCATGGTAGGGGTAAGGTCTGCGTACACACTACCCTCCCCAGACCCTACTAAGTGAGATTATAGTGGGTTGTTGTTGTTGTTGTTGTTTCGACATAACATCACGATATACTCCAAAAGTACAGATAGAATTAGGTTGGTTTGCGTAGGGAGATCACCATATAAACTAAAATGAAAGATCTCCAATGAAGTACTTACGGGGCCACATGACTGTTAACTAGAATAAAGTAGATTCTCCAAAACTTCCGCTCCCTCATTATGCGTGGGCATAACTCATACCTTAGCTTTGAGATTTCCTGCAAAACACCACATGTAATGCTCTTACTAACAATGGCAATTTTGCAAAAGGCACAATTTATCGGACAGAAATTGCACCATTCTGAACAGCCTTTTCCTTTTCATAGATGTCAAAATTAAAAAGATATGGTTCATTAGCAAAACGCAGAATAGGAGATTACGAACTAATCAATATTTCAGTGTACACATCTGCCTGAAGACAAGAACTCAACAAAAATTGTGATGTACCATGAGCTACAAGAGAAGCTGACCAGGATAGTCAATAGACCTTCTAAATGCAGAACACCAAATAAAGCAACAGATATTGAGACAATAGGTTGATGGCCAACTTAAAACTAGTGTAATTATCTCTATATTGAATTCATTAATATGTTCCGACCTTTATTTTATGAAATGAGACTGATTAATATAGCTGACTCCAAGCTAGTTTGGAATTGAAACTTAGTCAATTGATCAGCTGACACTGAGAGGGTGAATAACAGCAGAAGTCATGCCCTCTTAAAAAGTCTATTGATCAGCCAACCCTGAGAGGGTGGAATAACACCAGAAGTCAGCCCCTCTTTTTTTTTTTTTTTTTGAGTGTCATACCTTGACAGATTGAAGAACAAGTTTTGCGTGTTTTTCCTGAAATTCTGTAAGATCCTGCCGAACATTTGAGACTGTAGGAATATCAGAGATCACTGAATCATCTGTGCACATCCAAGACATACTTCAGTTAAGCTAGTTTCTTTTGAGAATAGGTGACGCAAAAGAAATAAACAACGGAACATGTGATTAAGCATAGAAAAATCATCAGAAATTGCAAACGGAGTCACAAATTTATGATAAATAATGGAAATAACACTGCATGTGAGAGTTTTCTAGATAAAGGAGCAGGATTGTGGTAGGTTGACGGTCGCATAAAACAAGTCTATCATGATAAAGTCCTCTTGATAGCTTACTGAATGGGAATTAAACGGGTCCAAATGGAGTGAAATGGACATTGAGGATGATAAATGAGGGAAATCACAATCTTTAACAAGTATGCTGCTAAAAACTAAAATTGACGTGCTCTAGAAATTACTGCAAGAGATGGGGATCTCAAAAAGATACGGTTACTTTTTTCTTTGCACAGATACTGGTTTTGCTGTTAGAATTCCAGAAATGAGACTAGGAAACAGTTGCTTCTAATACACTTTTTCTTTAACTAACGCTTCATGATTTTATCTAAATCCTCCCTATACCATTCTAACCTTGAAGGTCATATAAGAGGTGCAACCAACAGTGTCCAATTGCCCATGTCTTGAAATGTTTACACTTTTAAGGCATATATCCTTGTAAGGTGATGGACAAGGTCCTACCTGATGCATACTGCTAATAGAATTAGACTCTTGCAGAACAAAAATCATCATGTCATGTCATCTGAGACAACAGTTATCCTCTTCAAGGACTCTGGGCTAGAGATAAAGGAGGGAATACTTCTCCATGGACTTGACATGTTCCATTTGAAAGTTTCGCAGGGTGCTTTATCCGGAAACAAACACAATGACATCTATATATCACATCACCGAGAAGGATGAGTTTGATTAAGTGCACTGCTTTGCTTGACGGAACCATTTGAATGTTAAGAAAATGTAAGAATGCATGCAATTCGTTGACAAGACTAATAGTTGAACCTGGTGAACTGAACCTCAGTCGTTCATCTATTGTAGATCTAATTTGCACGGTTAGGTTATAGATGAACCAATCTAATGGATTTCAAGGTGAATGCTAAAATGTAATACCACTTTTAAAATTCAAACAAAATGTACCATCACTCTCAGCATTCTTCAAATGTTGACCCAACGATCTGATTATAAGTTTGTCCTTAACCTAGGACGGCAATATTAACAAAATCATTCCCTGAACATACTTGGTTTGGCTCTATACACCCTGTCATCATTGCATGTAAGAATTATAAATGCAGTAATCACAAATATATAGCATGAAGAGATGACTGACGACAATGAACGTAGAGGTTCAAAAACAAAACAACACCTAGCTCTTGCCACTTTAAAACCCTGAAAAACTAAACAACACCTAGTTTCTCTAGAATTCTATCTCAAAAGCTTCTAATTCCTTCTATTTACTTCTTCTGCCATAAAACATTTTATATATCTAGAGTCACAGATAGCAAATCTTCTTTGCATTCCCTCCTGTCAGCATTATTAGATTGAAATTGTGACATAGCTAAATGTAATTCTTCATACTGCGAATTTCTCTTTTACATTTAGCACGGATAACTCAGTGATCCAGTTTTCTGTCAATTTTACTTCTTTCAGCAATCCAATTGAACTCCGAAATTGAAATAATATAGTTTTTCCAGTACAAGAAGTACTACATTTTCACCTCTAATTCAGAAATGTACAACAAATTACCTTCAAGTGGGAAATCCTGAAAGGTATTAATGGTAATCCCCTTAACGAACTCTCTCAAATCATCGGTAACACCAAATTTCTCGAGATCGGCAAGCGTAGGGGTAGACGACGCCATTTGAGGAGCAGCTGACGACGAGTCAACAATGTGAGAAAGCGCAGCGGAAGGGATTTGAAACTTGATCTGTTCAGCGCGTTTGAGAGCGTCAACTTTGATCTGATCGGCGCGTTTAGAAGCTTCGGTAACGATTACATCAGCGCGTTTGGTAGCTTCGACGGCTATTTCCTTGGATCGTTTAGAAGCCTCGACGGCGATTTCTTTGGATCGCTTTGATGCCTCGACAGCAAATTCCTTAGATCGTTTGGAAGCTTCTATAACGACGTCAGAGAGCTTGGAGGAACCAATGGTAAGCTCCTGAGAACGATTAGCGGCTTCTTTTGTGAATTCTGTGGTTCGCTTTGCTGCTTCTTCAGCGAAACTTCGAGCCTTTTGCCAGAAATCCATGAGCGTTTATGGATTTGAAAGAGAACAGAAGCTAATCAAAGTAACGGATTGGAGAAGTGTAACGGAGATGCAGCAAATTTTGAGTTTCGGGATTCGGAATGGGGGAGAACTGAGATTTAAAGACGAGAAAGAAGAGAAGAAACAAACGAGGACTTTTATTAAAGAGTTACGAAGGAAGCGACTATTGATTTTTCATAAAAATGGTCCCTCAATCATACGGGTACATTTAAAATAGTCCTTAAATATATTTTTGAACAGTTTTAGTCCATTAAATTTAGTAGAAGTGAGCACTTTTAGATAATTATTATGTTTATGCGAGAACTGCAAAAATATACTAGTTTTTACTATGTGTGTCGTGCAACTTTTTGACTTATAATTTCTACTATTTTAGTTTAGTTATGGTATTTACTGTAATTTTTAGTGTTGCCTTTTTATATTTGGCGAGATTTATTCGGTGTTCCTAGTTTAAAAAAATTTCTCAAAATTCTCGTTAAATCTAATAGTTAGAGTTAAATATTTTTACTTCTAACAAATTTAAAATACAAAAGTTACTCAAAATATATTTAAGGGGCAATTTAAAAGTAGCCTCATACATAAGGGATCATGTTTGTATCTTTTCTGTTTACATCAAGCAAAGAAACAATATATGTATCATGCATCGTACTAATTACTTAATTAAGGCAATCTGTTATCCCACTTTATTTTATGACTTCTAATGTAAAAATTTAAGTTTGGTACAAATTATACGCCAGAAAGAAATTTCTTAAAAAACGTTAGTTTCATTTCTTTTCTAACATTTTGGTTTTTCTTTCCTTTTTGGGGCAGGGAGGAAGGAGGAGCGCCTGCAATTTCTGAATGTATATATTGTTGACATATAGGCAGGTAATATTCCTCACAATTAGTCCGAGTAGTTTGGAATAATAATAATAATAATAATTGAACAGGTCTCACCTTTTGAAACAAAAAAGATAATATAATAATAAGAAATATGTGAAATCTATTTGATAATGATATGGGGAAAAAAGTAAAACTACTACATCTATATAGCGAGATAGAAGAAATAAATTTGACACATCAACACATTCACCAACAATATGGTTCATGCTTTAAAGTGAAAATTTCTATATTAGTAAATGATGACAAGCAAAAAGAGCTAAAAAAAAGAGTCAATACAGAATAACAAGAACAGTTGATTATGTGTTTTGGCTATTCATAATGTTAGATTGAAAATTGAAATTCCTCAAGTAAGATATTTGACACCATCTGTGTAAATTACATAAGAAAGAGATGATAAAAGGGTGAGTATATATTATTAAAGGTAGAACACCCCCTTAATTTCTTTAGTATTTTGATAAGAATTATATGTCATATGATGTTAACTGTTATATGATCAGAGACGGCGAACTTGGTTAGGGAGGTAGCACGGGATGTGCTCGGGGTAGCCAAGGGCTATTCAGGCAGACATCAGGGTGACTGGTGGTGGAACGATATAGTCGAAGGAAAAGTGAAGGTGAAGAAGGCGGGGTTTGCTAAGTTGGCAGGGAGCACAAGCGAGGAAGAACGGAGAGCGAACAGGGAGATCTACAAGGTGGCGAGGAAAGAAGCGAAGCTGGCGGTTACGGAAGCTAAAAATGTGGCGCTTGGTCGCATGTACGAGGAATTAGGGGAGAAAGGCGGGGACAGAAAGTTATTCCGGTTAGCTAAAGCAAGGGAAAGGAAGGCGCGTGATCTTGGCCAAGTTAGGTGCATCAAGGGCGAGGATGGTAGAGTTCTGATGGGGGAGTTTCAAGTCAAGCAGAGGTGGCAGGCGTACTTTCGAGACTTACTTAACGAGGAGGGGGGTCGTAACATAGAGCTAGGGGAGTTGAGGCATTCCGAGCAACATAGAGGCATTGGGTACTGCAGGCGCATTAGGGAGGAGGAGGTCATGGGGGCTTTGCGTAGGATAAGCAGGGGTCAAACGACCGGGCCTGACGAGATCCCGGTGGAGTTCTGGAAATGTATGAGTAGGTCAGGAGTGGAGTGGCTCTCCAGGTTGTTCAATGTGATCTTCAGGACCAAAATGATGCCGGAGGAGTGGAGGTCAAGTACAGTGGTGCCCTTGTACAAGAACAAAGGGGACATCCAGTGCTGCAACAACTATAGGGGTATCAAATTAATAAGTCACACCATGAAGGTTTGGGAGCGGGTCATCGAGGCGAGGGTGAAGGAGATGACATCTATATCTATGAACCAGTTCGGTTTCATGTCGGGTCGCTCCACTACAGAAGCTATCCACCTTGTCAGGAGGCTGGTGGAGCAGTTCAGGGATAAGAAGAAGGACTTGCACATGGTGCTTATCGACTTGGATAAGGCGTATGACAAGGTCCCAAGGGAGGTGCTATGGAGGTGCTTGGAGGTGAAGAGTGTGCCGGAAGCCTACATCAGAGTATTCAAGGACATGTACGATGGAGCTAAGACTAGAGTTAGGACGGTTGGTGGCGACTCAGACCATTTTTCACTGTTATGGGGCTTCATCAAGGATCGGCGCTTAGCCCTCTCTTGTTTGCCTTGGTGATGGATGCTCTAACCCGACATATTCAAGGGGATGTGCCTTGGTGTATGCTATTTGCTGATGACATAGTCTTGATAGACGAGACGAGTCTAAGGGTTATTGAGAGGTTAGAGTATGGAGACAGACTCTCGAGTCTAAGGGTTTCAAAATAAGAAGATCTAAGACAGAATACCTGTAGTGCAAGTTTAGCGCCGAGCCGAGCGAAGTAGGCAGGGACGTGATGATTGGATCTCAGGTCATCGCCAAGAGGGACAATGTCAGATATCTAGGGTCGGTGATTCAGGGGGACTGAGAGATTGATGTGGACGTCACTCACCGTATAGACGGGGTGGTCAAAGTGGATGCTTGCATCAGGAGTCCTGTGTGACAAGAAAGTTCTACAGAAACTCAAGGGAAAATTTTATAGAGCTTTGGTTAGACCTTCCATGTTGTATGGGGCGGAGTGCTGGCCAGTGAAGAACTCTCATATTTAGAGAATGAAGGTTGCGGAGATGAGGATGCTTAGGTGGATGTGCGGGCTCACATGGTTGGATAAGATTAAGAATGAAGTTATTCGAGAGAAGGTGGGGGTGGCCCCGGTGGATGAAAAGATGCGAGAAGCGAGGCTGAGGTGGTTCGGGCATGTGCGGAGGAGAAGTTCTGATACCCCGGTGAGGAGTTGTGACTTGTGAGCGGTTGGCGATGGTCGGCGTACGACAAGGCAGAGGGAGGCCTAAGAGGTATTGGGGAGAGGTGATTAGGCATGACATGGCTAGAATGCGGGTTTCTTAGGACATGGCCCTTGATAGGAAAGTCTAGAGGTCTAGTATCAGGGTTGTAGGATAGATGATTTGTGTATTGGATTGTGTCTCACGTATGGTAGTTATTTATGGTAGTTACGGTCTCATATTATTGCATGCTATTTTATTTATGGTTCTTATGTTTAGATAATTATTTACGCTATTTCTGCTGGAGTTACTAATGCTGTTTTTTTTTTTTTGTTTTTGTTTTTCCTTTCCTTCACTGAGCCGAGGGTCGATTGGAAACAGTCTCTCTGCCCTTTCGGGTAGGAGTAAGGCCCGTCTACATATTACTCTCCCCAAACCCCACTTTGTAGTACTATACTTAATAGTTATTGTTGTTTGTTGTTGTATGATATTAACTGTTTAAAGATTTAATTTATATACGATCATATAAAATAATTTTTATACAATAATGAGACTAAGACGACGAAATGAGTAGAAAATTTGTACATGTTGATAGAGAAAATAACCATTTAAAAAACAAGACAGGAATTCTTTATAATTATACTGTAAAACAATTGATGAAGGGATGTGGCGCAGTTTAATAATTAGTAGTACTACTTATTAATAGCGCATGTGTTTGGGTACAGATATTACGGATTCAAATGTTATCATCCCTGCTTTCTTCTTAATTACTATAATCTACATCTATATCTATATATACTATATTAAAAGTACGAAAGTCTTTAGCAAAATATTGTTCAGTCTTTTTTATACTTGAAATATAAATTTTATATTAGATAAAATTATAATTTAATTATCTCATACTCCTAATATTTAGGATTTAAAATCAACTAAATATTAAATAATTTCCTTATTTGAACTACTATTTAAAAAGGTCCTAATATTTAGGATGCTATAATCAATTAGAATTTACCTTATAGAGTTACATGGTAAAATTAATTGTAGTAGTAATTAAATGATATATAAACCCTAACCTACGAAAATTTATAAAACATTTACTTTCTTGAAGGCGAGGAAGCCAAAAAGTAGAAAGAATCGCTCAACTTGACTTTGTTCGTTTGTTATTTAAGGCGTGTATATTATTCTGCTTTCTTTATATTTATTTTAGAAAATAAGTTGAGCAAAAGATTTATGTAAAACTTTTGTGAGAAAATAAGTAATAAATAATAGTAATTGATGTTGAGCATTTGTGTAAATAAAAGTATATATCATGTATCCTTCTCAAACTGAAGGTGGAACTAAATTTCCAGCATAATACCTTTTTTATTGGGGCTGAAAGAATTGAGTAAAAAATTATAATTATCTTCTAGGATGGCTTGAAATAAGCAGACTTTCGAGTCTAAGGGTTATTGAGAGGTTAGAAGTATGGAGATAGACTCTCGAGTCTAAGGGTTTCAAAATAAGAAAATCGAAGACAGAATACCTGTAGGCAGGGACGTGATGATTGGATCTCAGATCATCGCCAAGAGGGACAGTGACAGATCTCTTGGGTCGGTGATTCAGGGGGACAGAGAGATTGACGGGGACGTCACTCATCGTATAGGAGCGGGGTGGTCAAAGTGGAGGCTTGCATCAGGAGTCCTGTGTGACAAGAAAGTTCCCCATAAACTCAAGGGAAAATTTTATAGAGCTGTGATTAGACCTGCCATTTTGTATGGGGAGGAGTGCTGGCCAGTGAAGAACTCTCATGTTCATAGAATGAAGGTTGCAGAGATGAGGATGCTAAGGTGGATGTGCGGGCTCACCAGGTTAGATAAGATTAAGAATGAAGTTATTCGAGAGAAGGTGGGGGTGGCCCCGGTGGATGAGAAGATGCGAGAAGCGAGGCTGAGGTGGTTTGGACATGTGTCGAGGAGAAGTCCTGATGCCCCGGTGAGGAGTTGTGAGCGGCTGGCGATGGTCGGCGTACGGTGAGGCAGAGAGAGGGCTAAGAGGTATTGGGGAGAGGTGATTAGGCATGGCATGGCTAGAATGCGTGTTTCCGAGAAAATGGCCCTTGATAGTAAGTCTGGAGGTCTAGTATCAGAGTCGTAAGATAGGGGCTCCTAGAGTTTTTCGTACTCCTCACCCGGGGTTGGGTGAGGCTTGGCAGGGCTATCCGTAGATGATTTGTGTATTGGATTGTGTCTCTCTTATGGTAGTTATATATGGTAGTTACTGTCTGATATTATTGCATGCAATTTTATTTATGATTCTTATGTTTAAATAATTATTTACGCTATTTCTGTTGGAGTTACTAATGCTCTTTTGTTTTTGTTTTTGTTTTTGTTTTCCTTTCCTTCACTGAGCTGAGGGTCGATTGGAAACAACCTCTCTGCCCTTTCGGGTAGGGTAAGGCCCGTCTACATATTACCCTCCCCAGACCCCACTTTGTGGGACTATACTGAGTAGTAGTAGTTGTTGTTGTAGGATGGCTTGAAAATTTTAAATTTAATTTTTTGAAATAAATTAACAATATTAATATTTAAAATTTGCAACGAATCTAATGTATCAATATTTTGATCATTCCTTATGTTGAATGAAATTCAATAGCCACTTAAAAATAACTCTTCGAGTCAACATACTAAGAAACAAGATATTCTAATTTGAAATTACTAATTAATTCTTTTGTACACGTTAACTTAATATGTTACTTAAATAAGTATTATTATAAAAGGTCATGAATAAATGAATAAAATTCTTTATATGTGTGTCGATTTCACGAACAATATTTATCATTTTCAAGAACTCAAACTTTTACTTAATATTATTTTTATCACTAAAATCATGTTTTGAATGCTATTTATATATATTTTTTAAAAATAATTCTCATCAATATAGGGTAATATTGGCAATACTGAATTCCTTATATAAAGTCCATTAATATTAGAGTTGTATTGAACTATTCCTACAAAATTCTTTAATATGCAAAACGCAAGTTACCAAAATTATGTATGAAGCAAGCACGCAATAAGTTCTGAAAACATAAAGATTCAAGACATATGTTTTTTCTTACTATTTGTAAATCGAATTCTTATTGGAATAGTTATAATTATTCTCAAATATTTAAAAATTATAATGAGCAAATATTCAAATTTTGAATTAAGAAAAATTAGGTTATTTCTTTTAGTGTTGAGAACAAATTATTAAGCCGTTGAATTAATTAATTAGTAAACGAATACAATTTAATTATTTCACAAATTTATCAGATAAGATTTGTTTTGTTAAATTGTCAAAACACATAAAGTACATAAATTTTAGTTTTGTAAAACGAATATCAACAGTGAAAGAAATCATAAAATATAGCAAAATTAATTATAGTAAAAAATAAAGATTCAGATAGGTGAAAAAATATATTTTAAGCAATAAGGTAAAATTGTAGAAGGCAACTAGATTATAAAGGAGTAATCATGTATTTTTTTCTTGCATTCACTTCAACAAATGAAACATCTTGCTACAATTTTTATAATAAGTTTTTTGCTTGTAAAATATTAGTTCAATATTATTCATTCTTTAAACTTTACATTGTCACTATCAAATTTTTAAGAGGTATAATGGCAATTTTTTTATTCGCAAAGTTTTAAGAGAAGATATTTAATTTTTATTTTGTGTTGTTTGATAAATCTTTAAAGAGTTGCAAATATCGACAATTTTCATATATTTGGACATAAGTCCTAACAAAAGAACAATAAGGCATCTAAATAAAATTAAGTTAACTAAATGGGAACAATTCTTATTATTTAAAAAAAACTTAAATTATATTTTATAACACAAACAAATTATTTAATAACATGTATGTAATTTTTAAAATTTATGTATTCATTAATATAGGTACATGCACAAAGTGAGTATCTTAACACTAGTTATTATAAAAGCATAAATACAATGTCGGTTTATAAAAATAACCTTGTAATATTAAGCATAATAGCTCATAATAAAAGGACATAATCGAAATTCTAGATATTAGCTTTATAATCCTATTAGTTTTAGGATACAATAGACCTTTAAAAATCCTATTAGTATAATTACTTTCTGGCATAAAGATTTATTATTATATGTAAGCCTCAAGCTTGGACCACTCCTTTGTTAAAATTTAGGTGGTACTATCTTTCGAACTTTAAATAAATATTATTTTTATTTCAACACTTTGTAAATATTGGTTGCAAAACTCATTTTGAGTTATTAGAAAAATAATTCCTTTTGATTTTTTTTAAAAGATTTCTACGCTCAATTTTTGAATTTTCTTAAAAACTCAAAAATTAGTTTTCAAAGCTTTAGATTTTTATTAGAAATATTTTGTTAAAAAATACTTTTTATTTAGAAAATATATAAAAGGTACACTTTCTTTAAGAGTTTCGAAAAATAAATTGCAAACTCAATTCTTACAAAACTCTAAAACAAATGTCAAGTGTCAACTTATAATTTCAATAACTTTTTCCTTCTATCTATCTATATCTATAATAATTCTAGAATATTAACCGGAAGAACTCATAAAGAAAAGACATAATCATAATAATCTATTTTTTGGACTACAATATATTCTTTGCTAATTTTTAATATTTAAAATTTTAGAAATTAATAAAATTTCATCTATTAAATTTTTATAAAAAATATGTAGGAAGATTTTAAAAAATCAGTTTTATAAGAATCCTCTGTATTGGCAATACATTACCACTTTATAATGTCCAATACAAAAAAAAATAAGATTAAATGGATTGCATAAAGAGTTGAAATTGAAAAATATACTCCCACGATAATATATTTTTATATTACATTTGAACTATTTTTCTATTCAAATAATATATTTTTATTAAATTTTCGTGTAATATCGAAAAAAATACCCAATTATTAAACAAGAACTCAGAAAATATTTATGAATAAATGTGTGAGAAAGAGAATAAAATGGTTGGTAAGAATCAATACCACTAATGATTCTATAAATATAAAGATCTAAAAGTGAAATGTCATATCAATCTTTTACTCTTTGATAATAAAATTTACAGTGAATAAAATTATAATAAGGTTTAAAAATTCAAAACAAGAGATGAACTAATACTACGATCTGAATTAACATAGAATAAATTAAATGTTAAAATAAAATAATTAAAAAATTTTAATTAATTATTTAGCAAGAGAATCCTATTCAATTAGTTTTAATTCATCATATCAGTAAATTTCTTATTCAAGTTACAAAAAACTTATGAGACATAAATTTATTCCATAAAAAGAGCGTTAGAATACAAAGTAAAAATATAAATATATTATTAGAGTCAAAGTGCTATACAAGTGACTAAGGAAGCACAATCAAAATAAAATCCTAATCGAGAACAAGCTTTCAAGACTATATTATAAAGAGTCGACTTCGGTATAATGGGATTATTCTTTGTAGATGGCACCGACACATTCGAAATAATATTTTTATGTCATGCTCTACTTGCAAATATCATATCAAGAGGCATGACACTGTTAGCAATAAGAGCAAGTAGTGTACCAACAACGATTTTATTATGAGGCCGCCCACATTAGATTTGATATCCCTCATCAAACAACTTAAATAACCATCACAAATATATCAAAGTAGAGCAACAATGCTAAATTTATAAGAGAAGCAAAAATTGATAATATGGGGGGAAACACTTATGTCAAAGTGTCAAATAATTAAAACAAATGTCTTGAGTTCATATTAATGAACCATTTGATGAATAATTAATAGTTTGGGAGGTGATTTCTGTTAAGTACTACCAATAGTTTCAAAATCGACAAAAACGGAGACTGTAAAAGCTAGCTTGCCAAAGTTATACTTCTCCCTCAAATGAAAAAGATTCAACTGATAAGAAACATAAAGTGAGAACATATCCAGTATTCAGTGTCTTCTTGCTTCATATCAGAAACGAAGAAGAACATCCAATAAAAGATGATTTGATTTTTCCTGAATACTTGTTTATCAATCCTAATGGTAATAGTAGTGCATTTAATAAGAGAAATATTTCAATTACTAAATTAAAACGCAATTTGTGCAAATCAACGATTGAATTAAAAAGATATCTTAGCTATCAGAAATGAATATGTTGATCAACTAAATAAAAGATTAATTGTAAAATTTAATAATAAAAATAAAATATTTTTCAATTTTTAGCTTAGCAGGAAATAATACCAATAATTGTTAGATAATATGCTTAACGCTAGAGGAGGGGGGAGGGGGTGAATAGCGTTATAATAAAAATTAGCGTAATTTAAAAATTGCAGGAAATAAATAAGTGCGATAAGTAAATAAATTAGAACAAACGCACCGATGTATCCTGGTTCACCACAATCTGTGGCTAGTCCAGTCCCCGAGAGACTCTCTCGAGATTTCCACTATCTTCGTCAAGCTTACGGGTGCTTAACAAACCGTTACAGTTGCTCAAGGATACCACACCTTAAGGCTTCACTTGCTTGAGGATACCCCACCCCGAGACTTCAACCACTAAGACTTTGGGTACTTAGCAAATCTGACAAATGAGAAGATAAGTTCTTCTCAAACAACTCTCTTTTACAACAAATACTCTCTCAATAGAGTGGATAAAGAGAAACAAAATAAGCTCTATGAACAACACAAAGTTGTCTATCAAATGGCTCAACAAAAGCTCTAAAATGATGCTTGAAAATGATCAATATGTATATCAATATATGCAGGAGTTGTGTGTTTAAAAACAGCTCAAAAGACCTCTTTTTATAGGTTAAAAAGTGGTGCTGACCGTTGCTTAATTGATAAATAAAATCCCTGATTCTGTGCTCAGACAATCGATTGTTTGGAGTAGACAATCGATTGTTTGACCAACGTTCAAAAAACAGATTCCTGATTTTAGGCTACACAATCGATTGTATGGACTAAATAATCGATTGTTTTCAACGTTCAAAAATTAATTTAGGATTCTGTGGGAACGGTCAAAATATAATCGATTGTATGAAAATGACAATCGATTGTTTATGAATATAATCGATTGTATGACAAAAATAATCGATTGTTTAGATGTTTAAAAACTTCGGTTGCACACTGTCTCAACATAATCGATTGTTAAAAGTAGACAATCGATTGTTTGCTATTTTGAAAAACTTCAGATCACACTGTCTTAATACAATCGATTGTTAAAGCTGTATAATCGATTGTTTGCTATTTTGAAAAACACAATCGATTGTAAGGAGCATATAATCGATTGTTTAGGTCCAGATTTTAAAAGACATGTTTAAAAACCATTTGACTAAAATACAAATCATTTTGGTTTAGCACAAAGATGCATGTTTATGATAAAAATGTTTTATGCATGTTTATGATGACCTAATGTTGAGCCAAAGGATAAGATAACTTAAATGTTGTCCTTACATTGGTTCTACCAAACGACCTACGTCTTGGGTCTTCGATCTTGAACTCTTTGGCTCGTTCATGCAATTTCGTCATCAGTATGCTTCTTGCCATTTGATTGATTGTCATATCGTTGTTTGACACTTGACTTCATTGTTTGTCATTCATCAAAACCTATACCTGAAAATCATGCTCATACAACCAAAGCGCACATATCATAGATATACATGATTTCCAACAATAATTACTACCAAGAATAATACTTAAATACTTTAATACCAAATGACCGTCTACCATGCATGTTTGTTGCCAAGTTTATTATTTCTTACGTATGTTAGTATCACTGTATATATATATATATATTAGGATAAATCAAAATTGATCTTCCATTGTATATAGGTTAATTTAAAAAAAAATGTCCATCATGCTACTGAAAAACTTAGAAAAATCGAATAACTTATGTAATAGCACACTAATGGTATATAGAAGTTTTGATAATAATGTCATACATGCAAAAAATTATGATACTGCTCAATATGCTTCTAAGTATATTCTTATCCCCGAATTCAACTTTCGTCTTCCAAAACTAAGGAATGTCCTTTTAAATTTGTGTGAAAATAATTTTTAGTATGCTTGTGTTTTCCAAATATAACAAATAAGAACAAGGACAAACATCCTAAACATTGAACTATTTTTACCGCAATATGTTTACTTGCACGAACAACTGTATATTGCACTTTCAAGAGGGATATCGATATCGACAACAAGAGTTTTAGTTAAGACAGAGAATCAAAGCATTAGGAGGAAATATACATACAAAAAATATTGTCCACAAAGAAGTGTTCGTGAATATACCATCACATTAAATACTTTTAAACTATAATACATAATTATCTAACTAACATGGCAAAATTGATCATTTGTGTAAGTTTTGATAATGTCTTTTTATTCTAAAATTTATGTATTATGCCAATGTAATAATATTTTTCGGTACTTAAATGATTGTTGTATTGTTATACATGAAATTTCTCTTATTAATAATTTTTTCCTTCATATAAATAAATAAATTATCACGTATCATTATTAACGTGCAACACACGTTTATAGATACTACTTATTTATAAAAGTGTAATTAGTAACCTGGAATATGACACATTAAATGATACAATGTTTTAAATTAAAATACATATATAATACAAAAATTATTTGTTATGTACTATAGCCTCTATATATATATATATATATATATATATATATATATATATATATATATATATATATATATATATATATATATATATTAGTTTTTGGATACGTGTGTTGCACGTGTATCTATGTCAACTGATACAAACTTTTAAAATAATATAAATAATATAAAAAGGAAATACAAGCTCAAACTTATTTGTCGAATAAAAATAATTAGCTAAATTTAGTTAAATATAGATACGATCGATGTGTACAAACAAGCACAAACTAACATAAACTTAATTATGTAGCAGTTTGACTCTTTGACTCATCCATAACCCACATGTCAAAAATATTTATAATAAATATCGTACGGTATATACAAATAAAAAATTTTGAAGATAATTTTGCGTTTATGTTTAAGACGTCAACATACAAGACCAAAGGGATATGGAACACGTAATCTAATTTTTTAAGTGTAATATGGAAAATAAATTTATTTCTTGTGGAAAAATTGCATTGTAGCAAAACTTTTGCATATGCAATAATATTCTTTACACTAAAATAAATCAAGAAACATTATAAAACTTATTAACTACACTAGTTAGGAGCTAAGATAAAGCTAACAATTAATTATTTTTTATCCTAGCTAATTCGATCCTAAAAACTTAGTCTGTCTTTTAGCTTTCAAGTATAATAATAATTATTGTTCAGATTTGACAATTATATTATAATTTCAAAACATAGTCTAACTACCCAATGCAAAGAAATACTTGGAAGGAACGAAAGAAAAGAAAGGTATGGCATTAGCAAAACACTTGTAAAAAGTAACATGAAAGAAAAAGATTCAACTTATTTGACATTTGTAGATAGTTCTGTATGTAGGAGATCTTGAAAGGGTGCAACGTACACATATATCATTTATTGTATCATTCATGCAACTATCTTCTCATTTATCCGATCCATTGTAGATTGCAGTACATATATTATTTATTAAAGGGTAAATTTATTTTTTGATACAAAAATAATACTATAAAATAGCATTCAAGTAAAGGATATGGCGATATTTTCGTAATTCACTTTTGATTTTGGGGTTTCATACTTATAATATATATATATATATATATATATACACACACGTTAATCATTTTTTAAAACGTATTTAACTTGTATACTCCATAGTGAAGGTTTAATTTTTTGTTTTTCCGTTATCTGTATTGTAGTAAATTGCATGTCTTATTGTTACCTAATTTCATTTAATAGAAACAATCTATCTGATAAATTAAAGTATTTATTTATTATGGACTAATTATCAGAAAATCTGCCAAAGTAATCCCCCTGGTTTTAACACACTCATACATCGACTTAAAGATGTTTCATCCACGTGTCGCTCTATCGTCTATTCTTCTTGCAAAGTAGGGCACATGTAAACTCTTTAACTAAGATTTTCACCTTTCCACGTGTCTAAAATTTGCTTGTTTTATCTCTTCATATAATATATATATATAAGTTTATGCATAATCTCCCTCTTGCCTATGTCCTGCCCAACAGCCCAAGTCCTTCCTTTTAATCAGCATGAAGTGTAAGAGGCAAAGGAGACGAAATGTTAGAGTGGGTGAAGTTGGAGATATCCCTGCTGCATGTGGCATTTCCAATATAAATAAGAGAAATTTTGGTCATCCGAGCTCAATGTAAAGGTTCAGAGAACAGTCATGTTCTAGCACTGCCTCAACAAATGTCAAAATAAGTTTCTGATTTGGCTAGCGGTGACAATATTAATAATGCAATATTATGTCTTGGAACCAAATGTAACAAGTCTGGGGACATGCAGTGGCAAAAGAAGACTACATTTAAAGCCAAAGTTGGTCTCTTAGCAAGAACAAGAATCCAAGAAAAGGGTCAAACAAAAGGTTATAATAGCAATCTAAATAGTGTTAGAAAATGGCTACAAGAGTTTGGATTTAAGAGGTATGGTTTATTGTTTGAAAAGCATGAAGTGGATGATGAAACTCTTCCATTGCTTACATTTAATGATCTTAAAGAAATGGGAATTTCTGCGGTTGGAAGTCGAAGGAAGTTGTTCAATGCAATTCATCAACTTAAGGAAAGGAGTATCAACAGATTCAGCATGTCTTACACTAATTTTGTCATTACGCGTTCCATGTGACATGCACTATTTTGTCATACAAATTTATTGCAATTATCAACTACGTCATGCAAATAGAAAATAAACTGATTTTCTTTTACTAAGTTATGTTTGAATATATATTTCACTTTAAAAATGTTAGAAGTTTTGTGGGGAGGTTGAAACTCATCTTCGACAAATTATTTTAATCTATAATCAAATAACATTTTGAAACTTATTTTATTTGAAAAAAATATTTCTTTTCAAAATGAGTTTTTCAAAGTGAAATTTATTTTCCACTCATAAAATTTTTAAGTTTTTTTTCAAGTTAAATGCATGTCCAAATACAATATACACACACGCATATATATATATATATATATATATATATATATATATATATATATATATATATATATATATATATATATATATATATATATATACACACACACACAAGTTGTATTAGTGTATGGGGTAAAATTGTCACGACCCGGATTTCCCATCATCGGGAGTCGTGATGGCGCCTACTAATAGGAGCTAGATAAGCCAAATATCAAATACTTTTTTAGCGAACATTAACAATATTAACAACATTAAAATTTGACAATAAAGCGGAAGTCTTAAATATAATTTATTGAAAGAAATGAGAAGTTTAACAAATCTTCTACCCAAGACTGGTATCACATTACTTACGAACTTCTAGGATTACAAAATACAACTGTCTGAAAAAAATCATAACAGTCTGTTTCAGTACAAGGGCTAACAAATTGAATAAGGATGGAAGAGACTCCGGGCATGCGGACGCCAGCAAGGCTACCTCAAGAGTCCCTAAACTGAAGGTCTGCTCCCGATCTAATACTGTTGCGGTCCGAAAGCTGCGTCCTAATCTGTGCAAAAGAAATGCACAGAGTGTAGCATAAGCACAACCGACCCCATGTGCTGGTAAGTGCATGGCCTAACCCCAACGAGGTAGCGACGAGGCTAGACATGACCTACCACAAAAAATATGTACAGATATATGTGCAATAACAGGAAATACGCTAATTCAAACAATTAAAGGGGGCATGGGAGCATGTTGTGGGGTACGACAGTCTAAACATAGAAATCATCGGTAAATAAATGAAACTGAACAATAACAACTAATAAAGAAAAGACAGGAAGTCTCTACATATGAAAACAATACATTCAGTCAATACTCCGTTGCGGCGCGCAACCCGATCCTCAAAAGATATTACCGTTGCGGCGTGCAGCCCGTTCCTCAACAATCAATACCGTTGTGGTGTGCAACCCAATCCTCAATAGTAAATACCGTTGCAGCGTGCAACCCAATCCTCAATATTCATCAATATTGTTGCGGCGTGCAACCCGATCCTCAATATTTAATACCAAGAACTCACCCAAACAACGACCGCAACTTAAGTGCGAGGGGAGTAACAACAATTACAAAAAATCCCGGCAAGGGAATACAATTAACAATTCAATTATCCCGGCAAGAGAAAATACAATAAATACTTACGTCATGGCAAAGGAATAATCACTACACGTTCCTCTTTTAATCGCCTATTTCTCGAGTAACAATTTCTAGTCCGAGCCAATGCTCCAAATGACAAACCAATCACAAACCTTCCTCAACTATTAACTTGTATTATACTTATCAACCCAAGCAAGAAAGATATATCATTAAGTCCGAATCCAACACATATAAGACTCACGGTCATGCTAGACTCTAGTGCATAGATAACCATCACCATGCCTATACACCGTACTCCACATTTAGCAAGTAGCAAATAATACCCTAATCCAAATCCCTCAAATCAAAGTTAGGACAAATACTTACCTCGGTCCGAAAATAGCAATCAAGTCTCCAACACAGCCTTTCCTCTAGAATCCAACTCTGAAACAATGATATCTAGCCACAATTTAGTTCAATTTTATCAATAAGGGCTCGAAGACACAATTCCATAGCCTAGAAATGAATTTCTTATCATTCTTCCAAAAATAACAAAATCTGACCCCTGGCCCACATGGTCTAAACTCGAGGCTCGGATCAAAACCCAATCACCCATAACCCCACTTGTTCCAATATGTAATTTGTTTTAAGATTCGATTCGAAATTGAGGTTGAATCACCCAAAAATCCCGAAGCCCTAACTCTACCCAAAACCCCTAATTTCTACCTTGAATTCATGATTTAGGGCTAGGAGATTAGTAATTAATGAAGGAGATTAGAGAAAATAAGTTAAACAATGCTTGCCCAATAAGTTTTGATGAAGGAGTGCTCTAAAATTTGCCCTAGGACTTTGGAGAAGGAAGATCTCGTGAAGTGATATGTTTTTCCCGTCACGGGTTCTGGTTTTGACTTAAAATATTCGCTGGGCAATAATTTCCCTTCGCGGTCGTGGGAAAGGGGCCGCATTCGCGAAGGGTAAACTGGGCAACACATCGCAAACGCGTGAAAGGGAACACAAATGCGTAGAAGAAAATGCTGGGGGGCTAGAACTTAGCCTACCCGAACGCATGGACCCTAACGCGAGGAATGGGTATGCAAGACTAAGCATTCAGGAGGCTATATACGCGAACGCGAAGAGTAAAAAGGGGGATGAGTCAAATGACTCTACGTAAACGCGAGGCAAGGGATGCAAAAGCGATGGAGGAACCAGGGAAAGGTACGCGAACGCGAGCCTAAGGACGCGGACGCGAAAAAGGAATCACTCGCCAAAAATTGCAGAAAAATCAGCTACCAACCTAAGTGTAAAAACACTCTGAACCACCTCCAATTCACACCCGAGCCCTCGGGGCTCCTAACCAATCACACACACTATCTCAATAATATCCTATGAACTAACTCGAGCGATCAAATTGCCAAAACAACATCAAAATCATTGAATCAATCCTCAAAACTCATGATTTTTCTTCTAAACTTCATATATTTTCAAACTTGGAACCCATAGTCCGAAACACGCCAAACGATGTCCTATTTCGACCAAACTTTACAGAAAGTGCTTAAACAATATATATGACTTTTACCGGATGTCGGAACCAAAATACGAGCCCTATACCATAGTCTTTTGATCAATTTTTATTTCCATTTTCCTTAACAATTTCAGGAAAACAATTTAACAGAAAAATTCTTTTACTCGGGTTCTAGACCTCGGATTTTGACTCCGGGCACATGCCCGAGTCCCATATTTTTATACAGACCTTCAGGGACCATCAAATCATGGGTCCGAGTCCGTTTACCAAAATTTATTGACCGGAGTCAACTTTATCAATATTAGTATCAAAATTCTTCAATTGTTTTTCACAGAATTCACATGTTTTAACATTAAAAAATTTTGGCTTTGTGGCAGGACTACGCACGCAAATCGAGGAAACTAAAAGTAGGATTTTCTAGGCCTCAGAAGCACGGATAAAGGGATAATTACGGTGATGGCCCTCTCCACCTCTAAAACAATCATTCGTCCTCGAACGGACAAAAGAAATAATTACCTGAGTCGGGGAATAGATGAGGATAACGGCTCCGCATATCAGACTCAGACTCCCAGGTCGATACCTTAGGAGGCTGACCTCTCCTCTGAACACGCACTGAAGGAAAACTCTTCGACCTCAAACGTCGAACCTACCGGTCTAAAATGCCACCGGCTCCTCCTCATATGACAGATCCTTGTCCAATTGGACTTTGCTGAAATCTAACACGTGGGCTGGATCGCCATGATACCTCCGAAGCATGGATACATGAAAAATTGGATGCACGAATGACAAGCTAGGTGACAAGGCAAGTCTATAAATCACCTCTGCCCCACGATCAAAAATCTCAAATGGGCCAATAAACCTAGGGCTAAGCTTTCCCTTCTTCCCGAATCTCATCACGCCCTACATAGATGATACACGAAGCAATACTCGCTCACCAACCATGAAAGCAACTTCCCTGACCTTTCGATCTGCATAACTCTTTTGCCTAGACTGAGCCTACCGAAGTCTGTCCTTAATGATCTTGACCTTATCCAAGGCCTCCTATACTAGATATGTAACCAATAACTGATCCTCTCACGGCTCAAACTATCTGACTGGGGACCGTCACTGCCAACCACACAACGCCTCATACGGAGCAATCTGAATGCTGGACTGGTAGCTGTTGTTGTAGGCGAACTCTGCTAAGGGCAAGAACTGGTCCCACGAGCCTCCAAAATCAATAACGCAGGCTCGGAGCATATCCTCAAGAATCTGAATAGTCCTCTCGGACTGACCGTCCGTCTAGGGATGAAATGTTATACTCAACTAAACTTGGGTGCCGAACTCCTGATGTATCGCTCTCCATAAACATGAGGTAAACTGCGAACCCCGATCTGAAATGACAGATATCGACACCCTATGAAAGCGAACGATCTCCTTGATATAAATCTCAGCAAATCTCTCGGACGAATATGTGGTGGCAACTGGAATAAAATGCGCTGACTTGGTCAGCCTATCAACTATAACCCATATAACATCAAACTTTTTCCGAGTCGTCGGAAGGCCGGAAACAAAATCCATGGTAATCCTCTCCCACTTCCACTCGAGAAGCTCAATCCTTTGAAATAAACCACCTGAATGGAATATAGGCAAGACTACCCATGCTGGCGGACTTCCTACTCAATGCATCTGCCAACACATTGGCCTTTCCCGGGTGGTATAAGATAGAACATCATAGTCTTTCAACAACTCCAACCACCTTCTTTGCTTCAAATTCAACTCCTTCTATTTGAACAAATACTGAAGACTCTTGTGATTCGTATACACCTCACACATCACACCATATAGATAATTCGTCCAAATCTTCAAAGCATGATCAATGGCTGCCAACTCTAGGTCATGAACTAGATAATTCTTCTTGTGGATCTTCAACTGCCTCGAAGCATATGCTATGACCCTACCATTTTGCATCAACAATGCGCCAAGCCCAATACGGGAAGCATCACAATAAACAGTATAATGCCCTGATCCCGTGGGCAAAACCAATGCAGGTGATGTAGTTAGAGCTGTCTTGAGGTTCTGGAAGCTCGCCTCGCACTCATCTGACCACCTGAAATGGGCACCCTTTTGGGTCAATCTAGTCATCGGGGCTGCAATGCATGAAAACCCCTCTATGAACCGTCAGTAGTAACCTGCTAACCCCAAGAAACTCCGAATCTCTGTAGCTGACGCTGGTCGAGGCCAGTTCTTGATTGCCTCGATCTTTCTTCAGGTCCACCTGAATACCCTCTGCTGAAACAACGTGACCCAGGAATGCAACAGAACTCAACCAAAACTCGCACTTCAAGAACTTGGTGTATAACAGACTATTCTTTAGAGTCTGAAGTGCCACTCTGAGGTGCTGCTCATGCTCCTCCTGGATGCGGGAGTATATCAGAATGTCTTCAACGAACACAATCACGAAAAAATCCAGATAGGGCCTGAACACTCGATTCATCAACTCCATAAATGTTGTCGGGGCATTGGTAAACCCAAATGACAGGACCAAAAACTCATAATGCCCATACCGAGTGGGAAATGTTGTCTTAGGGACATCAGACGCCCTAATCCTCAGCTGATTATATCCAGATCTCAAATCTATCTTCAAGAACACCCTAGCGCCCTGAAGCTGGTCGAATAAATCGTCAATACTCGGTAGTGGATACTTGTTCTTTATCGTCACCGTCTTCAACTGCAAGTAATCAATGCACATCCTTATTGACCCATCCTTTCTCTTCACAAATAACACTGTGGCACCCCAAGGCGATACACTGGGTCTAATGAAATCCTTATCAAGCAAGTCCTGAAGCTGCTCCTTTAACTCTTTCAACTCTGGCGGGGCCATGCGATACGGCAGAATGGAAATAGGCTGAGTGCCCAAAGCCAGATCAATACAGAAATCAATATCCCTGTCGGGCGGCATACCTGGCAGGTTTGAAGAGAAAATCTCGGGGAGCTCCTGAACAATAGGAACAAAGTCAATAGATAGAACCTCTGCACTGGTGTCACGAACCTACACCAGATATGCTAGATACCTTTCTCGACCATGCGTCGAGCCTTGACATATGAACTAACGCTGCGGGTGGCATGACCTGGGGTCCCTCTCCACTCATGTCGGGGAAAGTTTGGCAAAGCCAAGGTCACGGTCATGGCGTGACAATCCAGAATAGCATGATATGGGGACAACCAATCCATCCCTAATATAACGTCAAAGTCCACCATATCTAAGAGCAATAAGTCGATACGGGTCTCAAGACCCTCAAATACTACCACACATGAACGATGCACTCGGTCGACCACTATAGAATTACCCACCAGTTTAGACATCTATACAAGAATACCCAAGGCCTCACTAGACATAAACAAATAGGGTGAAAAATAGGACGACACATATGAATATGTATATCCCTAAAAAAATAACACCGAAGCACGTTTATCACATACCAGAACAGTACTTGTAATCACAACATCTGATGACTCGACCTCTAGCCTGGATGGCAATGCATAACAATGGGGGTTGGGCCCACCTCCCTGAACTGTATCTCTGGGACGATCGGTTGCTGGCTGACCCCTACCTTTGCTGGTCTGAGCTTCACCTCTATGCTCCCTACCTCTACCTCTATGGCCTCTACCCCCGCCTCTAGCTAGCAGGGCGGCCTGTGAATCACCTGCTGCCTGAATCATGGGATAGGGACCCTGCTGCTACAATCGAGCACCTCTCATCCTTGGTAAATATCTCTTGATATGACCAAGGTCTCCATCCTCACAACACTTAGCTGAATGCGGTAACTGAGAAAATTGGGACTGGCCCTGCCGCCCTGAATGACCTCCTCGGAGGCTCTAAAACGGTGGTGCACTGATGGGCTATTGATCAGAATAGTGCTGGTGAGAACCGCTACCGCCTATAGTACCATGCGAAACCTGAAGTGCTGACTGAAAGGGCCTCTGAGGGTGGCCTCTACCATATGAATCCCTACCTTCAGATAAGGTACCAATGAACCTGCCAGAATGACGAGGCCTCTTATCTGACCCCTGACAATCTCCTCGTGCAAGTGCCATCTCTATCCTACAGGCCGCATTGGCCGCATTGGCCGCCTCCTAAAAAGACATATCACTACTGGCTCCCATGGCCATCTGAAGTCGGATCGGCTGAACCAACCCATCAATAAATCTCCGCGCCCTATCCCTTTTAGTGGGGAGTATAACAATAACATGGTGTGCCAAATCAATAAAACGAGTCTCATACTGCGAGACTGTCATAGTACCCTGATGAAGACGCTCAATCTGCCTGCGTAGAGCATCTCGCTCGGTCACTAGGAGAAATTTCTCCAAGAACAACTTTGCATATTGATCTCAAGTCAATAATGGCGGCGCAGATAAACAATAGTCCCTCCACCAAGTCTTGGCGGATCCTGCAAGCCGAAAAGTGATGAAGTCGACCCCATTGGTCTCCACAATACACATAGTCCTGAGAACATCATGGCAACTGAATAAGAAGTCCTGGGGGTCCTCTGTAGAAGCATCACTGAAGGTGGTGGTGAAGAGCTTGGTAAACCTATCAAGCCTACACAAAGCATCCGCAGACATCTGTCCACCATCGCCGGTCTGAGCTGGAATACCTGGCTGGGATGCCACAGCTGGCTAAACTGCGGGAACCTGAGGCTAAGGAGCTGCATGCTCCGGAGTACGCGTAGCGGGAGCCTGAGATCCTCCCCCAGCCCGAGATGTGGCTAGTGCTACGTGAAGCAAATGCGCTCTAGATACGCTCTCCATAAAGCCTCAAGTCGGACCAAGGCGTCTTGGAGTACCAGGGTGGCTATGAAACCCTCTGGGACCTAAGTTGGGCCCACCGGAGCTGCTGGTGCTGGAACCTCCTCTTCATAGTCAACATGAGGCTCCACCTCTTGGACAGCTGCTCGGGGCTGAGCTCTGCCCCGGCCTCTGCCTCGCCATATGCCCCTAATAGGAGTTGCTGCTGGGGGCTGTCTCAAAAATAATTTACTGAAAGAAAAGCTGAAGTTTAACAAATCCTCTACCCAAGACTAGTATCACATTACTCACAAACTTTTATGATTACTAAATACAATCGTCTGAAAGAAATCATAACAGTCTGTTTCAGTACAAGAGCTAACAAACTGAATAAGGATGGAAGAGACTCCGGGCCTGCGGACGTCGACAAGACTACCTCAAGAGTCTCTGGACTGAAGGTCTGCTCTTGATCTAATATTGTTGCGGTCCGAAAGCTGAGTCTTGATCTTTGCAAAAGAAATGCATAGAGTGTAGCATCAACACAACCGACCCAATGTGCTGGTAAATTCTTGGCTTAACCCCGGTGAGGCAGTGACGAGGCTAGACAGTACCTACCACAAATAACCTGTACATATATATGTACAACAACAGGAAATATACTAATTTGAACAATTAAAAGGGCGAGGGGAGCATGTTGTTAGGTACGACAGTCTAAACATAGAAATCATCAGTACTGGAACCTCCTCTTCGTAGTCAACATGAGGCTCCACCTCTTGGACAGCTGCTCGGGGCTGAGTTCTGCCCCGGCCTCTGCCTCGCCATATGCCCCTAATAGGAGTTGCTGCTGGGGGCTGTCTCAAAAATAATTTACTGAAAGAAATGCTGAAGTTTAACTAATCCTCCACCCAAGACTAGTATCACATTGCTCACAAACTTTTAGGATTACTAAATACAATCGTCTGAAAGAAACATAACAGTCTGTTTCAGTATAAGAGCTAACAAACTGAATAAGGATGGAAGAGACTCCGGGCCTGCGGACGTCGACAAGGCTACCTCAAGAGTCCCTGGACTGAAGGTCTGCTCCTGATCTAATACTGCTGCGGTCCGAAAGCTGAGTCTTGATCTTTGCAAAAGAAATGCATAGAGTGTAGCATCAACACAACCGACCCAATGTGCTGGTAAGTTCTTGGCCTAACCCCGGTGAGGTAGTGACGAGGCTAGACAGTACCTACCACAAATAACCTATACAGATATATTTACAACAACAGGAAATATGCTAATTTGAACAATAAAAAGGGGGAGGGGAGCATGTTATTAGGTACGACAGTCTAAACATAGAAATCATCAGTAAATAAATGAAACTGAAAAATAACAGCTAATAAGGAAAACACAGGAAGTCTCTACATACGAAAACAATACATTCAGTCCATACTCCGTTGCGGTGCACAACCCCACCCTCAGCAGATATCACCGTTGCGGCGTGCAACCCGATCCTCAACAATCAATACCGTTGTGGCGTGCAACCTGATCCTCAATATTCAATAATGTTACGGCGTACAACCCGATCCTCAATATTCATCAACACTATTACGGGGTGCAACCCGATTCTCAACATTTAATACCAAGAACTCACCCAAACAACGACCGCAACTCAAGTGTGAGGGGATTAACAACAATTACAATAAATCCCAGCAAGGGAATACAATTAACAATTCAAGTATTCCGGCAAGGGAAAATACAACAAATACTTAAGTCCCAACAAGAGAATAATCACTACACGTTCCTCTTTTAATCGCCAATTTCTCGAGTAACAATTTCTAGTCCGAGACAATGCTCCAAATGACAAAAAAATCACAAACCTTCCTCAACTATTCACTTGTATTATACTTATCAACCCCAGCAAGAAAGATGTCGCATTATGTCTGAATCCAACACATATAAGATTCACGGTCATGCTAGACTCCGGTACAAAGATAACCGTCACCATGCCTATACATCGTACTCCACATTTATCAAGTAGAAAATAATATCCTAATCCTAATCCCTCAACCCAAAGTTACAACAAATACTTACCTCGGTCCGAAAATAGCAATCAAGTCTCCAATACCGCCTTTCCTCAAGAATCCAACTCTGAAACAATGATATCTAGACACAATTTAGTTCAATATTATCAATAAGGGCTCGAAGACACAATTCCATAGCCTAGAAATGAATTTCTTATCATTCTTCCAAAAATACCAAAATCCGACCCCGATCCCACATGGTCCAAACTCGAGGCTCGGACCAAAACCCAATTACCCGTAACCCCACGAGTTCCAATATGTAATTTGTTTTAAGATTCGATCCCAAATTGAGGTTGAATCACCCAAAATCCCCAAAGCCCTAACTATACCCAAAACCCCTAATTTCTACCTTGAACTCATGATTTGAGGCTAGGAGATTAGTACTGAAGGAAGGAAATTGAAGAAAATAAGTTAAACAATGCTTATCCAATACGTTTTGATGAAGGAGTGCACTAAAATTCTCCCTAGGACATTGGAGAAGGAAGAGCTTGTGAAGTGTTATGTTTTTCCCGTCACTGGTTCTGGTTTTTACTTAAAAAGTTCGTTGGGCAAAATTTTCCTTTGCGTTCACGGGAAATGGGCCGCGTTCGCGAAGGCTAAATTGGGAAACACATCACAAACGTGTGAGAAGGAACGCAAACGCGTAGAAGAAAATGCTGGGGGTCTAGATCTTGGCCTACGCGAATGCGTGGACCCTAACGTGATCGCGAGGAAGGGGTACGCAAGACTACCTGTTCACGAGGCTATATACGTGAACGGGAAGAGTAAAAAGGGGGATGAGTCCAATGACTCTACGCGAACGCGAGGCGAAGGATGCGAATGCGTTGGAGAAACTAGGGAAAGGTACGCAAACGCGTGACAACGGACGCGGACGCGAAGAAAGAATCACTGGGCAAAAATTGCAGAAAAATCTACTACCAACCTAAGTGTAAAAACACCCTGAACCACCTCCAATTCACTCCCGATCCCTCGGGGCTCCTAACCAATCACACACACTAACTCAATAACATCCTACAAACTTACTCGAGCGATCAAATCACCAAAACAACATCAAAATTATTGAATCAAGCTTCAATACTCATGATTATTCTGCTAAACGTCATAATTTTCAAACTTGGAACTCATAGTCTGAAACACGTCAAACGACGTTCAATTTTGAACGATGTCCGATTTCCATCAAACTTCACAGAAAGGGCTTAAACAATATATATGACTTGTACCGGGCATCAAAACCAAAATAAAAGCCCGATACCATAGTCTTTTGATCAATTTTCCTTTTCCTTAAGAATTTCAAAAAAATAATTTAACAAAAAAATTCTTTTACTCGGGTTCTAGACCTCAGATTTCGACTTCGGGCACATGCCTGAGTCCCATATTTTTCTACAGACCTTCGGGAAAGTCAAATCACGGGTCTGGGTCCGTTTACCAAAAATATTGACTAGAGTCAACTTTAATCACCATTAATATCAAAATTCTTCAAAAGTTTTTCACAGAATTCACATATTTTAACATAAAATTTTTCGGGCTTCGCTCTCCGACTGTGCACACAAATTGTGGCAACTAAAAGCAATGTTTTCAAGGCCTCGAAAGCAGGGATAAAGGATGAATTATGGTGATGACCCTTTGGGTTGTCAGAAAAATATTTTCATATTTAATGACCGCATGAGAAAGCATACACTATATTGTCATTTAAGAGGGGTTTGATCCTAGGACCTTGTTTCCTAGGTTTAACTATAAATAATGAGTTCTACCATCATTGTAAAGGGGACGAATTTTCTAACAAGCATACACTATATTCTATCAAAAGCTCAATAACATTTTACGTTCCTGCTTATTTATATTGTCCTTCCTGCCTTCGGAAGCTCTGCGCCCGGGAATAAGATATATGCCATTTATTTCAATTTCAATGCTACGTCCTATAATTTTGTTATAATTCGTTTATTATTTTTGGATCAAATCGATTCCCTTGTCTATAACCACGTACCCACCGTGGAACTTAGACAGTTGTGTAATTGAGTTGATCCTTGTATCTATTACTAACTCGTTTGATTATTTGTTCTTAGCAAAAAAATCATAGAAAATGGCTGATAACGGTGTCAACATCGAAAACAATGTTGAGACCCAAGGAAATTAGCCTCAGCACGAGGATTCAATCAGTGATACCCGCAGTGAAGGAAATGAGACCACGCCGGTCCACAACGGACGGTATCCGCTGCATGTTCGAAGGGTGACTCTTGATGATGCTGAAGACGAGCATATTGTCGAAACACTAAGGATCTTGAAGGAGCAACAAGATGCCATTATAGTCCAACTCACACCGCAGGATCAGGTCATGAAGGAACTGAAGCAGGCATTGTCGAGTGCTTCCAACAACACGAATGGATGAGGTCCAGTCCCTCTTGGTGCTCCCATAAATAAAACAACGTAGAGGGTCGAAAATAATAACCCGAGGAGTGAGGTCTTTTGATGGGACCGGGTGGAACGATGGCGGATCCGACAACAAGAATGAGAATGATCCTTTTAAAATCTAACTCATGCAGTTAATGAGGGAGATAAATGCCGAATAGATCAAACTTTGGGCGCACCACCAGTGTTGAAAGGTCCGGACTCAATTGTCTATCAAACCAAGCATGAAACTAGAATTGATCCCCAAGCAGTATAAAATGCCAGATATCCTATAGTATGATGGGACTTAAGATCCCTAGGGATATATCACCACCTATACAATAGGATTGAAGTGAAACAATTTGGCTCCGCACGGGATTGAGTAAGTCTTATAGAAGAAATTTGGGGAGACCCTAATGAAGGAAGATCTGACTCACTTTTTCCCGAGATTTCATAGACTCCTTTGAGATGATCGCAGACTCCTTCATTAAGGCCCATGACGGGGCCAGAAAGGTACAGGCTCGAAAGCCCGATATATTCAGGATTTCACAAGGAGAATTCGGGTTGCTGCGGGAGTTTGTGACCAGATTTCAAAAGGAAATGATGTAGCTATTGGCCGTACCAGATGAATGGGAAGCTAAAGCATTCACCAAAGGTCTTTGAGAAGTTATGACGCTTCTCGAAAGATTAAAGAAACTTTTCTCGAGTTCTCGGCAACAACTTGAGCAGATGTCCATAACTAGTATGAATCAAAGATAAGGACGATCAGCTGGGTTTTCCGACATTCGCCAAGGGTAGGGATCGAGGGAAGAATAAAGAGAAATCGAAAGATGATTTTAACATAGATCTACGGCCTTCAAGGGGTTAGTTTTTTCCCTACAAATGAGCCAAAATAAGCAGCAGAAGTTTTTGATCGGCGAATAGAATCGCCGTCGATAGGAGAGCTGATCGCGGTTGGAACGACAGGTCATTGCAGGACAAGGAGACATCAAGTTCTCAAGATTCCTCTTATCCTAGGCTTTTTGAGTATAACTTTAAAGTAAGCGTAGTGGAGCTGGTATCGGCTATAAGGAATATCAAAGAGGAATGGTTCCCTAAACTAATAAGATCCAATCCTAGTCAAAGGGATCCTAATTTGTGTTACAAATATCATGGGACCAACCCTTACCAAAAAGGTGATTATCAGTATTTGCGCGAGGTGGAGACATTATTAAAGAACGGCCATCTCAGGGAATCTTTGAGTGATAAGGGTATAAATAATTATGGTTACAAAGGTGATAATGCAGAACCTTTAAAAGTAGGAGAAGATCCCCTGCGCCTGACGATCAATATGTTTTTTGGGGGAACAAGATTAACAGGGTTATATTCTCGGCGGCAAAAAAGGCGAAGGTGTCAGTGATCCACAACAAGGAGCTCTAGGAAGTCGCTGAAAACGACATTACTTTCACGGAGAAAATTGCAGATAGATTACTACTACCGCACACGACGTGTTGGTAATTTCTCTAAATGTCTTAGATTTAAAATGAAACGTGTTCTAATGGACCCACGAAGTTCGTCCAATGTCATACAATGGAGGGTGTGGAGCAAAATAAGCTCACCGGAAGCATTATTCCGCCCACAAAACTCCTCGTTGGGTTCAACCTAGCAAGTGTGAAAACCCGAGGAGAGATCCTACTACCCACAAATGTCGAATGAGTGATGAAGATGATCCTTTTCTGGGTAGTGGACGGCGATATGTGTTACAATACTATCCTGGGGATATCATGGTTGCACGAGATGAAGGATGTGCCATCAATATATCTTTAGTTTCTTAAGTTCCCAACACCCAAGGGAATTAAACAACTAAGAGGTAACCAACCGACAACAAGGGAGATGAATGCAATCTTAGTCTCCAGTGGCAAAGGGAAAGAGATTGCGACATAGAAATTATAGGAATCGACGCTTGATCCCAAGCCGAGAGAAGTCAACCGCGGGGGGGGGGGGGGGGGGGGGGGTCGTCGAAGTCATATCAGGTACCAAGATATTTTCAGGTACCAAAAGAAACAGGCGCAACAAAATCCATGGCGGAATAAATTGAACAAGTTGTATTATTTAAATAATTCTTGGAGAGGATGTTCCACTTCGGGACATGACTGCACCCAAAAATCATGTCTGGATTTATTAAATTTCTTAAATTTAATATCGATTATTTTGTGTGGTCGCATGCGGATATGAAAGGTATCCCGCCGGAAGTAGTTGCACACAAGCTAAGCTGGATCCTAACATCCCTCCGGTAAGACAAAAAAAAATGTCATATTGCCGAGGTAAGGACAAGGAGGAGGTAACTCGCTTGCTTGATATCGGTTCAATCTGAGAGGTGAAGTATCATGATTGGCTAGCTAACGTAGTAGTAGTTCCGAAGAAGAATAATAAATTTTGCATGTGCGTAGACTATAAGGACTTAAATAAGGCGTGCCTAAAAGACTCATTTCTACTGCCAAATATTGATCAAGTGATTAATGCGATGGCTAGGCACGAGTTAATGAGTTTCCTCGATGCTTACTCCGCGTACAACCAAATAAAAATGAACCCGTAGGATCAGGAAAAACTTTTTTCCTCACGAACTTCGGCACATATTGTTACATTGAGGTGCCCTTCGGGGTGAAAAATACCGAGGCCACTTATCAACGGCTCGTAAACAAAATATTTGAGAAGAAAATAGGTAAAATTGTGTATGTTTACATAGATGATATGCGGGTTTAGTCTTTGCAGTGGGTTCAGCTCCGATAAGTTCCTGGGTTTTCTCAAGTTGCAAGGGGGTCGAGGTTAACCCCGATAAAATCAAAGCCATCGAAGTTATCACATGCCTGCTGTCAAGCGTGAAAGAGGTTCAAAGGCTAACGGGAAGACTGACCACTTTGAGCAGATTCATTTTCCGGTCTTCGGAATAATGGCATCATTTCTTTGCGCACGTCAAAAAGAAGAATAACTTTGAATGGATACGAGAATGTCAGCAGACTTTGAAGGATCTAAAATATATTTGTCAATTCCTATGTTACTTTCAAAATCAGAGGAAGGCGAACAACTACCAATCTTACTTAGCAGTTTCAGAGGTAGTGATAAGTGTCGTTTTAGTCCGTGAAGACGAAGGTAAGCAATCTCCTATTTATTATGTAAGAAAATTCTGACGGGAGTAGAAACTCGCTACCCACATCTAGAAAATTGTCCTTAGCCCTCGTAGTCGCCGCTTGAAAGCTGAGGCCTTATTTCCAATGTCAACCGATAGCTATAGTAACCACTTTTCCCTGCAGAATATTCTTCATAAACCTAAACTCTAAGGTAGGCTGGCCAAATGGGCCGTCAAAATGAGCGAAGTTGACGTAGAATATAAACCCAGTACTGCAATTAAGTCACAGGTTTTGGATGACTTTGTGGCCGATTTCAGTCCATGACTTTTACTTCTAGCTACCAAAGAAGAAGTAATGGTAATGGAATCGACATCAAGAGTTTGGACCTTGTTCACTACGTAGATTCCAATGTGAAAGGGTCCGGGGCTCTGCATAGTGTTAACCACGCCATCGGGAGAAACCCTAAAGCAGGCCATAAGAACTGTTCCTCTGACTAACAATAAAGCGGAGTATGAAGCATTATTTGTAGGCTCGTTGGCCCGGGGACTGGACTCCGAGATCATAGAAATCAAATGTGACTCCCAAATGGTGGTAAATCAGGTCTACAAGATCTTCTAAGCCAACAAGGAATGCATGCAACAATATGTAATGAAGGTCCAGGCTTTGCTCGCTCGATTGGAGGAGTGGTCAACTCTTCATAACTCGAGGGAAGAGAATGTAAAAGCATATTTACTAGATAAACTTGGCTTATCTACGAAAATCAAAGGATCAAACTCTGGTATGGTCATACAACATATGCACTCGGTACTGGACGCAGATAGCTATTATGAGGTAAACGCGACTAATTTGGTCTAGGGATGGAGAAACGAGATTATCGACTATCTCGAGCATGGGAAATTTCTTGAAAATTCTAAGGCATCTGGGGCGCTCCACACTAAAGCAGCTCAATACAGCTTGAAGGGGGTCAATTACATAGAAGATCTTTCCGAGGCCCGTTGGCACGATGTTTGGGAGCCTACGAAGCTAATTATGCTATGCGAGAAGTCCACAAAGGGATCTGCGGAAATCACTCAGGCGCAGATTCATTAATATTAAAATTAGTTAGGGCAGGATATTATTGGCCCCATATGGAAAAAGACGCCAAATCTTATGTTAAAAAATATGATAAATGTTAACCCTATACACCATTGGTACATCAACCAGCTGAGCAATTGCACTAAGTTTTGTCACCATAATCGTTCATGAAGTGGGGAATCGATATCGTCGGACCACTGCCACTGTCCCTTGGTATGGTAAGATTTCTTTTGATTTTAACTGACTATTTTTGTAAATGGGTTGAAACATGTCCTTATTAGAAGATCAGCGAATGTGAAGTGGTAGATTTCTTGTGGGAGAACATAAATTGCAGATTTGAGATATCAAAAGAGATAGCCTGCGATAACGGGTCACACTTTATAGGCGCAAAGGTCACAGATTTCCTTGAAGACTTGAAAATCAAGATGAACACATCATCACCCTCTCATCCGAGCACAAATGGCTAAGAAGAATCAATAAACAAAGTGATTATACAAATTCTCAAAAAGCGATTGGAAGCGGCTAAAGGTAAATGGCCCAAAGGTTAGCTAGGTGTACGATGGACGTTGCTAACAACAGCCAAATCAAGCACGGGAGAGACTCTTTTTTCTGTCATGTTCGGATTAGAAGCCATGATCCCGATGGAAGTAGAGGAGCCTACCCTGAGATATTTTCTAGCAAATGAAGAAGTAAACAATGAAGCAATGTTAGTCAATTTGGAGCTGCTAGATGAACGCAGGGACTTGACGCATAAAAGGATGGTGGCCCAAACGCAGAGAATAAAAATATATTTCTATCGAAGAGCCAAACTATAAAAAAATATTACTATCGAAGAGTCAACCTCTATTATTTCAAAGTGTGAGACTTGGTTTTAAGGAAAGTAACTCAGAATACCTGGAAGCTCAATGCGGGGAAGCTAGGTCCAATATGGAAAGGTCCCTACCAGGTTTCAATTATCACCGATAAAGGATCATACGAGTTAGAGAATCAAGATTGCAAAAATTTTCCAATAAAATATATAGACCATCAATCAATTGATTCGTTCTAATTCATTGAATTAATCCGTTATAAAAATATCAGAAAAACAGGGGAACGTTGTTTTTGCAAACATGAATCGATTTTTTTTCACAACGTTTACGCAAAATTGTATATTTATCTCGGAGCCTCGAAGGAAAGAAAAATTGTTCTCTGCTTTGACTTTGATGAAAAAATTTCAGTTAAAATGGATTGGTTGTACCTATATAATAGTGGAATATGGATTATGACTGACTCGTTATTTACTCGGTTTTTTGGTCATAATCGTTATGTAGGAGAGATGGCTGAGTGGTTGAAAGCGTAGCATTGGAACTGCTATGTAGGCTTTTGTTTACCAAGGGTTCGAACCCCTATATTTCCATACCTTCGCTTAATTCACCAATTTTACAAACACCTCAAGAGATATTATTGTTGATAAACATCGCATGTACTGAAAGTATGTGCTCCACTTTTTTTTCTTCGTTCGGTTTTTGTCCCAATTGGGGTTTTTTGGGAAATTATTTAAGAAGGCAGCAACGAAGTCATACTACGAAGAAAGCTTAAGCAGCAGCAATAAGACCTTTAAATGATATGGTGCACAAGCAAAGAACCACTATAAAGTGGTTAATTAGTCTTTTGCTCGATAGTAAAGTTCGTACCGGAAGTAAAGTTTATTGTCGAAAAATGATTACCCGATCATTCACAAATGCAAACCACAAGGGAATTATTAGATAATCTTTGGCTCAATAGCGTAAATTCCTAAGGGGAAATGAAGTTTTCTATTGAACTGAAAATTATTTAGCAATTCACTAGTGGAATCCTCAAAGGAGCAAAACTTCCAGTGTTCAAATTCGCATTCTTCGCATTCGAACACTTGGATGGAGGGGGGGATGACGACAACAATGACTTCCATGTATGGAATACGAAAATCGGACACATAGTTATATCATCGGGACCGGAAACTGTACGGCCAGCCTCGTAAAAACAAGTTAGCCACAAGAAATGACAATTCTTTTTAGCACAACGAATGTTAATGTACTTTTGAAAATGGAAAGAATAAAATAAAGTCTTTTTATTTTTTCCTTGTTTCTTATCTAAACGATAAATTGATTTTATCATTTGAAAGATAAACAAGTACTTCAAATGCTAGTGCCGTAATGAATAGGAGACATTCTCTTCAAGAGCTCCGTAAATATAATGGGGCCCTCTCTTATGAAAAACCTTATGTTAAAGGGATAATTTCGTAAGAACTTATGCCTGAAATCCAAATCTTTAGGGGGGGGGGATACTCCCGAAGGCGTGCACAATTAGACGCAAATAGTAAAACTTGTGCAAACACATAAGAGAAAAAAGACGCAAAGAGCAAGATTGCACAAATACTTAAGCAAAATTACATAGAAAGGAAAACTTGCATGATATTAGAACGAAAAAGTGCCTATATTCACAATAAACATGCTAAACAACACAAGTACAAAAATAGGAGGTGCGAAAAAGAAAACAAAAATTAAGATGATGCATCTCCGAAGCCTGAAAGAAGAGAAGCATCTATGCCCCCAGGAGAAGTGGGTAGATCCGTTGCCGGTTCGATATATTGGCCTTCGTCATTTTGGCCTTCAATATCATCACATTCTGATTCTTCTTAAGTTTCTAAGAACTCAGAACCGGAACCAGAAGAAATGATAGCATCAGGTCGGGCCAGAAGACCCTTTTTGTAGCTAACTCCAGCTTAGGAGCCTTAGAGATTTTGGTATCAAAATCAATGACACCCGTTTTAGCCTCTCTAAGGTTTTTCTCCTCAAGTTGTACATAACATATATTTTTTCAACAATGAGGGAAGCCGCTCAGCGCTGAAGTTCCTCTTTTAAGTTAGCCAACCTCAGCGGAAAGTTTATCTCACGCATATCTAATATACTAGAGGCTAACATCAAGGTAACTTCTCCTCCAATTAGGCATACTTTGCCTTGACAACAGTAGCTTCTTCAACCTTGGAGTTTTGGGCTGCCTCCAAATTATTTAAGTTTTCAGCAGAGGCAACCTCGCGATCGAATGCAGCAAGAACTGCATCATAGACTTCAGCCCATTTGGCCCTAGATTCTTCAAATTGAGCCCTCAATGGGGCGACCTCTTTGCTAAGGGTCACTACTTCTTGCTCGCTTTGCTGCAACCGAGACTCCAACACAACAACCTCAACAGCTCGTGCTTCCAGTTCCAAGAGGCGAGCAACAATCTGATTTCGCTCGGCCAATAGTTGATCCTAGACCAAAGGTAAGTTCCTCCTTATCACGAATCAGCCTTTGGAGGCCCTGGGAAGAAGAAAGTTTTCTTGCAAAACAAAAATGCGAACTCAAAATCCTACTATATCAGAGATAGAATAAATAATGGAGGAAACGAAGAGTATACCGATGCTGCATTATGCATGGCGTTGTTCAACAAACACACTTCCGAAAGATCTTGTATCTTTTTCCTATCTTTTTCTAAAGCCAACGGCTTCATATAGTTAGCAAGCTCTACTGACGGGGATAACAGATGGCACCCGGTAGAGATCGAGAGGGTGACGCTCCTCATACTTTGGAGATCTTCGGAGGGGACAACATAATTTTATCCCAAATTCCTATGAACTAGGGACTAGGGAAGAGGGATATCCTCCTCAGGATAGTAGCGGTCGATAGAAGTGATGTAGCAGTTGTTGGTGGTAGAGACAGTGTTGGTTAAGAAGGTGATAAAGCTGATGACATTGAAGGATAAGAAGTGGTTGTGGCAAAGAAGAAGGCAAAAGAAAGGATGAAGAAAAAGTGCGAGTTGAGTAAAGAAAATTTGAGAGAGTTTGCAGAATTATGAAGTGTAAATGAAGAAGTTTGATGTGTATAAGTAAAAGAATAGGCGATTAAAATCGTGACCATAATTACCTCAATTACCGGCAAAAGTGATGCTGAATCGTGGGATGTCGCGTGTTCGAAGCACAAAATGCGGAGAGACGTACGCCTAATCAACCGTCAGAAACTTTTCAGAGGAGGTTAGAGAATTTTCCGCCAAGAAAACTTTTCAGACATGCACCTAGAAGCTCTGCACCCCAGACTAAGATATCTGTCGTTTTATTTCAATTGTAAGGCTAAGTCTTATATTTTTTGTCTATTTCATCCTTTATTTTTGGATTAAATTGATTCACTTGTCTATAAACCACATAAAAATTCAACTGTACCATTTTACGGGCAAAAAGTTAGATATAAAATAATACATCAATTGGGTTATTAACTTATGTTATGATTAGCTATGCAAATTTCAAGATACAAACTAGAGGTGTCAACCGGGCCGGGTTGACCCGGGACCGGCACGGACCGGCCCGGTCAAACCCGGCCCAGACCGGACCGGTTTATAGCGGGGGGGGGGGGGGGGCTGGGTTAGGGGGAGGAAAGGGGTTAGGACGTTAGGCGATTCCGTCCAATTGACCCGGACCGGACCGGCCCGGGAAGGAAAATTCCGGGCGAACCGGTCAACCCGGACCGGCCCGGACCGGTCCCCAACGGTAAAATTTTTTTTTTTTTTTAAAAAAAAAATTTTCTGAAAACATGGGGCCCACTTGACCGTTGGCAACGGTCCAGCACCGTTGCCCAACGGGACTTTTTGCATTTTTGGCCAATTTTGAGTTTTTTTTTGTTTTTTTTAAATTACATTATTAACCCTTCTTAAAATCTATAAATACCCTCCCCTCTTCTTCATTTCCTCACTCAAAATTATCTATCTCTCTCTCAATTCTCAAATTAGCAAATATCAATCACTCTCTTCTCTTCAATTTTCAAGAATTCATATTCTACTTTCATAATTTTATTGTCTTTATTTTCCCGAATTTAATTTATCGTAATTTCTTATTTGGAAATCGGCATTCGAAGCTTGATTCTTGAAGTTCAAGTGTTCAACATTGAAATACTTGCTTGACGTTTGTTCGTGGTAACACCGGATTTGCGTAATCAAGTGCTCAATTTATTGTCGAATTCGGTGCACTCTCTCCAACTCTTTCTCTTATTTAATATTTTAATTGCATATTTGATTTTAGCTTATATATTAATTTTTCCAATATGTTGAATGCTGCTAAAAGAGCGTGTAGAAAAGTTACTGGTAGGAGTGGAAGTGGAAGTGGAAGTAGTTAAAAAAGTCCTATAGCTTCTGGTAGTAATAGTAATAATGAACCAATAACACATGTTTCTGAATCATCGCCTAATTTGCAAGATGTAAATATTGATTATGAACAATTACACCAAGATTTCGGAATAGAAGATAACGAAATTGGAATAGAAGATGAGATACCACCTACACCTACTAGTGGAAATGTTGGTAGTATTGGAGTTGGAGTTGCTAGTGCAACAAGGGGTAGAAGACCACCAGTCGCTCAAACTTCTAAATCTAATCGTAGAAAAAGAAGTCCTGTTTGGCAATTTTTTGATGAGATAGAAGATAGTGATAGAGTTAAGTGTAGACTTTGTAATGAAACGTTTAAACATTTGACCGGAGGTAATTTAGGGGGGACTGGCACACTTATTAGACATATGCAAAATTATCATCCTATAGAATGGGGAAATAATGGGGATGGAAGTGCAACAACACTTAACCCTACTACTGCAGGTCTCCTAAAATATGATAAAATGAGGGATCGAGAGGAATTAGCGAAAATGATTGCTTTGGGTTGTCTACCTTTTTCATTTGCTTCTTCCTCTTATCTTGTTACGTATATTCAAAGGATATACAATCCTATGTTTAAAGGTATCCCTAGAAGTACCTGTAGATCAGACATCTTTAGACTTCACAGCCAATATCAAACATACATACGTTATTTGTTTAGTCACCTTCCTTCTAGAGTATGTCTAACTTCTGATATTGGCCATGCTGTAAATGGAAATGATTATTTAACAATTACATGTCATTGGATAGATGACAATACTTGTATGCAAAAACGTATTATTGCTTTTAAATATGATGAAGATCAAAGTCATACTGCTGCATTTATTAGTAGTACAATTGTTGAAGTTGTCGAATTTTATAATCTAAACCAAAAAGTTTTGTGTATGTCTTTTGATAATGCTTCAAACAACAATGCTGCAGTTTCAATTTTAAAATTGAATTTACATCCACCTCTTGATGATATTTTTCATGTTAGATGTGCATGTCATGTTTACAATTTAATTGTTAAAAGTGGGCTCGATTTATTTTTACATGAGATTACTCTAGTTAGAAGAGCAGTTGGAGTAATTCAGGGAAATAATAGACAATCTAGAATAAGAGAATTTAAGAACAAGTGTATGCAATATAACCTTACACCTAGATTCATGCCCGACGAAGTAGTTACTAGATGGAATTATACGTATATATTTTTAAAATGTTGCTACAAATATAGATTTCCAATAACAGAAGTTGCTAATGCACATTGTACTGATCCTAGGCGTATGTTAACAACTGATACCTGGGAGGTCATTAGTGATGTGATTAAATTTTTACATAAATTTTATACTGCTACTGTTGTGTTTTCTGGGGCATATTACCCAACTATTACTTTGGCTTTAGTACATATAGCTGAAATGTCTTTGCTACTATATGAATTTAAGAAGAAAGATAGATATACGGATGCTGTTGCAAGTATGCAAGCAAAATTCAAAAAATATTTCTTTCCAATTCCTCCTGTTTACTTAATTGGTGCAGTTTTAAATCCTTCAATTAAAATGTCTGATTGTCAACAATTAATGAATGCTTTATACATTTATATGGAGATTGGGCCCACTGAAAGCCCAAATTTGTATGAATCTATGAACCAACTAAATGAACATTTACAATATCTATATACTTATTATGCAACTCAATGTGATAATGCTCGTGCTTCAACTGCTGCAAATCCCACTATGCAATGTAGCACTTCTAATGTAGTCGAAGATGATGATGAAGGCATTGATAGTTTTAATATTTTTTCAACTTTTTCTAACACTCAAAGTAGTAGCAGGAATATAGATGAACTTCAATTTTACTTGCAGAAGCAAAAGGAGCCTCGCACCAAGGAATTTTCACCGTTAGGCTGGTGGCATGAAAATTCAAAGCAATTTCCCGTTCTTTTCGCTATGGCGCGGGATGTCCTGAATGTCCCAATTTCCACTGTTGCATCCGAGAGTGCATTTAGCCAAGCTAGACAACAACTTGGAGACACACGGCACTCATTGGGAAGCAATGCTTTGGAAGTCTTAGTGTGTCTAAGAGATTGGATAAGATCTGAACGAAGAAATCAAGGAAAGGAAGATCTTGATAGCCCGGAAGACGAAGAACTTGGAGATATATTAACGCACGGAAACCCATCCGAATTTAACTCTCCAGAAGAAGGTCATTCGGTTCATATTAATTTTGAAGAACTTTCTATTGCAATGCAAACCATTTGATGTAAATTGTAAACTAATTATGATACATTTTAGTTTTGAAATTTTGAATTTAAGAAATAAAGTAGCACTTGCAATAAGTGCAATTTTTTCCCCATCTTTTGTTGTGTTCATTCAATTATTACAAAGTATTAATATAACTTAATATTTATACTATACGTAATTCCAAAAAAAAAAAACCCGGCCCGGCCCGGCCCGACCCGGATCAACCCAGCCCGTTAACAACCCACCTCTAATTGAACCCGGACCGGACCGGCCCGGACCCGGACGGGTCAGAAAAATTGGACCCGGACCCGGCCCGGCCCACCCGTTGGTTTACAAACCAAATAACGTATAAATCAATACATACCAGAGTTTATATCATGATTATATTATCTTATTTTCAAACCAAACGAGGATTAAATACACACACCATGTTTTTCAAATCATCGCCTAAGTTAGAATTCAATAGAGACAATTGCTTTTTTAATTATTTCTAAATAGAACAATTTCTTGTGAGCAAAGAAACAGAGAACTCAAGCCATAAGTGCTGAGTCACGCAGTAAAGAATCTCGGGCCAATGAGCTACGGCTATGAAATAAATTAGATTCGACGCTTAAAAGAGGAAAATTTTATTTTGTGCATCATATAATTAATATTAGTTGTGTGATATATTTTTTTTGTCTCACAACATAGTGATTCTAGAATATTGTGAATTCAAATAAATAAAATATGAGTCCGTAAATATGTGCGATAAAAAGAAACCCCATATAACTAATGTAAATTGTGTGAGGCACACCATAAAATTACTATTAAAAGCTATTGAAAAAGATTCAATTCAATACTCAAGTCAAAGGGAGAATCCATACGATTGGCAAGGAAAAATCAAAACGAAATGTTATAAATAGAATTCTATTTATGGTGAATGTCTATATTTGGAGAGATTCTAGGTTTATTACTTGGTGGCTAAGTAACTATCTCCCTATAAATAGAGGGTTCTATTCCATTGTAATTTATCCCATATCAATAAGAATTTCCTCTCTCTCTCTCTCTACTTTGCTCTGCAATACTCTTCTTCTTCTTTTATTATTTCATAACACGTTATCAGCACGAGACTAACCAATTGAGTAGAAGCTTTGAGATTGAGCATAATGATTGTTAATTATTCTATGAACTTCCTTCAAGATTAAATTCTAGATTTAAGGTAAGTATTTTACTTTTCTCTTTCAAATTCTTGTAATTCTATAATTTCATTTTAAATACAAGCAAAGACGGTAAATTTTGATTGCAACTCTAATGAAGCTTGAAAGATATTATAACCACTTAACGTGGTAGATTTTCTATGTTTAGCCATGATCAAATTCATGTATGATTGTGGGCAAAGAAATAAAAATCCGTCCCATTGAATTTGCTCCATTCTCATTTCCTATAGAGAATGTGATAGGTATGTGATAAGTCTGAAAGAAGATAAAATTATTACTGTGAAGGTATCAATGAATGTGGACATGACAATAGACAAAATTATAATCGTCATCATTGTGATAATGAGAATAATAGGATTCTCGAAATAATCCTTCTCTCTGTGAAAGTAATATTTGTCATCAATTTGACAATATGAGATTTTATAAAGCACATATAGATGATTATGGTCCATTCATGGTGAGAGTGTGACAACATCTAATTTATGAATACATATTCATTATTGGAAGAATATGAACGTATTATTGGTATTGAATATACCACACTCATCTCTAGAAGGGAGTTTGAGATTAAAAAAAAATGTCATTATTATGGCATGAATGGTCATAGGTCACGTACCTATTGTACGCCAAAATATTTTGGCAATATGATTATTAAAGGACAACAATAATACAAGAAACATATCTTGCATATAATTTGACCATGACCACAATGGTATAACTTTTTCTTTAAACGAGATATTCACCATATGGATGTTGATGAATATGTGGCAGTACCAAATTAATTAAGAACTCTGCAAGAGCCAATTATACTATTTTGGAGAAACACAATTGATTACCAATAAGGTTGTGTTGTAGTAAGTCTCAAAGAAACTTATTCAGTTTGCAAAGTATACACGAAAGCGGTTGATTATATTGAGACAATAAATAAAGGAAAGATTTGATATCTTCTATTACTACAAATTGTAGCGGGATAATCTTATGTGAAAATCTACCCGCTTTATTCTCTAGTTTGTACTACACAAATAAAAAAATGCCACAATAAAGTTGATGTTTATTGATATAAAAACTCATATCATCATAAACATGGAGTTTATTGATAATTGAACATGTCATGGTGTAAACATGAACTTATCAATATTGATAATTTATTCAGTTGGCATAATCAGTTTAGCCATATCAATTTAAATTGATGTGCAAAAATAATAGAGAATTCACATGGGTAAATATTAAAGAATTAGAAAGTTCTTTACGAATTCTCTTATATTGCTCGTTCTATTAATTGATTGACCAACTAAAGTTTGGATTGAATCCTATAAATTCTGAAAATATCAAAGGTGAAAAAGGCTCATTCACCTGCCATGTATACCACATAAGATGCATCTATGAGATGGTTACATGTGCGATTATTATTAACCTGCAACCTGGCCGGTGCTTGCGAGGTAACTTGCTCAGTAGTTTAATTTCGAGCATAATTTTCAGATTTTCTATTCAAGAGGTTCATCTTGATAAGTTGGTTTAGCAAAATAATTTATTGGGTGCCTCCACTTAATAGCTAAACTATTGCTTATGAGAGCAATTTATCTGTATCAATTTGATATACGTTATATACGAGAGTATATTATATTCTCCCCCTCACAAGTGGTTTAGGGTTAAGAACCAAATAATGATGTGCAGCGTATATTAACACGATAATGCACAAAGATGAATTTCCAAAGTTGAGGAAACAAGTTAGTTTTTCTAACACGAGAGGGAAACATGACAACAGTTGAGAAAAAAGTTACATGGAATGAATTATTTTTTATACATATAGATCCTCGAATAGGATAATATGAACTTGAAGTTCATAAAAAGATAATTCATCTGCAATATATTGCAAAGTATGCTAGACGCATTTGCTGACCCAAAGAAAGTAACTATATTCTCATTGCAAATGCTCATATTAAGTCTTAGAATGACAGAGTCTATGGTACGCTTAAAGCGTATAGACAAATCGGTTTCAAATAGAACTTCTTGATAAAGAAGATGAGCAAATGATCAAAGTGATCATAATAAAGGAGGCAAGTGATCTAGATGTCACATGACATAACACTTCATAAAATCTCATGAGAGATTCAGGTACCTGAATATATGAATGAAGAGATCTTATGTCTTTATGAAAAAATATTGAAACCGATATGAAATGTCCATCGACGACATATCTCATAACGCTAAGTATAGATGGGGATTTTAAGATTGTCAAGACAGATACAAAAATATTGGCCAAATGGAAGGGACACAATTCGAATAGAATTGGTTTAATTTTCACAAGTATTTGGACCTGCAGTTCAAACACTTGAAAATATAAAGTCAATGGTATGTGCAATCAATTTTCGATATCTTATTTGTCTAGCATGACATGAAAACTTGATTTGCATCTAATTAAAGTCCATTATATGACTTAACTTATATGAAAATCCATGAAGGATTTAAGTTCATTGAAGCATATACAATTCTTGATCTTGAGGTACCACTTCCTCAGTGCAATTTGTGCACAAATGTATCTTGCTATAATTATAAGCATGATAATATGATAGCAAGAGTTTTCACCTCTATGTGAAGATATTGAACTGGCGATTTCAACAAGATCATATGAAGACGATACATCTATTAGGAATGATGATTTCAAAGTGAAACAAATTTGTTCAAGTTAATATGGTTGATTTGTTTATCAAATCTCTACCAAAGATCGTTTTGAAGATGGTGCACAAGATTGGAATGCAAATGCTTAAAGATGTAAATTGATGGTCTCATCAAGGAGAGTTAATGCCCGTTGCGCTCTTTTTCCCTTACAAGATTTTGATCCACTGGGTTTTCCTTGCAAGGTTTTTAACGAGGCAACCAAAAGGCGTATTGTTAGATATGTGTACTCTTTTTTTCCTTCTCTAAAATTTTTTTTCTCACTGGGTTTTATTTTAGTTAAGATTTTAACGAGGCACATTATATGTTGAATAGACATTTAAGGGGGAGTGTGAATGTCTATATTTAGAGAGATGATCACCAAAAGGAAGAAACGCCATCAAACAGTTAGATTTAAAACCAATTAATTACTTGTTCAGTTGCCTGTCTTGATCAAGCGGCTCTAGGGGTTGTTGAAGGTGATTGTCGTATAGATTATAGCACGTAGCACGCAATTCACCAAAAAAATAAATACTCAAATATCAATATATTGAAGATTAACTGTTAGGGATATAGTAGATATGCCCTAGATCCAACATCATATTTGATAACTTGAACATATTTTTGTGAATGTCATTTGATATAAAATATATGGCATTTGATATTCTTTTATCATTATTATCAATTGTTTGATTATTTTGATAAGGTCCTAGATTAAATTTTGAGATATATCATCGTGATAGAGGTCATGATAATGAGAGCAAAGTCTTTTATAATTTAATCTAAATTTGTTCTTGATCGTAGGATTATTAATTTGGACATTAGTAATCCGGTTAGATCAATATTTATGTGATCGTCTTTATCGGATAAAGATTAGTTGATCTCATTAACTAAATCACATAGATAGATGATGCATAAAGAGATATGATCATTAAACCGACTCATTGGATAATTCCTAATTGTTAGAATTACCATAAACTGTCAATAGGATATTTTCTTGAAGAATGTGATGTAACCGTTTCCTTTGACTTGAGATCGTCATAGTAATTGACAAGTTATTGTGCTTTGATACTAGACACATGTGGCCCTAGGGCGATAGTTGAAAGGATATTGGGTACAATTAAATATTTGTAGAATTAGTGATTGATCAAGACGGAATTCATCAACTCTTGGTAATGAGTTTAAGCTCCATGTTGTCATGAATTATAAACAACCAAACTAAGACTTTGGCCAGGGCAATTGAATAAAAGAAGAAATGAGTTTCTTAGGTCATTCAATGGTCGATTATATTTGACGTGAACACATAGTTGATCGCCTATTAGGATTTAACAGTTGAACCATATCCTAGGGTGATCCAGAGCTATAAGGACAGAAGGAATTACTACATTATTCTTCTACTGGATCTTGAGAGTAAATTGTATATTTCATGCTATCTGGTCGTTAAGGAGTGTTGCTAGACGCCACCCTTGATTAGTATATTGATATGATCAATTTACTACCGGTTTAGTATTGAACCTATGGGGTCGCATACTAACGAGTGTTCTGATCTTTGCTAAAGGATTAATTAATTTATTATTAGATAATTAAATTAAAGAATTTAATTAGTCAAATAAATTTAGTTATTAGTCCAAATGAAATATTATTATATTCTTTGCTAGCACAAAGATTATAATTAATACTGCGAATAAATTGAAGTTTCTATTTGGAATAGAAATTAAATAATATCTCTTGGTTGAAATATATGTGATATATATATAATTAATATTATTTTATATAATAGAAGTATATAAAATATAATATTAATAAAGGCTTGATAATAAATCTAATTTTGAATTGGATTATTAATTGAAGTTTTATCCTATTTGGAATGGGATTAATATTTTCAATAGGAAAATATTATATTAATATAAAGTTTATATTAATAAAATCCAATTTAGAATTGGACATTCAAAAAGTCTATAAAACTTTTGGCACTTCTCACGTGCAAAAAGAAAGGAAAATTGGATTTTCCATACAAATTTTCCATAAGTTTATTTTTGGAATAAACTTTTATCCTAGGAAAATTATTACCTCAACCAAATAAGAAAAGGGTTTGTAGGTGATGCTATATAAAGGGTGATGGAGAAAATTTGCATGCTTCTTTTTTTTTTTCCGGTTCTTTTTTATTATTATTCTTGAGAAGAAAAACCTACTTTGTGAAAGTGAGAGTGCAATACAAAGCCAAGAGAGAAAATACAATTATAAGAAAAGTGTTTCTTGTTCTTCTAATTTGAGTTGAGACTTTTGAGAAAAATTTCAACAAAATATTCTTCGTTCAATTTGTTCGCGGGTTTTATTGATCAAAAAGTTGATAGCAAGGATCGTTCTCGGTGTGGATACGCATAGAGTTTTCGCACTATCGAAGAAATTTTGAAAAGAAACTCTTTTCACCAGGTACGTCTTAGATCCGATCTTTAACATGTAAATAAATTTTAAACATGAATAAAACTACCTAGGATTATTATTATCTTCCGCTGCGTGTTACGAACACCTATATGCAATCCTTCGTTAACCACATGTGCAATATCTGAAATTTTGAGTTTCTCAGTTCTCAGTTCTCACTTCTCACTTTTCACACGTGTGAAATAGATAAATATATACAGCGAGTTGCAAAATCTTTTAAGGACTACCATAATCTAGAGTCGGATTCTTTGGAGTATTGTCATTTGAACATGAAAATCCACCATTCCACCAATAATCCAAAGTAAATCATATCAGTAACAACACAGAGAGAACCCAAAGACGTGGCAAGTTGTATGTGATATTGATATACTTTTATTATTTGTTCGTTTAAAAAATAAAAATATATATTATTTTTAGAAATAATTAATTTTAAATATTTATTTTTAATTAGAAGATTTTTTATAATTATAGAATTGAAGATCTCACAAAATGTTTTTATCCTTCAAGTTTTTAAAGTCAATTCAATGCAAAATTATATAGTAAACTAGTGAACATTAACGCGCTTCCCGCAATTAAATTAACGATATGATCAATGTTTAATATTTGAATAAAAAATAGCAAAAGTAGTCAATTGATTTAGTCTTATTTTCTTTTCATAAATTGTTTTATCCAATAAATGGTGTGGTCAAAAATTATTTTCTCTACTTCTTGGAGGCGCTTATATTGATTTGACATCCGATCATGACTATTTTCTTAAGATGTCTAATATATATATTTAAGTTAGAAACTTATATTTTTTTGAAAATTTAGGAAGGGAATAAATCTATGTCTAAGTGTTGCTTTTCTACTCCTTACTTTTATAATGTCACGACCCTGATTTTCTACCATTCGGGAGTCGTAATGGCGCATACTATTAGGAGCTAGGCCAGCCAAATTATGTAACTATTCCTCTTAACAACATCAACATAATAAATAAAGACGAGATAATTAACATAAATGCGGAAGACTTAAGACATAATTAACTGAAAACCAGTACAACAGTTCCAATACAACTTTACCCAAATTCTGGTGTTACTAACTCACAGACTACTAGAGAGTGCTAAAAATAAGTCTAAATAGAAGTACAAAATGTTTGTTCCGATACAAGGAAAACAAACTAGATAAAATAGAAAGGGACTCCGGCTTGCAGACATCAGCAAGGCTATCTTGAAAGTCCCTGGACTGAAGAATGGCTCCCCGACTACTGCTCCGCTCCGTAAGCTGCTCCGGTATCTCCACATAAGTGCAGAGTGTAGCATCAACACAACCAACCTCATCTGCTGGTAAGTGCCTAGCCTATCCCCGGTGAAGTAGTGACGAGTCTAAACAAGCCTACCAAACCAACCTGTGCAGTTTAATATATATATATATATATATATATATATATATATATATATATATATATATATATATGCAATAAAGGAAAGAATACAGAAATTAAACAGTTAGGAGGGAGGGGAGCATGCTATGGGGAAAATACAGTCCGGATATAAAGTCAGCAATTAAAGCAAGAAACTGTGCAATAAAAATAATTAATAAGAGCAGGAAAATTAACAGTTGCACGGCACCAACCTTCGTGCTTTTACTCTCATTCTCACCAAAAGCAATCAAATAAAGTGCACGACATCAACCTTCGTATTTTTCCTCGCATAAATCTCATATCATGGTACGGAATAATCCTTCGTGCAATTGTAATCAAATCAGGGCACAAAATGTTCCTTCATGCGTAAATAACCAAAACATAGCACAGAATGTTCCTTCGTGCAAATATGATCAAAACATGACACAGAATGACTTTTCGTTCATAATATTCAGAACATGGCATGAAATGACCCTTCGTGCATCGTCACTCTTCCTCATCGAAATGGTAATCACAACCAAACAGGGCGAGGGAATAGATAAACAATAAGAAACATCTCGGCAAGGGAAAACACAAATAAACAACTAAATCCCGGAAAGCGAGCAACAACACTAATTTTCACATCCCGACACGGGAGATAATCAATATACTCAAACCATACCAGCAAGGGATTAATCATATCTCTTTCTATTTCTTTCATTTCTTACTTTATAGTCTTTTTATTTTTTGAGCCAACGCTCCAAAGAATTTACAATTCATAATTAGTCCTCATACTTTTTACATTAGATAGAATTTATCAATTAAGCATGGAAGAGTCACAACGAAATCAGATTAAGTACAAGTAAGGAGTCACTGTCATGCTAAACACCAGTGTATATATACTAGTCACCATGCCTATACACCATACTCAACATTTAGCATTTAGGCAAATAATAGTCTAATCATATTCCCCCAAGCGAATGTTAAATTAAACACTTACTTCGAATGCTCCAAAATCAACTCATGCCTATAGTATAGCTGTACCCCTCGAATTCGGCTACAACTCAGTCAAATCTATGAAATAATGAATTTACAATATTAATAATAGCTAAACAAACTAAACTCAATGCCTAAATATGAATTTCTAAGATTTCTTCCTAAAATCCCAAAAATTGACCCCGGGCCTGCTTGGTCCAAACACGAGGTTCGAACCAATTCCATGTTATCCATTCCCCCACGAGCCCGAATATACAATTTGTTTTCAAATTTGACCCCAAAATGAAGTCTAAATCAAAGAAAATTGAAAAGCCCTAACTCTACCCTTTTCCCCAATTTCAACCTTAGAGTACATGATTTAGGTATAGAATCTCATTAATTAGAGAAGGAAGATAAAGGAAATAAGTAGGAGTTTACTTACCCAAGAAGCTTTGGTGACGAAGTGCTCAAAAGTTCTCTCATGAGTTGTGGAGAAGAAGAGCTCGTGTGAAAAATGGAATAAATCTCGTCACTGGTTCTGCTTTGAACTTTAAAAATTACAGGGCAAAAATTCTCTATATGATCGTGTGTAAGGAAATGCAATCGCATAGAGTAAGGGGGTGAAGCATTGCGATCGCGTGAGTACTGATGCGAACGCATAGAGGAAAAGGGGCTAAATTTCTGGATTGTGGTTTAATGCTATGCAACCGCGGAGTGAAGAATGCGATCGGATTGAAGGGACTGGCCAAGCTATGCGATAGTGCATCAACTATGCAATCGCATAGAGCAAAACAATGCACCTGGAAAACTCACACTATGCGATCGCAGAATGGCCTATGCGATCGCATAGAAGGGACAGCTAGACCACTGACTGCAGAAATTCTTCAACACTTTCTAAGGCCAAAAATACCCTGAATCACTCCCGAGCCCTTGGGACTCCTAACCAAACACACACACACTAACTCAACAACATCTTACAGACTTAAATGAGCTATCAAATCGCTAAAATAACATTATAAACGAGGAATCAAACCTCAAATTCAACACTTTTCATTCAAACTTCTTAAATTTCTAATTTTGGATATTTAGGTCCCAAATACGTCAAATGACGTTCGATTTTGGGTAAGACATGTACCAGGCACTGGAACCAAAATACGGGCTCGATACCAATGCTTTCTAATCCGTTTTCATTTCAAATTTTCATATTCATTTTAGGAAAAAAAATTGTTTCAAAAATTCATTTCTCAGGCTCGGGACCTCGGTTTTCAATTTCGGGCACACGTCTGAGTCCCATATTTTTCTACGGACCCTCCGGGAATGTCAAATCACGGGTTCGGGTCCGTTTATCCAAAATATTGACCAAAGTCAACTTTAATCATTTTAAAGCCACAACTTAGCAAATTTCATATAATTTAACATATAAGCTTTCCTGTTATGCATCCAGAATGCGCACACAAATTGAGGCAACTAAAAGTGAGGTTTTCAAGGCCTCAGAAGCGCGAAAAAGGGGAGAAAACAGGTAATGATCCTTTGGGTCATCATATTTTCCGCCTCTAAAATAATCGTTCATCCTCGAATGGACAAAAGAAAGAAGTACCTGAGTCGGAAAATAGATAAGGATAACGGCTCCGCATAACATACTCGGACTCCCAGGTCAATGCCTCAGAAGGCTGACCTCTCCACTGAACACGCACTGAAGGAAAACTCTTCGACCTCAATTGTCGAACCTGCTGGTCTAGAATAGCTACCAGCTCTTCCAAATAAGACTGATCCTTGTCCAACTAGACATTGCTGAAATCTAACATGTGGGCTAGATCGCCGTGATAACTCCGAAGCATGGACACATGAAAAATTGGATGCACGGCTGACAAGCTAGGTGGAAAGGCAAGTCAATAAGCCACATCCCTCAATGATCGAGAATGCCAAATGGGATAATGAACCTAGGGATAAGCTTGACCTTCTTCCCGAATCGCATCATGCCCTTCATAGGCGACACTCGGAGCAATACTCGCTCACTAACCATGAAAGACACATCTCAAACCTTGCGATCTGTTTAACTCTTCTGCCTAGACTGAGATATCCAAAGTCGATCTTGAATGATCTTGACCTTATCCAAGGCCTCCTGAACTAGATCTATACTCAATAGCCGAGCCTGTCCCGGCTCAAACCATCCAACTAGAAACCGACATCGCCTACCATACAATGTCTCATATGGAGCCATCTGAATGATAGACTGGTCCCACGAGCCTCTAAAATCAATGACACGGGCTCAGAGCATATCCTCCAATATCTGAATCGTTCACTCGGACTGTCCATCCATCAGAGGATGAAATGATGTGCCCAACTTAACCTGGGTGCCCAACTCCTGCTAGACTGCTCTCTAGAAGTACGAGGTAAACTGCGTACCCTGGTCCGAAATGATAGATACCGGCACCCCATGAAGGCGAACAATCTCTCGGATGTAGATCTCAGCTAACCTCTCTGATGAATAAGTGGATGCAACAGGAATAAAATGCGGTGACTTGGTCAGCCTATCAACAATGACCCAGATCACATCAAACTTCTTCCAGGTCATCGGAAGTCTAGTAACAAAATCCATAGTAATCCTCTCACAGTTCCACTCGGGAAGCTCAATCCTTTGAAATGAACCACCAGGCCGCTGATGCTCATACTTAACCTCCTGATAGTTCAAATATCGAGCCACATATGGAACAATATCTCTCTTCATTCTACGCCACCAATAGTGTTGCCTCAAATCCCGATACATCTTCACGGCGCCCGGATGAATAGAATAACGAGAACTATAGGCCTCCGCAAGGATCAACTCTCGAATCCCATCAACATTGGGCACACACACTCTCCATACAATCTCCAAACACCATCACCATTTAAGGTCACCTTCTTGGCACCTCCACGATGCATTGTGTCTCTCAGGACACACAAATAAGAATCATCAAAGTGCGATCATGGATACGCTCCAATAACAAGAACGACCGACCGTGCAAGCTCCCTGCTAGGCTCAGAAATATCCAACCTCACAAATCGATTGGATAAGGCCTGAACATCTAAAGCAAGTGGTCTCTGGCTTTCTATAATATAAGAAAGACTACCCATGCTGGCGGACTTCCTACTCAATGCATCGGCCACCATATTGGCCTTCCCTGGATGGTATAATATAGTAATATCATAGTCTTTCAACAACTCCAACCACCTCTTCTGCCTCAAATTCAACTCCTTTTGCTTGAACAAGTACTAGGCTCTTATGATCCGTGTACACCTTACAAGTCACACCATATAGATAATACCTCCTAATCTTCAAAGCATGAACCATGGCTGTCAACTCTAGATCATGAGCCGGATAATTCTTCTCGTGGATATTCAACTGCGTCGAAGCATAGGCAAAAACTCTGCCATCATGCATCAATACTGCACCAAGCCGAATGCGGGAAACATCACAATAAACTGTATAAGGCCCTAAACCCGTGGGCAAAACAAATATTGGTGTCGTAGTCGGAGCTGTCTTGAGCTTCTGAAAGATCCTCTCACACCCATCTGACCATCTGAATCAGGGATATATAGATAGAAACCCCTCCACGTACCGACGGTAGTAACCTGCTAACCCTAAGAAACTCCAAATCTTTGTAGCTGATGTTGGTCGAGGCTAGTTCTTGACTGCCTCAATCTTCTTCGGGTCCACTTGAATACCCTCTGCTGAAATAACGTGACCTAGAAATGCAACATAACTCAGCCAAAACTCGCACTTCGAAAACTTGGCATATAACTGACTATCCTTCAGAGTCTGAAGAACCATTCTGAGGTGCTGCTTGTGCTCCTCCTAACCGCGGAAGTATGTCAGAATATTATCAATGAAAACAATCACGAAAAAATCTAAATAGGGCCTGAACACTAGGTTCATAAACTCCATAAATGTTGCTGGGGAATTGTTCAACCCAAATGACATGACCAAAAATAATGCCCATAGTGAGTGCGAATGCTGTCTTAGGGACATCATACGCCCTAATCGTCAGCTAATGGTAGCCAGATCTCAAATCTATCTTTGAAAATACCTATGCACCCTTGAAGTTGGTCGAATAAATCATCGATTCTTGATAGTGGATATATGTTCTTTATCGTCACCTTGTTCAATTGCCGGTAATCAATATACATTCTCATCGAACCATCCTTTTTCTTCACAAATAGCACTGGTGCACCCCAAGGAAAAATGTTAGGTCTAATGAAACCCTTCTCAAGCAAATTCTGAAGCTGATCCTTTAACTCATTCAACTCTAGTGGGGCCATGCAATATGATAGAATAGAAATGGGCTGCGTGCTCGGAGCCAGATCTATACAGAATCAATATCCCTGTCGGGCTGCATGCTGACAGATCTGAAGGGAAAACCTCGGGAAACTCCCGAACAATAGGAACAAAATCAATAGATGGGATCTCTGCGCAACATAAGCCAAGTAAGCTAAACTCCCTTTCTCGACCATGCGTCGAGCTTTTACATATGATATAACACTGCGGGTGGCATGACCCGGGGTCCCTCTCCACTCTAGTCGGGGTAAATCTGGCAAAGCCAAGGTCACGATCTTGGCATGACAATCCAAGATAGCGTGATACGGGGACAACCAATACATCCCCAGTATAACGTTGAAATCTACCATGTCTAAGAGCAATAAATAAACATGGGACTCAAGACCCTCAAATACTACCACATAGGAATGATGCACTCGGTCGACCACTATAGAATCACCCATCGATGTAGATGCATAAACAGGAACACTCAAGGCATTGCTAGGCATAACCAAATATGGTTCAAAATAGGATGACACATATGAATACGTAGACCCAGGGTCAAATAGCACTGAAGCATCTCTGTCACAGAGTCAGAATAATACCTAAAATCACAGCATCTGATGAGTCAGCCTCTAGCCTGGCTGGCAAAGCAAAACACTGGGACTAGGCCCCACCTCCCTAAACCATATCTCTGGGACGATCGGCTACTGGTTGACCCCTACCACTGGCGGTCGGAGCTCCACCTCTACAATCTTTACCTCCACATCTGTGATCCTATACCCGCCTCTAGCTGGCTGGGCAAGCTGTGGATCACCTGGTGCCTGAATCATAGGGCGAGGACCCTGCTGCTGAGAACTACCCGAGGCTCGAGGGCAAAATCGGACAATGTGACTCGCGTCACCACAATCACAACAAGCCCTCGGCTGCTGAGACTGCTGGCCTTGTCCACCTGAAAATCCTCTCCGAAAACTCTAAAGTGGCGGTGCACTGATGGGAGCTGGTAGTGCACTGAAGGACTGTTGATCAGAATAATTTTGTTGAGAACTATCACCGCTTGGAGTACCATGAGAGACCTAGAGTAATGACTGAAAGGGCCTCGGTGGATGGCCTCTACCATAAGAATCCTTACCTCCAAACGAGGTACCACTGAACCTACAAGAATGAAGAGGCCTATTATTTGACCCATGAGCACCTCCTCATGCAAGAGCCATCTCAAATCTACGGGGCGCATTGGCCGCCTCCTGAAAAGAAATCTCACTCCCGGCTCCCATAGCCATCTGGAGACGGATCGGCTGAATCAACCCATCGACAAACCTCCGCACGCCCTCTCTCTCTCTCTCTCTCTCTCTCTCTCGGTGGGGAGTACAATAATAGCATGGCGTGACAGATCAATAAAACGGGTCTCATGTTGCGTGACTGTCATAGCTCCCTGATGTAGGCGCTGGAACTGCCTGGAAAGAGCCTGTCGCTCAGTAACTAGGAGAAACTTCACCAAAAAGAACTCTGCAAATTGGTCCCAAGTCAATGATGGCGACCCTGCTGGTCTGTATAAACAATAGTCCCTCCACCAAGTCTTGGCGGATCCTGCTATTTGAAAGATGGCGAGTCGACCCCATTGGTCTCCATAATACCCATAGTCCGGAGAACCTCATGGCAACTGAATAAGAAATCATGGGAATCCTCTGTAAAAGCACCGCTGAATATGGTGGTGAAGATCTTGATGAACCTAACAAGCCTCCACAAAGCATCTGTGGACATCGTCGCACCATCACCGGTCTGAGTCACAATACCCGGCTGAGCTGCCACATCTGGCCAAACCGCTGGAACTTGATCCTGAGGAGCTACCTACTCTGGAGTACGTGTAGCGGGAGTCTGGACTCCTCTCCCAGCTCGAGAAGTGGCTGGTGCTACGGGAAGCAAACCCGCTCTAGTGACGCTCTCCATAAGGCCTACCAATTTGACCAAAGCATCCTGAAGAACAAGGGTGGCTATGAACCCCTTTAGGACCTGAGCTGGGCCCACCGGAGCTGCTAAGGCTGGAACCTCATCATCATATTCAATATGAGGCTCTACCTTTGGGACTACTGCTCGGGGCTGATCTCTGCCCCTGTCTCGGCCACTGGCACGGCTTTGGCCTCACCCTTGCTCCTCGTAGGAGCTTTTGCTAGGGCTCGTGCTGCTGTGCGATAAAAGAGGAAGCATATGTTCTCTCCATCTGCGAAAGAACATAGTAGAAAGACAATCAATATTTGAGAAACAGAATTGCACAACAAGATGGAACAAAAATGAAATTTTTCCTAACTCTGCAGCCTCTGGGGGATAAATACAAACGTCTCCATACTGATCCCTCACACTCAACCAAGTTGTCCGTGAGATGTGAGACCTATGTAGCCTAGTGCCCTGATACCAACTTATCACGATCCGAATTTCCCACCATTCGGAATTGTGATGGTGCCTACTATTAGGATCTAGGCTGGAGAATTATTTAAATATTCCACTTAACAACATTAACATAATACATAAAGACGAGATAATTAACATAAATCCGGAAGACTTAAGACATAATTAACTGAAAACCAGTGCAGCAGTTCCAATACAACTTTACCCAGATTCTGGTGTCACTAACTAACAAACTACTAGAGAGTGCTAAAAATAAGTCAAAATAGAAGTACAAAATGTTTGTTCCGATACAAGAAAAACAAACTAGATAAAATAGAACGGGACTCCGACCTGCGGACATCGGCAAGGGTACCTCGAAAGTCCCCGGACTGAAGGATGACTCCCTGAATACTGATACGCTCTCTAAACTGCTCTAGTATCTGCACATAAGTGCAAAGTGTAGCATCATCACAACCGATCACATGTGCTGGTAAGTGCCTGGCCTAACCCCGGCGAAGTAGTGACGAGGCTACACATGACTACCGAACCAACCTGTGCAGTTATATATATATATGCAATAAAAGGAAAGAATACATAAATTAAACGGTTAGGAGGAAGGGGAGCATGCTATGGGGGGCATACAATCGGGATATAAACTCAGCAATTAAAGCAAGAAACTGTGCAATAAAAATAATTAATGAGAGCATGAAAATTAACAGTTGCACGACACTAATATTTGTGCTTTTACTTTCATTCTCGCCAAAATCAATCAAACAAAGTGCACGACATCAACTTTGATATCATGACACAGAATAATTCTCCGTACAATTATAATCAAATAATGGCATGGAATGTTTCTTCATGCATAAATAACCAAAACATGGCACGGAATGTTCCTTCGTGCAAATATAATCAAAATATGATACGGAACGACCCTTCGTGCATTGTCACTCTTCCTCACTCAAACAGTAATTACAACCAAACGGGGCGAGGGAATAGATAAACAATAAGAAACATCCCGGCAAGGGAAAACACAAGTAAACAGCTAAATCCCAGCAAGGGGGCAACAACAATACTTTCACATCCCGGCAAGGCAGATAATCAGTATAATCAAACCATCCCGGTAAGGTATTATTCATATCACTTTCTATTTCTTTCATTTCTTACTGAATAGTCTTTTTATCGTTCGAGCCAACGCTCCAAAGAATTTACAATTCATAATTAGTCCTCATACTCTTCACATTATATATAATTTACCAATTAAGCATGGAAGAGTCACAACGAAATCAGATTAATTACAAGTAAGGACTCACGGTCATGCTAAACGCCAGTGTATAGATACTCGTCACCGTGCCTATACACCGTATTCGATATTTAGCAATTAGTAAAACAATACTCTAATCCTATTCCCTCAAGCCAAAGTTAGATCAAACATTTACCTCGAATGCTCCAAAATCAACTCAAGCCTCTAGTATAGCTTTATCCCTCGAATTCGACTCCAACTCAGTCAAATCTATGAAATAATGACTTTACAATATTAATAATAGCTAAACAAACTAAAATCAATGCCTAAATATGAATTTCTAAGACTTCTTCCCAAAATCCCAAAAATTAAACCCGGGCCCACTTGGTCAAAATACGAGGTTCGAACAAACTCCATGTTACCCATTCCCCACGCGCCCGGATATACAATTTATTTTCAAATTCGACCTCAAAACGAGATTAAATCAAAGAAAATTAAAAATCCCTAACTCTACCCTTTTCCCGCAATTTCAGCCCTAGATTGCATGATTTAGGTTTAGAAACTCATTAATTAGAGAAGGAAGATGAAGGAAATGAGTGGGATTTTACTTACCCAAGAAGCTTTAGTGACAAAGTACTCAAAAATTCCTCAAGAGCTGTGGAGAAGAAGAACTCGTGTGAAAAATAAAATAAATCCTGTCACTGGTTCTGTTTTGAACTTTAAAAATCACTAGGCAAATATGCTCAATGTGATCGCGTGAAAGGAATTGTGATCGCATAGAGTAAGGGGGTGAAGGATTGCGATCGCCTGAAAGGAATTGTGATCGCATAGAGTAAGGGGGTGAAGGATTGCGATCGCCTGAGTACTGATGCGAACGCATATAGGAAAATGGGGCTACATTTTCGGATGGGGTTTAATGCTATGCGACCGCGGAGAGAAGAATGTGATCGCATTGAAGGGACTGGCCAAGCTATGTGATCGCGGATCAGCTATGCCATCGTATAGAGCAAAACAATGCACCTGGAATCACTCCCGAGCCCTCGGGGCTCCTAACCAAATACACACAATAACTAACAAATATCATACGGACTTAACCGAGCAATCAAATCGATAAAATAACATCATCAACAAGGAATCAAATATCAAATTCATTACTTTTCATTCAAACTTCTTAAAATTTTCACTTTAGATATTTAAGTCCGAAACATGCCAAATAACGTCTGATTTCGGCCAAATTACACTGAAACATTTTAAACCATATATAAGACATGTACCGGGCACCGAAACTAAAATATGGGCCCCATACCAATGCTTTCTAATCCGTTTTCATTTCAAATTTTCATATTCATTTTAGAAAAAATTAATTTCTTTCAAAAATTTATTTCTCGGGCTCGAGACCTCAGTTTTCGATTTCGGGCATACGCCTGAGTACCATTTTTTTTACGAACCCTCTGGGACAGTGAAATTATGGGTCCGGGTCCGTATATCCAAAATATTGACCAAAGTCAACTTTAATCATTTTAAAGCCACAATTTAGCAAATTTTACATAATTTAACATATAAGCTTTCAGGCTACGCACCCGGACGGTGCATGCAAATCGAGGCGACTAAAAGTGAGGTTTTCGAGGTCTTAGAAGCGCGAAAAAAGGAAAAAAAATAGGTGATGACCCTAAGAAATAAAAGAGACTTTATTCTATTTTAAGCAAAAAAAGTTTTTTACTATATTCTCATTATAGTTTTGGTATTTTGAGATTTTATTTGTCTCCTATTGTTATTTTTATTGTTTATCTATTATTCTTTTAACAATCTTATATTTATTCCCATATTATCTTCCACTTCCCACAATTTTTGGTCTTCTTTTTCATTTACTTACCTTTACTTATTTTTTCTATTTATTATTTTACTTTTCTTTCTCATATTTACACCCTTCTACTAGTAGACTTACCCGCGCTTCGCGCGGTGTTTAAGAGACATCAATAAAATCATAAAAATAATTTATCGAGTAAATAATAAATGTAGATATTATTCATGTTTTATGAAAAAGTAATCGCCAATAAATAAAATAAGTTTGGTTTAAATCATAAAATTAGTTTATTTGTAAATAATCAAAATGATGTATAGTTAACTGTATATTATCAACGAATATTACTTAAATTTTATCTAATTAAGAAGTTCCAAGACCAAGGAAAATAAAAATAAAATTGCATAGATTCTTAAAGCTATCAATTACACAAATAAAATAAATTAAATTATTCTTAGTTGTATACTGAGAAGCTGGAAATTTGTATGAGAAAAAATATGTATTTTTTGACAAAAGATCATTAGGAAGACCTTCTACTCTTAATTTGAAACATATGCTAAAACTTTTATTCCATTAATTTATTGTATTATCTTGTAGTTAAAGCATGATTTTATGTGATATATTTAATTAAATAACTGCAGTATTAAATTAGGGATATTGTTACACTTTAAAAAATAAAATTCACGAAGCATTCACATGAACAATTAATTTTTTAATAAAATCTCTCAAAATAACCCACTTAATAAGATAAGAATCAAAATTAATTGTGTATAAATCCTAACATTAGAATAATGAGTATTGTTTGCAAGGATAGTATATCACGAAAATAAAAAATACATTATTTCATAAAGTTAATAACTCGTTGTCCAGTGAATTTTAAACTACCGAAAGTCTGCCCCATTCACATTGTTAAATTTTTTATCGGTAATAACTTATTATTACGTGCGATTTCTTAATTAATTAGATTACACCGTATATTAACTTAAAGTTATCTACAAATTGTCAATATCATAAATTAATGCTTAATTCAAAAAAGTTTATTGAAAAAAGAAAATAGAGACAAAAGAATAATGAACAACTAATTTGATACAAGTTGTATTTTTTACGCGATGACCAAGGAATCTTTTAGTAAAACTCAGAAAAATAAAAATAACTTTTAGATTATATTTTCTACTTTGTAAAAATAATAATAATAATAATAATAATAATAATAATAATAATAATAATAATAATAGTAGAGATTATAAAAATGCTTGTGTCACAACTGTTACCATTGGAATACCCATGATCCATAGACAACCGCCTAAACAAAGAAAAGAAAGGAATATTATATACAACACAAAGTAAAATATTGGATCAGCTCCATCAAACAAAAGCTAAAATATTGGATCAACTCCATCAAAAAACAAAAGCTTGCCAAACTTGCTCACCTACTCTTGAAATTTGATAGAGATATTTATGACAATATCATCATCGTCTTAATATACGTGTGCTTATATGAACATTTATTGAAACTATTTGGTATTTCAACAACAAATATAGAAACAAAAAAATTATTTAGAAACTTACTACAAACAGGAAAAGAAGAACACATTAGAATCTCACTTCGATATCGAGTAAAATCATGACTCAAAGTTATTGCAATTGTAGAATACAAATATATACAACAAAAAACAAATATCAAAATCTCTATGTATGTATGTATTATTTGGAAAAGAAACTCACTACTTCAATATATACAACATCAACTAAAATATGAAAAAATCAAAGATCAGTAATGAGAATTGTGAAATACGCTTTACTTCGATCTTCACCTCATTATTTGACACTTCTTCTTAATATTCTTCTGAAGATTCACATATGTTTAGAATATCTTCGTGTATTTACATTAAATAAATAATAAATAATAAAAATTATACCATATCTTAGTATAATTTTTCTTTCGCACTACAACATTTGATATAGAGATAGCTCAAACCATTAAAGTAAAATATAAAATTAGTGTCAACCATATTTGTTCAACACATAGAAGTCCTTATATAGGTACATATGTAGCAACATATAATAATTAGTCATAAAATTACATATTAAATACTTAAAAGGTTATGAATATGAAAAGCATGAGAGTTATTGAGATAATTAAAAAATATAGGTTATGAAGATAAAGAGTTGTGAGTTATGGTGAATAAATTTATAAGACTAAATAAATGGAAAAAAATGATGAAAACCCCAAAAAGGGAGAAAAAAAGATAAATGTGTTTATTGGCTTAAGAGAGGTGCCACCTCATTTCTTAAAAATCCAATATTTTAATTTCTCTCTTGATTGTTTTTTTTTCCTTATACTTTCCTTTATTTATGTACCATATTTAAGAAATTCAAATATTACTTTGTAACATATATTGGTATACCTCTTTCTTTTCCTCTTTTTTTTTCTTCTCACAAAGTGCATCAGCACTTAAATGTTTCTCGGGAGTTATTCTCTTTTCCTTATTGATCTTGCTCTTATAATGTGTTATGCCTCGTTCAACTTTATCCTTTTGAATTTAGAGAGACCAAAAAATTAGACAGCTTAAAACGCCAAAATTCTATCGTTCTCCTTAAACATTTACGATGATCCAAGTGGCGCCAATTATTATTCTAGGTTTTATTATAAATTTCATTCAAATATCATAGTCTTTTTCTACTTTGTATATATATATATATATATATATATATATATATATATATATATATATATATATATATATATATATATATATATATCACTCTGTTCTTATAATACACTTATATATTTTTACATATATAATCAAATATTTTATAAGTTGTAAATACCCTTCAATCACGCTGTAAAAATTATCCTTCCTTAAATAACCAAATCAATTCCCCTTCCTCCTACTAATCTTATGAAAAAGCTTTAAAAATTAATTTTTTTGATTAATTGCTCCTTCCATTCCAATACACACTATCACTTACTCCATAAGTTCAATAGAGAAAATCACAAATTTAGATAAATATAGTCACAACCACACGGAGAAGCATGGATAATTTGAATAAATTGCCTAACAAAAGCCTAGCGGAGTTGAGTGCTTTTTAAGTTCCTTCTATCTCCTATTTGAATATCACACAAATCATATTGATTGTTTTGACCTGGAAAAATGTGACGATTCGATCCGTCGTTGCGTGAGTAACTATTCGTTCTTCCCATTTTCAGCTTCCTTATGCTTTATTATCCATATCTTGTGTAATCGAGTTGATTTGAAGTGGCTTTAATAAGAAATAAGACACTTAGTCTCTTTTAAAAAGACTTAAGTTGGTAAAATCGATCGAGCGTTGACTTATGAGTTAGAGAGATCGGATATGAATTTCGATGGCTCGGTTAGCTCCGGGAGATGATTTAAGACTTAGGAAAGCAATCGGAAGTAATTTTAGAGGTTCAGTGTAGAAGTTAGCCTATTTTGGCGAAGCTAGGATTTTGGCGAAATCCGGTTGGCATGCGAGGTTTTTATCCGAGGGTCAGAATGGAATTCCGAGAGCTTCAGTAGCTCCGTTAGGTAATTTTAGACTTGTGTGCAAAGTTTCAGTTGATTCGGAGGTGTTTAGGTTGGGTTTTTGATTGAATGGGAGTTTTAAAAGTTTTCGTTTAACATAGGCCTTGATTTGATGAAATTTGGTGATTTTTGATGTTTACGATAGTGTTTTTATGGTTCGATCAAGTTTGAATAATGTAATATAACTTATATGTGCTTTTGGTTGAGGTCCCTGGGGGGCTTGGGTGAGTTTCGGGGTGGTTTCGGACCATTCCTAGGCTATTTTTAACTGTTGGTTTCTGTCTGCATCAGTATTCTATGCGATCGCGGACAATGGGTCGCGATCGCGATGAGCGAAATGTGAGAAACAAGCTAATATATCGCAATCGCGAAGAAGAAAATTTCGGTTGCATTGATCCTACTTCGGAAGCTCATATTTTTTATCTACAATGAATTTTGAGGTAATTCAAAAACAAAAGTTATTGATTCATTGGTATAGACCCAATGAATTGTTGATTCGGCGATGATATGATTTTATACAGACCTTATCCGCCGTGTCGGTATTGTAAGAATTTGAACAAGACCTATGTATGTCATGAAGATCATGTGATGTGTAATGATTTTTCTTCTAGATGGGATCAATGGAAGTTCTTGACTAGTTGAGTACGTAAACGTTCATGGTTCGTAAGGGAGGTGAAGTCCTCATGTTACCTTAGGATGATATGGTATATGCGATATGTTGTGAAGGATTGAGATTTACATGTAAGGTTACGGTTCAGTTCTAAATGGAAATTCATAACATTCTTAGGCGATACGTGCAGCTTTACGCGATTAGAGAAAATAGCTTCAGATGATTAAGGAAGTTGTAATTCTAATCATAGTGATTTCTAGAGGGTACATGTTTTAGAAAAAGGCCAATGTGATTAAGTTGATGTCACTTCAATAGTATCATGACACTTTTAAGGTTGGATGGACTGATGAAATTCGAGTTGCTTATATGGCACTTGGGGTCAGGTATGATGATGTGTGTGCTATATGGAGTTGGAAACAAGGAGTTCTCATGTAAAGGCTATATTGTGGTTGTGGATCGTGTGCGTCAGTACTGTTTAACGCCTATCAGGATTTGGAGGCTCGAGTGAATCTTTACTTGCTGGTATGTTAGATTTTGTATGTGATGTCAGAATTTACACACGTTGTCTTAGCGTAAGGCAATTTTGAACTATTGTGCTATGGGCTATGCCGAAAATTCCACAGGTTGAATGGCAAGGTGAGTTGGATTATGTTCTATCAGGTTTGCGTGGTATGTGTTATCTTTTTCACCGTGGGTGTAATGATTTGCTCTAGCTCCAGCCATCAATTGAGCACGGTTGTCGATTTCAAGCACAGTGACTTGAGGTGTTTCATGTGGAGCAGTATTTGGATAAGATCGCGCGTTGCAGCAAAGCTGTGTGGAAACATGACCTTGCAGGTAAAATTTGTATGTCCTATTTCTATGATGTGAGGTAGGGTCTCAGCCTTGTGTTGTGGCAGTACTAGTGAATTTGAGATACAACTCTCTCAGTTGAGTCATTTTCATGATTGAGTATGTTCGAACCGTTTCTTATTGGTGCGTGTATTATGTAAGTCGTGGCTTAGGCCTGTTTTGGGGTGTTATATCACCAGAGTGGTTTGTTGGATTCGAGGTGATCGTTGGGGTCATTAATAAGCACAAACATATTTGATTTCAGCATGTTTGATGGGTAAAATCAAGGTTCGGTTTGAAAATTTGTTAGGAAAATTACTAGAGGAGAAATGGCCTCATGAATGGTTGATCCGATCAATGGTTATGGTTTATTAAGTGCTTCAATTATTGTTGGTATATCATATAATTGCACCAAAAGTTGCAGGCATGGTCTATTACAGTTGGTTCAGACTTATTCTGAATATAGGTGTGAGGTTCTGATCTGTGTATGATTTCGAAAAGGTGAAATGTGGCTCTATGATTTATGGGCTAGACTAGATTATGTGATTTTAGATAAAACGTGTTATCGGACCCATGTGAGATAGGGTGACATGGGATCATCCCCGAATATTATACATGGTAAGGTTATTCAGTAACTTTTGGGCTTTTGGAACAACTCTGAGCACGTTCGAGGACGAACGTTTGTTTAAGTTAGGGAGAATGTGACGACCCGACCCTTCGTCGCATGATTAACTACCCGTTCTTCCCATTTTCAGCTTCCTTATGCTTCATTATCCATATCTTGTGTAATCGAGTTGATTTGAAGTGGTTTTAATAGGAAATGAGACACTTAGTATCTTTTAAAAAGACTTAACTTGGAAAAGTCAACCGAGCATTGACTTATGAGTTAGAGGGATCGTATATGAATTTTGATGGCTTGGTTAGCTCCGGGAGATGATTTAAGACTTAGGAGAGCAATCAGAAGTAATTTTGGAGGTTCAGTGTAGAAGTTAGCCTATTTTTGAGAAGTTAGGATTTTGGCGAAATCTGGTTGGCATGCGAGATTTTTATCAGAGGGTCAGAATGGAATTCCGGGAGTTTCAATAGCTTCGTTAGGTGATTTTGGACTTGTGTGCAAAGTTTCAGTTGATTCGGCGGTGTTTAGGTTGGATATTTGATTGAGTGAGAGTTTTGAAAGTTTTAGTTTAACTTAGGCCTTGATTTGATGAAATTTGGTGATTTTTGATGTTAACGATAGTGTTTTTATGGTTCGAGCAAGTTTGAATAATGTATCTTATCTATGCTTTTGGTTGAGATGTCGGGGGCCTCGGGTGAGTTTCGGGGTGGTTTCGGACCATTCCTAGGCTATTTTTAACTGATGGTATCTATCTCCATCAGTGTTCTATGCGATCGCGGACAATGGGTCACGATCGCGGTGAGTAAAATGTGAGAAACAAGCTAATGAATTGCGATCGCGTATAGTGCTTCGCGATCGTGAATAAGGAAATTTTTGTTGCATTGATCTCACTTTGGAAGCTCATATCTTTTTATCTATAAGGAATTTTGAGATAATTCAAAAAAAAAGTTGTTGCCCTTAGTGTCTAGTTCCCATAAAGATGATGAAATTGTAATTTGGACATCGGTAGCAAATGTTATGGATGTTACACTATAGGCTGTCCTAGAAGGATCTCTGATACACATGGATGAATTTGAAAGCTTATATCTCGCAATGTATAAGGATTCAGGAAATGAGCAACATATAAAAGTATAGCCCTTTGTGTCTAGTTTTCAAACATCAAACCTTTTTTTCATTCGGAGTTGTGTGCAAAACGTTTTGACCATTATACTGAAGGTTTTCCGGAGGAACTAGAATTTTCATCGCGAGCGCGAAGTGTTGACCGCGATCGCAAAGAGTAAATTTTAGGCTGGAAAATTATTCTCTGTGATCACGAAGAGTAAAATACCCGGGTAGAATGTTTAAAACACATCAGTCGCGATTTTGGGGTCATTTTACACCCTTAGCTGCTCGTTTTTGGAGATCTTTGAAGGAGATTAACGAGGGATTCAAGGGGGATCGTTTGGAGGTAAGGTTCTTGGACTCCAAACTCGTTTTTATTGTGAAATCCATCGATGAAATCATGGAAATTTAGCTAAAATGGTAAAAACTAGGGCTGGGAAATTTGCCATTTTAAAGTGGGATTTGAGGGGTCATTCGACTCTGATTTTAGCATTCTTGGTATTTATGAACTCATGGCGAGATAAGGAACCCGTTGATGTAAAAATTTCTGAGTTTTGAGATGTGGGCCCAAGGCTCGGGTTTTGGTAATTTTGGGAATTTTGTCCGAATTTGATTGTTTTTGATTGGGTATTGTTCCCTTAGCATATTGTGATCTATTCACTCTGAATTTGGATAGATTCGACGTGCGTGGAGGCCGATTTGAGGAGCAAGGGCGTCGCGGGCTAGAGTTTTCGTTGGTTCGAGGTGAGTAGTCTGTATATATGATGGCCTGAGGGTTTGAAACCGCGGTATATCACACTGTGACGCTATATTTAGGCATGACTCGCACCCCATGGCAGGTGCGAGATCGTTTATAATTGGGGGTTGTGGCTTGGTCCATCCCGAGTAAGATCTGTACTATATTGGCGACTGATACGCACCCTGTATTGATGATGTCTGGGCTTATTGCCATGTTTGGGGCTTTGAGCCGATTTGGAGAATTCTTCGAGGATAAATATCATTGTGATAGCATGATTTGCATAATTATTTGATCTCAGTCCTGTGTTTTAAGCATTGTTACGGAATCTTAGTCACCTTTCGTAAAGTTCAATAACTAAAGTATATTTTCTTACTAATCAGAAAATGAGGACTTAAATTGAATCGGTTGTGTGACTCATGTGCATACTGTGGACTGAGTGTGGATCGGGCTACACGCCGCAGTGATGATATGATGATATTTCACTTGGGCTGTAGGAGCCCCTTCGGAGTCTGTACACACCCCCAGTGAGCGCAGGTACCCAAATGGAGCGGGCCGCACGCCGCAACAGTGTGATGTTGAGTTTTGGACATGCTATTTTGTATGCCTTGCTTCCTATTATCTAAGGAAAGTCCGTATTGGTGCGTGGGATTGGTAATCCCTTCCAGAGTTCGTTTTCTTTTTGTAGCATGTTCTAATTAGTAGCCTATTGGCATATTGGGGCATAATATGCGGCTTTTGATTATGTCTGAGGTGGATTATTGACTAAGCAGTTCGTAATGGGTGAGACGAGATCATTGATTTCGAGATCCGTGCAATCTGAGTATATGAAGTAAATTAAGGAGCTAAGACCATTGTTTGGTTCACATTGAGGTGATAGTTCTTGCCGAAAGTATAGACCCAATGAATTGTTGATTCGGCGGTGATATGAGTTTATACAGATCTTATCCGTCGTGTCGGTATTGTAATAATTTGAACAAGACCTATGTATGTCATGAACAACATGTGATGTGTAATGATTTTTCTTCTATATGAGATCAATTGAAGTTCTTTACTAGGTGAGTACGTAAACGTTCATGGTTCGGAAGGGAGGTGAAGTCCTCATGTTACCTTAAGATGATATGGTATATGCAATATGTTGTGAAGGATTGAGATTTGCATGTGTAAGGTTATGGTTCGGTTCTAAATGGAAATTCATAACATTCTTAGGCGATGCGGGCTGCTTTAGGCGATTAGAGAAAATAGCTTCAGATGATTAAGAAAGTTGTAATTCTAATCATAGTGATTTGTAGAGGGTACATGTTTCAGAAAAAGGCCAATGTGATTAAGTTGATGTCACTTCAATAGTATCACGACACTTTTAAGGCTGGATCTTCTGCAGATATTCGAGGTTCTTATATGGTACATGGAAATCTTAGAGTAATTATTGTGGAATGAATGGATATTGAATATGTGCATGTATTCACACAGTGGCAATTGGGGTCAGGTATGATGATGTGTGTGCTATATGGAGTTGGAGACAAGGAGTTCTCATGTACAAGCTATATTGTGGTTGTGGATCGTGTGCGTCGGTACTGTTTAACGGCTATCAGGATTTGGAGGCTCGAGTGGATCTTCACTTGCTGGTATGTTAGATTTTGTATGTGATGTCAGAATTTACACTGGTTGTCTTAGCGTAAGGCAATTTTAAACTATTGTGCCATGGGCTATGCCGTAAATTCCACGGTTTGAATGGCGAGGTGAGTTGGATTATGTTCTATCAGGTTTGCATGGTATGTGGTATCTGCTTCACCGTGGTTGTAATGATTTGCTCTGGCTCCAGCCATCAATTGAGCATGGTTGTCGATTTCAAGCACAGTGACTTGAGGTGTTTCTTGTTGAGCAGTATTTGGATAAGATCATGCGTTGCAACAAAGCTGTGTGGAAACATGACCTTGCAGATAAAATGTGTATGTCCTATTTCTATGATGTGAGGTAGGGTCTCAGCCTTGTGTTGTGGCAATACTAGTGAATTTGAGATACAACTCTCTCAGTTGAGTCATTTTCATGATTGAGTATGTTCGAACTGTTTCTTATTGGTGCGCGTATTATGTAAGTAGTGGATTAGGCCTGTTTTGGGGTGTTATATCACCAGAGTGGTGTGTTGGATTCGAGGTGATCGTTGGGGTCATTAATGAGTACAAACAGATTTGATTTCAGCATGTTTGATGGGTAAATATCGAGGTTCGGTTTGAAAATTTGTTAGGAAAATTACTAGAGGAGAAATGGCCTCATGAATGGTTGATCTGATCAATGGATATGGTTTATTACGTGTTTCAATTATTGTTGGTAGTATATGAGAGCGTTGGGATGAGACATTGGCTAATAAGAGATTTCTATCGGTATTTGGTTGTTGTGGGCAGCTGCTGTGAATGGAAGTTATCACTGCATTGGTTTGAGTTATTGGTATATCATATAATTGCACCAAAAGTTGCAGGCATAGCCTATTACAGCTGGTTCAGACTTATTCTGAATATAGGTGTGAGGTTCTGATCTTGTGTATGATTTCAGAAAGGTGAAATGTGGCTCTATGATTTATGGGCTAGACTAGATTGTGTGATTTTAGTTAAAACGTGTTATCGGACCCATGTGAGATAGGGTGACATGGGATCATCCCCGAACTTTATACATGGTAAGGTTATTCAGTAACTGTTGGGCTTTTGGAATAACTCTGAGCACGTTCGAGGACGAACATTTGTTTAAGTTAGGGAGAATGTGACGACCTGACCCGTCGTCTCATGATTAACTACCCGTTCTTCCCATTTTCAGCTTCCTTATGCTTCATTATCCATATCATGTGTAATCGAGTTGATTTGAAGTGGTTTTAATAGGAAATGAGACACTTAGTCTCTTTTAAAAAGACTTAATTTGGAAAAGTCAACCGAGCGTTGACTTATGAGTTAGAGGGATCATATATGAATTATGATGGCTTGGTTAGCTCCGGGAGATGATTTATGACTAAGGAGAGCAATCAGAAGTAATTTTGGAGGTTCGGTGTAGAAGTTAGCCTATTTTGAAGAAGTTAGGATTTTGGCGAAATCTGGTTGGCATGCGAGATTTATTTCCGAGGGTTAGAATGGAATACCGAGAGTTTCAATAGCTTCGTTAGGTGATTTTGGACTTGTGTGCAAAGTTTCAGTTGATTCAACGGTGTTTAGGATGGATTTTTTATTGAATGAGTGTTTTGAAAGTTTTAGTTTAACTTAGGCCTTGATTTGATAAAATTTGGTGATTTTTTATGTTAACGATAGTGTTTTTATGGTTCGAGCAAGTTTGAATAATATAACTTATCGGTGCTTTTGGTTGAGATGCCGAGGGCCTCGGGTGAGTTTCGGGGTGGTTTCGGACCATTCCTACGCTTTTGTTAACTGTTGGTATCTATCTGCATCAGTGTTCTGTGTATCGCGGACAATGGGTCACGATCGCGGTGAGTAAAATGTGAGAAACAAGCTAATGAACCGCGATCGTGTATAGTGCTTCGCAATCGCGAATAAGGAATTTTTGTTGCATTGATCTCACTTTGGAAGCCCATATCTTTTTATCTATGAGGAATTTTGAGATAATTCAAAAATAAAAGTTGTTGCCCTTTGTGTCTAGTTACCAGAAAGATAAAGATATTGTAATTTGGACATCGGTTGCAAATATTATGGACGTTACACTATAGGCTGTCCGAGAAGGATCTCTAATACACATGGATGAATTTGAAAGCTTATATCTCACAATGTATAAGGATTCTCGAAATGAGAAACATATGAAAGTTATATTCCTTTGTGTGTAGTTTTCATAACATCAAACCATTTTTCATTCGGAGTTGTATGCAAAATGTTATGACCATTATGCTGAAGGCTGTCCGGAGGAGCTGGTATTGTTCATCGCGATCACGAAGTGTTGACCGTGATCGCGAAGAGTAAATTTTGGGCTTGAAAATTGTTCTCTGTGATCATGAAGTATTTTCCGCAATTGCAAAGAGTAAAATACCTGGGCAGAATGTTTTAAAACACATGAGTCGTGGTTTTGGGGTCATTTTACATCCATAGTTGCTCTTTTTGGAGATTTTTGAAGGTGATTAACGAGGGATTCAAGTGGGAACGTTTGGAGGTAAGTTTCTTGGACTCAAAACTCATTTTTATTGCGAAATCCATCTATGAAATATGGGTCTGGGGCTCGGGTTTTGGTAATTTTGAGAATTTTTCCCGAATTTGATTGTTTTCGATTGGGTATTGTTCCCTTAGCATATTGTGATGTATTCACTCTGAATTTGGATAGATTCGACGGACGTGGAGGCCGATTTGAGGAGCAAGGGCGTCGCGGGCTAGAGTTTTCGCCGGTTCGAGGTGAGTAGTCTGTATAGATGATGGTCTGAGGGTTTGAAACCCCGGTATATCACAGGGTGACAGTGTATTTAGGCGTGACTCGCATCCCATGGCAGGTGCGGGGTCGTTTATGATTGGGGCTTGTGACTTGGTCCATCCCGAGTAAGATCTATGTTATATTGGCGACTGATACACACCCTGTAATGATGATGTCTAGGCTTATTGCCATGTTTGGGGCCTTGTGCCGATTTGTAGCATCTTTCGAGGATGGATATCATTGTGATAGCATGATTTTCATAATCATTTGATCTCAGTCATGTGTTTTAATCACTGTTACGAAATGCTTAGTCACCTTTCTTAAAGTTAAATAACTAAAGTATATTTTCTTAATAATCGAAAACCGAGGACTTAAATTGAATCGGTTGTGTGACTCATATGCATACTGTGGACTGAGTATGGATCGGGCTGCACACCGCAGTGATGATATGATGATATTGCGTTTGGGCTGTAAGAGCCCCTCCAGAGTCTGTACATACCCCAGTGAGCGCGGGTACCCAAATGGAGCGGGCTGCACGCCGCATCGGTCATGTGTATTGCATTGCATCCATGCATTTATACTTACCTGATATACTTGATGTTGTTCTGTTGTTGGTTCACCGTTAATTGTGTCGGGCTGTTAGCTTTAGCTTTACATTGTGGCATTTCGTGGATTCTTATCTTCAGACATTTAATATACCTATTACTCACTGAGTTGGTAGTACTCACCCTTACTCCCTGCACCTTGTGTGCAGATTCAGGTGCACCAGGGGGCTTAGCTGAGCAATCGCTGTCTCCCAGAGCCTATCATAGTTGTTGATGTAGCTGCTTGACGTTCGCAGGATCTGACTACTCCTTTTATTTCAGTTTTCTTTATACATTTCCAGACTTATGTATTTTCGTTTAGATATTTGTATTCAGTTTGTTTTAGAGGCTCTAGACTAATGACCCCAGATCTTATTGAGAGTGTCTGATCAGTTATCTCGGTTCCTTCCGTAGTATTACTATTATAAGTATGGGATTATTATTCTAAACTGTTAAATTCACTTAAATTGCCGGTATTGAGATTTATGTGTTGGGTCGCGAGTGGTTATTGGTCAGGCTTGCCTTGCTTCATGGTTGGGCGCCATCACAATCGGATTTGGATAGTGACAAAAAATTAATCACTTTTTTTTAGGTTCTCATTTGCTTTTGAGAGCATAAGATTAAACATATTTTCTCAATTTTTCCGGTTGAGAAAATATGGCCCCTGTAGCAAACTATGCAATAAACCATTAAAGTAATATAACCTCTGTAGAAAACTTGAATTTGAATTTCGTACTCCCCAAAATAATATCAATGCTCTCATCTTCCTCACTCTCCCACTCCACTCCCTTGTAAATAAAAGTTATGCACACAATTTGTGTCAGAAGAAGTAAATTCGGATTGAGAGTGAAGGATTGATGAGGAACACTAATCTAAAGTTATGTGATGGAAAAGATTTGCTTAAATATTTACAGTAAACCAAATCAATTTGTAGCTTTCATTGAGTGTAATAGGAATAAATTGTAACGTAAATTAGGCAAAGCAATTGTAATAGAGTTAGTGTTAGTGTATTAATTAGTAATAATATGATCATAATAACCAATTGAAACGGATATAGTAATTGGTCAAGATTGATCTGGTAGCTAAAAACGGATGTCTTTCAGTTATGGTACTATTATTCTCTCTTTTCACTTATTTATTATGGAGCTATAATTAAAATTTTATTTCTTTGGGTTCAAAAATTAAATATATTGTAATAAAATGAGAAGAAAACCCCAAAAAGCTGAGAGAACCGATAAATATATTTCCTGAATTAGGAGAGATGCTATATCAGCTTTTTCATTCCCAGCTATATATATATATATATATATATATATATATATATATATATATATATATATATATATATAGATTGAAACGTGTGAATACAATTGCCGCTGATATTCGATCCGCTCTAGCTCATTTATCGCCCTTTTGTACGACCATATCACTGGTCCAACTAGGGGTTTCAATGGTTCGGACGAATATTTATTAAATTTTTTATCACACTAATTTTTTGATTTGTATAATGTATAATCAAGATTAGACTTTTCGAAAACTTCCCAATCATATCGATTTCTTTTCGATATCGGTATCCGTACGATTCGATTAATTTTTAATATTTTTTTAAAATATCATGTAAAAGTCATTAGTAAAAATAGAATACAATATACGTACTTTTATAGGACTTAACAAACTTTCTAGATATTTTTACTGTTTAAAGGGTGATGAATTAAGAAATTATGAAAGATGACCAAAGTATAGATCCATCAACTATTCTACAGCAACATAAAAGAAATTAAGACAGAGAAAATATAAATCACACTAGTAAAAAAATACGAACCATACTGGAATGCAAGAATAAAGTCTATAGAAAATTAAATATTCAAAAAGATAAATTTGAATCATACGAAAGGAAACATATTCAATACATAATTTGCTAGTAACCACTAAAATACCTTGTGACTTGCTAGTGAATATGCTGGAAATTATTTTATTTCAATATGAATAGCATTATAAGTTTGGAAATTAGGATTTTGAGATTAATACTTATTGGCTTGTAACTGTTTTCACAATTCTAAGGCCCACGAAACTTTTAATACATTATTATTTTTAAACTTAATATATAAATGTACTTTTTACATGTAAATTTATTCGGTGCGGTTCGATATTTTTTTGATTTGTTTTTATTAATTAAAAAACTATCCTAATTATCGGTACAATTATAAATTTATACAAAAATTTACGATTTTATTAAAAGAAACCTAAAAATCAATTCGACACGATACGATTCAGCCAGCTTTTAAATATCCATTGTCAACCCTAGGTCCAACCATGTCCTCATACAGTGACAACAAATCAGCCTTATCTTTACTCCCTAGTCCCTGTAAACGAATAGTCTAGAATATTTTACATTAAATCAAATTATTTAAAAGTAATATGAGTAGTAAATAGTCCAATAAGTCTACATTATTTGTTTGCCATGTATTTCACTCAAAAGATGTTAAACTCTTTCTAAGCAAATCAATCAAAAAAGATAAAGGGGTAAATCATAGTCAATCGTAATTAATACCAGATCGAAAGACAAAGAAACAACAATCGTATCTTCAATGGAAAAAACATCACCATGTCTTATTCATGATAAAGTTTTGCCTTGGCCCTCCTTAGAGGGGAAAGAAAGAATTACAATTGTTTCGTCCCTTTCTTTTTTGGTACCCAGATGGAGCTCCCTTCCCTCTCTCTAGGAGAAGAATCCTTACTCTTTCCGAGTGGAGTCCTGTTCATTGTTTATGTCCTATTAGAATATTGGAGAGGAAGTAGGAGAGCCCCCCCCCTCCTTTGAGTTTCCTTTTGCTTGTATATATGGTCGAAAACCTTCTCGTATTTGCCATGACTTGGCATGGCTGAGTCGGGGAAGCTTATCAGTCGTAGATGGGACTTGCCCTCGTCGCTTATGTCAAATGTCGTAATGATGAGGTGAAGTTGACTTTGTTGGATTCTTTCATAAAATGATAAGGACGGGATCGTGGTCGTCCCAGTCGAGGTGGTCAGATTTTGACCAATACATTTAGTCCCTCCGTTCGTCGGGGTTGTGCCTTGCCAACTTCGACGGACGGATCATGTATGCAACGTAGTCGATGGGGGGATCTGACCCCCCTTCTATTCCTTAATCGCGTTGTGAATTTTGGAATTCTTTGGGATGTCTTTTCAGTACTCGTGTACCATCACGATGGTTTCAAAACCGAAATGCCGGTTGGGGAATGGAGCGTCACTTCGTGAAAACAATCATTAGACGCATGTTTTTGAGGATCTAAAACATTTCGCGTCCCATCAGATTTGAATGGCGATTGTCGGGTTTCGCGCTCGGGGAATTTATGCCTCTAATAAATAGTGAAACCCTGCCATCTGCTTCCCACACTTCATTGTTCATCTTGAGAGAATTTCTAGGATATCTCCTTTTCTGTCACATTGAATTCTGTCTTACTCTTTTCTCGTATCAACCCTTAATTTCTTCGCTTCTCCCGGCGAGTTCTTTTCTTCCCTGTTTGCTAAAAATGGCCGATGCTTCTTCCCGTGATAATCTTCTTGTTGCTCCTCCGGGAGCTGAGAATCTTGTTTTGGCTACCGGAGATGTAGAGTTTGTGGAGGACGAAGAGGTTCCATCTGTAGATGATTTATACCCCGTCCGAGGAAGGATGTGGTTGACTTCAGTGTTAACGGTAGAGCGGAGCCGGAGGATATCGATCCCCTCATAGGTGAGGTAGGGATCGTGGATTTCAGGGAACGATGGTGCATTCCCAACTTGTCGAGATGGTATCGGCGGGGAGAGACGACGAGGTTCAAATTGACAGCCCCGGATTTTGTATGTTCTATGCCTACCCCTTCCTCGTAGGATACATGCCCCCGCTTCCCATGCTGGTGGTAGATTTCTGCTGCTATTATTAGGTATTCCCCGCCCAACTTTCTCCTTATCTGTACAAGTTGTTCCTCATGTTCATCAAGTATGCGAAGCTCGCCAGTCGCGAGGTTACTCTGGGCCACGTGCTTAGGTTGTTCGATTCCTCGTTGATTCGAGGCACGATGATTCATATGCATCCTCATGGGTCAAAAGACCTAGTGGTATAGATTGACGACAGGACCAATCTTTCCTTTCATGAGAAATATTTCTATGTGCGGACCGAGCATCTCGTGGCAGACCCGACTGGATTTCCAGAGAGGTGGAATTTTGCCCATAAGTCTGCGTCTTTGCTTAGCGGAGTGCTCGATTTTTCTTTTTCCTATCTTCTTTTATGTTGTAGGTACTAACCTACTTTGTTATTTCGCAGATGAGAAGATGCCCCTGCCGCCTTTGGAGGGTATTCGCGAATGGGTAGAGGTCGTCCTTCCCCATATAACGGGGGTTCTCACTTGGTCGACCTTTCACGAGATATTTGGACGCAGGCCTCTTACAGGTGAGATAATGTCCTTACTTTCTATTTGTCTTTTGTCGTTTTCATCTTACCTTTTGAGCGTTGTTTGTCATTTCCAGGGAGAATACGGAGAGTCAGGGCTCCTCAGCTAGCCTTTCGTCAGTCGAATGCTTCTGTTCGTCTTGTTGCAGTACATGTTGCTCGTCCTTCATCGATGGCAGCTTCGGTCGAATCTGCCGTCCTTGCCTCTCCAGCAATTAGCGACCTCTTAGGAGGCCCATTCAGTGTTGTTCGTCCTGCGAATGGATTACCATCAACCAGGGAAGAGGAGGGGTCATCGAAGAGACGGAGGGTGACATTCGAGATGGTACCTCCGACTGTGATTAACTTGGATGTGTCTCCCCCAATGGGCCAAGAGGACGGTGCTGCTGCGGTTTCTTCCCTGAAGTGGAGCGACTTGTTGAAGTTGGCATTGGCAGTCAACGCCAGGAAGATTCGGTTGTTATAATGCCCCAACCCACAGTTCTTGTTACTGGTGATGATCGGCGTTTGTCGGAGTAGAGAGCCAGACCCCTAGTGCCGCCATCATGACTTCAGTGCACCTTCTTTATCTGTGGCGGCTCATATCCCCCCTCATCGGCAGAAAGGGGGAAGAGTGTGATGGTCGACGAATACGAGTCCAAGTCTGATTTGGATCCCGATGATGTCAGAATGTTCGAGAAGGGCCTCACTCATTTGGTGGTTTTCGCAGGTGGATCGGCTCGTGTTCTTGATATCCCTTCTAAAGTGAATCTCTTGGCACAAGGGGATAATATGGTGTCACAGCTTAGCCTGCTGTGTTCAGAAGCTAAAAGTGAGTCCCTACGGAATATCCTTGATGCCAAATTGAGGGACGAAGTGGCCGTCATGAGTTTGAGGGTATGTCGTCTTCGGCTCTTCTTTCGGACATCCCCTTTATGTGAAAGAATATTGGTTTAGTTGATTTCTTATTTTTCAGACGTATCTTGTGGAGGTGGAATGCATCCGTAGGGCCAAAATTTGGTCGAGGATTTTCTTGCAGTTGCTAGAGAAGTACCTTCTATATCACAATAGATGTCGTGAGTTGCACGAACGATTGAGGAAGGATCCCTATAACCGAGCTCTGGGCAAGGAATTGGAGAAAACGCATCAAGAGTTGCTACAGATGATCCGTAGCAAGAGCGAGCTTGAAGAGCAACTCCGCCTCAAGGACGGGGATCTTGAATTGGGTAGAGGGGTTACTGCTGAATGCGGGTATTTGCAGGGCAAGTTGAGATCCATGCGGTTGGAGATGGATCAGAGTCGGTTTAGAGTCGAGGAGATAAGTGCAGAGTGGAGAGGAAAAGTGATTGTGATGGAGAGCAAGGTCACCGGCCTAGAGCGCATTGAGAGGGCCTGGTCTGAGGCTTTGGCAAGAGTGGTGGCTCTAGAGGATCGACAACGACCCTGATGGAGGCGAGGCTCGAAGAGCGAATTGGCATGATTGATCAGGAGGCTTTGGTTATATCAGATAGAGTCGTGGCCTTGGAGGCGGAGAATCAGCGCCTGAGGTCTCAATCTGGGCCGTCCAGCACTACTGTTCCCAGCCAATATCATGAGCTCTGGGTCTATGCCGAAGCCTAACGGGATATATTCAGGAACTTGTGGGAAGCAGTCACCGTGACTGAGGCTGCCTTTGAGGAAGCACGAGCGATGGCTCGTGAAGCTTGTGCCAACTGTGGATATAATGTCGTCACACCCGAAGTTGATAGGGGTGCGGATGGTGATAACGATGAGCCTTATGGAGATGAGGATGAAGACGACGATGATGACGCCAAGTGAAAAAAGTTGTACTTTGTTTTTCTTTTCATGTCATTCGTCGATAGGGGTTTGTTTGTTTCTTGTTGTTTTTTTTGTTCAACTGTACAGGGCTGGGTGTAAGCAGTAATAGCCCGCATCTATAATTTCATGAATAAAGCATTTTCTTTTTCGCTAATTGTGTTTCTGTTTCCTAGCGATTTATAATCTCGTCGCAAGACGGAGGCTTGTCAGGCGAGTCCCGATTTTGCTTCCCCTTTTTTGTGACGAAGGCTCCTGGCCTTAAGGGTGTTAGATCGAGCTTACCAAAATAACAGCTCATATTTCAAATGAGGTCGAATCATTCGATATCTGACGTCGAAGGCCCTTGGCCTTAAGGGTTTTATTTCAAACTTATCGAAATAACAACCCGTCTTGAGTTCGAGCGAGGTCGAACCTTTCGATCTTTGATGGTGAAGGGTTGGCCTTAAGGGTGTTCGAACTTATCGAAATAACAACTCTTGTTGAGTTCGAGTGTGGTCGAGCCTTTCAATCTTTGATGGCGAAGGCCCTTAGCCTTAAGGGTGTTATTTCAAACTTATTGAAATAACATCCCGTCTTTAGTTCGAGCGAGGTCGAACCGTTAGATCTTTGATGGCGAAGGCCTTTGGGCTTAAGGGTGTTATTTCAAACTTATCGAAATAATAGCCCGTCTTAAGTTCGAGTGAGGTCGAACCTTTCGATCTTTGATGGCGAAGGCCCTTAGCCTTAAGGGTATTATTTCGAACTTATTGAAATAATAGCCCGTCTTGAGTTCAAGCAAGGTCGAACCTTTTGATCTTTGATGGCAAAGGCCCTTGGCCTTAAGGGTTTTATTTTGAACTTATCGAAATAACAACCCGTCTTGAGTTTGAGCTAGGTCGAACCTTTCGTTTTTTATGGAGAAGGCCCTTGGCCTTAAGGGTGTTATTTCGAACTTATCGAAATAAAAGCCCGTCTTGAGTTTGATCGAGGTCGAACCTTTCGATCTTTGACGGAGAAGACCCTTGGCCTTAAGGGTGTTATTTCGAACTTATCGAAATAAAAACCCGTCTTGAGTTCGAGCGAGGTCAAACCTTTTGATCTTTGATGGAGAAGGCCCTTGGCCTTAAGGGTGTTATTTCGAACTTATCGAAATAACAGCATGTCTTGAGTTCGAGCGAGGTCGAACCTTTCGATCGTTAATGGCGTAGTCCCTTGGTCTTAAGGATGTTATTTCTAACTTATCCAAATAACAGCCCGTCTTGAGTTCGAGCGAGGTCGAACCTTTCGAGCTTTGATAGCGAAGGCCCTTGGCTTAAGGGTGTTATTTCGAACTTATCAAAATAAGAGCCCGTCTTGAGTTCGAGCGAGGTCGAACTTTTTTGTATTTGATGGTGAGGGCCATTGGCCTTAAGGGTGTTATTTTGAACTTATCGAAATAAGCCCATCTTGAGTTCGAGCGAGGTCGAACCTTTCGATCTTTGCTGGCGAAGGCCCTTGGCCTAAAAGGTGTTATTTCGAACTTATTAAAATAATAGCTAGTCTTGAGTTTGATCAAGGTCGAACCTTTCGATCTTTGATGGTGAAGGCCCTTGGCCTTAAGGGTTTTATTTCAAACTTATCAAAATGACAGCCCGTCTTGAGTTCGAGCGAGGTCGAACCTTTCGATCTTTGATGGCGAAGGCCCTTGGCCTTAGTCCTAGTCTGGCAGGCATTGCTCGCATCGATGGTCTAATGTTGTGGGCACTAGGTGCTTAACATTTCGTTCGGACCCGCGTGGCACGGGTGTTATAGTTTCTCATATGACTTTGGATGTTTATTTCGAAGATGCCACCGACCGGGAGGGTTTTAGCTATGCTGAGGTGATTTTTGGTTCTTCAGCCTGGATATCTCTATGTCGGTGTCCTGTTTGGTGAAGTACCGGAGATGAGGATGGGATGTTCCTTGCCTCTGCCCGACGGTTTTGAAAAGGGGGGAGGGAGGACAGATTGCAGCATGTTTTGCCTTGGTCAGAATGTTCGGGACCGGTAGGGCATGGAATTTTAGACCCTGCTCACCTGTTCGATTTTTCTTTCCTCCACACGATGTCCTCAAATCTGGGGTGAGATGGATTCTCTTCTTGTATTTCTTTTGCTTCGATCCGGAAGAACTAAGTGTTTTCACTAGGAAATCCCCAAAAGACGACGCCAAATTGTTTCACTTAAAAAATGTTAAACTCTTTCTGAGCAAATCAATCAAAAAATGAAAAGGTAAATCATTGTCAATCGTAATTAATATCGGATCGAAAGACAAAGAAACATCAATTGTATCTTCAACACATAAAACATCACCATGTCATATTTATGATAAATTTTTGCCATGCCCCTCCTAAAAGGGGAAAGAAAGAATTACAATTGTTTTGTCCCTTTATTTTTTGGTACCTAGACGGAGCTCCCTTCCCCCTCTCTAGAAGAAAAATCCTTACTTTTTCCGAGTGGAGTCCTGTTCATTGTTTTCGACCTGTTAGAACATTGGAGAGGAAGTAGGAGAGCTCCCCCTCTCCCCGGAATTTCCTTTTGCTTGTATATATAGTCGAAAACCTCCTCGTGCTTGCCATGACTTGGCATGGATGAGTCGGGGAGGCTTATCAGTCGCGGAGGGGGCTTGCCCTTGTCGCTTATGTCAAATATCTTAATTGTGAGGTAAAGTTGACTTTGTTGGCTTTTTTCGTAAAATGATAAGAACGAGATCGCAATCGTCCCTGTCGGGGTGGTCAATTTTGACCAATACACCATGTTGATAGAGAAAGAGTGGGAAACTTCTTTTACCTTGTCGTGGTATATACAAATTAAGAATATACTAAATGTTATGAAATGAAAGCAATTTAGTAAAATATGAACAAGAAATGTAAATAGAGAGAAGGAAGAGATTTTCTTCTTCAATTGTGTGTTTTCCTATCTATTACAAGGCCTTTACATAGGCATAAAAAGTGAAGAAAATATGTCATGGAATATGTCATTCAACATACAAAATATGTCATTGAATATGTCATAAACCATTTGAGATGAAGATCATGGAAGATGAGTAGACATCCAACATAATATGATATTTATCATAATACTCCCCCTTTGGATGTCCATAGATAATGTGCCTCATTAAAACCTTACTAGGAAAAAACCCTATGGGAAAAAAAATCTAGTGAAGGAAAAAGAGTACACATGTATAGAAATATGCCTTTTTGTTGCCTCGTTAAAAACCTTGCAAGGAAAACCCAGTGGGACAAAACCTTGTAAGGGAAAAAGAATGCAACGCGCATTAACTCCCCTGAAGAGAGCATCAATTCACCTTCTTGAGCCTTCACATCCCAATCTTGTGCACCATCTTCAAGAGATCGTTGGTAGAGATTTGATAAATAAATCATCCATTTTAACTATAATGAATATTTGCACATTAAAATCATAACTCGTGATAGATATATAATGTCTTCACAAACATCATGGAATGACTCTTCAATATCTCCATAAAGGTATCCTCGCTATCACATTATCATGCTTATAGTTATAGCAAGATACATTTGTGCATAAATTGCACTGAGGAAGTGGTACCTCAAGATCAAGAATTGAAGATGCTTCAAACAACTTAAATCCTTCATAGATTGTCATATAAGTTAAGTCATATAAGCCATATTATAGACTTTAGACGCATATCAAGTTTTTTATGTCATGCTAGACATATAAGATATCGAAAACTGATTGCACATACCATTGACTTTATATTATCAAGTATTTGAACTACATGTCTTTCATATAGAATCAAACTACTTGAATTGTATCTCTTCCATTTGGCCAACATTTTTGTCTGTATTCGAAAAACTTAAGATCCTCATTGATATTTAGAGCTATCATAGATGTCGTCGACGAACATTTTATATCAGTTCCAATAAATTTTCATAAAGACGTAACATATAGATCTTTTCATTCATATATTCAGGTACCTGAATCTCTCATGAGATTTTATGAAGTGTTATGTCACGTGACCTTCTATATCACTTGCCTCATTTATTATGATCACTTTGATCATTTGCTCATCTTCTTTATCAAGAAGTTCTATTTGAAACTGATTTGTCTATACGCTTTAAGCGTACCATAGATTTTGTCCTTCTAGGACTTAATATAAGCATTTGCAATGAGAATATAGTTACTTTCTTTAGGTCAATAAATGCGTATGGAATGCTTTGCAATATGTTGCAAATGAATTATCTTTTTATGAACTTCAAGTTCATATTATTTTATTCGAGCATCTAGTTGTACAAATGATAATTCATTCCACGTAACTTTTTCTCAAATGTTTGTCATGTCTCCCCCTCATGTTAGAAAAACTAACTTGCTTCCTCAACTTTGAGAACACATCTTTGTGCTTTATGGTGTTAATCAAAATATACACCGCATATCAATAATACTGAGATGAAATTATTTGGTTCCTGACCCTGAACCACTTGTGAGGGGAGAATGTAATATACTTTCGTATATAACATATATCAAACGGAGATAGATAAATTTGTTCTCATAAGCAATAGTTTAGCTATTAAGTTGAGGCACTTAATAAATTATCTTGCTAAACCAACTATGATGTAGACCAACTTATCAAGAAGAACTATCTTGAATAAAAAATCTGGAAATTATGCTCTATATTAAATTATTGAGCAATCTACCTCGCAAAACACCATGTTGCGGGTTAATAATAATCGCTCATGTAACCATCTCATAGATGCATCTTATGTGGTATACATGGCAGATGAATGAGCCCATATTCACCTTTGATATTTCCAGCATTCATGGGATTCAATCCCAACTTTAGCTGGTCTATTAATTAATGAGAACAAGCAATATAAGAGAGTTCGTAAAGAACTTTCTATTATTTAATATTACCCATGTGAATTCTCTATTATTTTTGCATATCATATTTAAATTGATATGGCTAAACTGATTGTGCCAACTGAATAAATTATCAATATTGATAAGTTTATGTTTATCCATGACATGTGCAATTATCAATAAACTCCATGTTTGATATGATATGGATTTTTATATCAATAAATATCCACTTTATTGTGACATTCTTTTATTTGTGTAGTACAAATTGGAGAATAATGCAGGTAGCTTTCCACATACATATTATTCCGCTACAAGTTGTAGTAATAGAAGATATCAAATCTTTCCTTTATTTATAGTCTCAATACAATCAACCGCTTTCGCATATACTTTGAAAACTGAATAAGTTTCTTTGAGACTTACTACAACACAATACCTAATTGGTAATCAATTGTATTTCTCCAAAATAGTATAATTGGCTCTTACAGAGTTCTCAATTAATTTGGTACTATCACATATTAATCAATATCCATATAGTGAATAATTCTTTTAAAGAGAAAGTTGCACCATTATGGTCATGGTCAAAATTATATGCAAGATATGTTTCTTGCATTATTATTGTCCTTTAATAATCACATTACCAAAATATTTTGGCGTACAATAGGTACGTGATCAATGACCATTCATGCCATAATAATGACATTATTTTCTTATATCATCTCAAACCTCATTCTAGAGGCGAGTGTGGTATATTCACTACCACTAGCACGTTCATATTCTTCCAAGAATGAATATGTATTCATAAATTAGATGTTGTCACACTCACACCATGAATGGACCATAATCATCTATATGTGCTTTATAAAATCTCATATTGTCAAATTGATGACAAATATTACTTTCACATAGTGAAGGATTATTTTGAGAATCCTTATTCTCATTATCACAATGATGACGATTATAATTTCGCCTATTGCCACGTCCACATCCATTGATACCTTCAAGGTAATAATTTTATCTTCTTTCAGACTTACCACGTACTGCTATCATATTCTCTATAGGGAATGAGAATGGAGCAAATTCAATGGGACGGATTTTTAATTCTTTGCAAATGGATAATCTTTTGCACCTCTTTTTCACAAATAGAGGCACGTGGATCAAGATGAGATAATGATGGGTTTTTTTCACAAAATTTCCCGTTTGTTTTCACCAACTTCTTCCCCTAATTTTGGGAAAAGTGTCTCATCGAATCGATAGTCTGCAAATCGTGCAGTGAACAAATCCCCTATTAATGTTTTGAGGTAACGAATAATGGAGGGCGATTCAAATCCAACATATATCCCTAACCTTCGTTGCGGACCCATTTTGGTGCGATATGGCGGTGCTACAGACACATATACTGCGCATCCAAAAATTCTTAAATGGGATATATTAGGTTCATGCACCAAAACTAACTGTAACGGGAAATATTTGTAATAATTTGTCGGTCTGAGACGAACTAGCGTTGCTGCATGCAAAATGGCTTGACCCCAAACCGAAGTGGGCAGCCTCGTTTCATGAGTAACGGTCTTGCTATCAACTGCAGACGTTTAATTAATGACTCTGCAAGACCATTTTGAGTGTGAACATGATCTACAGGATGTTCCACTTTTATCCCAATTGATAACAAATAATCATTAAATGCTTGGGATGAAAACTCAGCAGCATTATCTAGTCTAATAGACTTAATTGGATTTTTGGGAAATTGTGCCCGTAATCGAATTATTTGTTCCATTAATTTTGCAAACGCAAGGTTGCGAGATGACAATAGGCACACATGATACCATCTAGAAGATGCGTCTATTAAGACCATAAAATATCTAAACGACCCACTAGGTGGGTGAATAGGTCCACAAATGTCCCCTTGTATACGTTCTAAAAACGCAGGTGACTCAATTCCAACCTTTGTTTGTGATGGTCTAATAATTAACTTGCCTTAATAACAAGAAGTGCAAGAAAATTCATTATTTAAAAGAATCTTTAAATTTTTTAATGGATGACAATTTGAGTTTTCTATAATCCGTCTCATCATAATTGATCTAGGATGTCCCAATCGATCATGCCAAAGTACGAAAGTATTGGAATCAGTAACCTTTTGGTTTACGGTAGAATGTGCCTCAATTGCACTAATTCTTTTCCAATACAGGCCACAAGATAAAGATGGGAGCTTTTCAATAACCCTCTTTTGGCCAGAGACATTCTTTGTAATGATGAGATATTCAAGATTATTCTCAGCTGTTGTGTCAATATGATATCCATTTTGACTGATATCTTTAAAACTCAACAAGTTCCTCTTGGACTTGGAGGAGAATATTGCATTCTCTATGATAAATATTGTTCCTTTAGGCAGAGTTATAGTAGCTCTTCCAGAGCCTTCAATTAATTTACTACTACCAGAAATTGTAGTAACATCTGCGTTACACATACATAAATGAAAGAAGTATTTCTTCTCTTTGAATATGTATGTGTGGTACATGAATCCATTAAACAAATATTTTTACAATTAAATTTTGATCCAAGTTCGTTTTGTGAGATATTCATACTTAATCTTGTATGTCTAGTTAGTGCGTGCATCATTAAATTATTCAAGTTAATTAGCATGATTTAAAGTGTACTAAATACGTGTAGGACAATATCGGCTAATATGAATACCCTTATTGCACTAAGATCTTTATCAAGAAATTTTAGTAATAACTTGGCTAAGTGATTTGACATGCTACATAACTAGTATTGTTACTTTTCTAGATTGACCATATAAAAGAATTATATGTGCACCTAAAGAATATAAAAATTTTAATATCGTAAAATCTTTACCTACATAGTATCTCCATGTGTACTAACATTGTATATGTATGCTTGTCAAAATAAATAGTTAAAAGTAGCCAGTGTAGTATATCATGTTATACTGTACAATAATGTATAATCACACATTATGTTAGGTGTACCCAAGTAGTTAAGCATGCAACTAGATATACTTGAATTCAATAAGAAAATATACTTAAAAACAAAAACAATTTCAAGTAACCTCATTATTACTAACATGTTTTATTTCTACACAGAAGAGGATGAATAATCAATAAAGCTTCTTGGATTTAGTCAAAGCAGGATGTAATATTTTAATGATGCAAACACTATTTATATTCATATTTTGGATACATACTACTGTCAAGAAAATATTATTGTTATCTAAGAAAATATTTTAATGATGCAAACTTGTTTCTCTCTTTTGTAAGAATAATGATATGCTTTGTTGGATACTTAGTTTTTCTCAATTATGTTTAAAAACAAAAAATAGAAAGAGAAATATACTCATACTTCACCATGATCTCTTTATTTATGAATAAAGATGTAATGATTTTAATGAATTGCTTCTTAATTGATTTGCATTATTAAAATCAACAATAGACTTAGATAACAATAATATTTTATTGACAGTAGTATGTATCCAAAATATGAATATAAATAGTGTTTGCATCATTAAAATATTACATCCTACTTTGACTAAATCCAAGAAGCTTTTATTGATTATTCATCCTCTTCTGTGTAGAAATAAAACATGTTAGTAATAATGAGGTTACTTGAAATTGTTTTTGTTTTCAAGTATATTTTTTTATTGTATTCAAGTATATCTAGTTACATGCTTAAGTACTTGGATACACCTAACATAATGTGTGATTATACATTATTGTGCAGTATAACATGATATACTACACTGGCTACATTTAACTATTTATTTTGACAAACCTACATACAGAATATTAGTACACATGGAGATACTATGTAGGTAAAGATTTTACGATATTAAAATTTTTATATTCTTTAGGTGTACATATAATTCTTTTATATGGTCAATCTAGAAAAGTAACAATACTAGTTATGTAGCATGTCAAATCACTTAACCAAATTATTACTAAAATTGCTTGATAAAGATCTTAGTGCAATAAGAGTATTCATATTAGCCGGTATTGTCCTACCCGTATTTAGTACACTTTAAATCATGTTAATTAACTTGAATAATTTAATGATGTATGCACTAACTAGACATACAAGATTAAGTATGCATATCTCACAAAATAAACTTGGATTAAAATTTAATTGTAAAAATATTTATTTAATTAATTTATATAGTACAGATATAATATTTAGATAGAAGAAATATTTATTTTATTTAAATATGTGTAAGATAGATATTACTATAATTTTTTATAGTAATAAATTAATTGTGTGGTATCGAAAATAGACAATACATATCTTGTAGAGTCGTCCCCTCAACGTAGCAGTAACGTGGCTTTCACAGTCATTTGACTGTTCAATAGGGATTTTCTGTCTTTTCATCTCTCACCTACTTATAATCATAAAATTCAAGCAACTCTGGTAGGAGATATGCATATGGATGGAAAATTTTATTTTGTATTTTTTTTCTTATATAATATAAGATTGAGATCTATAATTTTGGGTGACAAACAGATATAGTTGTCAGTCAGTTCGTGTTCAGAAGAAGCTGCTATACCATCTCAAATTCCAAAGTCGGCGAATATAAAACCTCGACGGAAAATCCACCGGGAAAATTGTAAATCAAATTTCCTGCGTTCAGTTTTGTCCAAGATATGCAAGATATATATTCAATTGGAGGTGGCGGAGGGCGGTTTTACGGCGGCAGTGGAAGTGACAGACGACTAAGGCTTAACCAACCCCAAGCCTTAAATTGTCCTCGTTGTGATTCTCTCAATACAAAATTCTGCTACTACAACAATTATAATCTCTCTCAGCCGCGCCACTTCTGCCAGAGTTGCCGGAGGTACTGGACAAAAGGCGGCATCCTCCGTAACGTCCCCGTTGGCGGTGGTTGCCGCAAAAGTAAACGGTCTAAGCCGAAGCCGTCGGCTGTTTCTACTACTGATAATACTTGTCAGGAAAATAAGTCCAACTCCAATTCCAATTCCGGCAGTGAAAGTTGTAGTCTTACTGCTATTACGTCCACAGCTACTGCAGCGAATACATCCATTGCTATGACTCCGGAAGTTGTGTTAGGCAATTCATCTAATCCGACTCTGCCCGACGTTCAGTACTCAAGGTTTTTAGTAACTGAAACTACGAAGGGAGATTTTATTGATCAGCAAGTAGTGGGACGACATACAACAGAAGAGCAAATATTTCGTGATATTGGGGCTTCCCCGATCAATGTGAACAACATTTCAATGTACCAAAACTCAAATGTATGTTTCTTTGATCGGACGGCTCACGTTGAGTTATCAGGGAGAAGGGCAAACGACGGTGGACTGGCTCCGGTGGATTGGCAGACCAGAGGGCTGTTTGGTATGATGGAGAACAGTGATCATCGGTACTCTTACTGGTATCAAAGACAATGGGGTGAATACGATCACTCCTTTAATTATTGTCGATGGTACAATGCTTAATTACTGATAGCTGTTTTGTTATGTATATTATCACTTTACTTTAATATGCACCTGACCTATCCATGCTTGTTTTTTTCTTTCAACTTCTCCCTGATGTACTATAGGAGTATTAGGTCTCGTGACTTTGGTGTAAGATATGTGTGCATTCTAAGTAAGCGATGAAGTTAATTTCAGTATCTAATTATCTACTATTCAAGTATCAATGAGCGGAGTTTTTATAATATATTATAATGTTCTATAATAGGGAATGCATGCACTCATTGTTTTCTTTGTCTAACTTATGCAGTTATGCTCTTAGTTTGAAATTGTCGTTAACAAATTAATGGATCATTGTGTTAGAAAAATAACAAAACATAGAGACGAAATAATTAAGCTTTGATAGTGTAGTCACTGTCCTTAAGGAATTTAAGTCTTTCAATTTCGTTAATGCATGGATTATGGCAGAATTCTTCCAGGATTTTAGAAAGCCTCCGAAATTCAAGTACAAACAATTAACTCGAATTTTCACTTGAACAAAATTTATGAATTGAAGATAGCAGAAAAAGAAGAAGATAAATTGTTGCTTTACTCATGATTTTCGTTTTCGAGAGGAAAGGGGTATTTATAAACCCTTTAGGTATCTGTTAAGATTAACAGACTCAACCTTTACCAATAGACACCTTTTTAAAAATAAATTTCAAAATTAAAACGTTTTAATAATTAAAATATTTTAATTAATTAACAAAATTAATAGATGACTAAAAAAATATTTTTAAAATATTCAAATCATATAAGACAAAGAAGTGCTTTTAAACACTTTTTCCTTTTTTCCTTTTTCCACTAGGGACAAAGCAACCTCTTCTCAAATACTCCCATCAAAATACTAACTAATATAATACATTGTTCATTACTCAGCAATAGTTGTTTTAGTCTAAATTCCTTAATTTTGCAAGGACTGCATAAGAGCTTGCTTCATAATATTGTTAGGAACAGATTTATAGGGGAGATAATGGGGCATGGTTCACGTGGCTTTTTCGTAAAATTATATATTTTATATTTTTTTAAAAAAATTGTTATTACAAAGACATTTCCAAATCGAGGAATATGGATTCATGTGAACTTATATTCCTTTTCGTCAATTATGTATCACAATATTATATTTATGAAAAATTACTCAAGTATAAGTATGTGAATTGATGCTCAAAAATTCTTATGGTTCAATTATTATTGGATGTATCTTTACAAGTGAAATTAATAATTCAAATTTCACCTTTAGCAGTCTTATTTTCGGCATGAAGTGTGTGTGTATATTATTAGAACTTCAAAAGGATATAATTTTAAAAGTGTCGCGAGTTCATGGTAAAAGACTAAAATTAAATTCGTCAAATATAAATTTTTGATCTACCTTATCATAATAATGCACTTATTCTTTTGAAATTCTGGATCCTTCTCTGGTTACTTATAATATTAATTAATTTTTGACATACATACGAGAATGTTTATTGTGTGCCTCACACAACTGACTTTAGTTGTGTGAGATTTCTTTTTCTCTCACAAATTTATGAATCTCAATCTTACACTTTTAGCTTCGCAAAAATTTGAGTCCACAAAACTGTGAGACAAAAAAGATCCTTCATACAACTAACATAAATAAAAAAAAATCAATCATACTTAGTAGAGTATTATACTAGATTGAATCTTGAATTATTTACCACGAAGAATAAAGATCAATTTTTTAATATTTTTCTTTCTCAATTTTACCTTTTTCAATTTTCTCCTTTTATCTGAACAAAGATTGGAGGAAAATATTTAGAAAGAACAAACACATATGATTCATCTATATAATTTAGCATGCTATTTTTATGCCTTATGAAATGCCATCATATAAAATGTAGTACCCAATAAAATGAGAAGTGAGAACGATCAGCGATTACTAGTTTATTGAAGTCTCACATACACTGTACTACGTAACTGCACTTGGGAGTCGAAAGCTGTACTTGAAATAGTGGCAAATTGGGGAGTCCGGAAATCGAAATAATAATAAATTGGATTCAAAATTTTTTTGAATGTTAAAAAAACTTATTTTTATACTTATTTCGCAGTAATTTACTACGAATTAGGTTAACAAAATTTTTTCTGTTAACGTAATTCGCAGTAAAATACTGTAAATTATTTTTAAAAAAATTGTAATTCGCAGTATTTTACTGCAAATTAGGTAAAAAAAATTACCTAATTCACAGTAAAATACTGGGAATTACAAAAAAAACAAAAAAACTATTTTTTAAATTTTTGTATTTTTTTATTTAAAAAAATAAAAAATTATAGATCGTCAAATTCGAAAATTTATAGATCGTCAAATTTATTGAGAATATTAAATATGTTCCCAATAAAAGGGTGGAAGATTGTGTCATAAGGAACTGACCCATTTTGACACAAAGACATTTATCTCTCTGCTTAGATTACCTCCTTCCTTTCTCTTTTCCTGTTTAACAATTTTTCCTTTTTAAACTATCAAAAAATATAATTTTTTTTCATTTAGAAAATTTTAAATAATAAAACAAAAAAATTCTAAGACTTATTTTAAGTGATAAATTTAATACAACAACAATAACAAACCCACTGTAATTTTTTTATATATATATTTTCAGTTCTAGTTTTTTCATCCTTCAGTTTACAGGTTCGAAATTTTACAAGTTACAAAATTATGAGTGCGGAGATTTATGTGTTTGTAAATTTACATGTTTAGAAATATAAAGTTTTGGGGTTCGAAAGTTCGCGGTTTCGAAAGTCTAGTTTGAAGTTACTAAATTTACGGGTTCGGAAGGTTGTTGGTCCAAAAGGTTATTTTGCCATTGGGAACTAACTCACTTTTCACACAAATACAACAACAATAACAAACCCAATATAATTTTTTTAAATGTCAAATACAATAACAACAAAAGGTTCTTGAGAATCATGCTATCTTAAATATAAATTCCAGTAAATGAGCAGAAGCAAAAATATAAGTAGGCAATTCCATTTTATATATCCAAGCTTTAGTAAACAATATTACTCGATATTTATGCTGGTAGAAAGTAATAAATACCTTATATAAATACGCGCAAACTAACCTGAACTTATCACGATTAAATAGAAAGAGTTTACTATAAGGTCTCAACTATCATAATAAATGGAGTAAATTAACAGGATAGTTTCTCCACCAATTGGATAAAGTTAGGAGTAGATAATGCAAATTGTCTGTAGGACCCATTTTTTCACCGGCCAATTGCTCATCACAAAGTTAAACTCAAAAAAATATCCCAAACATTGGGTTTGTTATTGTTGTTGTATTTGTGTGAAAAGTGGGTCAATTTTCAATGGCAAAATAACCTATCGGACCAACAACTTTTCGAACCCACAAATTTCATAAACTTCATCCGCTAGACTTTCGATACCGCGAACTTTCGAACTCCAAAACTTTATAATTTCTAAACATGTAAATTTTCAAACACATAAACCTCCAAACTCATAACTTTGGAACTTGTAAAATTTCGAACCTGTAAACTGAAAGATGAAAAAACTAAAACTGAAAAAATAAATATATAAAAAAATTACATTGGGTTTGTTATTGTTGTTGTATTAAATTTATCACTTAATATAAGTCTTATAATTTTTTATTTTATTATTTAAAATTTTCTAAATAAAAAAAATTGTATTTTTTGATAGTTTAAAAATGAAAAATTGTTAAACATAAAAAGAGAAAGGAATGAGGTAATTTCATGTAGGAGATAAATGTCTTTGTGTGAAAGTGGGTCAGTTCCCAATGACACAATCTTTTACCCCTTTATCAGGAACATATTCAATATTCTCAATAAATTTGACGATCTATAATTTTTTATTTTTTTAAAAAAACAAAAAATCAATTTTTTTTTGTAATTTGCTGTATTTTACTGTAAATTATGTAAAAAAGTTTTTATACCTAATTCACAGTAATTTTTTTTAATATTTCGCAATATTTTACTGCGAATTATGTTTACGGAAAAAATTCCATTAATTTAATTTACAGTAAATTACTACAAAATAAGATTAAAACTAAAAAAATAAATTTTAAATCCAATTTATTATTATATCGATTTCTCACTCCAAGTTGGGGTGCCTTGCACAAATGTTGATGATTTTAAGATGGGCGTCGTTACTGCTGGATTACACACACTGTGATGTGAGATGTGATGGGGATAGAAATTGGAGAGAAATGGGAGGAAGCAGGTCACATGTGGTCGGTTGGTGATAGGGCCCTGGACTGCCATTGAAGAAGCTCGAGTCCCCAGTGGGATTATGGATCCATGTGGGACCAGACGTAGAGTCACAGCAGCATTCGGTTCGGACGAATTCATCAATTTTATCTTAAAATTTATGTTTATATATGTATGAAAACGTAAGGATTGAAGGCAAAGTTGATGAAGAACTGAGTGAGAGAAAGAGAGAGAAACTGAAGAAGTCTCTGGAACAACCGAGAGACTCAAATGAATTGATTGACCAAAAAATATCTCTGCCTACACAAATATACACATATAATATGACCTGGGTCGGGTCAGCCGGCCCAAGTGTACAATGTAATAAAAAAGCAATTGGGCCAGGATACATTGAGGCCCAAAGCTGACTAAGCCTATAATATACAGAATATACAAGGAATATACAATTGATATACAACCCAATATCAATGTTTATGCTTAGGCTTAGAGGCCAAATAATCTTGTAGCTCAACACCCCCCCTCAAGTTGGAGGGCGAGACCACCTTCAACTTGAGCAGCAAAGGATGGAGGACAGTCCCGGGCAGAGGCTTGGTGAGGAGGTCAGCAAGCTGTCGAGAAGTAGGCACATGAGAAACAGTGATGAAACCACCATTCAGTTGATCCCGAATAAAATGACAATCCACCTCAATGTGCTTAGTCCATTCATGAAAAATAGGATTCTTGGCTATATGAATGGCAGCCTGACTGTCACAAAAAACAGAGAAAGGAAGAGCAACAGATACACCAAGATCAGTTAGTAAACCAGAGATCCAAGTCAACTCAGCTACCACTTTACTGAGTGCCCTATATTCTGCCTCAGCATAAGATAAGGAGACAACAGGCTGCTTTTTGGACTTCCAACTAATCAGACAACCACCCAAGAGAACACAAAAACCAGTAACATACCTCCGAGTATCAGGTCAGGCAGCCCAATCACTGTCAGAATAAGTAGTAACAGAGAAATCAGAACTGGAAGAATAGAACAGACCCAAAGATAAGGTGCCCTTGAGATATCTGAGGACATGGAGGGCACCATTCATATGAGGGACTCTGGGACATTTCAGAAATTGACTCAGATGCTGAACATCAAAACAGATATCAGGCCTAGTGTGAGTCAAAAATAGGAGTTTACCAACAATACTCCTATATTGATCAGAGGAGGAAAAAAGATCACCAGAATCAGCATGAAATTTGACATTAATATCCAAAAGGACTAACAACAGCAGAAACATTAACACAGTCAAACTGATGCAGCAGGTCAGAAATATATTTATGCTGATTAAGGATCACCCCACCAGGAAAAACTGACAACTCTATGCCCAAAAAATAATGCAAAGACCCTAGGTCTTTAATCCTGAATTGATCATCCAGAAACAGTTTCAGGGCAGCAATCTCATCATAGTCATCCCTAGTTAGAATAATGTCATCGACATAAACTGCTACAATCACAAGAGACCCAGGTTTACCTTTGATGAATAAAGAATAATCATACAAAGAATGAGTGTAGCCTCTGGAATATAGAGCAGAAGACAATTTTACCATTGTCTGGAAGCCTGTCTCAGCCCATAGAGAGATTTTTTCAACTTACAGACAGGGGGAGCAGAGACAGTAGAAACAGAGGCAGAAGAAGGAGAAGAAACAGTCAAACCTGAAGGGAGCTTCATATAGACCTCCTCATCCAAATCACCATGCAAGAAAGCATTGTTAACATCAAGTTGAAACAATAGCCAATTATTCTTAACAACCACATCAATAAGACACTTAACAGTGGACATCTTAACCACTGGGGAAAAAGTGTCAGTGAAATCAATACCTTCAACCTGAGTATCACCTCTAATCACAAGCCTAGCTTTATGCCTTTCAACAGAGCCATCAGCCTTATATTTTATCTTATTGACCTATTTGCAGCCTATGGGTTTCTTACCAGGAGGAAGAGGAACAACATCCCAGGTATAGTTGGCATCCAAGGCATCAAACTCCTTTCTCATGGCATCCTGCCATACTGGAACAGATGCAGCTTGAGAGTAATAGAGAAGTTCAGATTCCAGAGAAGAAGAAGAGGAGCCAGAAAAGGCAGGAAGTTGACAGACATAGTCCTTAAGATAAGATGGAGGATTATGCTTTCTTCAAGATTTTCTGGGAGCAGGAGCAGATGTGGAAGAAGGCAAATTAGGAGGAGAGGAATCAGGATTGAAGGAAGGAATAGAGGCTGGATTAGAAGAAGAAGAAGTGGTGGCAGAAGGAGGAGGAGGAGAGGAACAAACAGGTATCAACAAGTCAGTGTCAGAGAAGGAAGGCTCAAGAGAAGGAACTGAGGGAAAGGATGAAGGAACAGGAGATGAAACATTTTTAAATGGAAAAGAGGTTTCATGAAATACAACATCCCTGGAAACAAAGTATTTATTTGAAGTAAGGTCATAAAATTTATAACCTTTTTTGGCAAAAGGATACCCAATGAAGACACAGGAAAGGGCTCTAGGTTTCAATTTGTCCCTTTAAGGAATGAGAACAGTAGCATAGGGAGTAGGCTGGTGCCTTTCCATGTAAAACTTCAAAGAGAGATTTATGATGAAGGAGTCTGGATGGTAGTCTATTAAGGAGATAGGTGGCAGTTAGTAAGCAGTCCCCTCACAAAGAGATTGGTAGGCCAGATTGAAAAAGTAAGGCTCTACATGTCTCAAGAAGAGTCCTATGTTTCCTTTCCACAATACCATTTTGTTGGGGACTATGAGACGTGTTGTTTGGTGAATAATCCCTTGATTACTAAAGAAAGAAACACCCTCAATGCTAGACCCCAGTTCCAAAACATTATCTGTTGGAAACACGTTCTCAATGCAATATACTAAAACGTGTTTTCTTTTGTATAGGTTTTGATGAATGATAAACGAAGCGAAAATTGATATATGACGAAGTTCAAGAAACAAGCGCACAATTGATATACAACGAGATTCAAGCTCAAGACAAAGTTTTATAGTTTAATTGAGTCATTCTTAATTGTGATCTTGATCCTACAACTTGACTCGTAACATGGCTTCTCTCATAAAACTATTTTCCAAAATCATGCATATTTAATTTAATGTCAAATGATTTTAAATCATGCATATTTACAGTAGTCAAAATAATTTTTAGACATGCCTTAAAAATCTGGACTAAGATAATCGATTATGTACTTATGATAATCGATTGTTTTAAGCCAAGACTGCATGACAATCGATTGTGAACTAATGACAATCGATTGTGAGTAAGACAGTGAGCATCAGGTTTTTCAAACCTGCATGACAATCGATTGTGAACTAATGACAATCGATTGTGACTGAGGCAGTGTACATCAAAGTTTTTCAAAACTCAGAATAATCGATTATGAACTAATGGTAATCGATTATGTTGAGACAGTGTCTTCCAGTGATTTTCAAATTTATTAAATAATCGATTGTTACATTGGACAATCGGTAGTCAAAGAGACAGTGTCTAAAATATTTTTCAAAAACTGATAAGTAATCGATTGTTGACTTTGTGCAATCGATTGTGAAGCTGACCGTTGCCGTAAAGTTTTCAAATACCGTCAGGTAATCGATTATTGATTCTGTATAATCGATTGTTTTGATTGAAATCCGGAAAAGATTTTTTGAACGTTATTGGGTAATCGATTATTGATTTTGTATAATCGATTGTTTTGATTAAAATCCGGAAAAGATTTTTTGAACGTTGCTGAGTAATCGATTGTTGATTCTGGACAATCGATTGTTTGTGGTAAAATCTGGAAAGGATTTTTTGAACGTTGCCAATAATCGATTATGGATTGTAAGTAATCGATTATCAAGCGTAAAATCTGGGATTGAATTTTGATCTGACTGGCAGACAATCGATTGTTGGGGTTTGACAATCGATTTTCAGTGAGTAAAATCAGCAACTCTTAATTGGCAATTAGGCAACGGTAATGCCAAGTTTTT